>CM028915.1:2890000-4367500 GCA_016801845.1 Polydactylus sextarius
CATTTGTTACATATACACAAACACCAACTCTCTCTCTCTCTCTCTCTCTCGCTTTGGATAAATCTTGATGTGTGTACACTATTAGGAGCTGACACAAAGAGGAAATGGGTTTGAGGGCGAAACACAAACAAATTTAGAGTGAAGAAATTGGCCCTCTTCTTGTGCTGCACTACTCCTCCACAGACACCTCAATTCTCTCATTACACACCATTATAGCACCCATACACAGACAAAGGAGTTCCTCCAGCACGGGTAATAGGAAATCAAGTCAGCACTCTATTGTGCTTTGTCCCCCATCAGTCCCACAGGCCTGAGAGGATGGCTGGCCTCTCAGTAGGTTTGAGCTTCAACCAAGCAGATAAACACACACACACACACACACACACAGCAGAGATGGGTACTGATTGGAAAAAACTTGAGGTTTTGTTGTTAATTATTAAAAATTTTGTTTAGCTGAAGGTAACACAGCAGAGGATGATTTCAATTTAAAGTTACAAAAAAAGATAACACTCAGAATGTAAAATATTAATTTGAGGGTTAATGTTTGACTTTGACTTTTGTACTGTTAGGTGTCCATACAGTGTCACCTTGTTGTGGCCGTAGTTTTTCATGCACTGCTCCTTTCTTTATTTCTGGACCATAAGGTGTGACAGGTTTTTGGAAACTAGAATTCTGTGCCCTCTCTCTACTCAAGCATAAGGGATCTATTCATTTTATCTTCAGCACATTAACTTTGCAAGTGCACAAAGAAAGTGAAGTGTTGAACCGTGGGATAAGTGAGAGTCATAAAAGGCTGCAGGACTTAATCCCTGCCTCACAGCAGTGCGCCATGTATTAAGTCACTAAAGTAAGAGTGTCTCAAGGTCTACAGGTGAACCACCTGGATTCACTTCATCCATATGGAAACCATTGTGATTACAATACAAAACCCTGCACTGAAAGAAGTCAAATTTCAAGTCTTTTGTATGAGTTGACGGATAGTTTTTTATCCTATTAATACCATTACCATTATATTTAAAGTAGAATTCACTGTTTTTGGCCACATGGGGGCAGCAGAATAAGTTATGCATACACCACAGGGAGCATGTTTGTAGTTTCCATTTTCAACATATAATCAGCTGGAGTTCTCCTTCCAGCTTTGGTTTGACCTTCAGCATATCTCTGGCTTTTACAGTTTATTGGATTAGTTGAGATTTTAGCTGTCTGTTGATAAGATCATGCTGAGTAAATTCAAACGGTAAAGCCTGTAGAAAAAAAAAGCAACAAGCTGAAATTATTGTTAATATTAGGGATGCACCTATGGGAAAGTTTTGGCACATATTGATATCCAACATAAATATCTGCAGTCACTGCTGGGAGTCCTGAGTTCCGAACTTCAGTGTGAGTTTCAAACATAGCGATGGTGAAAGAGATCATAGTGCGCAATCTATAGCTCTATAGTCTCTTGAGCTATACTGCACAATACTGCCCCAGTGGCTTCTGGTGGTATTACTCTATTTGCTGTGTACTGCTACGGATCAGTAAGCTCCCCTAAAATGGAAATCTGGAACGAAGCTCCTTCTGTCCGTATGCATACCCTGTGTATATAGCGGTTGACATTGAACTGATACAAATAAGTTAAAAAACGTCACATATTGGCTGATATATATCAATAGGCCAATATATCATGCATCACTAGTTAATATTAATACTTTCTAAAATGACATTAAAAAATACATTTGACTCCTTGTTAATATTCTGATATGTAAGGCTTTAATTTTGGCCAGATCTTTCAATTTACAGGAATTAATACTCTTTTTTTTTTCCTCTGACATTTTCCAACTGACAAGGCTGTCAGTCGGAAAATGTTCAAATGGAGATGACATCAGCCGAGGAAGGTGGCAAGCGTGTCTGTTTGATTATGACACTTTTGAAATCTATTTTCAACACTGAGGCAGGTTATTATTTGCTGGCAACAGTTTGTATTCATTATAAGCAACACATGCAGGTACAGCTGAAATCATGGAGAACAGCATCCTATCTATCCTGATTATTTTTTTTTTGTGAATTGCATAGACCAGTATATCCATTCATTTAGATCCCTGCCAATGTTACTCTATTTAAGGAAATACCAAATGAGAGCAGCCTGATTCTGTCTTCATATCCTTTTTAATCTCCTGAAATAAATAAATGTAACATTGACATGACTGTAGCTACATGGACTGCAGTTATGTTAATCTGAAAACAAGCAACTCTCTGACAAAAAACATCGTCATCCTAACCTGGTTTTGTGTTAACAACACACATTGCTCATTTTTCTTGTTGTAATCCTATCACTGTCTCAATCTGATTAAGATTAGAGTCATTCATACATAGTCAGTTACTTTTAGGGCCTGAACAAGATAGTTACCCTGACTGTCAGTGTGCTCTGCTGAATTGCATTATCATTCTTAATGCAGTTTATCACCAGATCATCTGTGTCTCCAGAGTTTGCACTTGTCTCATAGTTGTATAAAACAGTGTTTAATAATTAATATATATTTAATTATATAAACAGCTAAGGTTACCACTGTATATTTAACACAGCGTAACCTACATGTATATATAATAGTATCTAGCTCTAACCAGACTGCTGCCAACATGCCAATATTGCTGCTCCGTCCTCTGCTTTCAGCCATTTCTTCTGTCATTTGTTCAGCTCCACCGACCGAGCCACATTAGATTTTAGGAATTTTCTCAATATTGGACAAGACCAGTGGGTATAAAGCTGGATACTGATGGTGAACACACACAGAGATCAGGAGCAACTGCAGATACTGTTGTTTTCAATTTTGTTAGCTGTATTCATGATATGCAGTAGCATGATAGAAATGCATGGGGAGCGCGAGACAGAAGAGAGAAAAAGTGTTCAGTGCAGCAGCCTCAGCATATAGTGGCATCATCTGAGACTGCCCCCACTATAAGCTTTATCAAAGCAAAAGGTTTTTAAGTTGAACCTTAAATGTAAGAAGAGTGTCTGCTTCCTGGACCCTGACTGGGGGCTGGTTCCTTTCATTTGTCACCAGCCTCTACATTATCATCATTTAAAATGTCTGTTTTGTTCTGCTAAGCTTTAAAGTGAAACAAATTCAATGTATGTCAGTGCTACATGTGGACTGGGTGTTTAAAGAATGTCATATAGTCGTTGTGTTCAGTTTTAATGGTCTTAACAAAGCTTAAAACTCAGCTGGAGATGTCATTTTCCCTCCTTATTGCTCTGCCTGTCCCTTTTTATTCGTCCTATTCTCTTCATAGCCTGCGTTCACACTAATAAGCAAATGGATCTCTGGGTGTGACATTAAATGTGAAATACCTTCAGTCTAGTACACACACACACACAGGAAAGACACACAGTGGAGAGCCTAATGCGCCAACAGACACACGTGGGTCACAGCTAAAACAGGGGGCACATGTCGGCCATTCTGTCACCATCTTGGCAGGTGTTTATATGAGCACACCCAGATAATGCAGCTGAGTGGAAAAGCAAGGGGAAGGTCAAGAACAAGAGAAACTCATCATTTGCTGATGACAGAATTGGTGTGTTTCAGTGCAGAAAGTGCTTGGTGAGAGAGTGGTTATGACACTGCTAAAAGCTGTGATTTGGCTCTGTATTACACAGATTACTGCATCTCTCTACAATCCTCTTTGAAGACAAAGTCAAACAGCTTTAACACCCATCACATTATTTTTACTGTTGCAGCTTTTCAAGCCACATCATGGTCACTTTATGGAGAAACATAAGCAGAGGCTGTGGATAGACATGTTCCTCTGACATGGAAACATTTTCTTTTACAGATAAAGTAGAGATAAATGACAATGACAAGACCAGGCTTTACTTTCACAGATTTGACAAAGTGTGGCTCCAAAAACCTGGACCTTTTGGATTGTTGGATTGGGTTTTGTGTGGAGCATGAGGCTGGAATATATGTACATGTGCATGTGCGTGTGTGTGTAGGAGGGGGGGGTATTAGGTGGGAATTAGCAGAAAGGAAATGGAGAACCCTGAGCTTTGGTTACAAGAAACTTGAGAGCATTAAGAGAGAGTGCAAAGAGTGCAGAGAAAGGAGATAGGAAGGTAGAAACAAAGAGAACAGAGTGGGAGCATGATGGTAGGCGGCTGTGCTCTGATGGCAGGGGGCAGGAATAAAAACACAAAAAGACAGAAAGGAATAGAAAAAAATGAAGTAAGAAAGACAGAAAGTAATAAGGAATAATGGATAACAGGATGTGTGGCCAGTAGCCAGAAGACTGATGATGACTCATAACTCAGCTTCATTAGCGAGTTTGTCTCTTGACCTATCGGCATCCTCATCGCACCATGTAATCTCTGCACATCGATCCGCTGACCTCCCGAGTTGCAGGATTGTTACCACTCCTCACTGTTTTAGCATCTGAACATCTATGTATTCCTGAAGTTCTCCCGTGCCGCCTCTCAGCCACAGCCGCCCCCTTTGCTATTAATATGTGACCTGCACAAAGGAGCACAAAGGTCAGGATTTGTTTATGTATGTACTGAAAATGTTACTTAGTTTGACTTGTACTGTGTCAAACTGGAAAAATATCTGACCTCTTTGACAGAATCTGGTTATATCATGTTTTATTAATGGATACTATGTCCACAGTTGAAAGCACAGGTATGATACAGTGTTCAGGAAAGTGAGGTGGTAAAAGAAATAAAAACAATGACACAGAAACATGTTTAATTATGGTCTGTTTAAAATAAACATTACCCAATTACACAATAATCTCCTTTATCATTAAAGCTGCATTTTTCACACCTACATATTTCTAGCAAATAAAACTGTTTTGGCAGTAGTACAGGTGCCCATTCATTCATGCAGCAGACATGGAGCAACATTAGTGTTAGAGTTATAGTTGTAGTTGTCCTCATCTAATAAACACTAGCCAGAAATTCTCTTCCTTGTAGCATTGTTTTAGATTCCTGAGGGAAATTCTGTCTCTTTAGCTGCAAGCTTTACTAGTTAGCTAGTTGTCCACTGTCTGGTGCTGGAGATCACAGCATACTATGTAAACAAATAAAGAACAGTGAATTAAGTTCAGCAACAGATTTTCATTCATAGAATGAGTCCCTGCCTTGTGACTATACACCTCCACCAACCCACAGCTGCGGGAAACAAGTTCAAACTTAAATTCACATTTTCTTCGGTCAGCGGAACCTTGACCTTTAACCAAATTCTGATCAATTCATGCTTGAGTCCAAGTGAACATTGTTGCCAGATGTTGTTTGTCCAGGTGAATGTTTGTGTCAAATTTGAAAGGATTCCCTCAAGGTGTTCTTGAGATATTGCCTTCACAATAATGGGATGGACAGATGTACAGGCAACCCCAAAACATTTAATGCCTCAGGCTACAACTGTTGCTGATGCAGAAGCATAAAAATATCATTGTGTTTTTACAGCTTTTTTTGTGTTATCCCATACAAATATAAATATAAATACTGCAGCGTGTTTTCATTTTTGTCAGAAAGGAGTTTATTATTGATATGCAGTATCTTGCCATCTCAAATACTATATTGAATTTTAGAGGGCACTGGTTCTTCAATTACATTTCAGGAATCACTGTCAAATTGTCAACATTTTATCTGCGGTGAGAAAAATAACGATAAAGCTGGAAATTAAGTGTCACCTCTTATTGATAACACAGGTTTTGGTCTGTAATAAAATACAAAAGAATAATAAAATGTGAGATACACCAGGATTTCCACTGAAGGATTTGTATGAAGCAATACAGCTGACAAATAATTTAAAATATGATGTAGCCAGAAAAGCATTTTCTAAAACTATTTTCCACTTTAAATCTTTTTTTAATGGAAGAATAGATGTTTATTTGCAAAACAATACATCATATTTGAAGACATCCTCATACATTTATTGTATCATCTTCTTTGTTGAAGTTCCACTAAAAATGTGTAGTTAAAAAAAGGAGGGAAACCTTTATTTTAAAGAGCTGGGTACAGTTTGTTTGTCTGTGCAGAGGACGCCCAGCATCACAGCTGCCTTCACACACTGTTCCCTGGAGCCTTCTTATTTCTATTGTAGTTTTTATTTCCAGTGAGTAACATACAGATTCAATCCAGCTGAATGGTACTTGTCTTCAACTGAGTGGGAGAATCATTCTGCCTCTGAATCAATGACCAATTCAATTTCATGCACCATGCTGACATTTAACCAACAGAGCCAGAAAGGTTAATGGAATTCCATATGTACGCACAGGCGGCCAGTACAGTGGCCGATTGTATCGCAGTGCTACTTAGCAGAAAAGCCAAACTAAAGGGAGAAAATCCTCCTTCAGCTAAGCCTCATATCAGCATTTTCACACACGCGGCCAGCTGCATGGCAGAGTATTAGATTAGCTTCTTTTGTCTGTCAGTCTGTCTACCACCCAGCTTTTCACCTAATACTCTGTCTTGTTTTCAAATCTGTCTGCTTGATTGCCATTTTTCCTCTGACTCTACCACTTTCTTGGTCCTGATTCATCTTTCTCATCCTATGTTCCTTTGTTTTCCATGTCTGCAGCCTATCTGTTGTCCTTGCAGATTTTTTTGTTTGTCTGTCTGCTGCATATCTTTGTAGCCTTGTGTTCAATCTGTCTGTCTGCCACCTCACTGCCTACTCTATCCGTCATGTCTGCTCAGCAACACAAGAAGACATAACACCCACCTGATCATGATCTAATCATTCAGCCAACCTCTTCCTCCACTTTTCTTCCTCTCCACTGCAGCTTCACTTCACTAAAAAAGTGAGTCTCAATAAAGCATCAGCATTATGGGACTGTCTCTCTGATCTCCTGATTACACTTGATGTAATTTCAGCCCATGAGAGTGGCTGGACTCAGCACAGAAAGATGGAAGTTGTGTTTGCTGCCAACTTTGCCGTGCCCCAGTAGCCATAGTGATGAGAACAGGGTAGACACCGGGCTCTGGCCACTGTAATGCAGCTGGACAGCTTATACAAAAACACAATTACCCAAACACAAGGGACTGGCTGGGGAATGGACTGGACACAGTCAATGAAGGAGCTGCACACATGCACATGCTATGGGAATTACAGTGGCCATTAAGCAAATGTTGGATGCAAGTACAAGCTGGAAATGGATACTGTGTAATACGATGAGTTTCAATGAGGTTATGAATACAACACAGAATGGAATACACCCAAAAATCACACTACACAAGGCAGACACACACCATGTAACACAAGCTACAAGGCAGGAAATACACAAAGAACACAACATGCAATAGAACATTACAAACCTGTGCTTCAGGAGTAAATGCGAGCCTGCATGCTGGCTCAATACCTGCTGGCTGACCACCCGCCACCAGGTTGAGAATTATCATGTTGAGGACAAGACAAAAATAACATTAAAGTTACCATATAATACCCATTTACAACAAGTTAACGTAGCTCTATGAGCTCCACTGAACATGTCTCCAAAGTAGTTTATTGAAAATACCTCTCAGATTGGACATATTTGCCTGTTTCTCTAGCCCTCTGTTCAGAACAGGCTGATTCTCATTAGAATTCATACATGCAAATGAACTACTACTGACCACGCCTGGTTTTGGAACTGGTGGTGTGCTGGTGCACGCCACAGTCTCTCTGCCAGCACTGGAGTTTACTAGAGACATGGCTGCTGCTTCTGTGCAACCTTATATGTTTAAACCTGAGTCTGACCTAGAGGAAGGGGAGATACCTTTAGAAACACCACCACTTGGTGTGGAGCAGGATGTTTTTGAATGGTTAGTCTAAAATTAAACAATTAAAAACAACTTGTAATATCACTACCACATCCACATAGTCTGTATATGTGGACACTGTGTATTAATGAAATCCAAGGCAGGAAACCTACGCTACCACCCTGCCCATCTGCGTCAATGTCTACTTGCTTTTTTACATTTACAAAGCTGATTATGGGCTTTTGACATTAATCTTGAGCCCCAATGCCCCCAGTCCCGGGGGCAGAGTGTGTCACATCCAATGTGTGTCACAGCTAAAAGCTCATATAAACCACTTCTACAACAAATAAACACAGCTAAAACTACCAACAATTAAAGAATAAACATGATCATAAAATCTGTCTTACCTTTGTTGTCTTGTTTATAATACAAAATCCATATGATAATACCACAGGATGGAGGAGGGTGCTATTTCAATAGCCCCGTGTGCGATGTAGAAGATGGGGAGAAATCTAAACAGACTGTTTAAGCATACGGTTTCTAAAACTGGCGAATTAACTATTTAAACCATTTTTTTTTATTATCAAGACCTAAAAAGACATTCAAAAACCATCAAAAGTGATTTTTTCATAATATGGGGCCTTTAAACATTCACTCATGAGACTACCCCTGCAGTCATCATCTCCTGCACTTGTGCATTGCCTCAACTGGGAGAGTTTTGCTTCAGCCATTACTGGGACGGGAGATAACAGCTCTAATTGCAATGGCTTGGAAACAGTATCGTCCTCAACCACACTGATATCCATTACATACCCACTCAGCTCCTTGCTGACTTTTTAGCATTGTTCAGTGTTGGGCAGTGTGTGCCTCAATAATTTTAACGGCTATATTTCTTGCACAGGTTATATGTACCTCCTGATCCCACTGATTATAGTACCAACAATTGTCCTCATTATATGAATGAGTTCAATGTCAATCCAAGGTAAAGACCAAAAGCACTTCTACTAAACCACAGAGTTTTGTTGAAATCATTTTATAATTACAAAATAAAGTTTCAAATTCTCCTCTCTCCTACAGTGGCTTCATATGGTCTACTTGCCCACACATGACCTTTTGGTTTCTCCCATGCATTCCAGCTCTTGCTGACTCTGTATCTCTCCATGACTTTCTCTTTTTAAAGTTTCAATTAAATTAGGTTAAAGTCACCAGATTGTAAAAATTGATGTTTTTGTTCGGGAACGCATCTGGTGTGGGTCATCAGAAATGACAATTTATATTAAGATATTGTGTTAATTAGCTGTCTGCAGGAAACTGTAACAACTGGTGATGGATTATATATCTATGACAACATACCTTTAATGTTTAGCTGTTGTATGTTGTTTCAATGGGTTCTTTACAAGATTAGAAGTACTATTCTAACATATTCCTCTATGAACGTGAAAACCCACCAGTGGACTTACATTACTATGTGTTTCCAAAAGTACTGACATTACAGTAACGCTGATCTGGTTCTTTCCTTTCTCCTTTAAACCAATTGCAGACTCTTGGACAGTTGACAAAGTGGAGGTCTGGAGGCCCATCACTGCCACAGTGTTGTAAAGTCCTGCTGAATGCAATGTTTTAAATAGGCTGCAGATCAATGTGTGCTCTCTCCTCCACAAGTTAATTTGATAGCTTCCTTAAGGGCAGTGGCCTTTGAGTGTCTGATTGAAGCATCAGTTTGACATGACATTATCCTATACACTGCTACACACTTACAACTTCCCAGAACTTCTCACAGCATGCAAAATCAATTGTCAAAAGCTGTAAAACATTCACGCAAACACTTACATCAGAGGCTGTAGCTGTACTCTTTGTGTGGAACTGGATGGGTTTCCACTGGTTAACTTTTGGTTTTACAGGAAACTTGCTGTTGCTCTTTTAGCCAAGCTGGCAATGTGGTTCTTTGGATGGTGGCATTGGCTGGTCAGTCAGTTGGTCCAGACTGGAATATTTTAGCAAGTATTGGATGGATGCTATGAAAGTTGGTACCGGCATTTGTGGCATGTGTCCTTTGGTACTCCTCTTTATTAAATAACACCATGAATTACATTTCCAATGTGAGAGACATTTTGTCCAGCTATTTGTTGGCCAATAGCAGTTACTCTAATCTTTTTGGGGCTTAACATGTGTGCAAGCATTAGCATTAAAGCTACCAAGTGCCAGAATGTGGGGAGGACAATTATCACCAGCTCGATTTTGAAACTATGGCAGAGCAACACACTCTCATCAATGTATGGGAAACACTGTCTGTTTATTATCTTGCTCAGTGCTTGATCCACTGTTTTCTAGTGGGTCTCAGTGTAGCAGTCGCATCTCTCTAGGTAACTGGTGTGTGTGAGTAAGAAGAAGAAGAAGTTCTGACTCGCTTGGGGAGAAGACAATTCACACAGATACCAGACGACCCATCTCTTTCAGACTTTTTTCCAGGGAAAAAATATTGTCTTATATGCGTTAAATAACCAATTACCTTATTGACCTGGATATATTACAAATATGGTGATAATATGATATGATGATTGTACTCTGGCTTGTCCTCAAGTATGGATGGAATTTGTTGATCTTGAATCAGTTTTGACATGGCAAATACTTTAAATCTAGGCTGCATAAATACAAAATACACTTGATTGAAATCAGTTCAAGTGCTCTCAATAGTGACAAAAGTTCTTAGTGGCAGTTTGTGATGAAGGGGAGGATCATTTTTGTTCAGTAAAATATAAATCATTGGTGTTCATAGAAGAAGTATTGTGTGATGACTGATTTGAAAAAATAAAATCCTTGCTTGCTAATGTAAAACACCAAATATTCATCAGTCCAAGCAGCACTGATTTTATAATGTTGTAGATGAATTATATACAATATAAAGTTGTTTTTTTTTTTTTTTTGGTTTCCTACCAGCTGGAAAGCCTCCAATGGGAGGCATCCAGGGGGAGGTTTGTTGTAGCTCTACATATCTCTAGGGCTAAGCCCAGCAACCCTATGAAAGTCATTTATACCTGCAATCTCATTCTTTCTGTCACTATCTAAGACTCATGACAACAGGTGTGGGTTCGGACAGAGTTGATGAATTGACCTACTGGTTTTATACAACACCTGCCTAACTGCTGATGACACATTGATCCATCTGTCAACCTCTCAACAAAACTACTCTCCCATGTGAACAAAACCCCAAGCCTGTACTAATAGTCCTGAACTACCATATCCATGCAGCACTCCCAAAAAGATCCCCCAAGTGACCCAGTTATAAACCATCTTCAATTCCACAATGCACATGTAGACTGAATGAGCAAACTACCATGACTCCTTAAGAAAGAGAAAATTGTTGGTCCATTGACATGATTGAACCTGCATTGCTTCTTCTAAATCTGAGGTTCAGTGACTGGTCCAAGTTGAGCAGTGTGACACCAAAGTAATTGCAACACACCCTCGATTTCCATTTTCAAAGATGGGAGCCACTAGTGACATAATATAGCCACTGTTCCTGGTCTCCAAGCAATGTTGAACATGTGTGTCAACCAGGACAGCCAAACAATGTCTAGAACCTTCAACATTTCAAGATGAATCTCATCCATTCTTGGCACCTTGCCACTGAGTAGCTTCTTGATTGCCTTAGCGACCTCTGCCAGGGACATAGTCGATACTCTCCCTGAGTTTTCAGACTCTGCCTCTTCCCCAGAGGACATATTGGCTGGGCTCAGTGGCTCTTTGACATGCTCTCTCCAGACCCGGTCCAAGACTGGTTTTACTTTTTTCCACCTAATAAAATATAAAGTCTAATAATAATATGTCTCTTTTTGTGTAGATGCTACACATTGTTCCTAATGTGGCTAATCAGTAGATGGTGTGTTTCACATGGACCACAAACACACACACACACACACACATACTACTCCCTCTCTGGTCTGTGACTCAACGTAGAGGAAACAATAACGCAGTTGAAACAAAAACCTGGTTGTTCACGAAGAAAGGATAAAAAGAGGGTGCAGCAAGGCAAGAACACAGAGATGGGGGCGGATTGGGATTGGAGGGCCTTTCTCTTTCAGGGGCAGCTTCTCTGTTTATGCTATATTCCATCTGTATCGTGTTACAGCACGGTGCCTGTGTCAACCTAGAGAGGCTTAACTAAAAGAGTCAAAGAGAGGGAGAGGCCCAGCAGGGAATACCAGGTCACAAAAGATTTACTTCACCCCTGTCCAGAAACCAGTTTTTCAAGCAAGAACAATACAGCCAGTAGAAAAAGAAATGGAGCAAGATAGGCAAGGCCAGGTGGGGGAGTGGGGCTGGAGGGTGTAAGGGAGGGAGAAGTGGAGGATTGATGACACAGTAAGGAGAAATATAGAGACGAGAAAAAAGGTAAGGAGTCCCAGAGTTCAGTCTTGGGGGGAGAACGAGGGGGGTCTTTGCGGCTGGTGTTGGCTTCAAAGCATTTCAAAATTGAAAAAGTGAATTGAGAGCAGTACGGAATGAGATAGAAAGGCGAGAGGGAGCGAAGAAGGGAAGCCAAGAAGAGAGAGAGAGAGAGAAGAAAGAGAGACAAAGAAGCTGGGGGAGAAAGGTGAGGTTCTCCAAGAATGAGTTCTGCATTTGAATTTGAAATTGGAAACAGAGTGGCAGGTCACTGCTCAGCACTGCAGCTAATGCTACTATCTCTGTATGAGAGTGTTCTCGTTCTCCTCCTCCCATCCTCCTCCTCCTCTGTGTTCTGAGCAGTGCAGATGGTGCAGTGTTCGCCCGCAGATATTAAGAAACCCAGGAGACCAAGCTCGTGAGAATGTACTCTATTCTCCGCTACCTTTACAGTCATTCAGCAGCGCACTCCTATCCACCAGAGAGCCATGCACGCAGGCTGCAAGTATCGTTCAAATAGCTCGGGGGATGGAGCCCATGATCTCTACTGTTTTACACACATAATGAACATATGCTGGTGTACAAGTATTTGAACACAAATGCACATACACAAGAGTGCAGCCGCATCCCCTTACACACAGGCATGCACAAAGGCGCTGGAGTCTCGTGCCTTTGCTGGTAACATGCAATTATGTGGCTATGATGTCATTGATTTTCTGCATTGGTTGGAAGCTGCGCAATGCTGAACGATTAGAGAGCTCTGGAAAGTGCCTCGCTGTGTGGAATACTAATACTCTCATTTGTGAGCAGTGGCTAAAAGGGAAATGTTTTTCCATGCAACCCCCCCGCTAATGTTTACCTCTGCAGAGTTGAGACTGGAGGGACGACCGACCGACTGACTTGACTGACTGAGTGATTGGCAGGCTGACTCAGTCCTGTCGGACATGTCGGATCCTGACTGCCTGACAGGGCGATAGACTGGCCCCGGGGCCCTGAGTGGACAGAGAGGCATAGGAAGAAGAGAAAATAAACAAGAAGGGGAAGAAAGGGAATGATAGGTCTGTTTACGGCAAACAAACAAACAAAACATCATTGATGGGTTTCAACCCAAATGAGATATCCAATGCTTGAAGAAAATGTGACAGCTACCCAACCAAAATGATTGATAGTATGAAAGAAAAAAACAAATAATTGAATTTTGTGAAGTAGCATGTAAATAGATGTCCTAGGGGGTAACATTTTACTTAAGTGTATGAACACATTGTCATGATCACAGTGTGGAATATTTTATAGCAGAAATACATAGTGATGATAAATATTACTCAATATATATATTTATATCACTAAACTTTTTTATGTAGACAGGAATTCATATCTGTGGTCTGTTAACACATGGATAAAATCCTTATAATTAACCACAGAAAACAGCTTTTAAGCATACACTGCCTGGGGATTACTTTTTGATATGACTTTGTTGTTTGAAAACAAAACCCTCAATTATTAAAAAAAGGAAAAAAAAAGGCAGCACATAAATTCTAAAGAGGCATTACAGACATTTAGTGATACACTTCCATATAGTTAATCATAATGAATGCAGCAGAGGCTGAGGTATCCCTGACATAAGTGCAGTTCCAAAAATGCTTCTTCCTAGCAGGCAACTTACTCGAGAGTGATAATATTTAAAAACGAACTAGAAAGCACCAACAAACTCATCAAATAAATGTGCCGTTACCAACATCTTAGCCATTGTGTCCAATTTAAAAGTTTGAAAGTGTAAAAAAGCCTGGGACATTATCTGGTCAGATGAGGTACTGCACCTTATTCTGTTATACCTTCCATTGTTTTTTAGCTTTTCAGTCCTTAAATATGTCTGTGGGTATTGTGTTAGTGAGGACATAAGTGAGTGAGTAGATAATTTCCCCTTATGGGACAAATAAAAACATTCTATTCTATTCTACATCATAAAGCTACTGATAAAAAGGGAGATTTACTTTATATTTAATACCACAACATTGAGTGTTGAGAGTTTTTGCTATAGACTTACATGTGTCATTTGTGGGGATAAAGTGAAAAAATACGACAGTTTTAAATGTGCAGTCTTTTCATTATTTGCTCCAGAATGGTGGAGCTTGGTAACATTGAAGTCTATGAGGCAGTTGTTGAATGTATTTGTTGTTGCTCAATTCAAAAACTATATACTGTATGAATTGTTTATGAGAAGTGAAAGATATGGCTGCTGTAAGAGCTTAAAAACAGCTAGAGCTCAACCAATTTCCTATATGATGTCACTTTTTTTCATTGTTGAATTAGAGAAATACGCTTCAGCGCTTTATGCTAAGCTACATTAATGACTGCTGGTATATACAACAAATATATTAGAGAGCACTACTGATCTTCTCATCCAACTATTTGCAAACAGCAACTAATTTTCTGAAATATCACACTGTTCCTTTAGTTTGCAGGCTATATTATTTCCCTACAGACAGTCAACCCAAGAATATTCCCTTTACTGCCACAAAAGCACTTTGGCTTAAAAAATGTCTTAATCTTCAAGCACAGTATAAGCAGTTACACCCAGTGATTAGTTAGTGGACTTGTGGAAGCAGTTAAGTGTCCCTGTAATTGCCAAAACTTTCTCTCACAGTTTCCAGTTCATATAGGCAACTAAATAAAATTATGAACCGAAATAGGACACTAAGAGAGTAAGAGGAGAGTGAAGCCAAAGATGACAGGAAAAGGAAAGCACTACTTAGGAAGAGGCAATGAAAACAGTCAGGAAATAATTGAATGAAACAGATGAACCCAGAGAAAGAGAGAACAACCATGTGTTTGACAGAGATACGATGATGGGAAAGGTAAAAAAGAGATAAGGTAATGGAGATAGACAATAATGCTGACGAGAGTGAATGGTGATGAAGACCAGTCGGTGAAGAAAGGAAAGATTAAAAAAAGAGTAGCAGATTTTTTTTGAATGACAGAGATAAAGAATGAGACTGACATAGACAGACGAGCTCAGAGGACACCAACACGACATCAGCTTCAGCAAAACCTCTCTGTTTCAGTGCTTATGTGATGAGGCAGAAGGCAGGAAGGAGAGAAGTATGGAAGGTAGCAGAAGAATGACA
This sequence comes from Polydactylus sextarius, assembly GCA_016801845.1. Lineage (NCBI taxonomy): Eukaryota > Metazoa > Chordata > Actinopteri > Polynemidae > Polydactylus > Polydactylus sextarius. The sequence goes on from CM028915.1 coordinate 2,905,226, forward strand.
GCAGGAGAGGGAAAGAGGTAGCAGTGGTTTCATGGAGAACAAAGCTAAAAGAGACAGTGAAAGACACTTAGAGAGACAGGTTAAGAGAGAGGACAGAGGTTAAGTGAGGGACTTTGAAAGAGAAGGGCAGAGTGCACGGCAGCTTAAGAGACAGCGAGAAAAAGAGATGGAGAGAAGTTAAGAGTGAAGTCTTCCTATTACAGAGGAGGTCTTTGTGCCTGAAAGAACAGGAGATGAGCATCCTGTCACAAGAGCCAATGTACCATAGTCCTCTGAGGCATCCAGTTTTCTCCAATTCAGCATGAGGGCAATTTCTGGTGCATGTGAGTGTGACCAGCTAATTTTCAGAGAGCTGAGACAACCTAGAGGAATCATAGTGCAGCAATGTGGAGAAAAAGATGAATCCACAATGAGGAGCAGGAGCTCAGTATGAGTATGAGGAGTGGCAGTGAGCTTCAGCCATGTCCGACCACAGCAGTGAAACCTCTAAATGTCTACAAGTCCATATCAGCATTAACAGCTATGTACATCTGGGCTGATAGTAAAATAAAAGAAAGTGAAGTGAAAAGAGATGCAAGCAAACTGTTGCTAACACTGGCAACGTAACAACAAAAAATACACATAGCACCTTTAAAAGCAGGAGACATTTTAATGTTAGGAAATGCAGCCCTGCAGCCTTACGCATAAATGATGCCATCTTTACCACCCACGGTCAAATGTTTCGAAAGTAGAAAATAGTGAATCAAAAGAAAAAAAGACTTCCAGAAACCATTTTGATCATTTAATCTAGATAAGTGCATAATGTGATAGGAAATGGCTCATTCTAGTGTAAAAGATGTCAGATGTCTGATCTTATGTGTGATTCTAACAATTTTTGTCAGAGTGTAAATCATGTTTAAGGGCATGAGGCAAAAAGAAAAAAAAAGATAGTTCCTTCTATTGTAATCACTTTTACCAACAGAAAGAAGGGTGTGAAGAAGTGTCTCCTTCTATGTTGGACATTTTGTTTCAAGCAAATTGTAGCTAAAATATATTCATGCTCATTAGAATATTCAATTTAGGAAAGAGTGTGCTTTGTGCATGAAGCCTGAGGGAGACATTTAACTTAAAATCAGCACAAATGTCGATTGCCTCATGGCAGTGCCAGAGGAAAGCTCATGGGATCATTAAAATTGCTTGATGAATACATCATATGGGAGCCATGATGATGAAATGTGGTGTCAGTACAGTAGATGTTGAGCTATTTTGCTGGAATTGGTGCAAACTTTGCAAATGTTGCTGGGATTCATCCTCCAAGGAGTTTTATATAGTCAGTCAAACAAACTGACAACCAGTAGGGTTGTAATGACATATATCGTTCACTCACGGATTTATAGATGTCTATGTGTGTACAGTAATCCCTGGTAGTGCAGATAGTAATGGAAAAAGAAATTAATTTAAAACTCTCTTTGAAATGACAGGAAGTGTTTCTGATTACTCAGAGGTAACAGTGTTTGGGGACTTGATTAAATTTAACAAGTCTTGAAAATCTTTAAAGTTGCTTGGAGTGTATTAGGAGGACGCCCAAGACACTCTACATGATTTCACAATAGAAATTGTGTGTTGCTGTTTTATAAGAAGAGAATCACAAAAAATAAATAAATAAATAAATAAATTATAGAGGAAAAGAAAATTTGAGTGAATGAAGAATACTTTGAAAACTTTGATGCATTGATCTCAGCAGGAAATATATCACTGTAGGAAACTGTAAAGCAAATCAAACATGGGCCAAAACAAGTGCACAAGTGAAAGAAATATAGATCACCCAAAAGAATGAGAGGTTGATAGGTGGATCAGTGTGGCAGTACAGCAGGCATATCAGACTGTTAAAGAAGTAGCAGCAACTCCTTTGTGTTCATGGATGTAATCAGGATGTCTCCTTGGTCCCTTCTGTTGGAGGTTTTCTGAGCATGTTCACCTGGTAGGAGACCTTAGGATAGTCCCAGAATACACTGGAGAAATGATATACCTCATGTAGTCTCAAGATACCCTAAGAGGAACTGGACAACAGCACTCGGGTGAGAGACACCTGTACTGCCATGACCAGACCACAGATAAGCAGCTGAAAATGAATGGAAAGACCCAACAACAGCTGTGTTAGCATTACTGCTGGCATAGATTTAGTAACCTAATCTAAATGGCCATCACAGAGGATGTGTGCTCATGAATGGGGATGGTGTGCCAGCCCCAACCCCCATCATGGAAAATTTACAGCTAATCCAATTCCAAGCAATTAAATGAAAACACAGGATTATTTCACTCAAGGTATACAGCAGCTTCCCCTGCCATCATAACCTCACAGAAAAACAAGTCGAGTGTCGGGAAATGCTGACACAGGTACAAATACTGTCTTTGCACTCACAGACAGTAACACAGACAGACACTCATCACACACACACACACACACACACACACACACACACACACACACACACACACACACACACTTTAGGAAATAAGCCATAAAAAAGAAAGAAAAACAAAGCACTTTAAACACGCACACACTCATTTGATACATGCGTGCACACACGCATTTGTTCATTCAGCAGTTTAAAGTGAACCATTAGTCGCTCAATCAGAGAGACCCCACACGGGAGACAGAGCTAATTAACCGTCGTATCGAAACGCCAAGCCTTGCACTTTATCAAGGTTTCAGGAAATGCAATGGGTCTTCAAAATGCCATATTGTTCTCTGTCTCTGCCTGTCACTCTCTGTGTGTCTCTCCATATTAATACACATATTATTATAATATATACAGTGAAACTTTAAGAAAATATAATGAATTTACTTCTATACTTATAACTTGATAATACCAGTGTGTGAACTTTGGTGAATTGATGTGTCTTTGATTTTCTGTGTTTTCAACAATGGGAATAGAAATGGCATGATGTGGGAGGTGGGGTGTTACCATAACAGTCCTCCAAGGATCAAATTGGCTAAACTCCAGTTATTTGAGAGGCAAAAGAGATATGCTTATTAATTTACAGTAGATTCATATAACGATGCTGCCAGTTTATCAGGATCAGGATCAGGACCAGGACCCAAAAGAGATGCTTCATGCTAACAGATTAGCTGTTACAACCTGATGAGTTCACTATGTCAGGTTTCTGTGAGTGTTTCACTGGTCTAAAATTAATTAAAAAGATTATTTTATAAAAGCAACTGTGCATCCATGAATTATTGCTACTTCAGAGCCAAAGATTCACCATGCATCAACAAATACAACTCCCATATGCCACTATGCCAGTAGATGTGGATATATTTGGGTCAACAGGTGGCATGTGGACAGAAAATCCCAGAAAGGCAAATTAAAAAACCCTCTATGAGTGTGTAATGGAGAGGGAGCTGGATTTTGGCTGTCTTAAGTTGCTGTCTGAAAGCTCAAAATATGAATCATTTGTAAATTTGTAATATAAAAGATGGTGCAGAGTGTTCAGCAAGCACAAAAGGAGCCAAGTGCACAGCCTCTTGTAGTTGCTGGATAATATGATTGACTTGTTGTTCATCTTCAAGACATTGTTCATCTTCATCCCTGTCATCATTATGAGGATGTCTTCACCCCACAATAGATTTAACCACCTGGCAAAGAGCTCTTCTGGAATAAAGTCACAGCTAAAAAGCTTATTCCCCAATGCCATGAGCATTTTAGCGGTGTGCACCTTTACTTGTTTTATCTGTTGTCTGTAATTATTGTGCAATGTGTCAATGAACAGTAATTCCTCTTCCTTCTTCATTTTTTCTTCAAAACATGTTTACATATCTTCATATATCGTATATTTACCCTCTGGTTGGGATTAAAACTTTTTGTTATTTTCTGGAGGTAGAACGCAAAACTGGAGAGATTCAATTCAAAAATTACAAGCAATTACAGTGATAAACAACAGTAATGATTATGGCTCATCTCTGTTGGCTCTTCACATCCAGCTGAACTCTGCATAAATTCAAGTCCAGCTGTGCAGGTAAAGCATAAGGAGAATAGACTGAAACAAAAGAGATGTAATAACACTTTGACTAAACTGTGAAGAAAAGATAAATGTGAATATGACTGTGATTAATGTGTGTTTGATATATTTTCCATCCACAGACATCATGCTCATCTCATCAGCAACTCACTGCTACTCAGGCCTTTGACTCTGTATGACTCACTACATGCAACCAAACCAGTGTCACAGTGCTTTTGCCTTAACACATAAACTTCTTTTACACAGACATGATATATTTCCATTAAAAAATGATCCTCGTTATGCCTTCTTTCACTTCTTTGTACTGAAGCAAATAAAGCTGGTGTAACATCACCTCAGTGTGTGATTTCAGACATCCTGCTGGTGTTTCGGCATCAGAGGAGTGATCCATGATGGTGCCTTTGACACACACACACATTGATTTGGCTCTGTGACTAACTGCAAGAATAAAGGCGACACAACAATAGCCCACCCCACTTTTGCCTTTGTGCCTTTTATATAGAACAGCAACATGAATAAAGGCTCAACATTTCCACACTGAAAAGGGTGAGTAAAAAGGGGCTCTGGTCACAACAGGTCATAATGAGATTTTACACAAAAACTGAAATGGGAATGTTTCACATCTTGTGGGTGAATTTGACCAATTGTAAATCACCTTTACATTGTCGATCTGTGGGGACAATCAAATATGGATTAAGCTCTGTAAGCTACTACCTAGATACTGTAGGTTTAAGGTAGTTTTATGTATTTTTAAAGCTTTACATGGCTTCACAGCCCAGTTTATTTTATCTAGCTCCCTTTCCATCTCCATAATCTCTGAACAGTGTTTCCTGTCTGTCCCTCATTCAAGGATAAAGGCTGAGAGGAAGATCAGATATTGACTGTGGCTGCCTCAAGGCTCTGGAACAGTTTACCTTTTAGCATTGAGTGTTCCCCTTCATGGACACTTTTAAGGCTAAATTGAAGACACTTAACTTGGTTAAATAAACTTGGTTCATTAGCTGTGTTGCACCATTTACTTTTATTTAACCTCTTCTGTTCAAGTAAACACTGTTCCACCAAACAGCAGTGCTTTACAGACTCAGACACCACTATACCAATATATCTTTTGATGTTGAACTCACTAAGCCAAAAGGTCAACAATTTTAGCAACCAAATGTTAGCAAACCTGTTAGCCCAGTGTGCATTTTTTATTTCTTCATAGTCTTTTTGATGACATGTAGGGGAGTGAACATTTCATCACCTCCTTTAAGCAAATGTCACTTTGTGGTGTGAATGTTGCCATGGACTGGTTGTGAATGCTAAAAAAAAAAAAATCAATAAAAATATGACATAAACTCAGTAAGAAGCAATCTTAACATGCACTCCACACTGAGTACAGCACTCCTCCAAAGGCAAATGTCTGAAAAAGGTGGAACATGCGGCTTTATCTCCAGTACTGCTGTGCTTTAAATGCTTTTTATCAGAACACGCCACTCATACACTTACTGTAATGGCAGAAGTGGAGCCACCTGCTGCCCACCATGATTCAGAGTCTTGTGAAAACAAGTCAGAGCTGCTTAGCCTAACCAAAACATGGCTTCCCTGGGAAATACACACTGCTAGAAAAATGGCCACTAGTTGCGGAGTGGGCCCATAAATGATAACACAATGGGGAAAGATCAAATAGTGAGCTTCCCCAAATTTGTCTGGCTTAACTTAAGTGGCTATGTACAAACAAAGAGAGAGAGAGAGAGAGCATGAATTAAGAGCATAGTTTAAAAATTACCATGTTAATTGACATATTTATGTGACAATATTAAATTTAATTTAATTAAATGTCTCTCTTAATGTCATTTAAGTGTGACACATTTATTGTCTGATTGTTTGTAAAATAAAGCGCCACAGAAACACCCACTGCCTGAATGGATCTTTACTTCATCGAACTGGCACAGCCCACATTTCACACCCTTTCTTTCCAATGGGCTCCTTAATTATATGTGACAGCACAGACAAGATCTTTCTGTATTCTTCAGAGTTCATTTGGCTGCCATTATCAGTAACATCAGTAGAATCCACTGAGCCAGGTTCAGAGGCAGCCATGCATGCTACGATCATGACGCTGCCTCCCAGATAATTTACAGGTGAAGAAATTTGCTCTTTTGTTCCTCTCTCCTATATATGGCTGTGTTCTTAGTAGTGGTTGAAATATTTTGTATCATGTGGTGTACACTTGAACTTCTCTTGGATTAATCGTCCTCCAGTGGTAAATTATGACTGACTGATTTTTTAAAAGTCCAAGAGCTTGTCTAAAACTCTAATTGGAATGTTTAAACCTACTTTTCAAAAGGACTCCCTCACTCATTAAAGACAGCTCTCCTGTAATCTTAGTTTGAGTCATTTAACTCAAAAAGAAAAGCAAACCCAAGCCAAGACATTCACAGCTTGTTTGTGCATAATTACAGCAAAATGGGACACCTGAGCTACCACCAACACCTGTCTTCCATTTGTCGCAGCACTTACAACCACCTAAGCCTGATAGACTGAACATAGAAAATAACACTGTTCCAATGTGTTTGCTTTGCCAAGTGACAACATAATTATGAAAAATGAATTGTGGGGAGAAAAAAATTTATAAATGTATGAAGTGTGTGAGTGACTATACTTCACTCAACTTGCATACTCTTCTTAGCTGCCACAGCATGACAGACGGACGTATGGAACTAGGAGGAAGCGCATAATGAACACTTAGCGGATTCTGCTTAATGAGAGTAATTTGTCACTGACAGACGTCTGTGGGACGACAAAACGTCTGAGACACATAATCTGTTGGGACAATGATGATGGGGCTGGATGGGAAGGATAATGAAAGGATGGAGAGAGGAAAAGAGAGAGGAAGTGAGGTAATGTTGTGTGTGTATCCTATCTTAGTCTTGAGCGATGATGATTTTCAGAAAAGAACTTAACATTTAACAATCACACATAATTTAAAATAATATGTAAAGTTGTTCCCTTATCCTGCTCTGTGGGCGTAACAGCAGCCCCTCAAGCATAATCAAAGGAAGAGAATTCCACCTGGTCACCTGTGACAACACTAAGCTCTGCAGTCATTTAGCAGGAAAGACCTCTTAACTATCTTTGATTCTTCATGATTTTTAATGATTTACTGTTTCTTTTTCTTTGTGTTGTAGACAGATGTAAGTCATTGTTAATAAAACATGTTTGGCCCAAGAGTTGCTTGTTTTATCCCCTGCAGTATATATAGTGGAAGACAACCAACGCACTATCTTCAACAAACAGTGCAGCATGTCAGAATTTCTTTGCTTTCTCTTGCTTATATCAACAACATCTTCTGATCCACAGAAACACACAGGTACGAGGTACTTTCAAATACAACTTGTGAAGCAGCTCAATTGCTTATTGTTACCTTCCTCTTCATTAGTTAAAACTGCACTAAAATTCAACATGCAGCCAATATCTTAGCTAATCACTTCAATAATTTAGAATCATTCAATATGACCCAGTAACTGCCTCACAAATGACACAAAGATTGTGTAGTCTGATAAGAAGTTTGTTTTACACTTTGTTTTGCCACAGTGGCAGGTCTCGGTAAGATAAAGTCTTGAGAAAAGCTTGTACAATACATATGTGAATACATATGAGTACATGAAAGCTGCCGTGGAACCACTGTAAACAACGGAGAGTGGCTGTGATTATGTCACACATGGAGCTCATTCATATCTATATTAGGTGCTATATGATCCACTGAATGAGTGGCATAGGCAGGGCAATACATGACTCAATGAAAAGCAGCTGAGGTTTGTCCCAAATGTCAAAAGATTTATCTCTTGGAGTTCTTTTGAAAAGTTACCTAAGAGTTTTGATGAGTAGCACCTGACTGATTAATTGGCCAGCCGATTCAATCAGCTAGTGCTGGTTGATAATTACTTTTTTAATAAAAAAAAAAAAAAAAACATTTCTCTAAAGTTTATTGCAGTACTGCACTGCAGTAGATTTATTGAGTTATTTATTGTCAAACCGTACAATGTTCTACCTCCTATATATCTTTCAGGAAACTAGTACTCATCCTGCAAAACATAGCCCCTGTGATATTATTCAGTGGTTGTCATAATAATAATGATTCAAAAATGTAAAAAAAAGTAAATCTTACTGTTGCAGATATTAAACTTTATGAACAAATGGGCTGTTTGGTCTAGTGGTTTCCGATTCACCCCTCAGTGTTGGGTCAAAAAATAAATTGGAGGGGTCATGAAAATATTAATGTGGCTGGAAAGAAGAAAAACAAGATTTTGTTGTGCATATTTATATCCATATTTCTGGCCTATTATCTCTTTTTTTATAAAATATTTAAAAGTTATGTGAATACAACCAGTTGACAACATAAAAATGGAAACTGCTAAGAAACGTGACAAGGGCACTGAAGCATGTTGCCTTTTGTAACAGGTCACAAGCCAAAAAAGTTTCATCTTTATCATTTGTATTCTTAGCATGTGTTTTTTTTAAATATCCCATCTGAGATGTCTTAAATACTCAGGTAAAGTACAAGTACCTCTGTACTTTCCCGTTCCCAATTGGTTCTTCCAGTATTTGTAATGGCTGTTTTTTCTATGCTTTAATAATTGATTTCACCTTGCACGACCTCATGATGCAACAGTCCTGCTATAAATTGCAGTTTATGACTGAAAAACTCAGGCAGCAGAGATTGGAAAACCTCAAATTGTCCTCTATCGCCTTATAAAAAATTGATATTAGTGGCCATTAAATCTATTAAAGCTAACAGATATGCTAATAGGCATTCCACTTTTATGAGTCTCTTGTGTAGATGCCCTTGTAATGATGTTTTGCTGTAGATCTTTAAATAACTGAAACACTGACAAACATTGCTAAATGATATGATGAGGCAGCCTCACATGTGGCAAAACCAACAGTCTCATAAATAAAAGCTCAATGTAGGGCATCAGTCTTTTATGTATAATGTGAGGTTAAAAGTAAAGCTTGCAGTTGGTATGAAAAGAAAAACAAATGTAGGAACACTGTGAAAGGACAGGTATTGTCTGTGATGTTCACCAAGAAGAGGTCTTAGTTCAACTTCCATTGACTCATCATTACAGCAGTAAAATGAATTTACAGACATCAGCAGCAAACTCATCTTCATCCAGGGTGCCTTACTCTCTCTCTCTCTCTGCCACTGAAGTCTGATATTAAGGGCTCCCCATTTAGACCAACATGTCCACCATTTAGCTGAATCAAGAAGTACCAGCTCTGTCACAGACAGTTAGACTAATTGGTCTACCGTTAAAACCGGGCGAGTTCTGCTGCTGCAGCAATCAGCAGAAGTTACCGTGGAGCATTGAGAGAAACATGAAAAGACTGAGAGAGGGACACAAATAGAAAGGGTCATTTGCTAATAAACAGACGACTTGCAAAGCAGCCTATATGTCTTGAGAGGAGCAGTTTCTATGAGTTCCACTAAATATGTGCATTAAAGAGAGAGTCAGTCAGGGTGAGAGAAGGAGAGCTGTGCAAAGTGTGGGAATGAAAGACAAAGGGAGAAGTGGCAGAGAAGAAAATCTTCATGACATAAAACAGAAAGCTTGATCAATGGATCCCTCAGTCACCTCGTTAATAAAGACCAGTGCTTTTATTAGACGCAGCGCCTTTGCAATATTTATACCATGAATATTTCAAAGTCCCCGGCAGGAGCCCAGACACAAAGTGCAGCATTTCTGCAGTGAAGACAGAGTCGCAGCTTTCCTCTCCACCCAGACGGCCAGAGGAAAAGGAGTTTATGGCTCTTCATCATACTTTCTCATTTCGATGTAGTGCATGAAGAGGTTAAAAATTCAAAAAATTTCCTCCGAGTGAAACTATTCTAGGCTGTTACCATGACAAGGCACAGGAAGTGTGATATATGATGAGGGAATAAACGAGAATATTACATATATGCATGTATAATACATAGAAAAACAATACTACAGCAAATGAATACACATGTATGAAAACAGTATCAAGGCTGATGCTTATCTCCTTTTTATTGCTTGATATACAGTGTATACACTGACTGGCTTGTCGTCTTTGAAGGGTCAGTCTGAGGCTTTGCTTTATACTCCAAGGCTTGAATTTGCTTTGAAGCATACAACCAAGTAGACAAGGTCTCCTTGGTGCCAAAGCTAAAACCTAACCCAGTATAAAAGAGATTTATGGAAAACCTACCCCAATTCCACAAACATCAATTAATTCTTCACCAAAGAAACATGGTCTGAGAGGGATACAGGTCTTGTCCCATCAGAATCACCCCTTGGATAATTAGTCTTGATCCAAAATGTGGTTGACTGAACATACCCTGAGAGTGACATAACACCAACACCAACACTGACAGCAGCATAGTGTGGCATCAGTTAACATCAGAGTGACATTCCAGTTCAGACTTGTAATGTTTCGGGAGAGTCACATAGAGGTTACCAGGTCTGATCTGGTAAGACCACTGCAACGACTTATGTGAAAACATGACTCAAGGGCTAAGTCATACATGCCCTCAGATCACTTAGCTGATCATGTAGGTGTCAATCTGCCATTTTCTGTTGGTACAGGGTTTCATTAGCCTTTACCTTTGAATATCCATATTCAATTTCTGTAAAGACCTCTTATGCAAAAGATCATTTCTGATGCCTGAACCTCATGTTTCTTTTGGAGGTTTTCTCTTAATCTGATCACAAGTAACTGCATGTCCCACATCAGAACCTGGACTATTGTCTTTTTAATTCCTTCTGATGGCACAAAATTGGAAAAATAATTGCTGATATTCACCTGCAAAGCCAGGTACACATCATACCTCTTTACCATGAGCAAGACCCCATTTTATCACCCAGACTTAGGTTGCTTCTATACAGCACCAAGGAAATGTCATTAAGTTAATTTTGTAGATTTTTGTCTGCTATTCTATGTCCTCTTGACTATCCAGCCTTTCCCAGCAAGCCATCAGGTTGGTATTCACAACCCTGGTCTTCTTCAGTCTGGTCCACCAGACTTGTTTGTAGAGCTGCCACACCAAGTATCCTTGGGATCATAAGATTCTGATGAATGGATCAGTTTCAAAGACTGCCTATTAACAATGGAAATGGAGAGGTTGTTGTTTGGGAAGGTTGAAATAACCACATAATATACACTTTGCGTGTGATGTCAGATCATATGCATGTAATGAATAGTCAAGTGCTATCTTGAATCCTTGTTTAGTCCAACAGAACACAAAACATTTCAGTATTTCATGATGGCTTTAATCAAATATGCATATATAACAGTTATAGATGGAGGCACAATGCTTGTGGGATATGTGACCTAATGTGAGCAAGAGAGGGCGTCACTGTTGGAGAACAAGAACAAGAAGATTCACTAATGTGGGCGATGCTGGGCACATATTCACCGTTATGGTTATATAGCAATGATACCAGTATTGGGGATGTTTTTCAAGTGGCTGCTGTGTGAAAGCCCATACTATCCAGGGAAAAGGTCTCTTGCCACCTCCCTTTCCTTTTATTGAGAGTGATGTCCATGGCCATCTGTCTTCATTGCAGATAAAGCCTGTCCAGAGAGGATTAACCTGATGTGACCATATCAGATTTGCAGTATATTTTCCAATGCTTTGTTGAAGCTGCAGTATAATGTTTACACTATAAAATAGTCAAAACAGAGACCCCGAGTTTTCATGGTTGTATGATTACATTACATGTAAGTGTTACAGCGGCTTTGGGACATTGACAAAAATGTAAAATAAAAACAATGTTCTTGTTCTATGAATGGCATCCTGTTTACATTCACTGCTGATATTGCTACTATTACACCATATTTAACATAAACATTAGTTTAGCAAACTGAAACACAACTGCTTCAGCTGATGTGAGTTTGATGGCAAACAAATGCTGTGAGTAGTATGTGACATCATGAACACACACGTAATTGTGTGTCATGCATATAGACTCAAGCACTCTGGCAGTAGTAGATAAGAAACAGAGGCTGTAGCAATCAAACACATTTGAAGACCAGTGTTGATCAGCATCTAACATTGAAAGATTAAACCTATGTTTGCCGGCTGCTTAATGCAGTCAACATCAAATGATTTTTACACTTGCTTTCTTTAGCCCCTTTTTCAAAGTCTGTTATATGCAGCATTCCTGGCTTCATTTATGTCTTATCAGAATTCAAACACAAGTCTCCTTTCTGTAAATATTCTGTGGCTCTGTTTAAATAGAACAAGACCATTACAGATAAAGCTCCAATGCTCATACAATCTTTTGCACATGGTGCATGAGGGGTAGAGTAGGTGGCCCTTGAATGAATTAATGCATATAAAATGACCACCAGATGGGTAAATATTAACCTGTGCATATGAATTGAAAATCTTATTGGAGTGAGAGATCTGCCTCATACAGAGCCACAGATTCTGTGTCAAAAATCTGCAAGAACTTTGGGAAAATGCATTTGGCTATTAACATCTATCTTTCCAAGTTTATATCTACTGTACACAAAACATGCTGTGCCTGGTGTGTGTGTGTTTCTGAATGCAACCCCCTCACTACTGGCTCACAGTGTTCTCAACTTTCATACTGCACCTACCAAAAGTTACATATTCTCATAATGAAAAATGAGAGAAACATGCACATAATTGCCATGGGGGAGCAAGGGGCAGGTAAGCCCCTAATGTCCAATGGAGGGAAATCTCACCCTCCCAAAAACTGCCATCAATTACCGTATTGACCTGAATATAAGATGTGATTTTTTCCCTAAAAAAAGTCTGAAAAAGACAGGTTGTCTTATATTCGGGGTCAAGAGACCTGGGGGTCTAAACCAACAGGTGGTGTCAAACATCTTCTCCCCAAGCGAGTCAGAGATGTGCAGAGAGGCGACTGCAACATGGAGACTATCTAAAAAACAGTGACTCAAACGTTGAGCAAGTTAACAAACAGCAGAGGAGACAGTGTTTCTCAGACATTGACGAGACTGTGGCACTCTGTCATAGTTTCAAAATTGGGCTGGTAATAATTGTCCTCCATGCATTACAACTACCAAGTGGTTGGTAGCTGGAACGCTAATGCTAGCGCTCACACGCATGTTAGACACCGCTCCTCAGGGCCACCTACGTAGCAGCATATGCTGTGCAGCTGGTCAAGTTCGAATCTCCATCTAGACCAGCTTCCCTGCGTGTGCTCTCCTCCATTCCTGTCTCTTTACACTGTCTCTATCATTAAAGGCAAAAATTCACAGAAAATAATGATAAAAACAAAACAATGAATAAATAAATCTAGTCCTAGATGATGCATGCTTGCTACTACAGGTCATGTGCTTGCTAACTAAAATGGGTTAAAAATGGGTCTTGAAAAAGAATTGTCGTCTTATATTCAGGGTCATCTTGTATTTGGGTCAATATGGTACTACATCGTCAAGCGCACTTGTATTTTCCTGTTTTTCATTTCTTCATTTGGTTGGGTGGAGGTACCATTCATGTGACATGCCCAATACACTGATCAACCATACCATTATGATCACCTGTGTAATATTGTGCAGATGCTCCTTTTGCTGCTCAAACAGCCCTAATCTTTTGAGACATGGACTCTTCTAGGCCTCTGTAGGTGCAGTGGTATCTGGCACCACAATGTTTGTGACAGATCTTTTATGTCCTGTAAGTTGCGAGGAGGAGATTCCATGGACCAGACATCCCACATCCCACAGATGTTCAATGGTCCTGTGATCTGGGAAATTTGAGCAAAGTCAACACCTGGAGGCCATTGTTGTCTTCCTCAAACTATCCTGAATACTGTTTCCATGAGGAGGTTTGTACTGGCAACCATGTTAAGGTAGGTGGCACATGTCAAGGTCATATCCACATGAATGGCAGGACTCAAGGCTTCCCACCAGAATGGTGTCTGGACTTCTTCCACTGGTTCTTGTGTGTCCATTGTTCAGGATCAGACCGTAACAGCAAAGCACCATGTGTTCTGAACCTCTTGATCAGAAGAGACCACACAGAGCAACTTTTGTTGTACACATGCATCATCGAGCCTATGTTCCTGTGACAATGTTCCTGTGACAACTGGAGACTGTAAATATCCCTCAAGAGCTGTAGTTTTGAAGATGTTCTGAAACAGTCATCTAACTGTCACAAATTTCCCCCTTGCCATCATTGCTTACATCGTTACTCTGCTGGCTTCTCCTGCCTCCAGCAAATCACCTTCAATGACAAAATGTTCACTTGCTCTTTAATATATCCCATCTACCAAATGGGTGCTACTATAATGACATCATCTTTGTTATTCATTCACGTACATGTGTGCACGTCCTCCTATAAACACTAAGACATTGTGTTACTCACACAACACTAGCACAACAGAATTGTTGGCAGCATGTCTTGTTTTGTATTGAAGCTACTTCAGAGTTTGTCCAGGGTGAGAAAAAAAAAGTTTGTAGAACTAGGATAGCAGCCAACTCTGTATTGCTAACTGGTGTCCTGAGGTCTCTGTTTCCTCACTAAAAGTAACAGTTGAGTTTAGGGTTGTAGTAAGATCTCAGTGAACTTGAATTTTAATGAAACAGACCTAGTGTCTCAATTAAACTACTTCCATGGCTTCTATAATCAGCAGATTTTTATATCAGTCTACATCTCTCAAAGAAGTTAAGGTTTTACTTTACTTGAGCTGATGATGCAGATGAATCTTACACAAGAAGCCAATGAATTTCGGTTTGTCTTTGATGATTATGTGTTTTTTTTTTTTATCTACTCAGATGAACAATTATAATTATGTTACCTTTTTTCTTTTAACACTCTAGAACATGCTATAAAGATAATTTCAAGAAAAATAGGCTGAGACAAAGTTTCTTATCTTGCTCTTTATGCAGAGTAAGCGAAAGGTTCTCCAGGCTTTGAGGTAAATGAACTATGCTGAGGGTGAGAATGCTTGCAGGTCCCATGGACAATCTCTGGCCGCTCCTTCACCTCTTCCTCATCTGTATTCACCTCGCCTCCTCTCCTGTTCTGTCTTTCTCCCCCTCATTCTCTCTGGACCCAAGCACGACCTGCACGGCTGACCACTTCTCTTAGAGCCAAGTCCTCAGAGGACCAATTGCTGTTTAAGGTCCAGTTGGACGGATGTAACAGTCTCTCCAACTTAGTTCTTTCTTTATCTCCTTCCTTCCCAATTTCTCTCCATTAATCCCATTTTTCACCTCCCCTACATACTCCCCTTCCCCCTTTTCTCATTCACCTCTTTAACTCCTTTCTCTTCTCCCCGCGGACCATTTCAGGCCTGTTTAGGTATGCATCATCAAGTGCACATTTAAAGATGTCAGAGAATTGATTGTTCCTCCATCGCCTTCACCTCAACCTCCTCTAGTCTCTGGCTTGTACTCACATCTCTCTCTCCCTCTGTGCAAAACACAGACTCCCCTGATTTTTTTTCTTCCGTTTCTCTCGTTTCCCAGAATCCCCTGGGGCATGACAGTCGCTGCTGACATCTGTGACACCCTCCACGATCGTCATTCCCTGGGAAATGAGCTGACGTGCGTCTGTGTATGCGTTGGTGTGTTATTTTCAGTACATGCTTGAGTCAGAGAGTTAATGCTTATGAGCCAAGTTAAATTCAGCGTATGTGCATGGTGCCCTTTTTTTCTGTTTATTTGAGCATTTATACGCCCATGTGCATTCATCAAGACATATGCATTGAGTGTGATCTCTATATCAGTACTGATATGCAGTGCATAGGTGAATATTAGTGTGCTGCCCTTCTGTCTGTGCCTTTTCCAACTTTCTTCAAGGATATAAGGAAAATAATAAATCAAAGCAATGTGCCGTTGCAGAGGACAGACAAAGAGTTTTCTCTGTCTCTTCTGCTGTTCAAACAGGTTAAATCTAAGGGCCAAGCTGATAATCTGTGCTAGAGCATTAGCAGTAGCTGACGAGAGCGTAAGATCCAAATCTTCAAGTGATTATTCCTCCAAAATTCCGATGTCCATTTTTATTTAATCATGTTTGAACACGGCACACTTTCTTGTAATTCTCAATTTACTGGGTGGAATAAATTCCCATTATCTCCAACCCTCAGCCTCTCCCTCATTTAATTGTTTTGTGTAGGAGATGAAGGCACAATTAGTTGTGAAAGGCAAAATAGAAAGAAAAACAAATTTGGCGTTTTAGAGAGTAAATGTTTCATACAGTCCTTTTGTTATTTTGTGAATTTGAAATCTACCTTGTTAGTAATGACCACCATGTTAATCAACATTGCAAAAACTTTTTTTTTTTGCTTTTTGCTTTTCTGCTTTATTTGACTTTCTCAGGCATAGTGACAGAGGAAAGTCAAGGAAAAGTGAAGAGATGACTCCAGACCTCTGCACTAAAGATTACAACTGCTCGACCAAGTGAGCTACCAGGGCAGGTATCTTACTCCTGATAATGGCCTTCATTTCTGCCTGTTATATTAAATATCACATTCTTCCAGCAAAAGTAATAGGATCTGAGAACATCAAAGAAATATCCATGTTAAGTGACATTGGGCAAGAAACACCAAAAGTCGAATCCACTTAATTGAAAGTGAGTTCACCAAAAATGTCTGTAATGCAAAGTCAAAGCTGATCTATGAACACATTCACATGGAGGTTTTTTGCACATTTTTCATATCTGACAGTTCTATTGTGTCAGACCCTGTCCTGACTTCTTTAGCCACTCATTGACCTCAAATGTAGCCAGCATCCTAAACCACTTGATCTTCCTCTGCAGACAAACCTGTTTCTCAGTCGTATTAAACTCATGTGTACGTTTATTGAAGGTACACATTACATTTCATCATGTAATGTACACAGGTCACATTACATTTCAACTAACAAAGATTGTATAAGTTCCTAATTCATTTCTGTTGAAGCCCTTAAATTTGGCAAATTTCATTTGTCCCAGTCCTCTGGTATGGCCAACAGAAGTGTACAGGAAATAAAAGTCCAGAGTGAAAGTTCAGTGTTTTTCTGACTGATCCATTCACCCCAACTGCATCACCTGACTTCCTCCTTTCCTCTGTTCATAATTACCAAAGCTGCTACAAGTTACCAAATATGATCACTTAGCTAGGAGTACTAAAAACCTGCATGCCCGGATGACCAGTTAGGGCATTCTTTTTTCTTTTACAAATAGACTGTTTTTGCAAAGTGTATGATTTCAAACATGTATTTTAATTTACCTCTGATCTCTGTCCACCTCTGTCATACTTGCAGGTTAGAGTTTAGAGCAGAAATGCGTGCACAACCAACCTCATGGTGGCTGTTACTCAGGAGATAGGATTCATTCCCTCAGGATTCATTCCTTTGATCCCTAATGTGATGCTGAACCCCAAATTTCCCCTGATGTCATACCCTTGGTGTGAATGTGTGTGTTAGATAAGCACTATGTATAAAAGGGTTGTATGCATGAATGCATAGCATTGTAAAGCTTTTAGATTATGCTTTGTTTTACAATGGAGATGTTATCATGACCATTTTTAGTACATATTGATAGTCACGGACAACAAACTGTAGCGTTGCTCTTGTGCTGTGTTTACTGTATAGTTCAAGATCACTGCAATTAACTGTCATTTATTACACCCATCAGTGTTGATGTCCCTGTTTGAGGCCAAGTGCAGGGAAAAGTAACATGACTGTTGTCTGAACATATTACTATTGACTGTTGATCTTTCTGTCTCCTCTTTCCAGGTGCAGTGCTAAACATGTGGTTTTAGTTAAGCAAAAATATACTTTGAGGTTGATTTCAGAATGTATGTATTGTTATTTGTATTTCAGCCTTTTTAATCTACCACCTGTTTTACTTTGCAGAGCAGTGATTTGGCTGCAGGGCTTACATGAATTTTTAACAATTATTGGGGACATCAAGGGAAGCTTCAAACTCAGAATAGATAACTGTGCAGTGAGAAAGAGCTCACAGTCATATATACAATTTTAGAGAGTACAGGCACTGATGTCTGACTCAACACTGATTGTATTTTCTTCAGAAACAAGTGCACAGTGTGTCCAGTTGAGTGGCATATAGCTAGAAATGATAGTGAAGTGATATGATGCAACCAGAGAGACAACACCGGAAAATGTTACACATGGAGAAATCTTATTCATTCATTTGCAAAACAAAGCAGGGGAAGCTGCTATGAAGCTACCATAACTTTACATATTTTAACAGTTAATGCAATATCTTTGTCTTGTCATCTGTCATATCTTAATATAAGCTTATAAGCTTTGGGGAGAACAAGAATTCCCTGTCAGGATGTGAAGCTCAATTAGAGGTACATGTTTTCACTTATGTAATATTTAGTCCACAATTAACAGGCATAATGTAAACATATTCAGTGCAATGAAGTATTAATCAACCTGGTAGAGTACACAATTTACAACAAAAGCTATTTCAGTGTATTTGGTCTAAAGCTTTTCACTTCAAGAAACATTATAACATTACTGTGGCATTGCAAATAATTATTGCAATTCATTATTTTCATCCTGGAGCAAGCGCAAAAAGCAGCTTACAAAATCAATCTGTGAAAATCGCTGAATCCCTGACAGGTAAGTGTGGAGAGTTAAGAAAGAATACTAAATAGGAGTTAGAAGGGACTTGCAGTATTTGTGTTAGTGAGAAATTCAGCGTCGTTTGGTGTTGGCTACTAGAGAGGAAAATGTGACGGACACACACCTCTTCTGGAAGGCAGGCTGCCATGTGTGACTGTGTGCCTCCTGTCTGTTTAGCTGGACTCATCGCAAACAACACTTACTCACTCGCATACACACACACAAACCAATGTGTAAAGACCAACACACACACACACACACACACACACACACACTTATCTATTCTGCCCAAAAAATGAAACAAAACACTGAACACAATTTTAATTAATTTATGAATTAAAACAGTTAGATTGCAATGTAGTGTTTGGATACAATTCATACCAACAAACTGTGCTTTCTTCCAACACTTTGACTTCAAAATAACTAGTTATTTTTTGTCCATTATTTGCCATCATTTAAGGTAATGCAAGACATGAGGGGCAATTCTCATGTAGTCCCACTGACTTCAAGAATACCTCAGAGCTCAGTTCTTGAGCCTCCTGTATTTTATTTATGCTGCGTATAATGTGCACTCATCAGAGTTTTGGTTTATTTTTATGCTGATGACACACAGTTTGGTGTAAGTAAAACATTACCTTTGTACACAATGTGTCTAGGTTTGAAATTAGCTCTGACAGTAAGTGCCTTAGCTAAGTCAGCCAAGCAACAAGCACATGTGGTGATACCAAGTCTAAATATGTATCAACCAAAGGGGAATAGTGAGTTTTGCCAACCACACATTGACAGCCAGGAATAGAATCCACTGGCTGAATAGCAGAGAGTCCTGAAGCTCCAGTAGGAGCTTTGGTATTCCTTGGTGTACTGGGAGCAGATCTGGATTTACAGGACTTGACAAGGACAGTATATAGCAGATAGTATGTGAGCTGAACAGTAATACTCAATAATGTCTGTTGTGGCATAATTACATTACATCAGGGCTTTTAAAGCTGCCACAAACTGCTGTAGAGAGGAAAATCACAGTCTAAGCTCACACGGTATAAAGTAAGCAATACTTGGCCACAGTGCAGGACTACTCAACCAGTGTTGAAGGTTGCAGTGTTTTCACCTCAAACACTGGCAGTTTGCTTTATAAAGTATAAAAGCTCAGTAGGTGGGAGAAGGTTAGAACTTGTTATTGTTAGACTGCTGATGCTATTTTTCAGAAGTGATATTTACCATTGAGTTCAACATGTATTGAACTTATAGTGTGGAATTAATGAGCCTGACTGTGAGCTTTACAGTTTTACAACATATTGGAAGTTAGACTTTTAAGACACCAGATAGGATATTTTATAGGTGATAGTTAAATCAGTTTTGTTAGAGGTTACAGTTTTTTTTAAAAATGTGGTTGAAAGGTTTATTCCATTTGTGTCAGCTTTTTCACACAAACTCAGAACCTCTGAAACAAATTAGCAGGAAATGTAAATATAAGCAGCATATTTAATGGAGGACTACAAAAAGAAATGTGAAATATATATGCAGATGAGGCCAGGCGGAGGACTAGTCTAACAGAATGTGACACTTTACACCCACTTCACTCTGAATTTGAACACTTCCTTCAGGCAGGTGCTGCAGAGCACTCCAACCCACCGAGGACTCCTTTAGAAGGTATTTATTCCATTTTGCCTTGAACTCTTGATTGATTTTGGATTCTTGATTTACTAAATAAATCCACTGGTCTCAATTTGACTGAAATTAGACTAACTCATGAGTGTCCTTTGTTGTCTGCTAAGAATATACGTATTAATGTGGTAAATCAATGTAGTAAATGCATTTGGGCCATGAAATTATTTTGATAATTGCAGTATCTTATTTTCTTTCCAGTCAAACATTGCAGTTGAGAGTCAACTACAACACTCCCTTCGTCTAATAATAAACGATAACGCCCTGTTTCAGCTGTTTCCTGCAATGGTTGTCCTATAAATTCTAAATACATTTTAAGACGCCTTTAATCACCTACAAAGTCTTAATATGACGTGGCATGTATTTAAATCTGTGACACCTTACTCTATGACTGTGGCTTAGAACAACCATCCATAATTTTTAAACTAAAAAAAACTCTCAGTTATCTTTCAGTACAGGCCGTACTGTTGAGTTATAAAAAATGTCATAAAACATATCTGTTCTCACTGGCCTCTCCAACTCAAACAAAGTTATTATTTCTTTTTATGATTCCAATTATGTGTCCCCTTCCAAACCAATTCAGTTATTTTACTGTCTCTATGATGTGGTATTATAATTTCTTTTTCCTTTCTTAAAACATATTGTTATATTGTTCGTTGTGTCCTTTGCTGTGCTGTCTTTTTCATGTCCACTCTCTCCTCTGTCTCATCTCTCACCAACACACTGCTGCAGGAAGTCTATCATTCATGGAGTAAAATAATACATTCATGGAGTAAAGAAATACATGCTATAGTAGTCTATACACAAGATTCTTTTGAAAGCCAGATCATAATCTTGGGATTGACACTGCTGATGCTGAATTTCTCATCATTTACACAGCAAAAAAAGTTTTGTTTCCCCTAAAAACTTAATTTTGTTGTGCTGGAACAGCTTCTCAAACAATATTTAGGCAACCTTGGGACATAAAAAAAAAATCCACAAAATGCATATTAATGAGAATAACGAGATGAACAACATGATCACATTGGAGCATTGTGGAATCACTTCAGTGCTTCCCGTACACAACTAGCACAATATTGATGAATTATACAAGACCTCGAAGGCAGTCACTGGAGTGGAAAACTGTGCTAGAGCTGAAAAATCCTCCTTAAGTTACAGCCAGCACAGCACTTTATACAGTTTGGTGTTTGTCTTGAAGTTTTGATTTTAACACAAAAGTATGTAATAAAGAGATGAAATGCCAGTTAGCAACCAGGTTTCTGCATTTCAGTCTGCATTTCAGAGCATTCAGTCACCCCATATTGTGTGGTATGTACAATAATATGTGGCTAAAGCCCAAGAATCCTTTGACCAAAGATTCTTCAGTCCTTGAATTTACTGTTGGCTCTTTGCATTCGTTAAGTTAAGTAAGTTATTTTGGTCATTTTTCACAAAACAATTAAATGAACAATACAAAAAGTCTTAATCTTCACTACTGCCTCCCATTGAGCTACAATTTATATTAACTAACAATATGCATTGATTTTGGATTTTTAACATGAAATTCTGAATTCCTTAGGACTACAGCAACAGTTTGATCATTTAAAAACATTCAAAAATCAAGTCAAATTATAGTATTGCAACCATAAGGTCTAACAAAAAATTCTAGCACAAATTATCACCCATGGATGAATTGGAATTGATGAAAACCCTTTTAACAGCAGTAAACCTCCAGCCGAACCAGAGCCCTTATTAAAGATCAGGTCATACCAGTAGTTGCTGGGACACCTTGGTCTTGACTAACGTTATGGACCATTGACTGATTAACTGACCTTATCTTCTATAGGTCACTCAGCTGGCAGTGGTTTAACAAGAATTAAGGCCTAGTAATGACATATTACAGATGCAAGTATCCTACTCTTTCCATAAGGATACATAGACCTACCAGTTACCAAGGTAATCGAAACTTGCTATAGGGCATTGTCTTACTCACAGTTCTTAGTTCACAGTTAGCAGTATATCACAGATTTCATAGACTAATACATAAACTTGGCAGATTACTTATTTCATGCTAAGACAGTAGTGACATAGCTAAATGCTAACAGTGCTAAGATGCTGGTGTTAAGCTGGTATAATTTTTATGTCTTAGTGTAAATTGATAGCGTGCTAAAACTAACCAATTAGCACTAAGTGAAATGGAAAAGCTGTTAGTTTTAAATCTAGCTTTGTATTTGTACAAAGACAAGCTTACAATGTTGATTAATTCTGAAGAACATTCATACATATGTGTTTATGTATGTATGGCAGTCTATCCAGTGGTTGTTGAGACATTTCACTAATAAACACAAATGTGGGCTGTTATGGGGGTCAATCAAAATCCAAATCCTAGATTTGATGTGGCTAAACAAACATTTAAAACTCATCCATAGTTGCAGAATTATTTCTATCTGAACCAATCCAGAGTCACTTCTTCTGGCAAATTATATCAATTTAGACTTAGATTCCTCCCACCTTTTGTCTCTCGGGTTTTTATTCCTCATTTCTTATTTTCTCATCACCCCATCTTTCACTTAATCAGGCCTATGGTAGAATTAATTGATTTTTTGTCCAAAAAAACAAATAGACCAATTAATCTGTGTTTTGCTAGAACTGGTGCTCCACAGCTCCGCAACATGAGCCTCTGGAGAGGAACATTGAGACCTCACAGAAATAAAATAATAGCTGAAGATAATACCAACCAGGTCCAGAGAGAGACATGCTGTTTGTGCAGCTGTTATTAGCCCACAAAACAAGATGAAGGTGTCTTTTTTTTGTGCTGAAGAAAAGAAGAGGGTGATTATGATGGAGAGGGGGATGCTAGCTAGGTGTAAAGTGGCCACAGAAGAGAAATTTGAAGGTGTTAAAAAAGTGATGGAATAATCTTGCTCTTGGTCTTCCCACTCACAGCTGCCACCACTGTAGGAACAGAACATGTTGTGCTGAGAGATGACATTTCAAATTTCGTCTTGAATGATGCGACAGCACCAAAGCACAGTTAACTTTATGTGCATTAACACAACTCTGGAGGTGTCTCAGCCCATACTGTCATTACCATCCTAAAAAAATCTTCATCTCTTTTCCATCTCTGCATCTTTTTCATTCACATTCATCATTTTCTACTCATGCATTACTTTTCATTTCCTCTTCCTCTCTCTCTCTCCCTTTGTCATCATCAATCTAACATGCCCTGGTCTCATGTTATTCCCTCACCTGATCACCTCCTCTTCCTCCATTACAGTGTGTCATCCTTTCTTGCCCCATCATCACCTTCACTCCTGTCATCCCAGAAAGCACTAATCTGTCGTCATTCCTACTTAACCATTCCTCTTACATTTTCCTTTCACCCTCCTTGTCTCCTCATCTTCTCCGTCACCACTATCGACCCCTGGCTGCGTTCCTTGTCTTCATCATCCCCATCATCACCCTCATCATCTCCCTCACAGTCCCCACAGTGCAGTATTTGTATGTGTTGGATGTACTGTACTCTATAAAAGCTGTATGCTAATGCAGCAGAAGGCTGGTGAGCATTACAGCGAGTGGACCAATTTCAGGAGTGCTTGGCCACGTTTTATTACAGCTCATAAGCCCAAGGTCAGCTGCGTAAGATGAAGAGGCAAGAGCGTCCTGTGTTGCACTCGAATCATTTATCACCCTGTTCCAGTCTGCTCTGCCTCCCTTTCCTGTTCGCTCTCTCTCATGTTTGAGCTCAGTTCACATGCAGTTTTCCACCTGTACTAAAATTTATGTCTGATGTCATATTTTTCCTCCACAGCTTGTCTTCACATTTCTCTTTGTCTGTCTATCTTTTCCTCATGTTTCTGTGTGCAGCTATGATTTTCAACTCTTTTAATCACCACCTCTTTTTTCCTCTTGTTCTTCAGCTGTTTTTTTTCTCTGTGCTAAAAACACATATAGTGCACTCACACTTCCATTCATGTGATGTCTTTCATTACTTCTCAGTGAATTTATTATAAATAACAATTTTCAAATGTGAGTAGATGTTTTAAAATGTTATTTGCTTATGCTTTATAATGTTGCCAGGTCATACACAACATACGCTTTATATAACATTAATGTTTAACACTGTTTTATAATGACTGATTTTCAGTCAAGCAAGTTAATCCAGGTGTCCTTCTCTCTAGCCACTATCACTCTCTAGACACTTTGCTGCTCTTCCTAGGCCGTGCTTAGGTGTTCCCAGACTAAATGAGACATATAATCTCCCCCAAATGTTCTGGGTCTATCCAGAGGTTTGCTAACAGTTGAACATACCTGAAAAATCTTCAGTGATAACTGCCCAGAAAGCATCCTGATCACATGCCCAAATCACCTGGGCTGATGCCTTTCAACACAAAAGAGCAGTTCCTGCAGAGAACCATGGCCTCTGACTTGGAGGTGCTGACTCATACCAGCCACTTCACACTCGACTGCAAACTGCCCCAGAGGTTGCTGTCTGATGAAGCCAACAAATTCACATCATCTGCAAATAACAGAGAGGCAATTCTGAAGCCCCAGATCGAAGACATTTCTCTTCCTGGCTGTGCCTTGACATCTTGTTCATGAAAGTCACATGCTTGGTAACAAGGGGCAAAATCCAAATCATTGTATTGATCAGTGATCTTCTATAAAGGTGAGGGAAAAATTGTGGTTGTGTGTGTTTTGATAAGATTTAGTCATATGATATAAATAGTTTCCATTGTTAACATTATAATATTCAGTACTGTGCATGTCTTAACAATTACATGTCTGTCAGCCAACATCTAAACAGCAATTATTTACTGTTTAAGTTAATTAGAAGTGTGTATTTCATGGAAGAGTAGGTTGGATTTGGATCCTTACTTCCTTTATGTTTTTTTTTTTTTTTTTACTTTATTATTACCTCTAATAGGTTGGAGCATACCTTTCAATATGAAGATGCTAGAATTCTACAGATCTTAAAATATGCTGTATCTCAACTTTCTTTTCCCATTACAGCTTGATACCCACTTTAACTTCCTGCTCCACCTTCCCTCCTACGCTTTCTCTCTTTCTGCCACATCTATGTAGGACACAAACACATCTCTCATCTTTTGTGCTCAATGTTTTTGTCTCTCGTCCCTAATTTACCCCACTCTTCTTTCCCTTCTTCGCTCTCTATCACTGTGTCTCTGCGGGGGGTAGTTAGTGTGATGCAGCTCGTTTGCAGCCACATCACAAGATGAAGCAACACACATTGTGGTTTTACACCAGGCAGTGGGATACGTGTGTGTTTTTGTGCAATTGAGGGGGAGTGTGAGAATTTTTTTTTTCTTGCTGGTGAAATCAAAGGGTCTATGTGTCCTTAAATGTGGGCATGGACAAGAGGATTGTGTCTCTTCACATGTCTATGCATAGTCTATAAAGGGATTGTGTGTATGTTTGTATATTTGTGAGTGAGAGAACAAATAATTTTGTGTGACTGCTGTAGTGTAAAATATTTGTGTTGTGTATGTGTGTCTTTGTCCACGCATGTTACTTCATGAGTCTACCACTTCTAAAATGTGACACTGAGAAAGCTTGACACTGAATGTGCTACAGAGAGGGTGAGAGAAACAGAAAGAGAGAGGAGAGGCGAAGAGTGCTGACACGTTAGTTGGCCAGGTGCCATTTTTTTTTATTATTTTTTTTTTTCAGGAGGTCGTTTGGAAGCTCATCTGCTAAATGGGGGCTTCGATTCTACAGTTTCAGCCATCCTGTAATTATTATTATTGTCACGCTAAAGCTCAGACATAATAGCTTGTAGTCTCTGCAACTAAATGACTTTAATGCTGGTGAGAACATTTCAAGGTTCAACCTTTCCAGCCTCTCCACCTGCAGTTTTGGCCTCTTCTTGTAACATATCCATACTCCGCTAAATTTCAAAACACTGTTTATGTGTGAAAATGACTTGCATCCACAATAGCATATTTTGGTTTCACTATTTCCTGTTTTTTGTCCAACTTACAGCCAAAGTCTGGTCTGAGACAGGAACTATTGTCGTGCATTTTAATCTACATAACATACTTGCATGCAACACATATAAGAATCAGACAATTATTCCAATTCACAAGACTCTCCTTTGCTAGCTAAATGAATAAATAAATTAAGTGATATGGCCCACCATGCACATGTACAGTGGATACAAAAAGTCTATACACACTTGTTATAACACCAGATTAAATTTTTTCAACATTCAATGTGACCTGTAACCTGTAAAATTTAATTACCATCTCCCAATTGTGGTTGTGACTGTAATCAGAATTAAGCTTTCGCTTTCAAATTCATGTTAAATAGGAGTCACATCAGCCATTAATTCAAGTGACTCTGATTAATCAAATGAATTCCTAGTGGGATTTTCTAACATTTACTTAGTTGCATTCAACAGCAAAAGCCATGGTCCACAAAGAGAATACAAAGCATCAGAGGGATCACACTGTTCAGAAGCATCAGTCAGGTGAAGGGTACAAAAGAATTTCCAAAGCTTTAGATATATCATAGAGCACAATGAAGACAGTCATCAACAAGTGGAGGAAAAATAGCACAGCAGTGACCAAGAACTGGATGTCTCCAAGACTGATGAAAAGACAAAAGCAAATCTGGTCAGAGAGGCTGACAGGAGGATACAGCAACATTAAAGGAGCTGCAGGACTGTCTGGTTGTGTACTGTAAGAGTCAACAATCTCACATACTCTTCATATGCCTGGGCTGTAGGGTAGGATGGCAAATATTACAAAGATAAACTTTCAAGCCTGGCTACATTTTGCAAAAACATACATCAAGTTCCCAAAAACAGAAAATGAGAAAATGTTTTATTGTTCTATGAGACCAAGGTTGAACTTTTTTATTATAATTCTGCAAGCTATTTTGGGCAGAAAAAAAAATGCTACACATCACCAAAAGACACCATACCCACAGGGAAGTATGGTGGTGGCAGCATCAGTCTTGGGGGCTGTTTTTCTTCAGCTGGAACAGACAGGGTGGAGGCAATTATCACAAGTTTCAAATACCAGTCAATTTTAGCACAAAACCTTTAGGCGTCTGCAAGAAACTTTAAGATGAAGAGGAATTTCACCTTTCAGGATGACAACAACTCAAAGAACAGTATCACCAGAAGAGGAGTTCAAGGTTTGAAACATCCCCGTCAGAACCCAGAAACTGAAACTGAACTATAACTCTAACTGTGGAGTGGAGTGACCTGAAGAGGACAGTGCACAGGAGATGCCCTCACTATCTGACAGACTTGGAGGCTTTTGTTAGGAACCATGGACACACACTGCCAAGACAAAGATATGTCACGCTCTTACACAAAATAACTGAATTTGGATAAAATCAAAAGGTGTTTCAACAAAGTGTTAGTTTAATAGTGTGAAAATGTTTACATTTTATTTTTACCCTGTGAAAGATTTTAGGTTTGTGTTTTGAGGGAATTATAGGTTACATCAAAGGTGGAAAAAACTTCTGAAATTATTTATGTTGGTCTCAGTTTTTACAGCACAAAACATAGTATATTAACAAGGGTGTGTAAACTTGTTTTCACAGTAATATACATTGTTGACAAAGACTATTTTCTATTCTATACTTTTACAACTACAAGGTCTGAGTATGCTATGCTTTATCAGCTCTTTTCCCTGCATCATATTTTTATTGGTCTCATTTATATTTATATTTGCTTATCTCAGCGTAATTGCCAGATGACTGAAGAAGCACAAAAACAGTAATCTGATCTGAGCTTTATTTTCTACAGCTGCACTCAAACAAAATTCATATTTATCAACTCTAGTTTCTGGATAAGAAAAAAGCAGCTTAGAGTCTGTTCAGATGAGAAACTTATATCCCAGATATTTTAATTATTAGATCTGTGGGTTTGAAGGCTTATCAGACAATAAGCGTTTGTTTAAGAACTTTTAGAGTCCTTGAATTACTTTCAGTAGAGATTTTACAACTCTCTAAATTCACTGCAGCTGGTTCATATTTTGACCCGTTGCAAAGTAATTAACTTGGAATGTGTGGTTGCTTAGTCAGTTTAGCACTTGATTCAATGAACAAGTGAATGAATGAATAAATGCTTTTTAAATACAGTCTCGATGTGTATACGGGATCAAAATGGAAAGAAAAGACACATTGTCATACTAGTGTCTGAGCATGGACGCACTTATCACAAAGTGCCTGGTCAGACAAGACAAGAAACAATATACAGTTTAAGTGAAGGATTCTGTGGGGAGAGTCACCCACTCACTGTGAGAGCAGAGAGTCTTACTGTTGTAGTCAGCCCTCGAACACCAGGGGGTACACTCACTATCTCCTATTCCATACCCACTTACACACTCTGACATAGCTGTACACACACCCTGGATTTTTTTTTTTACAAACACACACATACTCACTTCAAACACGTGCAGCCTCACTAATGTACCTCTCAGATCCAGACTCCCCCCTCTCTTGTGTCACCACCCCTGGCAATGCCCAGTCTTGTTATTTCTCCATGTACCTCGCCCTGATTCCCCCTTCCTCCTGCTTCTCCTCCTCCTCCTCCTCCTCCCATATTTCCAGTGCCCCCCAGAGAATGGAGATCTCGTTTGATGGCACAGCCAGGGACCAACCACACCGGAGCACTGTGGCTCATACCGATGAAGCTGGCCTATCTAGGCCACAGTAAGCACACGCGCTCTCATCAAGTGTTCTCTAATTAGAATTCACTGATACTGTAGGTTTCGAGCAAGGGGAGAGAGGCGCTCGAAGGAAAGACTTCTATACATAGAACAAGAAGAATGTCTAATTAAGGTCTCATTCTTCTCTGACTCTGATTGCATTACATCCTCCTCTCCCCCACATTCTCTCCAATTATGAAACCTGTACTGGCCTCTCCTCAGTCCACGTGGGCTGGGGGTTTATCTCACAAGCACTGGGGTGTGAGAAGACTGACAACAACACTGATAGAAGATCTACAGGGCCAAATGCGTGGGCAGGTGAGTGGGCATGTGTGTGTGTGTGTGTGTGTGTGTGTGTTCACATATGAATAAGTGTCAGTATCCACAATCAGCTACTGCAACTATAGCAACCAGGTCATGCAATTAGCAGTCTGTTAACATCAGCATGTCACAAGACAGAAATATAATATTCGACAAACGAAAAGTACTTTAACATTTTTTTTTTTTTTTTTTGCAGTTATATAGCAATATTTCAGGATTGTCGGCATGCAAACTGGTTTACTTTAAACCACCGAGCTTCAAATTTGTGGATGACCCGTTCTAGCTTCTGAGCCAGGACTGACCTCAAACCACCACTTTGAAAAACCGTGACTCAATGCAGCTACACCTATCGACATCACAACATAAATCCCTGCTGTTAGCAACCAAACAACTACAAACAAGAAGTGGGATTACAGTAGAATCTTACACATATGGGGAAATGTTAACTTTTACCACAGAAATATGATATAATGACTATGATAACCTAAATTGTGACAAAAAAAACAACAAAACCTTTAAACAGTAAGAAACTGAGTTGACTTTTGGCTATGATAGTCATCAGTTATCTGTCATTGCATTAGAAACCAAGGACTGAAACCACTATATTCAGATTCTATCCAAGGCCATTCCATGTAGTCCAACATAGCCTTTTTGTATACTGGGTTGTCAATGTATGTACTGTGGCTATAAGTGGAACCCTCAAAAACTCACCTGGACCATATAGATATAGCTCGTGTTTTTGGATGTGTGTGTAGCAAGGGTCTTTATTTATTCTACCCCTCTCTGTTCCATTTTTTTCTTTTATTCAGTCCATGACAACCACCCATTTCACCAAACGACTTCTCTGAAATCTGTGGAGACGCAAATAGACAGTTGCATTGTACATCAACCAAAAAAAAAAAAAAAAAAAACACAATGATGTATTTTCAACATGGTGGATTCATTGGTTAAGCGGTACGTCAACGTCATTCCTGCTAGCAAAATGTTCACTGGTCAACTGTTTTTTCGAGGCGAGTGAGAAATGTCTTGGTGCACTGTGTACTGTGCACGTTGTCACACTGACCTCACTGAACTCAGTGTCTCATCAGTCTTGGTTAAACTATTCAGAGAGAAGGAGGTGTCTTGTTTCAATTATATCTCTCCCTTATTCTCTGCATTTCCTGCTGTTTTATTCCCCCTTGTGTTTTGTGTTTGCCCCCAATCCTTCTTCCTGTCTGTCAGTCTGGGTGTGAAGATCCAGTTCCCACCTGCCAATAATCCACCTGTACATCCGTAGCTCATCCACTAATCAGCGCCAGTGGTATAAAGACCCCCGTTACACACAAGTGTTCGCCAGATCGATGAGTTCACCAGCATGGTACAAACACAAAACCAAACTCCTGTTCTAGTTCTGTATTTTCATTCGTGTTTTCCTGAGAAGTATCTAATCCTGTGTTTGCCAGAGCCTCAGGTTCATCTGCCTTGCTGTTTTTTTGTCTTCCTGCCTCG
Source organism: Polydactylus sextarius (assembly GCA_016801845.1). NCBI lineage: Eukaryota > Metazoa > Chordata > Actinopteri > Polynemidae > Polydactylus > Polydactylus sextarius. The sequence goes on from CM028915.1 coordinate 2,935,939, forward strand.
CCCACCTTCTTGCTTGCCTGCCAGTCAAGCTGTTGTTCATGCTCCCTCTACCTTCCCTGCTCCACAGTCTATTCTGGCTCAAGAACTAGAAACTTCACCAAATCAAATCGTTAGTAAAACCGTTTTTGAACTGCTGAAAACTTCTTGACTGAGTTTTGCTTTTGGCTCCAAACAAAACCAAACACCACACAGGAAGCCAGTTTATTGGAATGCAGCCTAACGTTCTGTCAGTGGAAACCATCCAAATGGTACAAAAGGTAGTAAGTTATTACAGCCCACCTAAATTTATTTTTACCTGATCAATTAAGTAAAATTTAGCTTGGTTTGGCAAAAAACACCCAGTGCTCCCTTGTGCTGTTGGCTGTTCTGTAGACCTGCAGACACTGATGAATAGAGGATATATAGCTATTTATGTTGTTTCCAAACCAAACCCTAAAGGTAGTGTTTATTGTGCTGTTAAATCCTACCTGTAACTCTATAGCAGAGAAGAGTTGCCATTTTGTTTCCTTCTATTCTCCCCTGTATTTTATATGCTTAGGGACATCTTTCTTCATATTCTTCATTTGATTTTATATTTGTGTGGATATAAGATGACATCAGTGCCCATCCAATTGTGCTATGTTGTTGTTTAATTAGCTGGTGATCCCAAAGTGCACTAACCAATAGCATGATGTAAGATAATGACCTTTACCTTGAAACTAATTAAATCCTGCAAAGGTAAGAAAACTGAGACTGAGATGTTTTTATCACTTTCAGTCATTTATGTAATTTGGCTGCTATTCACAGAAGACCTAGGAGACCTACCTTTATTAATTCAGGACCACTCTTATCATTAGTGTCCATTCATATCATTGCACATCAGATTTGTCCATCCTGTGATGGACATTCAGACTGTTGTTGCTCTAAACCTACAAAAACCTTGATCCCTTTCTTGCTACACTTGTCAGTCAGTCAAGAATAGTTTTATGTCTAATGGTGTCTGATGTGATACATTAATGTAATGTCAAACAATAACATGATCATCTTTCTTTAGCTCATTGAACTATTGGTGTTTAATCATGGTTCACTTCTTTATCCATTACTTATCCAGAGCTGGAGCCATGATTCTCTTTATTATTATACAGTTCAAGTGCCAACTCTCTCATGCTCACAGCAACCAGTCAAATAAGGTTATAATGACTCTTTATCTATTACTTACAAGTCAATCATTAATGAGCATGCATGTTATTAACCAAATTAACTGCATCTGTATCAAGCTGTTTCCAGCTCCTTGTGCTTCCTTACACACAACCTGTGCAAGCATTCAGACCTCATGCAGAATTAATATATATTTTACTCTTGTAATAAATAAGTAAATGTAATCCTTTTTCATTAAGTGAAAATGCTGAATTTAATTTGTATTTCATCAACTTAGCTGCATATTATAAGTAATTTAAGGAAATGTATTGTAGTACATCTGCAGTGTTAAGAGTAAGATGGCAGAAGAAACCAGTGACCCACTGTGCTGCAGCAGAATTCTTTTTGTCATTTTTCACACTTACTTATTCCTATGTAGTGTGATGGTTGAGCTATGCATTTTGTCATTCAGGTAGAGACCCTGAATAATTTGACAGTCCATTACATTCAGAATAGGGTTCAATCACTAGAAATTGAGTTCCATTTAGCATGATTTTAATCCTTTATACCAAGACTGTTTGAAGCTAGAATTTTAGCCATGCTTATTGTGGAGCACAGTATCTTAAAAGTATGAAAAGGAATTCATGTTCCCCAGATGAAGAAGCCTACTGAGTATTTTCTTCTAATGTACAAGAAGTTTACATTTCTGGTTTTGGCTAAAACTATTAGAATAAGACTATGCAGAATTAAGTAGGTTTAATGACGTGATCCCTTAACTTATCATATAGCATCATCATCAAAGTTAATTTATAGTAGTTTGACTAAACTACACAATATTTCTCAGTTGTATTTGTGTCCAGAACAATTTTCTCTGTGCTGCTCAACAGCTAACGTGGCATAGCATTGAAAAGAGTAACTTGTCTGCATTAGAATGTTCCATTACCTTTTGTGTTTAATACTTGACAGTCTTTTACAGTCTTGATCTTTAAGTAGTGTTAGGACCATGACCATGTTGGAGTTGGTAAACTGAACATTCCAACACATAAAACAATAAGCCTCTCATTAAACACAAAATAAACTAAATGGAAAGTTGTACTGATTGGATGCATGTTTAAATCGAGTCCTACATGACTGTGATCACTCAGTGTTGTGCAATACCTCTGTGGGACATTGTTCTCCATGGAGACGATGATTTTCCAGATGTGCAGAGCATCACATATGAACTCAAATAAGCCTGGGACAAAAAGCATAAACTGCACTGAAAGAGAAGCAGGAACATGTACATTAACATGAATTAATTCGTCTTGGTCATCTGTATTGGTCATTAAAGGCAAAAATAATAATACTTGAGAAATTTTTGAGTGACTGCTGGCTCATTATCACATTTTTTTCTGACCTAGACTTTAAACAGAAAGAATAGTGCAGCAATCTGGATGTTACTGCAGCACAGTGGAATGTAGCTAATGATATTATGAACAAAAACCCCTGAATGCTGACTGAGCTATTATCAGACAAGAGACAACACTTTCTGATCTGCAACAGAACCAATGCTTGAAAACTTGAACAGACACCACCTGGCCATTTCTCATGGTGATGGCCCTGACACAAAATAAACAAATAAACTTAGCTGGTTGCAGAAATAAAAAGAAGGTGCGAACAACCAGTGGATGGTCTGCAGGGTATATATTTCAGCTGCACTAATAGAGCCTATTTCCAAGTAGCTCTTTTTTCTGGATGATGAAAAATGAGATGTGGCCTGTACAGTGGTTGCACAGCTGGCAGATCGAATATGTGCAGCACAGCTTGAGGCAACAGAGGACCCCCAGCTGAGTAGGAGGAACATCGATTCTTTAACCAAACTACTGGTTAAAGAAATGGTCCGATTTCAGTCGACAAGATATTCTTTGCTTGACTACAGCCCTAGAACACATCTCTCTTTTTCTCAGAGACATTTACGTGGTCTTTGCTACATTTAGATCCCACTCCTGATATAAAGCTCTTACTGACCTAGCTCCATAGTGCATATGAGACAGGCACTCAATTTACAAACTGAGCAAGTCTCTCAGGTCTCTAGACACCTACTATACCTCTTTCATATCCCTGGTGAGAGTCTGGTGAGATTGTATTCAGTGTGTTCACACCTAAGAGCCTGAAACAGCTGACTTGCTGATCTAAGAGTCAAACCCACACTGTGTTCATTTAAAACAGCCTTGAGACCATTTTTTCCATTTTAGCATTCACATGAAGCTATTTATTTCCCATAATTACTGTTCCTGTTCCCTGTATTTTTAAGCTCTGATGCTTTTAGTACTTATGCACTCTCTTTTTCTTTTCTTTTCTGTTTTTGTATTCCTTTATATGCTTCGCTGTTTTTGTTTAAATGTTTTATTACCCTGTAAAACACTGCAGTTGTAGAAGTTGTTCCCTACACAAATAAATCGCACTTTAACTTGAACCAAGTATTGAAGTATGACCTAGAAATGCATTTATTACAGTAATAAATCTGGACCAACTTTTATATCAGCAATCTCAAGATTCTGTGTCATACCATTCACTTCTGATCCTAAAAGTGCTTAAATGTCAATAATGCAAAGTGCAACATCAGTATACAACACTAAGAAATATGAAGCAGTTTTAACAAGTGATTTGACATGCAAGTATTTATCCCCAAAGTCTGTCCCAACACCAACCAGTAACGCACTGAATGCAAAACAAAGCTCTAAGACAAACTTTGTGCTAAAAGTGCCCTCTACAGTATACTGAAACTGGATGAATATTGCATTATGTTTGATTTGGTCATATAAAATCCCTAAACCATCGTTTGCTGCTGTAAGACACGTGTAAACCACTTTTTAGATTTTAGGTCTGACCAGGTCCCTTGTCTCAATATCTAAGGAGAGTCTTCCTCAACTGCCACCTGCATATCTTGAAGAAACATCCTGTTTCAAAAGGACACCAAAATCCATGTATTTGTTGTAAACTGCTCTACCTTAGATCCTTAATATCAGAATGTCCAATAACCCTGTCAAAACCCTCCAGTTGATCCAGTATCTTGTAGCACGAGTACTAAAAGGAAGGCCCTATATTTCCTCTCTACATTGGCTCCCTGTGAAATTTAAAATCCATGTCCTTACATACAAAGCCCTTAATGACCAAGCTCAATCATCTCTTAAAGAGCACAGAGTACTCCATGATCTCAATAGATCACTTTGCTCTCAAAATCCAAGCTTACTCTTGGGTCTTGTTCATGGGTCTTAGAGTCTCTAAGACCAGAATGTGAAGCAAATCTTTCAGCTTCCAGGCTCTTCTCAGCTGCCAGTCTAGATGCTGTTTGCGTATTTACAGATAAAATTGAAACTTTCCTATTTTCAGTGTTCTGATATGAAGTCTTTTAACCTGAAATGATGTACTGAATGAAGAAACTGCATTCAGCTTGTTAATGCATTTTTTCATTTAATGTAACACAACTGTCATATTGAAAGACTTCCCGGCATGCATTGTTTGGGAGTCAAAACTCTGACTATACATGTGAAAATAAGTCATGGTTGTTTCTTTTTATGAGAGTAAAAAGAGTGTTAACTATGATGGAGATTAGTATTGAATAACGTTCCCATCAACTTCAGTTGCAAATGTAGCTTGGTGTAAATTCAATCTAGAAGATAGTATTTATGCCTAATTTATTCAGTTCTTCTTTTCTCTCTCTCTCTCTCTCTCTCTCTCTCTTCACACCTTATCACATCCATTCTTCATCCAATCTTCTTTGTGCACAATTAAGAGTCTTTTAATTTTGTGTTTGAAACGTTTTGATCACTGAGAATGACACTTCTCGTGATTGAAATGGTTACATTTGTAAGCAAGTTTGAGGAGCCCTGGGCAAATTCCATATTTTGTTGACTTTTTAAGTAAGAAGAAATAAATACAAAGCCTGCGGCAACTAGACATTAAATAATCATGTAGTAACTTTGTGGGAAAGATTGCACATCCTTTTACTTGTAAACTTGTAACACTCAGAGCTTCATTATCTCTTTATGCTTAAATTGACTGCTTAGGAATTATCAGCTGATAAAAATTCTAGAGAGACCTTGACTTCATTGTGTGTACAGAAATATCTGGAAGCCAGAGTAGTTTTGGCAACAACTGCTGTGGACAGGAAATGTCAAAATGTGAGCTCTCTGGCCATGATCACCAAAGGTGTGTATAGAGGAAATAAAGCAGCTGCATTTAATAAAAAAGAACACCTTCCATCTGCTGAGCATGGGGGTGGATTTTTTTTTTTTTTTTTTTTGTGTGGGGGTGGGGTGGACGTGGTGGTGGAACCCAGTTGTGCAGGAAGCTTTGCACAGAGAGAGGGAAGAACTGATTCTGGACACAAATATCCTGCAGTCAGTCAAGAAGCTGAAACGGAAAAGAGCCTGGCCTCCACAATGGGACAGTGATCCAAAGCAGACCACAAAATCCATCATTAACTATCTCAAGAAACACAAGCTGAGGCTTTTGGAAAGGCCCACTCACTTGAACATCATTGAAAATCTGTGGGTAGATCTTAAACATGCTGTGGGTGGAAGACAGCCAAAAAATATCTCAGAATTTAAAACAATCTGCTAAGAAGAGGAGTGAGTGAAAGTCCCTTAACCAAGAGTATACAGAGTCTTAGCTGCTACAAAAAGTGTTTACAAGTTATAATATCTACCAAGCACAGACTTAAGAAGGTGCCAAAAGTGAAAATTAAAAGTGAATTAGCATTTGAAGAAGGTTCATCTTTGCTGCAGGGGATGTACCAACTTCTGTTCCCTGCAAAAATCAACAAAATATGAAACTGTAGCATTCTTAAACTTCTGCCTACAAAATGTAGGCTATGCACTGCTTTTTGAAAAAAATCTCTCTCAAGGAAAATAAGCAGCAACAAGGTTTCTGCTGAGCCAGCTTAACCCCCTTTAATACAAATGGACTCAGAACTTTAAAAAAGAATGAAAAAAGAAAAAAGTAGAGGTTGCTGTGGCAGCAAATGGTGCTGGCATGAGTTTAATCAACAGTAACCATGTAAACAAGTGTACAGTTACAATGCACACATAATCGGCTATTATCAAAGGCAGGTTCACTGCTCTGCCTGAACTATACTTCAGATGTTCATGCTAATAAGCATGTCAACATGCTAACGCTTTTCTTAAGATGGGGAACATGGTAATCATCAGTATATTAACTTTGACACTATGAGCATGTTAGCATGCCAACATCAAACTGAGGTACCTTTAATCAGCATTTTAAGTTTGATACTTTGAGCATATTAGCTTATTGACTTCTCCCCATGCATTGATATTGCCTCACACAGACTGCTGCAAACTCTTAGGCTTGTTTGATCAGAATTTTAGTCTGTTTGTGTGTATGGATAAACCCACTGTAAATAAGGCTTTAATTTGTTATCTGATCAAAAGACAAAACCTGTAATTGCTTATGTGGCACTGAATGCAAATCTAAATTTGTGGATTAGTAGTCCCTTGCTTCTACAACCAAAATAAGCTTAATGAGGTTGTGGTAACAGTGATGATTATCAGGAAAATGTGACTCTATCAGTATAAATACACCCTTGGTGCTCAGCTGGATCTGAAGAGTCACCCTGCAGTCCACAGCCTCGTGACTGTGATCTGACTTCTTTTGTGGTTTTGGGAAAGGCTTGTTCATGTTCACAAATTTAGAGCAGAACTAAGATCATAGGAATAACATTCATATGAATTCTTTTTAAGGATGGCTTTGTGCAATAAATTCAGCAGCTTTTATCTGTATGAGGAGCTTTATTTCTTTAGTAATCATTCTATTAATATGTGATTATGCTGTATCCCCTGGAGTTTTTATTGTAAAAAAAGGCTGATAGACTTTTAATTAGACCTAAAGGGGATTGGAGCAGTGCTTTTATATATCCTAGAAATGGAATATAAATGAACTATATAGCACTGCTGTATGGACTCACATGCCTCATGTTACATAACCAAATGCAAGTTGTTCAGGTCTTTATCTGCTCTGTGAACTCAGCCATGGCTTTCTCACATAATATCAGGGACAAAAAAAAAACAAGAGTGTGCAATGGGGCACCAGGAGAAAACAGAAGTGCTTTCCATCTGACAGGCTCATCACACTCCACTTTGGTCAATGGTACTGGACTCAGTCCCCTGTGACCCAGCAGGTCATCTTCAGGACAAAGCTTTCTGTGATGAATTCTTGCCCCATCTTTATTTTATTGTCATCTCTTGGTATAGCCTTTTTGTTTCTACCAGGATTTAGCACAGATGATGCTGGAGCAATGCTGTTGTCCTGGTAACAACCCCTAATGACACAATTTGATATGATCCTCCAATTTAAAGCAAACCTGCAGTCTGCTATTGAGTACTGAGAGACAGTAGGAAGAAAAGGGTTGGTTTCATTTGTGAACACGAGTGTATACTCACAATTGTATTCTGGTAATGTTTTTATTATATACAACATTAATGAATGATATAATGTACAAATCTACTACAACTGAGGATTTACTGTTGTTGGTTTTTACATTGTTTTCATTTTAAGACTTGGGTTTAAGGTTAAGGTTCAAGATCAAGTTAGGTCAAAGTTTGGTTTATGTCTTAAGACAAGGGTCAAGAAAAGACAAACGGTAATTTAGTAATCTAGGAACAAACTGAAACAACAGCTAACAAAAACAACAACAGGCCTCCAACACTCTTCATCCTTTCACCTACCAATGTACCGTTCTGCCTTCCACAAATCCCTTCAAATTTGGTGCACATGTTCACTAGGACTCAAGGATGAAATGGCTTGATTTTGATAGCCAAAGGTTAAAGGCAAAGGTCACTGTGGCCTTGTAAGTGTGATATCTTTAGATGTCCTTTAGAGAATCGCTACCAATTTAGCACAAAGGAACTGTGAACTGAGACCACACACAATATGTGTCGACCATAATTCATGAATTTAAGCACTAACTACCTGCAATTGAACTGGTTGGCTGGTTGAGAGTCTAGTAAAGTCTAGTTATTAGATGGCAACACTAGGCATGGCAGGAAGTGAAGGAGAGAAAGACAATAAGCCAGTCAACTAAAGAAGTTCAAATTCAGTCACACCCAGAGTGTTACCCAACCTTGAATTTTTGATATAGTTTTTTCTGCGAGCTTTTATAAAATGCATCAGTATAGTCCCTTCAGTCTGAATCTGACTTTCGTTAACTTTCCTAACTACATCAAATCCGTTATTTCTTTCAATCTTCAATGTACTACAACACAGTCATAAATTTTCTAACAGGTCAAATTAGGAGCTTTTCTTGAGTGCCCTGAAACTGTGAGGACAGAAAAAAGAAAGCTCAGACTTTCTCAAGGAAGTAAACTTTTGAATGAAATTACCAAACCAGGGTAGCTCTCTGCATCACTCATGGGGTCAATGGAGTCGTCATCATGCGACAGGAAGCCACGGTGAAGTCATTACCGGCAGTGATAGAACAATGAGAGCACAGTTGAGCCTGAAAGCACTGTGTCTGAAATAGCACACATCCTGTCAGAAACCCCCCTCACCCACCCCACATCTCCCTAAGCTCTCCACCCCTTTCTTTGCCTCAGCCAGTACTTTGTACCTCGGTCAGGACCACAACCGGTTTTTTTATGCTCCTCCAGAGTATCTAGAACTAGTTGGTGCAGCAAATAACAGGTTACGAGGTGGCAAGCAAATGGAGACAATCTCAGCATCTATGTTTGTCTCAGCAAAGCAGCACTCGAGTCAAAAGGTGAAAGAGAGGGGTCAGTGCTGCAATCACTGAGGCTGACACTGACACTGGAGGAGGGCAAACCAGCAAACACACCTCCCTCCTACCCTTACCAAACCTTCTCCCCCTTCACCCAGTCATAATATAACAAATCACACAAATTCCCACACAAATTTAAATACACACAACTTCATTTCTGGGATGCCTCATTTTAGCTGCTTCTGCCTAGTTAAGGATGCAGTGTGATATTATAGGCTGTAAACACAATCTTGAAGAATTGTTGTTTGGCTGAAACAGTCATTGGACTTTAATGAAAACCTGCAGAGTGAAAGGTGTGGCCATAGTCTTGACAGGGGTTTCTTCTACACCAAGAAAGCCCCAGGAGTTAACACGATACGGCAGAAGCAGACAGAGCTCGTTCCCTATCCTTGCTCACTCCAGCCACCTAATTTATGCAGCATCTTGCAGAGCTGCTGAGCTTCAATAGCAGCCACGACAAGAATTCAAATTTGTTAGTTGGGGGGGTAGCGTTCAGAGTTGAGATTTGTGGTGTTCTTATGTTGCACAGGAGTGTGTGCAGGGCTCAGCATGTGTGCCAAGGGCTCTGTTCCAGTAAATACAGAGTGAGGACTTCAATTTTAGGCACTGTGACATGTGTCTATTCCCTGATCTCATCACTAAGATGGGACTTAATTTCTGTGTGTGGTTGAGAGGGGGGAGCAATGCTGTGGTCTTTCACTTCAGCTCTCACAGGCTTTAACCACCACCCCAGAGAAATAAGAACAACTTATACATTTCAACTTTTACTCTGTTCACTCCTTTTCATTATATGGGGAGAACTGCTCAGTACGGCCTCATTGCATCCTTTTTCTGCCCTCTTATCTAATTTCTCCTTCTCCTTGGGAAGCAATTTGAAGCAAAAGATGCTTGGTTAAGGGCTACGATGGCACAGCCTGCTTTGATATGCTGTTTGCCTTATGAGCTGTCAAGATATATGGACACGAATGGTATGGGATGGGAGGAGGGGAGAAGAGGCGGGGGCAAGGCACTCAGTTGTGATTTAGAAAAGGGATATGGGGAGAGAGAAAAAGCTGAGCTGAGTGGCATCCTTCCAAGTGAGTCGGCGTTGTGATACACTAATTAACGAAGCCATAATTAGATTTAGGCCTGACACACAGAAAAAAAGCTCGCATCCCTCTTTTTCCTCCTGCCCCCTCATTCACTTTGGGTGACTTTGCAGTTGTCTGTGTCTACCCACCATGCACAGCTCTGGTCTTTTCATATTTTCAGCAGAAATCCCTGTGCTAGTTTTATTTGACTAGAGGTACAAACTAATGGAAAGCAGAAAATCATACCTTAACTAGGCCAGAGAATATTCGTCCCAGCCAAACCTTCCCCAGTTTCTCATTACTCATTTACATTCTCCGAGTTGAGATTGTTTTCATGTAAAGAACCGTCACAATTTCATACTTGACTAATGAGAGTGAAGATAACTCTACCAGCCACGGTGCCCGAGGAGGACAAAGCTAAGGTGAATAATGTTATTCCACTGTCACTTCTGCTTGAATCTAATCATCAATCACATCGCCTCATAAACATTGTGTGTTCACACAAAAGATGTGACGCATTTGTCCTAAATTAGATTGCGCCTCTCTATCATTTATCAAGTCTTTCTCATATATAAAGGCCAGTGTACATAGTGACACGCAGCAGAAGGGTCTCAAAGCTCAGCGTCGTCAAAATGTCCCGCAGCTATGTCCCTCCTTGAATTACATTTCTAGAGATGGAGGGTGGAGAGAAGAGGGGAGGAGGGGGGAAGAAATGGCTTTGAGTTTCAAAGGACTAACGTTTGTTTAAATGAATTCCCAGCTCCTCTCATGTTGAGGGGAGGGAGAGCATCAAAGAGTGGTGGCATTGACAGTCACATTATGTTGGTGTGTGTTTCTGCAGACCCGTGTGTGTGTGCGCATGTGGCTGTGCAGCTGCTTTGTGGCAGAACAGTGCATGATCAGTGCCAGCTTGTTAGTTTAGCCTGTTTGTGTCACAGACAGATTACTGAATGAATGCATCACCCTCCTCCTCATAGGCCCCTGGACCAAAATCTATATTGTTAAAAGTCTCTTTGGAAAGTGGATCAAATAGTTGATTTGTGTTTCTTTTGTATTTCTTTTTGGTTATTTCCAAGTCTTTATTTTTATGTAGGGTCTGTGGTTGGCTTGTGTCTGTTTGTTGTCATTTCCATGTTTTCTTTCTCTCTCTCTCTCTGTCTGTCTGTCTGTCTGTCTGTCTAGGTGTCTTCCTCCATCAAAATGGGGCGTTTTGCATGTCTGAGTCCACTTGTCTGACAATCTGTGTTGATATTAATTCACACCAATTTATCACTGTTTATTTAGCATTCATCTAATACACTGAATAAATAATGTACCTGCTAATCATGTACAGTTTACTCTAATTAAACAAGAACCAGGTCTATAATTTGAGTCGTGTTTTGTGTGTTTCACAGACGTGCCTGTGTACTTTAAAACTGTGCACCACTTACCCCACCTCCCTCCCTTTCAAAACTTTATAAACCACCCCTGGAAATCAGAGGAGCGGCAGCTCTCACAGACCAGGAAATTGATAAAATGAAAAGGGGGCATGCCGTTATTTTGCATTACAAATTCACCAGCGTAGTCTGCATAAAGATGCATAATCTGGGGTATAATTTAAATGCAAAGTACAAAAATCCATCGCCTCCCTTCTATCCTCCCGTTCTCCCCCCTCTCACTCTCACATACAACAAACAGAGCACCATGGATAACAAGAATCATTGGTGTGCATGTACTGCAGCAATAAGACAGAGGGTAACTTTGTTGTCAGCCAACCCAGTCACTCCGCCTCCCCCTTGTATCAGCACATCTTCTTTAACTGCTTGGGGCATGTGGCACAGAGAAAGAAAGAGATGAGTGTGTGTCATTGCGTCTGGATTCCTTTGTGCCTCATATCCAAAGACTTTTGCGGCTGACTCATGCACCATGAGTCATATAAAAGGCTACATGTATTTATCTGTATGTTCATGTATTAGAATCCTGGATATTCTGATCAGCCAACACTCAGCACATGCAGGAATGAAAAGGCAATGCAGCTGCTTACTGAACTGAGTTTAAACAGAATAATGAGAGTTGGCACAGGCTTGTTAATGCTGCTTGTTAATGTGACTGTGTGTGTGTGTGTGTGTGTGTGTGTGTTTGAGGGGAGTGGAGCAAGAGATGACTATCAGCCAGGAAGTTTAGGTAGCTGCTTCTTGAGTGCTGATGTGGCCCTCCCGATTCAATTGGGTGAGCTGCTGAGTGACTGCGAGGCAAGCGGCTCACTGATTGCTCAGCCGGGCTCTGCTGCAGCACGGCAACGCCATCCTGTGGAGGACAAGTCAAATGCAGTCAGGTGAGATGAAATGACGCTAAACTCTGACGCAGCTCTGGGAGAAACCTGTGCAAAAAATAATAAGATGCACCACTTGTATTTCAGTGCCTATAATCAAGTGCTACAGGCTTTATTTAAACATTTATTTGTAATAGACAGATTCTTGGAGGACTACTCTGTCAATGTTTACTCCACAGGTTGCAGCATAGCAACCAGTTTTTTTTATGAAGTACGCAGTGAACTACACTTTGTACATTTTCTGATTGAAGTGCATCTCAGTGTTACAAGATGGGAAAGTCATATTTTCACAGTTATTTCTCAGTTCAGGAGGCTGAACATGAAATACGAAAGTCACACCAGCAGTTCTTATCAGTGTAATATAAAATTATCATACGCAAATTGTTTGGTAACACTGTGTTGCACAAAATAATCTACAAGTTCACTTATCAAGGAAATATCTCACTATATTGTATACTGATGTAAAATGTGCTTCAAAATTAGAAAAGCTGAGAAGGTTGATGTCCAACTCCAAAGTTCAAGATGCTCTCCTCCCTTGGTGCTCTTGACATTAGTATTCTCACTTGCTGGGTGCACTTGCTGAGAACCAATTCCCAAAACCCACGACCCCCTGCTGAGATGCTTTTAACAGCACTTACAGTAGATGGCGACAGATGTCTGAAGCAGGGGCGATAAGAAGCTCTCAGCAGGGTGGTCTCTTTGAGAAATGCAGTCAAAACCTGTTATGGCTTCTCCCCTCCAACAAGGACAGGAGGTCGTCTTTTGATCCCACGCTCACAGCTGTGAAATATTTCCACTGAATCCTTATGTGGTTGGGACCATGATGAGCTCAAATAACCCGAAATTTCAATTTATGGCATTTATGACATACAGTACATTTATCAAAGGTAATTTACAGGTAATTTATCAAAGATAATTAACAGCCACATCGGTGTTGAAGGACACAATGAATGTGATAGATTACCCCTGTGTAATGATAGTGGTAGAGGGATGCAGTGGGATTTTTTTACTGTTATACTGTTCCAATAACAGACCCGGCTTCAGGACCAGTAGCAAAATGTTTATCTGTTTTTAGACATGTTTTATTTTGGAAACAAGGGGGTAAAACTAAGGAAGATGCTCATTATGATTCAAGACTCAAAAGGTACACTAACTGTTTTATAATACCCTGAGAATTATCACCTTATCAATACAGTACCTCCGGCTCTATCGACATTTTTTGCATTTTTCTACTAAGTGTTTTGGTTTTATACCCTTTTGCTTAACAAAGTTAGCAACTACTTTGTGAATACAGCAGTGCATTTAGTAGCTACGAAACCAGATATTTTTCTCAGCAGCTTGTGGAGACCAAAACAGAGCTAAAATGAAAGTGAAATCTGGATGTACACTTACCGGGCAGCCAGACACATGACTTTAGTTGAATGCTAACTTAATGTGTAAAAAGGTGAGCTTGCTGTTACCATGTTACATATGACATTCAAATGTTTGACATTTGGCCAGCATTGCTTTGCTTGCTCTGCCTTTGACTTCCACATTCTTTGACAACCGTACATTTCTTTTTTACATACTCAAAATACAGAGAGGATCTTAGTGCTAGACAAAAAAACAATCTGTGAAATTCCTCATAACTGTGTTAACTGCCTCATTACATCTGAATAATTACAACATTTGCTGTAGCTTCTCTATCAGAGAGCATATAGTGTTTGTGGATGAGTCGTAGATTAATGTTGCTAGATCTAAAGCTAATTCAGAATTTCGCAATGCAGAATTAAATTTGTCTGTTTTTTTTTATTATTATTAGAAATGCTTTTGCCTTGCCTGGCAATTAGATGTGCTAGAAAATTTTTCAGCCCTCAATGTTTATTGTGTTGCTTTACGTAAACACAGAGAAAGAATTGATCGAATTTTGTATCTTGCCTTTGAGTAAGATCATTTCGAAAGGCTTACACTTACACACAATATGATCATACATCAAAGTTTCCTGTGAATAGTCATGCAGTTGCAAGTCAAGGTGAAACTCTAATTGATGTGCACCATTGAGACTTCTCTGTGTCATAGGCCTCCCTATTGAGGTGTTGACACAGTGGCTGACACGGAGTTCATTGTTACTTTGTTTTATTTTTTGACAGTCACATAGATGGCTCATGCCTCATTTTTCCTCCCACAGTGTAATTTTCCTCCCATAACACTGTATTATGCTAATCCTTCCCTGCAAGGATACTGCAGTGCAAGACATCAGTGCTGTCACTCTTTGGAATGACGTCTCCAGAACATGTGGTCGATGGGTTGTCAACTCTTGCAGAAACATGGTTTCTTTTCTGACACACTGCTTTGTTTCACTCTGAGATTTAAACATGACAAAGCTGGTAACTGATGCCCACACACCAACACACCTTCCCTGGATAGAGAAGGATAAAGATTATATAAAAAGACAAGGAGATGAGATGGAGACTCGGTTCCTCTGTCACACTGAAAATGTTTCTTGTATTTCCTTTATATATTTATTTTGGTAAAAATACACATATTTTGACACAATACTTTCTAAAAAACGAGACAAAAGATTTTGTTGTCTCCTTGTTTTACCATAGGATCAAAACCACAACGATCATCACAAACACTGAAGGGTACAGAGACAAACTTTTTCCTTCATCCTCTAAAATATGAAAATGAAATGTCATTTTTAGCTCAGACATTTTTATGTCATTTTTATTAAAGGTATCATGTGGATTTTCCATCTTTATGCCTCCATGCTGGTGACAGCTGTGGTCGAAAGCATCATGTCTTTGTGTTATCCTCCCATTTTTGTGAATGTGATATTTAAAGCATGCCTTGAGGGAATCCTTTCAAATATGGAAAAAAATTTCACTTGTATTCAACTGCAGCCCAACTGGTTGGAAGAAGTGTGCAAGGTGGTAATTCTAGTTTTGTCTACTGTATCTTTAAGGCCTGATGGACTTAATTGCATCAATTGCACTGATGGTTGATAATTGAGTGATTATTTATTTAGGTTATGCTGGCACAAAAATAGAGTTGCCAGTTATATTACTTTTTAAAGCAATAATTTTAGGTATAAGAGGTCTAACCTCCATTAGATGTTTGTTTCAGTATCTTGCCTCAAGGGTCAAACAAGTTAATACAATATTCTTCCTCACTGAATATACATGCATTTCAATCGGACCTAAGAGCACTGTAAGGTAATTGACAACTTTTCATCATTTATTCTGCTGCCTATTGGCTCATTTTCTGAGTCACACCATGGAGACTTGACCTCTCTCACGCCCAAGATCAAAGAGCACTCGTGGAAGTTTAATCATTTTCCTTCTTTCTGACCCCAATTTCTTCAGGTTAATGATGACTACACATCTTGTGGGAATTTCAGATACAGTTTGGATGTGGTTATGTTTGCCTTGGAAGTAACGTAGCACTGTTGCGTTGTATGTATGCTATTATCCAAACTTAAATTTGCCCAGTTCTCCCATGTGAAGTAAAAATAACAGAAGTCCTCTGTGAACATTGACTAGCCTTGAGCTTGTATCAGCCTCTTCATGGTTCCTAGCCAAAACACCCAATTCCCCCCTTCCAAGAAATCTGTCACCACCAGCTGGAGTCATTACCCCAACTCCTCCCTAGGTAGGCGAGGGCCACTCCTCCCTCATATCCTTGTCGGCCAACAGGGACAGATGTTCATTACAAACCCATTTCCTCCCTCCAATGGCAATGACGCAGAGTTAGTTGAGTACATAGCTGCCTATTGTCTCCTCTGACATTGATATTACTTCATATAAAGTAAATGAGGTGAGTGTGTTTAGTGGTCACCTGCTGGCTAATCCTGGGTCAGAGCAATATGCTAAATGTAAGTGTGAGATGATGGCTGAGTGTAAAATGATGAGGCTCATTAGCAGCTGATGGCCATGGGTACTCAGTCCAGTAAAGTGATGATGAGGAGCTTTTTTGGGGTCACTTCTAATTTAATACTTACAGAGCCAGGAAGCTGCATGTTAATCATCTCAGTGACTCATCTAGAAAGAATCTCCATGGACATGAGGGAAGCTTATTGAGAGAAAATGAAATATTACATTGGAAAAGAAGTTATGTAGTTAGTTAGCAATGTAGATAGTTTGCTGGACACGATAAAGCCAGTCGAGTCAGCTCCTTTCTACAATTAATTAAAATGACAACACATTTTATCAAACAATTGTTTTCATGTCAGCCATTATTAATATAAAAAGCATGAGCATCAGATAATTAAATAAAGGATTCAGCTTTTAAAATAAATTATTTATTAAAGTTAGTTATCCAATGTGAAATGTTTTCGCCTACACAGCTTAGGCATAATCTTAAATTTAGTCATTTGGCAGATGCTTTTATCCAAAGCAACTTGCAAGTGAGACACAACATGAAAGCCTAAGCACAGCTAGATACATTAAAATAAACAAATGTTAGATCAGTTTGATAAGCTAAAGTGCATCCAAGGAGATCAAGGAAGCATTGTCACTATGCAGTGCTAATTTGGGACGTTAGGGTGTTAGAGGATTAAGAAGAGAAGGCTTTCTATGTTGAGATGTTGAGTCTTTAAGAATTTTTTGAAGATAAAGAGGGACTCCTCTGCTCTGATAGCTTTTGGTGGCTCGTTCCACCATCAGGGAGCCACAAATAAGAAATATTTGGACAGTGACTGCCTTGTGCATAGAAAACTCAGTGCCAGACGATGTTGCTTGCAGTTGAAAAGGAGCATAAGCCTTTATGACTTAGTTGAAATAGATGGGTTTAGACCCAGAAGTCACTCTGTAAGCATCACCAGCAACTTGAATTTGATTTGGGTAAAGTGACTTCAGTTCTATAAGCTGCTGTGTTCTAGACCATATGTAGGAGGCATGGTGATGGACTAAAGATGTGATTTTGATTTCAGTGTGGTGGGGAGACTAATAACTAAAATGGCCAGGATGACTAAGACTAAGAAGACCTCTTAAAGAAGATTAATTGGAGGTGGCATTCTTTTAACCACGTGGGCATGTCTGCAAGATGAGATCCACATCAAGAGTATGAATTGATATACCAAGAGTAACAGATACTTGGTAACAGAAGTTGGTTGTCGGCTGCATAGGAGTGTTGCGAAAAGATTGAACTCAAGTATCTATAGTGAGGAGGAGAAGATCTTTAAAAAAAAAAAAAAAAAACAACAACTTATCTGATGTGAGTCATGCTTCAAAACATCATTGTGTTACTGCATTGACTGTTGACCTTACACCTGACACCTTGAGTATATTATTATTAATCCACAACAATATATCATTATTAATTACAACAAATAAAACACAAGGGCATGGCCAAGATAAAAAAAAAACAAAAAAAAAAAACTTGACAATATCTTTAATTCCTTTGCTGTCTTCAGAATTAATTTAAATGCAGCTTTCACATGTTTGTTATGGTATGTACTATCTATACATAGTAGGATAGATTTGCCAATGTAGATTTTCCGAATAGAGGACAAGAGAAACAGTGAGTACCGAGGTTACTCAATGAGTGGACACAAGTATTCAGCCAGTCCAGTTCAGCACTCACCCATGTCACTCAGCAGAAGGATTCAATGCAACACAGGATGGGACCTGGGGTGAGATGGAGGGCTGGTGCTCATTTTTGCCCCAGAGAGAAGGCTCTTGTTCCTGGGCGGCCGATGAGAGCTAGCCTGCTGACAGAGGGCTCTCTGCTGGAAGAGGATGTTATTGTGTAAGGAAGCTCTACACCACAGATGAGTCACTTCCTCTGACTAGTGTTTCATTCAGAGATACCTGGCACTGCTCTGTCTGTACATATTATATCAGACTGTACAGCAGAATCAGAATCCAATCACGGATATATATTTTGGAGAGTGTTTCTTTGCACCCATATGGCACTGACACACTGTTCGTATGAGAATATGAATGTGTCCCTGCACATCCGTCTCCAGTTTGTTTTCCACACTGCCCTCTGTATGTTCTTTATCTTCCCAAGTGGGTGTTATCACTCCACAGGGGGTATTCTCTGTGAGTAGTGATTCCACTTGTCTTCACAGATAAACACTATGAGTCTCTGCTCTCAAAATGTGAATATTAAAACTGTCAATAGTTGTGCAGAAGAATGTTCTGTATCTGGATGTATATGAGCCTGAGCTCCCAAAAGAAAATAATTCATGAACAGGCAGTTGCCAAAGAATGAGGCACTGTATTTCTCAGTGAAAAAGCCAAAATCCATTATAAGACCACATGTAATGTTGAGGACTGAGTCAAAATCAATAACGAAAAAGTATGATTGTTCCAGTTGTTTCCAAACATTGCTAATCTTTAACCTTCAACACCCACAGCTTACCCACATGATTCTGGCACTAGCACTGTGCGTAGAGGAATTTAACTGTGCTGAAACTTCAAAAAATACATGAATATGATTTATGTATTGATCATCGTTGGAAGAGTATACAAATTAAAACTGAAAGAAACATTCTGTCCAATACATGAAACTGAAGAAGATCAAAGTGACTCATATCTATATGCTAAATAGGAAGCTACCAAACTTCACTTAGACTTGACATGCTAATTTTCAAGCTATGGAGTCGCTGGTATTTTATTACCTTTAAGAGATGCTAGCTTTTTCTCTGTTTTTAGTCTTCGTTTTATGCTAAGCTAACAGACAGACTGTAATATCACCATACAAACTCTGGCATATTCTCAAAGTGTATTTCCCCAAATGAAAACAGTGAATGGCTGACTTTTTTTGGGTTGTGTTCCTGGTTATGAAACTTCAAAAACTGTCATGGCTCCCATGAAGTTGCCATTTTGGACATGTAAGGTTTATACCTGCCATCAGTGATAATTTCTCATCTAGTTTCATCTCCTTGAAGGATGTTTTTTGTTAGATAAAAAAGAAGAATATTAGACCAGAGCTGACTTTCCAGAAGGAGTGTTTTTTCACTATATGGTATATATTCAAACCTGGCAACCCAATACTGAGTGAACAGCCGGCAATGGTTTATTGGTGGTAATTACTGATTTTCTGGCATTTTATCAGCCCATCTGTTGCTGACGATTGGAGCATGTGGTCTAATACTATCCACACGCGCGCGTGCACACCTACGCATGCATATATATGTGCAAACAGTGCCTGCAAACACACCCGAGTGCACACTAATTCATACAGCCTCACCTTGCATTCACACAAATGCACAAACCCAGACATGGGGATGAGCACAAACAGGTGCATACATCTGCTATCAGTGCAAAAGTGCCAACATAAACACACACCATGGATAACAGGATGCTCATGATCCTTTTAGTACACATTTTATGTTAATCCACATCTAATTTCACACACTGGTGTGCATGTGGCAGCAGCAAACACAGCACACACATGCACACATCATACATCCTGTTAGAAGGGTATACACTGCCAATATTCTGTTACAGATCACATGGACACAGACAGAAACTGGCCTCCACATAAAAAACACAGCATGCACATGCACATTCATACACTCACTAACATTCACCAACACCAGTGCAATAAAAGCGTGTTTTATGACTTTGATGAATGGATTTTGGATACTGTATCCTTTTAAGTGGGTGTAGAAATGGGGTACTGTTGGGCACTAGGGAAGGACACACATACATACTGCTTACATATAAACTAACAAGTACAGATACATCAACACTGTAGCATACATGTGCTGTAGTTGCATGCATGCAGAGATGTATAAATACACACCCAAGGATCCTGTCCCTCTGCCTGGGGAAGCCCGATCTGTGCTATGATTAATAGGGTTGTGTGGGTCCCACTCTTTACCTCATACTATCTCTGTGCTGAAGCTGAAAAAATAAGCAAGCAGTCAGCTTACATGACACAGACAAGAAAAACCTTGCCGGCGCAGCCAGTCTGCATACAGAACAAGTATGATAGAGCTTAGCATGCAATGTTCTGGGCTCAGCAAGCCTAAGAGCCAGGGAATAAGGGCTAATTTGCAATAAGGCTCTGTACACTTTTCTTATACTGCATTGGCCTAGATTACTAGTGTTGACACTGCCTTTTAAAGCAGCAATGATTATAGTTTTTCAAAAAGTCCAACAAACTACTTACCTCTTTGGATACATAATAATGCCTTCTGGCGACATCACTTATTATAATTCAATAGGCAAACTTTTTTTTTTTTCACTGGAAAAAAAAAAGAACTAAACATACAACATCACCTCTGCTGATTTAAGCTTATTTCTGTGGGTTTATCAATGCTTCTGAACTAGTATGTTTCTTGCTTGTTAAAAATGTTGTTAAGTCTACCTTTAGTGTTTTCAAACACTTTGTGAATTTGAACAGCACTTTTTCATTTGAATCCGTTCCCTTTAGGGACATACAAAAGTTTTTATAATTCAAACTCTTCTTTTTTTGTACCTATGGTCAGTCCTCGATAGTGACTTGCAAAGTGTTTAGCTTGACTCACTTGACATATTATTGAGGCAAACTTCATGTTATGTGTTGGCTCCATCAGTTGGTTCCACATTTAAATTGTGGTTATGTATCATTATTAAATGTGACTTAAGTATAAAGGCAGTAGAAAATTATGACAAAGATTGTTTAAATTTAATAATGAGACAGATTTAAACCACAGGTATTAGGTTATTGGTCTTAACAAATTTGACTTCATTGTAGAGACATTAAACTAACAGTTCAGGGATCCAAGAGAGAAAACAATTCTATTCTTTGATTGATTCCCAACACTAACACTCTGGGAGAGCTCTGAAGAGAATGAGCAATGGAGAAACTCTCTTACCAGCCTCCAGTCTCTGACTCACAGCCAGATCTAAGCAGAAGACATGGCTACAATCATGTTTTTCTCTGAGATTTCCACCCCAAACTGTCAAAGGAACCTATTGAACCTCCCACTGACCACAAAGTGAGATCATAAACTTTTAGTCAAAAGTGCAAGCATTTCCAATCATTGTGACATAAACTTTAACTGTCACAGTTACTTACAAGGGCCCAGAGAATATTTTCTTATTGGTACTTCTTGGTTTTCTGCCCCTGCATGTATGAGTACATGGTTCAATTTTGGTATTTTTATTGGGTGTGCAAAGGACATATTTTCACTCAAGTCCAGGTGTTTGGCAGTGCACCCTCAAGTGTCAGTCTGGATTTTCCCAAGAACATGACAGGCATCTGAGGTGTTTATTTAACTTCACCCCATTAACTGGCACCAATTGACAAGCTTTGGAGTTTTGGGGAGGAGATGGGAGGAGAAGGTGAGGTCAGGAGAGGTAAGTGGGCAGTATAGATGTCCACATTAGTTAATTTATTCTATCAGTATTTTTGCTTAGCACATGTGCCCCTTGTATAGACATTACCGTACCGAGAAAAGAAAACAGTTTGTGGATATTTACACTGTAAAGGCTCAGTGACAGCAGCATGTGCAACACAGACATTTTGCTGTAAAATCAGTTTATTCCAATAGAAAGTCAGAGATGAAGTAAAACCATTTAACCTTTTCACGTAAAGCTTGAATTTGCATCAATAGAAAACCATCTTGTCAGCACTGACCCTGGAGGGAATGGGGTCAAGAATAGAAGAAATATATTGTAGTTTATTGACTGTTGCACAATTCATAATTTAAAAAAAACTTCCTTCTGTCAAGTATACATTTTTCAACAAAAGAAAAATAGAATGCATTCAGTCATGAAACAGAGTCAGTTAACAATAAGTCTTGTTTTGTTTTTTCTGTCAGTAATCAACCTGGATTAACAAGTTTACAAACTGATAGCCATCTGGAGAGATTTAGGAATTAGTAAGGAAGGAATCAGATTAGGATTAGATAAGGGATCAGTTAGGAAGCAGTCAGACAACTCAGGAATTTTGCCCAACTTACCTTGACTGTGTGTGCTGTTTTTGTTGAAAACTGACTTCCAATAAATTTGTTTAGATCCCTTGCCTTGTGTTGTTGGTTCTGGCTGATTGTGTTTTTCAGGTCTGAGTTAGTTTTGTGACCCTAACATAACTAGTTTAAATAATGTCCACGATTACAATTAGTAAGATTACAAATAGTAAGACCCAAAATGTAAGAAATTATAAACATAAATGTGGGTTGTGCCTACATACAGCAGATTCATCTGTTGGAGGAGGGGTACACAATCATGTGCTATGTGAGCTAACAGTCAGCAGGTTTTAGTGCCAACTACAGACTCCACGCAATGATTAGCACTCCTTCAAGTAAAGAGAAAGAACTCATCAGTGAGATTGTCTGTCGAGGTGATCGATTGAAGTGAATCCTGCGTAGTCTTTGCTCTTCATTGTGTAGAATGGGCCACATTTTTTTCAATAAAATGTCAGCCCTGTAATAAAACCTGAACATAATGTAGGTGTGAAAGCCTGATCAATAGATTGATTGTACTTTATTCTACGTTTGTAAATAAATTACCAGTGATGTAGGAGAAGATGGAAGCATTAAAGGAAAAGTCACCGTTTGGCCAATATAGATGAAACAACAACTGTTCACTCCTTCACCCCAAACTAGACTGATCTTCTGGATGGCTCGACACACTGCCAAGATTTGACCACAGGGTTTTTTGCCTGAGGGGTACAGTGACATGGCTAAAAGACTGCACACTGCTCACTGACATGAGTCTTTGTCCATCCAACTGATGGATGAGTTCACGACCCGAGTTTTAGAGTGGACACACACTCACACCCCACTTCTGTTTATCACCTGTAGGCAACGACTAGAGCTGTCTAAAACTTCACCAGACAACAGTTTCCTGCTTACACAAATCCAAACTCCTGTGGTGACCTCCAAAATGGTTGTGGTAGAGCACTCCAGTCCACTTGGTTTCTCCCTCCAGTTGCTGTCAGTCCACTGTCAGCTGTCATCCATCATGACCAGTTATTTGGGTTCACCTGCAGCCAACTGGGCCAAGACAAGAGGGCTTGTCAGATTGTCAGTCACTGAGTAATGACACCGGGCCTGGGTGACCTCCAACACTCACTAACAAAGCACAAGCTGCCTGCTGTAAAGTGCTGTAGAGTAAAGCAAAATAGACTGGGCTATACAAGAAGTGAAAGGCATAATTCAGTGCTTCATTCACGGTAACTGTTCAACATGTGCAGAAGGAAGAGAATTTGCCTCTTCCAGAGGAGAAGTGTCAGACAGTGAAAGGAAAAAGTTTGAAGGTTCTATTTTCGAGTGTAGTCATGGAGGGGAGCTGACCGGACATGCTGAATGAAAAATGCAAGACAGGCAGGTAATTATTTTAATCCCACTTGAGAAAGAGATAGGGAGGCAGCAAAGGGAAATTAAAAATTTCATCATCAGGCTTTACTCTGATCAATAAACTGCGTATAATTAAATAGTGACTAGTTGAAATAGGACTGCATACACCCCCTATATCCTATTTTGTGTCTGGCAATAAGCCCAAGAACTGAACCCACCCTGTCGTCCCCTGGTAGGTCCGAGGCCGGCATCCACAGACAGGCTCATCCTGCATGGAAAAATGATCAGCCATGGAGCTGAACGCTGCCGACCTCGTAAATAAGACAGAAGCAACGGTTGAGAGGGTGTCCTGACATGAGGTATCTGACTGTCCATTTCCCTCGATTCAACCACAGGAGTGTAAATCAGATGTCTGCTGGTCTGGGGACAACTGGCCTAAGGGGTAAAGGAAGGAGAACAGAGGTCCTGAGAGGTCATCAGAAGGATTTACTGACAGTGCTTGTTCTTTGTCTGCCATCCAATGTCATTTTAGAGCAGGTATGCTCATTTAAACCACATGGTTGCTGAGTAAAACTATGTACCGCTGGCAATTAAGCAGCATCAGAGGCAAAGTTGGTGGTGAAGAAGAGGGCAGCCAGCACTTATCTGTAGGGAGCAGAAACTGACTAACCCCACTGACAGGGGCTAGCCAGAGGAATTGTGGTTCCCAGCTCAGCACACACATGCAGATAAAGAACAGAATCCTATAGTTTCGGAAGAGTTTCTGCGCCCTACTTGCTTGGCTACCATCTTTCTCCTCATTTATCTCTCCCCTGGCTATCGTCAATAACCACACACTGAGAGTTTATACTGTTCCACTTCAGGTGCACTGAATTTAATCCAAACGACAGGTCCTCTCAAAGTTACACAAGGATCTGACAGTTTGAAGGTCAGTGTGGATATCTTTGGATTCAAGTTGAGAACAACTGATACTTTGAGCAGCACAATGCTTAGATCTGACGGGTTCTCTGCCAAGAAATTCAGAAATGTCTATTTATTCAGTGATTTTCCCATACTTTGATGCACTGAAGTGTGGAAAAGGGATTGGTTAGACACAAGTACTGAAATCTTAAATTCTTCTGTGACTTCTAAAATTATTCATATCATTGATTCAGGTTTTCACTTTTCAAACGTATAAGCTTAGCTCAGTCACAAAAAGAAAAAGTAGGTTCACATACTTAATTCATAATTTTTTTTTTGTGCCAGCTGAAGCTTGGCTTCCTGCAAAACCTTCTTCTTTTGCGCAACATTAATCTTTCGGCCACTTGAAGGCAACAGAAAGAGCTACAATGGCTATTGTGTTAGCAAGCAATTGCTGTTTACACATCCAGCAGACATGTAGTAACATTTACATTCATTTTCAGTTAAGTTTCTGCCCACTAGATAAATGAAAATCCAATATTCACCCTGCACACTCTTTATATCTGTTTACATATTCTATGAACTCCTGAGAGAAATATGTGGCTCATTAGCAGTTAAATCTTCCATTATGTTCACAGGCTAGCTGTTTGCTACAGGTGAGACAGTGTAACAGATCTTTTATGCTTAAAACAGCTGTCTTTTGTGGCTGACACTAATGCTAATAAAAGTGTTTAGAGTTGCATATTGCCTGAAAATGCTAAAATGCTTCACAGACATAAGTCACCCTATGATCTATTGTTAATATAAAACTGTTCACTTATTTTATCAGAATCAGAATCCGCTTTACTGGCCAAGTATGTGAGCACATATAAGGAAGTTAGCTACGGTTCTTTTCCTTTGCTCCAGTGTACAATTTTAACATACAGACATATAGAATAAACATTATATACACAAAATTATCTAAACATTATCTAAACATTATATTATGTGGACATTGAGCTGGAGGACTGCCGTATAGAATAAATATGAAAGAGTGTGAATACTGAATAGAAGTGTAGATCTGTCGGTCTGTTTAAATATTAAATATATACTTATGTATATGTGTATGTATATGTATATAAATATTAAATATTATTTACAGTGTGTTGTTTTTTATGTACATAGTGCAAATTAGAGATCAGACAGTCATAGTGGCAGTGTTATGTACAAGGTGTTATTCTGAAGTACAGAGTTACAGAATTAAGTGGGTACTGTAGTGTTCATCAGAGTGATGGCCTGGAGAAAAAACTGTTCTTGTGTCTGGTTGTTTTGATGTACAGTGATCTGTATCGCCTACCGGAGGGGAGAAGTTCGAACAGGTTGTGACCAGGCTATGATGGGTCTGCAGAGATGTTTCCTGCCCGTTTCTTGACTCTGGATGTACATAAGTCCTGGATGGAGGGCAGATCAACACCAATGATTTTCTCTGCAGTCCTAATTGTCCATTTCAGTCTGTTCCTGTCCTGTTTGGTGGCAGAACCAAACCAGACGATGATGAATGTGCACAGAACAGACTGAACTATTGCAGTGTAGAACTGGATCAGCAGCTCTTGGGGAAGGTTGAACTTCCTGAGCTGACACAGGAAGTACATCCTCTGCTGGTCTTTCGTGATAGTGATTGCATTTAGAAAATTATGTGACATTATTTACTCCAATGGCTTTAATCTACTCAAGATAGTGCTAATGAATCCATGTGCCATAGTTCATCAGGACATTTGGCGCTCTAAAGCCTGTGTTGCACCAGCTTGAGCTCTGTGTTGCACAAAGGTGTAACTATTGATCCCTTACATCTGTCCATTACCAGCTGTTTCAGTTTGCCAAGTTTGTGCGGTTTCTCTGGCTGAACAGAGAAATACTTCTTACCATATTATATCTGAAGCTAAAAGAGAAAGAATTTCTTTGTTGGTAATACTGATTGTGAAACAGTAGTTTTATTCTCAAAAGTTTGACCTAGTCCTTGAAATATCAATTTTATTCTGAATAAAAGATCTTCTATAAAGTGTTCCTTATTATTTCACTTGATATTTATTATTTTGTAGTAATTATACATTTATCCTTAATTGGCAGACTTTTCTGCCAGTGATAAATCCTCCACAATTACTGCAATATTATCAGACTTATCAAACTGATACAAGCCAAAAAAGATACTATCTCTATTGTTCAACCTGTGCCTTAGTCTAAGTCATTGTCAAATGACAGTGAAGCAGATGTTAAGAGAAAAAATATTCTCCAACAAGTGAAAGCTCACCGCCCAATTCCAATCACAATGTCCATAAGTGGATTTGGTCTGATTAAGAATGTCAGCTAAAGAAACTAAAATGAAAATTGAACTCTAACAGCTGCATTGTAATATATCTCATTTTAGTGCTGAGCTTTTAGTCTTAGTCCATTAGCAAAGCATCTGGTATGATGTGTCCTGATGATAGTCCAAACCTGGCAGCTCAGCAAGCATTAAATCAAGATGTATTGCAATTCAGCTTCTATGTGACATTTACACATTACATTTTAGATATTTAGCTGACACTGGTATAACTTTAAATTATTAAATCAACAATGTTACAAGCAAAGAATAGTGAAGAGTGAACGACCAAAATGTCTCAGCACCAAACTCTCTACAATGTTTAGTTTTATGACCGTTTTTACACTTAGTTTTGATGAGTTTCTCTCTTAACTCCACCATCTCACACAAAGTAGCTCTGCAGACATTGCTGTTTTCTTGAGCCTTCCAGCTGAAATACTGTACACTATACATCATTAAGCATTGCAGGATGGTTCAGTGTGAATAGCTGACAGATTAAGAAAAGAAGGACTTGAGAATCTTTGGCTAGTTTGCCGTCTATAGGTCAACTCTGTGTTGACCCTGAGGAAACAAAAGCAACGTGATTCCAAAATTTACTGGCTCAAGGTTAACAAGGTCTAGTTCTTAGGCAAACAGCCTGTCCCTGGGATGCAGTAAATAATGGTAAGTGTCATGGTGTGAGGCCACAGGGTTTGTGTATGTACAGTATGTTTGCATCTGGCCAGTAGGTATTTTTATGCATCTGGGTGGGTGAGCATGTGTGGGCTTTTTTGGATAACAGTGCTTTAGCTTTGGGCTGAGAGTGAGTTGGAGGACAAACAAAGAGGAGTTTGTTTTTCATTTTGCATATCACTCTTTTTTTGCTGCCAGTTTTTGTTCAAGTTTGCTAGTTGTCTGGTCATCTATGTGACTCTTCTTAGTTCAGTGTTAAAAAAAAAATACAGCAGTCATTTTGGTTATTTAAATTATGGTTGGACTGATCCATTGGTAAAACCAGTCCTGCATAAGAATTCACACATAAAACTCCATATTTTTGATGAAAAAAGAATTAATCAAATTAATTACAAACTGTGAACTTCAAAGATTCTCACTGTTTGCAAAAAATATTAACAGCTTGAGTTAATAATCCGCGGGCTGGTTCAGGCACACAAGTGCTGTTTGTGTTTAGTTTTGATTAGGGATACTGTGAAAATTGAAGGCGTTGATCTATTTATCACTCCAGTCTTCTTGTCCCTGTGTCCATGCAGCAATCAGAAAACCACTCAGCAGGGGTAGAATGGTGTTGTCAAACAACAGATACAAATAGAGATGCAGAAAGACCTAAGTACCCAGCTTATTATCTGATAGGAATCTCTGTGACAAGATTTGATTGCGGTGCCTTTGCAAGGTCGCCAACTTAATCATAGCATCCGAATCCTCCTTTGCAGAGATTATCTCATTGTGGAATCAATTTGGCTGTCACTGAAACTTGGTCCATTCCTACACAAAGCTCTTTGATGCAGGCAACTGGAATCCAATTATATTCCAAAGGAGAAATCACATCTGGAGAAATGGGTGTTGATGTTCATGCCAGATTATTGATACTGTTTTGATTTTGTCTTATTGGCCTTGTTAACAGCATTTCTTCAGGAAGGGCAATGTTGGTGTGTTGCTTAAGTACCATGACTTAAATACCTCAACACCTACTTGAAGGATTGCAATAAAATTTTGTTGACACTCATGGTCCTCAGAGGATGAATCCTACTGATTTTATTGATCTTTTGTTATCAATACCAACAGATTGGCATCTTCATGTCCATTTGTGAAATGTCTCCACAACTGCTGAATGGATTAAGATGAGATTTTGTGCAGTGTCCATGTGATCAATCTTGTGACGGCAGCACCAGCAGCCACACACTGAACCAACAAACAGTTTTTTTCTTTTAGTTTTTTTTTTTCCTGAGCAATTGCTGCTGCAGTTGTCTGGCTGGTCATCAGAGAGAAACCTAGTCTGTCTGTTTAGGTCTATGCTTGTTTTTTTAGAAATAAAAAATGAAACATTTTTCAAAAAACACCTGTGGTCCCTGAAAAATCCCAAAGACTTTGGCGATCTCTAAACATTTCCAGCAGACTCTCTTCTGTGAAACATCTCAGCATGTATTTGATGGATCAGCACACGATTACGTACAGACATTCATAGATCTCATACATGTATCCTACTGACTTGGCAAATCCATTGTCTTTTTTCAAATGCAACCATGAGGACTGCACATGTGCTTTCAAGTGGAAAGTACATCACATCTGGGTCTGGATCTGAATCATGAGAATGACTGTTAAAGCCAAGTGTACACACCGTGATTGATTCAAAAAGTCCAGAAGTCACCTTACTCCACCTTTTCTGCCAGTGTTAGCAATACAGGGAAACACTGCCAGCAGCAGCAAGGGCCAGGAAATCTCCCCAAGCAAAATGTTTAATTAAGAAATTACATTAAGAAATGAATCACGTCTTTTCATGGCATTGCTTTGCTTGACTGGGGACAATTTAGGAAGAATTATGATAACCAGAATATTTGTTCATTTCAGATATAAATACGGAGAAACATGGATCAGATGTACAAATAACATGAATAATAAATCAGTGTAAATGTCTTGTTAATCCTAAAAAACATCTGAAATGTACAAGAATCCAAATCTGTTGCTATTTGCTTGGTTACAGACATTATGTCTACACAAGGTTTTTATCCCCACTATTGTTCCTGTGTCAATCTCATACCTTTCTGTTTTACCAGTTAATGTCCTTCAATGAGACACAAAGGTCTCTAAATAGTGACCTGCTGTCCATCTAGGAGACCTCTAGCTGACCTGTTACTGACCAATACCAAACCAACCACACACACACACACACGTGTGCACACACCTCCTTCAACCTCAGCCCATCACCCGGCTCACTCATGCATGGAACAGTTGGGGTCGACTGCCAGTCCAATAAATCTGACCAGAAAGAGGAGACCTGCTCACCCCTGTTTACTTTAAAGAGCGCTCTGACTTTCAGTGTCTCTCTCTCCCTTCAGTTGATTCATAGCCCCAGGCGTGAAGGCTGATAGCAGCCTGACTGAACAATGAGCACCTGTGTGTGAGTTGGTGTGCGTGCATGTGCCTAACCATGCAGCAAGGATGACCTTCCCACCCCTGATGCCTCCAGTGACTGTTTGAGAATTCACTGACACTTGTTCTACTGCTGGAGCATCCATATGAGCCTGTTTTGGTTTAGAGAGAAACCACACAACTTCCCCTTGTATTAACATGCCCACTGTGCGAGTCCAGGTTTGTAATGCACTTAAGATCCAACCCAGCTCCAGAGGTTATCAGAAAAGTTTTGGGAACATTAGTAATAATGAGATGTAAAATTATCAAAGCACTGAAACATAACACAACAACTATCACATTTAGATCTATGTAAGTGAAAAGGCATGTATGTTGTTACCTTAAAGTGGTGAAAAGATTCATTCACATCTGTTGCAAGACATAGTAAACACAGCAGGGAAGATGTAAGGTGAATGTTGCAGGAATCCAAGACTAAAACCAGAATGTCAGGGGCAGTGTTCAAATTTTATCCCAGTCACGTTAAAAATTTTATGCCAAGATATATTTTAAATCAATGTAAGCCAGGGTCAGCTAGGGGACAGTGACAGCCTAAAGCCACTCACTGCCAAAGCAAATGAGCCAAAAACTGAACAGGTTCTCTGTTGGAATATTAAAAACAAATATTTTGTTGCACAGAAATCATCTGGGTAATTAATTAACAACATATGATGGTCTCATCTTTTTCAACTAACGGCTGACTCATCAGTAGCTCATGATAGCGTCTGTTGACACATGTTAATTAAACTGGATTTTTAAGAGAAAAAGGGTTTTTGAAAAGGATAACCTCCAGTTTTTATTGTCATTAGTCTTTTGAACAGTGAGGGATCACAGAACACACATATTCTCCAGGGACTATCCACTATAATGTCACTAGAAAAGACCTGATCATTCAGAAAGTTTGAGTCTTTTTGGAACAGTGCAGTGAGTAAAGTTTTTTCTGGCACAGAGGACAATTTAACATCATGGCAGGAAAAGCACAGACATGAATGATAAAATAAATGATGGCTGACACACTGAGCCACCTGAATAAATTGAGCCATCATAAATTTTATTAGAAGCATTTGAGCATATGTACTTCTATTGAAAAGGCCTGTTACAGTATCTATTCTAACTGTCATATCAAATATAATCATATAGTCCTAAATATAGGACAACTCTGGTTATGTCAAGCTCGTCTAGCAGTCAGAATGGTTTTGTTTTGGAGTATTTTTCAGACTTGTCTGTGCTCTATAATGTTCAGTGACAGCAGTCATTGATATTCATTTATCAGATTGAGTTACTATCAACAGGAATTTATTTTCTCTATATAGCTGCAAAACACTCCTCGTCATAGTAGTTAAACTGAATTTCTAGAAGATTCTTAGGGCACAATAACTCTTACAGACACTATAAAGATAAAAAAAAAAAAAAAAAGGAAACAAACTTCTTTGCAACAGCAGTTTTCTTCTCTGATTTTACCTTAGTTCTCTTTTACCTTTCATTAGGCAGCTACAAATTGATTTTGACAGGGTGTTGGGCTACTATTTATAATGTTAGGGCAGCTTCCACCTATGAGGAGTTTGACTATATTCCAGTGTTTTTGGCTGAACCGCAGCAGCAGAACCAGCTTTATAAACACCAATGGCAGTGAGTGAGTGAGTGAGTGAGTGAGTGAGTGAGTGAGTGAGTGAATGAATGAGACCCTGTTTATATCTGGTATTAATATGCCTCTCTGGTGATCACAAGTGTACAGCTCTAAGTACATCAGTTCCCACCTGGCCTCAGACTGTGTCTCCACACGCATCCTGAGCAACTGCTTGATTGGATCTTACTTCCCTGCTCTATATGCAGATAAACACATACATCATTTCTGTTTGCTGGGACCAGAGTCAGTCCTGTTGTTGTCTTCATCCAGAGAGAGAGAGAGGAGAGTGGCAAGGAGAGGCTGAGTTGTTCGATACGCTGTGAGCAGCTCAGTACAGTGAAATTGTATTTTACTCATTTAAAATAAGGGGAAAAAAATATAGAAAATCAATAAGTGGTGATAAATGCTGATAGGGCAGAGGAGTACCACAAATTGAGTCAGTGTATGGAAAACCCTGTGAAAGTAAAAAATATTTCTGGTTTATTACACTGTAGCAGGGCCTTTATGTATATAATCTAATGTAAGCTACCACAGAGGAAAGTGGTTGAGCATGTGTTCTTTCAGAAAACATTCGCTTACACACTGCTACAAGAATGTGACCATATGCAGTCTCTTACACACCTGTATTTGTGCTGCGCACTTGTGATCAAATCAGCCAATATTCATGTTAAAACTAGGACTGAACAGGGTCTTGCTTTAATATATTCATGGCCTGTTACCAAGGTTACTGGAGCAGTGCCCAGGAACCTGTATAGCTGAATCACCATCTTTCACGTCACTGTCATAGGTAAGGAACAAACTGTCATCAGCAGACTGCTCATCAGGTATGGATATTCTCTATTAAGGATGGCCATTAATGGCCAATACCATTATAGATATACTGATGGAGTGAACACAGTGTTTGAGCCACTAACAGTCCAGTGACACAGTGTGTCCCTATATGTTCCTAGTATGATATGTTAAAATGTTAGAATGTCATATTATTCACTTCTGAAAACTCCAAAGTTAACATTTTTCCAAACTCTTAGCAAACGTCCTCTGTCTCAGCCTGCTACATCTATATGCTAAAAGGGTAGAAGGGCATTGTGTTCTGCACGTCACCAGTTATAACCAGTTGTCTCTGATGTGTAGCCATTATAGTTTGGCCAAGGTTTGTGTGCATTGCTCTGCACTCTATAGGCCATAAATTACACAGCACAACTATGCTAAAAATGCTAGAGATGCTAATCAGCTGCTTGTCAGCTACAAATGATATATTATGATTATGATATGACGTAGAGTTTAATAGAGGCTTTTCACATCCATTCAGCTCTTCCTCTCTGTCCCAGTCGTGTGGGATGGAGTGTAGCTAACCCACCTAACTGATACTGTCATCGCCCTCTCACATCATGTCCTTCTCTATGCTAAATGAGGCATTTCACCACCGTATCAGAGGCCCCACACCATGGACAAGGACATCTGATGCTTTCAACTCTGACACACCTGTGTGACCCACAACATATCAAGCATTTCCACCTGTCTTCTGACAAAAAAAGTACAATCAGCTTTACTCTCATTTATTGCCTTGACAACAACAAAAAGTTGGGCATGTGACCTCCAGAGGTCACATGCCATTACCAAATGCCACAAAGCAACATGTCTCTTTGGAAGTGACAAAACCCTCTAGTGACCATAGTAAATAGTTTTATGGCAGAAAAGAAGTCATGTTAGACTTCAATGCTTTGTCCACAAATTAAATCAAAGACAAGGTGAATTTTTGCCTCACACATGTATTTTGTATGTTTGCCTTTCTGGAAAGCCAGGTGTGCTACCATAACCACGACTAAAAACTGGGATTAAGTGGTAGATTAATATTTTAAGGATTTACCTGGTAGTTCTCAGAATTCTCTTAATTCTCTTCTCTTAAAACGTCACATCAGATTTTCAGTTTGTATATTAAATAACTTTGTCGACTTTGTAGCTCTATAAAAATCACGACTTTGTTGATATGCTGCAAGTGCAGAGACTGCACCAAAACCAGCTGGAAACATAATGTTCTCCTCTCTCTCTCTCTCTCTCTCACACACACACACACACAAACACAAATACAATGTCAAACACACCCCTACATGCCAAATGGCAAATAGCGGTGGCTGAGTGTTCCTAGAAACTGGTGTTTGGTAAACGGAGAAGGCTGGGATACAGGGAGTGAAAGAACACACAAGCTCTCACCCCTCTCTGTGTCTAATATGTATTTTAACAGCTTTAATTTAGCCCACTGAATCAAACCACTCTGGAATATACATGAAAGAAGGTCAAATAGAGTATGGATATTTTGCCATTTAACATTAAGAAAAAGCATTTTGCTCCACACACACACTGTCAGTTTCCTTTGCAGTCTTTGAGGCTTTTTTGCTTGGGTTATATGTAACTTCAGAAAGGCCATGGTACGCAGGCCTCCCAGTCTCCAGTTCAGCCCACATCATTCTCCATGCATCATTACCGCTGCAGAAACCTTGAGCCAACAAACAGCTCAGTGGCACTGCTCTTATTTAAAGGCAAGAGGGGAAATGGAAACACACACACACACACACACACACACACACACACACACACAAGAAAATGCTCAGACTGACAGTCTAGACTACATTCACTTACTTGCACATTAAAAAAATGATAACACAATTCAAGCTTTCTGTATCAGGAACACTCATGGACAAGTATCCTCTGTCAACACACACACACACACACACACTTTATTAAATTCCAAATGGACCCAGTTTTGATCTGACAGCTGTAATTACTAGTTGGAATATACACTCAGCGTTATTAAAGTCACCCCTCAGGACTTTCTTTCTTTTTTTTTTTTACTGCAGTGGAACTTTCAAATAATTAAACCCAGTAATCAGATACACGTACGAGTGGCCAGTGTGTGTCTAAAGATAGATGTGTGCTTCTTGTTTTCCCTCATCCCAAGACAATATTCGTCCCTGTACAGGAAAGGAAACGAAAAAGAATAAATAAAAGAAGACATTGGCAGCGCTGGAATAATTATACGCCACTCTATCCGAATCTACATAAATAAACACTCACTAGGCAAGAGAGAAAGAGAACGCTTACGGTTATGGTTAAAATCATTTTTCAGGCCATGGCCCACCATGACTTGAAGCCTGTTTATGGCTACAAGCGTGTTTTACATTGTAGATGAAATATTTGGTTTAGTTTGGCCCGGCCACGGCCAGTGACTCACTGTGCAGGATTGATGCAGAGTGTGTATCCTAGTGTGACATTAACCATTCATCTCTGACCTACAGCACGGCAACGGCAGGAACTCAACACACTCTCCTCAAAGTGTTATTGGATGATCTATTTATACATGCCTCAAGGACCTGTTGTGACCTGCCATGTGATAATTGTTTTAAAAGATATGAGTGGCCATGAGGCTTTAATTCAAGCTTGATTGGGAGTTTCGCTGGATTTTGACCTTGCAGGATCGAGAACCGTTGTAAAACAAACAGTTTGCAAGGACAACACAACATCATTCACGGTGCCAAATATTCATGTTTCAAAATATTAGTGTTTCAGTGGTGCACATTCATGGTGGCGTGCTCAACAATTAAGTCATGGGAGAGTTAAAAATTCTCAGTTTAGGAAAAAATAAATGAGCATCAAGTGGCTCAGCGGTTGTTTCCTTAAGACTGATTTATGGTTTTGCATTAAGAAGATTTATCATAGTTATGGAGCTTGCACATGTAGCTGCTGTAGCTGTGCCAGTGTTGGAATCATGGAGGAGCCAGGGCTGAGTGAGTTCTACTAAAAGGAACCATTATCTAATTTTTAATGCAGCTCTAAATGACAGCCTTCAAGAAATAATCATGAACAAATTAGACCAGTGTCCAATAATGAGTAGTTTAATCACAGAGCTATGCCACAGGCACAGCCATATTGTACTTTAGCAACTATGGGAATACCAGGTGTTACCTACAAGAGCAGGGATTGGTCAGTTTGAGCTGCATTTGTTGCTTCACTGCAAAAACAATCAGATTTTAACAGAAACAGACAAGACAGAACAAACCAACTCCATACAGGAGTATGGAGCTGGTTTGTTCTGTCTTTTCATATATTTCTTTCCAACAAGAGCATTCACATCAGGTAAATAATAGTGAGACTGTGTGTGATCATCTGTCTATGTATCAGTTCTGTTGCAGAGGCGCATAAGCATACACAGGCATATATGGACAATTTTAAGTGTATAAATAAGAGAAAACAGCAGAGCAACACCAGCTTCAAAGACTTAAACCACTTGTTCTTTTTCAGGGATTTTCATGCATTTTTAATGACTTTACCTTGTGTAAGAAAGATGAGCTTTTCTATCCTAAAAATAAATGAGCACAGTGGAAACAAGTTTAACTCTGGTTAATGTCTCTCCACAGACAAACTGTGTAAAATGAATTTATTTTTACAATAAATATGCCTCAAGCTAATTGTCTAATATCTAGAACATCAGATTGTGGAAACACTAACAACACTAACGTCTGTCTGAATCAAGCTTCTATACTAAATTAAATCATAAAATCCAGAAAGTAAAGCTATAAATTTGTTGATCCATGTTGCGTTCTGTTCCCTTCTAGCACCACATGTCCACTTTATTTAATAGGAAGTCATGAGTCAGAGTCCTTGTTCACAGCTGCTATCTGTTTGCCTCATCGAGACACTTATTGCCCCTAGCTGTTTACACTTATTCTGCTCCAGCTCCAAGGCTATGTG
The DNA here is from genome assembly GCA_016801845.1 of Polydactylus sextarius. Taxonomy (NCBI): domain Eukaryota; kingdom Metazoa; phylum Chordata; class Actinopteri; family Polynemidae; genus Polydactylus; species Polydactylus sextarius. Next base: position 2,972,159 of record CM028915.1, read on the forward strand.
GGGATGTTGGACCTCCCCAGGCTTAACAAGGCCTTGATCAGATAGCACTACGGTGGCCGGGTGCAAACCAAGATTACAAACCATGAAACACTTTTACAAAGCCTGAGACAAATTTACATTTTAGAAAACATTTTTACATATCATAAAACAAAATTACATTACCATAACAAAATTACGTTCCCGTTATCACTTCTGGTTCAACCCCGGAGTTGGTACATTCCCTTTCTGGTTGATGGTTGATGTTTGGAAATTTGTTTCGGGACTTGTAAAAGTGTTTTGCCACTTGTGAATTTGTTTCGCCGTTTGTAAAAATGTTTCTTGTCTTGTTAATTTGTTTTCTGAAATGTAAATTTGTTTTGGGACTTGTAAATGTGTTCTGGTAATATCATTTTGTTTTATGATATGTAATAATGTTTTCTAAAATGTAAATTTGTATTAAGCTTTGTAAAAGTATTTCACATTTTGTAATCTTGGTTTGCACCTCCCAGCCACCATATAGCACACTAATAAACATCCACACACACACAAGCAGGCCAGCCACCGTACATACAAATTTGTGCATGCACAGACTCAAATATAAATGCAAAAGTACACATACACAGAATATGGCAAACAATGATGAATGTGATACACAAAATCAAAGACAAAGATGCAGACGTGTCCTCAGACACTAATCTACATGCACACAAAATCAGACAGCTAGCAGGGGTCCAGATCAGCACCAACATGCATCGGTTGACTTAAAAGGCAGGAGTGGTCTGGCTCGATGGTTCATTGGCCACCACACTCATCAGCCTCTCCATCAGTCTGTCCTTCTGTCTGCTCTTCCGTCTGTCAGTGCTGAGCTGACACACATCGGCTTCCAGTCCTGAGCTGAGCTGACAGACTGAGCAGGCTTCACTTCACTGCAGCACGAAAACACTGCAACAACATGTAATACAACTGGTCCACATCATAACTCTAGCTCACACTTCATTTGTAATAATTTCTAATGGATTTGTGCTGGAAATTGTGTGTGCAGAGAGGTTGATTAGATCATTCAGTTGTAAATTTAGCATGAATGTAAACTGTAATTCAAAATTCTCATTGAAAAAAATGGTGAAAGTAATGGTGAAGTTGGGGAAATGCAAATTTTCATTCATACATTTTGTTCTATTCCAACAACAAGAGGCAGGAACAACAGATTCTGACATATGATGTTGAAGAATTAGCTTCTGAGATTAATGTAGACTGAGGTTTTAACCCATGACATGCTTTATGAAAATTCTGAGGGATTGTAAAATAATGAGCAAATAGAAATCCATGATTATAGCTTTTAATTTAGAAGAGAATTATGTGAGAATGAATTATAATTATGTTCATGTTATAATGATAATTACAGATTAATAAATTAATCACACACACACACACACACACACACATACAGACACACAGTAGAAATTATGAGGTTCCCTATATTGGTATAATGAATTGTACTTTACAAAATTATGGAATTTTTTTCACATACTGCTCTTTTCTTTCTTTTTTACTTGTGAATGACTGTATAGTTTTATGGTTTCATGCATTTTCTGTGAGTCTCCTTTGGTCACTATATAAAGACATTAGGCACCATATTGTTATATTGTCGTTGTTTAAGCTGTTGATAAGAACTGAATCCTTTCTTTAAAGACTGTGTGGATCGGACATGAAGAAAACTCAAAATGCCTCAAATGCCTCAAAAAGGGACCCTAACCCTTTTTACTGTGTAACACTTAAGTTTAATTAATTATTCCGAAAAAACCCAGTGTTACTGTCCCTCACCAGAAGGGGGTGTAAGAGCCCCATGTGTCTCTCCTCTCTCTCCCCTGACCCTTCATCTGTGAGGGCTTGTCTCTCCACTACATCAGTGGTTTATGTGGAACACCATCACCCTCACCATGACTATAAAAGTATAACTATTGGTGGTGATGGAGGCAGGTAGACTGGAGATGCCCTGCTGGTGAACCTCGACTTTTGATTGACACCAACAGCCTGTTTGGCCAGTTTGAATTCCAGGGGGTAGTTTGCTCCACTTCAAATTGCTGCCTTACTCATTACTGCAGCAAACAGACAGATATTTGTTAATGAATCCATATGCTCCAGTAACTCTAGCTTCCTCCAAGGCACTAGGAGAGTACCCGCTTCTTCTCAGTGGCCTCTTCTTGGACCGAGAAGGCGGTGAGGTGGAGGCAGTCGGGGCAAAGGTCAAGGGCGGGGTCACAGGTTTTTAAGCTGCTAGGGTTCACCAGGCAGAGGTTATCTGGGACTAATGGACTGGTTAAAAGCAAAGAAAGGCAACAATAATGAGCCACTGTAGTATTCACTTATAAAGAAGAAAAGAGGGGTAACACATTTTGCGTATGTATGTGCACACGCACTAAGTCTATAATTAAGTTGAGAAAACATTTTGATTAACCAAACTTAAGTGCTTTTGTTTTGTTGCTGATTTAAATGATGCTACTTTGGCAGCAGATGTTTCCTGTCATTGAAATGAAGCAATTTTGAAATGAACAGAAAGAGGCAAGAGACAAGCAGGATGCCATTCATACTAAACTCCTTGTTGCTGTAATACAACTGTAATGAGTTTCATAATGACATGTGTCAGGCTAAATGAGAGAGGAGGGATTCATTTCTGCTGATGCATTGTGGTAGAAGATTAAGAAAAGTCCTGATAGTATCTCAGCGAACGCAACACACTTCTCATCACAAACACACTGCGTTTGTATCACTTGCATATGTAAAGTGATCCTCAAAGACAAGTGCCTTTGATTCCAGCCTCTGATCTGAAGTGAGATGTTGTCTAATAATAAGTCACGCTGCTATGCTGTTACATCCATTTCAATCAGCAGGAGTCAGGTGAGTGTCTGAATGTAATGGGATTACACTGCTGGAGTGAATGTAATCCCTATAATGTGATGATTGTGACCACAGTGAAAGTTCTAACTTTGTAGACATGACAGCAGCAGTTCACCACTAATCCAAAGTGATATAATGCAGCAGGCAGTGGAAGGATAGTCATGAAATTATGTGTATTCATGGTCCCCAGAGGATGAAACCTAATGACTTTAGTGAGCAAATCCCATTTCCTGTGGCACCACAAGCAGAAATATCATCAAATATATATGAAACATTGAGGATGTTTAGACTCTGGCGATCCCCACTGACACTGGAGAAACATTACTTCTCCTCCCTGAAGAACATATTTCTAAATATGTTATTCAAGGAACGTATTATTCCAAATTATTCCATATTATTATAAGCTATTCTATTGTCTTGGTCCTTTCATTATATTTCTACATCCTGCATACAGAACCATCCCTAAAAGTTAAACTAGACATGCATTTCCTAGACAATATCAAGCTGTAACATAATCATATGTATGATAGAACCAATGTTTAGAGACTTCATGTAGAATAAATAGTCGAGACCAGGAAGTCTGCCTGATGGCAGACGAAGTCTTGTTGTACTTTTATGTTTTAAACTTTTAAGTTCCTTAACTACTAAAATAAAGAAAGATGATATAGAACCAGCACTAAGTGTTGCCTTGTCATAGTAATAAATCATAAAAATCTTATATTAAATAAAGGCACAGCTTGGCATTCTTAAATGCTGATTCATCGCAGTGATACGACTATCTTAATAAGAGCCACAGAAAGACTAAAACACACAAGAGACGGTTTTGAATCACCACTGCAATAAATGCCGTTTCAATTTTGTTTTTCATTTATCCCTGAAGCAATAAAAAACGAATGTCTCCACAAACAGAAACCCAATCGAAGCATTCCTCATTCTCTCTGCTTTGAACTGTAGTAGTCAATGTTAAACAGTGTCAACAAAACATCTGTGTTTGAAGGTGCTTAGTTTATTTCAGATTCCTTGTGCTGCATAATGAAAGTAACCTTTCCAACACTGGCTGGCACGCAGCTTGGGAGAAGTGTACAGGAAAGGGCTTTGGTTGAGGATAAGGCCGATCATGAAAGGCCACTGTGTTGGTGCTGAGAGACATATCAAACCCTTGTGCCACCGGCAGGCTAACGATCAAACAATGTTTTTTTCTTTTTTAGTCTAAATGTCCTGCAGATTTCCTTAAGCTTTTCCTGGCTGTAAATCACACTCACACTGACACTGTGTCCCAAATGCACAGACTAAGTGTGATGCTTTTAATCTTTTGATCACTGGACCAAATAAATTCATGTTTGCTTATAGACCGCAGGGCGAAAAATAATAGGAAATGGCCCAGTGGAACAGTAGGCCACAGTTCACCGTGTTCATGCGGGTCTATTTGCTGTGATGCGTGCATTTGTGTGTGTTCATTGTGTTTTCAGTTCAATTCAGTAAAAAGATAACTCACAGAGCTTAGAGACAGAATCATTTCAGACCACTTTTCACACTTACCAGTGTTTGCATAAAGCCCAACAAAGACAATCAGCAATAAGCAAAAATCATGGGCTGGCGGCAGAACACATTGAAACATTATCGCTATGTAACGGCTCACAAACAACAATGACTTCTCAGCTGAATAAACTAACATCCACACCAGCATAACTATAGTGTGAGGCTGATGAAAGCAGATTTATACTGCTTTGGTTCGTACACTAGCAGCTCCCCAGGCTGCAATGAAGAGCAAATTCATTTAGGACCAGACAGAAAGAGCACAATTCAAAACAATACAATATTACAATTGCCATAATACAATTTCACAGCAGAATGGATGTTTAAATGACCCTTGTGCCATATAATAACTACAGCTGGTTCAAAATGCCCTCAGCTTATTGTCACAGTCCATTATAAGTTCTCTATTATGTATCAGTAGAGTAGACACACAATCATAATTTGAAGTGCTCCCAAGCTTAAAGTCTCCAGTATATTCTTTTGGTATACTCATTAACAGCATGGTTCTACAGTTAGCTTTGATTCTGACTTCAGTTTCAGTAACTGTGGGACTGCCATGTCATTTTGTGGAGATATCCATGTGGAGATGAAATGAGTGATGAGAGGCTTGTATTTGAGATGTGAAATCAAATTAAACAACTTAGACACATTGCCCTAAAGACAACACATGTCCCCATTGGATGAATATATTTGTTTCAATGCATTTTTTTTAATTATTATTATTTTCATTATTTTTTATAAAATTCTATCAGCAGTGGAAATTTGTGAATGTTAGCTGCTGAAAATGACTTTATGACTTTATAAGGACTTAAACACTTTTATGCAGCATTTTTGCATTTGCATTGCAATTAGCATTTAGCTAATTAGCAAGTACAGCATTGTTTTAGGTGTAAATGTATTCATTTACACATTCATTCAAGAGCATTCAATATAACTGACAAATTTAAATAGATAGAGTTTAGAATTATAATAACAGCTATACACACACACACACACACAGAGCTCTAGGCTTGGAGATCTTGGCAGAGATGTTTTGTCTTGCTAGCAGAGGTTATGGCCGATGTGAGAGTTGGCTACTTTGTCTTTGGTGCAGAGGGAAGGTGAGCTGGTGCTCTGAGGAGCGAGGCTCATCCATCCAGGTGGCTGCTGACAGGGCCAGATAAGCATCTCACCCTGGGCAAAAATAACACAGCGTCCCATTGAGACCTGATAATTACACGGGCTCACTGCCACACCGGCCCTGATGTATGGCCCCAGATAGCCATCTCACACCCACTAAGCTGCTGCTGCACATCCACACACACACTCAAACACTTGCACTTAACACAGGTTGAATGAGCTCATACACAGACGGTGAAATGGCATATCACTTCTATTATAGATTTGGAAACTGCATCCACAGCTAACTTTAGCAGTGACAGAACAGAGAGGTATGATGTTTCACTCTGTTATGCACATCAGTGCAAGTGGTGAAAAATAAAGTTTCAGAAGTGTTAAATTGTGCTGTGAGGCCACAGGTGTGCAATACTCTTTCAACACAGACTTTCACAAGATAAGAAATATCACTGACACCTAGTGTGACGGGAAGATGTTAGCGTGCTATCTTTTCTTGTCACCAAACATGCCACTTGCTAACGCTATACACTCATCAACCTGTTCAGAGCCTTGTCCCAACAACCCCCCAACCCCACACCTGTCTACTTTCACCAGTAACAAACTTACTTAGTATAAACTTGCTCAGAAAATTCAATCATATTCCTATTCCTATTCAATTCCTATTCACAGTGATCTTGACAGGGCTAAAATGCTGCATAGACAACACAGTCAGAAAATAATTCTCTGTGGGTTTGTCTCTGTGAGTGACACTTTCACACATCATAAATTTCATGATTTGATCCATTAATAGAAACATATTTATTATAGCAGCTATACGCTGAACTGCCTCAGGCCAGAATCAGATTGAACACGTCCCACATGGTTTATCATGCTGTTGATGTGTTCAGAGATCAACCCAGTGGTCTTATGATTTCAACAGGCTGGGTAAACTGAATCCTGAGACGCGGCTTTCATCTCGACTTCAATATGTTTTTGCGCCGTTATGCCTCTGAAATTGATTCGCACACCCTTGGAGAGATGTAAAACCACTTCATAAAACTAATGATCTTCTAAGAAGCAATTAACTGAAAGTTGTAATAAACTAATGTCAGATGGCATGGTGAGCTGACTGGCGGCCATCACAGCATATCATAAATACCAGTGTGAGTGCATTAAGAGTTCCCTCCCCCACTGTACTTTACACAATCCCCAGAGTGTGAAGTACAAGGCCAAACTATTATACAAACTTGCAGGTGATCCATTCTTTTCTAAAGTTGCCATCCTTCATCTGATGAGTTCACGTGCTGACAGCAATGGCTAATACGGACCATTGTGTGTCCTATACAGGACTAACAACACCTGATATGACCACCTGGAGGTGAGTTCACAAAGCAAGGGGAGAGTTCACGGCATGTCTGGCTTTGTGCGGTCCCCTGGGCACAAGCACCTATGATTTATGGTGAGGTACTATACTGCTACTATACTGTCACTTCCTGATGTTGACTCCTGTCACGACAGTGGCCCTGACTCTATGCGTGAAGATGAGAGGTAAAATCAATATATTCCAGCAGTACTAGCTCACCTTTGAATAATCCTACTGATATGACGTCAGTAGATTTACACTGATGGGTATCAACTCACTGTCAGCATACCATACAGCTTTGTTAAATGTGCTGGATTGAGTTGTATTTTTCCTCTTTTTTCTTTCTTGGTTTTGTTATTCTCATACTTAAATAAATAAAGGCCTTGAAATAACAGCTTTGGTCGTAAATAGGAGCAGCAATCCAAGTCAACACTACAATCGTTGCAGAGATTCAAACTTTATTATCTGCATTAAACCAGGAGCTTATCTACAAACAACAGTTTCTGTTGGACTTTATAAATTGTTTCTGCCAAACCAGCTGAGTGAGCTCGATCCACTATCCTGCTGAAGCTCCCATGTGACAACTGCCTGAGGCCACACTGAGGACGTTTTTTAAAATCTTGCACGGTGACAGAACCAGAAATACATCATGCTGGCTAATGACATCAGCCTGTGGAGTAAATCTAAGCTGCTTTGTCTTTGTGTGTTTACAGAGATGTGATCGACAGAAAATATTCAGGACACAGAAATCAAATTTGAGGGCCCAATACTTCACAAAGCAGATAGAGTAGCTTCATCAGGCAGGGTCCATGGGAAGCAGCACGGTCACCTACACAAACAATTAATGTAGTCAGGATTCAAGTTAACCAAGAATTCTGTTCTCAAAATGTGGAAAGGTTTAACCTAAATATACTATTATCATATCATTGTGTCATCAAACTGACATTTTGTACTAAAGTTATGCAGAACATAAACTTTTAGTGTCTCCTTGTGAGCTGAGTTATCGCCAGGCAATGTGTGGTACAGCCTTGTGCAGTGTTGAGGTTAGTGGCATCAGGCTGAGGGAACATGTGCAGCAGTTGAGGTGAGCTATCAAAGCCTCCCAGCCACAAAAACAAGCTTCATTAATCTCAGCTACACTGACAGGACCATTGTAACCTCATAAATAGCTCGAGCTCGTATCTGATACTCCACAGTGATGGGTGGGGGAGATGGAACAGAGATGTACAATACTGGGGCTGTGAGTAGGTGATATGAATCTATACAACTATGTAAGAGCACACAGACACACAAAGTCATATCCCCCAGCTTTCTTACACAACAAAACTCTTGCCACTTGCCACCCAGTGCTGATCACAAAAGGATAGAAGATGAGATTACTGTGGTTGAATCTGAACCTGCAGGTTTGGTTTCTCAGCACATGTTCTTCTACATAAAACACATCCCTTCAGGAAATGGGAAACAATAGTTGTGTCTGTCAATGGCATGTTCAGAAAAGACACATCAACTATGGACTAATACACTGACAAATTTCCTTACCGTGCACAAAGTCAGACCTGGATAATCACCTTGTTCTGGTTTCCTGAAGAAAAGCAAATTAACAACGGAAGATGCCATTCGTGTACATGCTGTAGAAGCAACTTGTAGTATAGGATGAAGTAACTGGTGCCTGTGACCTGCAGGAAGTTAGAGAAGCTGAACATACTGAGAGGGCAACCTCTCAATATGTTCACTGTGTAGGCAGTTTGTATCCCATATGTTTACTGGAGTACTAAACATGTCCGTCAGTCTACAACATATTAAGTTTTGTATATTTTTTTCTCACTACTCTTTCTTCGTTTCTTGCATGAACTTGACTGAACTAACCAAACACATTAAGCTAAGAGTCGGCTGACATGCTAATGTTTCTGGGAGCTAAACGCAACTGTGATAATTTAGCGTTTATAGTTTAGTGTGTTAACATGAAGACATTATGTAACTATCAATTTGTGAGGTAGTGAGGTAGTAGATGCTAGAGGAAAAGTCTTAATATCATTAAAGTGTATAGAAATGATCTTTTTTTGTTTGTCTGTTTTGTTTTGTTTTTTAACATGGCTTTTTCTATCAAATTTAATGGAAAATAAATGTTTCCTAAACACTGAGCTGAATCTGTTCACAGCCTCCATTTTCCTGATGACAGCCACTGTTGCTACTGTTTCTTTATCTCCCGCTGTTATCATCTTCCAGTTTAACTGAGTGTAACAGGCTTTCCTCCGCTAAAAAGTCCCTCTCCTGCTGGGTCCCCTCCACACTCTCAGCATACTGTTTCTGGCTGATACACCTCAGCACATGGCTGCCAGCAGGGGAGGACATCCACACCACTGACCCATGAACCTGTCAAACCAACCAGGTCCTCCTGCCGAAAAAACCAGGACCCCTTGCCCTTACCGTAATTGCAAACAGGGGCAGGAAGCAGTGATGTAGCATTTTAGCTGTCCAAAAGTCCATGTACAGTTACATAAGTCAGAGCAAGTGTCAGCCCAGAACAAGAGGTGAAACACTTTGTGTTAACACCATCTCTCACTTCCAGCTTCTCCTTTATGGTAATCAAATCCTTTGTTAAACCTGTTTTTTTTTCTACCAAGCACTAAATTAACATGTTAATTAGGGTTAGAAAAACAAATATTGTTCTACTATGACAAACTTTATTTTAATATGCTCCCTTGGATCATTTGACAAATGGTCAAGAAATCCTGTTATAACTTGTCTCATACTGCTCAAAGATGCTGTGACCAACCCAAAACAAAACCGCAGCCCAGCTGCCATCGGAGACGTTAAGTGTATTTGGCTTTAAGAGGCATTTCCAACTCTGTCAAACATTAAAATGACGGTTAGTAACTTTTGACAGAAAAAGTGACACATTCTTCCTCTTACAAAGAAAAAAAATCAGTTCCTGAGCAATAACATTCACCATTGCGTAGTTCAACGGAGTCAGGGAGGGTTTGCTGCCAACTTTGCATGGTCTGAGTATGAGCCCCCTCTTTTAGTGGCTTAAGCTCAACTTTATGTGGATATTTCAACACTATGAGCTCTGCAGCATTAGTTTGTTGACTTCAATACACTAAAATAATGCTATGTTCATCTTCACAAAAGTCCTGTTTGTTTGTGAGTGACACTATATGAATCTTTAACTAGTTTTGGAGTTAGTTCTCTCCATACATTGTGCATCTGAAATACTGGCAATAGACAAAAACTGTTTGCTATTATAAATATGTTTGCTCAAATATTTATCAGGATGTTGATCGGTAAAGTGAGGAATATTACAACTTTGCTCTCAGGGTGTATGATTGTCTGATTGCTTGCTGATCGACTTTCCACACGCTATCGTTCTTTAATCAGCTGTTTCTTTGCTTCTAGATAGGAGCCAGAATTCACACACCTATAGTTAGCTACAACTCAGGCAGTATTAGTTTCCCAGCAACTTTTATCCCTCTTTCATTTGATCTTTACTAAACATCTGTGGAAATCTGCTGAAGTTCACTATGTGTTTTTAATGGCAGACGTGTGAGCCCCATGCAGAGAGGGGGTCAGCCCTGATGGAGGACTGTGCTGTTTGACGAGAGGCGGGACAGAAGAGGCCTGACTGGTCCATGACGGGTCTTTGGCCTTAAACTTCTCCAATCAGTCACCCCACCATGTACCCCCGCCCCACTCCTGGTCCAGGAGCAGTGTGTCAGAAGCTGTTGATGAACTTGTTTTCCAGACAGCCGCACTACCTTGGCCTGTGGTTCAGAGTGAGGGAATGCACCCAGTGGGACCTGAAACTGAACCACCTGCTGCACTCGCCCACTCCACTCCCTGACTCCCAGCCTTCTCCGTTTACCAAACACCAGTTTCTAGGAACACTCAGCCACCGCTATTTGCCATTTGGCATGTAGGGGTGTGTTTGACATTGTATTTGTGTTTGTGTATTGTGTGTGTGTGTGTGTGTGTGTGTGTGTGTGTGTGTGTGTGTGTGTGTGTGTGTTTGTGTGTGTTTGTGTGTGCATGTGTGACTGTCCATCTGTCCATCTGGAACAGCGGATATATGTGTATAAATGTGTGTGTGAGCATGTTATGAGGGGTGAGGAGACAAGCAGCTGAGGCCTAATGAGCTATAATGAGGTCTAATAGTGGAAAAGCCATCTAGAAGCCATGACCTTGGCATTATGACTGATGCCCACAACCATAACACATCTAAAAACAGCCTGGGAAACAAGCTAAAACATGCAGTCGTCTCACATGGTGGTAAGTCATCGTCCATATTTCACGAGAGGCGTTGAATTTCCTCAGCGTTAGCAGCGATTACAGATTTTGCGCTAAATCCACAAATTGGACTTTGGTAGATGCTTTTGATGAGAATACCAGCTCCATTAGAACATTTATGAGAATAACAAGGATAGTTTAACATGTTAATCATGTTAATGTTGACACAGGAGAAGGCGACTTGTTCATAACACCTCTAATGCCATTTGGTGAGTGCTTTTATCCAAGGCTCTGACTGCATATATATTTAGTGTGGGTGGCCACATAGGGAAAAGAGGTCTTAGTATAGCTACTGTCGTTGTTGGCTGCATATTCTCCCTCATATCAAACTACAGGACACATTAATAGTTTTTGTTAGGTGCTCCAGGGTATATCCTGTTAAACTAAGAGCTTTTGCAGACCTCAGTCTGATTATCAACATCAAAAATCTGGATGAAAATCTAACTCAGGTTTCACTCATTTGCATTTTCTTGGGTTTACTGTTAACATGCAAGCTCAGCATACATTCTTGTATACAGTGATTACACATGACCACCTGGAGGCAAACCAACATATTAACAGATTATAATTTTTTGGGTTTTTTTTTTTTTTTTAAGATAATGAATTTGCCATATATTATTTCTGTAAATAACAGTGCGAATGAATGTGGCAGTCACATGACAGCTCCCTAAAGTAGACAGAATCCAGGAGTCGCTCTGATGCTGATGTTTTGTCTGGCAAACAGAATGAAGAGCCGATGTTTCCTTGACCTTTCATTTTCCACAGGATTATGTTAGCATGAAACCCAGTCACAAGATGGAAATAAAACCATGTGAGTTAACGGTTCCACTGAACATTGACTTTTTATTCAACGACTCATCTTAAAATAAAAACATCTCCAGAAAAGACCATTTTGACCTTCGCCATGTTCCTACAGTATAACACAGTATAATGTAAATGTGCAATGCTGCACGAAGCAAAAAGCTAGCTTGTAGACTAAATGTTGTTGTCATCACACAGTTTTTTTTTTTATGAACACAGACATTTTGGTGGAGTAAGTATAATTGTTAATGTATTGAAGTAATTAGCAAAAACAAGTACATTATGAATTTTGTAAATAGTCTGGTTCTGTTGTTTGGTAGCAGCTAACTGCTGTAATGATAACAGGTTGATCTAATGTTCACCTAATTCAAATTTCAGAGTGAGTAAAACAGATTTATTAGAAGTAACTTCTTATATAATCTATTGATTTTAACAATCTAACTCTGTGCAGATTACCAAAAATTTAAATTTACTCATATTCTAGATATCTGTATTTTGTATTTGTATTTTGTGTAGTTGATTGTATCCATCACTGCTGTATGTACCCAACACTGTTTTGTCATATCACCCAGGATCTTGTTTTGCCTAATCTGTGGTAACTATAGTCTTCTCCTGTAGTACATGCATGAAATTGTTACAGAATATATGGTTAGGGTTAAGAAAACATAGCAAATAAGTAGCCTATGGATTAAATACAGGTCAGGTTAGGAAACTTTAAGAAAGATGGCTGTAGTTGTTTTGGTTCCTAGTATGGACCCTGAGTGGGAATTTGTGTATTTTAGTTGATATATAATAAAATCAGCAAGAATTCCTTCTGTCTATTATATCTATGTATACTAGCTATCCTTTGTTGGGGGGAGTTGAGGGGGAGGTGAAATTTCAACCTGGACTGATTGCCAGTCTTTCTCAAGGTTGACATATTGATCTGCCAATTAACCTGCAATGCTTTGGACTGTGGAAGGAAGTCTGACAACCTGGAGAGAAACTTCACACTGAAAAAAGGTCCATCATCTAAAATATTTAGAGGATTCATAGCTTAATCATTAAGATTTGTAATAGCATTAGCTCTTAAGATTTTTTGAGTTGAGCTTTGACTCAAGCTACTGAAGGGGACTGTACTACATTCATGAATGAAAATATTTTTCATGAAATGACTCTAAATGACCACAGTTATTGCCAGTTAGTCTTTTTATATGACATATTTTGTCCCTTCTCTTGAGGCAGCTTTCCACCTCACATGTTTCTGTCTGTCCAGCAGCAGGTCAGTGATGTGGCAAGTGTTGAGCTGAAAGGCCATCTGGACTGCAGCTGATTTTCCATGTATAACACATACACCATCACACACACATTCAACCATGTTCACTTTTTGTTCTGCATACTGCCAAGGCGGACAAGGTGATGTCTTTTATGAGGCAGCTAACACAAACAATTCACAGGTCATAAGTCCATGTCTCAACGGTTTTTGTTTAACCATAAATTACATACGAGAGCTCTCTGGGGTCCCTATTCATTTAGTCAGGAATATAGAGGAGATGTAACAACAGGAGTGTTTGAGTGAAAGGTTATATATGTGCAGAAGTTACATTTTACTTTACAAATACCACCGTTTTGTGTACCTTGAAATTATTACACTCATACCTACTGTAACTAATCTTTGCTGATTTTCCTTTTTGACTGAAAATAATTGTATTATAACCTGGAACATAGAGTTTTATTTTGTATTTCCTGATATTCTGTTATAATTATTGTAATTGATGTTTTCCTACCCTTGTTTTGCAACCCTAATATTTTTATTATTTGCATTAAAGCATACATTTTATAGAAAAAAAACCCATGTGGTCCAACCATATTATCCACCAATAGCTACCATTTTATAACTTGCCAAATGTGTGTGTATTTGTGTGTGTTATGTATTATTAGGCTGTATTGGCATGGTGTGGCTAGTAAAGAGCAGCCCAGTATGAGTGGACTGAACGCTGTTGGAAGAATAACAGCGGCTGCCGGTTTAGCTGCACGCTGGGACTTATTAAGACTTGGAAGGTGTGTCATTCACTGCAGCAGACGCTTAACAACCCACATCAAACTCTCTCACACACACTTGCACAAACATGAGGCTGTGTATATGTGACTGTACCTCCCTGCTGTTTCATGGCTCTGTCAGGACCATTCTGTCCTCAGACATTCACTTATTCTCAGTGGTGGACAGGAATGCCGAGCACTGGGAGCTCCCCCCGCTTCAGGCGAGATAGGCTCCTCCACTAAATTAACTTTGACTGGCAGGTGGTTGCACTCGGTCCTCTCCTGAATGCTCAAAAGGAGGAAGCTAGCTGGTGCATCATCTTTAGCATCAAAGGCATCTTAGCAACAGATCAGTCAGTCAGATGAACAGGAGGAATTTAGCTTCAGGATAAACGTATTTTCACTTCCTGTACCTGTAAAAATGTCTCTATTGGTGAATGCACACATTTTACTGTGACCTGAAGGTGAAACATTCAGATCCTGACCAGGTTTGTTCAGATCAAAAGCCTCAGACCTTTAAGCTGGTTATTTGCGTAAACTGGTCACTTGTCACTGAAGTACAAAAATAGGTTGTATTGACAGTTTGAACCAGTTTGACCAGATCAGACTGAGTTTAACCCAAATGTGTTCTTCAGACCACTGCACCACAGCATTTACAATGTAGGATCTTAAACTACAGACTGGTCACAGATTTCTCAAGGTTTTTTTTTTTTTTTCACCAGCCCAAATGATAGAGCACTCACTCTTACACTCCATATAAAATGACATATAGTCCACTGCTTTCTCAGAATACTGCCGTAAGGGGAAATCTCAGAGGGAACATTTCTGCCTGGTTGTGTAACACTGTGTGTTCGGCCCATAACAAAAGATGCCTTGGACTTAATGTTTTGGAAAAGAGGGGAAAAAAAATCTCCATGGAGCTGACCCCTGGTGATCTGAGATGTGGACTGTTGCTTAATTAATACTCTTGTCTCACAGTCATTTTTGTCCCGTGCTAGTATCCACATATATCAAACCTGTTCCTGGTCTGGTCCTGTATATGCTCAGGACTTTGGCAGCAGACCTTATCTGTGCGTGACTTGCCTCCCCAAGGCTGCTGATTAATATCCACGGGAACATAGAAGGTGTAGGGACAGGGCCTCTCTTGGTCACCTTGCGGTCCTGTACTTCAGTCTCTCTAGGGCAGACAGTAGTACCTGTGGGGATTGTTACATTCAATCAGCTGCTCCTGTTGGCCTACTGATATTAGTGACAGACAGTGATTGAGGTGCATATGACTCTGTTCCTTCTCCTGTGGAAACAGTGTGTTTGATCTCCAGGCTTTCATCTTAAAGAGATTCTTCAGTGTCGTCCTTCAGATACCAAAAGAAAAACCAGAGATCCTTCACGTCCTTAGATGTGACTGTGAACCCTAAAATAACCTCCATGCTCAGTGTATCCCCTTACCATGAGATTGCACGACGACTGAAACCAGTGACTGGCACTTCATAACAATGTCTACTCTTTCTGTCAGACAGTCACACTCTCCCGGGACCAAACTGTTTTGCAAAGTTGCGCATCAAAAGGAAAAAAAGTTATTTTTGCATTTGCAGTTGTTCGTTCTTTCTTCTTCAGTTTGTGTTTCCTTATATTGAAGAACACAGCTGCACTCAATCTGTGTGACAAGACAAAACACAGATGGATGTTTCACTAAATAACTTTGAATTTTTTAAGTCTCTCAAAAAGATGAAGATTCATATCATTGTGGGCCTTTTATTACTATATCACAGCATCGGTAGTATGTTGTTCTGGCTTTGGGCCTATAATAGCAAATGTCCCATATAACTTTTATTCTAGACTGATATTGTTACTGATATTTGAATGGTTTTTATACACAAATATACTCAGATGTCATGTTCAGATGTTCATTTACATTGTAAACTAGAACCATCTCTGCCAACCAGCTCTGAAGTAGGTCATTTATGTTTAAATTCATGAGTTGTGGCCAAAAACATGTCATTTGTTGAGTTTTAAGCTTTGATCACAGAAATCTAATCGGTTCAACCTTGAGTCTAAAAAAAAACAACTTTACAGTGATTTATTTTCTTAAGGGAGTCTTGATATATCACATTGCAGAGGCCAAAAACATGTTTTGTGAGGTCACACTGGCCTTGACCATTGACCTTTAGCCACCATATTCTGAACAATTCATGTCTGAGTCCAAGTGAATGTTTAAGCCAGATGTCAGGAAATTTCCTTGGGGCATTTGTGATGTACTGTGTCAAGATGATATTGAAATATCACATTTAAAAGGCCAAAATATGTTGTGAGCATTGTGCAAAATGTTCAGAGAAGAATGAGACAGAAAACCTGAAAACAATATGCCAAAACTGTCAGGAGGCATAAAACTGTTTTTATTTAAATGTAAATTATTTTAATATAGTTTCTTTCTTTCTTACTGACAAAACCTAAAATCTATGAATACTGGACAATTATTGTACAATTTAAAAGCATGACACTTCCCCCAATGGCCTAAGGGTGATGTTATTAACCATAGCTGCTGGCAATGAAAAACTTGTCGGTGAAGTTTACACACCGAAGTGCAGTAGGAACATGCCAAACACACTTTTGACTGAAATGGGGTGATGGTCATTGTGATGGGTTTTGTCAGAACTTACAGTAGTGTTCGCAGAGTGCTGAGTTTTTCTCTCTTTTGTGAAAAGTGATCTCCTGTGTTTTTGCAGAGATGCTTGTCAGCATGAGTGGTGCGGTGTCACCTTTTTCCATAGATTTCTTTTGCTGGCTCTGGTTGGCCTGTCATAGAGAATATTGTTCCCCATGCTATCTTTCCAGCTTCATCACTCTGCTGCCACTGCTGCTGGAAAAAGAAAATCTATCATTTTCTAAAAATATTTTCCAGGCATGGCCGACCATCACTGGAGCAATCATACGACCAAAGAGAAAAGAGAAAAGAAATCGTGATCAGGCATTTGAGTCACTGTTGTTTTATCCAAGCAATACACGATAGAAAATGGAATTTATTTAAATAAATGTTTAAGATTGTTACTTCAACCAAACCAAACTGCACAACACTATGGAAAAACATGCCACACTGTGGTCGTCAGCATGTGTCATGGTACACTTGTACAGTGGAAAAACCATATCTGAGGAATCTGAGATCAGGCCATGGGAGGCTGGCATCCGTCTGCTCCCCTGGCCATTCACAACAATACGCTCCAATAGGACGCCTGTCATAATATTAGTGGGAGCATTTTTTTTTTTAACAAGGGCTAAAATATTATGCTTTACAAAATAATACAGCACCTCTAAACCATACCCTCTAAACCACCAGTCGCTTTGTGTCTACACCAAGAATTACAAACCAAGACCTGGTGGGGAGGTTCCCAGAAGAGAAAACATTTAACTTTGTTCAGTATTTCTGTGGGATCATTTCAGCCAACGTGAGAATATAGACTGAGTTGGAGTTTTTCTTAAATGAGACATTGACCAATTTGAACTGAACATAAATTACGAGCGAATGACAGGTCTGAAGAAAGAGGACGTCCCCCGCTCCACCTTTACAATTACCTGTCCATCCTCACCTCTGCCGTCCCAGGGTATTGACACTACTCTGATATTCTGACCTAAATCAGACCTTCAGTGCTTCTCCAACTAAATGACTTCCTCGGGTCAGGGGTCAACGTCCTATAACTCGCTAAACTGCTGGCTGATAACTTAGTTAGGTCAAGGTCCCAAGATCCTAATGAAATATTAGATTTCCTGTTTGTCAATGTCATTATGTGAACATATAATGTGTTGTCTGCTTTGAATTCACCATAATGAAAGACTATAATGAATGATAATGAAAGACGTCAAATTATATCCAGATTTTTTTGTTGTTCTGTGTTTGTTCCATCCATTCATCATTGTGTCTGATTTGCTCTTTTCTGTGGAGCGGATTCAAAACCTTTCACACATTTTTTTTCCCCTGGTTAATTTTCTAAATGTGTCCGAGCATCTGTTTTCAGTGGTGAACACGTTTTCTCGCCCGCCCTGCCCTCCATTTTTCTGACATGAATAACTTTTCATGTGAACTGCAGCTTGCTGCTTCGATTGCGGCCGTGTTTACGCGCAAATCTGAAAGGCTCTCGATGACACATTTGTGGCAGGAAGTGACTCTGGTCATTGAATACTATTCAGAAACACAATAGCACACACAAGGTAATATTTACATCAACAGCAACATTTAAGGCTGCAACAATGTAGCCCCCATACTGCAGCATGTGTCGTGTCAACAAAGTGATGCTACAATAAGTCTAAATCCCAAGTTAATTTGCCCCCATAGAATCTGGTACGGCCCAGTGGGGTGGGAAGAATGAACCAGCGATTGTGTTTTGTTTTTGACTCCAGCTTCACAAACAGTGGCACTCACAAAGTATCCTTTCTGTGCCGTTTCCTTCCACTCTGATTGGACTAATTGGGACCTGTTGACAGCAAAGCCCATCCGTGCAGGAACAGGCCAATCACGTCTCGGCATCTGTCATCCCTGGCACACAGGGCTTCCACCTCCCCCCTCCGTATAAAGCTCTTTGTCTCTGTGACCTTAGTGACCTTTAGCATTTTTTAATATGGAAAGCCTGATCTCAAAGTCTCTCAAAACAGGACATGAAACATTTGGTGAACAAAATTTAGTACAAAGGGATTGAGGCTGTAACCTTCATAACAGCTGTATTACAGCTCAAAGGCAGAGTAAAATATGAAACTGACGTGTTACTTGTATATTTGGATACTATTTGTATTCTCATTATCACTTACAGCCTGCGGGCATGGTCAGAATGAGTTGGAGGAATAGAGAGGAAAACAAGTAGAAAAACTAGAACGTAACTTCATTTGCATAAACCCAAATACAATGCATTCTGGGAGATATGTGTCATATGTTAATGATCAGAACACATGAAACATGAATTATAGAAGTGATAACTAGACATTTGAAAGTTAGTGTGACCTGAACCTGGCAACATATTCTATAAGACAAAGGTCATGACATTTTACAGCAAAAACACTGAGGGAAATTTTCATTCTAAGATGTTAAGGTTGAAAGCAGACTGAAAGCAAAGTGATTGCCCTCTATCACGTGCATTCATTTCACTGGACCATTTATGTTTATTCTTATTATTTAAACTAGTGGGGGGCGCATCAGTCTCCTGCAGCCTGTGCAGTGTTGACAGAAGAGATTATTTATTCTGATGATTTTTATCCTCTTTTGTTCTCCAAAGTTTCAGCATTAGTTCTTTTCTCAGCCAATTCTTCTCTAAAACCAACTTGTGTCTTTCTGAACACAATACATCAAGTTCAATACTTGATGTATTGTGTTCCCCATTCATGCCATGTTTTACAAACTGGCATTTGAGTTTGGAGATTAAATTTAGCGGAAAGCTTTTTAAAGGGAAAATCAAGAGAAAAATATCTCTGAGGTGGGGTAAATTAATTTAATTTATAAGGACGAATTTTTGGTTCCACACATTTGATATACAACTCAAGTACAAGTCTTGTTGACATAAAGGTTTGCTCTGTTAAAGTTTGGTGGTGTAATACAGTTATATGAATCTCACTATGGAGGAAACAGATACATCCGTAGTACATGGCTATTTTTCTTTCCGTTGCTTTGAACTTGTGCAAAGTGACAAGGCACAACAGCACCTTTGCTCCGGTGTTTAGCCCAAGACAAACGACCTGAGGAAGAGTGAGACTGAGGAAGAGCGGCTGAGGAAGCTGCTGAGCTCCATCCAAAGTCCGTGAGAGCAACTTATCTGTCAGCACCATTATGAGCCTCTCATATCTTGGCCTGCACCTGTCTTTGGCGATCCAGGAGTTTGGTGAGACCCCCCACCCCCCATCCAATCCCCCCACCTTGTTCTGTCCAGACGCCCCACCACCCTCCATCCTCAGGAACTGAAGAGAGGCCTGGGATCCCCATTCATCCAAGATGATCGACAGAGCAGCAGCCAGAAGAAAAGGCAGCTGTGATGAGAGAGAGAAAGAAAGGAGTGTGTACCATGTCCTTTCTATGCTTTTAACCACCTCCTCTCTTGTCTTCCACGGCCATGTCAACACAATAGAGTCTTAACAGGACCTGTCAGCAGACAACACTTGTGTGACCACCGTGGGCACCAGGGTTAGCTGGGATCACATTAGCTCTGTGTTTGTACGGTACTGAAAGCCAGCTAGCTACAGTTAAAGCGCATTTTGTAGTGTTTTGTAAAAGAGCCCACGGTGGCTTTCAGTCCCATGTTTACCGACACTGAACTCCAAAGAGGCAGCGAGTGTCACACCACTGAGGAAACACAGAGGCTTTTAAATACTCACAGGAAAAAAAAAGTTAGGTGAGGTATCCTGTGTGGGGGTGGCTCTACTTTGCACCTGAGGTTTGATCAATATAGTCAAGTGATGACATGTCAATTTGCTCTGGCAGAAAAGAGATGGCGAGGCTGTGAATGGCGGTGCTGAGAGATGGCAGCGGCAGGTGAATTGTTCTGACAGCGGATACAGTGTATCAACGTGCTGCTTTTAAGTGTGTTTATCTCCCCGCCACCACACAGTTGGTATTTTCTTACATTTGTAGCTCTATTTGACCAGAGCTTGGGAAACTGATACTCTTCGTCATTGCCATTGTGCTTTGCTTTTGTGATGATGCAATGTTTATGAGTTATTGCACTGTACACACAGCCACGAGCCAGCTGCACCTATTATTTGATGTTTGATACATGTAATTAAGCCACAAAGGCAACTAAGAGCTTTAGAAGAGCTGATACAAAGGAGGTGGGGTGGTGTGATCTGATAAGGTTGAATCAGCTCATGATTTTAGTTGTTACTTAACAGTGACTAGGCAGGTGTTGTACAAGGAAAGGATTAGAAAAACACAAATACACACATGAAAGAAACTGACCTCAGTAAGAGACCACCTCTGCTGCAATGTGTGGAGCAATGGGCCCGGGATTAATTTACAAATTATTTCATTAAACTAATACAATTATGTGGTAATTAACTGTATATATAAAAAAATTAGTTCAAATCAAATATTTATTTTCAGGGGAAATTCTTAAGTCTGCTGTTTGGTCTCTGTAACCGTTAACAGAGACCAAAGTAAAAGTAAGTTAAGTCAGTGTTTTGTATCTCACTGGCCATTAGATGGCAGTAATGCATAGCCCAGCCCTCTGATCCTCTCCAGCCACACTTGTTATTTTCTGCTTTCTTGGAAAGACAGAGAAAATGTTTTGGCTGATCATTTGCGTGTTAAGCAGTGAGTCAGCACGGCTCAGAGTTCGGTTTGGTTCCAGTTTAGATTCAGATTATATGAAAGGCAGACTGTTTCAATTCCCCTGACCGCTCCTACACAGTCGGTCTGGATATGTGAACCTGGGGTTTTTTAGATTTTATATGGAATCTAAAGTGAAATATATCTCTATATACAAAGAATGAATGCATTTATAGTCGCTGTTTACTATTGGAGAGTGGAAATACTTTCATCGCACAGATTCATTATATCTCTTATCACAATAATTTTTTATATGATATATTTCCTGTCTTTATCTTTACCTGTAATATCTACACAAAAGAATTAAACACAGGAAACCTGAGTACATTTCCCACTGTGTTGCAGGGTTTACTGTAAGCGTAGGATCAGATCTCAGATTCCAGAGAGACAAGCCACCAATAAACAAACAAGTAAGTCAACACAAAACACGTTTGACAGAGAGGATAACTGGCTGTGGTAGCTGACTGCAGTGGCTTTTTTGTGGTCTGTCTTTTATCTGTATGACAACACAGAGACAGAATCAGAGGCCCTTCGGTCTGCAGCAGGACACAGTGGATCAAACCAGCCTTATCTGCAGCCGCTGTTCCACACTGTTTGTGTTACCTTAGATTCCCGTAGTCCCCACTTTATCACTGCAAAGGATTTAACTCTATGCTGCTATTTATTTAAAATCAACATTCAATGACTGTTCTTGTGTTTTAGGTACATGGGCCAGACATGGCCATCGAACAGGCCTGGTGGGTCTGGCACAGTGTAGTTCCTAGAGCACCTCCTCTTTTTGCATTCTTTATACGGGATGGAAAAAATAATTTAACATTGGTTCAGCACATCAATCAAGGGTCCATAGGTGTAAAGCAGAAAGCCCTCCACAATGAGGATGTGAGTCCTCCTCCTTACAGTCAGACTTTGGAACAATGTCACTGTCCAGGGTGTTATTAATGCCATGCGACTTCTCAAACTTCACCGGGTTCTCCAACCAAGCATAGATTGTGCTCATCAAGGCATCCATGTCCAAAGCAGTGATGACATCGTACTGCTTAAAGCCATCTTTACCAATTTCAGTCAGATCTTGGGGCGTGAAGAAGTCATCCTGATGTACCACACCAGTTGGGCAGGTTTTTGATCAGTCGGTTGGTGAGGGTGGTTTTCCATATATGCACATAACTGCACAGACCCACCTACTACACACACACACACACACACACACACATATATATATATATATATATATATATATATGTGTGTGTATCATCCTAGAAGACACATTTTATTGTTAAATCATAATTAAAGCTAAAGTAAGACTCAAATTAGATAAAGTACAATGTGAAATAAGACAGTATAAATAAAAGGAGTATAAATTCTCTCTTTTTTCTTTTCCCCTCAAAAGACCCTATAATTATATCCCGTATAAGTTTAATATTATTGTGAGGCTGACTCTGTATATGAATTGAGCTTGTAAAAATTTTATTCTGACAATGAAAATGCGAGCAAAATGAAATTTATTTGTGGTTCAGTTTTTATCTCCTAGTACATTTCTGATTATTAGGCAGCCTCTTCACCCCGGGGCCGACTGCTGCCTCAACCTGCCGTGCGATTTATGACTTCCCACCTTTGATATTCACCACATGCAGTTTCAGGGGCGTTTTTATGCTAACTTTATTATTTTATTTATTTTGAATTTTTGTCAATTTTCCATCGCCAGTCTAACGCCTCAGGAAGTGCACATTTACACTCACATACACACTGACGCTCTTAGATTTGCATGTTGTCTATCAAGGCATGACGCATGATGCATGACTCATCAAAAGTCACCATTAAATGAGCTTTGACAGACTTTAAAAGTAAAGACATCTGAAGGGCTGTAATGGTATCCTTGTGTTCAGTTGTACTTTTCTAGTCCACACTTTGGCAGAGTTTAACCTAAGTAGGAGTGTTAGGGATGAGGCGGGTCTTTGTTTCAGTGATCCTGGAGTAAAAAAGACATCAGATGATTGAATGTAAAATATATTTTCCACAATATTCCCGCAGTCAGCCAGGAACCAGACAGACAGAGTGACACACGGTATGATAGGCAGATGGACAGATGGTCGGAGGCTGAGATGAGCAGCAGTGACTGACATCCATCCAGCCCTGTGTGAGCCACATGCCACAGTCATTCCCTCTCAGCCAGGCAGAAAAGCACCACTCTTGTCTCTGCAGGCTGCGAGCTGCCAAACTCTGCAGTGTTCCTCCTCATGAACGGGGCTCTGAACCCAAACCCTTTGGCCAAGTGCAAGAGAGGTATTAGGGCCCATGTCAAAACAGCTTACAGCCACACACTGGGCTCTAAAAGGCCCGGGTCTATTCATAGAGTCATTCAAAGTGACAGCACCCTGAGCCTCCTGCTCGCTGACAACTCTGTGTGCTGGAGTGAGGAGGGTTGGTGCTTGGCTGATGTTAGGGAACATGGTGTAGCTCTTTGTTAGCGTTGGCAGCTGAGGCCTGCTTCTTAAAAACAGGAGTTTTCCTTCAAGAGAGAAGCTCATCACATGTTGCTGGCAGCGTTTACATGCATGAAGAAGGCCAGGCATTGACCATTCTTTGGTTGAGGTCTCACTCTGGTTTAACTGTTTACTCGGACACCCTAAGGCTGAGCCTCCCTGTTGTCTCGAACAAAACATTTACCCACCACATCCTCCGGAGAACAACAGTGGGTTAATTCTAACAAAGGAAAGAAGTAATCATTGCGGTCGCGTGTGCGGTCTCGCTATCGTTTGTTGATTTCAAATTGTACGCAAAACGCTCTGAGACAGAACAGAAAAGTCTGACAGAGCAAGATGTTTCCATGCCACTGTAATCCTTTTAACATCAGAGTAAATTTTAATCACAGCTCTCATACACGTCGCATGTGCCTAACCCGCTTAACCAAGTTATGATGTACACATACACTGGCTCAAAGTCAAACTGTTAGATAAAAAACAAGTATGTGTGTGTATTTATAGCTACTGCTGGCAGTTCTCCTGCTGGGAGGTATTTTTACAGGTGCTGTATCTGCACTTCTGTATTATTGAATTACACCGTGCAATTTCACAGTAATCCTGGGGTGCCCTCGTGGTCTATGGGTTTAGAGTGCTGACAATAAACTGTAAAATCTCTGGTTTGATACCAGCTGGCAACTTACATGTTACATGTCATTACATGCCATCTCTGTCTCTCTCTCTTAATTTATTTCCTGTCTCCATAATAGTGGTTTATTTTTTTCAGGAATAAGAAAATGAAGAATGTCAATGCATTTGGATTTGATTTTAAGACTATGGACATGAAAAAGTTTTAAAGGAGAAATTCAGCAATTTATCATTGCACTACTAAGCTGAGGACACATCTAGATACAGTTAATTAACCTGCCAATTGTTAAATTATGGTTTAAACATGTGCGTGAGTTCATAGTCGCTTTTGACCACAATTATCATAATCAGTTCATGTTTGAGCAAAAGTGAAAATGTACCCAAATACTGAAGAAATTCCCTCTAGGTAGTCTTTAGATATCACATTCAAAAATTTGTTACAGGAAGTCACAGTGACCTTGATTTTGGACTTTGACCTTTGAGACTGAGTGAAAGTTTGTATCAAATTTGGTGAAACTTCCTACAGACATTCTTGAGATATCACTTTCACAAGAATTCCCCTAAGGTGTTGCTGTAGTGTAAACATGGATGGGATGGATGACTCACAAACTCACAAAAAAAAATCAAGTATAAATAACAATAATAAATAACATAGTTTATAAATATAAATAAATAGTTTAAAATGACGCAAAACTCTTTCATCAGACCTTTATTGCCAGCAAACTATAAATCATATTTTCACAATATTTTATGAAGGGTTTTTTTTTTTTTTTTTTGGTAAATATGTCTTTTTATATGTCTGAAGGTACATTACTTATGAATATTATATAATTTTAATGATAAAAGTATGTTGATAAAAGTCATTGTGTTGTATTTGTAAGGGAGTTTTAAGGGTTTAGATCGTATTGATCCACTGGATTAAGTTGATGAAAACATCCTGAGTGACTGTGAATGAAAAGGAAGAAGGAAATTTCATCAACACTTTTCTGTTGTTCTTATGAATATTCTCATCAGTTTTGGTCCTGTTTGTCAGGATCCTGTTCCTCTGACCTTTAACCTTTCTGGCTCCTTGTAATGTTGTTAAACAAGGTGTTGAAGCTCCTTCTCCCAGTCACTGTGAATGAATGAAACACAACACAAAAGGCACCTGACAAGTAAGTTTCAGTGTGACATTACTGGTATGTACGGCAGAGAGGATCCGATATCACTCTCTGCTGAGCCAAAGACAGGCTGTTCCTGGCAAGCTAAATAAACAGTAGATTAATCTGTCTTCTTACTGTGAGCTGAAAAACTCAGTCATGGATGAAATCGAGGCTTTTGACAGGTAGATTTTCAAGATGAAGCAGCGATAGTGAGAACTTGAGAAGGAAACTCTGAAATCTGAGGCTCCTGTCAGGCAGATAAGAACAAATGATGAGGTTCAGGGATTCACTCATGACACACCGTCGTTAAGTGTTGGAAAATAATACAGTATATAGAAGTGTGAACTTTAACTCGTAAATTGGATTTTATAATCTTAATATTTTATGGTTTATTTCATTCATTTGTTTTGACAGAACCAGTTTTCAGTTCTCACGTTGACAGACTATAAATCAGACGTCTGTGATTGGTACCCGTTAGAGTCCACAACTCATAAATACAACTCAGGAGGGTCCACGCCAACCCACATGTCTGAATTTATAGTAGGAAATGCTGGTCAGATAATAATCTCTGATCTCTGCTCGGCCTTTGACACTATCTCAGTGTTGCAGCAGGTGTCAGGGGAGCAGCGCGGCGCTGCCCAGGCACCGAGCAGCAGGCCTGTCTTATCAGACAAAGCCTCATGTTGTCAGCACAGTAAGTGTTGAGTCTGCTCTATAACGCTGACATCATCCAGACACACACAATCGCAATAAGGAGAGAACTGTTAGTTGTCTTCACCGCCCATTTTTGTCATGAATCGCTCTCCCGGTGTCCATACTGCCTGAGCGCACTCTGCCGCTGAATGTCTCACAACAACACAACATGTCCATACATTACTAATCATTTTTAGGATGTGCAATTTTATTTGAATCTTCTCTTTCAAAACTTCAATAATATCCTATTTCCCAATTTAAGAGAATATTAATTCATAAACAATGTGTCCTGTTCAGCCCCTGAGGTCTCTGCCTCCCCAGCAAATATAATCTCTCTTCGTTTCCTGATTTTAGTCCAAATGAAGATTCTGTTTCCATGGCAGCACTGCAAGACACTGAGAGAAATATTACGTACACTCACAGTCATTTTTACACCATTACGTTGTGATATTGGCATTCCTGTCATATATAATAGGAACACACCTGTGTCTCTCTGCACTAAGATAAATATAACACTTCCACATTAACACTGGATGTGATGCATTTTGGGTAATTATCAAATATTTACTGGTTTCAGCTTCTCAAATGTGAAGATTTAGTGCTTTTCACAGTTTTACAGCAATTATAATGTCTAAAACCCAGTGTGAAGACATCGCCATGGGGATCAGAGAAATTTGTTACGCTCCATCGAGGGGCGGTCAAGACATAACATGAAGAGTCTATCTCTGCTTACGGGGTCTGGTCCCAAACAGACACAAGAAGGCAACAACACTTTCATATAAGCAAGAAACTGAAACCATATTGGAAAACATGACGGATTAACAAGGAAATCAGGGGGACAAAGGCCAAAAGCTAACTGGGAGATAACCTCTGACCCAAGAAAAATAAAGAAACCTAACAACAATCAGCTTAACTCCCTGACTAAAATAAACAGAAGAGAAACATTTAAACATAAATGGTAGCCTGCCCCCTATTATTTTACAAAGAAAAAACTATAACTATCGGTTGCTTGCGCCATCTTAGCTTCTTCCATTTGGCAGCAAATCGACCTATCATCAGTCCAACAAGCAGCTCCTCATCTCTGCTCAGTACTAAACAAACCCACACAACTGATGGATATTATCATACGTAACAAGCTTCATTTATTATATTATATCTAATGTATTTATGTGGTTTCACCACATAATAATAATAATAATAATAATAAAATACAAGGGGACAAATGACATAATACTATCTTATTTTCTACTTATTGTGTGTTACTGTTTTATGAATTTTTTTGTTTTATTAATTCAAAAGCTTTTCTACCACAACAATTTGGAAAACAGTACAATGTATTTTTTTAAATTATAAGTTGTTTTAAAATATTATATAATATTTATTTATAATACGCATTATTTTGCACTTATAAGGACAAACAATGTGATCACCAGGCACACGTGTCTACCATCTTTATACACATCTTTTTTTTTTATATGCAGCATACCACATACAGACAGAGATGACACAGGTGAATTCTTATAATTATTTAACAGTGTTAAACAACACACCAACGTGCAGCAAACATTAGTTCTTCCTGTGTGTTGCTCTATGACACACTGTCATTTGGTGGCTCAGCGGAAGGAAAAAAGCACATGTTAGAGTTGGGCCTGAATTCCACAGCTGACGATGAGAGAAAACAGTGAGTGGAATCATCGCATACAACAGGACAACATGTGTGCTTCCCATCTGGTATGCACGTTCACTGTAATCAACACGGGAGCCTACACTGTGTTTCGAGGGCTCAGCCTCTTATTTGCACAGTTATCTGAGGAAGTGGTTTTCAGCTGTATGTCCGAGGGATCCTCCGCTCCGTGTGACAAGTGTTGCTACCTGGTTTAAACCAGATGGCCTCGGGCCACAGCAGCAGCAGGCGGCGAGAGCACTGAACAGTATCTGATGCTGCAGCTCAGATGTGGGCAGGGGAATATGTGATATGATGCTAAACATGGCAACTGAGAGAAACCAGCAAACAAAGTGTTTGTTAGAGGACAAGATGATGTGTTTGAGTATCTGTATAACTTCTGTATATTGTGTTTTGTAAATACTCAGTAATGCATCAAATATATATTAAGATATCAGTTAAAAATGCTCACTAACAAGTGCATTATTCTTTCCTGGCAAAAAATATTTTCAATATTATAATTGTTATATATTATAACAATTTAAAAAAAATATGACTATAAATTTAAATGTATGCTTTTTTTGTTGCATGTGTATGTTGTATGTGTTCTGTAAAATTCTATTTTTTTAACTATTAGGTTATATAGTACAAAACTAAATGCACTAAAAAATAACGTGTGTGTAATTTCTGTTGTCATTCCTATCAAATTAAAGCTACTGTAACATTGTGGCATAATTCAAACTGATATATATGACTAACTTATTGTATTTATTATTCCTGTGCTTTGGTTGAATTCTACTTTTAATGGTATTTTTTTTTTCTTTAATCCATCCTCCTCAAGCTCTTTATTCTTGACTGTCTGCAGTGCTAATCAGTCTTGTAATATGACCAAGCATCTGTGATGTAAAACTAAATCTGTTAATATGAAATGAAGTGTAATTGAGGGGCAACCGGGGCTTATGGGAGTTGGAACGCAACGCTCTCAGTGACACGGGGCTGCAGGGGATGAACTGTCAAAACCATCAGGATTAACTTTGGCCTTGTCTGCTGCCTGTCTGTCTATTGCCGAGCCGGCGCTTTTGACAAATTGACTGGAATCAACTGACTGACAGATGCAGCTCTGCAGGCCAAATACACACACACATACACAGAGAGAGAGAGAGAGACAGACAGAGAGAGAGAGAGAAACAAACTCAGACTGGGAGGTTAAGATTCATGAGGTAGCTGGAGAGAATAACTATTTTCTAGACACCTTTGGGGTTCGTCTCTTCACTGTGCTACTTATCTCAGTCACTGGGCTTTAGATATCAAAAATTATAAACTCACATGACTGGCAGCTGTGGCTCAGGCAGTTACAGGTTGAACGTGAATAGTGTTAAGTGCTCTGAGTCATCACAAAGGCTGAAAAATGAGCTATTTTAATGCAGTCCATAAACGATACACAGTTATGATGCATTATGATACATGCAGGACGACTTGGGGGCTGAGACCTTGTAATATTTCAGATGTGTAACTCCCTCGTCCTTCATCAAACTTTCATTGTTTCATTTAAAATCAATCAGCTGCTACAGTAAATGCACATTGATGAATCAGCATAAAAAAAAATCTAATAATGTCATATATAATTCCATAACATTCGGGGATCATTTTTAAAAAAGAAAAGAACTTTTCGTTAAGAACTTTTTACTTTGGTGATTTAACTAAAGGGATTTTACAGCTACCACGGACACAATCACACATCTTGTTTTAACCCTCTCTGCCTGTAAAATGTCTAAAACACATGTGATAAGACAATGCACTGAGCTCATCTGTAGATTACATGCTGTGTAAATGTCTTGGACCAACCCAAAACTACCAAGAGACCCCTAAACATGAGCCCAGTTTAAGGGCACCTGTTGGTATTCCAGAGTCGAGCCCCCCCCTAAAGACAAAAGTCTGTAACGACCGGTGTCATTGTTGGCTGGTCCTGACAAATCAAGACAGGTGGAGACATTTCTCTGTCTGTTCCCCCCACCCTCCCTCACCCCGACGCCCCCACATCATCCTGAAACCGGATCTGAGAAGTTGAGTCATGCACCACCATTCTTCATAACTCAGTACTACCATTGCTTGAAGCCCTGTTGCTTGGCAACCAAATGTTTTGCTACCACGCTTTTATTTTGGTCTTTTTTTTTTTCCTGTTTGCAACACACACACGTCTTCATACACGCTCTCAGGTATCTGAGGGATTGCATCACTGAAATGCGTTCAAGATCTCCCATAATGCCTCCCATTTTCTCTCCACCTGTAGAGGAGATTGTCACTGAATGCATTTCACTCTCCACTCTGTTATTGTTATTTTCCTCCATTTTCTCTGCTTGAGTCTACACCTTAAACCACCGATCATCAGGTGTGCCCAATCGGTCACACTTGTTGATTGACATGCCTGAGAGCTGCGGCTAACCAACTAGAATGATTAATCTAAGACACTTAGTAATGAACACAGACGCTGCATGATAAAAGAACAATTCCTCTGTCTGCATCTCAGCAAGTCTGAGATGAGTTGGGATGAGATGAGCACAGAGGAAAAGCCTCCCAGCCTATAAATAGTCTGAGGCTTCCCCTCAGACAGCACTTCAAACGGAGCAGGCCTGCTCTAATGATAAAGACAAATATGTGGCTTAGACCGAGGCATTATTGATTCTATCCATCAAGCCTACTGAGAAGCCTCGATGGGAAGGCGTGTTGATAGCTTGCTTTGCTTTTTACAGCCAAATCAAAAGAGCCGAGAGAAGTTGAAATTCAATTCCAAAGAACAAGCCGCAAGCTGTCTTCCACTGGTGACAACAGCTCCTGTTTACTCAGCAGCAAACACAGGTGGCGAGCTTGGTGAGAAGAGCTCTTATTCTTCTTCGACCTTTTCTTCCCCCATTTCAATAGACTGGACTGGACAGATAAATGCTACACACACACACACACAACCAGCCACCATGTAAATCCTCACAGCCATGCATTGTTGAGATAATTGATTGGTCTGCGGAGAGATCGAGAAATGGAAGCATGAGGGTGACACATCTTTCAGTGATGTTCGCTTTTATCAAGGAGAAACCACCCAAAAGTCGGGGGGGGGGAATAAAAGTGAATGAATGAAGAATGTGTGTCAGCAAGCATCTCATGTTCATAACGGCAAACTGGTCAAACTTCTGATGATGATGATTCAGATGGCCTGAAATGAATTACAATGTAAATGTTTTTTTTTTTTTTTTTACCAAATACTGAATAATTATGGAGCAGGCCAAGACTATACATTGTATATCCTCTCACTATATGTATCTCAGTTTTTAAAAAACAAACACACATAAAAGTTTAGCCGCACAGCTGTTCTGTTCCTTAACACTTTCTTCCTCTCTTGAATTTCCATAAAGGTCCCTACTGATTCATATATACTAAATAATTAAACTCTGATTTGAGGGCTGAGTTCTACAGGACTGCTCTAGTTTCTACCACAGGCAGGATTTGTGCCTGCTCACTGCTTCAGATGTGAAAGAAAAGAGGGTCTGTGCCTGGCCGAAGGGGTATCGGGATGGAGTGATGGAGGGATGTTGTTGAGGAGGGAGGATGAGGTCAGAGGGAAACGGATCCATCCATTAGGGGATATAATGAGAGGGAGCAGCTGCCTGCCGCTGGGTCAGACAACACACAGATGTGAGGGAGCCTCAGGGCCCGACAGAGCCGAGGGAGAACGCTTGAGTCCCTGTGCCATGACCTCACTCTCAGAGGCAGGGTTCCCACTAACACCAGCGCCACTTCCTGCAGTGCCAGGCCGTCCACTGGCTGAAGAAAGAGATCATCCATGTCTGGAACTCACCTGAGAAACTCTCTGGGTTGTTCTGTTCCCGTGCTGCTTGGGTAAACTCTGGCTGACCTGGAGGGGCACAGCACGCCAAAGACTGATCTCAGCATCACCTCCACAGCCACTAGCTGCTGAATCAAATATTCTCATGGGTGGATGAATTTTTGAAGCTTCGGTAGTGTTAAATGGGGTGTAGAGTACATTAAACTCTGTGTATATTTTTCTTTCGTGTGGAGAGGTCAACAGAAATGCCAGTTGGTGTCATGGTGTCTTTTTCACTTCTGGACATCTCTGGACACACACACACACACACACACACACACACACACACACACACACACACACACACAATCTTATTGTCAAGGTATATTGTATCAGTTAGTTTATATACAAGTACTGGTCTTTCTAATACATTTTGACACAAGTATTATATATCACTTGCCTGCAAAAACACGACATCAATACAACAGATCTGTGTTTTCAAGCAACAAATATTTGTTTTAAAGTGAAATTATTATGTCTTTCTCATGAGCCTGCACAGACTTTGAGATCCAGATGGTATCATGAGAGTAGCAGCAGGATGAGTCCTTTTGTCATGATGACGACAATGTTCCCTTGGCAGAAACCAGGAGAAGCGTCTTGTGGTTACCGAATGATGAAAGAGAGAGATAGAGAGAGAGAAGCAAGTGTGAGAAAAAGATATCTGCAGTCAAAGGGGAAATGAGGCAGGTCTCTCACTGATATTGTTGATGGCACACGTGGTCTAAGTCCCAGTCTGCTATGGAGGTGTGGTTACAAATCACACATCTGTGATTCTCACCAGTACAGATACCTGTATTATAATGTGGTTACTTATCACTTCAACTGCTTGTATTCATTTATCATGTACAATGCTAATTTCACTCTACACAATTGTCCCTATCTCTTGTGGCTCAGGACATCATCCACTTGGACAGTTGGTAGTCAGTAGATTTACAGCTGCTCCAGTCTCTGTGTCAAGTTTCTTTGGGCAAGATAATGCAGTTACTTTGAGTTTTACTTGTAAGTACTGCCAAAAAAAACAACTAAAAGCACCACTATATAATGTAGTGTAACTGAAAGTGAAGCAATAAAGAAAATACTTCTCTGCTGGTGGGTTAGTCAGGACTGTATTGGTCTCACAAGGCTCTAGATGGGGGTCATTGTTATTTAGTTTGTAGGTTGAAAATGTGGGTTCTACTCATGCATTTAAAAAAGCACATCAAACAGATGAACCATACACTCAGATATATTATTATTTTTACTTCCTATTCTTTATATTAAACATACCAATGTATGATGTAAATAATTTAAAAACACGCATACCATACCAAACAAATAATAGACATATAGGTCATTTATAGTAAAGACAGAAAACATTCATGCTATTCACACACACCCACCCACAAATCACAAATGATGACATACGTACATGTACGCACATGCACTCTTATGCAAAGCATAGTGTTTTATGCTCTTCAGATCCCTCACTGGTCCTAGTGCTGTACACTCAGGTGATGACACTCATTTCACACAGACACACACACGCGTGCGCTGAAGTAGAAACAGTGATTCTGGGAGGTGTTGACACATGCAGCCATTTCAGATGACTGTGTGGCTGACAGTCAGTGGTGAGCTGAGTGCTGTTCTCTCTGTTGTTACAGGCCCCTGCAGTCTCCTTTCTCTCTCTCAGACGATGACATCCAGCTTAGTCACTCAAGAGCTGCTGCTTTGTAACGTATGTTCTCTTGTAGCTGCCGTGCTCTCCAAACACAACTGGGAGATTTTCTTGGAGGAGGACACGGTTGTGTTGTGGTGCTTTATATCACTGTATGTCATTGTATGAATGTGCAGATAAATCTTCCTCCATATGATTACGACCATATGTTGTTGAATAATGTTACATTTGTATGAACCGTTCAAATTGCCTTTTGCATTTTTTTTTTTTTATTCAGTTTTTGTATTTTATTATATTAGATTATATTTGATTTTAAGTCATTACTTTTGAGACTGATCAGTTGGCATTAGATTTCCAAATAGCTTTGAGACTCATATTTACAGAAAGGCTTTACAATAACTTTCAGTTTTGCACTGTATTCACAGTCTATCATGGATGTGGAGGCATATGATCCATCTAGCTTTTATGTCAAGACAAATATTCAGGTATGTTGTTGCTCCAAGCGTTGGATGTATAGTTGCGTGGCAACATTACAATTCAGAGGGACACAAGCAAGAAACACAAGCAGGTCTAAAAGAAGCCCAGAGAGCACTATCTGGGTCACTGAATACCTCTGTGTTTACCCTGAGCCTAGTGTGGGATTGACGCTGCGATCCTCACCTCCTCCTGGGAGTTTTTCCACCCTGACATGTGCAATGGGGAAACTTAAGCCTCAGCACATCTCGCAAACAGGAATTTTCACTTCTACTCTTTATAATCCTATAACCCCACTGCCTTAAAACCACTGTGTGTATGTGTATGTGTGTGTGTGTGTGTGTGTGTGTGTGTGAGACGAGTTTAAATCTTCTCCAAACAGCAAATCAGTACAGCCCACTGCTCAGTTTAAGCACCCAACAATAAAGAGCAGGCAGCCAGCCAATCAGCACCGCTGAGTGATGACTGGACATGCTGCTTTATGACCTTTCAGGTGAATCACACAAAAGCTACTGAATATTTCCTAAACAGCAATGGAAACTGCCTCCACTGTCGCTCTTGGCTCGCCCTTATGAAATGCTAATGCAGAGTAAACAGGTCAGTGACGCCATGTTTTAATGTCAGAACTTGATCATCATCTTTCTGTGAAGAGCCAGCACACAGGGCTCTTTCATCTGGGATCATTTGAGCAGGACTGTGCTAACAGAGCGGGCACGTTAAAATAAACCACTGCAGAAAATATCAATTTTCACAAGTGGATTTGGTTTAAAACTTTGATGTATATTTGTTGTTAAGTGAAAAAGCTTTCAACTTTTATTTTTGTTTAATTATTTGTGAAAGCAATGAAAATGGTCATTTTTTTCCACTTATCTTATTTATTTTCAGTATCTGAAAAATCATAACCCTATGAAACCCTTTTCCAAACATCCAGTTGTACATATTTTTTACAGTATACAGGTCTCTCAGCCTGGTATGCACTCAATCTTACAGGTTTATTTGCAGAGCGCAAGTAGTAACGTTGCACTAATCAAATTCAAAGGAGTTACGTTTGGTGCACATGGCCATTTATCTCAGGGTCAAGGACCTTGAAAAGACAACTGTGATTTGGCAGCGGTGCGAGCAAATCCATCCTTCACATCTGCCTGGACTGGCAAGAGCTTACACAACAGCTCAAGTATAAAAGCACACATCACAAACACTCACTAAACCACAGAGGACGCCAGTGGAAAGCTCAGCTTTCCCTCCAGAAAAACATTATCGGGCATGGAACAGAGCCGCTCAATAAAGTTTCTTAGAGGGTGCAGCAGGTTTAATCTATCTGTTACTGTAGCTGTATTTATTTCCTTTAGAGGTGCCACTGACAGCAGACCGGGCTTCACAGTGAAAGGTAGCAAGAAGATGGCAGAGAGGAAATGAGGTGGAAAACAGGCAGCTTACTTCACACACACACACACACACACAGGCGTGCACGCACACACACACACTTTTTTTACTGGCAAACAACCATACCTTCCCCCATCATCATAAGCCACTTTACCTCTGAATTACCAAAGCAAAAGAAAAGGGTTATTATTACAGTCTTTGTAGCAATATGCTATTTAAATCAAATCATTACAGTGGACTTTAAAAACATGTCACCCACCTGTTGCAGGAACTGGAAATTATACAGCAGGTTGAGAAAACAGGTAATTGGTTGTTTCACAGGAATGACTGGTGACAGGAAACCTTTTATGCTTAATGCCATGAACCATAAATGTCAAAACAATCAAAATAGAGACACAAAATCCAGTTAAATTATGTTAAAGACATAATGGTAAACTTAACTGGCTTTGTGCAAGAATCACACATATAAATAATAATAATGATAATAAACCTGTTCTTAAAGGTTCTTTATCGATGTTGTGTGTTATCATTGCATTTAAATTCATACTTTTGTGCCTCAAGACAAAGATACGACTTTAATGTGATGCCAAAATCAACTTTGACGACTAAAAATAAAATGTAACGTCAAGCCCCTTTTACACAACCAGTTCAAGGTGGTAACGTTGCACCTTTGATCCACCTTACTGTTCTGTATAAAAAGTTATAGTGTTGTTCTGCCTATAAGATGGTAGTGAAGTTAGTCAAATGGTCAAATCAATTTATAAATAAACACGTGGCATAATGAGTTTTTTGTTTTGCTTTGTTCTGTTTTAAAACAATATAGCGTGACTTGTGTGAAAGTGCCAATAAGTGCATGTGTCCACATACTAGCAGGTCAATACATATCTCTGCAAACAGACGCACATGCCCACACATGTAAAACACACAGATATTTACGTGGAACACTACGGCCTTATTCACTCAAGCGTTGTTGAGTTAGTAAGTATCTTTTCTGTGCTCATCAATGATCCAATTAATATGTTGAAAAAGGATTATGATGAATTTTAGTTCAAAAACAACATCTCCCACAGTGCCTCAGACGCGCTTGCTCTGGTGGAATGCCACCTGCCTTTACCTGGAGATTACCGGTAATCTCTTATTACTTAAAACAGGGTGGAGAGGCTTTCATTCGAAGGCATCTTAAAAAATCAAATTGTGCTGTCAGCCAGGCTTAAGACTTAGTTTATACATGGTTCATATTTGAAGAGAAACATGCCTGCATTTGTACCTGGGACTACTTAGCAGAACAGAGCCTGAAACAACTGAACAGACATGGTTTTCAGCTCAGACTTTAGTGTCAACAGTACACAAAAATGAACTCCTGTTGTCTTTTGGGATAATAGCAGTCTCTCGCTGAGGGATCAATCCATAAAGACCTTATGATCATCAAAGTGTTAAAGAGTGTTTATGCAAACGCGACAAACTGCATAGAGAAGTTTATAGCACAAAGCCACGTACATTTATCAGCTGGAGAAAACCGCCAACTATACCACAAAAAAACACAGGCAGCCAACATGTAAAGACAGAAACGATGGTGAACATGTAAATATTGGTGTGTGAACTACATTAGCTCTCTCTCTCTCTCTCTCTCTCCTGGATAATTGCTGTTTTGTCTTGACTGCATGTGCTGTTATTTATTTGCACAGAAACTGAGACAGTTTCCCTTGGGGCGAGAGATGTTTTTGGGCTAGGAGTGTTCCTGGTGTTGCAGAAAAAACTGGAATGAGAGAAACACTAGTATTATTTTCAGCCCTTGTAACAACACACCCACAAGTACCTTTAAAAAAAAAAAAAACTTTACCCTCAGATTACTTGATGTCTACTACATAAAATGATTAAACACATTGTGGGGAAAGGAGGGCGTGAAGTTTGAATTGTCCTGTATAGTCAAACCACAAACATTTAGAGGCACTGCATGGTCAGTAGCACAAGACGGAAGTGCTGCGTGCACTTCACAAGTACCTTTCACCCCCATCCCCATCCATCCCCATTAAAGCAGAGCAGTCAGGAGGTGAAATGAGGAGACAAGAACTCTAGCTGATATGACACTCTGAAACAACAATGAATACCTGTGCAGCAACAAAAGGAAAGGGTTGAGCTGATGCTGGTATTCTTTTACAGCTGCTTTCTTGATTCTTGTGTCATCTGATATATTTTTTTGAGAGCACAGAAAGTCACTTTTTAAACTTGTTCTAAGACCTACATTCACCCCATTACCGAATCAGTGTGACTGCTGCATTTCACCTTTGTCTCTGTGGTCCAGATGTCAACCTCAGCTCCTATAAAGTGAGTGTACCATTGGGTTGTGTCTGTAAGGCCAAGCCCAGGGCTGCACAGGGAAACGGGTGTCTCTGACATGGAAGGCAGGAATTTGTGACAGGCATCTTCCCTGGACGAATAGCAGATGGAGTGAGGATGAACAGGACCTGCAGATGAAAGGCCGAGTGCAGCTCGACCCATATTTCCATGTCCTCCCATTGGTCCTCCAACAATTCAGCTCCACAAAAGACGCTATGAACAAAACATACCACCGTGACCTGCTGACTGTGTCTGTGAGTGCAGGAAAACCGTGAGCACATAGTATTTCGATAGGAAGCATCTGTAAAATATTTTGCAAATATTTTTTGCATGTGTCTGGGCATGCATGAGAGCATATGGGTCTACTTTCTGTGGACTCATTACTATGTGTACATCTGTGGGCGTAGGAGTGCGTGTGTTTGTAAGGACAGATATCAAAGGGAAATGCTCCAGGTTCATGTCAGTCATTACTAGGACTTGTAGCGTGTGCACTCTGATGGATTGATAGGTAATACATGACACTAATGGTGTACTGATCTACATCATACCACATCATATACATGCTTTTGTTTATACATTATCTTAAATAAATCACATCACTGGATGAGCTACATTAATGAGCAATCAAATTGATACAGGTCTTCAGAAGATGTTGCTGTGATAATATAAGCCTTTAATAGTCTGGTGACTCATCCATCTTATTCAGAAGACATCTTACATTCCCCATAATGATAAATGGGAGGATGGGCACATTTCCTCTTCCTCCTCAGCTCTAATTGAACATCGGGCCTCTCCTCTGCTCCACACGTGATCTCCAGACTTGGTTGTAGATCGCAGAAGAAAGAAAATACAATTCTAAAACACCAAACAGAAGAAAAACAAATGTAAGAACTAAGAGGAAAAAGCTCAATATTGAGAGAGAGTTGCTGACACAGGTCTGACAATGAGTCATTAATATGCTAATGATCTGTTTGTGTTAAAATGTTAGATATAGCAGCTTAAAGTTGATGTCCTGTAAAGAACATGTGTTTAAAATACAGCATATCCAACATTTCAGAATAAGAGCCCCTGTTATGATTACCAAGCAATAAATAAATCAAACGAGAATAAAACTGGGTAATATTCATTAACAGTGACCCTCTGAGTAAAGCTTGTTTAGTTTTCCTGCATGATTTATCATAATAGCAGCTGCTTGGGTTAATGGTTTCAACTGAATAATCACTTATATGATTTTTTGCCACGCCTCTGTTGACACTTAAGTCTTAGAGGAACCATTTTTCAATTAGGTGATCCATTTCATTGAACTGACAAATCACCTCCCATGAAGAGCTTCTCTGAATTCGTACAGCGTATTGAGAAAGACTTGCGCTTTATTTTGCAATTAATCTGATCTTGATGAATGTATCGCTGCGGCCATTTGTTAATCGCCGAGGGAGAGAGAGTGAGAAAAAGGGAGAGTTTGGCTGTTCCACTGTAAATATGGATTGTAGCTCTTATTTTTCAATGGTGGTTAGGTTAGTGTCTGGAGCTTGAGAGGGACCACCTGGACCAAAGGTTTGTAAACAGAGAGTAGGTTTTCAACTCTGCTCACAACTAGTGTTTCAAATCTCATAACTCTCACATGCACAAAGCCAACATATCAAAGCAGTAATAGGTCAAATGTAAAATGTGAGGTGAGAAATTCCACATGGCCTCAGGGCACTGAGCAGAGTAGATTTACCTTTTCCTCATTGTCAACAAACTGCATAACCAATCACCTCCTCTATCTCACCTCTC
Organism: Polydactylus sextarius; assembly: GCA_016801845.1. Taxonomy (NCBI): domain Eukaryota; kingdom Metazoa; phylum Chordata; class Actinopteri; family Polynemidae; genus Polydactylus; species Polydactylus sextarius. The sequence continues at coordinate 3,011,525 of CM028915.1, forward strand.
AACCTCTCACAATCTAAAAAAAGCACTTAAAATAAATTATTGCAATAAGTACTGGTAATTCCAGTAAAAAATATTTTACTCAGGAATGTTAAAATGTTACATGCACATACACTTGTAATAAGAGTAGAAAATGGGGTACGATCTCAAACGTGTAATAGTAATGCCCTCAAGTCAACTCAGATCTATGGTATTCAAAGACGTCAGCAGGACTGTATTTGAGGATGTTTTATGGCTGTAATTCATGTCTCTCACACCTGAGAATATAGATTAAAAAACCACCACATGCCCTTTTTTTTTCCTCAGCCATGTAGCGCCTCTGATAGTTCATCAAGAAGACAAGTGAAAACACAGAGAAGTGTGTGTTTCTTAGCATTGCCTGAAGCCTTCAGTCTGACCTTCTCCCCTCTCCATCTTCCTTTCACCCTCTCCCTCTCTCTCCTCTGCCCTGGGGCACCGATGGGTGGGCCTTCAGGAGAAGTGAGCGAGGGGGCCCCCCCTGGCATCACCAAAAAAAAAAGATGATGGCTTGCCTTGACGTTGTTGAGACAGTGGTTGGGTGAGGAGAAATGAGGTAAATATCAATGGCGGTGGTCTCACATAGCTCATTAGTCAATGTCTGCAGCTCGCTGTCCAGGCATCAGCACAGAGCAGCCCCAGGGTTTGCAGCAGCACCACTGTCCTCCTGGAGAATTGTACCCGGGCGAAAATGAAGCAACTTGAGCCGGGCATAAATCATTAGGAACATTTGTTACCTTGGGTAATTGTGCTTCATTCATCTTCAGGCCTTTTTCCATTTGTCATCTCCCAAAGGCTGCTGGGTGTCAGCTGCATGGGTCTGTGCTGTAGGTTAGCCCAACTGTGTCTAACCAGAGCTGCAGGAGAGGACGTCTGCAGGAAACAGCCGTACACACTGAACTTGAACTTTCTTACATAGCAGACTGCAGATAAGCAGGTCATTCATTTGTGATTCAAAAGATCTATTTTATTTACATTGCAAAAATATCAAGTTGAATATATTAAGGGAGCAACATGTAACAACCAGCCTTATCTTTAATAGCTGTTGACTTGTCAATCGTGTAAAAATGTTGCATCAAACATCACACGAGGAGGTTTTTATATTCTATACTGACATTAAAATTGAATTCATGTCTGTCCAAATTTGTGTGGTTTCTCCTGCTGAACACATAAGTCTTTACTATACTTAAATACTTATTACAACATACAACATATAACATACATTATTCATACAGCTCTAATAAAGTGCTAATATGGTTTCAATTGGTTGAAGATAGTTTTTTACACATATTATCCTGAATTTGTGTATATGTTAACATGTGCGTATGTTCACTTGCTGTAGTTATTGTACCATATATAGTTAGAAAAGTTTCAAACCTGTGGTTATTTCAGTTCCTCCAAAGCGAAACTGATCCTGATTTGCCTACTTGTTTCTTTCCCTCCCGAAACTTAAGCATCATCTCTGATTGCCTCAACATCAGAACAAAATACACAAACTACCACACACTGCAAGTACATACCTGCTCTGCAGCTTCACACTGACTAGAAAATACATTCAGGTAATTTGTGGTTGACACATAAACACATCCTGAAATACAGCGAAAAACAGGTGGAGAAAAACCTGAATGTCGGTGATGTGTTTTAATGTGTGCTGTGATCCGCTCTTTAGTCACACGTCTATTAACACCAATTGTAACCTCACTGCCTTGGAACCTGTCTCCAGCTGTTAGCACCCTGCCACCTCCATTCACCTCAGTGACACACGTCTTTAACACACTGTCGTCTGCAGCGCGCACACACACACATTACACACGCACATACAGCACCAGCAGCACTCTGCTTAACAAAAGGCAATGTTGGATCTGATGACGTCTCTTGGGTCTATTTTTTTCTCCTCAGAGCTCCAGTGCATCTGCTTTTCAAAGTAAGTAGCACAGCAGGAGAACGTGACGCCACATTGGGTAAGAGCCAAAAAGCCAAAAAGGGAAGGAAGCAGAATTTTACTCATCCACAGAAAAAATCATCCACCATTAATTATACTGCCCCACGTGGACATGAATGGCTGTTTCATTGCAATCAACTGACAAAATTTCAAAAATGTGCTGTGACTCTGGGGTATGAAACCAGGCTCCTTGAAGGGATATTACAGCTTATTAATATTATTTGCTAAGAGTAACCAGGATGGTACAGTAAACAGGGCAATCAGAGGAGTTTATGTTAATGACACTGCTAGCATGTGATAATTTACATAGAAACCAATGCATTTGTTGATGCACATCACATGCTGTTGGCTACAGCTAGTGCTGTAAGCTAAGCTAAAGTTAGCTCAACATACAATGATTATAACAGCAGCATTTCAAGTAATACTAACAAAAGAGAAATAAATGTCCTCTAAAGCACTTCATACATCTATTTAAATTCATAATCACACAAGTGTGACGGCGCTCATGCATAGAAAAGAGTGGGAATCATAATTTGTAGTTAACCTGTTCTCTGGTAGGTTGACTATGTGCCACAGGTTGGTGAAATAAGCCCTATGACATCATCAGGATCCTTTTCTCAAAGTTGGCAAAAATTCCTCTGGAGCCACAGAAGATTCAAGATTTAATGTTATTACAAAGAGATAAAAATAAAATAAAATAAAATAAAGACAGCTGAATGGAGTAGCAACAACTACCTACCTGCCACAAAATCACTAATAAAAGTTGTGCAAGCTGATTTATGAGGAAAATTGTGCCAATTTCTAACCAAAGTGATTAAAGTGTGATTGTGTAATAAAGAGAAGAAGAGAGCTATAGGTAAGACAGAGAGACACATTCACGGAGTGCTTTCAGCTCTTCTGAGGAATCAGGGCCACAAATAGCTGGGTGGCTCCTGCTGACAGGTGAGGATGTCTTTTATCAACAGGTGTTAGGAAGTCAATGAAGATATGAGGACAGATAGCGCAGGCAAGCGGCACAAACAGCCCAGGAAGAGAGTAAGAAAAAAGAAAGATGGAGGAAAACCGCAGACAAGGCGTGTGTACAACCACAGCCACATTCTCAGCCTGCAAACACCCTCTCACCACTTCCAGTCACACCCACCCGGCACAGACACACACACAAACACACACACACACTTTTCTCTACCAAATCTCAAAGAGGCGGATGTGCTGAGAGCCAACACAGTGCCAGCTTCAGCGTAATTAGCAGAAGATATGCAGCCAGCCGTTGCCCAAGCTCACTGACATACGGTTGGTTACTCAAAACAAACAACAATCCAGAACAAACACAGTTAATGCCCTCGAGTCAACCCAACCTCTTATCAGGAACTTCTCACATACTCTGAAGCTGTGTGCATTGAATGTCATTATGTTATGTTATGTGTGTCATTAGGTTACATTAAATACATACACAAACATAGACACAATGTGGACAGAGGAAGAAGATTATGTTTGAGCAGCTCTGTTTGACTTCATCCTATTATTCAGTTGTTTTGGATTTTGCATTTGAAAAGGGGGCAGGTTTCACTCAGTCATTAAGAAAATATTATTTAATATATAATGCATGAGAGCAAAAACAAAGTAACATCTGTGATGGAGGTGATCCATATATAGTTTTTGTGCAAATACAAAAACATGTGTTGTTGAACATAATACACAAAACATGCCACATGCAACATACATGAAGAACACAGTGAATGACAAAGGACTGAATCGGGAGACAGAACAAAGCTTCTGCCCTGCCAGATGGGCACCTTCAGTGTTGTGAGAAGTCCAAGCTGGCTCAGTCCAGACAACAGGCACAACCACAATATCAGTCCCAGGGGAACCAGGGCTATCTCTTAGTGTTCAGGTAGTGGTGGAGGGGGAGAGGGTAGGCGCCGGGGGTCAGCATCCTGCTTCTAAACCTGGAAACGAAAACTAATCCGGGTCAAAGAGGGCCAGAGTGGGGCCAAAGTGTTGAGTGAGACTTCACATGGGGATGTGTATTCCTCTTTCTAACTCCACCATCTTCATTAAAACCCTGCACCTGGACCTAAGACTGATCCATAGGGGACCCCTCATGGTCACCACCAACCAGATCCCCGACTCTGTCCCTGCTTCCTTATTTGCTCCTCACATCCCTCATTTCTTCTTTATCCTGAGTTCCCTGCCATTTTGGGTCAAGCTCAGAGCAACAGTATTGAGCCTATGCCGACAGGAAAGGGATGCGATAGGATTAAAGAGATAACTGAAGGCCAAAGCTGGGTTTGTCGCTTAGAAAAATGATCGCTCCAGCCTCTGCTTGTTGCTCTCACAATTAATAATGGGTTGTAATCAGAGACATATTTCAGCGCCTCTCCTGGGTTTCAGGAGCTCGCTTGCCAGTTGTCATCCGGTGTTGAGTGGGTGACACAGGCTCCGACCCAGCTAACACCTGATGAAAAGCCTCTGTTGGCATTCATCACACACTCACACAAACACATACACACACACACACACATGCGCGCATACACACACACATACACAAAATGATTAAGTGCTCACATTTGGGATGAATTCCAAACCCATTTTGGATATGGCATACATATCACTGCCACTTAATTCATCTCATAAAATCCTGGCTGTTTAATGCAGATATAGATACTCATGATATAAATGCTTCTTGTGACATTTTTTTCAATCATGACTGGACTATTATGGAAAGAGCAGCAATGCCTGCATGATATTTGGCATTATTTTCTCACAGGCCGCATCATGGACGTGATGGATTTAAATGCTCACTTTGTTGTTGAAACAGGTTCCCAGTGGAGTTTTTGGTTTATATTCAGTCCACTGTGTGTATCCTTGAGGTCTAACAAACATGCTGAGTGCATGTCTTTCCACAGGAAAACATTTGCAAGGCAGATTTGTTGTCTACTAGTTAGCAGACTTTAGTGGTTAGCTTGACTACATATCTGAGAACAAAACAAAACAGGGACCCACTCATGAAAACATGTTACATGGCACTGCTATTCGTCAAAAACTCCACAGGGCACCTTTAATTAATGACCATTATGGGTGAGATGGACGCTCGCCTCTGTGTTTCATCAGTAAACTCTAATCTTTACTACACAAACTCAATAAAACGTTTTTTTTGTTTTGTTTTTCTGACTCATTTTTTCTGCTGTATCAGCAGAGAACTTCTTAGTGCACTTTTAAAAGGTGTACAAAATGTACATTTAACATCACTCTGTGTTGTAGCCCTAACATTTACCATGTTGGAGTGTCCCAGGACAAGAAAGGCCAGTAGTTCCTTCTAAAAATAGTTAGAATGATGGAGTGAAGTGGAAGCGATATCTTAAAACAGCATCTTGTCAACTGATATTTATTGTTTACAATCAACTTGTGATGCATTGTCCATGTATGGTCGCAGTGCTCGTTTGTTTCTGGAAGCTAGGTTGGAAAACCATGGCACCTATAATTTGATTATATTTGCATAACTTATGCTCATTAAGGGGAGAGGAGCATTTTTTTTTTTTTATGTCTGCATGCGCATTAGGGTCAGGGTCTTTGATGGGTGACTAGCTATATCCAACGTGTGCCCATAAAGCCACCATTGACTTAGCTTCCTCTGTTCTGAGATCAGTTATAATACTACCTGCATCACTTGCATGTACAGAAGTGTGTGGACAATGAACTTGCCCATTATAAAATTACTTTACAATTTCCAGTGTGAAAAGGGAGCAGGCAAATATAAGTTAGAGTCAGAACTTAGCGTTGTAGTGGTGAATGTAGCAGCTGAATGTATGGACACTTTAGGCTATTTGTGAATAAATAAACTCCTCAATTCAAACTCCTGTGTCTTGTCAACTCCTGGGGCAAAATGAAGTCTCTCCTGTCTGCACTGGTGGAGAAAATAGTTGAATTGCACAGTGAAATTGCAGTTTTGGGGGATTTTTTTTTTTTTTTTTTTTTTACTTTTTTGACTTTTTTGGGACTTTGTGCGCACTGGTATGTCTCAGGCACTTCTCAGATAAGACTGATGCCATAACTTGCAGTCACATTTACAAAATGAACTGCATGTGTAAAAGGTTTTTTTTTTTTTTTTGTCTTTTGTGGTACAAATAAACTCTTGGACTTGTCTAATTTAAATAAAATCATAAAATCACACAAATCACACAAATATTTGTTAAAATTGCTGCCTGTGTCTGCTCTCATCATTAATGCCTGTAAACAGTGGCGTTATTCAATACTGCTATTGTGCTCTCTGTCGGAATAAAAGATTCTGCCACGTGATCTTGAAAGTCAGATGCGTCTGAGGTGTGGATGTTTATTGTGAAGCATAATAACTCAGAGTTATTTATGCTATGAGGTGAATGTTATTTAACCGCCATTCCAATAGGTTTGTCTGCAGGCCCGTGCCATATGACCTGCCAAGAGTGTGTTTATACCAAGAACCATTCCCACTGAGTAACTCTGTGCAGCCGTCCAGGCCAGTAGTGGCGTCACACAGCTGCTCCAACTGTGGCTGGGTCTGAATCTGTGTTATTGTTACTGGTAGCATTACCACACTTAAATACGACAACATAATTTGTAACAATGAGAACAAATTAGCTCTATTCCATCTGTGCGCAATCTGTACTTATAGCTGCATGAATGGAGAGAGGAGAGAGAGAGCAATAGAAACCACACGAGCACAAAGGAACAAGTACGCACTTACAACACATGTGAGCACAGCGTCTCTCTCTACGGTTTGTCTCTCAAACACAAGTGAGCTCAGATTTCAGACCTTGCGGTCTCCTAAAAATATATCGAAGTACACATCAGGCTATGTGTCACTACTGTTTACAGGAAAGTGATTTATGGGGCTTTTTGGGGAGAAGAGGAAAGAGTGATATGGTCTGAATGAGTTTCAGAGAGTAACTGAGAGGAGGTCAAGCTACTGTGGCCATTAAAGAATAAAAACAAAATACATTAATGAGAATATCTAATTATTTATCTAAGAAAAAGAAGCAGAGAGAACTTCCAGCATTTTATGTCCCATATGACGCACAACGATATTAAAGAGCCATCGCTGAATTCGTCTGCAAAGTTTTTTTTTTTTTTTTTCCTGTGTAGTGGTTTGTTAGATGTGGAAACTTGGCATAAGACTTGTGCAAATGCCAAGCATAACTGCATCGGAGTAATGCTGTCAAATAAAGCAACTGTACCAGACGCGCAGAAGATCTATGTTCTGTCTTCATGTGACAGGTTCTTTGTGTTGGACTTCACAGTCAGAGACTTGTCTGACTGGTAGGGTTCCATTCTATTTAGACTAAATGTGTGTGTGTATGTGTGTGTGCATGTGTATCCTTGCACTTACACTACATGTCGCGCAGTAGCACATATTCACACTTCACAGGTCCCTGGCTGTGTATTCTCAAAACACTGACGTCTTGGGCAAATGCCATTATGGAGGCATAGTGGTGCACTGTCAGTGCAGATAGAGAGCCAGATAAAACCTCTTGCACAGGATAAAGAAAAGAAAAATCCCCATTTGGCAGCTTAACTGATATGAGGGCACATAGCTCGCCACATACAGGGGTGAAACATTTGGGCCTCTGAGTTAACAGCTATTGGAGAGACAGAAGTATAATATCATTAATCAACAGTGTAAATCTGCTCTGGTAGGACTAAGACTGGTGATCATGTGTTTTGAATTTAATGATAATAATAAAAAGATAAAAACTATGGCAGTAGCCAAAACATGAGGGTACAGCAGTTCGTATATTGTTTGGTGAGTTCAGCGGGTCAATCCCCAGCAAGATACTGGACCCAAAAATGCAAACTTATAAGTCGCTTTGTATAAATGCTCTCCTCACTTTGTGAGAGAAAATGTCGACCGTAATGATACTGCACTATTCACTTATTCACATTTACTGCTTATTCATATTTTTAAACATGTTGCCAACATTTCTAGTAAGCACTTTTGAAGGAGAGCTCTGTATATTTAAAAACTATATTCATAGTTAAAACTAGCACCATGTGTCAATATGTTCCAAGGAAACATCACAGCTTGTCATTAATACCATCACGATCATATTCACTCTATTTATTGCACTTGGCGATTGAAACAATTTTGATCCTGATAATGTTTTTGATGGGAGGTCAAACTGTGAACTAAGCAATATCAGCCACATGTGTCTCTCTGCAGTTACGAACCACATAAAAGAAAAAGAGGTGGGGGTGAGAGGAGGAGCTGGGCACCAACTCAGTCCAGATATGTCCAGATTCATGCACTCAGTGGAAGGTGGTCTGAGCTTAAGCAACGAGAGACCACCCCAAAGTCACCCTGCGGTCTCACCCAAGACAAATGGACTGCTGAGGTTCGGTGGCATCACAGAAAAATAGATCCGGTTACGGTGATATGCGGAAGAGCTCAATCTTACTCTGCTCTGGTGTTTTGGTTTTAATTGTTAAGTTGCACACTCGCCAAGAATGCAAGGCATTTCAACAAAGGCGGAAAAAAATCTAATTGATCCATAATGCGTTGTGTGCTTTGGCAGTGCAAGAATGGTCTTTTTTTTTTTCTTTTTTTTTTGGGAATATTTTGGAATATTTTAAAAGGGTGAGATGAAGAAGGAGGTATAAGGGGTGGGAGCGTGGTGTTTATTGGTTTCTGCCAAGCCAGTCAGAGAAGCAAACACAAGCAGAGTGAAACCTGATCGACTGGCACCGTGCCTGGACCGGCGGTGGCGCAGTGCAGCGTCAAGGGAAAAAAAACACTGACAAACACACATAAGCACAGGAACCAGGTCTCCAAATAATCACAAGATGAGCAGATACAAAAAAAAAAAAAACACATCACTGAATATAGGGCAACCCCCCCCTAAATAATGTCTGAGCATGTTTTATGGAACAGACAGACCAGAAGTGTTGTGGATGACTTTTAAGCGCCTTCACGGATGCGGGGAAGTTTTCCAATTGAAGTTTACTAATTCCATCCCCTTGATCCCATCCCACTCTGCTCTTCCACCACCACTGCCACCCCTCACCCCCCCCACACACACACACACACACACACACTGGCCAAGCAGGAAAATCCCTCTGTGGCCAGGCATTTCTTTTTAACTTGATATGCTTGTGAATCACCCCCAGTGCTGCAGCGCTGCTCCACTAATGAACACAGGGCCCACAGACGGAGCTGTCCATGCCCTGCTACACTCCCCGATCACACTGGAAAACAGGATCCAGCTGCCCAGCACCCTGTCATTACAGGAAAAAAAAACTCCCAGAACACCCTCTCCCTGCCCCCTAGACCCGTCTCATCATCTGACCACATCTCATGCTCACCAATCATGCCTCCTGCAGCTAACCTTGCTCTGGACTTAACCTCAGGAACTTCCCTTCATTTTCAATGCTGCCCCTATAGCTTTAGCAATAACCAGCTTCTCACATTATTCATTTTTTTTTGCTTTGATTACTTGTCTTTATCTAAGCACAGTCGAGCTGTCCCACTTCCCCCAGCATGACCACACACTAACACAGCACCTGAGAATCAGTCAGACAAAGTAGAGCACATTTAGGGCAGCAAGTTCATTACACTATTTCTCTGGCTGCTATAAACATATTTGTTGTTGTTTACGTACAGTGTCTGACTTCTGTACAAAGCCTCTCTCTATTTTCACGCATTCTGCACACAGCTGCTGATTGTTGTCTTTATTTTTGGTTTATGCAGTTTATGTAGTATAGTGAAAGCGATAAATCTGCAGCGGCAGTCTTGGATCTGTATCTGTACCAGACACCAATATAAATATGAACATGATGTATGGAGGAAGAGAAAGAGGAGAAGGGATTCATGGTGTTGCCATGAAATTCCCATCTGATAAACTCATCAAAGTGTTGTGCTTTTGTCTTGGCAGCAGGGTGGCATGGGAAATGACACAGGGACACACACACACACACACACAAATGCAGACAAAGGAGCACACACACACAGACACCCAGACACACATGCCCAGCTAATACCAGCATCAGGGCAGAGTGAGGCCGTATCTAATATGCTGAGTGAAAAGTAAACACGGCGCCGTAGCATCAGGGCTTCCTGCTTACTGACAAACCATCTCACTCAAAACAAGCCCAGGGGCCGGGAGGCTTCCAGGAGTCCCAGGTGGGGCTGTGGGTTTATAGTGAAGGGAGTGAGGGTTGAGTCTCGCTGGCTATAAAACACACACACACATCTACATAGCCACACATGTAAAAAAAAAAAATGGAACAAGAGTCAACAAGATGTAATTGCTCTGTTGTTGTTGTTTCTGTCAAAAGCAATTATGGCAGAGATACAACAAAATGATTTACAAGGGGAAACTGGGGATTTGTATATTGAAATTCTTCCAGGGGGAAATTTTGTCACATTTATCACTTTTACCCAGCACAAAATCACAAATCTGAAATTTACTACAACATATAAGTCCATAGTTCAGTCCTTGACTCAGGAATAAAAAATAATCTGATTATTTTTAGGAGCCTGTAGAAGTGAAGTTATCCTGAACTTCACAGTAAAGCTCAGATAGAAGAAGTATGAGATAAGACCATCCAAAAATATGAATGGCTCACTCACTATCTTTCTCCGGAGTTCTCAAACATCAGACATCAACTTCAAAATCATTGAGTTTGCTTAGTTGCCATGGAGATGAATGGCATGATTTGAATCTAGTTCTGTAGATATCTTAAAGTCAAGAACTGAAACTAAACGTGGAACTTGAATTCGGGCTGTGCTTCTATTCCAAAGGTCAAGTATCATGTTAATAACCTTGTGACAACTTAGATTTATATGGTGACTCTTTGGGGTCAGGAACCCACAGAGGTCACCACCGTTGGGAACCAGTGATGCAGAACATACTGTAACTCTGAGGCTGAACTTAAAGGTACACACAATCCAGTCAGATTAATTTAGTAAGTGCACCCCCACCCCACCCTTACACATGATAAATTAATTAATATCATTGAATTGTATGAGTATAATTGAAGTGGCCCTCAAGGGATGTGTGCGACTCTTGGAGCACTGTTCTGTGTTCTGTGCAGTGGTATCCCCTCATCTGTGTTTGTTGATGTGTCAAGAGCAAACACCTCGTAGCTCTGCTTTATTTTGACAATGAGCCTGTGTGTGCGTGTGTGTGTGTTTGTGTGTGTAGCTGACTGGCGTTTAACAGACTCCCCTGCTGCTTGCGTTGTAGACACAATAAAGGAACCATCAGTCGAAGCAGAGGGGGCTCTGACTTCTTCTCCACCCACACACAGCGCAGCCCTCCGCTGCAGTCTGTCTTGTGGTCTGAAAAGTTTCACAAATCATGTTAACAAATATCCCGGGCTGAGCATCCTGTGGTTTTTCACTCCAGAGTACAAGGAGTCGAACGCTTTTGTTGTGGCCACAGAGATTCAAGATGATCTTAGAGAATGCCAGGAGCATGTGAAAAATATTTGTAGCCATAAAGAAAGGCCAATTGGTATTGATGGTGTAGCATGTGGTGGAGGCCACGGGAAGTGTGTGTGTGTTTGCAGTGGTGTGTGTCTTTGGTCTGGGTCAGTCAGACACACTTGTTCCCCAAAAGGATGGATCTGATGGGGGCCACAGGGCAAGGAGCAGACAGATTCATCAGCGTCTTCAGCTCGGGGTGTCCGGTATCCCAGAGTGCAGTGCTGCAGCTGCCAGGCTTGCAGTGGCAGCCATGATGGGCTCCAGGTGGAGATACGGACCCTCAGCTAAGGTGCACCACTTTGAAATGAACAATGTTTCATCTTAACTGGACGTTTTATTGTATGACATATGCTCTTCATTCTTTCATGCTGCACCGGTCACACTAAAGGAAATATTCTCCAAACTATATCCTGACATATTTTTTGCTCTTTTTTTGTACTTTTTCTACGATAAAAAGTCTACGATGAAATGATATAGAATTATTATCTATTTCATCACTACAGTTTGTAAAATAGAGTTCAGTTAACTTCATAGAACACGCACAGAGAAAACAGAAAAAAATGACATCAGTGTTTAGTGTGACCGACCAGTTCTACACCTGTGCATCATTTTTCAAGGTACTTGGCAGCTACTGTAGGTTGTTCCAACCATCTTTGGAGAACTTGACAAATTTGGGTGTGGACTTAATCTTTCTCAGTGTCATGTCTCTCATCATGTTATCTCAGACTAAGTTCATGATGTTGAGATCAAGGCACTGTAGGGGCAACACCATATCATATCGTAGTGTTAAAGGACTCTGTGTTCTACTTTGTCCATGGGTCTGGTAACGGATCGTTGTCGTGCTGCTGGAAGAATATGGGACCCTGATGGTGTTGCATAATGGATAAGAATCTAAACATCTGTCTTAAACTTGTGCACAGTACTTTTGGTCTTATTCTTTGGTCAACTGCATCTATCCTTTCAAATTATGATGCAAATTGAAAAATAAAAGGCATTGAAGTATCAAAACTGGTCGGAACAAAAAAAGAAACAAAGCAAGAAAAATCTGCAATCTTTAACCCTCGAGTCGCACGGAATATATAATTGGTTTACTCTAAAATATGAAGCTCTGTTTGTACTTTGTGATTATTGGTAGTGAAAATAACAGCAGGGAGCTGATGTTTTGAACAGAGTGAAACCAAAGCCCTGGTTAGATTGTAAATCCACTAACGGAGCCTTGACGACCCCTGTGAACCTGTGATAGAAAACACATTTGTCATCTCTAACCATTCATATCCACTTTGCTCCCTGCTGGTTTTCTAACAGGAAATACAAACACAAGAGCCAAAATATCTGTCTCAAAAATGTATTCAGTCATCAAAACTTATGTTAAGACTGAACGTACTGAAAATTGTGTTTGTTATTGTATTACTTGTGTGTTTCTTTATCTTTCTGAATGTGATGAGATGGTTTCAATATAAAGTATAAAATTACAAAATGTTTTGTAATGTTGTCTGCAGTCATTTTCTAACCTCACTGTTCTTCTGCATCAGCAAAGTAAAGTCTATATTTATGGCTATAAATACTCAAATTTATCTTAGTCTTATCACAGGTATGAAAAATAACCTTTAGCAAAACTTACTCATAATAGATTTTTGTCTTTCTTCTCCTTCAGCCTGGGATGCCTTGTTAAATCCGGAAATTTGTGACAAGTTTGATTTAGGAGTGTTTGGACTGAAACAGCAGAAGCTCCTCTTAGCAATCAATCAAATCAACCTGAAAGCAGTTATTTTTCTAACCTGACGTGCATCGCAAAGGTATGAAGGCAAACCTATAAATACACCACTTAATTCAGCTCTGAGACAACTTACACTTACACAAGGAATGATTTTCTTTGTTTGTGCAGTTCTTCTGTGGTTGCGCAAAGTGCAGTCATCCTGACCACCAACTGCTACACAAAAAGATAATAAAGTAGTTAATTTGGTGTTTAAATAAAAAGTAAATAGTTACACAGCTGGCGAGTAAGAAATGAATTTGATCTTTGTTCCATGGAGACAATAGTCATCAGTCACACATCAGGAATAAGAAACAGGGAAAAAAATAAGAAGAAGAAGAAGAAATAGATATATCTGTATTAATCTCAAAGGAAACTCTTGTGCCAGATATGCTCCAATTTATAAGACTACAAAAAGTGTAGAAAAATAAGTGAATAAAAGTAGTGTACATAAGTTGTGAATGGAAGAAGAAGACATTGATGATTGATGTTAGAAGAGAAAACTTAAATACAAGGACTTCACCACCACACTGACTTTGCCAAGTTCTAACTTCTAAACACCAACTTGTAGATAACATTAGCCTAGTTTCATTGGATGTCCTTCTGACGTCTTAAATTTTGACATCCAGACATTTGTTTTTGAACCTTTATTTATTTTTTTTGGCTTTTGACAGTGATAGGGTACAAATATAGCCAAGAAAAGCAGGAAGGGTTTATCGTGCGCGGCAACAGTCCTCAGCCAGAACGGACGATGTGCTACAAGAATGAGGCCAAAATATTCTTAATATGAAAGCAGCCACCTTGTGCCAAGGACACCATTTAGAGCCAGTATCTGCACATCAGTAATCAGGAAATGGAGCCGTGGTATTGAGGTCTCATTAATAAACTGTCAAGTCCCTGAAATTAGTAATTAAATCCAAATAAACCCGAATAAATAAAACTTGGAGTATGACAAGAACTACCTAGCTTTATGGTTATTGCTATGTCTTTATGACCTATAATGCAGCCAAACTTCAGGGAGACAGCAGGATATTTTGGCTTCACTGTCACATTATCTTTTTATATAGTCCAAAATCTTCGCCAATCAGCAACAGGACACAACCTGCAGAACTTAGCAGGTGAAGTGAAGTCAAGGTTAAGTTGAGTTTGTTTGGTTGAAAGTCAACAGATTCTTGATACAAATATATATGACATGACTCAAGTCTGCAGCTTTGTAACGTTTTTACAGTTCAGAAGTCTGTACTGATGCATCACAAAAGAACTAGAAAAACAAGTGATGTATTGGCAAACACCATCAACATCACTGTTTGTCATTATCACATGTTTACTCATTTGGATCTGCAGGTTTCAGTGAGTATGTTTGCATTCAGAGAAGTTTATGTCTCTTTTAGCTTACACCTTCTCAGGTGTTTGATTTGTGTGTGTGTTTATTTGAACTTGAAACCAACATCCTACTGTCTAATTCAGATGTGAACAGCAGAGGTAGTGTCTGAACAGTGTAACAATGAACAACTCATTCACTGTGACACAGATCAGGAGAACAGATCCTGGTATAAACAAACAGCTGTGACATTTGCATTGTGGATTCTTGTGAATATCCTGTAGCGTGGCTTAGCTGGATTAGGGATGTACCGTTTCATTTTCTTCACCATGCAGGTTTTATCACTTTGAAGTAAAAGTACAATATAGGAGTATGAAAAAAATCCTTGCATGGCATGGCACCAGTCCAAGGCCAAGCACTTTATAATGCCCTGTACAAGATGCTTAACTTCCTGCCCCTCCCCCGAGCAGGTGCTGAGAGAAGTCTTGTAAGTGTAAATGTGATCATTGTACTCTTAAGCTTGTCTGTGCTAATGTCAAGGCTTTGGAGAGCAACAGCATTCGAAAGCGGCTTTGTAAGGTGAAGTTACTGCTATTCAATCTAACATGGCCACGCATGAAACTGACACAATGGTTACAAGTAAAGAACATGCTAAATGTAATGACGACAAAACCAGTTAAAGACATGTTATACTGTAGTTTCTACTACTACGCTATTCCCTTTCTTTAGAGAAATCTGACTCTGAGTCATGTTGCTACCTCAGTGTAATAGGATCCACATCCACAAACCACTTCGATCCAGATGGGACATATGTGCTTTGGCAGGCAGGCAGTTAAATTGCCCAAAACGACTGAGAGTGAGATGAGAACAAGGCTTCTTCAAACAAATGATTAAAACCTCAAGATCTAAAATCCTTTAAAAGCATTTTTTGTGTCAGATTAATCCAAATATTTGTTACTAAAACATCCCATTTTTATTCACACAAACTGTTTGAATTAATCTGGGAATAGTATTCATAGTCGCCATACCAAAAATAATTGGAATAAGATTTTTTTTAATGCAGGTTTGGTTTGTATGTTCCACCTTTTACTTACGTGAGATAGTCCCTCCAGTTACCTTGAAACTGTTTTTAAAAATTCACCAACCTCACTAAAATGTTAAAGCTACAATAGCTGATTTGCACTGACAAGTTAAACTAAATCAGTAAAATACATCTTACAATGAAAAACTAAAAGGATACGATGGTGATGGATGAAATAATTATTTCCACCATAGCCAAAAATGCTTATATTAAAAGCTTTAGTATATTTTGCAATTTTCTTTACTATTACATTTTATTGCCACTCGTCTCAGCCATTGTTATCACAGTTTGCAGCTTAGAGGCAAGGAATGGACATAAGTATGAAACCCACACCCTCTGCTATTCTCCCTAGAAAGAAAAAAGAAAAAACAAAATTCACAATGCAGTTCCACTTCCCATCAAAATATACACCTGTCCTCTAAAGAGAAGACACTGACTCCAGGTCAGAACATGCATCCTCTGGCTGACTGGTTCAAAAAGTGAATGTCCTTGATGACTGTTGTGAAGACAAGACTGAAGACAAGACTCTGAGTGTAAACATGTCATGTCATCACTTTCAGAAAGATAATAAAAAAGAACACAAGTGATACAATAACAAAATGTATTATATTTTGTGGCATTTTTCACTATGACAAATATTTTCAGATCTGTGCTTATCTCCTTGGCAGCTGGGGTGCCAACAGTTTTACTCAGCAGAAGAAAACATGCACTGGCATGTCACCGTGATACAAACACAACTGCAGTGCTAATTCAATAGCAGCTTGTATTTCTTTTCTTAACAGGCTGGATTTGCAGATCAGCCTCTCTGACCTGGAGCAGTGTGTGGGAGCAAAGCCCGAAACGCAGGGGAAAGCACATGCATGTGGTTGTGTGAGTGCGAGACAGTGGGAGAAAAAGAGAGAGAGTTAACGTGGGATCCTGATCTCTCTGGGACTTACTCAATCCCAAATGTAATGTAAAACCTATGGGACAATGAGCGGCTGCACAGTGTTGAGCTCTACCCGGGCCAGAAAGTCCACCCAACATGTTGTCAAACCATGAGGAATTTATTACTAATGTTGGTCAGCTGTAGCGACAGGGGGTGGGGGCTTTTTTCCAGGGAGGAAAAAGAGAAATCATTAATTATCTATACCGCCACCCTTGATCATTCCATGAATTTCAGCTGAGTTTATCTCCAAAGCGTGCATTTCCATCCGGACTGAGTCTCTTCAGCTAGCGTGTCCATTTATAAAGCTTGTGGCTTAACAGCGGGGTCATCCGCTGACCTCGTCATTGACAGCCAATGGGGTGAAGAATTGGAGGTAGAGAAGGCAGAACAAAGCAGACATGGCAGCAGTACATGAGCTGTGATCCAGACCTTGGCCTTCACATTGGCCTTCAGCCTCTTTCCCAGTGGGAAAATGTGATCTAGAGCACAAAAACAACTGACTTCTGACTGGATGAATGTACAGGTATGGGCGCTAATACCTCTGCACATTTAAATGGTTCATCCACATGGAGAAAAAATACTAGAACAATGTGGATGTCAGAGGCTGCGGGTAAAAAGTTCAGAGTTAGCACTGGCACATGTTGTTATATTTTGTCAGGACAAAAAAAAATAGCACAGAAATTCCAGTTTGAGCAATAGTTTCATTAGAGGGAAAGTTTTTATCTAAAATATTGCACAATGTTTCAAAGAATTATGAGAATCTAACAACTCTGGAAAGTTACAATTCAAGGGATGAGATACAAAAGTGTGTTTAGGCTGAATGTGAATTTTATGCCATACAAAGCCAATGCAAAAACATGAACACCATGTGTTGAAAATGTTTTAACTTAAAAAAAAAAAAAAAAAAAAACATTCAAGGTGTTTGACACTCTGTTCCAGAAAATCAAGAAATAAAGGTCAAGCCTATCATGGTTGTTTGTGGACAACCAGAGCTGTATGATACAACTTCATAGGGACAGGACAATGGGAAGGCTTGGTGAAAAGTCACAGAAACAGTAGGACTACCAGGTAGATATGGATGCACCAGATGATGTTGTGTTGTGTTGCAGCAAAAGATGAAGCAATTTTGACTCATACTCTCGATCATTTTGTTTGTTTTTAGCAGCAGATAACTACTGAACTACTCCCATCACATCAATAAAGTATCATAGTATAAATACATTAGCAACTACGCTACAAATATTATGTCATCTAAAACAATCAAACACATACATTACATCACACATACATTAGCCTTACATCAGCTTTTCATGGCTGGAACAATCTGTTTCTTTTACCTAGTCTGCACTTACAATCTGTTGTGGTCATAAAAAATTAAACATGCTCCGTTCATTAAAAATGTATTTCTTATTTAAAAAAGAGACATTTATTTTCATGGGCTAGTCACTGAAAAAACAGGTCTGAATATTCCAGTTGCTGTTGCTACCAGTATTACAGTTGTCGCCATTGTCTCGTCAGTTTTTACAGTCTCGACTCAGATCGTCAAACGCTGCCCTTTAACTTGCGTATTACACTGTCAGTAAACCTGGCTCGGGTTTTTATGGGTTGCTGCTAAACCTGGCCAGGCATGTTTAACTACATCTAAAGCTAATTCATGCTCATGTTGGAGCAATTGTGTTTATTATCCCGATGTGAGTTTCCAGGTTATTGGAGGGCAGTTAAAATGAGTGGAAGAAGGGAGGGGAAGTGAAACCAGCTGCGAGAAACATGATTCAGTCCATCCTCTGTTCGAGCCTAAAACAATGTCAGGAATATGAAACCGAGCTGCTTTTTGAAATACACTCCAAGAAAAAAATATTAAAGCAGCTCTGGCACTTCACAGTGACCACACGTATAGACCAAGTCAAAGACAACTTGTACATAGTGTAGTGCCACTGATATGATGTAATTTATGGCCTTTTCACAAGATCACATTGTAATGTGGTTGTTCTGACTTGATTCTTACAAAGAGGTGTGGAGTTGAACAGACATAGACATTTTATGCCAAAACAAACTTTGAGTTGGATTATGAAAAATGAAGGACCTAGTTTTAAAACTTGAAACGATACCTCCGGCTTTTGTGGTCTTTTGTGACCATCCTTTTTGCGTCTGTCCTGTGAGCGCTCACACCGCATAGATGCAAATTCTAAATCACCAGACTACCCTTTTAACTTGCATATTTACATGTCCTGTCATTTTGGATTGTTAAAGCGTCTTCAAAGAACTTCACAGAGCTGTCAGCGTGTCACACATGGTACATCAGCTGGCGCTATGGTTCATGTTATATTGTTTATTCAGAGTCTCTCTAAATATCATCCTTGTCAGCTGCCTCTCTGCATTTATTTACTGAGATGACAAGGGGAGTTTTTGAGAGTTTGACCATTATAAGTGGAGCAGGCGAACAGGCAGGTACGTTTCTGGCTGCCGTCCAAAAGCCATGAGTCACAGATCACAGACAGCACATGGTGTGATAGCTCAGCTCCTTGTTAACTTTGGCACATAACCACAGGCAGTTCACTGAACAACCCATCCCACGAAAGTCTCTGTGCCCCTCCTCAGTACACAACACTATCAACAGTATATCATAAAAACAGATTCATAAATCACTGGGAGCTGAAATGAAGTTGAACAGGAAAAGAAAACGTCAAATGATGTGAGAACAATAGTTATTTTTGGATTCTGCAAAGAAAAAAGGGAAAAAAGTGATGGCAAAGAGGGAAGATGATGTTTTCTTAGCAAGACTACATGGCATGTGTGTTTACAACTTAATTTGTTATTGTTGTACATTGCAGCATAATCTCTGTAGAATCACATGGAATATGACAAATGAGTCTGGAACACACTGCCAAGCTCACTGAGCAATTGCATAACTCTCACTGCTGAGATTCATTAATAGCCGTGTAATGGAAAAGCAGCGAGCAGCATCAGAGGCGACTGCAGCGTTACTCTGAGGTGATGGACAAATTTACATTTCTTTCTTCACTTGACGTCTTTAAAAAGTCTCGAGAGACAAGACAAATACTGAGCGTAAATAACCACTGTGCTTAAGGCCGACGCATTCCAAATCAGACGACAAATAGCCATTAACATTCATGTTATCAATCACACAGGTACAGTGCGCTGTCACTGGCTCTTTTCATGCATTCCAAACGACAGTCATAACTTTGACCTGACAAACCCAGTCAACTTGAGCAACTTCCCCAATCCATCACAGCTGTCAGAGGCATAGCATGGCTTTGTTCTGATTAATTACACCTTTGCTGGTAGGAGCTGTCATTCATCCAAACAGGTGAGATATATACACACTATCAAGATGTTGTGAATGAACATGAATGAGTGCGGGTGTCATGAGTCAGCCGCCAAATATTCAAATGAACATTATGAGTCTCAGAGCGAGAGAGAAACTAAACAAGGAAACCATTTGGCTGCCTTCAGGCAAAACTATCCAGTCTTCACTGTCCAAGAAAGCAGAAGAAGTGCTACCAGTGTCAGGGGATCAGAGTTGCTGCATTAGAGTGACGAGTGAATGCAATTTCCCTTGAGAGAGATTGTATCATAATGATGTCAGTGTCTTTCTGTACACATAATATGTTTGAATAAACCTGCGGGGATCTCGAGGGAACTCCAGCATGAAGCAGAGTTACAGTAATGTGTTTAAACTGGCAAAACACACATCCAACCATGAGGTTCCCCGAAAACATTTCAAATCTCATAAACTAAACATTCCTTTACATACATTTATTGCAGATCATGTTAGATTGTTCCAAACTCGACACATTAGCACAATAAATATCCACTCTCTGTGGGCATGAGCAGATAAAGTAGTAGCAACATACAGTGCATATTAGAGTAAATGTGAACACAGTTTGAATATTGTTGTCTAGTTTGTTTGTTTTTTAACTTTGATTATTTTGTTGGACTTTGATACTAAAGACTGGAGACAGTTGGAGATAAAAGCCATGCCCCAATTAGTCTCCAAAACCCAGATTTTTCTGTCAGTTGTAAATTTTAGAATTAGGATAAAGTAACGCAAGTTTATGTAATAACAACTAATAACTATTGTGTATCCATGTGTACATGAGAGTGTGCATATGTGGGTGTAAGTATTTGTGTGATTATGGCTATTTACAACAATAATTGGCTGCGTAGCAATGTGAGTATGTATACAATGTAGGAATCCAAGCTTTGGGTTAGTGCTTCTCATACCACTGAAGATCCCACTGAAATGTAATTCCTTTATTCTGTAGCATGCTCCACTGGAGGAATAGATATTCATCTTGCGAAACATAAAAAATTCCACAGCTCATCGTAATTAATGTGTTATTGTAAGGCTGACTGGGGATTTTCTGTGTGGAGGTTTTGCATTCTCCCTGTGTCTGTGGGTTTTCTCCAGGTTCTCTGGCTTCCTCCAGCCTAAGCTCCACTCTAAATCATTTGTGGGTATCAGTGTGAGCGGTTTGTCTCTATATTATAGCTTGTGACCTGTGCTCTCACCCAGTGTCAGCTGGAATAGGCTCCAGCGCTCCTGCAGCCGTCACGTGGTAAAGCTAAAAGATGAATAGACAATGAATAGGTCTTCAGTGATGATACATTACCATTAAAATAAGACTAGCAGCAAATTCCAACCCTGCTTTGAGCTAAATGCTACAATATACAATACAAGCTAATATACAAATAATGACAATGCTAACAAGTTCAAGTTTAAACAGGTGTGATGTTGATGATGTCAACCATCTTAGCTGGTTAATTAGTGGTAAACACAATGGGAATGTATGATGGAAGTGGCTTTAGGTTCTTTAAAAAAACACAATAATGGACTAAAAGAAATACTGACGTGATCATGGTGTTTAATAAAGAAAATCCATAAAACTATTTTTGCAACAATCTGTCCAATAGCTGTAGAAATGGCTAGCATGACAGACAGCATGACCCATTGCATTATGGGTGGATTCTCTGTGACTTCTGCCTACAGCGCAACTTGATCTGTGAATCAGAAACTAGTGCTAAAGAGCTCTGTGTGAATCCACAACACACCTGACGTGTGTAGGTGTGAGTTTTTCTATTTCCAGCAGGTCATACTCACCTAAATCCCCTTGTCAGTTTACAATGACATCCCAAACTCCTGATACTATGACTAAAACTCTGAAACACACAGTGGCTTATTACCCAGTACAGTTCAGGTCCACACCAGGTGCAGCTGCACACGTACTCGGTGGTTTACTCTCCACTGCACTTTCCACAACACCAGCATTCCTACATTAACCATATTCTCATGCCAGCACACTTTCCCCCGTTAATGTTTCATGGCTCTACTAGAAGAGCTTGAGTGAGGCAGCTGGCGAGGGAACGGGACGTGAAGACCTCTGTCCAAGGACAACGTGTCTCAGTTGACCATTACACATAAGCACAGTGGCCTCCAGAGGCTAAATGTAGACCACCATGATACAGCCCTAGAGAGTTATAAGTGTTAAAACATGTCTGGGAGCAAACTGAGACACTTGAGACAGTGTGTACTCAGGTTGAGTCGAGGGCCAGTAGGTCGTCTACATGCTAACGCTACAAAGCTCACAGTACAATTATGACTCCTGATGCTTATCTAAGAAACAGTGATGCAAACCTGCTTTAAGAAGCTTTGGCGTGCTCCGCTCCACAAGCAAAAGCTTTTTAAAGATTGACTTCTTTGTGGAAGGGAAAAGCTCTGAAGCTCAAAGGAACGGCTCTGGCTGGTGTTTTATTACATTGTGTTTCTTCAATGGCCTAGCGCTTGAAAACAACTTTCCAGCTGAGCAATTCTAGCATTAACAAGTCGTTCATCTTTGATGAGCTCCATATGCAAAAAAACAAGAGGGAAAAAAAAAAGCCTGTGATCAGAGAAATAAAATCATATGTATATTCTGTCACGCCTCACATCCTGTGGAGCGGTGCAAAATGTGGTGTGCTTGAAGGAAAACAAATAGCATGTCCCAGTACAAGGCTGTGTTTGTTTCTGCTGCTTTCATTGGAATCGCATGAGCAAATGTGAACCTTGAAAACGAATGTGCAGCTTAAAAAACTTCTTTTACATGATTTATTTCTTTTATGGCAGATTGCAGGAATACTTTGTCTTATCTTCAGGAAGTATTCCAGCCTTCTGCAGGAACATGTCAGGAGCCAAGATCTCTCTTGCTCACAAGCAGTGTTGTTCCCTGCAGCTATATTCTGAACCTTGGGTGGTCACTTTACATTTTCTTATGGATTTCTTCCTCAACTCACACGGTTTCAGACATTGCAACATGTTGACGACGAGCAGTGGCTTTTTATCTCAAATTGACAGACCTTGTTGTGTCTTTGTCTCAACTAAGAACACCCCTATTTCCCACAGTCACACACACACATGTGCATGGAAGACAAACACATTCATGTCATACTGTATCAGCAAGACAAAAAAACTCTTACATCGTTCAACCCCACCCACATTTTCACAGTTGACAGTTAAGTTCTGGGTCAGTCGAGCTGGCGGGAGCTCACATCCGTCTTGCCTCCTGACACACATCACAAATGAAAAACGAGACAAACGAGATTTCCACATAAAGGGGTTGGAGGGCTCATCTTCAATGTCTGAGGCAGCCTGCAGCTTCGGGTTCAACAGAGTACACATGCACAGAGAGACTTGCACGTACCCACACTCGGCTTACACGACAAAAAACCGTTCTTAACAATTTAATTTGCTGTATTTTCCACGGTTCTCACTAGCACCTATTCTGTGTCAGATCACATTATTTCTTTTCACCACCATTCAAACCAGCTACACATGCACTGTGCACTATATGGTGTGCATGTGCCAAGTCAATGTAGCAGGTCACAATAGTTCTGCTCAGTTTAGCACAGCGATGTTAAAAGTACATCAGCATCCTGCAGTGAAGTTTATGCTTGGTGGTGTATAGTATGTGCCAGTGAAAGGGGAACCGGGGATAGAGTCATCAGGATTCTGGGATGACCCTGGGTTCATGGCGTGCCCCCCCACCGCTCATCCCTTTCATCAACCAGCCCAGTTGTTGGTTTAGCTCAGGCCCTTCTCAGCAGGCCTTGGCACAGGGGAGAGCCCGTGGCCAAAGAGGATTTGGTCAGTGGAAGAGAGAAGTCTGCTCACACTCAGAAGTAGCTTTTTCCAGCATCAAGCACCACCTACTTCCAATCATGCGTTACCCCTTGAAATCCTCCCTGTGCCTGCAAAACCAGCAGGACCAGATTTAGGAGAGAAGAGGTCTAGACTCAATAAACCCTGAAGTTAGCACAGAAAAACAAAGAAACAAACTCTCATTAATGCACCATCACACCTTTCAAAACACTTGGGTAGATATCCCATAAAGTAAGGAACATGAATCACGCTTCCTCAGACACAACTTATATGTTATTACAGCATTTATCTTTTAGTGGTGTAGTGGCACATCATAGGCGAGGAGATAATGACATGCTTTATTGAAATGGAGACAAATGCACCCTCTCCTCACCATGGGTGGTCTAGTCAGGAGAACTGCAGGCAGAAGAGCCCCACAGGCAATTAACATGCAAGACAGACTGAAGATCTCTGGTTTATGCATTACACACAGCTGGGCTCAAGATATCACTCAAGCACATCATACTACAGAGTGTGTGCATGTTTTTAAGCTTTAAGCTTGCGTTTGTGAGTGTGCTCACTGTGACTGTGTTAAAGCAGTG
The DNA here is from genome assembly GCA_016801845.1 of Polydactylus sextarius. Lineage (NCBI taxonomy): Eukaryota > Metazoa > Chordata > Actinopteri > Polynemidae > Polydactylus > Polydactylus sextarius. The sequence continues at coordinate 3,035,759 of CM028915.1, forward strand.
GTGATGAATGTAAATCAAAAATCATTCTGTGTTTTCAGCAGCAAGTCTCAACCAGCAGAATCAGGAAGCCATGTGGGTTGGTCTTAACGGGAAGAAAACACCAAGCACGGGTTTAATTAAGATAATTAATTAGGATTGACTTCATGAATGCCTGTGAGAGGCTGTAGTAGTTTGTGCTAACATTGCTGATGGTAATGTTGTTAATCATGTTTTTATCTGTCTCTAGCTGCCGCCCATGCTTTAGGAAACTGTCCATTCACATGGAAAACGCTCATCTCAAAAATGCTGAGAAAATATTACAAAAAAAAAAGGTGACATTCATCCGACAGTTTAGTTTAGACACTGCACTTTAGCAGTTTAGTATGTTAGTATGTTACCCATCCATCTGTCCATCCATATACTGCTTCTCACAGAAAGGCCCTGGACCAGCTTGCTACCATTTAATAATTAGTACTAAACAGATCATACAGCCAAGGCAAAAGTGGTCAAATAAAATTGATAGTGACATTAGACAAAGAGTTAATGCATCCAAATTAATTGAGATATTTCAGACTGGACCAAGGACAAACAGACATAACACCATTACCGTAATACACATTACGTAGAAGTGAGAAAAGCCAACCTGAGATTACTCAAATGATGTCACTTGTCTTCTGTTGCTCCTCCAGCCTGTGGAAACAGCCACAGGCTGTGTGGTACACACTGTCATTGGTAAATTGACTTTGACATGTAAAATCTGTTGAGCGAACGTCGTAAGTGAAGCATGACGTATGATCTGTGAAAGGAACAGAAATTTTAAGACTGTGATTTTTGACTAGGAGCTTTTCAATGTGTCTTAATTGCATTACCACCAACTAAAGAGAAGCAAAACAGAAAAACTGGTCTGCAGCTCAAACTGTGTCTAAAGGTCTTCATGTGTAAATGACCTAATAAATAACTAAAGGAGTGAGACAAAGAATGTCTTTATCCAGACATTAAGATCAATCATTTTGATCTTAATGTATTGATTATAATTTCTTACCCTCACATATGTTGAACAGACCCTTGAGATAAGTCTGAGATCCAAAATAAAGATTTTTTCTATAAATTTTCTTATTTAATCTAATTTAATTCATCCTTATTTATAAGTTAAATGAGACGTCAGAATGTCAGGAATTTGTTTCGGTGATCAGTTAAGCTGCAGAGTCTACAAGATAAAGTCTGACAGACATAATCCTCAAAGGGAACTCCCTGTGACATTAAACAACACTTCAGATGGAGGCGAACAGAAAGGAAACTGTAGATAAACAGTGGCACAATATCAGAGAAAAATGACCTGCTCCACTGCATGTGACTTCATAAACCCAAGGTAATAGGTTTGTGTGTGTGGCCATTCGGCAGGGAGACACCACATCATTCATCATCTCATTAAATAGGCTTATAGGAAGAAAGAAAAATGGATGGTTGGATTCACTTTCTAGAGAGGTATCATCATTGGATGAAAGTGCCAAGTGGGTGGGACATTCTGTGCGTACGCTCGTCTTCATTGGTCGGCGGCTGCGTCCACTGGTGACGGCAGCTGATCAAGGGGACTGTGCACAGTCAGGTGCAACAGTCAGTCAAAACTCTGGCTCCAGATCAGCAAGTTGGCATGTTGCCCTGAAACGCTCACCCAAAGCCACAAGAGATACCTGCAATTTGTCACCCCTATAAAATAACACTCTCCGTCTAAATTGTCATTTAGAGGCAGAGGAGTTTGTGTTCCTAAAGGGAATGGTGTCTAATGCCATATCTGTGTTTGTTACAGAGCATTTTATTACCAGGATTCCCAACTTTCACCACCACCAGAACCCCCCCACCCCCCAACCCCCAACCCCACAATCCACCCCCATCTCTCCCAACTACTTGCCTGGTGTTTTTGTGGCAGTTGGCAGAGACAGAGGAAGGTTTTAAAAGAAGACATTTAATCTTTCCTGGATGAGACGCTTTCATACTAGTCAGTGTAGGAAAAGCCTAGAGGGCAGCACATCAATTCTTTGTTTGACGACTGATTTGGCAGATTGCCAGGGCATGATTTCTCACACCATGCATGCCACAGCACACCTCAGGCTTAGGAGACACAGACACAAATGGAAAGAATTAAGATCCTGAAATTTCCAGGTACAAATACTGTGGATCCATTTGACAGTTGGGACAATACAGATATCATGTAATCTGACTATAGAAATATGTTTTCCTTAAATAAACTGCTACATGTTAGCTGAGGTGGCTGTAACAACATAAAGAGGCATATAAATGGCAATGCTGTCATCAGTGTTGGGTAGATCAAGTCTTATGTCACCTTAGTACATACCCTGTACTTTGGCTGAACCTTTAAACAAATCTGCAACTTCTGAATTTTAGTATTGTGACTGATTATAAATATACTTTATCAGCTGTTAAAATATTTAATTGCATGTCACATTTAGGTACATCATTATTATAGGAGCATGAAACAAAAAGAGAGCTTTTAATATGCACCTAATGAGAGTAAGTGTAGTAACACACAGAATCCAAACACCAACCAAACTAGAGCCAAGTCTCCACAGGCTGACAAGCATTGATCAGAGTCTGATACATGAACAAATAAGGGAAGCTCCTCAAGCCAAGTCTGTCCAATATGAGATTTGTGTGATCTTTTCTGTACGGGAAGTGTTGATGGTGGCGAGTACGTACAGGAGCTGATGTCATCATCATCATCATCAGTCAAGTTGAGTCAGATCAAGTCAAACCCTTGGGGCCTAAATTCTGCCAGTCACATTGAAGTCAGTCCAGTGTTAAAACAAAGGTAGGTCCTGCATTGTAACTTACGTACAGTTTGAGTATATTGACAAAGACAGTTGATAACTATCAAGGTGATGCCTTTTATCCCTGGTTTCCAGTTTCAAACTTGTCAGGCCAGCTGATACATAGCAAGCCTGCATATGTTGACAATTCCTCATAGTGCACCCCACAGTAGAACTACTTCATGTTACGAAATAATCAGAAAAGGACTGTCTACTTTCATGCTTGTATTCAACCAATGTAGCAGCTAGTTGCTGTGGCAAAATAGTTTAATTTCAAGTATAAATAACTATAATGAATAATAAATAATGAACCTAAGTGCAAATTAATCTTGATCATGACAAAACCTTTTCCGTGGACTTCACTGTCACTTTGTATATTGTTGTACAAGTGATTCTCCTCAGTGTCTTTGTTCTCAAGAAGCTTCTCAAGAAGCTTCTCAAGAAGCTTCTCAAGAAGTCAGCGTCCTGACCCATGTCCGATTCTGTCTTCATCCTCCTCAGTCCTTGTCCAATTCATCCTGCTGTCACTTCCTCCTTTCCACAGTGTTTGGTAGGAAATTATTTTCTGGGCATTTCAGAGTGTCATGCTCCCGGTGGGGAAGAATAGAAAGCAGCAGAGAGGTAACTCAGTGCAGGTGCATGCAGCCAGCAAGGTTCTGGTGTGTAAGACTGGGAACTGCAGGGCCAAAGAGGGCTGCCTTGCTGCCTGCCACAAATCCAGGATCCACCAAATTCTGCAGCATGCAGGTACCATGATGCCTGTGGCCGTGGGTCAGGAAGTAGAGTGGGTTGCTCCCTAACTGTAAGTTCAACTAGTTCAGTTCCTTTAATCCATTGTGCCCAAACGTTCTTGAGCAAGATACTGAAATCCAAATTGACCCGATGGCTGTTCCATTTACCATACATCACAGTTCAAGACAGAATATTAGATTTCAACTACTGCAGAGACTATGTAAGAGCAATTTCTGTGTACCGTACTGTTTGGATAAAATGGACGAGAAGACACTGTTGATCCCTGTAGAGAAATCAGTGCCACAAATTAGCTGCAACAAGAGCTGATATCATGGAATCTAATGCAATCTCAAACAGATTACAAAATTAGCTCTTCGAGACACTTGTGCATTACAGTCCTTCACTTGATGGATTAGACAAACACAATATTATTGTCAGACCTGCTGCTTTGTGCGTTGCAATGAATGAGGCCACATGAGTGTTTGGCTAAGACAAGAATGCACAGAGGGGGGTGGGGGGTCTTGATGTTTTGTTTTTTTTTCCCCTCTATTGTCCTCGATTTCTGCAGTCATCAGCCTCCACTAGTTCAAACACGGGATCAGTTACCGTTCTGTCACTGTGAGTGAGGCTGCACGTGTTGCCGTTCATCTCCACGAGTGCTACCTTACACATCTGTCACAGAACATGTAGATGCGTCTAGCAGTGAGACTATTCAGTGCTGTGGTAACATATAACATACCTCACTCAATGTATACTTCCCTCAGGGTAGGCTTTTCCTTGCAGCTAATGTTTCATAAACTACTTGGCTCATAGTTTCAGAGGCATGAGCAATATACTATAAATATACCTTTCTTTTGTATGCTATAATTGTATTACGTGCATTTCATATCTAAAATGATGTATTTTGTGTGAGAGCACTCAGGTGTATTTCATTTATGCTGTATAATGGCGGCTAAATTATGCATAATCATTATTTACACAGGTAATTATCACTGGTACTGAATTTAACACTTCACAAAGCTTTTGCTGTCTGTGCAATTGTGTTAGAAGGATACCAGCCGTTCAGTATGAACAGTCATATGTAAAGTGTAACTACAATTAGCATATTTTTCATCATTCGGTTGCACTGTCACACCAAAACACACACAGACTAGGCAGTGCACATATAGAGAGGAATTGTTTCATCTGTCTGCTGATCTGTCAAGTTTCCATCTCCATGTGTTTGTCAGAGCAGTTTGTCCCTCACTTTGTACCAGGACATGAGGCAGAATTAACCTAAATTGCAGACTCAACCAGGGAGGATTACTGAATACAAGAGCCTAAAACATTACTGCTTTCTTACAAAGCCTGGTGTCAGCATTAACAGAGATTATCTCACATGCAAACAGCAAAATGTTCATGTGTCCATTTGCCTGACATTGGGTGCTTTCCGTGTGAACCATGCATCCTCCTGTCTTCACTCTTGCCTGTAACACACAATTATAGAAAGTTCCCCATCATCGAGGCTTTTCCTTTTATTAAAATGAGGAACAAAGAGAGAGGAGCCATCATGTTATCTTGAGTAGGATGTCTTCACCAGACAAAATAAAATCTTTTGTTGGAATGTGTTTGTGATTGGTCATCTCATCTCATGTGCCAGTGAATGGAGCAGCTGGGCAGCTGTGGAAACTGTAATATTATTTACAAGTGTAGACTGGGCAACACAGGTCTGTGTATGACAGATGAATGAATTAATGACACCAGAGTATTATATCATTACGTGCTACTGGGTGTCTAAGATTATTAAACAGAGTATAGTCAAACAGGACTGTGTGTACTCAGCAAACTTCCCTTTGATGAAAATCAAGACTGAAACACAAAGATGTGCTGTATACAGTGAATGTGTGCGTAGGTGTAAACACATAAATGCTGCTGGTTTACTCTGAAATTTGTGTTAACTGTTGGTTTAGATGTGGCTGACTAAAACTAACGAAAACAAATCCAGGATCTGATGATATTTTCTTGGAAACAGCACTTTGTGTACTAGTGTACAAAAGTCAAATATTACATGACCACGCTTATCTTACACCTCCACTGGGTAAGATACTAAATGCCAGTTTAATGTCAGTGTGTGACTTTAAGCGGAGGGAAGTAAAGTTTCATGTTCTTCAAGTGAGTATTTGAACGTACAACCTGAATCAATCTGAATTAATTTCACTTCTTTACAGTCAAATACTCACTTAAACTACATGAAACTTTACTTTCCTGCCCTGTTTATGGATTTAATGACACTTACAATCAGGGACATATTCTTGCAAAATTGTATTGGTCCTTCAAATATGTGAATTGATTTGACCCCAGCAGGTACATCATGGCCCTAACCGCTGTGTAATGGAAAGACTCCTGCAGAACAGCATGAAGAGAAGCAGATGATGATTGGCAGGGCCCTCTGCAGAGCAGACTCGCAGAGCGACGGGCTGACGGGCTCACTGCCCAGCTGGTTAGGGGTTTTCCTTGTCTGCAGCTGGAAAGGAAAGAGACAAAGGGGTGAAGAGAATGTGGTGGGGTAAGTCAGGATGAGAGAGGCAGAGAGAAGGAGAAAGCACAAACGAGTGAAAGGAGAGAGGCGGACAGAGCGTGGTGCCAGCAATTTGCTCTGCTGTTGCCCCGGGATTCTTAATAAACACATCCATAAAGTAGCTGTAACTCCCCCTTTCAGCTCTCTATTTACAAGACTACCCAACTTAAGGCACAAAATGGAGGTCAGGACAATCAAGACCTTTTTTATTTTTATAACATAACTTTTCCAACTTTCTAAACAAATCAAGTCAACAGCCGTGGAGTCTTTTGACTCTTTTTATAATAATAAATAATAACCAAACAACTCAGAAACATAATATTTGTTGTTGACATATTGTCCACTTTCTATTATTCATTCTATCCATCCATCTTCCCTTACCCTGTTAAGGGTTGCAGGGGATGCTGGAGCACACCCTGGGCAGGTCACCATTCTATCACAGGGTCAACATATGTAGACAAGCAACCACTCACACTCACATACACACACCTATGAGCAATTTAGAGTAATCTACCAACCTAACCTGCATGTCATTGGTACGTGGGAGGAAACAGGTCAAAACTTCACACAGACATGAGGACAAACACAGAAAGACTCAAAGTTGTGAACTTGAACTTGGAAACATCTGAAACAAACACTTGTTCAAATCAAATGTCAGTACTGGTTCCAATAAACTAAACATCCAAATCATGATATTTCCCTAAACTAAACTACCACATTGTTTTTGTGTTAATATATTAGTTGCTCTTACTTACTTACTGCAGCAGTGATTATTGACAGTGTATCTCCTGCTACTGATACTGGGTATCAGAGGGCACAGCCTCTGTACTTGTTTCAGTTGTAAGACTTGTCTTGAATACACCTGCAGACACTCACCTGCTTGTAGAGAAGTAACATTTGATACGACGTGTAAGTAAATATGTCGTTCACACTTGGCCCTCGGACTGAATGAGAGCTCATGTTCCTGGACAAGACAGACATGCTCAAAGTACAAAGTTCTTTGGTTTTAACATCTTCCTAATCAAGACAAATGAATGTATCTTATCCCTGATAATAAGACGGTATGTTTCAAAATAAGTTATTTTTTTTAGAAGCAACTGAAAATCCCTTAATCGCCTTGTTTGTCTTAAGAACAGGACCCATTCCTTCATTTGTGCTTGTTGGAAGCAACTATGAACATGTAGATATTATAGGTATAATAATTATAGATATTCTAATTAGGTTTCTTCTTCATCTTATTACAGATTTAACTACAGTATATATACATGTATGTGTCTGTCTGTGTCTGACTCAGTGGCCTTGACCTGGAAGCAGCCTGTCGCGTCTGTAACCTGGTGAACTCTGTCAATCCCTTCACTACCCCCCTCCACCCTCCACCCAGACACTGCAGCTGTCCAATCTCCCTCTGGGGTCAAAGGGAACATCCTAATGCTTGTCCCACTTGAGACTGGCACCTGTTGCCCCATCTTAGCCCGGCCTTCATAAAGACAACAGAAACAGACCAATTCAATAAAGCAGATTTAGAGCCACGAGGCTCTGATGGTCACCCCACTGTCACTGCTCTCTTCCCCTTCTGCCTTGTTTCAACACAGTTATGAAGTGAAAAATGTTTTATCATTGTGTCATTGCTCTTAGACATATAACAGTTGAGCAGTCATGGCCGCACAACATTTTTCAGTGGGAGAGTGAGGTTGTGTTTATGTGTCTATGCCGTGACTTGTTGTGCAGTGGAAAAAGTTAGACTGGCGTGTGACTTCCTGTGTTGGAATTAATCAGAATTTGTCTTTAGGATCTCTTACAGTTAAATCATAAATATCAAGTATAAAACAAACTATACATATCGTTGTCAATGTAGAGTTTTATGGGTTTGATTGCTGAGGATAGACAAGGTTGATGTATTACCAACAGTATTATCCCTTTAGCATATTAGTTTCTCATACATGCACAGTATTGTGAATAGCTTGTATCAGGGACGGTAATAACCACCACACCATCATGCCAGGTTCTTCCCATTGAACCTGTTTTTGCCCTAGTCTGACAGCTTACTTCCTCCGATCAGTGTCTTGTTTTTAATCTAATGTGTATTCAGCTGTCCAAGACTGTAATTAGACGGCAGATAGATCCCACTGTCAAGTTGACACATTAAAGGCGGAGGAAAATTGGTCTGATTGTGACTTCGACAATGTGTGAGTCAGTGCTCTGATCCTCTCCTTCATTAGAGCAAATCCCTGCCACAAAGACCAATGAAGAAGAGGTTTAGTGGAGACTGGGAGGTCCGCCTATAAATGGCTAATATGCCTTTGTGCATATGTGTGTGTGTTGTATCTGTGATGTAACTTAAAATCTTTCCAAGCTTTTTTTTTTTTTTTTTTCTTTCTGCTGTGTTTCTATATCGCCTCTTCTCGCTGCCACTCACACTCAAACACCCCACTGCTTGACTTATAATTAACTGCAGTTGTTAATGGGCTCAAGAAGAATTTAGTTTGTAAGCTGATCCTACAATTAGGGCTTGTTGACTTTGCATAAATGCTGGGGGCTGCTCTCCCCAGGGGCGCGGGGCAAAAGAAGGACGTCTTTGAGGGGCTGCCAGGTCTGGCCGGACCTCCTGACATGTTAAAGGGGAAGTGGGGTCTAAAACACACACAGTGGAAACCCTTTCAACAGTCTTTCCCTGAATCCTTTGGGGTCATACAGGACATCAGGTTAACCTCTGGAAACTTAGATGAGACCCCGTGGACCAGTGAGTCTCAAATGTGCATCCTCAAGAGGCTAACAACGCAGAATTATTTAAAAAAGGAAATGAGTTTGGAACATTATGGATGTATTGTGCAGGACTTTGTTTTCGCTGAAATGAAGTTAGACATGTTTTAATGGTTGGTGAATGAAACTTAATGTTTTTATTCTGTGTATAAAGCAATATTCTAATATTGGTTTAATATTTGAAACAATTAAATATATACAAATAATAAAAACAAAATACAAAAGTAACTATTATTTTCATTATTATATATGAATAATATTAAATGAATATTATAATACATTGTTACATATATTATATAACTATTCTATTTATTTCTGTTCAGATATTGTCCTTGTATTTTTCAGAAAATTCCTCAATCTTTTTTCGGGCTGCTGCGAGTAATAACAAGTGCACATATTTTATTCTGTTTTTCTCTGTTGCTTAAGAGGGAAGTGATCCAACAGCACAAAGAGAACAGGCTGTGAAAAATAAACTAAACGATCAGAAAAGATATGTCACTTCTCCCCGACCTCCAGCCACTCCAGTGTGGTATAATAACAGCAAACAGAAGTTAACTAGGAGTTACACATGTTTATAATGTGATAAATTATGTGTTTTTTTGTGATTGCCAGCATCTAATAAAAATGTGGTGCTGCCAAAGTATAATTTCAGCTTCAAAATGTGTTACCAAGTTAGCAAGAGATACACTGGTATCTTAGTGGCTCACTGTGTCTTGTCTTTACTGGTCCCCAGTCAGTTCTTTATTGTTCAGCTGCTCACTATGAAATCAAAACACGAGGATTCAATGTGAGTCCAACTACAATTTGTGAGTCCAACTTGCTATTTCATGCAGCAGAGATTTGTGAATTAATTGTCTAGTGTGATAAAATGTACAGCTGTTTGTTAATCCTGGACTAAATAATATGCAAATTTTCATTTTAACGTCAGATAACGTATTTTCAGTACATTTCTGGTTCTGTTGAAGCTCCTGGACATGCTCCATGGCAAGAGGCATCACAGTATTATACTGAGCTTTACAGATGCGGTGCCACTGCAGATATAGTTTACCTACTTGGATTCATGGATATTGAAATGCGTTAACGTATAAATGGTTTACTGTGTCCACTTCACCCTCCTGGGAGATCAGAGTTCAGGGTCAACCGGTTAAACTGAGGCTGTAGGGCACTAGGTAGAAGAATATGTTGTTTTTTTTATGTCTAATTTTAATTATGCTTGATCTTAACAGACTTCCCTTGGGTTATGAATAATTCTATTACTGTCTATCTGACACTTTCACTTCCTACATGGCCTCGGCCAGTGTGAAGATTATTTATGAGCTCAGCTTTATTTGTAAAAGTGTCATGAGGATTCAGTGAGTATAAGAAGAAAATGCTTTTGAAATGATCCTCATCATAAATCACGGCCACAACTGTTCACACACACACACACACAAAGAGAGAGAGAAGACAGGCTCTCTTCACTTCAAATGATCAGTAATTTATGGGGAGGTCCTGCTGTGTTAGGTCAGAGGTCAGAGCTAAACAGCAGAAAAGATATGTTGAGGAGGGAAGGGGCTGTCTATGAGAGAGACATTGGCAGTGAATCAGGTGAGAGCTGTATAACTCAGTCTCACTCTGGACCTTTCACTGATCAGCCTGTTGAGACTAAGTCTAATCCCTTCTCACACACTTCAGACTATAAATCAGTAGAAGCCAACTGAAAAGTGCTGCTAGACAGGTGAGAGGTGGGAATAAATAAATACAAAAGTCAGATGTGTCTAAGTAATTCTTTTTTGATTAGCTAACGCCCCTAAAATCATTCAGATAGCGTGCTGGCAGGTAACTTCTTTGCCACTGTTTTTCTGTCAGCAGCAAGTTTGTCAGGTTGGTTTTGTTCATTAATCATAGTTGCTGGTCTGTTTGTGTTTGTTTTGATAGTGTAGTCATGCACAGCTATAATACACTGCCCTGTAATCACAGATGCTCTTCTCTTTTACATTTCATGTATTGTACAATGATTTGTTAGAAGTAAGGTTACAATTAAGAAATTATCAAGCAATCAAGCAAGATATTGCAAGTCGAGCACGACTGGTCAGGTGAACGCAGAGAAATCACCTGCTTTAGTATTTCTGGCTGGAGTGAAGCTATGCGAGCTGTCAGCTCTGTGTGCCACGTGATTGTACATCCCTGCCTTAAAGATGGTGACTCCCAGTGGATGGTTGCCAGGTCTCTACAGATCATAATAATATTTGAACGGTTGGCAACAGATTTTACAGGTAGAAAAATCCTTTGGTTTCCTTCTAAATATAAACATGCCTGAATACAAAGAACATTATTATATTTTCCAGAGCTGCAGGGTTTCTGCTCCTCCCTCCTGATTAGGCTTCTGTTTGCACTGGCTTCAGGTAGAATCTGTTCACTGACTCCACTACTTTTTTAAGACTATACTTATAAGAAAATGGTGGCCTTTAGCTATCTGGCTACTATTATAGTTATTTTTCTAGTTGGAAAATAACACTAGTCACCAAAAGTAGCTGATCTTGGAACATGGAAACATCAAAGAACAACAACAAACAACAAAGAAAGCATTCATGTGATTAGACCGGTTGTAAAGAATGGATACGCACCATAAGAATGATATGTACATTTTACATTTTATGATATGTACATGTTTATTACTAATCCTGGACAGTTCATTTTACCATTTGTCTTTGGTTTCTTGTCTAAATAAGATCTGTTAAACCCAGTGTTCTTTCAAATCTGTGTGATGATGAATAAAAGTTGAATAATCGTCATTTCATAGTGGGAGTCAGTGCTAACACATATCTCAATATTTATGAGTAACTTTAAACAGGAGTCAGTATTCAAAACAGAATTAATAAGGTTACAAATGAGCTATCTGGCAGATCTTTCTCTTCCTCAGTTGTAATGGGAGAATTCTCCTGATCCCCCGGTGGTGTTCCCTTGGGGTCAGTTCTGAGTTACAATCATATTATATAATCATTTCCCATTCATAAACTTCCTTTAGGTCATATAATCCAGTGGTATAATTGTAATTTCCACTGTTATGCAGATGATATACAATTTTATGTTCCACTGACTCTTAGGGATGAAATTTCTTTTCCTCAGTTCAATGAGTCTAAATCTGGAATCCTTTGATACACTCCAAGGAATTCTGGGAGCCTTTCCTCTCTGAAGTCAAGCATTTCACTCCTGATTTGGTGGTGATACTTGACTCTGATCTTAGTTTCAAAATACAAATCACCAAGGTAGTACAATCATAAGGAGTATTGCAAAATATGAATTTGTTATCCCAAGCAAACCATGAAAAAAGTCATCCATTCTTTCATCTCGACACATCTGGACTATTGTAATTCCCTGTTTTTAGAGTTCAGCCAAAAGGTCATATCCAGAGCTCAATAAAACTCAGCTGCTAGACTTTTAACGATCCTAAAAGACACGATTAAATCACTCTCATCCAACTACACTGCCTGACTGTTATTATTAATTTCAAACATACTCATAGAGCTGCCTACCTAAACTATAAATTGTGTCAGTGGTCAATGTGGTTTCTATCCATCTTTAATGACTGTGATTTTACCTGATTTTATTACTTTTTTCAATGTTGTTTTCTTTTTTCTGTTTGACTGTGTGCATTTTTTAAATCTTGTTGCATGAAGCACATTATAAGTGCTATACAATTATGTACAATAGCTGTGAGATAGTTTATATTATTATAGTTTATATTTCCTCACACAAGAAGTTCAAGATTGACTTACGGTCTTGTTCCACTGAAGGAATTTTGTATTTCTGTCTTGGGACATCTCAACTAGTTTTCTTTTTTGCTATTTCGGTACAGCATGGTGATGTCACTATTTCCCACACTTCACTCAGTTTTTGTGGCTAATACTTTGCACAATGTTGAGACTCTTACGAGCTTCACTAATTGCCTCATATTTCTCTGACTATACAATCATGTCCATTTAGAGCTAATATAACTTATCAGCATTCAAAATAAAACTGTCATGGCCATTTCGGCGTTTTGTTCACCTCTTCGTAACGCTCAGGGATGTTATGCTTTACCACGTCTTTGGAAGACAGATGAACAGTTAGTCCAGCCATTATATCATATCTCCCACTGAGACACATGTTTACAGGACAGCAAATCGAGCTCTAATGAAGTCATCGCCAAGAGAAATGCTGGGATAGGCCCGCAGCGAGCGAGTGTGTCCGATGCCAAGTACCTCTGTACAGTGATGAACGACTCCGGCCGAATTTTGCTAATGATCATTTTGGAAAAGTAAATAGATGTATCCAGCATCAATATTTCTTAATTACAGTCGTTTCCTGTGGAATTCTCTGTTGACGAAAACACGGCGAAACAATCAATCAGGCAACAGAGAGAAAGAAAGACTCTGGGAAGCGGGAAAGTAAACCTCAAAGGATGGATTTCATCACTCGCAGTGGATTTTCAGCTTTTTTAAAGTGACTAGGTGTGTGTGCGCACATGTCTGAGAACAGTAAAGGGAGTGACACCCACATTAAAGAAAGCAAGCGTGTGTGGGGCAACCGAGAGAAAAACACAGTGACTTTCGCTGCCCTCTAAATCCCCTGCAGGCTATATGCCAGTGGCTACATGCTGCTCAAAGTGCCTTAATGCCCTGTCAGCTGTGCCAGTGGGAAAGAACACACACAAACACACACAGTGAATCATGAACTGAAACACACACACACAGACACACACCACAGTATAAAGGGATGCAGCTGCTGCCAAGAAGAACATATGAACCCTGAGACAGTGTGTGTGTGTTTGAGGGTTTGGGGATAGCGGCACGACATGTGTATTTACTGTGTGTGACCAGAAGCAATGGCGGTATTGAAACTGTTACAGTTATGCACATTTTCACACTGAACATCTACTGTCCGTCTCGACATCCTCACACCTCCTTAGCTTCTTTTAGTCCAACGAGATTGAAAAATAGGAGGAATTAATCCTCCTTACATAAAACATGACATAAACACTACAGAAAAAACTTTCAAACCTTTGAAAACCATAAGATTTTCGTGTTTTCTTCAGTTCAATATGATAAATTCATCCAGCATAAAACAGCAGACAGAAAATGTCAAGTGAAGGAATATCTTGAAGCTTAAGTGGTGGATATTTCTCTTCTGTTCAAGCAGAGACCAAAACAGAGAAAAAAGGACACAACTATAAATATATCACAATGTTTCTTAGTGGCTGCTGGATGGATGTACAAGAGCCAGGATATACTTGGAGGGAGATGGTTTGTATATGTCTCAAATGAAAATAAAAGACAGACTTCTCAACTTTATGACCTCCACATGGCCAAGCTATGATCAATGATAGCAAGGATCAGATGTAGTGTGGCTAATTCTACAGTCAGAAAGATTTGTGGAGAACAGGTCTCTGATGCTCCACAACTGTCTGACAAGCAACTCTTACTGTTTTTTTTTTTTTTGTGCTGCCTTTAATAGTTGCCAGGTTGTTTCATGAATGTTTTCCCCGAGGAGCATTTTTGAAATTGTTGCAACAACAAAGCTTTCTGAGTGCGCTACACCAAATTAACCAAAACAAAAAGATGAAAAATCTAAAATGATGGTCATTGCAGAAATCTATAGATTAGGCTGCAGCTCCGCCGATGTTTGACATAATATGATGAGAAATGCAGATTTTCAAAGAAATAAAATGTTTATATTGTAAAAACTTTTGTATGTTTTCCAAACACGTATCATCAAATCATACTTTAACCATCTGCTACCACACCACCTACCCACCCACCACGTTCTCTGTTAACTAGACTCTCCGGTATGAAAGGCCAGGATTAACCTTGGATTTGAAACAGGCCGCAGGCCCATACACTGAGCAATCCTTCTGTCGGACCCACCCTGAGCTCATCTCTGCCTAATGAATAGCCCTGGTCACAGGTGAACACACACACAGATAGACAGGGACACCCACACAACAAATAAAGACACATAGGCTGTTACGCATGCCTTTACACACACTCACAGAATCAGCATATCAGCTCTCTTTCTCTCTTTTTGTGTGAGAGTTTCTTCAGTCACAAATGTTGGTATTGTTTGTTCTGTCAAAAGGAGCTCTTAGAGGGAACACACAAACATGAGCGAGCACGTGCACACACACACACACACACACACACACACACACACACACAGAAATAGAGCCAGACTGAATTTAAAAGCATTTTAGCTGCAGCTCCTTTATCAGAGCCGTTCCTCGGAGAAATACGCGTCTGGCTTAGAGCAGAAAAGTCAAATCTGTCAAAAGGTCTTGAGAAGGGCTTAGCAAGTCACTAGTGAAAAACTGTGTGTGTGGTAAGTGTGCAGCATGTCTGACTGCTTTCTGCTCTCACATACAATCCCATATTTCCTCCTGTCTCAAATACCTCCTTGAAACATGATAGTGGCAACAAGTATAATCTAAACTATGAATGGATATGAGCAGGATAGTAAATACTACACACATACATATTGCTGCATGTAAGGAAGAAAACACACACTAATAACTGTTGTATCTAACAGTTTTAAATCTTTTGTCATTGTCCTGTCATTTTCAGATAATTACTCAAACATATGCTCCGCAAAATACATTGTCACAGCAATTCATTCATTTTTCTTTATCTCTTTATTATTAACATTTCATGTTTTATTTCATCTTAAACCACATTCTCATGCCGTGTATCTGTAAATTCATACAGTCTTTGTTCATTTCTCCTTTTTTTCTGACTTTTGCGCACACACACACACACACACACACACACACACACAGTTTTGTGTAGTGTAATCTGCTGATAGGAGATAGTGCTTATTAGTGTCCTATAAATCTTTTCTACCTCCCAGTGGAGCCCTAAGTCATAATTTACAGCAACACGTGCTGCTGATGTTCAGGCCGCAGCCATTGTGAGTTTCTGAAAGCTGGCGGCTACAGATAGCCAAATTTAACTTTACAGCAGAGATGATGAGGCCATGATAAGACAATATGTTGATCACTGATTGTTGGGTTTTAATCTCATCTATATGGCCAGATCACATAGGTTTTTTTAATAAAAGATTATATATGATAAACACATCCGTCAAAGCATTGCTGCTGTTTCCTAGGGGCAGAAGTATGCGGTGCGCTGTAAGCAGCAAAATTACTACAATCAACACATGCCATCACCTCTTTGAGTGGATGCAGGCTAGGGTTAAAAAAAGTTACGAGAAGAGGAAACACAAGGTGAAAAAGGGAGGAGAAGAGGGTGGAGGGAAGATAAATCTTGTCTCTTGTGTTCACAACCGGCCTGTCAAAGTTAAAACATGACATTTATGTGCAATGTTTTTTTTTTTTTTGTTTTTTTTTCGTTCGTAACACTAATAGGAGCTGCAAAAAATGCAGACTATTTGTAAAATTTTGTTTTGAGGGAACTATTGTTCAGAGTGATTGACAGTGACACAGCACACAATGCCTTGGAATAAGCATGTAATCTGGGGTATCAGATTCAATGCACCGGTAAAACAGTGTGTTAGCGGTGAATGGAGTCTTTGTGGAGGTTGTGGCTTACAGCTTCATTTGCATGCAGTGATAAACGTTGTTTACACTGGACATACGGCTCTGTGAAGTGGTAGGTAAACGCAGCAGGAATGATAGATTTACTGCCTCACATGGGAGCCAGACGGTTATGAAGTATGCGCACGCACACACACAGCTGCGCACACACACATACACAAACACACACACACACACACACAGACCAATTCATGCATCAGGTATGCAAACATGAACACATAGGCAAATACACACAGTCAGATGGATAATTTCATGGGATGTAACGTGCACACACACACACACACACACACATATATACACACATAAAACAGCCACTTGGTGGGTTATAAATGCCAACTTCTTTCCTCCATGGCTGAAGACATATTTCCAGGTAATATATCAACATCATGCTCAAACAATGTTTATTTTCTCCATTTAGATTTGATAAACACATACAGTAGATATAATCTAAAGCTTTCATGGGTGGAGATGAGGTATGGAGTTCACTAAGTCTACTGCCTCATTCCGATGTGAGGAATCCCCTCTCTAGGCAGGCAGGGCAGGCTGTGGGGAGGGGACCAGGGCCCATAAGGAGTCCCAGCCCCATTTAAGGAGCAGCAAATGATTTGTCATCTTCTGGAGGTGAGGGACAGGACGGTGGCAGCGTGGCTTTGCAGAAGGGGTGTAGGAGGGGGTGGGGGGCAGGGGCAGCGATTTAAGGCAGTAAACGGGTTTCGGGTCACCGGCAGTACACAGTGGGCCAGTCACTCAGCTCCATAACTGGACAAGGTAAAGGGAACAGGATGGAGTCAGGCAGTGAGGATTGTGGAGACAGGGGTGATAGATGGTCGCCATTCACCTCCCTCACCCAACTACAACACCCCTCCAGAACATATAAGTCTGTGGAAATGGTAGTTCAGCATTCTTTTATATAAAGTCCATTCAGTTTAAAGTCAGGTATATTTGTTTTACTGTTCCAGGTAAAGTTGTTCACAGATGACACCAGAGGAGGTGCATGGGAGAACTTCACTGCTGCTATTGAGCCGTGGTGTGAAACGAACACTACAGGCACATAACCTCCTGCACCCCCCCTGTGTGTTAAGCGCATCTCTCTGTCAGTGGGAGAAATAATATTGAGTTTCCCAGTTTCCCACAGAGACTTGTAGCAGTGGGACAGCATAGGGGTCAGACATTTTTCTCATGTGCTGCCAGCCAGCTACTGCTGTTAAGGCCAATAAATCAGCTGATGGTAAACACACAGACTGTGACTGAGTGGAAAAAAAACAACAAAAGACAGCAGAATACACCCTTTATAAAGTGGTTTGTGGATCAGATGATAAGGTCAAAACTCAAGTGATGATGTAGATTTTCAGTTGGTAGATAAAGCAATTGTAATTACATATTACCAGAATAATAAGGGTTGGGTTCCACCAGCAGGTTCTGTTTTGGATATGATCCCAGATCAACTAAATTTATATGCTCTAAGCTCTGATGGAAACACATCTTGCATTTAACCTGTTATTTCTTGTCTGTTTTTATTAGCAAAAAGCATTGAAGAAAACATTTGAGGAGCAGGCTCCCACTGTCACGTTGGCCAGTCAAAATAAAAAAATACTACCTTCATTAGATAATATCATTTATAGGTGACTGATCATGAGAGACCATGAAAAAAAGTGAAACTTAGTTATTGTTTGTTTATGATGATCTCAACAAGCTGGTGTCAGTGTTTCGCCAAGGATCATTAATTTAAGAAATAACATCACTGTACGATTGTTGTGCTTTTGTACCTCAACAGCACTAACTGACTGATGATTATAAATACAGGCTTGTAGATGAGTTAGCTGGAGTCACTGACATACTGTGTGTTTTTAGGCACACATTAACACATAAACACACTGGACTAGATTTAGCCATGTCTGACAGAGGCCTGATTGGTGTCTGTGTCGCTGGGTGGGCTGATTTAAAGTGTCCCTGAGGTATCGTTCCAGGTAGGAAGACAGACAGGGGCCTGGAGTTGTCCACCCATCCCCACCTCCCACTCACTCCCCCTGCTTCCCTTACTGTGAGCAGACCCCGGCCTCTCTCTCTCTCCCTCTCTCTCACACACACACACAGTAACACATATTTTTTCAACCTAGATTTCTCTCCATCCACACAATATCCATGCGTTCTCAGACTGGCCCAAATTGCTTGGGTGCCCCCACCCCCAACCCAAACCCATCCTGTCCCCAACGAGCAGCCACACATTCCAGCAGCACCCGCGCTTATTATTGGAGGAAATTTATAGGGCCATTTATTTAACTGGATCTGAATGACATTGGTTCTGGATGAGTGGAGCTAGGGCAAACTGCCGGGCCATGTGGTCCAGGGAAAACAGAGCAGGGGATAAATCAACTGACAGGGGAAGAGAGAGAATGAGAGAGAGAGGTGGTGGGTGGGAAGGTGGGAGACAGATAGAGAGACAGGGAAGCAGACTGCAAGTGAGAGGAAAAGTGAAATGAGAATATTAGATGATGAGTCCAGTCCTCCCCTGAAAACATAATTTATATAAGCTATTAAGCACATATTGACTCCCACACACCGGCTGATTCAGGACCTGTCACCATGTGCGCACAAAGTAAACAAAAATAAAGTTGTTACTGATGCTGAGAATGAACTGATTAAAATGAAGAAAAAGTGAGTTTCCAGCTGGTACGCCAATGTATATCAGAGAGAAGTTAGACAAATGATGCAAAGCATCGTGTCTGGCCAGATTCTTGATCTATGGCTTTCTACCACATCACTCAGACAGGCACAAACCCCATGACACTTTCTGCAACACTGAACATTCAGGAATGTCTGAACGCAAAGAGAGGAAGCACATTACATAGCCAGGGGGATCTCACAGGCTCTTAGCATGTATACATATGTGTCTCACTCACAGGTGTCTCAGCGATAATCACAGAGCTGACAGGGTTCAGACATGGAGGACGCTGTGAAAAAGGAGATGCTTTAAAATAACAGTTGTAATGTGAGTCAATGTCATTTATGTAATGGAGTAAAAATAAATTGCTTGAAAAAATGAACTAGCAAAGAAAACTGTGGCTAAAGTGCATCTGCCCCGGTTGTAAATGTTTTAATCTGAACTTTTAGTTGCAAGATTATGAATTCAATTATTTAAAAAACCTTTCTAGAATTACCACTTGTGGTTGTATATCTCCACCAGCAAGGTCAGTTGTAGCTAAGGACCGTGTGAACTCTTGTGCTAAAAATGTGTTTTCAAAAATAAAGGTGGATAAATCATTCAGTGCAACTCATTACGACACAAGATTTGTCTTTTCTGTTTCAGTAAGTCTCAGTGTGACCTCCAGGATTTACACCTGTAACAACTGTCACCTGTTAGCAGACAGCAAACAAGAACCATTAATGTTCAAATCACTAATTAATATTCAGCTACAGGAACAAAATAGATTAAAGATTAAAAGACTATCTGGTCATAAGCAGTCGTTTCACCAAATGTCAATAAACCATTTAAGTAGAATGGATAGGACTAACTGCTTCTCTGTGGATTTAGTTTTTAGCATAGATCACAAATACTGAGAAAGACATGAAAACACGCGTGGACAGAAGGCATTTTTGTATGTCTTTGATTCAATGTCAGTATATAGGGGCGAAAACAAGCTTGAGTCTCGTATTCCCAAATGTGAGAGGCAATCTAAGTGCATATCAAACGCATTTAAAGACCCAGACAGCATATTCACTTTCATCCTTGGATGTATTAAGAGTTTCATCACATGCCAACATGTGATCTGAACCCTCATTGTACTTGAAAAAGAATGTGATCTGGTCCTACCAAGTAATGTACTCCCTATGGGATATTTTTCCAATTTTAAATTGGAATGAATGATACGGAACAGACTTCAGAGGTAATTTGAGTCCTGTTTACTCAGCCCAACCTAATGCAAACAATCCTACACACACATCCACACACACACACACTGCACTAAGTGACTGACACTGACGGCTGTCACAGGCCACTGGAGGAGGGGTGGGGAGGTTGGGGGGAGAGATGCAGATAATCCCTGGCCACAGTAATGACCTGCCTTCAAAGCAAACTCTCAGACACTCACACACACACTCACACAGATGTAGACACCTCATCCTGGACCCAGAACATACAAATGCCAGCGACTGACCAAACAGTGTGAAATCAGAAGATCTGACCATCACTTACCCAGAGCAGCAGTTTTAGTGCATGATGCTGATTAGACTCCAGAAACTTTGGCAGTGACTTCATTTATTTGAACTTTTGCAATACAGCACCAAATGGCCTAAAGGGGGTGCTATGATATTTGCAGTGTAGTCACACTGACACGAGTGCCACTAACTGTAATAAAACAATTAATATTATTACAGACATGTAATGTTTTCTTGCTCTGGCTATGATGATACTTTAACAGATCAATAGTCATCATCAGCTACACACATATGCACAATACATGTAATTGTATGTGTCACAACAGTGTGACACAACAGATCCCGGCGGACTCACTCATATTTACCCTACCCTTGTTATTTGGTGGAGCAGATGGCTCCCTGTTCCAGTATTAAGCCGATTCCCATTTCCTGTTTCTGCTCACAGCTGCTCAACCACAACACTTGAAAGAGGAAATGTGTTGTTGAAGATAATGCTTCAATAATTCACATTATATTATATTATGTTATTTAACATAAGCATAAATGCTCAGAAGACCTAGTAAATATGTGGAATTAAAAGTATTTATCCACAATCAGTTCAATAACATTGATTTTTACAGTGAATTACAAATTCACACAAAAATGTGAAATTATTCTTGATATGACCTCTATATCACATTATGTTGCCATGAAGATATCTATTATTATACACATGTCGGTGTTGTATAACTCGGGAGGTTAAAATTAATCCTTGGAATTGTGGGAAAATATGTCTAATTTAGGATAAAACATAGATTACATACATAGGAAAAAAAAACATAACTTTAACTGCTGCTCTGTAGGAAACGTTCATCTTCTTAACACCAAACTTTTTGGCCTGATCTGTTTTCATCAGTGTCATTATCATAAACTCCTCTGAGGCCCACACACTCCAGCCTCCAGAGGCCCGACTCAGGCCCTTCTACCAGGTGAGTCCAGCTGAAAGCATTCCTAGGAGGGTGAGGAGGTATAAAGGGGAGTGGACAGAAGAAGATAAGTTGTTAGAAGACGGACCCACCACCCACGAAGGCCGCCACGCTCTCTGCTCCTCTGAAGGTTGCCTACCTCCTAATTTGCATCAGTAAACAAGCATCCAACAACATCAAAGTGTCGACAGCAATGAGGCCTGACGCGGGAACGGACTCGCGTTTAAGCATGTGTGCAGGTGTGTGTGCGCGTTTAAGTGTGTCTGCACCAATCTGCCAGCGAGCGTGTGTGTGTGTTTTATTTTTTGTGGGCTTTATGGGAGTGAATACCTGTCATCGGGACAGCACTGGTTGTCAGTGGAGGATTTATAAACTTAAAAATATCACTTTATGAGATGCAGTAGATTTCGGTATAAATTTTGGCAGAAAAAGAAGTCAGTTAAGAAAACTGAAATCTGAAAAACAGGTTCAGTCCAAACAGAATTCCTATCAGTTTTCATAACACAAACCCTGGTGTGTATATCTATATGCTAAAAAAATCCATCAATGTGAATGTGTGTATACATGTTTCTTTAGATGGGCCGCCACCCACGGAGACATGTCAGGTAAATATTTATAGGGTGGGGTGAAGTGTCCAGCGTCCAGAGAGGGCACATGCCATGTGAAGCTATCCATCCACTCCAAGCAGGCATCTGATACGGATGGAGACACCTGATCCTGCATTAGTCCGCCTCTGAAGCTGAGCAACATCGTAACTAACCCTAAACATCAACTTGAACTGAAGGGCCTCAAGCCAAATAACTCTGTGTGTGAGTATACGTGCAGGCAGTTTGACTTGGATGCGCATATTTTAACTTATACACGTCGGTCATGATAGCTAAAATCTTTGAAATCTGAAGTTTGAAGATGAGTAATTGTTTTCAGCTTTTGTAGTTCCTGTGTGAATGTGTATGTAGGCAGGATTGTGTGTGTGTGTGTGTGTGTACTGGGAGTGTTGTTGTCATATGTCACTTGGAGAGACAGGTGATGACAGACACTTTTCTACAGCAAGAACACAGAGCAGATCCAAACTCACTGGAGCAGACTGGTAAAGGTTATCATTGATGCTTCCCTTCCAGTTAAGTGTCTGCTTTTATCCGGGCACATCAGTGTACACTTACAGCAGGTATTATTGTCAGAATCTTATCTGTTGCTTTGCTGGCGAAGCTGTACAGTTCATGTTCTGGTACCCGGATGCCCACCTCTCCCCCTTCAGTGCCAGGTGCTCTTACACCAGCAAACCACACAGGGGAGCTACTGCTTTTTCCAAGCTCTGTAACAGAGACACACACACATACATACATACTCACTCATACTGTCTCTGCAGCCAAACATTCCCCTCAGTCAACCTGCTGCACTGGGTTCGCTACGGATCAGCAGTTGAGCTGGAAGCTTGAAAGGCAGGGATTTCTCTTCTCAGCTAGAAAATGAGCAAGATCGTATAAATAGTATGCAAGCATAACATCTGTTCTCTTCTATTTTTATTGCTGTGTGCTATTATAATACGTTAACCTGTGACATCGCAAATAGAAGCAGATAATAACATTGGCTGCTTCTGAACCATCAATAAAATATCTACACTTTGAGTGTGTGTGTAAATACACCATGTAATTTCAGATTTTTCAAAAAATGTGTAAAAACGTGTGGTTGTTTTTTTTTTTTAATAAGTGAAGCAACATCTGTTTCAGATTTCGATTGTCAAAATGACAGACAAGTTTCAGTTTTTTTTATTTTTATTTTTCCCATTCTACATATTATATTGTATGTAAGACACAATATTTAATATATTAATTTAGTTGATCTTTTGGCCGTGTAACACAAAAGGATTTAAGGTTTTAATAGGACAAAAAAGTTACAGTCTAAAAATAAAATCTTTTCAAATGGAAAAAAACAGAGTGAAAAATATTGATGTCCAACCCTCTTCCTCTTAGTCATATGTAAACACGACTCGTATCTAGGACAATGATGTCAGATACGGTAAGAGACATACAGCAAGTGAAGACATGTTCTAGTAAATATCATTACATTCAAGCTGGCTGAAAATATGCCAGCCTGCAAGACAAACTGTAGGACTGAATTAAGATTAATGAGCTGAGAAATTAGGCCCAAACACAAGGAATATTTTTTTTCTTTCCACATCCAGTTCGCTCTGTTCAATGTTTAGTGCTGTCTCAGACATACGGGAGGCTGCTGCAACGCGAACGATTCCTGCTCGCCTCTGTTGCTCAGTTCATCTGTCAGAGGGTCCATCCATATTTTTACGATGCGGGACAGGACGATAGGGGCCTGTGAGGCAGCTATATGAGAGTATGGGCACGGTGGTGTAATATCAGTGTAAATAAAGGTATTTACACTGTGGCAGACACACTCAAGGAACTTTGATCCAGCTACAAATATGAGCCAAAAAGTAAAACTCAGCTGATCCAGAGAAAACTTAGTTTTATTGTGAAATCAGATGCTTCTCTGCAAGGAAAGGACCGAGATAAAGGTCATCAGTGACTTGGATTAAATAATCATGTGTGTTAGAGTGATGATGTGTTTTCACATTATCTTTTAAATTATTAACATCAAGTCCTGTTGGTCACATTTAATTGCCAGCTGCACAAATATAATCTATCTAAAATATAACTATTCAGTGATTTAAATACATGTCATACAGTTGCTCTCTGTATCAGGTATTATTCCTTAAATATACTCCTACTTTGTATATGTTTTACATAAATTAAAACCACCAGTTTCATGTTTGCTCAGTAGTTTGCGTCATTTAATAGTTTACTGTTTGTGTGATGATTTAATTTGCTTATGAACCACAAATCGATTCTTTTAAATATAAATGTATACTTTCAGTTTAGTTCAACATGACCTAAACATTTCTTTTAAAAAAAAACATATTATAAAATACAGTATTTTTATGAAGATATACATTAAACCTATACATACATTATAAATAACTTTTTTTTAAACTGTAATTAATTTTTAACTTTAATAATGAAAGGACTGGTGAAGTTATAAAACATTTACATTTTCTGTACCGTGCTACAGCAACATTTATAAATTATGATTTTTTTTTATAATTCAATTTTTTAAAGGAATGTGAGTAAATATTTCCAAATGATAAATACATCCAGGACTGTTCTAAACATTATGTGATTAAAATAAACACTTCTGATTAGAGTTTATAAATTATACTAATAATAATATATTCAAATAATCTAAGTTCAAACAAAAAACAAATACTTCATAGAAACAGAAAAGTCAGTTTGAGTCCAACATGAATGGATTCCTTCAGCAAATGTAGCTCCTGGCTCAGTACAATAGTTAAGGGAACTTTTTCATTATAAGAGGGCCATGTAATCTCTGGACCCTTTGTTTTCCTTTGGCTCTCAAATGTTCCTCGCCACCTCCAGAGCTGGCTAATGGATGCAGATGGAGGAAGTGTTTGACATTATGGACACAGCAGTGCTTGTTTTAGAGGAGCTGGTCATGTGGTCTGCCCTAGCAGGCCACACAGTACCCCCTTAATGTGACCCGGACCCCCCAGCCAACTCCAGTGGGTTTCAAGAACCCACTGAAGTCCGCTCAGGGGAAACTGAGTGTCAGTTTGCCCCCCCCCCCTCCAGTGAACACAAGTCAACATGCCTTAATCCCCCCCTCACCTAAAGTTACACTTTTGGGTCTGCAATTACCCAGCAGGCCAAATCTCCTCCACACCCTACTGAGCTCGCTCTTTCCGAGCTCTTACGCAGAGCTCCAGGCTGGGACTGTAGCCAGGGCACAGACCTCCGTACAGAGACCCAGAGCTGCTGCTTGTGCTGCAGGTTTCCATGGTGTGGTGCGGCTCAGCCACATGGTCCCTCATCTTTCACTGTCACCATGCTTGGGAAGAGGAGATCAAAACAAACATGTGGTGGCAGGGAGCGTCTGGCATGATGAATCGCTGTAATCAGCATTAGACGGCCTAGTACTCGCTCTGATTGGTGGAGTCTGCTTTTGACAGATTCTCCAAGTGACTGAGTGACAAGATGCACAAAGAAAGATTTGTGACCTGAAGCACAGTCTAAGACCTGAGACACAGCTGATTCGAGCAAAACCGCCACTGAGAGGAGCCTGCAGGTCACTCTAGACTGAGCTACGCTGAATTTCATATATTCTAGGGGGGGGGGGGACTTGCAACACAGAAGCTGAGTGTTTGGTGGGCGCCATGTCCATTATCAACTGGCCCAGAGCCATGCCAACAAAGATGATGGGGGTGTAAATTCCAGGCCTTGGTATCGGCTCCATTCTGCACATTGTTTACCTCCTGTGTGGCTTCCTGCTTCTTCATCTTGGAAGAGGAGCACAGGAAGGCCTGATATTCCCCCCTCAACCCAAATCTCCTGTTCGCCTAAACAAAAAGCCACATTGTAGCTCATTTTCCTGTCTCCTCTGCTGCGCGTTTCCAACTGGGGGTGTGGTATTGGCATTCCTCAAGGTCAAATCTCTGTACGCCTCTGATCCCCTTAATTTCACTGTCTGGGGTTGGTGTGGGGGCCTCTCTAATGGACATGTTATCCACTTCCTGCTGCTGGTAAAAGGCGATCCTGATCCTGCTGACACAGAATGAACTGCCACGTTAAAATCCCACTAAACACCTTCACCGTTTCAAATTGAAGACGCACTGGAGGACTCATCATCTTCCCGATCCCTGAGGATGGAACCTTGCCTCAGATGGGTCGAAGGGACGACGCATGTAGGCGACTAAGAATGAGGAGGAGGAGGGGAGAAAGAAACAGGATCAGCCCCTGAAAGGTGCATTTACTGACGGGAGTGACCGTAAAGGAAACATTCACTCAGCTGAGTTTTCGGAGGAAAAGCAACAGAATCTGACCACCCCACTGGCTCAGACATCAACTCTATAACACAGTTATTAATTTCAGCTAGAGAGGGAAAGTAGTTAATGGGATATGCACACATGCTCTCAAACACACACACACTCATACACGTGCACAGTGGACCTGTTTGTAATGGCCTTTGACTAGAGGTCTGTGGTTCAAGTTCAAGAAAGCAGCAGAGGCCAGAGAAGAGTGAAGAAGCCAGGGAGGCTGAAGAAGGACAGATGGAGGGAGCAATCTGGGGATGGAGAGATGGAAGAAGTTGAGGAGGGGCTGTTTAGGGGCACGAGGTGGCGGTGGGAAGGGGGTCTCAGTCTTGAGCCCTCTCTGCCAGAAACAACAAGCAGGCCTTCTCATATTCAAATAAATACCAAGTCAGTGGGGAGTAGGGAGGGGCAGCAGATAAGGAGGAGGCAAGGGGCGAGAGCCAGACTGGAGGATGGCTTCTCTGCTACATTGAAGTCTATTTAGGATCACGGGCCAGGCCCGAGAAGAGCAAAGCAGGCAGTGACAGATTTATAATGAGCGTAGACTCTGCCCTTGCATTTAATACCGGCTTAAGACGTATTAGAGAGACAAAGGCTGCGGATCCTGCTTGGGGAGAAGAAAGGCCTTAATTAATTTGGAGAGATCACGGAGGCCCTGGGCCCACATCATCGGTTCTTTGTGGCAGGAATGCCAGCTATTTACCGGTGCTCCAATAGGGCTGCAGGGAGAGGCGAGGTGATGACGACTGGGGCGGCCGTGCAACAGATAGGAAAAGGATACTTTTCAAAAGCTAAAAGCTTCCCAGTTTTAAAACAAAGACGGGAGGGAAAGAGAAGAAGTGATTTTGAAAAGGGATCTGACTCCATGCACCCCCACCCTACTCCACCCCACCACCACCCCAACCGTCCTATGTCCTACACACACATTCCAAACTGTTTTTGCTCTCTCTTCATTTCTGAACGAGAAATCTGATAACGGCTTTGAAAAAGAATATTTAGAGCATGTACAACATATTTTTTAAATACACCTATTTTTCTGTCTTGATATGAAACACGTTAAGGCATTTTCATATTTTACTGTACCTTACAATAATCTCCTGCTAGCTGAATGATAACTGTTTATTCCTGTCTCCTTTACGGTGTTGCTTCAGGTGTGGTGGGGCTGCGGAGAGAGCCGGGAGCAGGGGCCAGCCTGCACCAGGCTGCTCAGAGCCGGCCGAAGGGCACAGTTGGCAGCTGTCAGACCCGTCCGTTAACTCGGTAGAAGACATGTGGAGAGACAGGACCTTCCTTCCCAAAATAAACAAAGAGTGGTGGCACACATCTTCCCAGACAACTGCAAAGGGGGAGGGAGAAAGTGAAAATTGTGCTTTTCTTTCTTTGTCTCTTTATTTCTGAACAATCAGGGCAGTGAAGTCGTCAAAACTCATAATCTATAAACATTAGGACAAAACAGATATTCAGCTAAGCTATTTAAGAAACAAAAAAAGACTTATTGCCAGGAAAATGTCATTCAGAATGTCATTTAAAGCATGACATTCCATTATGTGGGTTGTTTTTGAAACATTAACCTGCGTCCTCTTATGTTTTTATATGAACAATATTGAAAGCTTAAGTCTACACCCTGCTTTTTCCGTGTTTTATGAATGTGTGTGGGAATATATGTTGGGACAGACACTGGGGAATCATGATTTTCACCTTTTGGTCAAACCATTGTGTTCACGTCCATTGTGTTTTTTTATGTACATGTCCTTTTATGATGACCCCAAAAATACAAAGAGAACAGGGCTGAACAGGAAAACCACATTTATATGCCAACAAGGAAATGTGTTTCAGCTTATTTTTCCCTTTTCTGTTTTTTTTTTTTTTTTTTTTTTTTTTTTGAGAAAAGAGGAATTCCATGTAATATTTAGGAGAAGTTCATATGTCCTCTAAGCCTCTAAGACGCATACAAAATCTCCCACTTATTTATTATAATATAATTAAAACGTAGCTTCACTATTAACATAGTGAAATTGACTGGATCACTGTGCTGTAGTCCTTTACGCATGACTGGAGGCCTATTGAGGGACGATCCGCAAACACCTGTAACACAACGTGAGCACACATACAATCTACCTCGCTGCAATAATCTCTTTGTATGTATTTGCATATAATAACAAGTTTATTCACCATCAAACCGACGATTTTTCACATTTAATCACCAACCAACGCCATTTGGAAAAAAAAAAAAAAAAAAAAAAAAAAACTCCTCTAAATATCCCGCTAACCACTCGATGACAGATGATAGACATGAAATTTACAAATAGGGAAAAATAAATAATGGTAGACATCGAACAAAATATCCATCACATCCATCACATGGTAAAATGTTTGGACGTTTTTAATGAAAAACACCAATTAGTATTTACGCTGATGTGGACATCTCATTCCGGGAAAGGAGGTGGTGGACTTTCTTTTTTTTTTTTTTTTTTACTCGGCAGAGTGAAAGAAGGCATACACAAATTTAGCCAGCCGACAAAATTAGACAGACTACTGGTGCTGTGAGACAGCGGACTGCTTGCACCTGCACGAATGCGTAATTATTTTTACATCTTTTTTTTTTTTTTTTGCACCAGTCTCTAGTTTAATGTAGCTTATCTCCGGTTACGCATCTGATGATTCAATTATTTATTATTGTAGCTAATGAATTTGTAGCGGTGCTGGACGGGAAAGACTAGTGATATAAGAGCAAAACAGAAACAAACTATAATTTTATTATAGAGTTTATTGTAGAGTCTATAATTGTATTATTATTCGTATTATTAATAACATATTGCTATTATTGGGTTTGTGTGTAATTCATTGGATCGATAAATAGCGACACAATGTAAACACACAAAAAAAATAATTTATAAAACTACAGAAAATAACCTTTGAATTTTCCGAATTTCGCAATTTTCGTTTTTTCAAGTGCATTAGCAAATTTTCCTATAAATATGACTTCTTTTTTTTTTTACAATCAGTTCTGTTTCTTTGACTGTGATCACAGGCCGGCACTTTTTTTTTTTAATATCTCCTCCTTAATACCTGCATCTGTCCGTGCGTTTTCTAAAGCTGAGAGACAGAGAGGGACACCCCGGGCCCTCCGCTGTCAGCGGTCAACTGCTCACTTCCTCTCCTTCACATTCAGGGATCTAGACTAATATTTAGACAGGATAGGGTTTTATACCCGGAGTGCCTCGGTCCCCGCAGCTTCGGTCACGCAACATGAACGTGAAAATCATTGTTTTTTTTAATGATCCGCGGAATAACTCTCTGATTTATTATCTGTGAAAAGATGCGAGCGTGTAATTAAGAATCGTATCAGCAGACTCTTATTAAATCAAAGACAGGAGGGAAAAAAAAAAACAAAAAAACATCAAAGTAGATTTGGTGTTGTTTTATTGTGCGTCGGGGAGGGTGAGGTGGGCAGAGAAGAAGAGAAGGAGAGAAAGAGAAGAGAGCGCGCGCCCACAGGTCCTGTCACATACACGGATGATCTAATCACATCTCTGTTTAATAATAAAACAAAATTGCGGCAGCCAAATCCTGACGTTTACTACGACTGAGCTATTTAATGAGGAACGATTTTTTTTTCTTTCTTTTTTGGTTTGATGATTTGTCATGTTACCACAACAGGACACGCGGGACCACACAGGCCTCTCTTATAGTGCACGAGGACCCGAATTCTCCTGTGAAAGGCAACAGAAACACGCGAAGGCGCCCGTGTAGGCTTTGACTGAAATGCCTGACAAAAAAAAAAAATGTCAAAGCAACTTTATAATTCTTACATAACAAAGCACCTCTTTATACACTTTTTATTGTTATTGTTTCATTTTTATTCCAGTGCGTAAAAACGCAGGCCAAATGGCACAGTAGGTCTCCAGGTTTGCCCTCTGCTGACACCTCTGTGCAGCTGCCTGTCAGGTAACGTCAAACACAGTATCCGCGCGTCGATGAAATCAAATTAATGATAAAAAACCTGACCTGAATGATCTGATAATGGCGGACAATATTTCCTGCGTAAATTATCCCACTATCCGAAAAGAGATAGTGAGAAAACGAATTTGAAATAACTCTATTTGATAATAACGGTTAAAATCTCTAATCCTGAGAATGTGTTCCTCGGGGCAGCGCGTCGTGAAACCACAGCTATTTCTTTTTACGCATTGTCTAATTAGTTTAAACTAAATTAAACGTGGCAACTAATATAAGTCGGTGTTCAACAAGGCCACCTACAAACACACTGAGTATAATCGCGTCTGTTCATACTACACGGGCCCTTTCACTCCATATGGATTAAATATGATATAACATACTCTGTTACAGTGATTAAAAATCTCAGATTTCCACTAATTTTAATACCATCACACCTCAAGAAAAATAAACGCGGCGATCCATCAGTAAACGGTAAACTGCTCATTTTGTTTCCAGCTGCTGTCAGGTTTGGACTTTATGAGCTAATGAACTTCTCGGGGCAATCCACAGCACACGATGTTTTATCCAGAGAAAGGCTATTTGAAATCATTTTGAGTCAAAAGATGCGAATTGAAAATCACAAGAAAAGAATAATTCAAATAAAACTCTTTTGGGGAAAAAAAAAAGTTTCTTCTGTTGAAGATAACGAAAAATCACCACGATACTGTGGTTGTGACTTAAACTCTTCATATAGGCCTGTGGGACGTGAAAATTTTCTTTTTTTCTTTTTCTTTTCTTTTTTTTACACTTAGTGGAAACGTGAACCTCCCGCGGTAACAGGCCGAGGCCGCAGAGATCCCGTTTCCTTGCGTGATTCATCGCTCAGGCTCTTTACTGAAAGATTATTCCTGTGAAGCTTTAAAGTGTGAACTTTACACACCAAGTCCGCACTGATCAGCTTTTATTTCCATTTAAATTCTGCTCTGTCTCTTTCTTCCACTGGAACGACACACTCTTATTATTCTTGACTTAAAACTACCTGTTTTTTTTTTTTCTTCCTCTGCTAAAATCTCAGCTACAACCTTTAAGTTAGTCTTTATGTTCTCAAGTGCAGCGTTGAACGTTTTGGCCGCTGCTGAGGCCTGCAAGCGAATTCCAACACACTCTCTTCCCATTTTGATCTGCTCCTGTATTTTGTCTGTTATCACCTGAGTATTTACAAAGGAGGCTTCCGACTTGGCAATGATGAAGTGAGTCGGTATCGATGGCATCATATCTGATTAAAAAGGCCGTCACACACAGGGAGGAATACATTATGCCAGACATACATGACTTATATTATAGAGTAATCAATCAATAAACCTATCTATCTATCTATCTATCTATCTATCTATCTATCTATCTATGTAAATATTTGCTCTGAACAACATATTGCAGTGGTTTATTTACGCTCCCTCCCTCCCACGGAGAAACATCCAAAACAAACAGGACTAATCCTTTAACTGCTTTATCCCATTAGAACCCCGCTGCTGCCTTCACACGTTTAATTCGGAGACTCCGGTGTAAATGAGACTCTTATCCGGTCTCTATCGCAGCAGCTCCAACAAAACACAACTTTCGGGTGGCTGAACCTCGATAAGCTGAGAGCCAACAAGGCGATACTGAAGGCGCAGAGGTCAAGTCCAGTTCCGGCCTTTGAATGCCACTAGATGATTCTTGTGATTCTGTTTTTTATTGAGCGTATGGATAAAAATGTATGCGTGTGCATCAAAAGTAAGATGTTAAATAAATGTGTGGATAATTCCTATATGTGGCACTTTGGCCAGTGGACTAGAATAATAACTTATGCATCAATGGATGTTTGGTGCGAATGCGTAAAACATCTCTTAATTCAAACATGTGTCTAGAATGAGTGATATTTCTGAAATAAAGTCAAATATCTGATACGTCTCATTTATTGTCATGTTTGTTTATTTAAATCAATGTTCATATTTCTATATGCACTTGAAAAATCGTTGCAACCCCGTTTAAGCAAAACTGTGTTTTCATACATTTGGACCATGTTAATTTTTGCACCGCAGCCCCATGATGCTCCACACTGAGCAGCTC
This sequence comes from Polydactylus sextarius, assembly GCA_016801845.1. Lineage (NCBI taxonomy): Eukaryota > Metazoa > Chordata > Actinopteri > Polynemidae > Polydactylus > Polydactylus sextarius. The sequence goes on from CM028915.1 coordinate 3,068,244, forward strand.
TGAGCTCGGGCAGCTAAAATATGCACACGCATATATAGCCCCTAATTTACTGGAAAAGTGGCGCACTTTGAAGCCGGACATTGCAATGACGTTGGAGTTAAATTCGAATGACTGACAAGGTCTTATTGAAATAAAACATCGAGCGCAGAGCGCAGACACTTTTTTCCTAGTGGTGTAGGGGAGGCGTGGATCTTGCTCACTTTTGACATTCTCGTAGCAGTAGTAGCTTCTCCTCAAGGCAGCACTCAGATGACACCACCCCGCCACCGACCGGAGGAGAAACAAGGGAAGCTCTCTCTCTCTTTCCTTCTCTCTCTCTCTCTTCACTGCGGATGAACTATGTTTTGACACCGGGACGTGTTTAGTGGTTCATCACATTAATCAGAACGCCGTGGAGCTTTTGGCGTCTTCACAGTAGCCGTGGGAATACTTTCAGAACAGTCTGACCCAGACTTTCGCACCCACCGAGCGCCGGTGGCGGAATGTGAAAACCCCATTTTGGCGCATGTTCCTCTCCATTGTGCGCAGCCTTCTCCTGCTTTCTGAGCGGTTGGAAAGCGGAGGGGAAGGAGGGACGGCTTTTCCCGACTCGATCACTTGCCTATGGACGACGGCGGTCCCCTCTCTCCAAAGGCAAATGCTTTCAGTATTGCCTCTCTGATTTCGGCTGCAGAGCAAGCAGGAAACGCGGCGTTTGACAAACAGAGCACCGGCCTAGACAAGCCAGACCTGCACAACCACAGTTCCTTTAAAATGCACTACAGCACTGTGACTCGGGAAATGGAAGGTAAATCTGTTTGTTGATGCCCGTAGAGCTGCTGTAGCATGTACACATATCACCAGAAAAAAAAAAAAACTTTGCATCTGCTCGTTTAATCGGTGTTTTCTGAAACTAAACTGAAATCGATGCGCAAAACCACTTGTTTTGAATGCATGAATGAAATTGGTGTAAAAGAAAAATAAATTCTGGCATAATTTAAATACTGTTTAAAAAATAATGCAGATTCAGTGCTAGGGAAGTCTGCACACAAAGTAACCACAGTGGAAAAAAGTTCCCCATTCCAAAACCCCAAAGCGCTGCACAAAGAGTCAACTTTAATTCGTGGACAGGATCACATACATTGACAATGAAGCCAAGAGGAGGAGGGTTTACACGGGCACCCTGAGTGGAATGGTAAAAGCAGACCATAATCAGCATATCCAGCTCAGAGGCGGAGGAGGGGGGTGTATATCCATTCCATACATCTATTTGTCCAATAATGAGAAAGCAACAGTCACCTGCTGCCTGTTTGTTTGTTCATGCAAATCAGCGTGTGTTTACCTTGTAAACCGTTTACACTCCGCTCTGCCGCTCAGATCCTCTATTGTTTGTTAACGGGGGTGATGTGGGCGATACCCTTATCCAAAAGTTAAATGGGTGCCGGAAAGCCCATTAAAAAGGGGCGCACTTCTCTGTCAATCAGTCTCGTCCCAAGGCGAGGAAAAGGCACATTACCTGCAGTTCCTTATCTAAATAGAAATAAGAACCGGTTTTATCGCAAAGGGGAGGCCCTCTGCGTCAGATAAGAGAGGAGACGGGGGTTGCGGTGTAACACACAGCAGCAGCGCACAACAGAGGCCGCGCACAGCAAAAAAAAAAAAAAAAAAAAAAAAAAAACCTCATTCACACGCACTCGGATCTCGTCTCTGTCACTAGTTCAGAGATTTTACGGGACCGACGCAGGTTTTGGAAACATTTCCTCGCTGTTCGGACGTTTGCTCTTTTAGTTCAGGCAGACTGTAGTATGCTGGCAGTGGATGCGACTTCGGGACGGAGAGACGAGAAACTTTTTAAACCGAAAGGGGTGCATTTGTGCCTGACATCTTCATTTGGAGATCACTGAATCCTGCTTCTGTTTTTACTATTTGTCTTATAACCGACTCACAGTGCACGGCATATTTAGTAAATTCAGTTTTTTGGGATGATTTCAGCCATATCCAGTCCGTGGCTGACGCAGCTGTCCCATTTTTGCGATGTTGCAGCCTTCACGACGAGCAGCCTGAGCAGCCTCAACACGCCGGGGGGCTACCACCTCTCTCCGTCCCCCGGGGACCCCTACAGCCAACATGAGTCCCACTTCGAGCCTTGCCCGGCGGCACAACATAACTACAACTACCCGGGGTCTAACCCGGGTCAGGCCCCGCCGAGCGACAACGGGACTCCGAACTGCTCCTCGTCGTCCTCCAACTCCACACCGAACAGCAAAACTATAGTGAAGAAGAACCCGAAAGTGGCCAACATTAACGTCCAGCTGGAGATGAAAGCTTTATGGGACGAATTTAATCAGCTGGGCACGGAGATGATCGTAACCAAGGCTGGCAGGTGAGAACATATGATACGAGCCAGAAGCTGAAGTTTACTTTTCTCTTCTAAACTTTACGCACGGTTTAATAGACAAATAATACACAGCAAGCTATTTAGAAAAAACAAAAACAAAATGAATAATAATAATATAATATCATTTGTTAACCCGCAGATAATGTAAACCCGCAAATTCGATTATTTCTTTCTTTTTTAATATAAACATTTTTGAATTAATGTAATTCTTTGTAATATAAAAACATATTTTACTGCAAAAAAATATGAATTAAAATGGGGATAATTCACATACTCCATTTCTTCCTCTTTTCCTCTGTAGTTCATAAACAAATAACTTATTTAATACTTAATATTTAACTAATAACATGTTTATAGAACAGTTTATAGGTAATAACTTCCCGCACATTTTAAATATTTGTGTACCAGTGGAGACAATTTAATTGAAATGAACACTGGTCTCAGGATATTTGATTTTATAAAATATATTTCGTAGCCTAAAGCAACAGTGAAGAGGTCTCGAATAGGCGTTAATGAGTAGGTCAAACTTAGATGTGTGTGTGTGGGTGTATGTGTGTGCGTGTGTGTGTCAGCTGTAAACACCGTGCTGATCTGATCCTGCTGCGTTTTATAGATCTAATAAGAATAACTGTGACCTCTCGGTTTGGTTTCCTTCACCGTCTGTCTCAAGTTTTTACGCGCACCGCAGTTATATGGAACTTTTTTTTTTCTGGGCCTTTAATCTAAGAGTCTTTACACGACTGAACGGAGATCAGCTCGTGTTCAAGCTGATTACAGTGTTAAACTGTTGTTGCTACTCGGGCCTCGACACGTGTTTACTTTTTTTTTTTTTTATTTCCTCATTAAGGGAGTGACTCTCTGTCTCGTTCTCAGCCGCTGCAGTCGAATAAAATTCTATTCTGATTAGATCAACTTTACCAAAACACCAACACCTGATTTCGATTTGATAATTTGTATATCAAAATAAAATAAAATTGAAGAGACCAGGCTGGCTGATTTAGCTTTTTTATTTTCGAAATGAAAGAGTCAGAGAGGTGTTTTGTATTGCATTTTCACGTCACCTTATTTGTGCCCTTAAAGACAGCGCAACACTTCTTACCAGTTTTGACCTCTGACCCTTGTCTAACAAAATATTTCAATGCTTCCTACTTCGCTGTTTTAAACCAGTATGTGCATAACATGGCGCGTGTGAGTGTCTGCACTTTTCCTGATTTTTTTTTTTTTTATGATACAAAGAAACGCGGAATAATTGATTAAATTGTGAAACAGGGTTGAGTTTCGCTGCTGACAGGAGAAAGCAGATCCGCAACAGAGCACTTTAAAAGCTCCTTCAGCCTCACCTAGCCACAACACTGACGTTAATTGAGCGTTGATTTTAGGATCCCTTTCACTGACTCGGCGGATTACTCAACTTTCAACTGATGTTGTTGGGGAGGGGGATATGGATCTACCCTACACAGTAACCTAACCTAACCTAGACGAGGTGGAGGGAGAAAAAACAAAAACAAAATGTTTGTTAGCCTGAACCCTGAGCGAGCTGCTACGCGTGTAAAAATAAAACTTCAAAAAGCGATTAAATAAAAAATGTCTGGAGAAACGTTGAATACATGGATATATAGATGTGATTAATATATTATATATCCACTACGTTTTTATGCAAATGTAATTACGGACACTTCTTCATTTCGTTCTGATTACCGGTTCTGATACCAAAATTACGTCCACACGCGCGCGCGCGCGTTTCCACTACATATGTGTAGTCCTTCATGTGTCTGGAATCCATCAAAGACGCAGAAGAGAAGTTAAAGAGTTTTGCCAGAAGTTACAAACGCCGAGTTAAAAGACAACAAACCCAAAGCTCCATCCAGATCAGGGGGAGTTTTATCTGGTTACGCACGGACTGTATCACGTCATTTCCAATAGTTCGAGGCCTCTGTCTTCTTTAGCCTATAGCCAAACTAAGCTCTGCAGGCCCCGGAGCTGCGTGTCTCTGTGCAAAGTGCAAACATGTTGGACTTTTTTTTTGCAAAATACTTTGGCAAAAAAATCATTTGCTGGCCCCGCTGATGAATTCCAAATTATTCAAAGAGTAGAACACGACCATCCACACGCACACACACGCGCGCGCACACATACACACACACACGGAATCTTGATTTCAGAAAGTAGGACATAAAAACAAATTGTGCACCCATACATAAAAGCAGCAGTAATAACCATTTAACCGTTCCACGTTTTCCTGTTTTTTTTTCTTTCTCTTTTTTAATTTTAACAGACGAATGTTTCCAACTTTCCAAGTGAAAATATTTGGGATGGATCCCATGGCAGACTACATGCTCCTGATGGACTTCCTGCCCGTGGACGACAAACGTTACAGGTAGCAACTCCAACACAGACCTGTCTCTTCGAGACAGTAAAACACTGCACAGGCTCTGATTTTACTGATGCGCACAGGTCACTATTTGCTATGTTGAATTTCACAAGGAAAAAATACAATACAACTATTAAATAAATATATGTGCAACCCATTGCAAAGTATTTTTTTTTTCTATTTTCACAATGCGTCTCCCTATGTTATATTAAAGAAGATTTTGTTTGCGTTTTGTGTTTACTGCCAAATACTGTGAGCCTCAGGTCTGACGGGGTTTTTTCTTACAGGTATGCTTTCCACAGCTCGTCGTGGCTGGTGGCGGGTAAAGCTGACCCCGCCACACCGGGCAGGGTCCATTACCACCCGGACTCTCCAGCCAAAGGCGCACAGTGGATGAAGCAGATCGTCTCATTTGACAAACTCAAACTCACCAATAACCTGCTGGACGACAACGGACATGTAAGTGGATTATTCAAGTAGTAAAATATGTAATGTGGTGAAGTGTGCGTAGCCCTAACGATCCATCAGGCACTGCGACACAGCCGGATTCACAAATCACCATGCAAATAACTTAGCAAAAAATATACAGAGATTTATCTGCCTGCAATGATCGTATAGATATAAGCAGCATTATTTGCTGACACGGAGCTGATTTACCAACACCCCGAGGGCTGTAATGTCACTGCACTAACTGTAAAATCAACAGTGAGCAGACACACCAGAGTCCCCGCAGGAAGGATAAGGAGAAGTTGAGCAATTTTATTCGGCCTCAGACTGACTGATACAAGTAATTAAACTTTGATATTTTGACTAATAGTTCGATGTTGCCAAACGCCTATTTTCAGTCCGCAGAAATGCCACCGAGAGCGTCGGGCTTTACTCCAAAAACGACGGCGAGGAAGTGGAATATTTCACCACTGGAAATTATTTCAGCCCTTTGCGCCTTGGTCTTCCAACTCCGAGTCTGAGTGTCTCTGCGTGTCGCTTTATTTAGTTGCGAAATCAGAAAAGAAAGAGAGAGAGAGAGCGTTTGGTGAAAGTTAAGCAAATACAGACAGGGAGTAAGATTTGCCCAGAGCTGCCGGATTATATCCTAAAAATAGTTAGTGATTATCTTTGTCCCTCTCTGAGAATTATGCTAATAAATATAATCAGGTAGATTTTATATGTTCAGTCGTGGGTTTAAATGGCTCTTGGACTGAAGTCACAAATACGCATCTCGAAAATTAAACGGATTAGGGATTTTATTAGTAAATAACATCATTTTAACATGTAGATGTCACCAAACTGCATCGTTTGGTGCTAGATTTTTTTTTTTTAGTGTTCATGTATTTAACTTAATTTTATCCATTTACAATATTTTATTAATACTAAAATCATTTTTGCTGTATCATGTATAAAGTCAAGGAATATAAGTTCTTAAAGCATGGATATGGAGGGATTATGATATTCAATATTTTTGCACCCGAAACTTTATACATGCATATATAACTTTATATGAGTACTGATCTGTCCTCTGTGTTTTTCAGATCATTCTCAACTCCATGCATCGCTACCAGCCCCGCTTCCACGTGGTTTATGTGGATCCTCGCAAGGACAGTGAGAAATACGCAGAGGAGAATTACAAAACCTTTGTGTTTGAGGAAACCCGCTTCACTGCGGTCACAGCCTATCAGAACCACCGGGTAAGACCACGTTTTCTACGTTTCTACAATATGGATTGTGACCCTGATGTGTAAATGTGTCGCAAACATTAAGCAGGTATTTAATTTGGACATAACGCAAAAGCTGATAATACAACAGCGATTCACTTGCGTCGTCTATAACTTACTATTTATTATGAGTCAGACTGTGAAACAACATTCATTTGTTGTTTTTGCGTAATATTTTGCTCACACATGAAGCAAATAATCCGTTTTCGGTGCGACACAACCCGCTTACGCGGCGCGCTCGCATAATTGCTCCTTGTCTGTGCGCGCTCCCTGCTCTGTTTCCCATCAGTCTCTGCGCCTGTTAAGATTCACTTATTAGTGCGTCCGCCGCTTATTGAAAGGAGAGTTTATAATTCAGCGGCCTAATCAAAATAATGGTGAAAAGTGTGAGAGTTGTGTAAATATCATCGATTAAAGTGTTAAATGTTTTTTATTACAGTCTCAGTTGCTGTTGATTAAGTATTAACTAGGCTAGCAGATTCGCGAAATTAAAACAAATTGCAGAACTAAAACTAAAACAGACTAAAATGCGTTAGAGTACAGAAACACGACAACATGACCTCTGTATTAACTGCAGTTACATAAGTTCACTTTGTTTTAAATAACACTGAATGGGCATGATGCTGTGCAACAGATCTGCAACTGTTTACTTACATATTATATTAAAGACAGCAGTGTGTTCAAATGGGTTTTTTTTTTCCAAAGACAGATTTGATTTTCCACCTAAATTTTTCAGTCCATTATGCTGGCCTACCACTGCTGTCCCTTCTAATGGAAATCAAATGCAATGTCTAATAAAAATGGAAATGACATTGTGTGTAAATACAGCATGCAGCACTGAGGTTTATTTGATGTTTTGCTTTGGATTTCAGATCACACAGCTGAAGATAGCCAGCAATCCATTTGCAAAGGGCTTCAGGGACTGTGACCCAGAGGACTGGTGAGTCTTTATACTAAAAAAAAAAAAAAATTCTTATTTGCATGTTTCCTCATGATGCAAAAAAATTACATCAGAGCAGACAGCATTTGCAAAATAGTTTTAGCTGGTGATTTATGCCACACAGGTGGTGGATGGGTGGAGTTTGTCACATAAAAGAACACGATGTGTCGTCATGATGTTTCAAAATCACTGGGTATTGTTTGAAAGTTAATCAGCTGTGCTTTCCTGTCATTGACAAATGACTAGACACTCTTTAATTGTCACAACTGAGTAAACCCAGCCCATCTGGGATAACAAAGCAACTGAAACAAACTCAAAGGATTTTTTCCAAATGTTGTTCATCCAGCTCTTTTTGTTCATAGCATTTACTGAAGTAATTACACTGAAGTTCATGGGAATTATTTTATAGAATACGCCATTCTGACTCACGTAATAGGTCACTTCACATTCTGTGCGTTGTAAATTGGGGGCATGTCAAATGTGTAAATGCTCATTACATGCATCAGTGTAAACTCTTATAATATGCATTCATCATTTTAATGTATAATAAAGAAAATGTGCCCTTGACATTCATCAAATGAGTATGTAACTGAATCCATTCTCCCTGCTCCAGGCCCAGGAATCACAGGCCAGGCTCTCTGCCAATAATGAGTGCCTTTGCCAGAACAAGAAACCCAATGTCATCTCCCCCTCAGCAGAACGGCGCAGAGAAAGGTCTGCAGCTCACTCTTTGTTTCATTTCAAAACTTGTGCCTTCTATCAAGCGTGAGATATAGTCGTGTTAAGTAATTCATTCAGGAGAAATGTTGGCATGTTTCATTTACTCCTTGTCCTTTGGTCACAGTTGTGCATTTACAGCATTAGATCAATACTGGCTTTTAATTAAACATCAAATATCAGATGGCCAGTGTCATCCACTGCAAATAAATTATATACTTCATATGACGGTAAACCTTGAAAGAAAAAAAAATAATAAATCACATTTATTTATCAATTCAATAATTCAATAATTAAATTTCTAAATCAAATATTTGTTGTAAATTGAGTTATACCTTGTTTGTTAAATATTCTTTACAGTCTTTTTTATAAAAATGCCTTATTGTAAACTTGTTTGTTAATTAAAAGATAATCAATATGTAGTCGGGTTTCAGGATATAGTGACAAAAACACTGCTTCAACCTTGTGAATAATAATAAAATAAGGTTTTGTGATACATCAGAGCACAGTGCAAACTGTTCCTGTCTTCCACCCAACACTGTCAATCTGCAAGAACCTGTACATGTCATAACACACTGGAGCTGTGAGTGTAGAGCTGCTAGAAGAGCTAGAACAACATAATCAACCTACTGGTGCAAAGTATTCACATGCTGGCTGTTTCTGACTGTCCTCGTGTTGTCTCCCTCCACAGAGGACAGCAGGCGGGAGTACGAGCGAGACCCCAGTGGCACGCCCATACATGCTGACCCAGCTCACCAACTTATGTCCCGGGTTCTCAGCCCTGCTCTGCCAGTCCCAGGAGGTCTCCACGCCGTCCCACTCACCAGTGGTCGACCCAGTCCTCCACACGACCTTCGACCAGACCCCCATACTATACCCCCGGATACTCTGCACCACCACCCTTATAAGTACCCCACCTCGTATGAACACTACCTGGGGGCCAAGACTAGGCCATCGCCCTACCCTTTACCCAGTATCAGAGGACACACATACCATCATCACATGAACCCAGCTACAGCTAACATGTACTCAGCCACCAGTGGCCCCTCTAACTACGACTACGGGCCCAGATAATGACTGCTGTCCAACAGGGGTAACAGCATACAGCACTGTGGGAATGGAAAAAGGCAGGAAAGACGACACAGTCCTGTCTATTGATGGCTTACGCAACCTGTTGGGTGCATTTACAGGCTGAAACTCCTTTCTGCTGGATAAACCCTGCCGTATTTATTTAAAGGAAATGCATCTTTGGGGGAAGCGCGGGCACCTGCTCTGAGCCCTTGAAGAGGTCTTACTTGACCTTTGAACCCCAATGGCAACTGCTCTACATCAGGGCACCTCTTACCTGAGCGGTGCAGACATTGAGCCAGCAAACACAGGAGACAGGAGGGACCTCTCCTTAACACCGTCAACCTTTGATCACAGACTGGAACTGATTTTTTGTGTTGAATGCACTTTTTGATTTGCCTTGTTTTTATTGCTTTCAAAAAAGCCATATGTTATATAGTCCATCAACCTTCTAGGTAGACGAGATGTTTGCATGTTGAGCTCATCAGAGAAGGTGTCGAAACACATCAAATGTTTTTGTTTAAAGAAAAAAAAAAGTACAAGATATGATTTTGAAACATTCTAAACCTTTTGAGCCGCTCTGAGAAGCTTGTACCATGGCACTGACTTGCAGCAATACAAAGTAAATAAATGAAGCAGAATGACTGTTCTGTATCTGTAAAATAAACATTAAATTCTTGTAATTCATAAAAAAGGAACATTCTTTGTGCCAATCTTCCATTCAGAGTCCCATCTGAGGTTAATGCACTGAATAAGGGGGGCTGTGGGGCTTAAAAAAGCTTACCTCACTGATACTATTGTTCAGGTTTCTCCGTCCGGATTTGCCCTGTTCAAATAGGTTGAGGTGTCCGCTGCAGTTGAGCCAGGACTTGGAAGCTGTGTAAACATTAGACTGAGTTGTAGTTCAAATGTTGAAACCCGCACCTAGTTTGATGGAAAAATGCAGATACACAGACATAAATGAACAACTGACTGTACTTCCTATACTCCATTCAATAGACACTTCCCTCATAGTTTTGACAAACCATGTGTGTGACTACGCTCACACCAGGGCTGGGGTCACATTACAGACATAGTTTGCTGTTGGAGTCTCCTTCTGATTAATGGGTATAGGCTTTAAGATACCATTCACAAATATACATACATACATACATACATACATATATGTATATATATATAATTTGCAAATCCGTTGGAAAAATTATGATTTAATTCACATAATTCAAATTTTAGTGTTTTAAAATATGCTCTAATATATATATGGTAAAAATAACATTTCATGACATACAAAACGGTACAAAATGCAGCACTTACATTTCCTCTCTCTCCAGAAGGATATCATTGCTCATATTTAATGGGACGGTTGGGTGATATTTTAAGAATGTCACCCCCCTCCTATCTGTGCAGCCATTTCCATCTCCTATTTGAAGTCCTATGAGGAATGCTTTGTTGTCAAGGTTAATCTGGCAGGAAAAAAACGTCTGCTTTGGGATTTGTGCCTGTCACGATACAAAGGGGAACATAACCTAATGATTCATTTCAATAACGTATTTTTTTCTCCTTGAACCCAGCTGCCATAGAGCAGAGAGCAGGAGGGGGAAAGGACGCCTGAGGGCGCCTGACCTCTGACTGTTTAATGGCTTGTAAAGGTGTCAAAGGTTAAATAATGTTTCCACGCATTTAAACGCAAACTAATTGGTTGCATAGTTTTTGTTTTAGTTTTTATTTTTTTTTAATTGTTTGGGAGGTGACAAAGGTTTTAGATTATTTCCAATAAAGCGTCAATTCCTACAAAAACAATTCATTTTGAAACCGGCCGGACGGTGTTTGATACCTAAACTATTTTTGCTTAATGAAACAAAGTTAGCTAACAGCTTTTAAAAAAAAATATTGACAAATTAATTCAATGCAGATAAATTAAACTTGTGTCGTAATATCATTCACTCAAATTTCTGAATGAGGCCTCCTTTTTAATTTTTAGAAATTACACTTTAATTTCTAAAAGTGGACCTGATTAGCTACACTGTGGCTGTTTTGTCTCGTTCGTATAACAAGTCGAGTCATAGCCTTATTTTAACACTCACACACAAAAAGTTCCTGTGCAGCCTGGTCAGGAAGCAGCCGTCTGGAGACGTGAAGCCACATGGTGTGAACGGTCGCCGGCCTGCGGGAGCTGAGAGACACCAGGTCGGGAGCAGAGAAGCGCTTCTGGGTTTAGCTTTGATCGAACCACCGGGTCGCGTGACGGGAGTTTAAGAAGAGTTACGGGTGGCGAGAAGGTTCAAAAGATGATCAATGGACACATGAAACATATTAATAACACCCCCAGTAAACACCGTGCTTATCGGAACAAGTCTAAATAAAGATAAAAGACCTAATATTCTGTAACCAGCAGCTATTTTTTTAGAGAGAAAGGACATTATTTATTTTATTGCAGTATTCTTTTTTTCTAATTTTTCATTTTAAATTGAATTTACATTGTCTTAACTGATAATCCACTGCTGTATAATTAAGGTAAATTATAATTGCCACTATATAATTAAGTACAGTTGTATAAGCGTGTTGCACTGATTTACAGTTAAGATACTCACGTGACAATAAAGTAAAAGTAGAGAAAGATTTAGAGAGATTTTTAGTACACAATCAACTTACTTTTTATATTTAAAATAACAGAAAAATAATGTATTATACGTAAAACATCTGTATTGAAAAATGTAACTCAAATAAATGTGTTAAGAAATTAAAAGTACTAAAAAAAAATACTATATTATATAATTCTTCTTACTGTGTAGAATTGCGTTGTTGTAATTGTTGAAGAAGGAAGTATAATTAAAAGCCTCCATAACTATCTTCAACAATAACATATCACATGGTCTTGCATAAAAAAAAAAAAAATGGTTAAAGAACAAGTGACTAAAGTTGTCAAATAAATGTAGTGGAGTAAAGTAGAAAATGGTATTCGCCTCTGAATTAAATCATTGCATGTAAATATTCAAGTGGAAAAAGAAACAAAAACAAACAACATATTCGTAGTCACTTATCCCACTAGTACAGAATTGAAATAGTTACTTTCCAACACTGTGATAAAGAAATGGTGAGGTTATGTTTAATCCTCACAAATGCAGTACTGAGAATGTTGGTCATGTGTTGCACTCTGAGAATCTCTGGTGTAACATGCATCAGTCTGGGTACAGGCCTGAGGCCACACTCATTTTTGTATCCCTGCCACAAAGTCTGAGGGAACCTGGGCAACATTACATGGTCTAAATAAGGGACAACAGACTTTATGCTTATCGTTATTTGTCATGTGCATCTCAGTGAATTAGAGAAATAATATTAAAAACGTATAGTTTAATATACTGAGATCACAGATACTTTCAATGAATGAAGTGATTTTTTGTGCAAGTAGTAGCAAATCAGGGGAATTGCGCCTACTGGAGGATTTATCATGAACTGCACCTCAATACCACCTAATCTAATCAGCATGGTGCCCCTCATGGAAAATATTTTCTGCATTACATTTCTACTCATGCACCTAAATGCGCTCTGGCATGCTTTCAACACGTTTTTAAGCCCAGTTTTCTGATGTATCATTCATTTCTCATAGAGAAGGGCAACATGCGTAGGCCCACATTCACTGCAGTGCAGTTTATATGCCCAGATCTCTCAGGATCCAGAGCACAGGGTGCCAAGGATTTACCACTGAAGTATGAGGAGGCAGAGGATGGATGATAATGGGACCCGAGACATCATTTGACACTTGGCTGCATCTGGAACATCTGTTGTGACAGGCCTATCAGGGCCTCGGTGCATTCGCTCCACCTCTTTTCATTTCTGCTGAAGAGTCTCTCATGGACAGATATAAAAAAAAACAAGGCAGGTAAACCAACCAGGGTCGTTCACCTAAACAACAGAACACATGTTTCACATTTCCTCTCCTCTGGCTTCTCAAATAATACAAAAGGTGCTACAGTTTATGGCATGCATGAAGTTGCTGACGGACATTTTATGCAGCCCATCAAAACACATCACCATCACTGGGCAAGAGCCTTGATACGTTTGTATTAATTCACATTTGAAAAAATAAATAAAAGCAATTTAACCGTGAGGTGAAATATTGGCTTTGGCTGATGCAGAAGGGGATTATTTTCTTATAATCATTCTTTTTCAGCATTTCTATTTTCTAAATCATCAGGTTCAGTGTGATGTCTTTACTTGTAATCTAATCCATGAATACACCCAAAAGTTTAGGGAGTGACAACATCAACCACACACATAAACACACTTCCACACCAACACAATCCAAATGGATTATGTCCTATTCTAAAGCCAGGTCGACCTCTGACCTTACAGACTAAGGAAGACACACGTTAGGTGATAAGTGAAGCACATGGACGTTGTGCACACGGCCTTCCACTTCCATTTATTGACTTCCTAAATGATCCATTATGAAGTGATTTACGAGGTTCACCAGTCACTTCTAAGGCCGGCGGGTTGCTGTCTACCCCATTCAGCAGACATCTGCACCAATGGTCGCAACATTTGATTTATCAGAGAATGGACGGAAGCTGGCCCACACCACCTCTAGTGTTTGTTTAAAGCCAACAGGAGAGTTAGGAAGCTATTATGAATGCAAGATGTCACCAGAGGGGTCAGACACAAAAGGTTTTAGATGGAGCACCGCAGGGAGCAAGGAAAACATGTCATTAAAACAAGGCACTTGGGGGGGGGGGTAAGAAAATAATTGTTGATTCCAAGTATTTTCAAAATGATACCAATGGGTTTTCAACACGTTTCAAGTTCAAACACAGCTCTTCCAAATCATAACACCGCATACCTGCAAGAAAACCCACCAAACCTGCACTTACACACTATTTTCCATGACACTGGTGTCACAGCAAAAGCAGCTTGTCTGGCAAATGACCTTGTCTTTCCTCTGTTCACTACTGATTCGTGGACATTATGTCGGGACTGCTGCTTTGATTTCTCAGGCCCTTCCTGTACAGCATGATGAGCTTCTCAATTTGGGATCATCCCAGGAGACAAAGCCTTTATGAAGCAGAACGTCTGGCGTTTGAAGCCCTGGCCCCTGGCCTCCCGGCACAGTGTTGTAACACATGAGCTCCCATGCTGCTCATTGACTCACAGAGATATTATTAGAGACAGTGAACAGAAAAACAACACCTCTCTATTTTCTCTGGGACTTTCACAACAAGACCCTTGGCCTTCTACTTGACAAGTGTCAGTTTCTTAAAAAGACATCTGTATTTAGCATCGTATGAGAAATATACCTAGAGGTTCCTGACAATCTGACTATTTCGTCATAAAGAGCATACATTCAGGACAAAATATAACTTTCATTTTACTTACTGAACTCTATACTAATTAAGACAATAAATCAGTTCATGAACAGATAACACTGACCAGGGAGAACAACTGCAGATCACCACTAAACCAACATTGCACTATTATATGTGTCCCTCTTGTGATTAACCTTGTTTGACAAATAAAGCTTAAACACACAGGCTCTCCAGCCTGACCTGAGCTGTAAGGCCTGCTAGAATAACAGCAGCAGATAAAACCGCTGCTCAGGTGTGTTGTATACCTCAGATTCATGTCCACTGAAGCAGATCTCCAATCAGGTAAGTCAACACAATCACATAGCTGCACAGGGCATCACATCAGTCTTTAGAAGCGTGCACTGAAAAGCTGGCTAGTGCCTAACTGACTACTTGAAATACACCAGTTATTTCTACTGGCTTCATAGCAAAAGAAATAGTGAATGTCTGTGCAGCTCTTTACAAAGTAAATACTGACTTATGTCATGAGAAAATAAGGCCTCCACTTTAAATATCATATACCAGTATACTGGATTGACCCAAATATAAGATGAGGCCCTCTTTTTTAAGAGCCATTTTTGGAAGAATTAGTGAGCAAGCACATGACCTGTAGGAGTAGATTTTTGCTTTGTTTTGTTTTTATCATTATTTGTTTCTTAACTTGCTCAATGTTTGAGTCGCCGTTTTCTAGTGAGTCACGTCGAATCTAGTGAGTCACGGTCGCATCTCTCCACGTCACTGGTGTGTGAGAGAGAGAAGAAGCTCTGACTGACTTGGGAAGAAGACGTTTCACACCACCTGTTGGTTTAGACCCCCGGGTCTGGATCCCAAATATGAGACGACCTGACTTTTTCAGAGTTTTTCTAGGGAATAAAATATCGTCTTATATTCGGGTCAATATGGTAATTTCCTTGCATCTCCATTTTCATTGCCTGGTCAGCGTGTCTTTTGGTTAACAGTTTATCAGTTACATCTGGGAAAAGTGAGTGCAGTCTAACCTTAGTAAGGGTTCCAATTTTCAGATGCAGTGGTTTATATAGGTGTTCATTCAGCAGCAACAGAACATTTGACAGGATATTTTTTTCATTCTTTCATGTTTAGTCTTTGAGATTGTTGGAAATCCCAATAAAACTTCAGTTGCATCACATTGCATCAGTACAGTTGACTGTAAAAAAAAGACAAAAAAAAAAAAGGAAGAAGAAATCTTGAGCATGGTTCCGGAGCTCAGATGTTCAGCTAGTTTCTGCTCCCTCATTGTATATTGACCACAGACTGATCCTCTGGTCCTTGGATCCAGCAGCCAGCAGTCTTTGTCTGGGGTCCTGGTGGTCTGAGAAGGCCACGCTTTGCACCATATCGGTGTGATACTGAAGCACTGCCAGCGGTCGCAGTTTCTTCCAGCCGAACACCCGCACCCGATGGTCCCAGCCTGCTGACGCCAGAAGCTTCCTGTCATCTCTGATACAGAGCTGGGAAACACCAGGGTTGACGAGCGTCACACAGTCCTGGAGCTGTGCGAAGGATGATTGAAAAAACACATGCAGGTGTATCAAATATGAATCTGAAACTTTACACATATTACAAACAACGGCAGACATTAAGACTAGCAATTCTTCCAGTGTGAAGGCTAGAAATGCTGAGTTTTAATGTCTTTGTGGTAATTATCAAAGAATTCTAAAAGCAAACAGAAATGATCAGTTGCATTATTTAGGTCAGTAAGTCGATTATTCACTGCCGCTTAAGAAACTGTAGCCAACACAAACACCTACAGGGAGAGACTATCAGCTGATCTGATGACTGAGGTCCAAGTGTGGCGCTGGATGTCTGTTGAACCTGGCCGTAGACTCCTGGGACTCAATCATCGGCCACAAAACATTACGGCACGAGGGCAGTGAGCAAATCTCTCTGCGTCCCACTATTTGGTTTGGAGTTAGGGAGGTCTGTTCTGGAAGCACGACAGGGCTTTGAGTTACCTTTGTCACAGTTTGTGAGAGAGAGACCATCTCGATGAAATGCTTGTTTGCAGAGGCCTTGTTGCTTTAAGGGCCTCTGATGAATTACATTCACACTGAAAGGTCTGGTCAGCAGGAGAAGAGACCCGATAAATACACTGTTGTAACATCTGCCTGCTAAAGATTAGCCACAGCTCTCTCTCCCTGTGATCTACAGTGTCCCAAGGACTGTATCAATCTCTCTAAAGGGGCAACTTTCTGACATATTATAATGAATGGCAGCTAAGATCACTATCTAAAGGCCCCGCTGCGGTGGGCATTCCTGGGGAGCGAACGTGCTCTTCCTGCAGGGTTGGGATCTCCGTTGGATCACTAGAAGGGACACAAACATCTGGATATGGGAGCTGAAATCAAACTGGACAGCGTAAAATTGACTTCATAAGTTGTGTCTAGAGAGACTAATGGCCTTGGATGGGAGGAGATGGTGGAGAATTTATCTGCGTGCTCCTGTTCCGGGAGGGAACCATACAAAAGCTGCATGTGGAAAATATAAGCCAGGTACTCACAGCCCAAGTGGATAAAGTGGAATGCGAGGGATAGAGAGAGCAGGGAGGAATGTCATTGATCAAAACAGAGCAAGAAAGCCAAGTTCACAACAGGCACTGATGTGATTTAATTTTTTTTAAATGCTAATCAAAACACCATCGCTGGTACCACTAGTATGATTCAGAATGGGTGACCATGTCAGACCAAACAAGTCAGATACACTGATACAGAGAAACCTAAGGGCTGAAAGATTGTTTGGAGTTTGTTATTACCTCAAGAATTTGGTATGCCACTACCTCTCTCCATCTGGTTTGCATTAGAGGCCTGATAATGATGGGTTCAAGTGTCTGTTTGTGTTTGTTTTGCTTCCCATAGTTTGTGTCAGGAAAAGGCATTTGTTTCATTAAAGGGTCAACTGTAAGCAGTAAACAGCTAATGATGTAGTAATGGTCATTCAGCACGGCTGGCTGCATAATTGTTTTTACTTTCTACAGTCTGAGAAAGCAGAAAGAAGATGTGGTGAGGAAAAAAAAAGCTTTCCCTGCGCGGTAATTTAAAATTAATCATACTCATGTGTCGGTTCCTTAGCTGCTTGTGATCAGTGTTTACTCTGTGATTTGAGCACCTGACAACAATTAGCAATTCAATAAATTGTCGTTATCAAATAATTTCTGTTTTCAATAATTCTGCGCTGAATATTTTGGGGGTTTGTGTTGGACTCAGCGATCCTGAAAACACGTATTTAAGTTGCAGCTTCACAATATTATTATTTTAATATTAATAATATATTTGATCATATTCTACTACGTTTTTTTTATTATTTGTTTGTTTTATTTGTATCCAACTGTTTTATTCATGACCATGCAACCAAAATAAAAATCTATAACAGAATTCAAACATATGTCTTTGAACCTTTATTTAGAGCTGATTTTGGACAATTGTGGTTTGTTTTTCTTTTATTTTCTTTCATTTTTGTGAACTGAAATGTTGAGATAAAATTAAGATAAACTGACAAGCTGCTTCATATTTAATATACAGACAGGACAGTTGAATTGATGTTTTCAAACTCTGAGCAAGAAATAAAAAAACCAAGTACTGCAAAAACATATTGCTTCCAGATTGTCAAATTTGAAAATGTTTTTTAAATTGATTATTGTTGGATTTTAAACTGTTGGAATCTGAAGTCGTCAGCTTGATCTTAAGAAAAGTATGATGTGTGTCATTTATGATATCTTACACACCAAATAACTAAAATAAATACTTTATAGAACGTATAAAATGTGTAAAATATAACAAAAATATATTAAATGAGCCAAAAAATGTAAATAATAGATAATAAATCATAAATAATAAAATCTTATTTCTCTTTCTTATATAAGAAAACTATCTACATGATTTTGTCAATTCCAATCCCAGTTATTCCAGTATTGACTTCAAGCATCATCAATAACCGGGTCTCAATCTGGAATGAAACCCATTAGTTTTAACCAGAGAGTCTTGGCTCAGTTTGTTGGACGCCCCCATTTTCCTTCCTTCTGCTTCCTCACTATCTCATCATAGACACAAATCCATCTTTGGGTGTCCTCATTTTTTTCTCTGGTTTGAACACTCCTTCCTGGCCTTTGTTACAGCATGCAGACACACACTCAGCAGGCCCGCTGTCTGAACGCCAGCTTTCTCAGCTGTCAGGAGGCTACCAGCTCTGCTCAGCAGCTGGGCCCTGCACGATTCGCTGCTGGTCCATGACAGATCCAACACAAACTCACACTTCGGGATCCTCTTTTGTAGCATCTCACCGACAGAGGAGATGTTCAAAAGGAACATCCACTTGGCAGATCTCACTCAAGGCTCGCTACACTTCTCTCCCTGTATTTCCAGTCATTCTTGGCACCAATCTTGGCGTTCACGCTGATCTACTGAAACGTCCCATCATCGCTCACTCACCCGAGCCTAGCGGCTGGGAGGCTTTTTCGCAGGTATTTCTGACACACCCTGTCCCTGAATCACACTCAGCAGCGGGAGATTACAGCCTTTTGTCACCTTGCCTGTCAGAGCCTGGCTCTGGCTGACAGGATATGGATGTAGCAAACAGGTGAGCAGTCTTATTCAGAAAAGAGAGGAGGAGGAAGAGGAGGAGGAGGAAGGAGAACGGGGGGGAGGAGGTGCACTCAATAAAAGAGCCATAATTTTTATGACAGTCGGTTTGAACATACATCAGCTCAGTAGACTGAGTTCGGGCCTGACCCATAAGTTAGGTCAGATCAGGTCTGGTTGACAGGTACAAGACAGTGTGCAGGTGACTAGTGTGGATAGTTTAACATTGTAGTGAAGATGAGGAGCAGGAGTTTCACCTGCAGAGAAATGTCATCGGTCTCAGAAATAGCTCGCTGTCAGCCATGCTTGATTTGCACTGCTAATCTTCCTCCGCCTATACCTGCTTGCTCTTTCTCAAGTCCGTGACCTCTGCTTTTTTCTTTCTTTCTTAGCAACCCGTCACCACACATGTCAATACGTTTGAGTGGCCGTCTAAAATATGTCTCTGTGGCTTAACAGCTTGTAAACTCGTAACACCCACGCTCTCATAGACTCACCCTGACACATTCTCAAAAACGCATGCAAGAAGGAAAGTAGGGGGAAAAAAAAGGGTCTGAAGATGATGCCTCATGACTATGTAAAGCTATCAGGCCAGCCTGGTCAGAAAGCAGATAAAGGCCTGTGGGAGCCATGTGTAATACATTAACCTCCATTCCTGAGGCTATCTGTCTTTATCTGGCCTTGATAAACTCACTTCACAGCCCTTCAGCTTCACTAAATCATAACTGCACTGCGTTGTGTCACATTCAGTTTCCCCTTCATTTCAGGAAAAAGCATCTCTCTGCCTTGCCAGCCAGTTGCACTACACTGGACTGTATCGTAGGGATAATTTGTGCGAAATGGGATGCTGTGGCACTTATAGCCTCCTCAGCCTTTATTGCAGCCTCCCACTGTGAACTACTGTTCCCTTTACTGCAGATGTGTTTTTTGTTTGGTTAAGGGGCCTCCGAGGTTTTGATATTTTTATTACCTCTCACGGGTCGTCCATCAGGACCTGGGGCCTGGGTCCGCCACCCAGCATCTCCCCCTCCCCCTCTCCGCTGCCACACAAAAATACTTTTGTGGGAAGAACTGAGGATAGCTGTCTGGACGTCACACTGAGCTGCACTTCAGGATAATTTAAAAGCCCCTGTTGGATCCTTTCCCTCTCCTTGTGCTTTTTTCCTGTCATCCTTATCCTGGATTACATGCTGAATCAATATTTTGTTGCTTGAGCAAAATAAACCAAATAACCACTCACCTCCTGTTTTTGGTATATTGAATCAAATCCTTCGTTGTGTTTATCTAGACGCATTTTCGAGGTGAAAAAAAATCAACTTTGCAAATATTTCTAATTCAAGCATTCGTTTGTAAAAAGCCCTGGAAAGAATAATACCCCTTCACTGTGCAGCAGTGTCCTATATCAGCCTCAGGTTCCCCTCGGCTCTGATTCATGGAAGTTGGCTGAAAAATAGGAGCATTCCCTTTTGCTCATGAAATCAAGAGAAAATATAGCTTCAAATGAGGCGTTAAGTCTCTGAAGCGTTGGCTGTTATGTAAAATGAATTATGGTACAAAACCGATGTGATCTCTTTTGGTGTGGCAGCAGATAATCTGGACCGTTCCCAGAGAGAGAACGTGAGCCTGCTGTGTTTTGAAGGTAAGTGTGCATCATCATAGTAAAGAATATGGAATATACTGATACATGTCCTATTTATTACCATGCAATTATAACCAAAATTACATTCCTGATGTTTTTTAAAGCTAGCATTACAGTTAGACCTAATGTGTGACTGTGTCAGTAAGTATATGGGTGGCGAGACTCTGGAGTGACAGCCCTGGCCCGGCCCTTGGCCCCTGGCCCTGCCAACGCTGTGTAACCAGCAGCTGATTTATGGCCCCTGGAGCCTCGCTGAGCCTCTTCCTCTTTGGCCCCTGATGTTTTCAGAGGGAGTCCAGAGAAAGGCAACACTCCTCTCTTCTCGTCTCCAACGTTATCCTTTTTAGTACAATATTTTATGGCATTTAGCCAACTCTCTAGTGCAACAATTAGTTAGCAGGTAGTGAGTTCAGGACCTTAAACAGAGACAGTTTAGTTGGCCACATGAACATTATATTAGCTCGCCAAACTGAGGCACTTGTACCCCGGGGTGTAGTACTGAAATTCCCCAGGAGAACTTGGAAAGATAATAAAAACCACAGTAATCATAGTAAGCTGGACGAAAACAAGCTAATTCAGTGCATATGAGTTGATCAAAACCATAGAGACTGAGACCCATGTAAGACCTGAATAATACACGTTGTTATGGATAATGTAAGAAAAGTAGAAAAACACATATCATAAAAACAACTGACAAACTGAAAAAGTATTGGTAAAAATAATAAATAGTGGAAATACTGAGTAAAACTAAAGAATAAACAATTGAAAAAGTTTGATATGTTAGATAATATTGGTAAAACTGGAAAAACTTGACCTGAACCCAACTTAAACACTATCAGCTCATTTGTATTAAACATGATTGTAACAATATCCGTTTACTGTGCTCCCACAGGAAAACATTGTACTGCGTACTAATAAATGTCATATTAATAATGTTAGTAAGTTTAATATGTGGAACATGATGGGAGTTGAATAAAAAGGTACTTTAGCCAAAGAAGGCTGAGACAACACTACCACCCTCTCTGGGTCTGTCCTCTGCTGACCTGCAGGTTGCTTTGTCCGTCCAGCTTCCAGGAGGACAGCGTCTTCTCCGAGGAGCCTGATATGCCCCTCAGACGCTGGGTGTCAAAGGTCAGGCACATGACAGGTTCAGGGTGGGCTTTGACCTGGCTCAGTTTGGACCTCTGGGTAACGTCCCACAGCAACAAGGAGCCGTCCTCATATCCAGCTAACAGGAGAGGTCCTGGACCCGGGTCTGGCTGCATGTAGGGGAGGATGATAAGACGGAGGAGGAGGAGGAACAGGAAGATGGGAAGAGAGAACACAAAGAGATGTGAGATGAGAGCTGTGTAGTAAAAACCACAGAAACCGCTGTGTGTTGCTGGAAGCTAAGCGGAGCAGAGGTTATCATCCTGGAAGCTCCTGCTGACACTCGGAGAGACGCAGTGGGCTCCATTCGTCAGTCTGCTGCTCTCTCTTTCCAGCACTCCATTACACCACTCCTCACTTTACTCCTCATCTATATTACTGAGTCACAGACCTCACTGCTGCCACTGACTATATAAGAGTGAAATACTGCAAGACTGCCTCTTCTCAAGTGTAATTTTGATTTACATTTTTTTCAGTTACTTTATATTTCTGGGATTTTTAAAGCTATTTTTCTTCTGCATGTTAGTGGGTTTTTAGAGACAATTGTTTTTGTTTTTATACATTTTTACACATGCAATCCACAAATTTTTACAATCACAAAAAACTAAATTACACAAATGATGGTTACTGCAATATAATTATATTGTTTTCAACGATTCTTAATTATTTATTAATTAAATATCATACATATATTATTTGTCTTTTGGTTGACCGAGTGCTTAAAACCCAATTAACAAACAAACAAAAAAAAAAATCACCTCACTCTGGAGAAGCTTAGACTTGATTATGTTGAATGCTGAATGAAAATTCATAAATGACCTAAAGGATTAATAATTAGGTACAGATTTACTGCAGATCAACAAAATGCTTAATCAGCTCATTGTTGTTTGTAATATGCCCACAGTCTAACATAAACTAGATGTGCAAAAGCCACACAATAGTCTTGAATCATCATGATTTAACCCCAGGACACTGCAGATCCAGTGTTTATAACTGGTGAATCCATCAGAGTAAATCTTTCAAAACACATGAAATGAAATGAAACCAGGTGCAAACAGGCATCAGACACTAAACCTAAACCACATCTCCTCTGTTAAACTTATACAGAGCAAACCAGCATCAAGCACTCATCTATAATACGAGGGACGTACACGAGCAAAATAACATTTTTTACAAATGATGTGATGCCGGCTGTTTGGAGTCAGAGCTTTAAAGAACTTCTCACAGAACTTCTTCTGATTAAGAAGCTGAGTGGACGTCGACAGTGAGCTTGTAAATCACCTCAGTGAGCAAGAACACAAAGGTGAGCTGATAAAACCTGGAGGCTTCATATATCTTTACACTGCTGGAGGGAAGAAAGGAAGGACTGAAGGAGGTAGAGAAAGGAGGGGGAGGGAAGAACAACCGGTTGATCTAACCTCCATCCTGCTTTCTTCTGCCTTTTGCTGCCTTGAGTACAGCTTTTCACATCCACTGTTCGATTAGAACTTAAACATCTTAGAAAATACACAAATTCACAGCAAATATATACATTTTGCATCGACTCATGCTTCTGCTTTAAAATATCGTCAGGCTTCCAGCGAAAGCACGGTGCCCTGCAGAAGCAAAGAGGGGAAGAAATTTTTTCCATATGTGTGAGGAGGCCATGTCTGCCATTTTTTCATCCATCTTAAAGTCCTCTTCTCACTTAACGCTCTATATTTCTCTTCTTTCAGCTTTAAACAAATTATAGACAGAGTCGTGTATTCCTTCCAAACACATCAGCGAGGACGAACACTGAGGGATTATGAAAACAAATAAAAACAAGTGAAAATCAGTGGCCCCTGCTTGCCGGCAGGGCCTGGGCTAAGCGTTCCCGGCTTGGGGCCCACCGTTTCACTTAAGTGTAGGACCTCCTTGATTGATGATGTCATGGGTCAGAGGTCGGGGAACCCTGGGTAGACACCTAATTCATTATATCCTACACAGGCCTTTCTACAAGAGGGCTCTCTGCTGGAGTGGGGCTGGGGCTCTGGGAGGAGATTCATCACCAGAGAACAGCTGGAAAGACAGATGGACGGAGGCTGGTTGGAGAGGCAGGACCAGAGCAGACAGCAGTGAAGCTGAGTCTAGAGCATGTCATGCCATTTTTTCATAGCTGTATTTATGGAACACACTGAAACATTGACAGGACAATAATTATGCAGATCTCATCTGTCATTTTATCCAGTAAACATCGGTGTCATTATTATCAACTCAACCATTTAAGGCCTGGAAGCTGTTTTTTGATACGTGTCAGTCTGCTGATCTGAGTAGCTGGTTCAGATACGACACAAACTCCAGAAGAGTCTTCATCTTCTTCTTCCATAAATGATTTTTAAAAAATTTAAAATCTCATTTGCTGCTCAGGCAACAATCAAGTGAAAAGATACAACTTGTAAAGACACTAACAAACAGAAACAACATAACTACTGAATAATTCAATCCAAATTGTCTGAAGTTTCCAACTGTGGACAAATTCACTGATCTATCACTGCTATATCTGCAGATTGTTTTTCTAATTATTTAGTTTACTAATTATTATTGTTTAGTTTACATAGTATCAGAAAAACAGCATCGTTCATAAAACTCCAAATTCCAAAAACATTCAGTTTCCCAGTTTCTTATTCATTAAAAGTTTTTTTTTTTTTTTATTTAAAAATATTTCATCAATAATCAAAAATAATTATCAAGTCGTTCACTTTAACTGATCATAATTCACTGCCATTTTTAGAATAATACAAAAATTATAATTATTATTATCAAAATTATTTTTGAAATTTCTGTTTCCTAAGTCTATATACAGATTTTCTTCTCGTCTTTCATTGGGTTCAGTAAATAGAGATGAGCTAAATTTTACTTTGTACCGTTATTAAACAGAATTGAAATTTTCTGAAAATAATTATTATAGTTATCCACATGAAATATAATATATGAAGTATTTTATCAGGACTGCGGGCAGATTAGATTTACATTGTGAACAAAGATTTTCTCTAGTGTGTAGAAGATGAAATAGTGAAAAGGGAAAGAAAAGTGCAGCTGCAGCTCTCACTGTATTATGAAGTGCACAAATATTGACATAGTAAAATGAGTGAGTGATACAAGGTAAATCTTTATTCTTAACTGCCATTTGTACCATTATCTATACGTGAATGTGTTCTCTGCTATCTTGTGTATATATATTTTATCGTATATTTTGTTCTAATTCTTGGGTGAACTTTCACATCTGGTCAGGATGTTTTTATTCTGTCAATCAATGAGCATTATCCCTGTCTTAAAAAAAGAATAAATGAATAAAATGTAAATGTAATTAGAGAGGAATATGTGCACGACATCCTGGATACATTATATATTCAGCAAATACTTTCATGTCATTTCCCAGTGTGGTAAGTTCCTCAAAAATCCCGAGTAACCAAGAGACCAACAGCTTGTTTGCTGAT
Source organism: Polydactylus sextarius (assembly GCA_016801845.1). Lineage (NCBI taxonomy): Eukaryota > Metazoa > Chordata > Actinopteri > Polynemidae > Polydactylus > Polydactylus sextarius. The sequence continues at coordinate 3,093,606 of CM028915.1, forward strand.
GTGGCCGCCACAGGCCCCAGGCAGGCACTGCTGCAACATAAGGAACCAATCGTTTGCTTCGGTTTTTGTCCCGGTCCACCATGATGTCATGGCCACGAGGCAGCAAGGTGATGAGCTGAGAGTGATGGATATCTGTATAGGAACATTTCCTTTTCCCCGCCAGCCTCTGTTCACATTAAAAGCCTTGCACATCATACATCAAGACTGTCCCCCAAGCCAAGCTCTACATCCAGGCACAAGTCAAACCCACATGTGGAGGTACTTTCTGCCCCCTCGGACGCTCTGTTGTTCAGATAAGATTGAGAGAAATCAGATCGTGAGCTCCGTCACCTTTTCGACATAGCTCAGCGTGTGAACTAAAGCCCAGGTGGGATTTTGCCGAAGAGAAGCCGAATTGAGAAGAAAGTGAAGTTTAACACTGCATTTAATCTGTTTCATAAACTCCAGCAGAGAGGGCTTACAGGCCGACAATAAATCTGTTGGTGAGTCTGTCCTGGAAATAATGGAGGATAATCACTTCTCGTCTCATCGGCGGGAAGAGAAGAGGGAGGGATGGTGAGAAGAGAGACGGAAAAAGCAGTTAATTGTCAACGGCTTCTTCCTGGAGTGTGTGTGATAGAGAGAGACAGGGTGGAGAGAGGGATGACAGTGTCAGCTGGTGCCTCCTGCTGCTTGAGGTTAAGGAATCAGCGGGTAGCATATGGGTATTTGATGTGAAAGACAAGATGAGCTTTTTTTTCCTTTTGACTGACGGACAGTGTTTCCAAATTGCCTGTGTGTGTGTGTGTGTGTGTGTTAAAAAGGGTTTACACACTGGGTTTTCTGTCTTTTCACACTGCTTGGATGTCTTGAGTCACTCAGTCAGTGGAACAGATGAACATGCCTCAGCCTTGAAAGGAATCAGCCTGAAATGATTTAGAATCACCTGGGCCCTTTGGCTTTGAAGTTAGACAGCTGCCTGTGCTGTATTACAATGATATTATATAGTTTATAATGATATAATTGATCATTATGTTTCCTGGCACTCAACACTGAAGCAGCACTGGTTCATAAATCAGATGATGAAAGGTGGGTGTAACTGTGAAATCAAAGGGAAAGAAAAAAACACAAACACAATGTCAGCAGGCACTGTGAGACTCTAACTTGTCTGCGTCTGTCTATAATAATGTCACAAACACAATGTCGCCTCCGTGGCTTTTTATGAGACTTATTAGTGTAATTGTAATTAGTATTACAGGAATACAGGGCTGAATGAGCATAACCCAGCAACTCGCCTCAGTCTGGCTTTAACATGATAAGCTGTGTTTTGATTTCTGTTGCCTGTAAACTGCACGGCCCATAAAATTTATTCAAACCATCCACAGTCTTGCATTAGTCTAAAAACCCTGTTCCGTCCCTCCCTAAAGCCCCAAACCCAAAGAGTTAATAATTAACCATGAAAATAATTACAGGGTCTCGTTAATGGCTGGAAAATAAAACTTTCGACAACATTTACAAAACAGAAAGCAAACTTTTTGCTGGGATCAGATTGGATGTACAGCTGCAGGCTGATATATGGCTGTGAACCCCCGGCCCTTCCAAACGCTCTAATTACAGTGTTGGGACTCGCTGCCAGCTGAGAAGAAACGCTTGGAAAAATGGCCCAAGATGAGTTGTTGGGCTGTAAATCATGTGCCACGTCTCACATGTGCATTTTTGTTGACTTTTCATTATTGCGTCTTGTCATGGGCGGCCGGCCAATCGGAATAAAGCAGGTATGTTGAGAAAAAGCACCATTAAAAACAAAGATGAATGAGAAGGTAGATAACCAGCTGCTTTTGACAGCGACTGCCAGCATAAACTCATTGAACTTGACACGCAGGTACAGAGGGGCACAATGCTGCTGTTTATTGTTGAGGTTAGAAAAAAAAAAACTGCGCAACACTCTATTCTATTAAAATGACACATGAGAGGTCTGCCTGGTGCTTACCTGCCACAGTTTGATGCACATGACCATCCCCAGCTTAGTGTCTGGTACCAGGGCACAGACTGGAGTCTTACTGGGAAGCTCAATAACCTTGATCTGCAGAGAAAACACGACAAGAAGATGTTAAAACTCAACAGAGAAAGTACAACTGAGGCTGATGTGAAGTGATCATGAACTAAAGCCCCCCCCCTCAACTTTCCCAGCTCAGCAGCAGGCTACTTAAACACATAACCTGACACTTTTACCTGTTACATCTGTCTATCTATGTTGTCGTTATCAAGACTTAATTAACACTCACACAGTGCAGTTGTTCATACACGCTGTATCTCTACAAGCCATTTGTCAAGTCACAATTTGCTTAACAAAGCTGCCGTCTTAATCTTTCATTGGTGGTTCAGGACCTCCACGGATCAGAGTGACTCCAACCAGCAGTACAACACCATCCATTAGCGCAAGGCAGCCGTCCGACTGTCTATAATAAATCCCACTAAAGTCCGACCCTGCGCCATGAATGGTGTTTTCCTGCACACATTGGCACTGATTCTGATAAAATACACAGCCTAATGAAGCCAGTGATAAAGTGTGTGTCTGTATTTGTGTGTGTGTGCACCCACATAGCTCCTAAAACTCTTTCCTTCGACTTCCTCTGCGCTGATGATCCGCATATTCATCCTCATTAGGCCTCAGATTAAACAGCCCTTTAAGGGAGTGATCTGTATTTTAGCGCTAGGCCACATCTGTCCTGCGTGTTTACCTCTGTGTGTCTGACAAAGAGGGCCTTTAAGGACTTCCCTGTGCCTCAGGTGATCACTGTTCTTGTGTGGCATCAGACTGCCCATAAATAAAACACCCACGCTATTAATTAATGTTTGTGCTGTAGCAGCAATCTGCTGGCAGGAATCTCACTGTGAGCAGTAAACACTAAAACCACCTGAAAAAGCTCAGAAGAACTATTGTGTGTCTTGTTACATATCTGGGTACTGACATACCTGAAACTGCTTATAGCATTTTGAATGCTTTGTGGCAAGTGCACCTGTATTGTTTCGTGAGCTAACTCATTAATGTGGGTGTTTGATTTGGAGATAAATGATAAGCATCAGTCTTGGCCAGTTATTTCTGTGGAATGGGGTGGGGAGACAAAATGACAAAATCGGCTGTGGCCTGTTTTGGTCTACCTTTTATGGGTGTGGGTGTTTCTGTCTGTCTGTGTCTGTTGGGACAATGGCATTATTGAGGTGCTGGGAGTCACAGGCGCCCTGATGCCTGGCTTGCTGAACTGGGGTTAGCGGAGGCACGTTTGGCTGGATCAGGTGACTGCTCTGTCCCTTTCAAGTGTGGCTCCTCCACAGTGGAACAAGTAACATGAATCTGGAGGCAATAAAAGATGGCTGAATCACTGGCTGCCCTCTCCCCATCCTGCTGCACCGCTCAGACACTGGCTCCACACAAGGCCACACAGACTTGTGGGTGTTGAGCATTAAGTGCGAGTGCAAACTAATCAAGCCTGGGAATTCTCTATGTAACTAAACAGTCAAAGACTACAAAGTTTGGCTATTTCATCAGGTGAAGGAGTTTAGGAAATGGTAACATCCTTGTTATTTTTCTTCAAAAAAGCATAATAACACTTGCTTTATTATATTACATAATATTATATTATTATATACTTGCTTTGGATAAAACCATTAGTTATACTGTGTATTCCCACAGCCAGAATTAACTGATATTTAAGTGGTGGCTGGTATTAAGTTCCTGTCCTTGCATTGAGAGAGCTAATTCATGGCATGGCTGGTTTGTTAATGATGCTGTCTAGATTGTTGTTTGACAGCTTCTGGCTGCTCACACATCACGTTGACTCATGACACATTCACCGATGATGGGCTAAAAATACGACCCTGGATACCTCATTTTATGGAAGATCACAGCAGTGTGTGTGTGTGTGTGTGTGTGTGTGTGTGTGAGACTGTGTGTGGCAAGAGGAAAACCTGTCACGCCAAAAAAAAGAAACACTTGCTGTGACACTTACTAATTTAGAACGGTAAAAGCCACAAATATGTTTGAATGTTTAAAGTCAGACAAGTAAACCAGTAATGGCAAGACTGGTCAGGTTCACACAGGTTGGCATTTTTTATACTCAGGCAGTTAAACCGATTTACCATCCAACCTCCCACCTGCCGGTGAATTCAGACGGTGGCTTCTGCTGATACAGAACAACATGTGCTGGGGGAGACTTGAACTAATCTCAGTTTTGTTTTATAAGGTCTACAAAAAACTGAATTTAAAAATACAACATGAATGTTTAGCATTCAGTCACTGCATGAGACTGCAGGGTACAGCATAGAAATGTTGTCTTCTCATTGTTTTCTTCTCCTGATTTCTAACCTCCTCTGTCTGTTGTCCAGCAAAGGCCAGCAGGTAGTGTCCGGGGCTCGTCTCCAGCAGGGAGCACTGACAAAATCCGACGCTGCCGGTCCACACCGAGTCCACCGCCTCACTACGACCTTCACCCAAGTCCCACAGACAGACCTGCATGTCCCGCCCCTGACTGCTCCACCAACAGAAGGAAGGAAACACAGAAATTACATATAGCAACACACACATAGACAAATCCAGATATGATACCAGAAAACTACGACAACAACTGGGTTATCGTGACCTGATGAGGGCATCCGTCGTCTTCAGTGAACTGACCCAGATGACCGAGCTACCAGAATGTCCTTCTATAACCATGTCAGGCCTCCTGCTGTTCAGGTTCCAGACATGGATGGAACCCTTCCCCGACCTGCAAAACCCAACAGGTTGATTTATGACATCTATTTATATCACTACAACATCATCCAACGCTCACTGTCATGAATAAAAACAAATCCTGACATTTTGAGGGAGATGATGATTCTAATTATGAACACTGAGATTAATGACTCACCCAGAAAACAGGAGGGGAGTGTCTCCCCCATGACAGCTAAAGTGGAGGGTGTTGAGGGGCCCGCCAGCGCCTCTCAGGGTGTAGATGGGGGACGGAGCGGGACGTGACATCAGTGTTTCATGCAATCAATGTATGGACGCAATGACGTCGCAAACACCAGCATCTTTACCACCACTGGAACAGACGAGCAGAACAGTCAGCGTTACCTCGACAAAAACCTTCACTGACACCGGCAGAAGTGATTTATATCACATTACTATCAGATTAGTTTGTTTCCTTCAGAGGAGTACAATACAATTAAATCCAAGTGTGGGCCTAATAACCAATATCAGCAGAAACCATCTCATGTTGTTGTTGCACAAACACTGAGCTCAGACAGTCAGAAAGAAGCTCCATTTTGCCTCCAAGCCATTTCTCTTCCACACATCAGACAGTTGTGTTTAATGTACTGTCTCTATTTTCTCTATTGTTAGTAGATACAAACCCTGTGGCGCTCTCTCTCTTCCACTCTCTCTCTCCTCCCTTTTCCACTCTACATGATAACACCTCTCTTACTCAATACGTCATAAATCACAACCTGACAGTCTAATTACAGTAAACAGACAGAGATTCAAGCTTCTCACTCTTCTTGTGATCAACAGCCGTTGACCCAAAGGCAGAGATAAGAGCTCCGGCTTTTATGTCGTTTGTAGGCTGGGCAGCTGAGGAAACCCAACCAACCACAGGTATGCTACGAGGAAATAATGCGTCAACATTCAATTGCATTATAATAACATGTAAGTTTCTGCCTATATCATCTTCTGAAATGCTTATCCTGCTCCTTGTCAAAGCAGGTTTGATAAATATCCAGTACATTTTAATGAGACCATTTTTAAACCCAAAAAGAAAATGTAGGATAAAGAGTCACACATATTCAGTATTGTGAGAGACAGACACTTTAACAATATCAATCACACTCAATTGAAAATTAATAATCATCCTACATATCTTAATAAAGACGTTTGTTGATTTCACGGATTGACACTCTTGAGGTGAGTGTGTAAATTCCTCTATTACCAAGCTATCAGCAATGAAATGTTCACCACCTGTATACCACAATAAAAACTAAGTATGACTTTTTCAAAAAACATTAACATCAGATTAATCACAAAGACATAGTTCACTAAATTTAGATCCACTCATCGTAATTCTCAGATGATTCATCCATGGATCTTTGGTGTTTTTTTTTGGCGTGATTCTTTCTCCGGCACCACCCCATGCTCACACCCTTAACTCAGATAGTGAACATAGTTTAGTTTCCAAACATTAATTGTTAGCATTTAGCTGAAATTGACATGACAGGATGCACATTTCTGTTGCAGGAAAATGCAGTCAGCATGTTTAATGAACAACACTGACGTTATATAAGAAAATTCTGTACCTTCTATAATAAAGCACCCAACTATGCAGTGGTTAATGAGGAAAAAAAACCCGAACCTCACCCTCACTGCTTTATTCCACCCCCTCCTCTACTTTTACTTATCATAACCCCTGGTCCCTGCAATCAGCAGACACTGAAACTGGAGCCTGAGGCATTCAGGAGCAGCTCATTTCAGGAGGTTAGTGGTTAAATTGTCCATGTGAACCTGCGAAGCGAAGAGACGGACATTTGACCAGCCTGCCTAATTAAGGACGCTACGCTGCAGTCCGAGGGACTCAAAAGGACACCGTCAACCCATCAGCTTTACTATCAATTTACCACACTGAGGAATTACACTCCACACACTGTGGAAAATGACAAAGAACTATTTGGTTATAGAAGTAGTAAGTGGCCATTTGCACAAAATACTGACCAATATAGATCACACAATCACCTGAACCAAACTGACAGGAAACCCTTCCGCCAGCAACTGTGCAAACTTGTTTTTGTTGGTATGAAGAAAATGGCAAAAAGCGTCAGCAGTGTTTTTGTGAGGGTCTATCAGTTAAGCTGCTCCTCCTGTGAATGGGTGGGTAAGGCTGCATTCCTGAGCTACAGTCCTGTAGCTGTGTGAGTGTGTGACAGGGGGAAGCTCACCCTGATAACAGGTGGATTAAGCGTTCCTCATTGTCCTCTCGCAGCAGGATGGCACGAAACCATGAGTCAGGGACACAACGGCTCGAAACCCACTGTTTTCATTTCACGCCTCAAGACCATAGCCTGTAAAACTTTCCACTGGTAATCACAGCTCACTGTCAGTCAAGGACAATACCAAGGGGACAGTGATGGATATGTCACTTTACAGGACTCAAGGACTGCCAAACCAAACCTGCATCCGACATGAGTATAATAGCCACTTTCCCCTGCCACTACTTCCTCATTGAACTGTTCCCTCTGTTTTCTAGGCATCAGAATTTCCAGGCACTGAGCTGCCCCCCCAACAATGGCTCTGTTGTGATGGCTACAAGCGAGTCAGCCACAAACCCAAATACAAACATGCAGGCAGCTCAGGAAAGGGGAGACAGATACTGTAAACAAACAACACACTGGCAGGATGTCACTCAAATCTATTTGCAAGGACCCTTAAATTGTTCTCTGCAAACAGAGAGAGGCGGGCGAACAAACAATCAAGCCACTCACTTGTCAAGCTTGTATATTTGACATAAAAACACATTTCTAGCAGATACACAGATACCTTGTACCCTGGGAAGATATGACCCTTTAGTCAAAGACCCTCGAGGACAGGTATGTTGTTCTCTTTAGATTCTCAGCACCGAGATGTTTAATGAACCTAAAAATCTTTCATAAAGTGACAGAGAAATAGATCACAAATAAGAACTTTCTTATTAAACATTCACAGGAAAATCTCAGATATAACAATCTGGGCCTAATTAAAGCTGTGTGTCACAGACAAGCCATAATAAATCACACTGACTGATTAATATACCTGAGCTGGATGTAGGAGCCAGTGGGAAGAGGCAAGAGAGAAGGATTGAGGCTCCTGCTGGCTCTGTAACAGATAAGACAGCTCTGAGTAATCTGACTCTAAGTCCATGGATAAAGGCAGTTTGTCTCTTCTTGGGCCGTCTGTCCACACCTACTGGGTAATTAGGCCTAATTATGAGAGAAAGGTCCGCTTCCCCTTCATGTTATTAAATAAGAGCCAGCCTCGTCCGCCAAGGATCTCTCAACACCAGCAAGGGGCTGGCGACCTTCAGATCAAACGCAGTCACTATCTGTGCCCCCCTCCACCCCACCCCTTCAACTACAGCACCCGTTCCTCTCTTCGGCAACGCTGCACATATGAGGGTTTGGGGAGGGAGGGGTATTTGTTATAATATGGGGCATCAAAGTTTTTTTGAGCAGAGGTGAGCGAGGGGATGGGGGTGGGGGGTTGTCCTCTCCGCATTCCTTGCTTAGCTCTTTCGTATCATGTGATCGGCAGCTACCCACCTGAGCTGCCCCCTTGTCAAATTCTGCCATTCATAAATAAGGACAGGGAGGGAGGGATATACTGATCACAGGGGTTTATTATAGAAGCTTTATAATGCCCCAGCTTCACAAGAGCCATTATAGAGGCATGGGATCCCAAGATCCCCTGCTGATACCAGCCTCGTCAAATATGAGATCTGAGCTGCATGATGAAAACTCAAAGTAGATTACACATAGCTCAAAAGCTGCATTCTAGATAGCTCTTCCAGAGAAAAGCCAGCTTTATAACCTGTTAAACCAACTATTTTATGTGTGACATCTTTGCCAGCAAACTTTAACTATGAACGTGTCAGAGAAATCCACCTAATCCGCCCATTTCAGCTACATTATACCTCAGCTATTAGTCATTCTGCTGTTTATCACAGGCAGGGGTCTTATCTGCCGTTTCCCCGCTTTTCACCGTCTCGCCAACGAGACACTTCCACCTCGCTGCCTTGTCAGAGGGCGGGTGGTGAGCTGACCCTGTAACCATTAGTCAGCCCTTCTGCCCAAACCGCCCACCAAATAATACAGATCCTTCTGAGGAGGAAACCAACGTACCAAATAAAGAGCGAGGTCCATTATAAAAGTCCAGTTAGACAAACAAGACGGGAAGTGGCAAGGAAGACACACGCCCTTTATTGTGTCTTGGAGGGGGTATCTGGGCTGGATAAACAGTTCAGTGTCAGATAGACGCTGAAGTCAGACACAAGTGCACCAACACCCACTGTCAGTCACAGATCCAATGAGCGGGAAGAGGTGGCATTGTTCGCGTGAATGGCGTGAATGCTAAGCAGGGGCCACTGCAGATAAGAGCTCAATGCCTTGTGGGTGTCACAGAGGCAGGCACTGATGGAGCACTGTGTCAGGGATCCTGATTTAGGAGGTCCTGACTGTGGTCAACAGGTACCAGGAGCCTTATCTGTTTGCATTATCACCCATTTCCTCCACGAGGTCATTTGCCTGGACACCAGAGGATAAAGGAACACAAGGAGGTCGCCTGCTCAGGTGTCATCAGACATCTCCACACATTTTGGGTGTGATGGATTTTCGGATCTCTGGGGACTTTGCTGTCAATACAGCAAAGACACGAAACCAAGTAGATGCTGCTGTCATCCCAAAAAGAACAGGCGGTAGAGAAGAAGGAAAACAACCGGAGGTTCCACCCCAGCATTAAAACTGTCAGTCATCCTCAGGGGTATGATGAGTGACTGAGAGTGAGTCCTAGGTCATGAACAGTAAAGACTGACAGAGCGCTATTATGTAACTACATGGTCAGCAGCTTATAGAGATCAGTCTGAACTTTCCCACAAAGTTTACCATAAGCTTTTAGAAATACGCAACTTACACCAGAATAAGTCTACGTTGTTAAGTTGTGCATGAGTTGTGCTGTGTGTGGGCAACATCTGCGTTCCCCTGGAGAAATTATAGTTGTAAAGGCATCTTTTTCCAGCAAACTGACATAAAAATGTAACATATAATTTTATACATATAAATATATATATATATATATATATACTTCAACACCTTGTTAGGCTGTGAGTGACTCAGGATGACTTTCAAGGACAGTTAAGAATTGTCATTAGAAGTTATCAGCTTATAATTCAAGATCTGATACATTCTCTGAGTCATCTGAGTAACTGACTGAAGACCTGAAAATTAAACCCACAAAACAGCTTCCTGATGACTCCAATGTCGTGCAGTCAGTCAGGAAGCCTGGCTACTACAGCATGAAAATGATCCAAAACAGGCCTCAAAATCCATCATGAACCACTTCAAGAAACACAAGCTGAAGATTTTAGGATGAGCCAACATCACTGAATTATTTCATTATTGAATATCTGTGTATAAATCTTAAACATGCTTTGTTTGTCTAAATCAAGAACAGATAGACTTTCAGCTGGCTACAAAACATGTTTACAAGCTTTGATGTCTGCCAAAGATACTTAGCAAGGTGCCCGAACTTCACAATTATCACAGCTGGCAGTGTGTGTGTGCGTATGTGTGTGGCATCATGGCAAAAATGTGGTCCTGGAGACACGTACTGTGGCTGGAACTACCACAGAGGCGGTTTTCTGTACTTGTGCCTGTGTATGTCTGAGCACAGATTTTGTCAGTATGACAGCGTCACAATCATGCAAGACCCAATCATCAAATTTACAAGTGTGTAATTGAGATCAAAATAAAGGCAGAGCTCAAAAATGGACATGATCTAACCCACAAGGACTCAGTACTCAGTTCCCATGGGACTCGTGTCATAATATTGATGGTAGTTTTCCCATCACAACATGGTATCTCGTGTTTTCTGTTTCTAAGATTCATAAAAATTGAAATGTTTTTTATCAACAATTATTATGTCAACTGTGAATGTATCTGCCAATTACAAAGCAGCAGAAACTGTCAGATTTAGTGGTGAAGTCTGCTGTGAGAGTTCACAGATCAGAACCAGCTGTAATACAACTTTATTTTTGCTGTGCGGGGGAGAAACAAAACTTGAACTGGATTTCTTCAGGGATTGTAGAGGTTATGTTTCCTTTTCACTTCACACATCGTTTTGCAAGTCTACATCTCTCACCTTTAATAACAGGGAGGGCATCATATCTGATCCACAAACAGCCTCAAACTACTTCCATCACTCTCCTTTCTCTTACATCTAAAGATAAAATGCTGTAGATTATATGGTAAGTATCAAAATGAGACAAAGGATAAAACACGGTCCAGTCAGGACGAGCAAACCGAGCAAAAAATATAATTATTTGGTTGATTATTATTCTTAAGCCAAAGCTGCAAGAAACAGAGCAACACTAGTTCACACACACACACACACAAGTTCCGTGTCTAGTGCACTTGTCTCACTGTCAGTTTGGTGATACGGTTAGAAGAAGGTTAGCAACAAGCTAGCAGCTACCTACAATAACAACAAGACAGATACTGTATCATGATAATGTTGTTCATGCTGATAATGTTGTTCAAAACAGGCAACGCTGGCTTTTATAAGACTCGATAAAATACCATTTCAGTTGGACACCGGTGCGTTGACAGTTGTCAGAGGCTCCGGCAGCTTTTCAGGGCAGCGATACAAAACATGCGCCAGAGAGGAAGGACCTCTATTTACAACCGAAGAGCTGCCCGAGGAACTGCCTGTACAGAAAAACTCATATCTCTCTCTCTCTCTCTCTCTCTCTCTCTCTATCTATCTATCTATCTATCTATCTATCTATCTATCTATCTATCTATCTATCTATCTATCTATCTATCTATCTATCTATCTATCTATCTATCTATCTATCTATCTATCTATCTATCTATCTATCTCTGTCTCCCTCTGTCTGTCTCAGTCCCTTTCTGTCAGTCCTATAGAAATAAAGTTAGATAGATGAAGAGATAAATACAATACAACAACAACAACAATGACAACGATAATGATAATTATTAAAATTATATTAACATCACTGACTCTCAATATTATGTGTAGGTTGAATATTTACTGAGAAACACTGCACCCTGATAATTAATTCAAGTATTACTAACACAGCTTTAGTTTTCTCAGATCGTGTCTATTTTCTATTACATGACATAGAAGATAACCCACTTGACTGAAGAATTTAGAAGCAATACTTTTTTGAATTTCATTAGTGAAATTCCTACCACCTTTATAAATAGTAAGCAGACATTGTAACAACTTCACAACAGTCAGAAGTGAGCAATAAGTGTGGTACTTGCGGTCTTACGATACTGCACAAAACAGGAGTGTCTTTATTTTTTTCCCAGTTTTTCAGTCTTATTGAAAAAAAAGGGGGACAGAGAAAACACAGGGCCTTAATCCACAGAGCACACAGACCTCTTTCATGAGAGTGCTGGGAAAGACCTTTATTTGTCCATTCCTATCATGGAGAAAGCGGGTTTCAAGCTCAGCTAGGTCTGAGCTGGAAGATTAGATGAAACCAGAGTGTTTTAAACCTCTTCTGTGACCGTGGATTAGAGTCAGACAGTCCCACTGCACTCTGAAACCAAACAATAAGGAGTACAGGTGGGAGAGGTGCACGGAGCATGTAGAGCATGGTGGGTTTGAAAACTAAACAATCTATTAGTTTATACAACATTAAAGCCCCCCAAAATTAGAGGCCATAAATCAAAAAAGGGAAGTAAAATATCTCTCTCTATAGCTTTGCCTATATATATATATATATATATATATATATATATATATATATCAGCATTTATTTGATCACCTGGGGGGAACAGTCATAGTATTTATAGGGGTGCAATACTTAAATTGTAATGTGAAATTATAAATGTGGAGCCATTTACCTGCTACTCACCTGCTAGACACATTGTAACCAGATTATACTTAGTGGAATTTACAATATTATAGATTGAGAGTGAGAAGGATTACCAGTGTATTTAATTCAATTAATGAGATAGATCAAATATATAAGCACCTGATGATATACATGAAAGGGTAAAGTCAGCAGTGAGTTTAAACCAATTAGTGCAAATGGAGGTGGCAGGACGGTACCCCTCAGCGGGAGGTGGGAGAAAGTGTGTGCGGTCCTGGCTGGTCAGATATCATGGCCTACATTTTCATCAATTATTCCTGGCATCTCAGTTTACCCAGGGGCATGGTGGGTGTAGAGGACAATGCCAGGGTGCACTCGAGAGCTCGTACCGTGGTCTCCCAGCGGGTCTGAGGACGAGAGCGTGACACGGTTGGGGTGTGTATACAGTATCGTCAATCCAGCCCAAGAGACCGCCTGGTAAGGAAATCCCTGGAATCCCACTCTTGCTCCAGCCGCCTGGCCGTGGGGGCAGGCAGGTCACTTTACAGCTCATCACCAAATTAGAAAGGCTGCGGGTCGGCCTGAGCAGCCGCCAGACCACAGGGTGATAGAAATAGATGGGAGTGCTGCGATTCAGTCTGCTGGCATTCATTCACCAGGCTACTCTCTCATCATGGAGGTACAGGACTGCACTGTACACCATGGAGGCCAAAACTCAAGGGAGGAACATTAGACTGCGCTTTAGGTCCCCTAAGACCATTAAGTAATGGATACATAGTGTGGACATACAGAGAGCTACAGCATCAAGAGACTGATGGGTAATGGGAATTTTACATAATACTATTCTGAAGTGTTTTTTAGATGTGAAACTACTATATGAAAGGAAGACATACAGAACAGGTACACGAAGGCTAACTGCAAGTGTACTCAATGTCTTTCAAGCACAAGGTCCAAAAAAGTAATGTGACCCTTCAGGTAATGGCTGATTCCTTACTCACTAAGAGTTAGATGAGACGTTTGATTCCACCGTCTCATCTGTACACTAAACTTGAAACTATGGCCAGCTACCAGTTAGTTTAGCATGGCACAAAGACTGGAAACAAGTGGAAATTATTATTTACATGCTTGTAAAGGAAATATGTGATTTAAAAAAAAAAAAACTTTCAGTTGGTAAAGCCCAGGAATTAGACGAGAATAGGCTGCATCTAGTTTTGCCCGTAGAAGTATGTTCAAGGATACAAAAGTATTTTCTTGTACTGTTACAGACCTAGAAGCATGTGTGATATGTAAATGGAACAATGAATCTACATCAAGCAGTAAATCTGTTTTAAATGTGTAATAGCAGGGTGAACTGTGTAACAGTTCCTTTTCAAGTGAAACACTAATGTTTCCAACAAACAGACACATTTCTTCTACAAAGATCTCTTTTTCTATGTTTTTGCAGTTATCAGCAGAAATTTGAAAATACACCATCATGAACTGCCCATTTCACTCCTGGCTGCACACAGACTCTCGCATTTTCTACGTGTCAATGGGGTGAGTATGAGTGTATAAGTTATCAGAACAGCAGGAGAAGATACAGTGTATGAGGAGTGTGGGGGTTCGGATGTGCAGGTATCATAAAGCGCAGTGGCAAGGCCTCATCACCTCCTGTTTTCCTTGGGCATCTGAGCATGTGTGAATAGAAAGATCTCAGGGAGGGCGAAGAGTGACTGGCTTGCCTGACACTTTGAGAAATAGAACAAAACACAGCTTTAATGAATTGGTATGTAGGAGAAAGGTGATGCACGGCCACTATCAGCACCAATAAACCATCCTCCCTTTGGAACTGTGAGGGAGGGGAGGCAGTCAGTGCCTGAATGTAATATTTTTATCAGTTCTTTTTGAAACTCCTCTTTAATGATGAAGCTATTTCTCATGGTCACGTCCAGAGCAGCGTGCAAGAAAAGTTACCATCTCTGACCTCTAAAAATCTCTCTAGGGATTTTTAAACATTATTGATTAAAAATGTAAAACATTTTAGAAGTTTTTACCCATGTGGTAGAGAATATGTGGTAAATTGAAACAGCAGTTTAAGCTTAAAAGAAAAAAAAAAGGATTATTATAAGTCTTTTGCCATTACCCAGCAGTATGTCAGACCATCTTTGCTCCATTGGCGAGCAAAAAGTACAAAGATAACGTTGGTCTGGTCTAAAAATGCCTGTGGGTGGACAGAGGCCAGATCAGTGAGCCGAGACACATGCCATGTCTCCTCTTCCAGTAGACGCCTCAACACACAGTAATGACCACTCTTCATGTTGCTGCCGCTACTTCATTTGTCATACAGGATGACATTAAGGCCAAAGGTTGCTCTGTGAGGGCTAATTACTGAACCAGTTATATATACACTGGTGTGTGTGTGTGTACCATAGTTTGGCTGTGACAGTGACACTCCTGTTATAGAAGCATTTGAAAATGTTTGATGTGTTTTGGAAACACAGAGCAGGGGTACAGCTCTCCACAGCTTTTATTTTGAGGGACAGTTTAGTTTGTGTACTGAATGGAGGTTTACAGTATACCCACACCAAGCCATTCAAACATGTAGTAAGTGTGGACACTCAAATACAGGACATAAACAAGAGAGCTCATGTTGCCAACACACCCACTCATCCACATTCCCCTCCCCTCACCCCATCCACACACACTCACACACAAAACATACCACACAAGCCATCTCTCATCAGATGAGTTAGCAACAAATAAACACAGGCTGGCATAACTGTGAGCTCCAGAGGCAAAGCTAATAGATACACACTGCATGTAGCATGTGTAGTGTGTGTGTGTGTGTGTGTGTGTGTGTGTGTGTGTGTGTGTGTGTGTGTGTGATTCATTCACATGCCTCTTGTCCCACCAAACCTCCACAAGCTTTATTGGTTAAACAGGAAAGACAGAATCAATCAGAGAAGCATCGACAGCAGCCGCAGGGTGAGCCCAGCATGCAGTCCCACTGAATCACATAACATGTCCATCTCTGCAGCTCAGCCTGAGTGTTTGTGTGTGTGTGTGTGTGCGTGTTTGTTTGTTTTTTGTGTATCCCTAGTATATGCATGTTTTAAAACATTGCCATCAGAAGAAGTTATACTCTGTGCCAGATATATGCTCAGGTCCAGACAGGTCCTCAGATCCGCAGCCAAATGTGTTGGCTGTAAAGTGAGGAAGGCATCATGACACTGGAAGGTAGTTTGATTTATATGATGTGACTCAGACTGATAACACCAGAGCCCCAGAGCACACACATTCAGTAAGGAAACTGTCAAGGTGCTGTTGAAACCGATGCTAGTGTTGTCTGCTAGTGTTTCGGAAAACCTTTAGGGGAGCTTGTAATTGAGGAACTTGTTATTTTCTGTGCAGAGGCTTGTTAAGTTGATTATCTCCATCAGTAGCACGGTTTGATCAAAGTGGAGTTTGAGTGTAAGGCTCATGTCTTCAAATTGAGAAAACAATAGCTGATATTGGATACCTGATATTTTTATATTTACCAGGAGACGACTTCCTTCATTTACCATAACTTCCATTTATAACCTTTGAGTCTTTAATCTGTAGCGCATATCTAATTCATCACAGTTTGACAGAATATAGACTGGGATTATTGCCAAGATAAATTGTAACACCCCACATAGTCTGCATATGTGATTCCACTTGTACTTAAAAAATATGTTTTTGCTGCAGGCTATAAAGTGAAGGTAACATTTTTACCATTTGCTAGATCTCATTTAAACTGTCATGTAATTTTGGTTAAAGAAATGAGATCATTAAGTTATTAGGATTCATCCCCTGGGAATAATAAATGTCTTAGCAACACATCTAAAAGTCACTGAGATGTTTTAGTCCATTGGACACAGACTTCACCACAGACAGAAAACTTATCTAAAGACACTGAAGCAGCTTTTCTACCATATGGAGTTTGTTACAGTTTTTGTACCAACCAAACAGAACTTTGTGTCCTCTATAAAATATTATGATCTGGGACCGTAATGAGAGACTTGATTTAATCTGATCAGAGCAGATTTAGTTTGGTTTTATGATGTAGTTTGATACTGGTTCATTTCCACATTAAGGATTTTTGCAGCATTATTTTCTTCCGGCGCTTTTGTATACAACTACAAAGCAACGCAGCTCAGAACTATGATGAAATAAATTAACTGAGCAATTAATTCATATGTCATCTGTTTTTGATGAAAAAAAAAAATCTAATCAAACAGACAATGATTAAGAGCTTGTTAGGGGTGCGACAACATAAACATCATCCCTGGAAGTCATGCTTACAGAGCACAGTGCCAGACGCGTCTTGTTTGGATCAAAACATCAGCGGGTGTTGTGTTGCTTTTTGCAAGCATGTGTTCCAATAGACGTGATTTAGCATGCAGCCACACACAAACAACATCCCTTTGTTCTATGCCGTCATCAAACACTAGCGTAATAAATCTCTGCGCAGCTTCCAGAGGTAATAAGAAAGTTTCCTTTGCGGCAAAAAGACCTGACTAAGTGATTTAAGAGTTGAGGCTACTGATCATAATTGCTCTCTTAGTGATGTCTGGAGATCAGGACCACAAACGACGAGACATTGAAGCACACTCCTTCCACTGTTGGCCACAAGCAGTGGTACTCAGTGCAAGGCTGTGGTCTGTTGGACCAGTCTAGATAGGACAAACCCAACCGCAGTGCTACATCTAGCTCCTTTTCAAACACCCACATCCTGTCACATAAAGGCAGCTGCAGCAGCCATGTGTATTGAATTTAGACCATTCCTGAGGGTATCCTGCTCTTATCAGGGGTCAGATAAGCTCATTTCACAGACCTTAAGCTTATACTGGGCTACCAACAGCACCCCAGTCTGACAGGAGCTGACCTCATCCTCGTTTTATCAATGTTTGTGGTTGAATGAGAAGTCAAGGCGGGAGGTAACTCCATAGACTCTTTCTTATAGTTACAGTTGTAGCGAAGAGCTCAGCCTTGAAATTCCTGAACTTACTCGCAATCAAGAAGAAAGAGGTGGAAATTTGGCAAAGGACAGTGAGAGGACACAGCCTCATCTCAACACCATTGTTCCCATGGTTGTTTTTATGAGCCTACCATCGGCCTTGCTACATGGCTTTGAGCTAATTGTCTTGAACTTGGGAGGCCAAATAAGTGACTTTGGAGACTCACTTTGGCTTATCAGTCTCAGTGTCCCACTCCCTCTACATCAGTCCTCCTGAGGATCTCTTCCCCATCGTCAAAACCCCATCCAGGCCCTGCAGGCATCTCAGGCTGACAGCTCTTGAACCAGATACTGGCAGTACAACAGAGCAGTCATAACTGGCCCCTATTCATTTCTTGGGGATAATCCTTCCCTAGGTTGAATCTTTTCTGTTCATAGCGTTATTTTTTCACTAATGTTTACACAAGGTATGTATCGGTTTCTCCTCCTCCTGAGGCTTCAGCTCCAGCTGAGAGGCTGTATAGCAAGTATATGTGTTTTAACGTGTGTCTGAGGGTTCTGTGCTTCCTTTTCTGTCTGGCTAATACAGCTCAAGACCTGAAGTGACAAAGGCCTAGTGAATGTCTGACTCAGAGACAACTGTCAGCATTCAATGGGCTGGATTAAGAGTGAACGTAGAACCGAGCGCACCTTGACATGTTGACATGTTCTACTAAGTGCATTTCAAGGTGGATTTAGACTGTTTGCGCCATTGTGGAGGGACACAAGAAACACAATTGCTAAATGGAGCTGACTATTCTAGAGGCGGCGGGTGAGGTTTACTCCCACTGTCTGGTTTAGGACTGACACCGGCTTCACTCTCAGGATGAGTGAGACTGCTGTGGATCCTCAGGAGGTTCAGGGGTTTCAGAGAGCTCTGTCCTTAACCAAACAAACACAGTGGAATTTCTGCTATTGTTGCTGCTGACAGTTGAGTGACAGGGCTGCATAGTGGAGGTGCCTGTCAGCAGAGCTGACACAGGGTTAACATATGACCACCCTTTATGACACTGCTTAATATTAAGACTGAACCATGAAACACAAACCTACACAGATCAACACAGACTCATATTCACATATCAACACCATCAGTGGTTGTCTGGCTGTTTTTGGGTTTGGTCTTGCTCAGACTGGCTAGGCTAGCTGTTTACGTTTGTTTCTAGATTTTATGCAAAGCTAACTGGCTGTAGTTGCATACTGAATGTGCAGACATCATAGTGGTATCAATGCTTACACGCTGAACTCCATAAATACTCATGTTGAGACTTTATATATCAGTACTTGTCTTTTGCTGTACATTAATACACAACACAGATGCAATTGACCATGCAGGGATTAATGTACGAGAGCAGTCAGTCAGTGGGCATCATTATTTTAATGGTGGCACTGCAGATTCCAACACATTATTACTTTACATATAAATTATGTATTACAAAGCTTTAACAGAAAATTACACTTCTCTATTTACAGCTACTAAAGTTGGTGGCCAGGTGACATCAGGCCTGCACTCCCCAGTTTTGGGTTTTAGTGCAGGTCATCATTAGCTGGCCGACCTGAAAGTTGAACCCTGACCCCCCCGGGACACAGCGAGGCTAAGAGGTGTGGAGGTCTTCGGCCTGGAGTGACTGGTCAACAGCAATTAAGAGAAATCATTTCAGTTAGATGGATACGTCTATGAAATATTAAATACGTTTCATTTTGTGCGTGTGAGCTGCCGTGCTGTGTGTAAAATAACAGAGCAGCTGAGACAAAGCAGGAGGGAAGTGGGTGGTAAAAAGCAAACAGACATTACAGTTCCACTGACGGCCTCAATGACTTCCCTCACGCTGCCTTGGGTCCACCCTGGGGTCTCTGAAGTGGCTCGTTAAGCTCAGGAACATAGACTCAATTACCCTGGGCAAACATGCCGCTACCGCTCAGTGTTGTGTTGGCAGACTGGTTGGTCGGTTCTGTCCATCGCATGGCCATCCTCCTCCCCCATCAACCTGAACCCCCCCCTCCCCACCAACCCCCCGGCCCCTGCTGCGCACCACCGCAGCATGTGAGCCCTCTGTGCTCCGAGTGATAGAGTCAAGCTGTTCCTGCTGAGCGGAGGTCAGGGTCCTTCAGTCAGCACCTCGGCCCTGAATAGAGCACACAGGAATCCCCCTTCCCTCCCTAACTGGGGCTGAAACGCAGCTCTCTCTCTTCCAGACCAGGTCCAAATAAACCTGGTAGCTCGCTCTCTTTTTCCTCTCTCCATCTCCTGGCACGCTGTCACTCCCCTCATCGAAATCATTAATCAGACTGGGCAGATTAGACTTCAAATAAAAATAAACTACAACCACCGACCTCCTCATGGTTCCCCAGATTTCTGCAGCAACCATCGTTATTGACAGTTCTCCTCCTCCTCTACTTAATAAAGCCAAGATGTCCAGTACCAGCAGCTGTTTGAAAGCCTGAGCACTTTGGCAAACTGTGTGGGTCTATTACTGCTTTAATGATACAAACAACTCGCCTTATCTTTGATGGTGATGACTCTTGAGGCCTAACCTGCCATCCATGTAAATACACAACAGATAACCCTTATCAGTTTGGCACCAATAAAGCCAGTCTGCTTTCCTGCTTCATAGACAAACACATATCTTTTATAGGGATTAAAGGGATTAAATGTGCAGTCTGAATGTATTCAAGCTTATGTTTTATCCAGTGACTACTTTATCTTGCCTTTCACTCTTAGACAAGGGTGGATGGCAAAAAAAGCAGAATTGGAGGGCAATAGTGCCACCTTTGGGTGAAAGTCAGTAGTACAGTTGTAACAGAGCTCTCACAGTTCTGTTATCAATAGATAGGGTTTCTCTGTGCCTGGACTGTGGCATCCACACAACTTTTGACAGCACATGAATTGGTATACAGAAGAGCATGGTAGGAAAAGAAAGGGGTCCGGGGTCTGCTGGACTCTGCTAGGCCCAAAACAAGCTGGGTCTCTCCCTGGCCCAGGTTTTATTTGCTGACTGACAGGCGGCCTGCCGACTGTTTGTGTGTGTCCATGGGAAATGGGGCGGTGTCGCTGCGGCGACGGCTCTGGGGCCATCCATCAGTGTCATGGGGGGCTGAGGAGGTGGGCGGGGGTGTATGGTATGTGTCACCTCCAAGACTAATGGACAGGAAGTACAGCCAGAGAAACAACAATATTTGCAGAATATATATTCAGAAAAATGTTAGGGCTCGGTCCACATTTCTCGTATGGTTTCAACAAAACCCCGAGCGCAGGCTTTAATCCTGATTGATGAGCCCGTTTATTTAAAAGATCTCACTCTGCAGCCACAGCTCTCACTAACCTCATCTATAGCCATGTGCTCTCAAAGCATACGCACAACATGTTTGTGTATGGGATAATCATAGTCCCGGTTATCACATGACATATCAGTGACACTAACCTGAACAGCAACATTACTTCTATAACTGGTTTGAGATGAGACTCTTACACAGGAAGTGTATCAGAAACCTGAGGAAGCCCTGAGAAACTTGGGGCCATTTTGGTGCCACATTAGAGAAGGAGAGAAACCAGGAGAAAGAGCAGGATAAACCCAGAAGAATCGCGTATTTCAACTGTCGCTGAGGGAACCTGTGTGCTCTCTAACTGTCAGAGGCCGAGGTGCTTAACCTCAGCAGCCGGTGACTGTGGCGTCCAGGCCTGAGCGCTTGGTGATGTTGACCTTGACCACCTCCTCTGCACAGGTTGGGTGGATGCCTACCGTTTGCAACAGGTGGGAATATGTTGCCCCACACCTGAAACACACAGAGAGGTCATTCAAGTCGCTGTTACATGCACTGTCACATGACTGACAACCATTGAAATTATCTACTGCCCTTTAATAACTTCTTCTAATTTTGTTCTATCAATCATTTTGTAAGTGCATGTTTGTCCTTCATGTCCTACAGGATTTTGTCTTGGTCCTGAGAGAAAACACAGAGTTTAATTAAGGTGGTGGAGTAAGTCAGGTGTAAACTTACTGAAGACCCAGAGCAAAGCCCTGTGTGACTTCTCCAGCATTTGGACCAGTAAAATGTAGACCCAGGATCTTCTGATCTCCACCTCGCTCACACACCACCTGAAGAGGCAAAAAAAAAAAAATCCAAATTTAAACCAAAGAGTTTGTGTGAGTGGTTGTTCTGTATCCTATGTGGCTTCCTCATTTTAGGATCTTTGTTATGTTTTTGGTTGGTAGAGAGGTGGATCTGAAAGCTTGAGTCATGAGCCACACATGAAATGAGGATATTTAATTTCCTGACTTAATCCCAGTCTGAATCCCACCAACTTCCTGCAGACGGCAACACTTTCTACTGATCCTGCGCTTGGAATAAATACATGCTCACAAACACAGTACAAAAAAAGTGTAATTATACGGCATATAAAATTCCAACAAAATCCGCTTAAAAAGATCTATAAAAATCTCACAGTAAATCTGCAGCTGAGACCTACCTTTATGTAACACTGGCTGGCGTCGCGCTCGGCGACAGTGAATTCCAGAGGCTTGTAGAAAGCGTGGTAGATCTGCACAGACGTAAACACAGAGGACAAGTCGTATAAACACGAGAAATCATATAGCGTGTATTGTTGTTTTATTTTGTGTTCTGCCTACAGCCAATCAGTGCTTCGCCTCTCGTGGATCTTTTCTTTAACCAACAGAGCTTAGTAATGTGCAAACAAAAGCTCAGAGGGAGTTTCCATCTCTTGTGTATATTTTGTACAGGGACACGTTCACTTTTACTATAAACAGCTAACGGATGAAAAATGCCTCTAGTCAATATAACAATAACAAATGAGACTATCGAGAAAACTGATATGTGAAAGGCAAATTAATTAGTTTGTTATTATAGATGGATATAATTTCTTTTTTTAAACAATAAAATTAGAAAATAATATTGATTATCATTATATTCAAAGCTTTGCGAGCAGTGATTGTTGCACACAAATACAATCTGTATAAAAGTTGTATCAAAATCTCAGTGCGGTGATTCTAAAATCCTTACTGAGTGTTTGCGCGTTGCGTTTGATTCTATAGGAAAACGTGCCGACACAAGTTGTGAGGGCCGTGCAGCTGTCGGGGGCTGGTGCTGCAGCGTCTCCTCAGATCTCAGCGCGCCTGTCATCACCCCATACACACCTCAATCAGGCCTCCTGCTCGCCCGTCACTCACGGCCAGGAGCCCCACCTCGCCAGGCTAAACCGTTTATCTACAGCCTCGCGCAGGTGTTAGCGAGCATCTGGAGCAAACCGCGCACACGCACACGGGCAGGTAAACACAGAGCTGCTCGCTTTCACATTGTGAGCATGTCTCAGTGTGTGTTTAGGGGTTAGATGGGACATTTTTTTATGCAGGTTGGCAGCAGTAATTTATCAGTAATGAAACAAAGTTACAGCGACGAACGCGAGGTAACACCACATCAGTTGTGTTGTCATGGTGAAAAGAAAATCCAAGTTCGAAATAATACACATTTCTTTCTATGAATGAAGATTTATAGATTTACAGACTGCGATCTTATAAAATACAACCGGAAATAGAAACAGAAGAGAATAGAAATAAAATAGAATTTCAATTTAGAATTTTTTCAGTTTACAATTTTGTTTTTAAAAAAGTGAAAATGACATTTTTCATGAAAACACTGCTATGAATAAAATCAACACATATACATAACACATACACAGGAGCTGCTACATGAAGCTACCACTGTTTAATATGGTGTTTCGGGTGTTCAAGTAAAAAGTAATGCACATGTATTTACTATATTTCTATCTTTTTATCACTTTTTTATGTTTATACTAAGAAAAATTTGAATATTTTTGATGTCTTTAAAATATTATATGTTGTTGTTGTAACATTAAAATGTCTCCATACTGGCTGATCTAATCTGATCTAATTAAGATAAAAATGACTGAGTTTTTTTTTTTTTTTTAAAGGTTGAAATCTACATGTGTGAAAGGTTTTAGTGAAATGTTAGATGCAGTTTTTAATCGACACATCTAGAACATGTACGTTACCTCTATGCCGTCTTTTCCACGTCTCTTCTCAGCCTCCTCCTCAGACAGACCAACGCAGCCATATTCCAGAGGAGTGAATACAGTTGTGGGCACCTGTCGCACAAAAACACGCACACAGAAATATAAACTACAAACCTTTATTTAGGATCTTATCTAACTGTAATGACGTAAGTGTAAACCTATCTTAAAGATATTTATTTAACATAAGAAGTGTATCACACAGATTTCACCATCTCAGTCAACCGTTTCTATTTTGGATGTAGCAAACCTGAAAACAAGGGAACTCGCCACCATATTAAAACCTCCATTAAGACTTGCAGAAGGATGGATTTCAGTATATTTACGATGATGAAGAATGATGATATTGTGGAAAATGCTGGTATGTTTATGCTATGACTCATCTTGAAGAGAGGTCGGACAATCAGATGAGGGTGTGTGTTTGTAGATAAGAGTCTCCAACCACAAAGCACCATCAATTATTCTATTCTTATTCAGTTCAAATGAAGCATTTAACAGTAGACTCAAAAGGCCAAAACGACACAAGCTGTGGACAGATGGAGGAAATTGTGTGTGTGTGTCTTACTTTGTCGTAGTTCATGAGCTCAGTGCTCTGACCGGCCAGTCTGCGGGCGAGGAGCTTTCCAGCTTTGATGGCTGTTGGAGTCAATTCAGGGCGACCCTGAAACAAAAGGGAATTTCATTTACTTCAGTATAAAGTGGCTTGTAAAAGCAAAAGCACAAGATCTGAGTTTGTTCTTGAAAATGGAAATAATTTTCACATTTTTAGCTAGCTTTGTTTAACACAGGTGCAGGTAGTTTAAACGATTATATCATTAATTACAATTTAAAAAAAAAATATTACCAGTTCATTCTCTTAAAGGACAGAAATAGTGTCAATACAAATAAATTGGGACACAAGTGTGAGTGCTAAACACGAAAGGCATCTCACTCTCATTCTGCTTCTGTTTTTGACTTTATTGTTGTGGATATCTGCCAAACAGACAAACACACACGGATACATGGATACACACACGTACACACATTCATATACACACACACACACACATACAGCTGAGTGGCGCAGGAAACCGTAGGGCTGCGGGGCAATTCTAGAGGCATGACTTCAACCTGTTAAATTACCACCGCACATCCTGTTGTAGAAAACATCTCCTGCACCTCTACATGTATGTGGACTGTGTTCTCTGGTATTCCAGTAACTGTTTAAACACCAGACAGCCTGCTTCAGTATAATGCATTTCTTGGCAAGTTTTCTGAGGAGACCAGGTAAAAAAAAAAAAAAAAAAAAAAAAAAACAACAAAGTTGCAGTGACATATTGAGAAACATATCAAGCAGCCTGGTTTAAAAAATGCGCTGCTATGAAAAGCTGACAGACAGATTGGGGTGAAGCACGACTCATCAAAGCCAGCTGTCAATCAAAAAGACGCTCTGTGTGTGTGTGTGTGTCATGAGGCCTGGGAGGCAGGAAGGAAGCACACAGCTGGTCGCGGCCAAAAAAACAACACTGACATTACTTTGTGCAGGTAGAACTAGTATTAACATTACTGGTTCAGCTTTGAACACGCACGGCCAACACCAATGGCTCAGGTTTCATATTTTGTATATGAACACAAATAAATGTCCTTCATTTAGGATAATGTAACTGTATCATTCCAACTGTTAACTCAATTTAACTGTACATTGTTAACATTGTTTTTGTTTTTCCTTTCATATGTAAATATAAAAATATATGTATATTCCTTTTATATATAAAATTGTATATCTTAATTTATGTCATTACTCTAGTGCTTCTCTACTTCGGTGTCATGAGTATAGAAATCCTAATGAAATGTATTTAAATTATTTAAGTAAAGAATATCAGAGTTTTGTATCTCACTAGTTTGTTTACCTTATGCTCAAAAATACACAAAAAGTGTATAATGAGGTTATGATTATGAGGATTTAACAGTGGGCCATGTTGCACGGTTTCTCAGTTATGTTATATTAGTCTGAAATGTGTAGGATTATTAATCAAAATGGACCATGATAGTTAATAATTAGGGTTAGGGTTAGTTCTATTAAGGCTAGTTAATATATGGTTAATAACTTTATAATTAAAAATGACATGTATGCAGTTAGAAGAGATAATTAATTTAAGATTTCTCATAGAGAATAACTTTATTTTCGTAGTTACAGTTTTCACTTAGTCTCTATGAGAAATCTATTGACTAACATTCATGTTCACACACTTTTCTGATGTTACACTGACGATGGGTCATTGCGTAAAACGACTACAAGTGTCTTTTGTGATGCTACAAATTTTCCAATACTGCTACGTGTATGTGTCTGATTCAGCCTCCTCTCTCATAAAGGACAGTGTTGTGAGAGAGAGGTTCAAACTATGAGAAACATTCATAATAAGTGTCACAGGTTAGTTGTTGGACTTCCAGCAACGTTGGAACACAACACATTGATGATTGAAATAAATACTAATAAACACGAAGAGTTATTTTCCATTCACAACTACTATTAGGGCTGTTTCTGCCATCGCTGTGGAGTCTGTTGACAGCACCTACCTCGCCGATGTCTCCAAAAGCGTAGATGTTTGGCACCGAGGTGGATTCGTCAGCACCCACAACTATTTTCCCCGTCTCCTTGTTGAGTTGTACGCCAAGCTTGTCGAGGCCCAGGGCTTTGGTTTCAGGGGCTCTACCTGAGGTCAAAGGGAGGAAACAGCAAATATTACATTACAGTTGAGCAGCGAGGTGTGGAGGAGACGGGCTCTCTGTGCAGTGTTCAAAACACATTCCCTGTTCTACACAGAAAATTGAATTATAGAATTACAGGGGTTATCAAAAACTGAGATACTGTAGAGAGGGAGGTTATCTGTGCAGTGTTCTTAACACCTACGTAGAGCCAAGGTTTATTAAAACAAAAATAAAGTTTTCTAAAACAAATAAGGAAAAGAGTCTAGAGCTGTGCTGGCAGCTTCATGAAGCTGTATTTAGCTACAGTGGTGCTCTGAACTAAATATTGACATTGCTGCAGTGCAGTATATTTTATGATGATGTTTAGTAGAATCTTTTTTACTGTCAAGATTTTAGTTTAGCCTGTTAGTATGCTAATATTTTGCAGTGTAGCACTGTGAAATTTCAATAATTATGCAGATATTTGGTCACAGACCAAAATACTAGCTGAGTTAAAATTCTGACATGGTCGAACATCAAGGGACAATTACAATATTTAATCTGGAAATCATGAACGTGTGTGCCAATAGAGCAGAGGTCCAGTTATTTCATGGAGGTAAATGCTTTGACCTGCACAAGAGGAAACACCAGGGGACAAAAATCATTAAGGTTCATCTGTCGTGTACGTTGAATATCTGCACCGACTTTAACATTCTGGATCCAAGTGGTGTCTAGAGCAATACTGCCGCCTTGTTTAAAAATGTCTAACTTTTTCCAGCACCAGCTTCTGAAATATGAAGACTGGCCGCTTTTCTCAGTGCTGTATGATTGTAACTTGAATATCTCAAGGTTTTTGATTAGCGTTTGGGCAAAATAAACAATGAAATCAAAGCTAGTTAAAATAATAGTATCAACAATAATAACATAAGTGAAATACTAATTTAAGGTTCTTAAAGTAGGAAACAATAACATGCAGTCAGCTGAGAGGAAGCCTCCAGAGGAAGAGAAACTGATGAACAACTGGGAATCGATATCCCATTGACCCCGTGGGACACACTGAGGTGTGATTTCTGACACTTCCTGGGAGACGGTTGACTGATGCTGTCGACGCTGAGTCTCTATGGTGATGGAGCATGCACCACTCGCTCCCCCCGCCCGCCCTCTCCACAGCTCCTCATAACCTGCCTGGGTAGCATAATAAACACCCGGCCCTGAGGTACCCATGTAGATGCTATCGGACGGCAAAAATAACAAACCCCCGAGGCCCCTTTTCCTGGCTGGAGCCGAAGAACAACGTGCTCCCCCTCTTCTCAGACCAGGGGACTACAGGGACCTGTCTACTGCTCCACAGCATGGGTGGCTGACTGGGATAGAGAGCACAGAGGAGCAGGACAGAATCAAGAATATTTACTGTCATTATGCAAGGCACAACGAAATTTTGTTCAGCAGCTCTTGGCTTTGGGGCACACTGTAAGACACATAATATAATAAAAAAAAAACACACACACACACACACTTAAAATATATCTAAATAAATAACACTGCAAATTAAATCTTTAAAGTGACCGGCATGAATGAGTATGTTGCATATACTGCAGTGCATTAATGTTTAAAGTGCAGTGTGATTGTCTGTCTGCTGGGATGACAATGTTCAGTCTTTGAGTGGGTGAAGGGTGGATGGGTGAGGAGATGGGGTGATGGATTTCACATCACATCATTTGCTGCATATATAATTATTTTAATTTGTAATTTTTCTGACAAGGTGGTTAAGGTGTGACGCCATCGTCATCTTGACCTTTGACCCCTAAACCCTAATTAGACAAGTTAAGTCCTTGTGAACGCTTCTGCCAAATTTGAAAGACTTCCTTCTTTATATTCCTGAGATATTACGTTGACAAAAACAGGACAGTTGGACAGTCAGTTGTGTCTGACGCTTACACCTGGAGATTTACTGATCAGACTTTATACAGTTCCCTCTAGGGCCACGAAATCATCACACTTTTTACTTTTTCACGTGTAGTTCAAGGTGACACCAGCATGTTCTTCTAAATGATTATAATTGATAATCTCATATCACAGGATTTGTTTTTAATTAGAAGATTATACTGTGTTAAGTACCAGTTCATAAACCACTTAGAGTTGCTTCAAAGAACAAGATGTAACTGATCGCAAGTACAATATCACAGACTTCATAAAGTTCATCTGTCTGCCAACAGCTACATTATAGTTTGTTATAAACAGTTTCTTAGATGTTTATGTATAATTTATAAATGCTAAAAGGGAGTGGGGGTTGGGAGGGCTTAAAATAAAGTCAGAGGTTCTTTGGAATTTGTGTCCATAATGGTCTACATCCTGTTGAGGGTTTACCTCCCTGACAGCTGCTGCAGATGAAGAACAAGATACTTCAGATTTATTGCTATAAGATATTGAATTTCAGCATCACTTACTGTAAAAAATATAGTATAGCCCTAATGAATTCTACATCAGTGGAATCTGACTGTGAAATACAAACTTTCTCTGTGTATATCTGACGTTTCAGTCTGTAGCTTAACTCAGTGGCAACAGCTCCATTGTACAGCGAGGACACAACAACAGTGAGCGGGCTGATAAGAGACTCGGTAGGAGCTGGGAGACACGTACATACACACACACTGAGGTCCAACAGATAGGCTAACGTGACAAAGCCTGTTTTGACATTGAGAGGAAGCCTCCAGACCGCTAGGCTAATTAGCCACAACAAACCTCGACAGGCTGAAATGAGAGCTGGAAACTTATCTGATCAATCAACTGAACAAAGACAAAAGGGAGAGAAAAGTGATTTCTTGTCAAAGATGCCAAAAAAAATCTTTTGATGGTTCTATTTAAAGTCAAAAAGATTTTATAATGAAAAACAATTGACAGCTTAATAGCTAAAAAATATTGTATTGCACTGTCTGTGCTTCATAAATATTTATAGGTTTATGGACAGTTTAAATCAACTTCTCACTAAGACTGATGTGATATCATTGTTTTCGACTTCAGTTAAACCAGTTTGGTTCCTTCAAAGTAAAGAGACTGTGTCAGAGAAACCCAGAGGACTAAAGTGGGTTGGATCAGAAACATTTGAACTGAAATGTGATGACAGTTGTGGGGCTGTTTACTGAGGTTGTCAACACTGATCGAATCACCCCCCACATGGTCTTTTTAAACATAATACACTGAAAAATATTTAACGTTAGAGAAACACTAATGAGCAGACATGAACAAGTCTTACTAGCATTTATTTTACAGCAGACTGAGAGTTTAGTGTTGAGTCAGACCTCTAAATACAGAGAGTGTAACATATTTTGAATAATATATATTAAAATGACAGATACTAATTGCACCGGAGAAACATTTAGAGATTGAGTAACAGAACCACAGTAACATTAACTGTATGGCCAAAAAAGCTTTAAAAAAAACTTTCATGCCATTATTGACATCAGGAGAGATGAAAGTTTCTGCCAATGTGTCAACATTAAACGTTACTATGAGCACCAGCAACAAGTTTTGTTGTATAAATAACAAGTTGCATCAGGTTGAAAACATTTCTCTTTTCATGAGTGAAGATCAACAATTGAATCTACATTTAAGGTAAAAATCAAATGTTGTTTATCTTGTTTCATGTCTGTATCTACATTAATTAAGCCTTCATTATAACAGTAATAGGTTTACTCTAGTGTTAGACAGATGTCAATTAGCCACAAAGAGTTTGAAAATATCCTGCATCAGGAGCCTTAACTTGAAGATAAATGTCCTTTAAAAGTAGGAAATGACTTAAAGTAACATTCCTGAGTACTGTAGAGAAAAAGAGGAGGAAGACTAATGTGTTCACTGTCCACATGCAGACAGGAAATGTGGAAATGCTCTGTTTCCTGGTGTGTTTCTGTGGGCACACCTGGACAGGGGAGCGGCCATGAGGCCAGGAAGGAGCAGGGGAAAGGTGGAGGGAGGCAGGGCCGGGGAGAAGGATGTAACAGACAGTGGTGATACAGTCCCCCGGTCCCCTCTGGCCTTTAATAACTCCACTGAGGCCTGGGACCCTGCCTGGCCCCTAGTGTAAGGTCACAGAAAAGGGAAATGGCCTTGTACTCATAACTCCTGCGTGCACACATCAAAGAGCGGAGGCCACGTTGTTAC
The DNA here is from genome assembly GCA_016801845.1 of Polydactylus sextarius. NCBI lineage: Eukaryota > Metazoa > Chordata > Actinopteri > Polynemidae > Polydactylus > Polydactylus sextarius. Next base: position 3,124,072 of record CM028915.1, read on the forward strand.
TGGTTCCCAGTGAACGGTCTGGGAACAAAAGCTGTCATGGATACAGTACACACAGTAAACTAAGAGCTCACAAAGGTTTGGACAGTGACACTAACAGGAGCAGTTGGTGATGATATGCCAATATGACAATTTATGGAAATAATACTGGTTTGATACAACAAGACTGAAGTTGAACTGGTGGTGATTCAAATTTTACTGCAGATGATATAAATTATAATATGAAATTGGGTCAAACCCATTTTGGTGCCCTGAACTTGGCATCAGAATATTTTTTACCATATAATGACAAGTGCTTGGCTGAGTTTGGGTGAGATCCTTCAAACTAATGAATATAGGAAACAAAAGGGATGCAGCATCTCACGCATGGCCATGACAAACACCCACTGATACATGCACTCAATGCAAATATCATCCTCACCAGCGCTCTCACGCTGAGACGATGTGGGAATTGAGGCACAGACTGGGAGGAATCAACGTCATCTCAGCTGCAAGGTCACCGACATCCTTGTCACTGTCACACGCACAGTGCAAAAGGACCCTCTCTTCCCCTCACACTCTCTAACTAAGCAAAAACCTGGTAGTCAGTTTTTCGGAAGCATCGTGTCGTCTCTGAAAGGAATCTACACAAATAAACTGACGGTTGCGGCTCTGACGGATGTTCCCTCCATTGTTACTCGCACTGCTGGTGGAACAGCAGAAGTGAAACGAAACGAGGGAGAATGAACAGACGAGACAGACAGAGCCAGAGTCAGAGAGCTGGTAGTGATGGCAGAGGACTGCAGGCAGGGCTGCCAGTGACAGATGCGGGGTTGGTTTCCGCAGGGCTGGCATAGGCAGGAAGGCGCAAAAAGGGAGAACAAAGAGGGGAATATGGTGACCCCGTGCCTGGGTGCATCCTGCCCCATCCTGCCCCTCTCCAACCACTGAGCCACAGAGCCAGCGGTGGGTGATTAACACTTCCCCTGGCCATTCCCATCACTCAGGCTTTATTACTTTGTTTTCAGCCTTGATTCTCCTGCTATCTGCTGACACTGCACTGTATTGAGACTGACAATAAAATTAATGGTGGCGGGGAGAACACAGTCATACCAGTGTTTTATTTCAGGGATATGTTGTTACATTGCAGAGAAACAATACAGCTGGTGATTTACATCTAATCCCCAGAGACGTTTTAAAAATAAGGGATAAGATGTTAACTAGTGTGTTGTTGTGTGAGGTTATTTGGAGATTTTTTCGTTACGCCTGTCTTCTCTGAGGTAAAATTACTGGTTTTGTTAATGGAGTCTGGTCTGGTGATGTAACTGCTGTTTCTGGTTGAACAAAAAAGGATCTTACTACAATCTCTCTACGTAATGTTGTCAGACACTTGTAATAACAATCAGATCCTGTCAACAAAAGGCAACAAAAAGCAGTTCAGTGGATGCACTTTAACGTATCATAATGTTGTTTCGTAATATTGTATCATCAGTTTGTAGCTTAGGCAAATCAAGTCACTTTCAAGGCTTGTGAAAATTTACACTGATTTAAACATTTTTATTTAAAAGCAGTGTTTTAAGTGTCATATTCAAGGATTCAGGCTATGCAACATTTGCCTGATACTCAGGCTAAAACCTGAAATTTGAATGTACAGTCATCAAGTCTAGGTCAAGTCTGGAGTCTCACTGGTGTTTTAGTTTGGTATCTGCCCTGTCATTAACAGGGATGTCATCTTCTATTTGAACTTGACCTCTTACAGATTTCAGTTTCATTTTGAATTTAAATGAACTGTGACTCACTCACCAACAGCCCACAGCACAGAGTCGTAGGTGTCCTGGTGCTCGTCGCCTGTCTGGGTGTCAGTCCAAGTCACCTGCAAAGCTCCTGAGGACAGTTTGTCCACTCTCTTTGGGGCACACTTCCATGCAAACTTGGTCCCATAAGAGTCCATGTAGTTTGTCACCAGACCTGCCATTTGCTGCATAAGCAAAAAGAAAACACACAACTTCAGACATGAAAATATCACAATCGTGTCATCCCGGTAGTGCAGGCTGTAGTACAGGGAGCAATACCTGATCAAACCCCCGGAGGGTGATGCTGCGAACCATCACTGTGGTGTCCAGGCCGATGCCTGTGAGGAACCCTGCACACTCCAAACCCACGTCTGAGCAACACCTTGTTCAGGATAACAGTGCTTCTCTTGATTTGTACGTACAGGATGAATGTGATGTGTGGCCTTCACACGAAGTGTGTGAGTGCATCATGTATCTTATTCTGGAAACGTCTGGGAGGATCTTTATGCTGGACTGCACACATTAGACTTGGAGTTTAAAGAAATACCTAATAGTTATTCAGAATTTCGGACTGAAACTGACCTGATGTCAGTGCTACTTTTTATTATGTCAATAACTGAACAGTTTCTCATCTGGTTACCAGGGGACTTATGCAGAGGCTCCATTTACATGCTCTGTGGCAGACAAAGGATACAGCTGGCTCCAACCACAAGTCTGCAACACACACACACACATACAAAAAAAGAGAAGCTTTAGTTTTTAGCTGAACTAATAATACAATAAAAATAAATGTCATCATTTGTGCTGCACACTTTGGCCAAATAAAACAAAGCGAGTTCAAAGTTGAAACTGTTTACTTTAAATCCTCGAATTAAGGAGGTGATGAATTACAAAACTTCATAACCTGAGAGGGAAGTGAAGAGGTGTGAAGAAAATGTAGAAAAAGGGAACAGCTGAAGTTGTGTGTATGTCTGTGTGTGTGTGTGTGCGTGTCTGTGCGCACTTGTGGTTTAAATGTGTATATGTGTGTGGTCCAGGTGAATCACACGTCTAATCCACCTATGAGATCTGTGCGTCAAGGAGGACTAATTGCCAGCGTTTAGACTAATCCCTGCAGATGGGGTGTGCCATGTTCAGAGCTCCAGTCCACACATCAGTCCGCTGAGTGAAGCTAGTCACCCGCATGGATGAGGCCCTGCTCTCTGCTTGTTTTTAGCCACTTCAGCTCAGACCTCCTTCTCTTTAGGTTGACTCCACCTGACAGCTTCGGACGCCCGCGGCACATCCTGTCCTTGTCCATGCTAACACTAACCGCTAAAAGCCCCAGTGCCCATTTTCTCCATGTCTGTGTAATGCACAGCTGCACTTAGCACATATTGTGAAATGGCTTAAAGAAGATTAGGTAAAGAGCTTTAGCTTGATTCTGTACTTTCATCACTGAGTAACGGTGTCCTTTCCTCTAACCTTGTTTCTTCCCCATTGTGTATGAACATATTTTACACTGGTTTGGAATCTGTACAACTACAATAAATAATTCAACTACGGAATGATACTGAAAAAAGTGATATTTACTGCTTATTGTTTACATCTTATGTGTCACACACTTAAATGACTAAATTAAGTATGAATAGAATCCTTAAGGGAAATCTAATATCTATATTTTGTCTAATTTTGTCTGAAGAATGGAGCCAAACAATCAAAACCATAAATGTGTTTTACAGGGGAAAAAAAAGAATTTCTGCAAAATTGACAAAAAGCAGGCCTGTCTTAGTCCCCACATGTGTTTGATGTCTCAAGTTAACACTAAACCTCCATCGGAGGTAACAAATTGGTCAAGGAGCCACACAACAAACAGAAATATGGTTAAACTCTCGGGGTTCGGCTTCCGACGGCAGAGTGGTAACATATGGTTTGAAGCTGAAACGAGTTTTTCTTCTGATTGTCTGTGGCTGCTTGTTAACCTTGGGCAGCTCTTCAGAAGCCTCAGCAGTGATAATAAAAACACTAGCACTTGATACTCCTCCTGTGCGTCTGTGTAGAATGTGGGTGGAATTTGTCACAAGCAAAAGGATTCATGTCAGTCCAATAAACGATTTTATTTTATTTAACGTTGCTTATACTTCCTGAAAGTATCCGTTTGGACTTAGCCTCATGGGCCACACAAATTAAAGGCTGTGTTTTTGTTTTGACATAGACAACGTGACTGCGAAACAAAAGAGATCAACAAATGATAAGTCGATTTTTTCCCATTACTGTTTGGTTTGAGAAAACAAATTCAAACTTCATGCAAGAGTTTAACTGTTTGTGTCGAAAAGGTTTCCTGTGCCATTATTGTGTAAGAAATTCAGCTTCTTTTAGTATATATATATATATTTCTCCCTTAATAAAAACCTTCATTTAAAAACTGCATTTTGTGTTTAACTTGAGTTGTCTTTTACTAATATTTAAATTTGTTTGAAATTTGTTTGAAAAATAAGAAATCAGGAAGGGGGCAAACACTTTCATATAAATAGTATATATATATATATACATATGCATATAAAATATTGCATATAAATAATTTTTGTTTTCAGATTATTTTTCTATTTACTCATTAAAACTGTTCTTTAGTCTTTAGTTTAACGTATCTTTAGTTTTTGTAATGTTACTGTGAACGTGTCTCTCCTCCCTGTTTCCACAAAGGCACAAAGACTGTTCATGCACGAAAGACCCTGTAAAGTGAAGCTGCACTGATGCCATCTCTGGTCGGGTCCTTGTCCACTACACAAAACAACGCAGAGTTCCATTCGCAAGACAAACCTCCATGCTGCTGCATCTCAGTCATGTGCTGACCTATCCCTCCACCAGTATCACAGTCCTGTTGGCACGTGCTCAGTTCTTTCTCCTCATAGCACGATGCTGGCAGCCAGCACTGAGCTTTGGCCCTGCGGCCAAATCTGTCATTTAGGTGTGTGTGTGCTCCGAGGCCCATTAGACATCCATCACTCGCTCTGACCCCCCTCCCCTCTCTGCCCGAGCCCTACCTGCAGAAACAGTCTTTTGGACCCCATCTGCGCAGCTGACAGCTCGGCAGCACAACAACATCTTCAACTCTGGCATGTGTGTGTGGTTTAATACCCTTATAGAAGATGCTAATGCTAATGCTAACCCACAGCTAACCCTTCGCAGCCTGCGGGGGGAGTAACAGGACTCCACTAACCATCACACGCTCACATCAAAGCACATCCTGAACTCTAGTGTTGCTTCTAAGTGGATAATTCTGCTTCCTATACAAAAGTGTTTTGTTGAATGGGTGATTGCTACAGTGGTAATTGTTTAAGGACAGTTACAGCACAAAGACATTGGCTTGTTCACTACTGATGACTTTGTATTGCCACCAAGTGGTCAAAAGGCAGAACAGCACACCTTTTTATGGACATAAAACACAGTTTAGTATAAAAATGATTGAAGAGCTGTTGATCCTGAACCAGAATAATAAACCAAATAAAGTCAAAAGTGCTGAATGTTACTTGAAGAAAATGCACAAGCATTACTTATTAGCCATGGCAGTGGAATTCTACAATTATAAAGAAATATAATTAAAAATGATTAAAATTCCATTGCCAGGTGTAGACAGCCTACATCCATATGAAGCTTGAATATCAGAATAATTATTTCCGCTTATCTGTCTCCATGAAGCAAACAACCACAGCAACTCAGGTATACCACAACCACGAGTCACCGTCTGCATGTTGTGCCAAGAGGAAACATCGGGGAAAGACCAATTAACCAGGTGATGACAGGAGCTAAATGGCTGGATTAAAGGGCTTGTTCTGTAAAGGTCAGGATGCACGCGGCTAATCTGAATCATGAGGCGAGGACAGGCTGACAGGAAGGGAGAAAAACAAACTGCATGTCACTGATGAGTGATTACAGTACGTGACAGTAGGACATGTCGTGTCAGAGAGCGAGATAGTGCGGCATGTAGAGCGAAGCATTAATACTGCAGATGTTAGAGGCTCTGTTTCCCTTGTAGCTCCTTGTATAAAGAGCGACGCCAGTCATCCTACACATACTGTGCTAAGACGCACTCAAGGGCAATGTCACCGTTTCATTGTGGAAAAAGCAGCCAGTTTGTTTGATTGTGCCGGTTTTCGGATAAAAATGCCTTTATCTGGTTAAGATATATTTAGTTTAATGTAATTGCATGAAGGTGTGGAGGTGTTTCAGAAAATCAAGTGTCCTCACGTCTTCCCAGGCGATTTCTTCAGCCAGAATATGTCATCGCTGGTGATGCCGTGCTCCATCGCTCCAGGGATCTGTGAACAGAGTTAAAGCAGTGAACATAACCATCAAGCTATCAATCAGCTATCAACACATCTATCAATAACGCTTTGCTCACTAATACATACTATGTTTTTGTGTGTTACAGCTTGTGCGGGTGTCGTAACAGGATGCTTCAAACCTCACTTCACCTGGTTTGTCTGCTGCTGTGGGGTCACTCACTTGTTTGTCTACCAGGTAACCAACCAACCAGACACACACTGGCAGAGAAAGCGAGAAATGATGATAATGATTATATTTACATTTGTGGGGTACTTGGGCCGTCCACCTGTGGCTATCACGATGTTCTTGGCAGTGACGATCGTCTGTGTGAGAGAAGAGGGAAACGTGAGATAACAGCCTCATATCCTTCAGAAAACAAGGAAGTGTCAAATGAAAACAAGTGGTCTCCACAGTATACTGTATTCAGGTGATGATGGAAACAATGGAGACAAGCAACATAGCTCTTGGCAGGTTGGTTAGGATCCCAAAGTTGATCGAAATAAAAGTAAAAGGAAGTAAATGTAAAAATAGTATAAAACTGATTTAACTGTATAGAAAAGGGTAAAAAGTAAAAAGTGGTAACAAAACTGGAACCGTATTAGGAAACAGATTAATACAGGTAACTAGCAACAAACCTCTTTTCCTGCTTTGGTTACACCTTTAACAGTGTGTTCATCAACCAGGCTTCCTTTGACGTTCAGATACTTCACCTTCCTGCAAAACACAAAACAAACAGGTTGTTTCTGGTGGTGAATTAATTTACAGTAGTGCAGATCACACACACAACAACTCCATCATCACTTCTCACTTATCTCCTGTGTCCTCACTACAGACCAACTACACTTTAATATCAGTTCACTTAACAGCAACCAACAGAATCATGATTTATTGCATAAACAACAAAGTGGGTGGCTTCATGTCTGTGATCATTTGTTCTTTGTTTTGTGTGCGTTATTTCATTCAGGCTTGGTTGTGTTTACAGAAGAAAACCACAAACATTTTACTGTCATCACTACAGTCTAATTTAAATTCTAGTTGTATTTGTTAACGCTAAACTGAATTTGTTTTAAAACCGATTTCAATAAAATTAATAAACAATAAAATAAAATAAAAAATAAGGGGTTACAACGAACTGTAATCTATTGAGGGGGCACTATAGAGAGCATCCTGACCAGCTGCATGACTGTGGTACGGTACTTGCAACGTGTCCTGCTGTAAAAGCTAAACTGGGTAGTGAGAGCAGCTGAGAGGATCGTGGGTGTCTCTCTCCCCTCCCTCCAGGACACCTACCACATCTGCCTCACCGACAAAGCCCTCTGCATTGCAGGGGATCCCACCCACCAGTCCAACAGCTTCTTCAGTCTGCTGCCATCAGGAAGGAGACTGAGGAGCCTCCAGGCCAGGACCAGCAGACAGCTCCGTCCACCAAGCTGTCAGAACGCTGAACTCTCTCCCTGCCCTGCCCTCCCTCCCCCATCAGACCCCCGCACACATGAACTCTGGACCTTCACCCATTCTGGACCTTTCGATCCACTTTATCTGATTTCACATTTGAAAGTAATGTCTAGAATGCACTTCTGAATTTATCAGTCAGTAAGAGCAAATTCTAAACCAGTGTGGTATCTGTTGTACAACTCATATCGGAGTCAATATTAACGTGCTGAAAACAAATGATCTCATCAGACTGGAGGGATTTTTGGGGAGCACATTCACACAGAGAGGTTAACACCTGTTTGCCTTCCAGGCAACCACTCAGAAAACTTACAAACAACAACATTACATGCCAAAAGATAAAGTGAATAACAAATACAGGTTGGGAGGAAAAAATTGTCTTCTGGAATGCTTTTCTATGAGTATATGAGAGAAAATGATTTATTAATGTATCAGAGAAGGTAAATGGATAAGTGGAGGATAAACTCAATGATGAGTCTGAACCACCTTACAAATTAGATAGTGTTTGTTTACTAATTATTGTATATCCCCGACCGCCACCTTTAGAGTATTTAATTATGGATTGTTCTTTAATTAACCATTATTAATCAAATAAATGAGTCTGAATAAAGCAAAGAAATCCGGTCCCACTTACTTGTCCTGGAGCTGAACTCTATGACCCCAGTTCAGAGACCTGACGTGGTTCTGAACGGCTTCTGCCATGGTGGCCCTGAGAAACACACCAGAGATAATAATATAAACAGACCAGACACTTACATTCCTGAACACAGAAGAAGCTGTGACAAATGCTACATAACATGCCTGCATTTGTTTCATTAGGTGTGTGGGCTAACAGGTACAGCTGAATGATGGAATATAAAAAGATCAAAAGAGAAGCAAACATGTCAGCGCTAAAACACTGGCTCACTGAACCATCAACATATATCTCATTTTAATCCCAGCTTTAGTTTGTGTCATTTCATTTAACTGATTTCATTTTTATATCTGATATTCTCTTATTCAGGAAGTGTCAATAAACTTAGAAAATAAAGACTGAGCCACTAAACATAGTAAGCAAAGACAGTGGACAATTAAACTAAAATGTACTTGCAAAAGAACACGATAACATTACTTTTAATCCAAGTTAATATTTTAATGACTTTCATTTTGCAAATAGACCACAGGATGGTGCAGTTCAGCTATTAAATCTTGAGACTTTGGTAGCAAACATTATAGTTGAGCTCGGATCACTCCTACCAGTCATGGCAGACCGGTCCTGAGATCTGCCAGCCGTACTTCTTCGCATCCTTCACTGCAGAGCCGAGCAGAGCGGCCTGGTGCATGAGCTTCTTAGGAATGCAGCCAACGTTAACACATGTACCACCAAGACCCCACTTGGTACCTGTTTGGAATAAAGAATTTAACTGGTTATCTCAAATCTTCAAATTACAAATAGTATTTTTGTAATAAACTGCTGCCATAAATTCTAGTTACCTCTCACAGATGGCTCCACATAATCTAATACGGCAACTTTCTGCCCCAACTGGCTGGCTGTAAACAGAGGTTACATCAACATGGCAATATTAGTTAAACAAACAGACAAAAATCACTATGCTTTAAGGAATAAACAGGCATGCGAAAAGATCTGACCTTCTTTGGAGCAGGCAAGCCCTCCTGAACCTCCACCAATGACCACCAGGTCATAGTCATACTTCACTGTGGGACAATATATGATTAATAACAGACACATGATATAATAATAATTAATTATCCTATTACTGGTATTGCTGAAACTGCTGTGTCCTCAAATTTCCAAACTCAACAACTCTGTGGAGTTAACTAGAAAGCTGAGGGAAACAAAGTGAGCAATCCAGTTCTATGGACACTCTGTCCATAGAACTGGATTGCTCACTTTGTTTTTTTCACTTTGAGTTCCAGGTAGCAGAGCCAGACTGGCTGGAGTTGACAGAAAATAATCAGATAAACACTCTTTACAATAGTGGTAAGCAGAAAAAAACATCAAAGACTGTTCAACACATCCAAACTTGATCGCTGATGAGTTATAACAGCACAAGTAATGTGCATTATCATCTCCTATTGGCTGCTCCCAGCACGAGACTGTCACCATTAATGTGCAGCTGATAAATGTCATCATGCAGCAGAATTTCACATGAATGGTTCCAACATCTTGTTAAATCCCTGTCACAAGTGATCGAGGCTGCTCTGAGAGCAAAGAGAGATGACCTGTCCTAGTGTCACTCTGGTGTCTCGTCTCATAAACGTCTTGGCGTTTAAACGTGTCCGCGTCACATTAATAGGCGGCATTTTTATCTTCATTCTAAATCTTTATGGTCTCGAACCAGTGCATTTCTTCAGAGGACACCAGAATACGGCGCTTAAACTAAACAGGAGACAAAGACGCGGTATCAGTCTAACTTATCTGACTCATCAGAGTTCAGGATAAATGAGGACACAAGGCGAATGAACTTCTATTTATTAACGAACCAGGTAAAAAATAACCAGTAGCCACTGAGGTTCAGTAGCTGCTGGTTTAAAAGTTAGCTCTATGCTAACAGAAACACCTCCGACTATTAACCCAACCCGGCCCTGTTCTTCCTATAAACAGAAAACATTACGACGACGTAATTTTTATACCTGTCAGGTTTCTTGTCAACACATATAGGCAATTAGTCCTTTTCCACCGGTGTTTGACTCTGCACAAGGCAGCCATGTTGTTGTTATGAAAGGACCCTGAACGGACACGTGGTGGCTAGAGAACTGCCTGAAAACAAAGTACTAAAAAGTTAAAATGTTTTTATTAAACATTATTACATAAAAAGTGTTCATGTATAAAGTCTATAAAGTAAACAATTAAAATTCCAAGTATAACATTGGAATAACACTGATATTTAATGTGAATTATTTGAACTATTTAAGTATATGTGGAGGACACATACGCTTCACTGTAGGCTACTCATCATCCTCACGCCCCAGACTACACGGTTAAAAACAACGTCTCGTATAAACAGGATCATCAGATGTTGATGATCGGTGGTGTGGATGCTCAGTGCGGGACATTGTTGATGTTCACATGTGAAAGTCTCTGTCAGCCAATAGTAGAGCGCGGTGGGCGGCGGCAGCCAATCGGATGACGGGAATCCTGTGTGTGTGTGTGTGTGTGTGTGTGTGTGTGTGTGTGTGTGTGTGTGTGTGTGTGTGTGTGTGTGTGTGTGTGTGTGTGTGTGTGTGTGTGTGTGTGTGTGTGTGTGTGCAGGTATATGACATGCACTCAGCAGTCACTTTATTAGGAACACTTACCTAACACTAAAACATCAGTGGTGCAGGTTGTAGCTGTTTATTTATTGATTGTTATTTTATTTAGTTTGAACACATTTCTGTGATGTTAATGTATCAATGGGCCTTGTTTATCGGTGACATTAGTCTGAGCAACATAAAAAGGACTGAAAGTTGTATTGTCTTTATTTATTTGTAGTTTTCATGAAGCCATACTTCATTATTTGTGTTTTTGTTATTTATCCTTCTTTCACTTATTCAACTCAATTAATTTATGTAAATATTATTAATGTTTAAATAATAAGGAAATTTTAAAACAATACACCACAAACACTGCTACTTTTATCAAGATTAACACTGATAGAAATGTTTCCTCAAAAAAAGTTGCACATTTGGAGTCTGACACTTCAAACTCGCTGCAGCAAACACTGAAGAATGTTTTGTCCAAATCATGTGGAATTAAATGTTCTTGATTTGATATCTGTGATTTAAAAAGTATCAGTGTGTATTATTGTTTTATAATTTGAAATGTAGCTTGATATATTTCAACATTAACCCTCTGCACCATTTCAAACACAAGTTTAGTGGCAACTGTTTTTGTACCAGTCTTTTTACAACTATCACAGACAACAGAGACATCTAGTGGTGAAATGTGTTAATTTCAGCAGAGTTAAAACCGTGGTCAGCCCCGATACATGTCCTTTCATTGATTTAATGTGATGTTTCTGACCTTGAAAATGTGCCCGATTACCTAAATATTTTTCTTTGTCTGCTTTGGTTTTTCTCCTTTAAATTTGTGTCAAAAGTTATTAACACGTGATCAGACTGTCCCCTGGCACAGATCCAACACAGTTAAAGTCGCAGGTCATGTGATCAATGCCATTTAATGCTCACTTTACATTTATTCCTGCATTGTAATGTAGCACAAAGGTAGCAAGAGACAGCAAACCATGAGAAATGGTCCAAGACCAGCTCTTCTAAGCACAGACTGGGTAAACTTTCCAGGGTCCAGTTCAAATGGACTAAACAAGTTGATGTTGTTATCAGAGCAGTGTAGCTCCAGTTGAGAATGAGGCAGTGTGTAACTTGTGAGTGCAGTGGGTGAGTGGTGAAGTGAGAGTGAGGGAGAGGTGCAGGGTATGAGTGTGTGAGTAGAGGGTGAATGAAGGCATGGCCAATGAGAAGCAGTTGAGCAATTAGAGGAAAGTTAACTAGGTTAAGTTTAACAGTAAACGCTGTAGACAGCTGATAGCTGTGAAAGAATGAACTTTTGGTGCGAAACTCACATCAGATTGTGAAGAAATAGCAAAAGCCTACATATGTGTCATTCTGTGTAATCAGTATATTTCGCGTCCTATAGAAATAATATAATAAAAACTCTATAATACCAAATATATGCATAATTTTTTTTTATTTATCTATCATCAACACTACCTCAAATTTAAGTAAATTAAATATTATTTCTTATAGTTAAATTTGCATTTATGTTGACAAGGTGCAGATTTTGGCCTGTCCCTCACTTTGAAAGTAATTATTTAGTCTTTTTAAATGTAAATGATACAAATTTTCACATTTGCATGTTTTTCGTAAAAGTAATCTCATTGTTAAGCAATGCTTCCAGCAGTGATATAATTTACATGAGATTACATCATTTACCATATCTATATGTAATATCTGTTGGCAGTAACATATCAATAAGTTGTCCGTAACATGGTTGAGAGATAAATCGTATCATCAAGTACATGAACATGTCATAACATATATAGCCTGAGATGGCACCAAATAATTTATTGTCACTTTAAGATGCCTTCTGTCTATAAATGTTTTAAAAATGGTGATAAAAATGATTTTATTTTTTTAAAATTTTGTTGAAAAGTTGGAATGACCCATATGCAGCTTTTAAACACACAGCTCTTAGGTGTAAAAAAAAAAAAAAAAAAAAAAAAGGACTCACTGGGAGTTAAAAAAAAAAAAACTGAATATAAAATAACACACAGGGACAGGTAACTGTTTCTTTCCAGGCATGATTTATTGAAAACACACCAAATTTATACTCTACAAACCAGTATTTTTCCGTTATGTTTTAACAAGCGTAATATTTGCCTCTGGGTATTAGTAAAATTAACATAATACATTCTGTCACTGTGGCATCGCTTCTGCTCGCTACGAAAGCATTAACAACTTTACTCCTCTAGGAAATCAAAACCATGTTTTTGAATGACTATCTTTTTAAAAGTTTATAATACAATGTAATACAAGGCAGAAACCCACCAACAGTCTAAACTACTTTGATTTGGAGGGGGTGGGGGGGTGGTCGGAGGGGGTTCGACAAATGAATGAGTGAGCTGAGCGGGAGAAAAAGGGGAGAAGGGGTTGACACAAGAAGAGAAGGGGGAGAGGTGAATAGATGGGATGGAGAGATGACAGTTGAAAGGGAGGAATAAAGTTATATAAAACACACTTATCTTTATCTACCATGGAAAAGGTTAAGGCACATGATAGGTACAAACACATCTGCTACTGAGTAGTACAGTTACTTTATTTTTACGGTCTTGAATCAGTTATATCTACACAGGTAGGTTCGTTTGATTCGATGTTTGTCCGTTTCCTGCGTTTATTTTATAGCACAGTTGCTTGGCTCTTTATTTTGTAAATGTACAATGAGCTGCACATCCACAAAACCAAAAACCCCTTTTATGAATGCATGCAAATACACCTCAGGATCCTTTGGTTGTGGTACTGCATAGTGCAGTCAGGAATAGACAGTCATGTGGGTCTTTGTTGTGAGGGTTCAGTACTGTCCAATGAAAGCACAAACTTCTGAGGACACACAAAAGGGATGCTGGGTATTATAATAACTTTTTTTTTTTTTTAACCTCTGAAATTAAAATTTATACAGTTAGTTTTTTGTAGTTTATTGATTTTTACCACAACGTACATTTTTGTAAACACTGTGTAAAATATGCAAGCTTTATAAAGTCACGTACGTCACAAAGAAAAATCAGACTTCAATGCAGGCACATGCCGTTCGCCTTGATGTCGCATGAGTTATACCAACTTGGATCGGACTCCTTTTCTGTCTCCTGCTGAGGAGGCTGGAAAGGAGGCCGCACATATAACCACTAGATTTTGAGTGCAGTCTCACCAAGCACGAGAAAAAATGGCAATAAGACTCTGTATCTCTCTTTGTTTATCTCAACTGCCCACCCTATAACATTGTAAAAATATATACTATATGACCAAACCTGTTTTAATTTATACAGTGTGATGCATCTCTTTTATTCTGCCTTGAATATCCAGATCCATTCGCCCTTCTGTACTCTCTTCCTGCACACGAATGAATTAGTTAATATCCAAATGACACCACGAAAAAACTGGCACTTGGAAAGAATAAAATATAAACATCTGTACAGATTTTCTTCATGCTCACGACAGAATATTTCAGATGCACCGGTGAGAGAGGGCTCGGGGTTGCTGTAACTTGGTCTGAATGTACTGGGAAGAAAAATGAAGGTACTTTTCTTAACACTGCCATCTCTTGTCTATCCCATTATCTCTGTCTGACCTCCTGACCCCTCCATACTGTCTGTTTCGAAGATGCATGGGCTGCCAGACAATATGTATTAATCGCCTTTAGAAAGAACATTGCAGATAAACTTTTTTTTTTTTCTGTAACCTTTTTTTTTTTTGACAAATACAAAATATAAATAGGTGATCGTCGGTGTAACTCGACAATATTTGACACACATTTAAGTTACGTGGTTATTTCTTGCTTACAAACATGTAGAGCCTTTATCAAATGAGATGTGCTTTCCAAACAATGTGATATTAATATACAACTAAGAAGTCTGTAACTTTTTGTTTTTTTTCCTTAATTTTTCCATTTTTTTACTCCTTTTGACCTTAATATTCATTTATATAAAACCCAAAAAAAAAAAAAAAAAAAACATTTTCGATCTATCCTTTCAACAAGAGAACACTCTTCTGCCGCAAATCATTTATAAACAAAATGCCTTATATCCTCTTTAATACACATCATTGACAAAAAGAAACCAACCAGGAAACTCAAGGACTACACAACCGCAGTGATTACACATATAACCACACCTCTGATTGAAGGTCAACATGTCACTTGGCTCAAACATGATGACCACAATGAAACAAAAGTCTTTCCATTTTAGCTTACTTTTGCAATGCAGTGTTAACAAAAACTCCATCGGATGCACACACTTTGTCATTTTCCTTTCTCCAGACCAGAACTCGCAGACTTCATTTTATAAAACGGACATCAATTGCCTTCTGATTCCAAAGCAACTCAGTGCAGTTTTTTTTTTTTTTTTTCTGAAAAAAACACAGTGAACCAAATGGACTGTATATCTATGAGAGCAGGCTGCTGGGAGTACATGTTTATCCACTATGCTACAGCTCTTCTCAGGCTCGGTTTCTCTCCTTTTTTACTTCTCCTCTCTCGTGTCCCGCCATCCCACTATCCTGAAAACAAACATTCAGTGACTTTCAAACACACCAGTCCAAACCTGTTCACATCAAAATACCAAAAAAAATTGACATCAAAATGAAAATAAAATTCTTCAAAACCCACAAAGTTTGAACATGGTCTTCTTTATGTGAAAATAATAATTTTTTTTTCCATTTCGTCTCCCACAGGTTTCCTTCTAGTACACATTCTTCTTCCATTCACATCCTTCACGTCACTTCGTCCACCCGTCACGTGTCTTTTCCTTCAACAGCACCGGCCTCTGTCCATCTTTTCTCACTGGTAGAGCTCAACAAGACTCAACACAGTAAAATTCACATGATGTCCTGTGGGAATGTAGATATGAGAAAGTAGTAGGAGTAGTCACTTTTTATTCTTTTTAACATTTTTTTTTTCTGAAAAGCATGAGAATGCTGGCTGCTGCTGGGTAGTCGCTGTTGTGATCATTATTTTTTTAAAATCCTCTTTTCTGTACAAAGTCCAACTCCAAAGATAAGCTCCATGTGAAATGGCAGTGGTGATATGAGAGATCCTCCTCTAGCTGGGGTGTCGCACAGTTGTTATTTTAAGCCTGAGGCACATGAACAAGAGAGAAATGTGTTAGAAAAACTATTTATTGAGTTCGAAATAACAATAGTTGAAGAGTTTCAGTCCAAAATGCTACGTATTGACTGTAATAAAATTCTCTAAGACTGGTTGAAATTCTCTATAGTAAGTATAAGGATAAGGCTAGCAGTAGTCATTAAGACAGCTGTTTCCTACACATC
Organism: Polydactylus sextarius; assembly: GCA_016801845.1. NCBI lineage: Eukaryota > Metazoa > Chordata > Actinopteri > Polynemidae > Polydactylus > Polydactylus sextarius. The sequence continues at coordinate 3,140,133 of CM028915.1, forward strand.
ACATGAAAAAAAGACCAACAACAAAAAAAACCTTCACTATCCTAAGTGAAGACTTCATCATTGTTCCTGCTGTCTGCTGAATAACAACTATGTGGAGTCATATGAACAACCATGCGTACTAATAAATCCACAGAGAATTAGTAGCATTTTAACATCTTTAAGCTCTCTGTTTCCAATTCGGTAGATTTTTTCAGCAAAACGTTGATAGTGGAGCATTTAGTGGGTAAAGACCAGTTATTTTCCTCTTGAGTTAGTGGAAAAGTGTGAACCTTGGCTTTATATTTACTCGTTGGCCATTAACAGGGCTGTAGTCAGACAGTAGTAAATGTAGGTTTAATTAGACTGACTATTTAAAAGTCCAGTGTTATGGCACAGGGGGTATAAACCGTACCAGGCTTTGGCTACACAGTCAATATTTGTCATTATCCCTTAAATTTCACACTAACACCTGTGCAATTTTTTGTATATTTGCCTTTGCTAAATACGATTTTAGAATGAAACTCTTCAGTTTAATACCACTTATATAAGACAGTAAGACAGTCAATCTGCATTTATCACAGTGTCTGATGAATCTCGTCACTGTCAACAAATGCCTCAGTCATGACAGTCCAGATGGTAAATGGAGGCAAGAGACAGATAAACAGATGTTTAATGTACTAGATGAAATCCTGGATGTGCTAAGTGAAGTGGAAATGACTTAGTGATGGTTCACTCTAGCCATTACCTTTAGCTTGGTTTTACTACAGTGGCAAAATTACTCAAGCGTCTACTTGTGATGTATTTCCTATGATAATGAAATGGACGGCGATTAAAGAAGTGAAGAAATTGCCACTGACAAAGATGACAGAGATTGGAGGATGATGAGGAATGAGGAAGTCAGTGAGGTCTGACATGAGGCCTCTGGTACAGCAGAGGACAAGAGCTGGATATGAGGAGGAGGAGGAGGTGGGAAAAGACAAAAATACTGCTGCTACTGCTACAATGATGACAGCTACTGAAGTTCACCCAGATCATCTGGCAACATTGCAAAAATAATTTAGTATGACATTAAGTAGCGGGTCAGTTTGGAATTTCAGTCAAGCACCATAAATACAGTCATTAATGCAGTGTAAATAAGACGTGTGCAGGTTGTGAGTTGTGAGACAAAGTACCGTTAGTGTTGATTCATCTGTTTTTTATGGATACTGTAATAAAGTTTTATCTTTAAAGGAGATAAAACACTGTTTCATCATTATTTGAGAAGTTTTGGTAGCTCTATCCACTGACACTGATAAAAGCTTCCTCTAGAAGTCAACCTCATACTTTACTAAAATACATTTTAGTAAAACTCTCTACTTCACAGAGACTTGACTAGAAATAAGGACATAAGTTACATAAGCAGCTACTTAGTTATCATTTATAGCATGAATCTAAATATAAAATATTTACATGAATGCCTTCAGACCTGAACATGAAGTCCCTTCACGTTGAATTCACATTACATCTCTATCTTATGCGTATTGCGTGAGTTGATAATGTGTAAATTTCTGTGTGTGAATTATACATTATGTGTAGGCCTCCATCACTAACTCATCAGCTTATATGAATTATTTATCCACAAATCATCGAGCTTATGACCCCAGTGTATGAATGCGGACAGAAAGGAGATTGTGTGTATGTCCGTGTGTGTGAATACATTTTTCTTTCTCCCTACTGCTTTTCATTAAGGATAACTGAGTCTCTGGAGGATCCATCTGGAGTGCAGAAGAATGATTTCCCTTCATCATTTGCCACCAATTTCAGCAAAGGCTGTCAGGGGAAGCAGTGAGTGAAGCTAGACGCACATTTTAATCAGACAGGTGCTGCTGAATTGTAAACACAGACCAGAGCCTGTCTACTTTCTACATGTATTAAAGGAGGCAGAAGTCATGTTGGTTTTTGTTTTGTTTTGTTTTGTTTTTTTACAACGGAAGGATGAAAATGAAAATCTGGATGCAGTAGCAGCAAAAGCAATATAAAATACAGACTGTTCACTAAATCCCATCTCCCTTGGCTATTGCTGCTATGCTATACAGTTTACAAAAGTAAAGAAGGCATTGCTTCTTTTAAATGTTAGCTCTGTGGGTTGTTTAAATGCTGTCCCTGGTGGGACTTTTATTTTGTAATGTTTCCAGCGGACTTGTTTTAATAAATGAATCTTGTAAAAGGAGTCAGAGAATGATTAGCATAAGTGATGATTAAAACTATACGTTCCAGGAAATATTCAGCCCTCTCACTAACTGATGATAAATGCCAAAGACATGGAATGATGAGATTTCAGCAATAAAAACTATATTTTTCACGTTAAGGTATCATGACAGTGGTGTTCTCTGTATTCTCACTGCAATGACACAGAAATTATATTTCTAGTTCTGTTTCTTACATTTTTCCTCATGAGTTTGTTTTTTGGATAAGCTAAAGAAAAAAAGACTCCTGCAGCTTTTAAATGTGAGATGTTGCTCTTACTGCAGTTACTGTGTGAAGTGTAGAAATGTAAACCTTGACAGGTCCTCTCTGCCTAGTTACAGCTGCAGTGCTAAAATTAATTATAATTAAACTATAACAGTGTACTCTCATTAAAAATCATCCTGGTATTGAGGTCCGTGCCTCTCAAACATTTCTCTTTTAGTCTTTTGGAGCTTTTCCAACATGTGTATGTGTGTGAGAGAGAGAGAAAATATGAAGAGTTCAGATATAGTGTATAAATAAAATAAATTCTTCAACTAGATTAGAAGTGACTGGTGTAAATTTCCATAAGACAGGGTGACTTCTTTAGCTGAGTGCTAGAGTGTTGTAGGTGCAGGAGACCAGCAGTTTGACATGAGTCAGTACATGAGGATGAAAGGAAAACAGGCGAAGGGTGATGAACAAACAGGGAATGAGGCGAATTCTACGATCTGACTCAAGAGGTGGAGGATGGTTATTTTTTGATGTGCATTTATTTTTCAGACCTACCATGCATGCATTTAGACCCAGGAGTCAACAGGCTGGGGCTTAACATCGCAAGCGTCCACCAGACTGACCGCAGGCCTGTTACTCCTGATATAGTGTTTCCTATTTGTGTCATTCTGTGGCCACAGGAGGACGGGTTAAGAAAACAAAAACAAAAAAAAAAAAGAAAAGAAAAAAAGAAAAACAGCAAAACAAAAAGAGGTCAATACATTTCCAAAATACATTCACGCACACATAGACATGCATTCAGGATCAGAGAAGCCAGTGTTAGTTCCCTGCCTTAAGGAGCTTGGAAAGAAGTCAGAGTGATAACAAAACACCGAACCAAAACATGCAAATGAAAGAGTTAGACAGCAGATTCACAGCCAAGTTGCATTCAAAGCAGGCGGAACACCTTTGGGAAGTACAGACAGCAGAAAACAGATTTGGAGTAACGCTAGAAGGCCTGTACACCGAGGACAAACACGGCAGTGATTACTTCTTTTCAGGATGTGACAGCATAACTTCAGTTCAAACCGGTTTAGTAGTTAGTGCTTTATTTTAACTTTAAACTGTCCAGACTTTGTACCTGTCTTGGTGTAAGAACCTCTTCAACATCTATAAGGGCTGTAAAACTATAATGAGGATGTTTAAGTTTTGTCACTAAGCAGTTTCAAGTTTCAATGCAGGTATTTCAAATGCAATCTCCTAAACAAAACCCTCTAAGAAAACTCATTCCTCAGATTAGCCTATAAGATGCCTCCAAAGACTGATAATAACATTAATAATACATGTAGTATGTATAAATTATGTATAAATTCATATCATAATATTAATGAATAGAGGAAGATCTATTTCTATAAAGCAAACTTTCTTCTTTGTTTTGAATTTGAGGCAATTTTTGGATCCATTTTAATTAACAGCTACGGTGACAAAGTTTCCAAGTAGAAAGTTCAGTGAAATTAAAAAATAAACAAACACAAAGAACATCGTTACATCAGATGAGTCTTGTTTAAGCAGACGAGTGTGGTTACACATTTCTGACAAGGTCAAATGTGAAAAAGCTTTTGCCCCTGCTGTTAAACTCCTTTTCTCCTCCATTTTAAAATGCCCGTCAGTTGAATTGATTGTTAGACACAAGTGCTAATCTATGGCAACCTATTGTTGTAATCCTGACCAAATACCAAGCATCACTGACTGTCATTTGATTCTTATGCCTTTGTCTTTTGTCTGAATCACTTTTCATCTGCATGGAGAAGAACATACCGTATATTCCAATACATCTAAACAGACATACTTAACTTACTTTATGAGCCATTTTAAACTCACACAGGGTGAATCTCATTCATCAAGCAGTAAAGCAGATCAAATACAAAGCACAAAAAATACTTGAGTCATCCTCCAAGACCTTTATCTAGTGACTCCTCATTGAGTGTGGATGTGGCCAATCAGCTTAACAATTAACAAACTTTGGCTGTTGTGAGAAAGTGCTGTATAACCAGCAGACAACCACCTGATAATGCTGCAGCCTGTTTACTGCCAAGGCTGGGGTCGTCTCCGCGAGGAGTGCTTGTTGGCGGCTCTTTTAATTAGTCTCGGATTAATTACTTTACAGATGCCAAAAGCTTACACTCAATTAACTGGTGACTCGTAGATCTGAGGCTGTCCACAGCGCTGTGCTGCGGCAGGCGACATTAACAGAGAATGACAACTTCCAGCCTATTTAAAAAATCGATAGTAAGAGTAAGAGCCTCTAATGAGGACCACCACAGAAAACATGAATAGAGCGAGAGAAACAGAGGCAGAGGACATGTGATAATATTTCAATGAGGAATCATTATTTCATCCTCTTTGCCTTGATCCCTCAGGGTGATCAGAGGAGATCTATCTGTACCTTTAATGGCTCCCGTTCTGTCAGGTCCACTGAGCCGTCACCTGTCTTGTATTTGCAGTCCTTGTCCCTCTGGTCAATGGTGGAGTAACCATCTAATGAGGTCAGAGAACAACAGGCAGATCATTCAGTAATTCATGGTGTAGTTTTCAGCTGCGCTGAACCACGGAATCACAGGAATATTTACCACAGGAATATTTACCACATCGTCGTTGGACACGGAAAAAGAGAAAACTGCTTCCACATTCTCAGTTTGTCCTTGTTTAATCTTTCTGGCCCTTATCTTTTACACAACCACAGTGTCTCTTTAACAAACGAGATGAAGTGTGTCTAAGTGGTATTTGACCCTGACCTTGTAACTGTCTTTAAAAGTCAGCTCAAGGCCAAGTATTTCACAGAAAAATCAAAGTGATGGAAACTGCATTTGGTTCAAAGCAGCCAGAAAATTACTCTTATCATATATAATATTTATTAGAATTGCCCTGATGTCCTATTCTGTTGGTGTCACCAGACATGAGTTTATAGAGTCACTAAACAAACAGTGATAAATATTTTTGATTGACGAGCGAGATGCAAAAGCTCCTCAGATAATTTAGATTTAATCTCTGTTCCACTACTCAGCAAGTGCAGTCATACAAGATGTGGTACGACTTATTATTCATTCATTTATTCATTAAAACTACAATAGATGAGTAGTATAAACACGGTGACATCACACAAATCTGTAAGGTCACGCAAGTTAATACAAGGCTGTGCACCAATTTGATCACTGTGAAATATTGGACAATGTATTAAAAGTGGTGCCACAAATATTAGTAATGTAAAACAGTGTGATTAGATAAGGAGAGGAACTAATCTCTAGTTTAAATTACATATTTAGTTACACTTCATGCTGTGTAAAAACATCCTTAATAATTACAAATATCATTACGAGATTTGAGCTTTTTCATCATATCATGTTTTTTTTTTTCCATAATTAATGTATCTAAACTAGTTATAGATTATTTGTTGCTATACATCAATCCTACACATATAAATGTTGCTGGTATGTCACAGTAAAAACGTCATAAATAACTCTAAAGTGCTCTTAGTCCTAGTTTCTCTTTCACCACATTTGGAAGACTTTTAGACGTTTGATAAGTAGAAGCCCGGGGGTTTTGAGGTAAACCGGAATATACCATAAGAGTTTAACAAAAAAGTAGCTCTAAAAACTTACTTCTTCATGGCAAAAACTCTTCCACTATCTATCATACTCCCTGAGGCACGAGAATCTTGGTTTTATTAGCATAAGAAAAGGCAAACTGTCAGAGCTGCCGTTTTTAATGGCAGTAGGATTATTTACTTTGAAGTGAGCACGGCAGAGGAAATCTGGCCTATGATATATTAAATGTGTATTTATTATGCAGTAAACTGAGAACCACCCACATCTTCTGGAGTTGAGTGTCTAATGATGGCCCAGCTTTGTACAAACATCTTGTCAAGAGAGGGGTCTTGCATACAGCATCAAAGAGTGTCATGTCTGAAGCTCAGTCCAAAGCCATCGTACCGAGATCAGAGTGTTCAGTGGTTTGAATTTTTATTTTAAAAAATCATCTTGGCAACACTTAAAGAACTAGTAGAAGAGGTGTCGAATCACAGAAGGCACTAAGGGACACTGCAGGCAGATTAGAGGGGAGCTAGGTCTTCTTTGGCTACGGGCGATCATGCAGTCTGACTCTTACCTGGACCGAGCTCATCCATAGGTATCATATCACCTCTGCCACATTTCCTGGTGCCTGTAAAGCATTCATATGCCATTTGTATAAGAGCAGCACACACACAAACTTAGTCAATTAGCCAAAATGCTGCTGCTTTTCAGGGTGATGGTTCTCGGCCAGTGATTGAATAATGCAAACTGAGTGGGCAGGCATGAGCGCCACGATTCATGTGCATGTATGGATGCAAAAAGGGGTATAGGGGGGCACATAGCCAAAGAATCAGGATATTAACCTGCTGCTGTGCTGCAGACTCCTCTGTCAAAGAGATGTTTGTTGTTGGGGCCAAGTTAGCCATCCCACCCCCACACACACTACTGCTGCTGCTACACAAAACCTCCACCCTAGTGGTTTTGATTGGAGCTATACACACTTCAGGGTAAATATTCATTATCCCTGACCTTTTTGCAATCATTTAAACCAGATGGAAATAAAAACAACATTTTCTTTATATCCCTGCTAAACTCATTTTTTGAAGGTGTCAGGTTTTGCCATAACAGCAGCAGCTGTTCAAAGCTCCATCTCCCATTTAATGTGCCTTGTGTTTGACTCCAATGAATGGAATTATTGCAACATATAACACACCATAGCTCCACCACACTGGGGATGAGAGTAGTAATGTAAAAAGCACGACGCTTCACTATAGCCATGAGGAAAAACATACACCTCCTCAGCAAGTGGACACACACTTGCTGCACGCCACATGCTGTTTTTTCAGTGTTTGTTATTATTGGGTTTAAACCTGTTTTAAGGACAATGCAGGTGGAACAGGTGTTGAGTTTGGTTGTCAATATTTTTTCAGTTGTCGGTATATCCTGTTAACCCTGTGAAGGGGCTAAAACCAATAAATCAAACCTTGTGTGGCATGTGTGAGATCTAAATGAAAGCCTAGTCTGTCACTGAGTAGTCATACAATAATATAGTAATGGCTGCTGAGTGGTCATGGGTTGGAATAGTTCAGTAGGTATCATACTGAGTGTCACAAGTGTAAAAATAGAGAATCTGTTATTATCCTTGTACAAATGACACATGATGAAACTGAACAAGTCTGGCAGCAGTGTTAACTCCAGCACTCAGCCCCATTGTCATTGTTAAGTTCTCAGCACAGAGAAATGTTTCCACTACAACATGGGAACTGACTTGTTTAATTGCTAACATCTGGAAGGCTGTACAATTACATTTAATGTTCAATATAAGGATTTTTAAATGCAGTTAGTAGAAAGCTAAAGGTACTGAGTGATGCAGACAGGGGAAAAAAGTTGAAAACTACCAGTTACATCACCAGTCTTGTCCTTTAAATTAACCACTGGATCATGTTTTAGACAAGATCTTACACATCTGCTCAATAGTGAAAAAACACTGAATTGTTACTCATGTTGAGGGGTCCTCATGGGTATTTTCTACTTAATTCCACCAATGTGTCCTCTCAACAGGTGAAACAGCTACAAACCTACACACACACACACACACATGCACATAGTTTCACTGACCCTGGTTCTTCTCCATCAGGGGCAGGGTGGTGTCATCATAGCCTGGCTTGCCATTCTTGGTTGCTTTAGGGGTGGCTGTCACCGTGGGCTGAGAGGAGACACAGTGTTAACGAAGCTTCACATAAATCAAACAGATACCTAGTGTGTTAATGTTCTCTTGTGTTTGTGTAATGTCCACTGTCTGTTCATATAGTATTCATGTTTAAACAAGTGTACCTTGTTTCTACACCAATGACACTACAGATACTTTTTGTGATGCAAACACTGTTCTTCTCCAAATAATATTTTGAAGAAGATATCGCACTGACAATACACAAACGTGATGGAAAACAATAATCCTCTGCAGGGACCAGCTGTGTACCTGGAAGTGGCTCTTGTTCCAGCCATCCTTGGTTAACGCGTTTCTCAGCTCTTTATAACTCCACACCGTCTGCAGGACGTGAGATGCTGCCTTTGTTTCACGAGCTGATTGGCTGCATAGCCATGAGGAGGTAGAACGAAAGGAAGAAATCACAGGAGCAATTAAAATCAGGAAGCCCATCTAAACCCCAAATCACTCATGGCTCAGTGAGTGACAGTGACTCTGCTGCTGCAATCAATCTTTTTATTCAAAGGCTCCAAGTCCCCCATGTGGCTCCAGGGTCAGGTTTTTAATTCATAACCAGATGAGTGCACATTTCCCTTCATTAGCTACCTCTGAGCCACCGGTATTAATTACACATGGGTGGGGCTTCACTTAAAAGAAAGGTAATCTCCGAGGGGTGACAGTTATTTGGTCAGTGAATTAACTATGTATATTAATGTTAGTCATAGTGACTTTCTGTGTCATCAATCCTTCACCACACAAAGACGAGCCTCTCAATATTGTGCTTGATCTGTAAATTAAAAATGTTGTGTGGTATGGACATTACAATGGTATAAGTCCCCATAAGATCTGTTGGTTGTTGGTACTTACTACTACTGTCTTACTTCTATAAGCAGCTTCTATTAAATGCCCTCCAGTTCTAAAAGCCTGTTAATTAATGTGTGGGGGTAGTGGTGTGTGTGGGCTTAGGCTTGTTACAGTATAGTATTGTGCTAGCCAAGCTGAGGTCATTAGAGACACGTTACATTATCTTCCATGAATACTAATATAAAGACTCATGATGCAGATTGCATTGAAGGTCACTGTGTAATTATCTGTACCATATATTTATAATGTCTCTGTGGTATGCCCACACTTCTGGCATGGTTTACATTAATGAGCATATAGTTTCTGTTTGGGTCAATGTCTGCAATACAAACTGTATGACCTACATTATATGAAAGATAATAAAAAAGGCAATTGCCTACAAGTCTAAATAAGAAAATGAACAGCAGTAAATGCGCGTGCTGCTATTTCAGTGAGGCAGCATTAATTACATTTACATTGTAATATGTCACGCAGTCTGTTGATCTTTTCTTACCTCGTCCTGTTTATGGCGACCAGCTTCTCGATGGCCTGGGCCTGGATGAGGGAGCGAGCGTTTTCAGAGGTGTCGGTGACGATCTCATGGATAGTGTTGAGGATGGCGACCACAGTGTCCTCCTCCAGGTTCTTAGCCGGTCGCTGCTGACCACTGGGCAGGTTGCTCACCAAGTCCCGCATGGCATAACTTCCTGTAAAGTCAAGTATTTTTTAGGGTTAAGCAGTTATCAAATTCACTAAAATAAATTAGATAAGATTATGTTTATTTCAAAAAATATATATATATATATATTAACAATTCATGCTCAGAGCCTTTGAATTTTGTAAACTGTAAAACTGAGAAAAGTATCTAGAAAAAATACAAGTTACTCTTGTTTGTCTGTCTATATTTATCAACTGCTATAAAAATAAAACACTAATATTTAACACTATAAGAAACTGAAATATAATAAAATAACAGCATATTTTCATGATAAACTGATTCTTTGCTGATGCTGACGAGGAAAATATTCACCGCCCGAACAGGGACTTGAACCCTGGACCCTCAGATTAAAAGTCTGATGCTCTACCGACTGAGCTATCCGGGCTCTGTTTAAAAACCGTATATGTGTTGATTTCAACACATAGATACACAAGTACAGCTCAGTTTTGATGTTTCAATAGTACTAATGTAAAATGTGGGTTGTCTAAGTTAAGCATTTTAATTTGGTACGTGCAAATACTGTAGTAAAGAAGACCCTCACCCACTGTCCCCTATGTTTTTCTTCATAGGGACAATTACGGTCAATGGCTCTTTATATACATGTGGGCATGTCAGTTCTGTTTTAACAGACTCAAAGTAGCTCAAACCTCTCCGTTCAGAAGCTTTACTTAAATCGCTAACACTTACTGTTGTTTCAGCAAAATCAGTAAGAATGTCCACTTTAATTCTATCAGTAGAAAAACACATTTTCTATTGATGTGTATGTGCGATATTAATGGGTAATAGTTTGTACCGATCAGGTCCTTGTTGCGGCGGTCGATGGACAGGTTGCGCAGGGCGATGGCCACAGCGCGGACCACCTTGTCAGAGTCGGAGCGCAGCAGCTCCACCAGGATGGGCAGACCCTTCTCCTTACGCACCGTGGCTCGGATGTAATTGGACCACTGGAGGGAGGACAGAGGGTATCTTGTAACTAGTTTTTTTTTAAATAGTTTTTTTTATATATACAGTTTTACAGTTTATTAACTTTTAACTTCCTCGAGAAGGCTGAGCGGTGTACACTGTTAGCGCAATCCTGACTGACATTCATGTAGACATACAGATTTCCATGTGGGAACTGCGCAACACACCACACTTCTTTTCTTTTGAGCGGTGAGGACGCTTTAGAGGAGGCCAAGTCACCTCTGCAACATCAGAGGAGAGAGGAGACGACCTTTTTTTCCCAATAATTTATTTAGACGCCACAAGACAGCTCAGCACTGATCCTTGTTCTTGACTAATTCAAAACATTTCAAAACATCATACATTTATTTTGGTAACATGAAACACCGAGAAACATTTTACATAAAAAAGTGTTTTCTTCTCCCCACTGACATCCCCAAGGCGTAATTAAGTAGAAAGAGAGGCGAAGTTCAACCACCAGGTGGCAGTAGTAAGCCTCAGAAAAGAACTCAAGCAGAACAGCAATGAGCAGAGGAACAGAATAAGGAGGGTTTGAAGAGGAAACACTGATATCCTCCTGGGAAAGAGGAACATGCTTTGTCCAGCTGCCAGATGTGACAGTGTGATAGGTTTGTGCTCCTGAGCCTGGACAAGAATTCTGATCAGCTACCACATAGAAAGAAAGAAAGAAAGAAAGAATTTCTCCTCAAAATGCTCACCTTAGCTAAAAATCACTACCTCTGAATTATTCAGAACACTAAATGTGACACTCAGAGGAGGATGTAAAAAAAAAAAAAAAAAAAAAAAGTTCAGGTGTTTTTTTCCACTGAAGCTCGAAAAACCTGGTGCTGCTGAGGGATGTGTTTACAGTCTGACACGTGGGTGTTAAGAGGAACGCTGCCATGATAATGCTGCCGTGGGCTGAATACAGCCGGCCTGCTGGAAAACATAAGTGACCGCTCTTCCCTGAGGTGCCGTGTGTAAACTGGCATGTGACGACTGGCCTTCCCTGTCTGCGAACCAGACAGCCCCACAGTGGCTCCACAGACTCTCTAATTGGAATAAATGTCTGAATCTGGCTGTAGAGCTTCTTCTATCATCCATCATCACAGGCAAACATGTATCAGAGATGAGAGTGTGCTGCACATTAGTTCCCAAGGCCTAATCTAGTTGTGGAATGGAGGGTAGATCCTAACCAAGGTCTTTAACAATGAGCAGATTACATTAACTATATCAATATCTAGACATTTCCATTCTCAAAATGCTCAGAGGTATTTGGGTGTGAAGACCTTTAACTTCATCAATAAAATGTTCAATTTTCTGTTTTCATTCCCCAATAATCCCAGCAATCAGTTCTTGATAAGGATTTACTGAGCTCCCTGCTGTCTGGTTCAGTTGTTCAATGTCTTGACATTTACCTACTTATACATTTGCTTCATGATTCCAGAAACAAAGTGAATTCACATCTTGTTAAGGTCACTCTGAGCACCTCTGAAAATAGGTCTTGTGTCCTTTAAGTCCCATTGACTGACTGTATTTGTGCTCCAATCACAACCTAAAGTAGTTGCTACTGAAAAGGACACTGATGATGACAGATGCTGCAATAAAAATAAGTGCAATATATAAATATAAAAAGTAAAAGTCTCCACAGTGAACATAGTGTTCATGTGTTATACCCCCCCAGCCCTAGACTCACAGTCCACTGTCCAGCACTGAGGTTTTGCAGAGCCCCAGCAGCTGCCTCCAAGGTGTTGTAGTTCTGGCTCTCCGTCAGCAGAGACAGGTAAAGCCTCACCACTTCAGGCTGATACAGCAGCTCAAAGCCTGCAGGGAAATGCAGAGAAACACACACATAACAGTTAGACTCCCTCGCAAGACAGATGGGCAAATTAGGATATATGAGGGTATGGTCACTACACTGCCAAAGCTGATGTCAGACCATGGTCAAAGATCTTTAGCACAAGGAAACAGTAAAGAAGGTTATGTCCAATAACAGCTGACAACCCCGACAAACACCACAAAACTACGTACAGTGGACTACAGTGTTTTTGTTTGTTTGACAGCCAAAGCAATGGGTCCACTTGGTTTCACACTATTCTGTAACATCTATGTTAAAAGAATGCTGGGACAGTGTTAAGTATATCTCCATGTAGTTAAAATAAAAGACATTTTGATTAAAAAAAGCCTCAGGATTATAAATGAGAAGAACACAAGAAAGAGAACTTATTGATCCCACAGCTCTGACCATATTGAGATTATTTCACAGGGAGGTTTATCTCACTAGCACATAACACATTCCACCACAGTCAATCATCAGACCTTCCTCTGATGGAAACCTAATTACATTATCAGCTATTAGACAGAGCAGAGGCAGGGAGAGACAGAGGCATCAAATCACATTAATTCATATATTCATTTTTTTCTTATTTTGCATAAACAGCTCTGTCACTTAGTGCTTCATAGGGGATCAACAAACCATGCAACGATCCAATTAAAAGCTCACAATGTGGGTATTTCTTTTTTTCAAGGTCACAGTGAACTGTTGGTAAATTTTTTTTATGGCGGACACATCACTTCACAGGAAGCAAGGACATCTTGTCATATCAATGGCTACCTCAGAACAGAGCAAGAAGTAAAGGCTTCAGCAAGGGCACTATCTGGTATTACTTACCAAAGCTTTAACACACTTCTGTTAAGTGTTAAGTGATGCCTTCAAACTAGTAGTTAAAATTGTCTTACAGAAATACCATTTCACCAGCACCTTCCTTCCTATCCACTACAACAGGACACAAGCAATTTCAAATTGCTTTTCTATCCCTCCAGGCTCAAATTAAAGAAAATATAAGCCACTGTTTCTTCCCATATCTTCTGAGGCCAGAATTTCCAAGGTTCTATTTGAAAACCCCCATATTATGTGGAAAGGGATATATAGTATCCATACTTGATTGATGCGCAAGGGCTGACAAGGCCTTTGGTACATTTTTGAGATGTAGAGAAAGAAGGAGTCTTTTGTAACATGAATATGAATGAAAACCTTAAAAGGCATCTTAAGGTAACAGCTCCTTTTTTTATTGGCTTACATTTTTTCAGCCGAAGGAAAGAAAACAGAGGGAAGAGTGTCGTTTTTGTACTAGGGAAGTACAACGGAAACACAAATTGACATTTGTGTCTCTAAATCCACATCTCACACCCATAATTTGCAGAGAGTGGGAGCCTGGGCGTACTCTGGCCACATTCAGACACAGCAATATAGTTGTTAACACTCCAAAGGAAGAACTTTCATTTGTGTGGCGTTTCCCTACACATCATGCCAAGCCTGCACCAGAATGTGTGTGTGGGAGGAAGTGCGAGGTTGGGAGGACGTTACTGTAGGTGCTCCTTGAAAAATTTCAAACCTATTTTAAAAAAGAAACAGAAGCAGTGGTCGTCATGCACAAGATCCTATTCATAACCATGTGTTGAAGCATGAATTACATCAAAAGGTTTTCTTAGGGGTGACGCAAGAGGGGAGAGTTTGCAAACCAGACACTCAGCAACATTCTGCACGCTCCTCATATTTCTGGGCCTACTGGGTGCACATTCAGCAAACTGGAGACCATCTTGCAGGCAGCCCTGTTGACAGACTCTTCATCTCCAAGGCAGATTCTGTCTGCACAAAATGTCAGCCATGTTGAACCTTTGTTGCCAAGTTCGCCTGCGCGCCAACACTCCCTATTATGACAGCATTTTTTTTGTGTAATATAAACCACAAAGCCACATTTCCTCCATCTTGTAATTCCTGGGGTTTTGGCCTGGCAGCCAGCTAAGGCAACTTATGAAATAGGCATTTTACAAATGAAGGACTGAGGACAAAAAAAGACATGTATTGCTCAACAAAGGAGGAAGAGAATGAAGAGAAATTGACTGGGCCTGTAAAGTAATTCCTTTAAACTTAGTGGAATTTCTCACTGTTGAGCCAGAGAGTATCTCCGCCAGAGTTTTTCCTCAACATCCTTAGCTTGGGTTTAATGTCAGCACTGAGGTTCCTCCTAATAGCACTAGCCATGTCTAGCTCAGCTGGCAAATGCGTACTGTTGTCGTCATCAACTGTCTGCTGTGATCCTTCTGGACTGTTATTTTTCAGTTTGTTTGGCAGAATTACAGTTTAGAGCAGGAGATGAGCTGTCAGAGTAACATGACCTTGGCTTTGCTCAGGGTAGCCCTATATTCTGTGGTGGAGTGAAAACATGAAGAGATTAAATATGGATGTATACAGTGATGTAATAAGAAGGGTGTGGGAACATATACGGTGGTGCAATATTGTCTTTATAGCTTATTTCTTCAGTTTCTAAAAACTGGCTCAACTAGCTGTATTTTATAGGATCTAGTATTTTAATTTCTAGTCACTCTGGTCAGTATACCTCCAAACAACTCAAAAATGTAGTTATGTATATCGTTTTTTTAATATAATTAGTCATGTCATCTCCTGTAGCCACCTGAAGCACACATACACTTAACATGTAATCCATAAATGAATACATGAAAGTGTAATGTGAGCACCATCTTCCAGTGAGACAAGTATTTCTACCTCGGCTGCTTATACTGAAAGTTGGTGTGACACAAACATTGCAAACAACCATAGCTTCCTCGCAAGACCACTGCCGAGTCTGCTTCATAACTCGCGCTGAGGGATAGACACACAACCACACAAAAAAACCCAGCTTTGCCTCAAAACACACAAACTGAAATGGGCACATTCAGTAACGTACGCACAATATGCTCTGGAGATCTACACTAATCCCTAAATGAGGTGAGAGGGGAGGAGCAGCAGGTTATTTTTCAAAGCAGGAGACAACGGTGACAACTCTCGCAATTGAGGCGAAGCTCAATTAACGCCGGGCACTGAAGAGCAGGAGCTCTGTGGTGCTGCGGTGCATGAAAACTGGGTTAGAAACAAAGTTAAGCTGGTGTGATTGAGTGATGCTCAGTGTAGAGCTATAGCATTAATGCGGTTCAAGCAGCTTCACTATTGGCTACAATTAAAGCTGAGGTGTAGCAATGTGACAGGCTGGTAAATGATAAAGGATTAAGTGATGGGTGAGGAAGGGATGCACACACTCACACATGTATGTGAACATAATGAAAGCTCTTCTGTCAGACTCACCTCACAGATTCAATTGTCTCAGCCCTCTGTTTTACTCTAGGATAGATGGCTGCATTCATGCAGAACTGAATGCAAACACTTGTGTACACACTCACACACACACACACACAAACAAACAAACAAATCCACAAACGGACCAGACCCATGTCCAGCCATGTCCAAAAATTATGTTCATCAATTCAGCCTGTCTGCATCATGTACATGGTGTCTAACTGCCTCTACACAACCTCTGCACTAGCCCCATTTATTCACTGCTCCATTTGAAACACACTTACAGCACTTCCATCATAGGAGGGGTACACAATGGCATATCACATTATGTGACTCATGGGGGAGTTTTCACAGAGCTGTGAAAGTACTGGAGAGATGGAGGAAGATAAAAAATGGAAAAATACAGCAGAAGATGTTTAAAAATCTCTCCTATGTGTTTGGTTTCCATACATCTTTTACCGCTTATGTTTTTACCCTGCTTTAACAGTTACACTGTAGTGACCCACAGCATCTGACCTCTCCTCTCCTGACTCGTGGTTACTTAAAATGCTGGTGTTGTCCACTAATGTAGGAGAAGAAGCCTTCCTCTCATTGTTAAGTCTCTCCACGCAAGAGAAGGACAGAGACATGGAGGACAGAGTACAGAAAATGGAGGAGAAATACTTTTAGAGCTTTGCTGACCAGAGGGTCAGACCCCCCATCACAAAGGCTGCATAAATAAATTAGACCATTCCATTGGGGAATCCTGAAGCCGTTGAGTCTCCAGCCTTGTTCCACATCTGAAACTCATGCACATTAACCCTGCCAGCTCCGTTTTATGTAAGAGTGTCTTTATATAAGTACGTGGAGCATGTGGGAGAGCGTTATAATGCTAATGAAGACTTTTGCAGGGCACAGCCACAGCAGAGCAGTAGCTAAAACAGCACACCATTAAAAGTAGCAAGCCACCAGTATAATGACGGTCGTGACTCTCAAAGAGTCATTAAAAACCAAAAGGAGAGCAGCTCAGCCATGTAAACAAAACTGACTGGGTTCACAAGGCTGTAAAATATAGCTTCGACACTGGAGTAGCACCTGAAGGATATAGTTTAAAGACAGTGTTGTGCTAAGTGTATTCTCTTTTGCAGGTGGGCACATGTATAACTTAGACACCACAGACACATAGATGATCTTATTCATTATTTTACAGTCGGCTTAGAGGACACATGGCTAGTCAGTGCCTTGTGCCCAGTAGCCACACACAACTATGACAATATCACAACAGAGACAAAATTCATATCACTCATTAGAAATATAAATCCTTGTGAACTTGTAGATGTGAATTGTAACACTAGCTTAAGTCAGCCTACATATTTGACCATCTTGGCGTTATCCTTTACTTGATTAAAATTATTCCATATTTTGGATTTCCTACCAAAATATTTAATCACTCTTAATCTGTGGGATTAGCTGTGTAAGTGGTGTCTGATCACTGTCTTATCACTTCCATTCACAGACCATGTCAATGCAAGCAGTTCACTCCAGAGTACAGCATGTGAAGCAGCAGAACGTGCGAAATACAGTCGGAGTGCGGCGCTTGTTTTTATCCAAAGGCCCGGAGCAATTGCTCTGTCTTGCTCCAGATCTGCTTGGGTTCCACTCTGATACTGCTCACACCACGAGTTTAGGGAATGTGCAAAGCCACTCAGAATTCACCTGTGCCTTCAACAATTAACAAAAATGTTAAGACTACATTCAAACAATTTGAGTGAGGAGTGTACGTGCGTTTAGCGATTCCACCAGAGCGAGGTGAAATTGTAGGTGAGCGGAGAGCAGTATTGAGCGGAGCGGTCTGGTGCTACTTTGAGCGGTGGAGCGGAGCAGCGAATTCTCACATGAGCGGGGAGCGGAGATTCTCACATGCTCTGCTCCAGAGTACACGTTATATATATAATATGCATAAAAGAAGGTCAAAGCAAAGTCAAAGTGAATGCTTCAAGGCTCGTCAACAACCCAGAGTTGATCAAGATACAATCCTTTTTTGTTACTACTGCAGAGTTATCTTTCCTCTCTTTAGGCAACAGAAAAATATATAAAATAAACATTTGCTGAAGGAATACATGTGAATAAAGTAGTAGTGTGCTTGTTAAGAATGAATGGCAGTATCCTTGGGGATGAGTGCAATTTATGTTTGCTGTTTATTCAGAAGTGTACTCAAAGTACAAGTGCTGAAAGCTGATTATCAACCATGGAATGAGAAATCTGAATTCCATTTGTATGCAGCAGATGAATCTTAATGTCAGGTGTGAATGTAATCAGGGTAAGATATAAGATGCTTGTTAATGTTGGGCATAATGTTTACAGAAAAGTGAACTTATTTGACTTTCAAATTCTCTTTGTGCTGCTGTTCCTGTTGTAATTCCTATTGTGGCAAACCACTGTGAAAATCTGTTCCTCCACAAAGGTTACATGGAAAACAAACTCTGTTTTGCAAACACAGTCTGAACACTGTCTGGTTTGGCTGATTTAAAACATGTAAGCGTCTTCATCCTAAGCCAGAGGGAGAACATGTGATGGACGTGTGCATTCCCTTTCTCTCCACAGCCTTCCCAAACCGACTTAAAGCAAAGCAGAGCCAAAACAGAGTGCACTGCCCCCCCCCCCCCTTTTACCTCTCCAGACTGACAGGGCCCAGGAGTCAAAGCTTCGTTTTCTACTCTCATACCCAGTTGGGCCCTGCCACAGATTGGCATCTCTATGGGCAGCCCCAGGGCAGCACACATTAGCATACCCACATGGTGGTTTGGCCTTAGTTTGTTGGATGTTGACAAAGGGAGGCAAAAGGTGGCAAATGGCCCATCTCTTGGACAGCATACCCATCAGCTTTGGGCCAAAGAGATGTCCTGGTGTGAAGGGATGGTTAAAGAGGGGCAACAGGGAAAGGGTGGAAGAGAGAATGGGCTGAAGGGAAAGATCACAGAAGGCACAAGGCAAATGTGCAGCAGAGACACTTGCATCCCTCCCTCCTTCCATCTTTGCCATTTCACGACAGGGGTCATGCTCCGGCACTACCACAACGTCTGCTCCATGAAAGCTCATTTCCTACAATTTAGTACAATAGAACCCTTTTCATTGCGCTGCTTCTACAGTGACAGGGGAGCACTTCCTCTTTCCTGTTCTGACAAGCCAGCAAAGTCCTGCTGTGGGCTTTTAAAACAGAGAGGACAAATCAACACCGGTGGCAAAACCGCACAGACGAACTGACACCAAATTGTCTGAAACGTCCAAGTGCCACTTTAACAAAGTCCTCTAAACAACCCCTGAACTTTAGACAGAAACACAGCCAGTGGATCTCTCACTCTTGAGCCACAATTGTATAAGGTTTTTTGTGGTTCACTCAAGAATGTGCCTTGAAGCTATGTGGCTCTCAGTGGATCTACAGTGGTAATGCCTAGGTTGTTTGTTTCCAATGTTCCTGCTGCTAATGTAATAGCCTTCCAGGGCCTGAGGTGAAGGTGTTCATATTAGAATCTCTTGCAGGTGAGAATTTTATTTCCCTTTGGATGAGAAACATATAGACAAGATATGTCACTTTTCAAATGTGTTTACACCAAAAAAGCCCTTCACAACTATTTGTTGTCTAACAAAAGGCATCCAAAGTGAAAATCGTCTCATATAAATTTGCTCTTCTTTGTGCAAGTAAAAGTTGTGTGTTGTAAAATCCAGTTGTTTGTTATTGATTGGAAGGTGTAGAGTGTTTCTAATTAAAATAAATCTGTAACATTCATATCTGACTGCACCTCTAGAAAAGATAAAAAGTGAGGCTTGGCTTAAAAACTTGGCTACGTAACTCCCAGTAACAACTAGAAAAACAAGTAAATTGCAAAGAACCACCAACAAAAAAGTAATCCATCAGAAACATGGAAAGTATAGCTTGGTATTATCTTATACTTAAAAGACACAATGAAACATCATTTAACCAACTCAGAAAAAGGCAGAGTTTGGTGTAATTCTTTGTAATTTTGTGGTTTATCAGTTGAGTCTATGGGACTACACCACAGACACAAGTCTCTGCCAACAGTGACAACTACAGATAAACCTGTGAGACTGGCAGCTGTCATCTTCAGCTGTCCGATGGTGTAAACCCTCACAAGTGATAAACATGGGAATCTTTCCCACTGCAACCCTCCATCGCAGATGATGTGATTAATGTATGATAGTGTTCAACATTTAACATGCTCAGCCACAAAAACTGCTGGAGAATCTGCTCAGATGCTTTGCATCCAAACACACATTGCAGGAAAAATTACTGGACCACTATTAATTTGGCTACAGACAGAGAAAAGACACAGATGCTGCTCTACTGAAAATATGTATTTTCTATCCCATTTCTCTTTCTCTCCCTTTCGTCTTTCCGTTTCCTTTCTTTCTGTGTCCCTGTCCCTCTCATAACCTCCCATATCTCCATAAAAAGCCACAGACATGCCAAACTGCTCTGCCTATTGATGTAGACAATATGTAGAGATGAAAGAGCACATGATGGTAGTACTAGGGGTTGCCATGGAAACGAGCTCTCCATCACCTCTAACAAATCTGCTCAGTTGACGTTCATGGAGACAGTTGGAAGGAGAAAGAAGAAGAAAGAAAGAAAAAAGGAGGAAACTGCATATTATGTAACACTACAAGTCGGTCATTTATGTGATAATGTGTGTAAACAGGAGTGTTTTTTATTATTACCTACAATTCCCATAATTCTGCTGTAACTGGCCATAATGCTAGACTGAAGGCTGCAATTAGTGGCAAAGCTCTGCTCGTGCTCCATGTAAGTTTGGATTTAACATCAACAGCTCCCTCAGACACTCAAGTGCCTCGGAGTGGAGAGGCGTGTGTATCTGCTTTTCAGCATATATTAGTGTGTGTGACTGTGTGCGCGCGCATGTGTGTTTGTGAGAGTAGAGTGTGTTTCAACACCACCTTAAGTGCCTGCTCTCCTTTCCCAGGCAAGTCACGTCCTCATCCAGACACAAAACGTAACTAGAAACTCAGGCAACGGCAAGAGGCTGCCAGGGAAAGAGAGAGATAGGAGAGGAAGTACGTAGAGAGAAAAAGACGGAACGATAAAGCGAATGAGAGAGTAAAAAAGAGGGAGCCCACCGAGAAAAGCTGTGGGAGGTGGCGGACAACATCTCCTATTTCCTGTTTGGCAGTTTTAGTTGCTCACCTGAGCCTTGAAAGGCTGAAAAACAAGCTTAAGTTGTCAGGGCGGTGTCGTGCACAGCAAATTCCAACTTACAGCCGATTCCCAAAATGCTGCACCTCTCCACATCTGACAGGGATTTCAAAGGGAAATTGAGCATCAACAGAGAGGAGGAGGAAGAAGGAATGTGAAATAGAGAGGTAATGGAGAGAGAGAGATGGGGATGGAGGGGGCACAGGGGGGAGTAGAGGTAAAATGGAAAAAGATAGAACTGGGCACCACTGTGAGGGGGAATGAAAAAGAAGAAGAATATCAGAGAAAAAAAACAGGGAACGGGGAACAAGGAGGGAAGGGATAATAAGGGCAAAGGCAGAGGTAGAACACAGGGGAATGATGGATAGAGAGAAAGAATAGATTGTGACTGAGTGGATTTGAGCTATGAATGCTGCATGGATGGAACAGCTGTCTGGTAAATAGTCCACAGAGACGCATGTATCATGTCAGAGCAACAGGGCAGTAACACAAGAGAAAAATACAAAAAATTCACCTACAAGGTACGCTAAGAAAAACGGATGCACTGCAGCACTGGCTAAATGATAAACTCAGCAATTTAGGTTGGGAGTTTGGAGGTTGGGTGTCAAGCCTTTGGGAATAAGCCTAGATAATCCTGTGGCCTGCTGGTGTGTGTGTGTGTGTGTGTGTGTGTGTGTGTGTGGTGATGGTGGGTTAATACTGATATGTCACTGACTGGAACGAGGACTGAAGATAAAGCCCTCGGACTGAAGCAGATGTGGGGTAAGAGGGGGTGTAGAGTGACCGGGGTCGGGGCCTGCAGTCCAGATGATAGAAAGCAATAAGTCATACACACACACACACACACACACACATGCAGCTATTTTGTTTGAACTGATATCTGCTGTTACCAGGTGTCAACATTTAGTGATAATAAATAAAACTGAACATTTTCAACACAAAATACAGGAGCAGGTATTTGATGATTTGTCTCAGGCCAATATTAGAACATATTAGCTCCCTGTGGTCAAGATACATTCCTCTCATAGTGCAGCAGCTGTAACGGGCACAGCAGGCTGCATGAGCCTGTAATACCAGCGATACTTGGCATTTTGGAAGGTGATGTCCTGAATAATATCAGAATTTGCGGTGACCTTTGTGGCCAGATAAGGTGAAGTTCACTCAGTACCCAAGACAACAACAATAGTTTGTCCTACTCCTGGAAGACGTTTTACTTGAAAGAGAAACATACTGTTTGAAATTATGAATAACTGAGTAAACTAAGCAGCCAGAAATAGAGACATTAATATTAATTAATCCACCCAGATGAAAACCTTTAATTTGATCTAGTTGTTTAGTCACCAGCACCAAGAGAATTGAATCATTTTAGAGGCAATAAAATTTGTAACGATAAATATATTCAGCTGTTGTGTGAAAAATTGAAGAATAGATGCTTATGAACAATGAACCTCTGTAAAATGATTCAAAATGTGGGGGAACAAAACTAAAGCCCCTCAACAAGCACACCGCCTCCTGGACTCTGCCTCTGGAATGCAGGATGTCGGCTGTGATGGTGTTTGACGGTGGAGAGATTTCCTGTGTCTGTGCTGGTGTCAGCTCTCATCTCTCGTTTAACACTTCCTCCAGCCTCGCCGGCCCCCCTCCCTTAGTGAAATGGCACGCCAAAGTGTGATAGATACTCAGGATTAACTCTCGCCTTGGAGGATGACAGTCAGTGCATTTCTCCCCATATACAAACTCACACACATACACAAGCACACACACATTGTCATAGTCGATTTCCCCAGGTAATATTCTCTCTCTCCACAACACCCTGACCAACAATGCCACCTCTAATAGCCACATAATACCCCCTCCTATTCAAGGGCACAATGCATTTTCCCTTATGTGTACATTTATGTGTCTGTATGTGTAAGAGGCTGTGTTTAAGGACAGCTGTATGACTTAGGATTTGTGTATGTCTGTGTGTGTGTGTGTATGTTTGTGCTCAGAAGAGTCAAATGAAAGGCAGTGAGGATGAGATGAGTTGCCCCCGTCGGCTTAAACGCATCCATCGTTGAATCAAATGCACATTAAAATCCAAAACACTTCTGATTATAGACCAATCAAAGAGACTGGTTGTGGATGCTGAAAAACTCGCCACCAGAAAGCATTTAATGTCTCCCTCTTCCCACTCACCCTCCTCACTCTCTCACATAAATAGACGCTTACATCTTTCTCTCTTTTGACTGTTTATATTTCCCCCTCTAATATTCATCTCCTTCATGGCTTCTGCATAGTCACAGGAATATTGTGTGATTTTTCACAGAGACCTTGGCCTTTCCACTCTTCTGTTTACTTACTTGCAATGAGTGCACAAATTTTATGTAGCACAAGATAAAAGTGTCAGTTAATCCCAAAAATGTAATTTAAAGCATAATATACAGTGCATCTCTTGATTTTATGTTGAGAGTAAAACCTCAGTGGGGAGACAGTTTGATTGGGCTCCTGCCAGTGCTCAACTCTACTTTGACCCTCTCCTTCGATTGTGTACAAGGACAGCAGTCCTTAGGGCGCATTTAGGCGCTCCTGTTTACAACAGTCTAGACTGTTTACGACCGATATTTCATTTACTATTTAGCAGTAACGGGACAGTTGCGAATTCTGGAGGGGGGCGTTTTTCCTCTAACTAAGCTTCTGTTGTAGTTCCAGCAATGACAGTCAGTACGGAATTAATCTGCTTTTAATTAGATTAAAGCATCTCTACAGCAGAAACAGGAAGCAGAGCTCCTGTGCATCGACCGGGGCCAAACATGAGCCTCCAATTGGTAAATAAATCTCACCGCGCTTCCTCCTACTTCCCTGGAATCATTCTTGTCTCATCAGAATCACTTTGCTCCAACTGCTCAGGTTTGGTGAGATGGGGGAGGCAAATGACATGGTTAATCATGCGAAGCGCCCAATGCTGCCGGCTAATGTGGATTCACAGCACTTTTTTAGAATCACGCAGAGGCTCGTAGGAGGAACACTGGTTCTGGAGGGGAATGAGAAAAGTTTGAAGGACTTGATAAACAGTTGATCAATGCTGTGGCAGTGGGTGGAAGTGCTGTTTATGCACCATCACAAAGGAAGCGCTGGGAATTGGAGACGCTCCACTATTCTTCGCCAAACACAGGTGGATAAATGTTGCCACGCATCGACGCACACAAACACACACTAATCTGCAAGGACTTTGTTCCACTAATGATGTGTAGAGAAGTCGCACTCCACGAGACCTCCTAGGAATTTCATCACTACGAAAACCTCTTTGTGTTTCCTACAAAACACAAGGTGGTCCCACTTAAACAAACCTCTGGCTCCCCTCATTTGTTTTCTACTCCTCCTCACTTTATTATCATTCCTTTTCATCACAGCTCATGAGAGGAGGAGGGAGGGTTGCAGGAGCTGAAATGTCAAGTGCAAGCCACTGGCTATTCCCATAATTAGTGTTTTTTTCTGTGTTGTGCTTTGTTTTATTATCATCAACAACAGTGGAGGGAAAGTGAGTGGCGGTGAGGAGCAGCAGGTCAGCTGCGGTGAGCTGAGTGGAGTCAGTGAAGGGATGGTGGCTCTCAGATGCTGTGTGGGATTCACTTTTAATCTCAGGTGAGATTAAAAGTGAAGTCAGATGATATATAACTACACTGTAGCCATGCCATGTCAATCAGTTCACCCTTACTTTCCCTTTGGGATTAATAAAGTATCTATCTATCTGTCTGTCTGTCTATCTCACACTGTATCCAGCACTATGACAACAGTTATAGTCAGCCCTGTAACATCAAATACCAGTTTTGGCTTGCTGGCTAACAGCAAACCATTCACCAAAACATTCAACAGTTGCATCATTCAAACAGTTTCAAAGTCACTGAAGCCTTCCTGTCATGGATTTATAGTTATGTGGAGAGAGGATGACTAACATCTGTGTAATTTCCCAATCATTTTAGCTGTCACTATCATTGAGGCAAGACCCTGAAAATACAGGCTACTCCCTGTCATAGTTACAGTTGAAGAGTTAGACTGCTGAAAACTAAAATGATGGATGAATTCACATCCCCATCTGGATAAAATCTAGAAATCTAAAAACTTGATTCTGAGTTCTGCCTAAAAATTCTTCTTGCCCACATTTGTAGTTGTCTTGTTTGATATCAGATAAGTGAATGAGGTAATACAACATCCATGCTTTGACTCACAGACTTTAATTATCCCTTACTGCCTCTTGGGGCAGAGGTTCAGAGCAGGAATCCAGTAATAGAAAAAACAAAAAACAGTTGAGTGGAAATTCCAGTAGAGAAAGATTATATCTCTTGTTGTGGTTCATGATTTGTTGTGGATATTTATTTATCCTTCATTTAACTGGAATGTCTCCTGAGATGTAATGTTTTCCTCAGTTTTTTTTTTTGTTTGTTTGTTTTTAACCTATTTAGTTGTGTCTCCATATAGTTGAAATGGAACAGAAACTATAAAACCTATTTGTCACTCATCATACCTCATCAGTATTTGCACCAGCCTCCTTCTCTCAGAGGAAGATCAGCTTCCCTCTGGACGTGACAGTATTCAGGATAAATTAAAAGAAAAGTGTAGAGGTGAAAAGACGCTCTGCATATTTAGCTTAAGGAAGATGTATTACAGAGGGAAATGTAATGACTGAGGCTACAAAGAAATGAAGAGGGATATAAGGTGCCAGACAGTCTGGATCCAACCCTGTGTGGAGTGGACGCTATGTGTCAAGATAGCAGAGAAGCTGCAAGAGAGAGAGTATGTGTGAATGTGTGTGAGCATGTAACCCTGAGAGTGTTGTATGTTTACTGACATGCATTTTGTTTGAGCGCATGCTTTGTATATGTGACATTCCACCGGTGTGTGTGTGAATGAGTGCGGACATTCGTGATGTAGTGACTCGTCATCGTGTAGGGTCTCACTTTGCTGCGAAATATGACGGCAGGAGGTGAGGACGAAGCGGTGGAGGAGGGAGAAAATAAACGGCGAGTGATTTACCCGAGTGGTCAACAGGCTGAAAGTCAGTGAGGCTACATTTCAGCATTCGCCACCTGGGTGTTAAATTCCACCACCATGAAAAGAGAGAGCGTCTACATGATACCACTGCTTGAAATTCACAATATGGAGTAATTATTGTGCTTTATATGTGTGTAAATACACAGAACAGGACAAAGTTTTCCCTCCCTTTGGGGTTGTACCACTCTGACTTGGCCTCGGTTAATGTCGCAGAAATGTTTCATCTAGAAAAATGCATCCGCTCTAACATATTTGCTAACTGTGGCCAATATCATTGTGACCCAATAGTTTTTCCGTTGCTTCGCAGCATGGAGATATTACTGGGACAGATTAGAAGAATCAGATTTGTGCCACTGAACCATTAAGTGAAATATTTCTCCTTCATTTGCAGCGACAACAGCAGAGACAAACAATGAAAGCGCAGCTCCGGCTTCCTTAATTCAATTGAGTCTCTGACTTCTCAGACTTCAAGAGATCAGACGCATCAGAGGCAGAGATGACTCCGATAGCAAAACAGTCAGTGTTCATTATACCACAAATAGAGATCTCTAGTGGGATGATATAAAAGAGGGTTATACAAGGCAATACATAACAGCTTGCACTATTGTTGTTTGTCAACACTACAACCTCTGCACAAATTAAATGCTCAGCTTGCAAGACAAAGCAGTGAGACATGTTACACAGTTGTCGTCTTGGTAAACGCTGCTGTTTTATCAATTGCTTAATGTGTGTTTGTGAGGCGAGGGGGTGCGATAAATCTCCAGGGATGGAGGGTACACTGAGAGAGTGCGAGAACAGAGAATTAGTCAGCAAGGTAGAAAGGTAGCAAGGTAAAAAGAGCAAGAGGGCAAGTTCATAGACAACACCGAGGCTTTGCAAGGCCTTTAATGCTTAGTCAGATTGCCCTTATTGTCAGACTAACAATAACTGACTAATTATCACTGCAGCTGTGATCAATCACACACAGTGCACACTACAAGCACTTTGAGAAAAAGATTCATCACAACAGGAACAAGGTCTGCCAAGGGAAACAGCAGTCAACCACTAAGTTTCCAATTATTTATGCAGACATGAACATACCCGTGTGATATAAGCTGGCCTAAAGGTAAAAGGTAGAAGGTGAAAAGTAAAAGGTGAAAGGTGATCAGGGTTGAGCTGATGTTGATTTTTGAAATGAACAAGTACTAATCATATTTATTAACCTACTATAAAAAGGTCAGGCTGGTATACAGAGTGAACTTACTGCAGTTTGGAAGGAACTTTATTACAGCTCACACTTTATCACGGATGCTAG
The DNA here is from genome assembly GCA_016801845.1 of Polydactylus sextarius. Classification (NCBI taxonomy): domain Eukaryota; kingdom Metazoa; phylum Chordata; class Actinopteri; family Polynemidae; genus Polydactylus; species Polydactylus sextarius. The sequence goes on from CM028915.1 coordinate 3,167,476, forward strand.
CACAGAAATTAATGAATCTTACTGACTTTGCTTATCTAATGAGTTCACTGGTTGCCACCATGGGGACAACATTTCTGGCTCAACAACTACTGAAACGGATTTTTATGACACTCGATGAAAACGTGTTCCTCCAGAGTGAACTAAAATCACTTTGATTATCCCCTGAATTTTCATATTTCCACCACTTCAGCTACACTGTTTAGTACTTAATGCTAATTAGTCAATCTAAGATGGCAGACATGGTAAACATCATACCAGCTAAGTATCAGCATGTTAAACTCTGAGCCCTTAAGGCCAATTCATGGTTGTTGTAAGAGTCCATGTGACATTAATTGTGGTCATTTGCCCGAGTAAACTAGTGTCTTGTTTGGTGTATGCATGCACGTAGACATGCTGCATTTTCTTTTCAGACATCTCATTACAGAAAGAATTTTTCTTGTTATCAGGAGCTGATTGTTGTCATGTGCATTGTGTGCAGTCAAGTCTATATCAGTACTGAGATCTGACCAAAGCTGTAGTCAACAAACAACCAATCTGAAGATGTCTGTACCTACTGTACATCTAGAAAAAACAACAACAAAAAAAAAAAACAACAAAGCTCATCTTTCTCATGATTCAAGCTCAAATGATTTCCGTCTTAGTTTCACCAAGATGCTTGCTCACTTTGCGCTGTAGAAGCTGTTTTAAAAACACTCCCACATGCTGACCAACAGCCATGTCTGCGTGACCTGCTCCTCAGATTACAGGGAAACACCTTCATTTACAGTTTTTACTGGGTCTGTTATTTTAAACTCAGAAATATTGGGAACAATCTGAACAAGTGCACAAACCTCGACACCGTACATCACATTTCCTGCCCCCCTCTCTCCTCCTCTCACCTGACCTTTCTCCATTCTACCGGTTTAAACTGTAGTTTTAATTAATGGTGGGGGAAAATGTTTTATCATCTCAGGGGTTCACAGGCTCTTTAATGAAACATGTCCTTTCACACTTCTTAATTACTTTTGTTACAGCCGCCCTCTCTTTGTCTGCCTGCGTTCCGGGCAGCATGAACAATGCACTGCCAGTAACACTAGACTTGTCTAATGATGTGTGTGCCTGCAACAGGTCACCATTGTGGTGTAACTATGTAGACAAAATAACCCATTTAATCAGTTCAAGTGGACACAGTGTAGTCAACTATAGGGATGAATCACAACATTGATTCAGTAGGTGAAAGAATATATAACTGACTCTAAGTTAAAGTAAAGAGCCTTTGATATTCACTCACATTGGTTCTGAACTATTGTAAAACCAAGAATTCATCAGTCCTGACTGAATTGTTTTTTTTTTTTCCAGTTCTTTCTAAAAGTGAAACTACTTGCTTAAAGTCACAGTTAATGAAATCAACACTGACTGTTTGTAGGAGCCACTTGGTGAACCACAGTCCACAGTTTTAGAGTCAGCTGTCAACAAAGTTACTAGAAACCAACGTTGCGTTTGCTAGGGGACAGGGTGCCAAACACAGTCTCGAGGTTTTGCAGCAGTGTTACAATATAACACCACTTTGACTTTTTCTTTTGAGGGAGCACATTGATTATTAATAACCTGCATCACTCTGCCTTAAAGCGATATGTCAAAATCTGTGGAAATACGGTTATTCACTTATTCAGTTCTTTGCCAAGAGTTAAAGAGTTAGACCACCAACTACCTCACAGTGAGGACAAGACTCCTGGAAGACACAGAACTGGATCAGCACATAATCCTCCAGTAAAATGTGTACAAACTGCTGTTTTAATTACTTAATGTGAAAATTAAATCAACATCGTATAAACAAGCTTTTGAGAAAGAGTGGCAACAAACCCCTTATTGGACTCTTGAGAAGAAGAAGTTATTTCCAAAAAATGTTGAATCTTTGCTGCAAACTTCAGAACAAATGTCACTGATCTGTGTTTCAAAGGACAGTTTTAGTGTTCTGTCATAAGATTAACATTTTAATAGAAATGTTGAATGTTTTATCCTTTGTAGAAGGATAAAACATAAAACTCTATCGATAAAAATCTATGCAGTTCCTCTTGCAAACTTTTCTGTTCTGGCTGAATCTCACCATCATCTCACCTCCCTGTCAGTCACAGCAGGCAGCTGCTTTCAGTGAAAAAACTGATTAAAAAAGCCTGATGTATTAATAGGCATCTGTGGTCTATTTGAGCTCCACAAGAACTTTGTAAGTGATAAATCACTGTTATGTTTACAGCTTGTTCCTTTGCTCCCAGGTGGACAAAAAACAATTAACAAAAGTTTTGTATATTCAAAAGTCTAATAAAAAACATGTATTAAAAATGAGTTGGTGCAAAACTGTTGTGAAATAAAAATACCCAACGTTCTGTTTCTCTTGCTCCCTCCTCTATCACACAACCACACATACACACACACACACTCACACTCACACTAACACTCACACAAACAATATGATTAATCATCGCCCACTGCCAGGTCCAGCCCAGTGTTGACCTCTGTCAGACATCAGATCCGGAGCAGGATACACATGTAATCTTCCATATCTCCCTTAGCCATCGCCACCAAATAAGAACTACTCTCTCTCTGTAAACTCTGCGCAGCTGACCAGAGGATGCGGTGGCAGTAACATTGGAAAGCAGAGTTGGTCCCTGAACCAACACAAACATACATTTTCAAAGACAAACAAACAGCACCCAGATGATGTGGATGTGTCCTGAAGAGGAAAAAGTAATAAAAGTGTTTTAAAAGTCAACGTGGGTTTTGCGGCAGTGAGTAAACTTATTATCTGCATGTCACTCACTTTCTTGCTGTTTTTCGAGCTAATAAACATCAAAAATGATTTGTCAGTTTGCAAGAGGGAAAATGTAGCGCTCTCTACAACATGAACACACACACAAACACACATGCACATGCACACACACACACACACACACACACATACTTCAACTGTGCATGACATTTAGGTCTATAACAATAATTGTTTTATCTGGATTCAAATTTCCGAAGGGTGTTGTTTGCACATTGTGTAACATAATCACACCACAATAGTAACCACTATAGATCCACAGTCTCTGGCTGCCAGCTTGGCTTTTTCCCATGAAAACCCAGCGAGTAGAAATAATTAATTATCATCCTAAGAACTTATCTGCCTCACTTTACTTTGAGGATGATAAAAAAAAAAAAAAAAAAAAAAGGCAAAATCGGCAGCAATCAATTGTGATCTAATTTAATGACAGTCCACTTTGTGGTGTTAATGTGGATAATTAACAGTCAAATAGGAAATGGTATTGACTTGGAGTGCCTGCCTCTACATATTGATGAAGGTGCTGATGCATAAATACCATGTAAGGGTGCGTGACAAGTGCAGGCATATTCCCTATTCTGCTAGAGACGGACAGCCACACACACACACACACACACACACACAAACTTTTCCACAGAGGGAGGTATTACACAGGCAAACACACATTCTGCCACCATCCAGATGTACTGCAGTATGTTCTGCATGCTAATTTGCTTTTATGACTCTTACAACTGCCTGACAGTGCCAAAAAGCAAAAGCAAAAAGAAGGATGAGTGCACATACGCAGTTAGTCACAGACCGTTGCTAAAACCAGCTGCACCATTTGGGGACAGTTACTTTCTTCCAACCTCCAAACCTTTATCACTGATCACGTGACATACAACAACATTTATACACACGATCACAGACCAGGGCAGAAGCTTAGTGTGTTTCTGCTACATCATAATGTTGTGAAATCAGTCCAAGGCTGCTGATGCACTATGACTTAAAATATGATAAAATATGCTGTTAGATCATATATATTTTATACATAAAAATATGAGCTGTTTTTCCATGTTGTTTACACCAAATTAACTGTCTTATCTGTCTGAGTCTGTTAAAGAAAATCAAGTGTCCTGTATGAGAATATTGGATTTGTAGGATTGACAAACGTAGCAAAACATATGGACTCTAAACAAGAACAAACCTGGTCTTTTTCACCCTCTCACACTCTTTTTATTTTGATGGATAAAATAGAAGCTACTTTGTTCAAATGAAAGCGACTTAAGTGCTGAGAAGACTGGAAGCAGAAAACTGAGAGTATGACACATTTCATATGATGTATTCAAAATAGATGGATGATAATTGTAGGATGTATAAAGTATGACAAAACCAGGGTTAGCAGCTTAATGACTGAAAAGCTGTAATGGGGATGTATTTGGCATATCGCTTGAAAAATTACTCAAATGATCAGTCAAGACAGTAACAAGTTTTTTGTTCTTTGATTAACCAAACACCTGACTGATTCAGCTCCCACTATAAAACTGCACTGTGACAGACCCTTCACCCTCCCCCTTACTGGGCTCAGTACTCACCAATAAATTATTGCACTGTAAAGTACAACAGACAAAACAATAGATGCCCTTCAGCTACAAACTTGACTTGTGTCCCAGTACATTGTTTCAGCATTTAAGAAAGACCTGGCTCATAGAACTGAAGCTTACACAAGCTGCCAACAATCGACTGCCACGCCGAGGCACAAAACCAACAGACAGAGCTAAATTAACAGACCTCTCTCTTTCTGTCAAAGGCCTCCCACACTTCTGTTGACCAACACCGCACCTACCTTTAAACAAACTATTACTACGCTCTGCCTCGTTTCCTCGCCGCCTTCTACTACTACTTAAAATCAGACTAACTCTCCTCTGGGATATCCTCAGTTAGCGGTGAAAGAGTTACTATGGAGATGTACTGCGTGCCAGGCGAATGCCTACCTTTGGACGGCTCTGTGCGCTTGGGCAGATCCAATGTGTCGTAGTTTTTGTCATTCTCACCATTTTTTCTGCCTGAGTAGGAAAGAGAGGAGGGAAGACGATGTCAGTGACACATCCTGAGACAGCTGGATGGTAGAAGATGAGGTTGTAGATACTAGGGTTAGACCGACGTGGGTTTGAGCTGACATCATTACCTTTAGATCAAAACTGTATTTTTTTTTTTTTTTTATGGTAAAAGAGCAGTTCTAAAAGCTTTAATACCACAAATAAAACTATATATAGGTAGGTTATAGCTCATAAAGATGAGGCAGATTTTACTGTGTGATATAGAAAATTAAGTTGAATATATACATCGGTCTAATCCAAGTCTACACTACACACCCACCAACAATAAAGCATGAATGTTTGCATGTACACACAGTACGAAAAGCTAGAAGCATGATATGTTCTAACACACCCACACACACACAGAATAAACACTGTCCTCTGCTCCAGGTATTGCACCCTGGTGTGTTTCACACGGATGAATTGGTGTATATTACAAAAACACACTGTATAACATACACACACTTTCTTTCCACGGTCACACACAGTATACACACTTTTCTAATGTAGCAGTGGTTCTTCCTGAGAGGCAAAACACCTTGAATAATGCAGAGGCAGAGAGTAAATGGGATGAGGTGGTGGTGGTGTTGTGACTGCAGTGCAACCAGCTAATGGTCATCTCACATGCACATGGACATGCCCCCGGGACGGTAAAGATATACAGAGACAGGCGGGACCATTCCTCAAAAAGACGGAAGTGTTTACTGGGTTTTGGTAGAAAGACGTAATGAAGCGTTCCCTCTGGGCTCAACCCCCCACACACTTACCATTAGGCTCGCTTGAATCAAGGTTATAGAATAATTTTTTTTTTTTTTAATGAGAAATAAGACCTCTGCTAGTTAATGCTGTCCTACTGCGAAATGATGTATAATGAATCAATGTAACATTAATTATAGGATCATGAATGATTCTAATAGGGATCAATGCAATATTCATTGTGCATATTTACAGTTCTCACAGGTTTGCACAGCTCCAAGGATGGTTTTGCTATTTCATGGTCAAACAGTGTTTTCTGGCTGTTGCCATGGTGTATAAGCACAGTTCGACTTTTTCAGCTTGCCACTACAGTTTATTGTGTGACTGAGCAGAAGCTATTTTACTGCAATAAACTAATGCAAAAAAATACAGAAAGGGTGCACATCCAGCCACAGCTGAGTACAGGTGCAGGACAAAAAGAAACAAACTAAAGCAAAGGAGAGGTTGTCCACAGTGACACATTGATTAACTTGGACCAGTATTAGGACTGAACACATGGGGGCTGGGAGGACAGTCAGTGGGATGTTGACTTCCAGCTCTATTTTCATCATTGAAGCACAGATATATGACTGAATCTCATAATGTAACGTAAAATATAATTTTTGGAAAGAATGTGAATAAATGTATTTCCCAAAATGTCAAACTGTTACCAACTTAAGGAGTTTTCTAACTTGAGAAGAACTTTTTTCTTGGGTAAAAACTAACAACCTCTGCAATTTTTGTTGGGAATCCTCTCCAAATTTTAAGAATAGTGAACTGTGCCACAAAATCTTGAATATTGGCAGCTTCATTTCAATATGATCACACACACTAACAGGGCCTGCAGCAGAGCTAGCTTGACATTCAAGTTTAAACACAGCACAAAGGGATCAGAGATGAAGGGCTCATGCTGTTACATATTGTAACTCTTTTATCTTGAGTCTAAAAGGCTATACACCTCTGTTCAATCATGGGTTCAGGCAAAACCACTTTTGCGGAAAGGTTTCAGGTTTTAATTCTTTGATTCATTTAATTAGTCATGCTCTACTTAGATTCCGACAAAAACCAATGGGCTTACCTGTTTTACTGAGCACTCATTTACTCTATACCTACTGTACAGAGTAAATGAGTGCTCAGTGAGACCGAGGAAAAACTAACTCTAAGAAACTATGCATACTGAGGAGGGTGGAGTCTAATACTCGGAACTAAAATAGATAGATAGGTAGGGTGAAGAAATATATGTGGAATGAGTGAAACACCCCGATCTTTTGAAGTCACTGGACGTTTCTCATGTTTTTTGGAAGACCCCCAAACCTACCTCTAACTATAGTCTACAGCAAAGGGAAATGAGGAGGAGGAACAGAAAGGGGAGGATGGAGAGGAAGAGGAGATCTGAAGTGAGAGGGGTTGGAAGGGGAACACTCACCTTGATTAAACCATTCCTCTATAGTTAGCCAAGGAAGCAGCAGCAATGCCAAAAAACACAAAGCAGGGAGAAGAGAGAAGAGGCATGGTGAAAAAAAGTATGTGTGTGCATGTGTCAAGAAGCTGTGAAATACATGTGAACAGTTTTCCACGAGCAGGAGTCATCCTTTATTGCACAGGGAGGGTGAGGGTGAACGAGTGAGGGGAACGGAGAACAAAGCAAAAGCAGAGAAAAGAGAAGAGGGAGCAGAGAGAGAAAAGAGATGGAGTACTTCTGAGGCAGCAAACAGGCCAGAATGGAGGCTATTAGCAGTCCATAGGTGTTCTCTGGGAGGGATGTTCAAAGAGAAGGCATCAGTGGAAAGGCTTTTTAGCAAGGACACGAGTGGGAGAGAGAAACAGTCAAATAGCCAGAAAAGATATGAAACCTGCTAGCAAGATGGAAAAAAAAGACTGCAACTCAAGAAGTAAAAGACAGAATAGAAAAGAGAGGAATTAGCTTCTGCTGAGAGCTGTGAGGCAGGACACAGAGTAACAGTGAAACATACATAAAAACAGCACCGGCTGCCAGTGCTTGTATAAGAGCCTATAAAGACGCTGTGTGGGAAGAACAGAAATGTGCTCAAAGATGTGGAAATAACAGCCAAGAATCAGAAGCGCGTGTTGATCATTATGTTATGCTTTATACTAAGAGTGACATTAAACTGAAGACGAGGCCAAACTTATCCTACTTAAGGTAACAAATTACCAAGCATACTGCAGACTGTTGCTTAACTACCCGCCTCCGTGCTCCTTTATAGCTGCGTTTAATGTTTGTGTACCTGAGTCGTTCAAATGATACCTCCAGGGTCTGCAGCAGCAAAACACAACTCATTATTCAAAATGTGTCTGTGTGTGTGTGTGTGTGTGTGTGTGTGTGTGTGTGTGTACATGTGTGAAAAATACTCGTGTGGTTAATTGGCTTCTTTATAAATCTGTATACATGTGAGCTTCTGTGTTTCCCTGACCCCTGAACCATAGGATTCTCCAAAGAGTCATTTGAAGTCAGGGGTCACTGGCTGCTGGTCACACCTCATTGGCTGACTGATTAATAGCAGCCATTATTGTTGTACGGCGGGGAGATAACAGCGTCGTTTAGCTAACAGTCCGGGAGAGCAGTGATTAAGACGCCGCTAACACCACATACGTACACAGCACATCTGTTAAGTGCAGTCGGTAACGACAAAAACCTCCTGACGCGACAGACGGCGCCGCGATAGATGTCCATTATGGAAGTCATTTAGCAGTCGTCACATCTCAACATAGCCTTTGACTGAAGCATCTTTAATGTCTACACACACAAGCAGCCTGAGCTGTAGCTTAAGTTCATCGTTATCCTTGTGTTCCTGGTGTTAATTTACACAAAGTGAAATGTCAGAGTCCTGATGGCTTAGTCTTTATGTTTAGACTGTGTGTATTTGTGTGATATGTGTGACATCTTTATTTTTGGTATCAAGTGTCAGACAATGCAGCAGCTGCTGACTGATTGGCTGTTTGGTTGAAATGCTTTGTTTTTTGTCTGTTTTATTGACAACACAGAAAACTTGTTTTCAAATTTAGGACTCTACTAATGATCTTGTTTTGTCTCCTTCTTCCCACGGTCTCACCTTTGGCCTTCTTGCCTCCGAAGCAGCCGGCATCATCCTTCTTCTTCCTCTGTGGACCTGCAGACCCGGGGGCCTGTAGCGCTGATGGGTCCTGGAACTTTTCTGCCCCTGGCACTTCTTTGTGGACGTGGTAGGACAGGTTCCTCATAATACAAACACAGTTCTCCACGGACTGAGAGACAAAGACAAGCAGAGACATTATCAATGGGATCAGTCATTTCCTCTACAAAAGACTGAGAGCACATACTAAATACTTTAGCTGCTTCTTGCTTTTGCATTAACTAACTATTATGTGTTTATTATCTCACCTTATTGTCCATGTCTTTCTTCCCTACAGCTGATTGGAGAGCGTGCAGCAGGGCGTCCACCAATCCCTCACATTCCCTCAGTCTGCGTCGAGCCTCTGCTCCATCTGAGCTCACATTCCTGCAGAAAAACACCAGACACACACACATCATTGAGCATGACTGAGAACATCAAATGGATAAAACCATAATATTGACCAGACACACTAGCTGCTCCGAAGTTGTTCATCTGCTGACATCCTGCAGCAAATTTTTAGAAGATAGTGAGAGCAGTTTTGTACCATTTAAAACTTTGACTGGGACTGGCTGTAAGACGTTGTAAAATATTTTATTGCATTTTTATTTTATATTGATTGCAGTTGTAAAAAGTGAAGATAATTATCTTTAATTAAAAATCACTTATCACATAAAATCCACAAAATCTGGCACAGCTGATGCAAGAAGAGGCACACAGTCATACTCCACTTGTCACTAATATTACTACCATTCCTACTGCTGTTATTATTCACCGGAATGACACTATTACTACTTCTTTATGCACAGATGCATGGCATTTTAAGTACAGGGAAATAAAATTTCAGGAGCATCAAATCAACATCAATGTCAAATGTGTTTCCTTAATTAGTTTGGTATATTTCTATCATCTGAGGTTTTACTGATTCAGTGATTCCCGTGAGGACCAAGTGCAATATGGTAAGTAAATATAGAGTGACAGATACCAATTAAAAATTAAAAACAAACACACAAACAAACAAACAAAATAAAACAGACCAGTGGAACCAACCAACTATGCTATTGTGTGGGTTTGCATGTGAACTGTGGCCTGTCTGCCACAAAAGTACAAGAAGAGGAAAGAAATCCTGTCTGCTTTAGAGATAATCTTCAGAAAATGATGAATATAAATTTCATTTTTGATACAAAGGGAAATGCCATCCTTGTTACATCAGCCTGTGCCCCTGAGCACAGCTCTCCTGAGCAGAGCAGCAGAGCTGGTGCAGTCTTAGTGCGACTGTCTGACTGACTATGAAAGGCATGGCTTTAAAGAGGGTTAAGGAATAGCTGGGGCTCCCTGCTCCTCTCCAGGGACTTCATTTATGAGGGCTTCCAACCCACATAATCCCATTAGCCGACCCCCAGTTAGTCCTGTGGACGGATAGCAGCCTTGCAGAGGTAAGCAGAGCTGAAGTGTTTTATAGTGCAGGATGGACTGAAACACATATCACATCCAACACTGCTAGACATGGACGTCACGATGTACTATATTAACGACTAATGAGAATAATGTGTTTGTGTTCACTACCTATTATTTACGAGTAAGAACGGATAAACATATGTATCTACACAATGCAACCCTTAGTGCAACCCTGTACACACAGCGATTAAGACAGCACCTGCCAAACACCTCATCACCTCTTTTTCTGTCATTAGTCAATGGAGTGGAGAGCAACATAACCAACCTGCAACTTGTGGTAATTAAAACTAATCTTTGGTAGAGACGAGGTAGACAGCAACAGCCATCTGGACCTGCTCATAAACCAACCCCATCCGTCTTCAGCTGTCACAGTCCAGTCACCAACTTCCCTGTAATAACATCCAAACGAACGGCCGCTTGGATTTATTTGACAGGAGCACGTTTGGAGGCAGACGTGCTGAAGAGTTTTATTGTCAGCTGTTTCATTTTTGGGAATGTTTCAGGAAGCAGTTGTCTTGGTGGACGGTTTATAGACAGTGGATCTGTCAGTGAGAACGATATGTTGTCTGTGGACAGACTCTCTGGTGGTGTTAGTCAGTTATTGGTTCAGTTCTGGTCTGTAGGTATTGATTATTATTGATCCACAAACAGTGCACCATCTGCTTCTGCTCCTTATCTCCTTGCGACTGACCTACTAATAGTATCAAACATCAAGAGACGAGTTGTATAGATTTACATTTAAGCTTCTTACATCTGGACCAAGTGTCTCTATCATCAAGCACAAGACAAAGGAGCCAGCAGTACTAGATTATGTTGATGTGCAATAAGCTTTGCTACCGAGGACAAACATACTGTCAGAACATCATTCACATCATTATTTTTACATTTAGTCATTTGACAGATGGTTTAATCCAAGGCAAGTTAAAATGAAGCTTAAAGTAAAATTCACAGACTGATGGGAAAGTCAACAGGGACAATTCAAGCCTCAGTGTCTTGCCCAAAGACACTTGACACCGAATCAAACCACCAAAGTTCCAATTAGTGAATAACCTGCTCTACCTCCAAACACAGCAATACAGCTGTTCCTATACTGACGATGTACTCGATGTACTACATCTAGCATTTAGTGACTTTATGTATTGTGACAGTGAGTAAGTTCTTTAACTTATTTTTGACAGCTTTTCCCTGCAAATGAAATATTCAGGTGTGGAACAGACAGTTTCTCCTGTACGCAAACACCTAGAAGGCAAGCAACTTTCAGTACAACCTGATTTTAGTTCTTCTGGTCAGTTCAGGTTCAGTTGTATATGAAAACTGGAAATATATCGTGTTACTGTGAGATTCAGCAGACATGACATTTAATGAAACCAATCCTAGCGACATGTGTCTGTATGTTAAAGTGGATTCTTAAACATGCTAGTATTACAGCTTGCAGAACAACAAGACATGACAGACTGATATTTTTAAACAACTATGGGATGATATGCCATGATTTTAGAGGACACACTGTGAGGTGAGATATGTGAGCGAGATATCTCACATCTATTACAGTATATTAACATTGTCACAGTGAGAGATACAGCAAGACATCTTTTGTGTCACTTATCTGATTTATCCATTCAGGCTAATATTGACAGAACTAGTGTATTTCAATGTCTCCAATATTTTCAGACAGTGAACCATTTTAAACACGACTCTGAACAATAGTTCCTTCAGTAGCAGATAGCTTTTATGCCTATGTCCTTTCTGATAAAAATGATGTTTACACTCATATGTGGGCAAGCAAAGAATATAATGAAATTACACATAAGTGCATAAAAATGCCTTCTTTATTTCATTTCTATTAAGTTTACCAGGAAATAGTTAGTTCTGTGCTTTGGACACTTTTCAGTATTTTGTTGCAGAAAGAAAAACTGTCAGTTTTCCATAATTCCCTACCAGTTTGGCAGCTTTAGATAAAACAGGAAAATGTGGCCATTTTCTGGTATCATTGTGTCTACACCAGTGACTGTGGCTGTGAGTTGCTTTTTATCATTAGAGGCTAAAAGAATAAGTGGATGTGCATTCAGACAGACGCTGACAGCCCATCACTGTGATCTGGATATGTCTATAGTGTGTCTGCTTATCAGATGAAATGTGGGTGTGAAGGTCACTCAGAGTCATGCGGCCATCAGAGGACAATAGAGCAGCTGGGAGGAATAGACTGGAGCCAGACTGATGGAGATGGATGGAGACGTGGCTGACCTCTGCTATCATCTTGCAAGGTCAACAGCAAACTGAAGGACCATATGTGCCCCCTCGGTGTGTGTGTCCTTTTAGATTTTATCGATTCTGATTCAGACTTATCTTATTCGTGGTCAGATCCTGATTGACAATAGAGAGACATAAAGACAAGTCCAACTTCATTACTGTCACATTTAGGCTGCACATTTAAACTAACTTAATTGTTCAGACTGACACTGTGTTCATTTTGGCTTTTCACTGTTTGTGAGGAGGAGTTATTTTTTAAAATAGATGTTTTTTTAAAAATACATATTGAGATATTTCACAAACTTCGTCTTGCTGGTGGAGCTGCGTGAGAAGTCAGGGATCACACAGTAATTACGATTCACTCTCTGGGCAATCTGGATATTTGTGCCAAATTTCATCAACACAATGAACAACACTGCCTTCCCTAGAGCAGCACTGCCAGTGGAGCTAAAAAACAGCAAAATAAACACTCACTACATTATGAGGCACAAGTGTGAAAGTGTTTACTGCTGGACATTTGTTATTCCTTACGTTAGACATCTTAACATTATGTTTCTGGAGAATAATGTTAATAAACAGGGACATCAAGAACTGTGCATTCTTATACCCAGTTCGAGGAAATGCTTTGTAAACACTACACAGCAACAAACACTGGAAACCCAGCAATTGAGAGTAGAATGAAAAAGCACATCTACTCCTGTTCTTTTACTGCGACCACTTCCAATTCAGAGCTCACTCTCGATACCGAACCTAAGTGTTCACCTCCACCACACACCGCTTCCCCTTCACTGAGCCCAGAGGGTAAACACTGTAAATAAGCCGGCCCCTATCGACAAGAGGAAGCCATTATCATAAAACTATCCCCGGCTTTATTGAGGTGTAAGCTGCGTCTGTGTTGGCACAAGTAAACAGATTCTCCCTGGCATCAGCGCTTTCTCCCCGCCACACAAACTCTGCGTCTAGGCAACTGTGGGCTTGGTTACAGTTACCATGGAGACGTATTCTCGTCAGCAGTGCCTGCACCGGGGGTCGAGGTTGTGGGTTGTGATACGTGGCGATGATGAGAAATACGTGGCATCAGGGGTGATGAGGTTTGGATGTTATGTTTGACAAAAAGGTGAAACACACAAAAAAAAAAGGGACAGAGAGGTAGATAATGAAAGAACAAGGAGAACAAGTACAAGGAGGAGAAAGAGTCAGAGGCAGAGAGCAAGTTTCCCCATGACTTCATTCTGACTTTCCTCAGCGATATCAGAGCCCTTTCATTTATCCCCTCTTGGTTCGTTAATGCTGCTCTTCAACTCAGCAGAAACTGTTACCCAAAAATAAAAAAAAAAAACCTGCAAGCAACTTTCCACACTTTCTACTGTCCGAGAAAACTAAGTGGAAATGGTCTAATGTGATGCAAAAAATGTGTGAAATACACTCTGGTACTTTCTGTCTGAGCTAACCTTGGATGTTGTATTGATCTGAATCTCAACCAACATCTACTGCAGGAGAGGCTCTTACAATCTGGATTACAGACTGGACAGGCTCAACTGGTCCTGGAGGAGATGGCGCAGCCAGGCATGAGGCGTGATAACCCACATACACACTGCCTGTCCCACACTTGACCACAGTCTATCACTCTGAGTTGAAGCCAAAATGACAGATTCAGCAAGGAAGGCAGAAATGAAGAGATACTCTGAGATGGAAAAACTACTTGGAAGCTAATAACAGGAATTCAAGATTGTTGCTCTCAAGTTGTCACCCTGAGCTGGTGACAGAAGGTGAACGAAGGAGAAGCAGAGAGGACGGGTGAGTTTGAGGATGGTTTGTCAGCTGCTGGTGAATTTTCCCCTCTTAAATTAATGTATTAATGATTTTGCTCATATAATGGCTGGTTACAAAGACTATCAAGGCTTGTACTACTGTTGTCTTCTTCCTCAGTAAGTGCAAGTCCAGCGTTAAGGTACATTCCAGCTATTACCTCCGTCTAAAGCCCCTAAAGACTGAAGGAGACCTTCAGCCTTTGAAGCAAATGGACCAAGAAGAGTCAGATAAAAGGCTGAGTGAGTCACATTGCTTCAACAGTGAGGTATGTCAGAGTGGAAATTCAGACATCAAAACAATTTTGGAAGACTGACTTAGGAACTAGTCTGGGTTTTAGATGCAGTTGTTGAAGACAGGTAAAGTGGAGGTTCAGTCATGAGGATGACACAGACGCTAACAACTCAGTCATTTAGTAGCTAGTGTTTTTCATCCATGTTAATATTTGTTGTCATGACACCCACTGAGGGCACACTTTATTTGTTTCATAAATGACCAAAATACAGTGCCTGTCTTCTAAAGTGATAACCGACTGCACCATGTGGTCATAGTCATAAATATCTTTATGGATTCTATAGTCTCCCAGTATCCCACTGCAGACAGACTCTAACACTTTACATACACCCAAATAGAGGCTGTGACAGGAAGAACACAGCATCTGTCACATCATAAATTCACTTTATACCAAAAGATCTTAGATCTGACCCTTGTTCAGGGTCAACATGAGCACATGCCGTGTCATATATGTCACACCTGTCCCTGGCTACAACTGTTATTGTAGTGAAAACAATCTTTAAAGACTCAGGGTGTGTTATGGGCTTCACTATAAAATCCAGGCTGATCCCTGTCCACATGTTGTAAATCTTTACTCTGAATAAATCTACCATCTGTCTGCACAATTTAGCCCAATGTCTATCTGTGTCCTTCGTGATTTAAAATTAGTCTTGTCTAAAAGCCTTCCATCTGCCTGAGCTCCAATAGACAGCTCCTGGCTTTCATCCATTTCATAAAGACAGCCAAGAAATTTTTGCTACTAAATTTTCAAATCTGATATTTGGAACTATGTGTCAAACTTCTTGTGTAATTTAATAACTTGTTTGATTATTATTTTTCAGTTAAGTTATTCAGAGCATTTCATTTACTCTGCTGAATATTTTTAATCAGTGTAATTAATTTTTAATCTCTAATTGAACAATGTGAATACTTAATTTTACCTGTGGGAAATATGAACTTGATTAATGCCTGAACTACCTTTAGACTGAACTAACCTGAGGCAGCCAGAGGTGTTCTTGAAGACAGTTGTCCATTCGGCATCTCGGGGCTTTGAGTCCTCATTGGGTTCATGCTCCCAGCCTGAGTGAGGGATAATGACTTCATTGGTCATGGTCTGCAGGCCGTGGTTGATGATCACCATCTTCAGAGGTTCATAGGACGACAGGTTCCACAGGGTCCCTGTAGGTAAGAAGAGGAGGAAGTGATAAGGATAAAGGACTAACTGATAAAGAAATATGTAGAAGTGATAAGGAAAAAAAAAAAACATTTATATTGCCAATAAAAAAAAAATTGAAAGAAATAATGAAACAAAATCCCAATACATTCGTCAAATCAACTAGACATAGAATAGAATATTTTTATTTGTCCCTCAAGGGGAAATTTATCTGTTTGGCAGCATAAACAAATATGAAAATAGATTAACAGAAAATAAAAAAGTTAGAAAGAAATGATAAAATTAAAGAAAAAATATAAGTAGTATAAGTAGTTTATATAAAAAGAAAAGGTGCAAGTCTCTAGAGATGAGGAGGAAGGCGATGTTTGTAGCTGGGACATGACAGAGTTCACAGGTAGCTGTAGTGTCGGCCGACAGGGAGTTATCATGATGACTTGTGAGAACTCCTCTGGATGTAGTGCGGCCAAATGCTAACAGCAAACAGCTCAGTGTCCTGTGAGCAGCGCTGCTCAGTAACACTGATGTGCTCCAGGTTACATCATCTCTCTCTCTCTTAATAAACATCATGATCCCCACGTCCTTCCTCTTGCCAGTCTTGTTATCTCCGCTGTCTGCTGACAGGTCTCAGTGAGACACATGATGCTGCTCTGTCGGCAGCTACTCCCTCTTTACCCTGGTCAGTCTACGGAGGGAGGCTGACCAGATTCCTATTATTATATTATCACATCCTATTATTCTATGCTGATATTATAATATTAGAAAAAATGCATTTTCTAATACTGTCATGCTGAACAGTAGAAAAAACTGATATTGTTTTATTATTCTGCCATGGACAGTGAGCTCAGCTCAAAAATGCTCAGACTGTGAGAGGAATTCACCCTGTGTGGTTCCAAGACTGTGACAATTTAAAGATGAACAGGAAAAGGAGAATAAGCAATTTATCCTTTCATTGCTGACAGACTGTGTGGACTTTTGAATGGGATTGATTGAGACTGCAGGTGATGATGTAACAGCCAGTGCGTGGTAGAAACATCTATCTTAGATCCACTGCAACGCACAGTCAGCTCCCCGACTGACATGCACACAGTGGAGGCCAGTAAAGAGTCTTTATGGATTATTTGGCCATCTACAGTCCCACTGATGCAGCGGCCCACTAGTCTGATAGAAGGTGCTTTCTGTTCTCCTGTGGAGTTTGTGTTGAAGTCTGAGACAGTCATTTGCTGATGTTAGCAGACCTCATTTCTGGGCCTTAGCTAGTGTTGCACACTCTAGGGGAGTGCAAGAGAAGCACTGAGGCGAAAAGAGTGAGTGTAAATGTCACATTTTCCCACATTTGTCCCATGTTGGCAGACACATGAGATTTCCGCATTAGAAAAGAAAGAATGATTTATATACTAAGAACATTTCTTAAGCTTAGGATGCTTTATGTCATCTATACAGGCTGTATGTATAGAATCAATGTAAATGAACAACTTTCATTTTTATCTTAACATAAACAACACACTCTTCCCTTCCAAAAAACCTTGGCAAAATAAGAACATCTCTTATTTCTCCTTTATGAGTGAGATGGGGATGTACAGGTTTCACAAAAAGAGAATTGGGCAGGCAGACAAAGCAGAGATGAGGCCATTTCTGGCAGCATAGTCAGGCAGCCAACCCAAACAAAAATGTTGTGTTTAAAAGCATCAGAATCAGATGATCAGACACATGGAAGATGTGGGAGTGAGGCAGAAAAAACATGTCACACAAATAGAAAAAAAAGTCCAAGTTCAGTTCTGACAGGAGTATGAATTTCTCATTAGTTTGTTAAAAAAAACATTTAAAAAGTTAAAAGTTAAAAGGAGCGTAGGAGGATTGTGTTTCCCATGACTTTTAAGGGGCGTCCATTTGTCAAGGACATCAATGTTAACTACATGGTTGAAAAGTAACTCGCTGAACTTAATGTGAATCTGTGAGTCTGTGAGCTCAGATCTGATTTAACTTCTGACTCAAGGAGCATGATCTTTGATACAAATTGTGGTAATCTGCCATCTTTTTATTAAGTAATTTAACTGCCTCCAGTAGCTGTATGTCCTAGCCATGCCTGCTGCCTG
Organism: Polydactylus sextarius; assembly: GCA_016801845.1. Classification (NCBI taxonomy): domain Eukaryota; kingdom Metazoa; phylum Chordata; class Actinopteri; family Polynemidae; genus Polydactylus; species Polydactylus sextarius. The sequence continues at coordinate 3,185,256 of CM028915.1, forward strand.
TAACTGCTGACTGTGTTTGTGAATTGGCCAAATCAGCAGGACAAACTACAATAATGTTCCAACACCAGCTAAGTCCTTCCTTCTACTATCTTTGTTTCACGTCTCTCCCTACACATTTCCCTTCAACTCTCCCACGCCTGAACCTCCCCCCAGGGAGCTGTGCCTCTTTGAAATCCTCAAGTCCACATGAACAGCATGCGGGAGCTAGCGCAGTAAGATTATCCATGCACGCAGCGGTACTGAGAGACGTATGCACTGTGCATTTTATAAAAATGCACTAGTGTAGACACATGTAGAGACACCCACAGTCTGTGATTCCCTCTTGCCCCACAATAACAGACCATTTGCAGAGCAGTGAAACTGTCATACTTCCTCGCCCTGTTCTTTAAAACGCTTTCTGTACATTTTCCAGACGGTCAATATTTCCTCTGTTAAATCATGCTCACCACACACAGACAAAAAAAAAAAAGTCTCAGCAGACTGGCCAGCGCTAAAAATAACTCAGTCCTTCTGGTGTGGTTGTGCCTAGAGAAAACTGGATTCCCACGCCAAGAAAATGAAAGAAAAAAGAAAAAAACTCATTAGACTAATCCACATACTGTGTTATATTCAAAGTCTGGAAGCAGTTTGTGACCTTTACACTCTCTCCATCACATCTCTGCAGAACTTGAATTATCAAACTATGCAGAAACCTTCATTTCCCTTTGTGTTTACAGTCAATGACTAGACTTGGCTTCCTGTGCGTCAGTGGCTACCAGGCTACCAGTATCTCACCGGGAAGCTATTAGATGTGTAATCTGAGGTGTGGCTGCACTCTAAACCACATTCACACTTAAATCCTAGGTGTGATGCAGGATATTGAACATACACTGAAGTCTCAGGCAAATTTCGTATAAACCAGTGTGTTTAACAGATCTCAGGAGTGGGACTGTAAGAGGTGTTTATTGCAGGAGAGAGATTTAACATTTTTGGACGGTGTAGTTGATCTGCTGTAATGTTACTTAAGTCTTATAATCCATATAGACCTCTAAAAACTCACGTCTTATATGTCCATCAATAGAATCAGCTCCTATTCACAGAGCTTATTGCCTAACAGAACATGTTCTAAAAGTAAACTTTTGCCTGACTGAAAACTTTTAGAGCAAAATGTCTCTTAAGTTCAAAACAACCAGAATTCAGGTAATTACATACCCTCTGTTCATTTTGTGTTTGATGCATTAACTGCAAATTTCATATCTCTTCAATTTCAGTATTTATTTCTTTTTTACAAGCACTTTGATGATGCTTTAAACTTGGACAAAAACAATCTGCTGTGCTATTTAAACACAGAGACATTCTTCCATCGGCATAAACTGAAGCTCTGATTGAAGAAAACACCCTTTTTATTAGCATTGTTTTCTGTTTTAACTGCACGGTGTTATCCAAATTTATCACTGGTTCAACCCTTGAGTGCTGGTTGTATTGTGGTTGACATTAGCTTGGGCTGCCTTCATGTTGCCCCGTGATTTCCTGTCATCACTTTTTACACATTTAAATGCATTTGGTTAAAAACACCTGTTGCTTCAAAAGTCTTTCATCATCTTTCTGTTGAAATTGGTTTGCACATAGACACGCAACCATTTAGTCTTTATACATTTACTCTTACAGTGTTGTATATGTTAGGTTAGTCTTCTCAGTGCATATGGGGAATGAGGGGGCAAAATTAAAACCTTCCGCTTTTCAGCTTTTTACATAATTGTGCATTGTTATATGTGGGTCATTTAGATTCTTTTGTGATTTTCAGATCTCACAAAGTTTATTTCTTAGTAAAACATCCGTTCCATCTGTGGAGGATATTTCCTCCAGTGTTCCTTTCAGTGGTCAGTCATGGTCACACATCCATGCAGTTTGATTACCCCCACTGTTGTGCAATAACATCAGTTTTAAGATGTGACAGGCAACAGCTAACATGAGGTTGACACAGTTAGCAACATGAGCTTAAAGAGGGAAAACAGTGAAAAGAAAACTTTTTGTTGCACACTGTATGCAAAATATTGAGAACACAGGGACTGGTTAATGAAAAAACAAACATTTACTATTTAAGCCTGAAGTAAAAGGTTAAATGTAAAAAATATAAAATATACCATCTCTGACTCATCTTCTCTTGGCTGGCACATAAGCAAAAAAGCAATTTACAGAAACTAACAAGGCTCATATAAACCTCAGTATATCAACATAACAACAGAAACATAAGACCTGATATAAAAAGTATCATCCAGCCATTCAAACTTTCTTTCCTCCCTCATCTGTCCAGCATCACCTTCAGAAAACAGTCAGCTCTGCACTGATCACATATGTCAGAGGAGAAAGAAAGGCATGACTGCTGTAGCTGCGACCCATCAAGTGTAACAGACATACAGCCCACAGACAGAATGTTATTAAAGATGACACAGTGCAGTGGAAGTGAGGATCTCCATCCCACTTCCTGCCACTGTTTCAGAGCAACGACTCCATTAGTCCAATTGCTGTCCTCTATCAGACTGTCAGAGGTGGGTGTGGCAGGGATGACCTGATGTCTCATGGGGGCCAAAGCAGATGCCAAGTGACTGTGATGTTACAGGTTCACATCAGACCTGTTCAAACTAGACAATCTGGCTTTGTTTATGGAAAGTATATAAAAATAACACAGTTCAAGACATTCCATCGACACATAATGAAAAGTCGAAGTTAGACTGATTTGGAAAGAAGGAACATAGGAGGAACTTTCTCAACATTTTAGGAGATGCACTTATTTGCTTTCTTGGGTAGAGTTAGATAAGAACATCGAGCCACTCTGACCTGCACGTTGAATGTGAAACTATAACAACTTACAGGCATAGGTGAAAATGTGTTTCTCACAAAATTGAGTTATCCCTTCAATCTAGAACCTTTGTACTCCGTAGATCCACAAAATAAAAGGAGAGAGCTTGGACAAAAAAATAAGAGAAATAGTGGGGCTAGCAGATAAGTTCTGAAAATATAGAGTTATGACTTGATTGCATCTGTTGGTTGAGATTATGGTAGCACAACACTCCCATTATCTATTGAGGATGAATATTTTTGGATTGAGAAATACTCCGCATAAACACAAATCCACCCACACACCCACACACACACACACACACACCCACACACACACACACACACACACACACTAGTAGCTGTGAGGAGGAAATTTGGCCAGTGTTTAGTTGTACCACTTGAACTTCAGTCTGTCAAGAAATGACTGTGAATCTCTCAGAGGAACAGAAATATGTACTATTAGAATCAGGTCCACAGGCATATTTTAATTGGAAACCAGTCTTGTTGATTTGTTCCCCATTAAAGGCTGGTGAATCTGCTGGCTTGTTTCAAAATCAAAATCATTTACTTTGTTTTCTTAGTATTTAAATTAATAAAACTGGTCTGACAGCAAACAGCCTACAGTGTGACTGTGCCTTCTAGCAAGGTGACAGAAATCTTAATCTTAATTCAGTTTTGTGTTATTGTTTTATTTCCCTCTCTGGGGTAGATTCATCCCCCAGTGCGTTATCTAATAATGTCAGGATTCCCAGCAGGATCATGAATACAAAATTCCAAGTCTTTATCATGACCTTCCACAACTGAGTCAACTGAGCTTTCAAGATCTAAAATGTTATTTCTCTCTGGTTTATTAATGTTGTTTATCTGCTGAGAAAAGCTCTGAAGGGGTAAACAGTCTGGTTGAGTTGGTCATGAAGGAAAGCGTCTCAAAAGTAGCATGTAATGAAATAAATGAGTGAAACAAGCTGTAAAATATATTGTGATATATTTCTGTAAACAGACCACATTCTGCTACAAAAATATCTCCAAACATTTAGATCTGATATGTAGCAACAGCCCATCAGTGTTTATATTTGTCTTTTGTGTTTGTCTTTGTCTTAAATCCAAAGCAGCTGCAGGACTTGAACATTATTACCTAGCTCCTCAATCATCTATCCACAAACAGGAAGTTTGGATCTGTCAGATTTTTGTCTGAGCTTCATATAACCCAACACTGTTTTGATCAACATGACTTGTGGTGAGCAGAGTGTAAACCAAATCATACTTCTAGTTTCTCTGTATGCTTTCTTTCCTTTACATCGCTCTCTCTCTCTGGTACCTGGAGGATGTCAGGGTTGGAGGGACCAGGACCAGGACTGGGAGTGGAACTGGAGCTGTGGCTGAGGCTAATTAAATTTTCCAGGCACCACTGGCAGTCATGTTGCTCTTCAAGCAGGGCTATTAACTTAGTTCTGCCCATTACCGTTCTCCTCCCTCCTCTCCTTCCTCCTCCTCACCCTTTAAGCCATCCATCACACTCTCCGTGGTAAAGACAAAGACAGTTTGGGGAAAATATTGAGGGCATTTGAGAGACATGAAAGGAGGAAGAGAGGGAGGAGACCACTGTAAGTGGACTCACTCGGCTCCCTGCTACAGCAAACATCCGCCAAAGTAAGAGAAATGGAAGATTTATTTAAGTGTGTGTAAAAGGCAGGAGCCTGAGGTCAATCCACAGAAAGCAGTTAATGAAATGAGGTGGGAGGGGCCATGCCAAATGAGCACCATGCACACACACACACACACACACACACACACACACACATTTACGGTATGGTGATGATGAACTCAGCGGGTTGTCTCTTAGATCATGACGGGGAACTTCTGACATGTCGCCCTTCTGAGAAATTACTTCACTATCTTCTACATCATCATGAGCACCATGTCCGTGAGTCACACCTACAGTGTGTGTGTATGTATATGTATATATATATATATATATATATATATATATATATATATATATATATATATATATATATATATATATATATATATATATATGTGTGTGTGTGTGTGTGTGTGTGTGTGTGTGCAAGGTAAAGACTGAGCTCAGACCATTTTACTGAAGACTAACTATCCAAATATTAAAAGCCTAATTAAGTAGTAGTTGGTGTCAGGCAGTTTGTTTGATCACAAAGAAAAAGATTCATTGATAAGTGCTGAACTTGTCCACTGGGAGGTTTTTATTTCATTAATTCAATTAGATTAGTGTTCTCAGGATTAGATTTAAATACAGCACAATGCAGTAATAACTGTCCTTCACCGTCCTTGCAATGCCCACTGAGGCAGGTTGATATTTAAAAGCGAAGACTCTGTCTGCTGCCCCACATGCACAAATTTAGCATCTTCCAGGAAGCATCCAGTCAAGAGCATGTAAAGCCTGCTTCTGTTTCGGGAACTCTTCTGGGTCAATGAAAATATGACAAAATCTGTGTTTTTATTGGGTTTTTATATCATTTAATAAAACAAAGGTGTAATTATTAAAGTTAACAGTGGCTACATCACATCAATTGTCTTAAGATATTCAAGTGAGTTAAAAGGATGGCAGCCTTTACTAAATAATGGTACTGTTAATGGTATTAATTACTGACTGTGAAAATGGTTTATTGTTTATGTAGCATTGAGAGAGTGAGTTTGATCCAGGAGAACAATGCAATTTAATCATATCTAATTTAAAACAGGGAACAGTGATTCAGAGATTTTTTTTGAGGCCCGCCAACTTAACTCAATGCGTTTTCATCCAAACAACAAAGTTGTTCGGCATACACCTGCCTGGCTGGCAGTCCACCAAACTTAGACATGTCCTGCAGGAAAAAACGGGAGACAAATCCGCTTAATAATCTACATTTCCACAGTGGGAATTGCTGGAGGGCACAAACAGCCCAGAGCCTACCAGGAGGGAAAATAGAATTACTGTGAGCGGTACAAAGCTCTAAAAATATGAACCGCTGGTCTGTCTGTCTTCTGTGTTGGAAAATAAAACTACTTGGTTCCTTCCACGTCACCCGTTTCCCCCTGCAGAAAACAGAGCTCACTGTGGTTTTTACATGGACAGTGCAAACTCCAACAAACTCTTAAAACACATGGACTAAGAAAAGGGGCCTCTATTTAAAACCCCCCAATTATATTTAATTGTAGAAAAACATGGCCAATTCTAGCCACACGGGCTGAGGCTGGAAGCTGAGCTTGCATTGTGACTGGCCTGTTTTCACTGGGGCCAGAGCACCGGTGATGGAAACCTAACGCTAGAGACACAGACAGACAGAGAAATGGAGAGACTGAGAGAGAACGGGGGGAAAAAAACAGCAAGCGCGTAGATAATGAATGAACAAGAGAAAAAAATTAGATTGAGAGAGGGATCGAGGGTAATCAGTGAGAGAGGGAAAGAGGAGAGAAAAAAAGAGCCTCCCTCGGTGCTGTCCTCCTTGTCTTGTGGTGCAGGGTTATTTTTAGCTACGATGCTGTAAAGGCAATCATTTCTGCTGTGGCACAGCCATCGCTCACCGCAACATCTCTGTCACAGCAAAGGAAACACACACGTGCGCACGCTCTTACACTTGCATGCACACTACAGTTCAATGAGCATGAGTTTTTAAGGAGCAGTATCGCTGTCAATGCCTTTGAATTGACACTGTCAATAGCTTGTAATATGTCCTCATGTTCACTCTTTAAGGACACGGCCTCACTGATCCTCACAACATGACATCCAGGTAAAAACCACTGACAGCTGCCAAAGAGCTGCTGGAAAACTATTTTCCTTCGCTGCACTGTTGTATTACCAAAAAAGTTACCTATTTTCTGTCTATAGTGTTGCACAGACTATATTTTACACTTGCCAGAAACTTCATAAAGGTTAAGTCTATCACATCAAGAGTGCTTCTCGTTTTTTAGATGTGTGCAGTGAAAACAAAAGCCCCCTCTCAGATAGCAATGTGTGCATACCAGCCAAAGTGTGTCAGGTCAAACCTATCGTGTTGAGGATTAGCTGAGCATGTGGAAAGACACACACACACACACACACACACACATCACTGTATTCCCCAGATGACATTTACCAGGTCAAGGGAAAGAAACCTTATCATGGCATCTGAATCAATAGCTGCTCTTAAAAGGAATTAAAACATATTTCATTAGACAATGCAGCTAATAGATTTTGCCTCTAAAATCAATGTTTATCTATCTCTCTCTGTTTACAGCTTTGTGTAATGAGGCAAATGCTGTCAAATGTCACAATGTCTGTCTAAATTTGATGCTTACTGCGACCATTTATTGAAAGAAAATGGCTTGACGACCAACCAATTAGCTTATTAACATTTATTTCACTTTAACAAGTGCTTCCATATGAGATGCCTGAGGTACAAACATGTCAAGCAGTGATGAGAAAATAGCATGTGGTATTTTCTCTTGTAAGCAACAGCGTGAAAACTGCTGCGAAAAATAGTGACAAGAGGCAAACACAAAAAAATGCTTCTCAATATAGTATGACTCACAGCCCTGCATTGCTATGCAGAATATGGGACTGTGGCAGCCAACTCTGTGTATTCTTGAGTTGAATATATAAGCAGTGGTGATGGCATGTATGCATCCGGTGATTGGAAAAGACTGGCATATTAAGGTACTATCATATCAGCTTAAAAGGCATCAAAGCAGCACTTTTATATTTACTATGCGTGAAAGAGTTTTGAGTCTAATTAGGCGAACAGGAAGAAGAATCCTGTGTTTAGTGGGGAAGACAGGCAACAGGCTTGACTGAAGCAGTGCGATGCAGGTGGTTTTAGAGTAATACAAGTACCCTTCACCTATGGCAGGGCGATTGAAGTGATGTTTTACTTCTTATATCATATCTTATTATATCATATCTTATTTCTTATAGTTCACCCACAAGACGGATTGTGTTTATATAGTTTGAAGGGGAAAAAATCAATGCATGCAAAACTTGCTGTGAAGCTTTGAAGTAAAACTGGGTGATGCAGTTAAGACAAATAAGGTCATGGTATTAGTAGAATATTTTTTGAAGTTGTATTGAAAATACAACTTCTAATTTAGATATCTGGCCATCAAACAGCTACCCAATATACTGTTTTTATATGGTGTGATGACCAGGTATGTTGAAAATGTTTATTCTTACCAGTGATGAGCTCTCGGACCTCCATGTCATTGGTCTTCCTCAGCAGGCGGATCAGAGCTGGGATGCCGTCACAGTTTTTGATGGCCACCTTGTTGTCATTGTCCTTGCCGTATGAAATGTTACGCAGGGCGCCGCAAGCTTTGCGGTGAACTTCAGATTTGGGGTGGTCCAGAAGTCCCACCAGAACAGGGATCCCCTTCAGCTGACGCACATCCTTCTTAATCTTGTCATTTTCATAACACAGGTGCTGCAGGTAGGCGGCGGCGTTGGATTTCACCGGGTCGATGGGGTGACCCAGCATGGCAATGACCTCAGGGAGGTCGGGGTCACGCCAGCGTGGGTCTTTACGGATGCTGTCGATGGAAGGCGACCGTCGGCCGCCCATACGGTCTAGACTGGCCATGCTCCCCCTCTCTGGCTGGGCAAGCGGTGCGGAATACATGCCATGGATGTATGGGTGGCGCTCATCGATCAGCTCTGCTTCAATGGGGTCATCTGGGTACCCTCTGGAAGACAAGATAGGAGAGGACAGTCAGGACAAGGAAGATGGAAGAGGTAAATGGAGAGTGACTCAGACAGATTCGTCTCTAAGAAGAATTAGTTAGCCGCGGGAAAGACTGAGAGAGAATCCAGCTGAGGTGAGAGCCACTGACTAATGAGGGGAAAAGGTAAAGGAGAGGACGGGGTGAGTGAGAGGTGAAAAAGATGGAGGAGATGGAGGGGAACGTGAAGGGGACGTGATGATGTGTGGTTTGGATTTGTTATTAACATGTCAGAAGGACTGTGGTGGCACAAGTCGCAACATACTCTTTATTATTCCTCCCTGTCAGGTGGCAGCAACAAACGTGTCAGACTTCATCAAAGACAGAGTCTTGGAACGAGTGATTGAGAGACAGGAAAGGATTGCACAAAGAAAAACTAGACAGCTCACAAAGAAACTGGGACAGAAAGGGAACACCAAAGAAAAAGCTGTGAAGGAAAAGTCTTGTGAAGTTTTTTTTAAGAAGCCCCCATGTACAGTAGAGAAGGGATTTGAAGACGTTTCCCTCAGGGAAAACAGAGAAATGCTGAGCCTCTATGATGCCTCAAGGGCTCCCTTTGCTCACAGTGCTGCACACTATTGTGCAGTTGCTAAAATGTTAATGACTATCTCTCTGGGACATCTCTGCTAGCATTAGCTTCATTCCTGTTACTATTGTTGGGTAGGAATTTTAACAATATTGAGATCTACTTATTTTTGATGATGGAAATAAGTGTTGTCCACTGGGTATAAGGAGAGGGAAGTTTGCTTTTGAGGGTTGGTTGAAGGCAGTTCCCTTGAACCAATCTCTACTCCCCAAGTCTCTCAGAGTCTATGATCTGAAGTCTGTTCTCTAGTATTCTTTACTCCAAAGGCAGCTTTATCAATCCTCTACAAGAACATGGGTGAAAATACAGGCGTTCAGTTCCAGTGACAGATCATTTGTTGCTGGGTTGCTTATTTTACTTAAGGCTCTTTAATCGCTGGAACAGTTTTTCTCTTGTATGGCCAAATTCCAGGATGGAGTCAGGGGATTCAGATTTTACACTGGCAGAAAAGTTGCACAGAATTTTTTTTGAAACTTCACAAAAATTCTTTTTGAACAAATTCTACTGAGTTGTCTAAAAGGATGGGAGAATGTTTGGTAGGAAAAGTTATGACATGGAGAGAGGAATGTAATTAGGGCTGTGTACTCATGCACAGCCTTTATCATCTACCCACCCACCCCACAGCTTGAGACTTGTTTACTCTCATTACATCATCCAGCTGGTCTCTTCTCACCATCTTTGATGTATGGTGGTTGGTGGTACGACAGAATAGTGGCCAATGCTGGTGATTAACTTGGCAGGGAATTCCTGACCGAGCTCTAATTTTAATGAGTTTTATGTTAATTATGTGTTTTTACAGTTCTTCCCAGGCGTGCTGGGTGAAATTGATATGAGATCAACTGAGAGAAAAACTCCTGCCCGAGCAATGTAAAGAAATACTAAATCCTCTATTCAGGTGGACGGAAAAGGGAGTGCTAGAGGTGGAGTGAGGCACAACAGTAGATGAGAACAGACCAACATCTAAATGCTACAAACAAAGCTCAAAGAACCACCATGCCAATGGTTGAGTCAAACTTTGGGTGTCATGAACAACTCTGCCTCTGCAGGACTGAGCTCTTTTCAAACAGGTGTTTTTCCAGAAAAAAAGATCACAGCAACCATGAGCTTAACTCATTGTGAGTTATCAGTACAGTTTATTTTTCTTTTAAAAGCAGTTTTTTTCCCCCAGCTTTGTGGAACATTTTGGACGGCCACAAACCTCTATACGCAGCCTGTGACCACAGAATGGAGGGAGGGGCAAATCATGATCCTGATTACAGCACATCATTTAGTGAACTGCTCTGCAGTTCTGCTGCTCTGAGGTTTGGCAAAAAAAACACTGAGCTGCATCACAGACTGTATGGAAAAATATGGAAACTTGAGTGCACGTGCTGGTGGTTACTAAATGCTTCCTTGCGCACAGTGAGATCTAAACACACACTCCCATACTGTTAGGCCATCATCCTGCTTTCAGCTGCTGTGGACAATTGGACATGACAAAGCATTGGGAGATGAGACCAACTGTCCGAAAGTAAGGCCAGTACACAACCTCAGCTTCATCACTGTCTTATAGACCTGCATATAAAACCAACATCCCTTTTTCACACAGTGTCTCAGTGGCTTCGTCTGTCATTATCTATCACACTGTGTCACTTTCTCACACACACACTCATACTTCAACACACAGATGAGATGTATGGTCGTGCAGATCGTGGCTCATTTAGATCTGGGCCGATGCGGTGAGGCTTTTGGTAAAACAGGCGTCACAAGGCTGAGTGATGGGAATGTCAGGATTTGCATTTAAATTGGCGCCATTGTGTGTACTGGGAGGGGTGTATTCATAAGAGTGAAAGGGCTCTCCACTGCCAGACGCGATGCTCCGAGCATGATTACAGCAGATCACTCTCCTCATGTTAATGGAGCAGCTGAATGTCTGGGCTATTTCTGTGTAGCTGTGTGTTGAACCACATACACAGAACAGAAGAAAAGATAAACAGATTATGAGATGTATGCATGTCCACCAACGTCACAACTCATTCACTCATCTCCAGTTTGTCACATCCTCAATATTCTTGCGCTTCCTCATCTTCTCCCAGCCATGTCTGACCCTCTTCTCCTGGATGCCCATAAAAGGAAATAAACTGAAATGGATTAGAGACTCAGAGAAAGACGTCTGCATTTCATATGTACACATTACATCTTTGCAGCGTTTATGAGCTCTTCACCGACAGTCCCTGTTGAGAAGACTGCTCATTTTGAATTATGGGTAATAATTCTTTTATGATGCACAAGAGTCTTTGCGGGACAGAGAACAAAGAAGAGGAAAAAAACAGCAAAACTGGAGTGTTTATGTCTTGCCATTTTCTAATTTATCCAACTGTTTTGATGGTGTTATTCACTGCCACCACTGCTTGTTTTCATTCAATTAAAAGAGAGTGACATGGCTCAGAAGTTTCTTCTATAATTTAGAGGACGCTTCTGAGAAACCGCAAACATGACAGAAGGGAAGTATAATATTAAAGAGAGTACTTTGCTCAGCTGGGTGAAAGCCTCTTGGCAGGATGGAGGAGGGCTGAGCCAACTGGTATCACATCACTTCCCTACAAACACCACTGGATTAGAATGAGTCCCCTCCCTCTCAATTACATGATGAGGGAATGTGAATTTGTGTGTATGTGTGTGTGTGGTGACCTCTGCCCTGGATGCAGTTGGACAGGTGACGTGAAGCGGGTCGCCCAAGGAGAGATGAGCCATTAGAGATTGGCTTAAAGACACCGCTGTAGTCTGGCAGGGTTCAAAAGTAGCTATTAATCATGATGACACACACAGACACACACACACAATGGATGGATGTGCACTCACATCCAGATTGTAGAAGAGAGAGAGAGAGACTTATACTTTATCTGCAAAACCTGAGCAGGGATAAACGGAGGGAGAAACCATTCCTCCTGCAGTAGCTACAGCCCTTTAGAGCAAAACACTGAGATACTGAAATGCTATGAACCTTCACTGATGATTCACTTCCAAGCAGAGTCTTAAATGTGTTTCAGAATTGAGAAAAATCAAGACCAACTGCCCAAACATACAGATAAATCAACAAGTATTGATTTAAAAAGAAGGTTTAACAGTAGAGCAGTTCTTCTATCGCTACATTTCACTGTCTATACAGAAAAAAACTTAAAGTACTTGTTCAGTAACACAATAAAAAAAACTAAAGCTTCCAAACTGCTGAACTTATTCAGCACAACACGAAAACACTAATAACTTCACAACCTCTCACCAATGCTTTGCACTCTGTGTCTCAGTTAGTCCCCCCAGATCACTGCCCTGCATGTCCTCCACTTGACTATTACAAAGAGATGACGAAGAGAAAACTGAGAGGAGAAACATAACAAATGCAAACGCTTTTAAATACACGATCAGCCATAACATTAACACCATCTGTTCCCCTTTTGCCGCCAGCCCTGACCCATCAAGGCAGTGACTCCACCAGACCTCTGTGATGTGGTATCTGGCATGATTCATTAGAGCAGACTTTCTTCCATTGCTGCGTGGCCCAGTTCTGATGCTCATATGCCCATTGTAGGAACGTTTGGCCCTGGACCCCGTAAAAGACAACAAACTGTGATGCATCGTGTGTCCTTTTCCAGCAATTTGAGCAACAGTAGCTCTTCGATTGGATCAGACCACACAGCCTTCACTCCCCACACGGATCAATGAGCCTTCGCCGCCCACGACCCTGTCACTGGTTCACCGGTTTTTCTTTCTTGAACCACTTTGGTAAATACTGACCATTTGAGAACATCCCATAAGAGCTGCAGTTTTGGAGATGGTCTGTTGTCCAGTCACAATTACATTCTTGTCAAAGTTGCTCACATCCTTGTGAGTCCATATTTTCTGCTTTGTAATGGGATAATCCACGTTATGTTTGTGTTTTTGGTGTCATCTGGTGTTTTGATTCAGGCCACTGTCATATTTATCACACTGTGTAGCAAGAACTGTAATGAAGTTCCAGCATTCAATAAGTGTGTTTAATTTCTCACCCTGCTGTACATCAGAGCTATTTGAACACAAAAATCCAAGAGTGAGGCACGCTCTCACATCTCAAGAACCTCAGCGAGAAACCTCAGCAAGAAACGCATCATTATTCCCGTCCATACACTAACACACGATGGATTCCATTGTGGTGATAAAATCATTGCTTGGCGCCATTGCGGGATACTGTTTTAGCGCAAAATATCTTCATTTTTTTGCCGTGCATAATTGAGAGCTTGCAACGCAATGATAAGCTGTAATTAAACTGCTTTAATTCTCAGATTCATTACAGCACTTTGGAGTCGCCAGTTCCTTGTTGGAAGAATACTAATAACAGTGTGAGTACACAGGAGAGCCTGGGCACTCGGGAGGGCTGATTGTCATTGTTCCTGGGAAAGAAAAAAAACCTTTATCGTATATTGATGTTTTAGTGTTTGATGTGAGCTGATAATGAGTGCAAATAAAGGAAGGAAGGACATATTTGTGATTTATTTCTTGCTGCAATTAAAGAGCCAGCAACTGGCTTCAAACGACCGTATTTGTGTTTGTGCATTAACGTGAACAGCTGTCAGTTTGTGCATGTGTGTCTGTCTAAGAGTGTGTGTAGCTGTTAGGGCTGTGTTGTGACACATGTAAGGCATGCTACAAATTGACTGTCACAGCAAGAGCCTCTCACTAGGAGGATGGGGGAGTGACTCATTTTCTGAAGATGTGGATCCTTATTGACTGTGTATGTATGAGAGAGATACTGTGTGTTTAAGTGTGAGAATAAAGACAAAAGCAAACATGCGGTGTGTGGTTTGGCATCTGCTCTTCCATGCATCATACATGTCAGTGGAGGGGCTTTTTAAGCCAGAGTGTGTTAACATAAGCTTAATTAAGAAGGGTCACATGTGAAACTCTGTGCTGTCAAGTGTCAACAAACCGGGATTCAACACCACCTTTAATTGTGTCAAGAAACACACATACAGACTAAGATATACTCTCCTCGCTGTTGTCTTCTTTCCTGTCTCTCGACCTCCTCAGCTCTATTGCTTTCAATCTGGCTTTGGGCCCAAACATTTTGCCCTCAGATTGGTGGAAAAGTGCAGAGAACTTTGAAATATCCATCTGCTACAGATCACTGCTCAAATAGAAGTCTTTAAAACACACTTCCCACTATCTCAACTTCAATCCCCTGTTTCAATTTACTTGAGGGCGGACATGTTTTTTGCCAGGCCCCTTTATAGACGGCAATGAAATGACTGGAAGCTATTAGGAGACAAAAGTCCATTTTGGGATTTTATTGTTGAAGGCTAGCAGACTTTTTCTGCCCTCTGGAGCCAGTGTATATACTCCTCTCAACAAAGGTTGCATAAAAAGGATAAGCTTTGAGCGATAACTGACAAAAGCCTTCCTTCCTTCCTAACTCTCCCTCTGTCCCATCTATCCTTTCTCATATCCTTGTCATATCTCCAAACATTCTTGCTTCTTTACCTCTGACACAGACACATGTTTGCTATCCATTTGCAGAAAAATGACAACGAGACGTGTTTTATCCTCACTTCCTTCATCAAGCAAGTTGCTCACAAAGACTAGACATCTGTTTACTGGTGTATTCATGTTGTAATGTAGTCTTTTTTATGGCAAGTACAAGACGAGTATTTTTTATTCCCTCTTATCTTATCAGAACTGATGATCTGCTTTCCTGTCAAGGCAAAGTCTGAGCTCATGAACATGAACAAGAATGTACTGTCCAACATAAAAAGACAAACTTGTATAGTGCATGAACATGTGCACCTTCACCAACACATTATCTCCTAAAGGCTCAGTCAACTGAATCCTTCAGCTTTACCAGTCTGAACACCAGGTGCTGATATATAAAAACAACTGTTTTTAACAACAATTCTTCTGTATAATTTCATTTTTTTTGAGACAATGTATCCATTTTTCTAAAACAAATCTTTACAGTCTTTTTGCATTGATCCTCACCTAACACGGGGCCCGTCACGGAGAGGTTCCCGGTGGGTGCGGCCCCGGTTGGCCCCCTGCAGGGTGCGACGGTTGGCAGTGGAGTAGTCGGGCTCCAGCTCATATGGCTCCTCCTCTTCAGGACCCAAGCTGCGACGATCATCTTCCAGGCCATAAGGCTCAGGCTGGAAGCGCTCTGGCTGTGAGCGGTTCAGATCCACAGTGCTGCTACCCATAGGAACCTGGGGCTGGGCCACATGGCCATAGTCATCCTTGCGAATAGGAAGTGTGTAGCTGTTCTCTGGCCGGTAGCTGTTGGGCATGTACGGGTAGCGTGGTGGCCGGAAGTTGACGCCACGTGACAGGCTGCCATAGTTGTCTGTCAAATCAGCGTAGCCATCGTGCAGGCCATAGTGGCGGACGTACTGGCTCTCAGGCGTCTCGCCATACGAATCGTTGTAGGAGTTGTTGTAGGAGCGTGTCAGGGTGGAGGTTGCCTGGGGCGTGATGAAGCGATCGCCGCCGTTCTTCAAGTAGCGCCTGTCGATGGAGTCGGTGTAGCTGCCCAGTGGGGAGGAGCCCTCAGGCAGGGGCAAGCCATCGGGGCCGAGGGGCACCTGACGCACTGTCCGTGTGGTCACCGTCTTCACCATCTTAGTAACCTGACGAAGGAAACATATAGACCTGTCAGTGATGATGGCAGAATGATGTGTTTGACATGTGAAGACATTCAGGCTGCATACACACATACAAAAAACATGCAGCTTATTAAGACACTGTGTTAGAACCAAAGTATAAGAGTATTTCAAACCTAATGCAAAGGAACACCAACAGTCTATATTAGTGTAATCTTATTAGATTCATTTTCAATCATGGAGATGATGTCTTTGCATTGCAAGTGGATACTGACAGACCAATATCCAGTCAGATCTGTTGCACCACTTGGTGTTACCTTGAATCTTTAGGTGGATAAAAATATGTACACATGCTAAAATCTGCTGTAAGACAAACACTCTCAGCTAACTCTAAGCTCAGACACAGTGACTGTCTTGGTCGATTGAGCCTCCTGGATTCTGTTGTAACTGAGCCATCTTGAAGCGCTTCAGCGCCACTGGACCTTGAATCCTTTATGTCCCAGAGGGAGCGTAGCAGGGTAGCATTACACTCTGGAGCTGAAGGACTGTGAAGACCAGACCTGCATGTGTCTATCCTCTGCTGTCTGTAAGGCTTGTCTGACTAGAGAACTGCAAAAACTGAGCTCCCCTCCCTCCCTGGCCTCTCCACCCATACAGAAACCAATTTGCTGCCCAGTGAATTCTGCTGTGGCCGATAATTGGCTATTTTGTCCGCAGCTATAAATTCATCTTCAAAATTAATGAGGTTGATGAAAATTAATCATCATCTACAGGGGTGCTGGTCTGTTTCAGTTCGTGTTGTGCCTGACAAGGTGTTGCAGATAGGTTCATTCCCACTTGATGAAAGCCGACTGGTATTCCACTGAATCTTTTTGGGAAATGGAGAAAGAAAAAAACAAAATCCACTCATTCCCAGTTCTGATGGGTTTAATTTTCGACAGCAGCCTCTTAATTGTAATATGCTTTTTTATTTTCTAATTAAGGGCATGATTTCGATTTTAATCAGGAGCAAGCGAAGGCATGTAACAATATCAAGAAACCACAACGAAGCATTAACCCTCACTGCAGAGCAGGGTGCCAAGAGCAAACCACATATTGGCTGTTCAACACATCGTTCTCATTAATTCACTGGTAACAAATCTTCACTGTCCTTGTTTCTTGATTACACTCTTGACTGTGAGCTACATAACAAAGCCCATTTCAGGAATGCCAAGGTTCATTTCTATGTTCAGAATAATTACGGAGTAATTTACGATTGTTTCTCGTGCCATTTAACCTTGGCTTTGTGCAGATAAAAATAAGACGCTAATTGCTAAATTCACATTAGCTTAGTCCTATATATAACTTCAGAATAACAGGCTCTCGATTCACAGTGTTAGACCAAGGCAGAGCCAAAATTAGGTCCTAATGCCAACTCTGGACCTCAAGGGGATTGCAGGGTCCACGACTGAATGTCACACCCTGCATGAAGCCATTAAGTAACGTAATTAATATCATTGATTATATTTTCTGTAATTTTCCATGTGATTTGTTGATTTTCCTGAGTGATATGGCTACACAAGGGAACCCAAGGCTTCCACAGAGAGAGACAGAGAGAGAGAGAGAGAGTGAGAGAGCAATGTCACAAAGTTTTTATTTATGTCTGGTAATTTTATCACCGTTTATTTACAGTGTCATCACATTTTACTCTATTCAGTTCAGGCTGTCAGAGCTGAACAGAAAGCATGCTGAATGCTACAGCTTCCCAGCCTTGACATGCCCAGCTGACTTGTACTAACACAGCTTTTTAGGCAATTTGCAAGGGCTGCAAAGGGAACCATCACACAGGTTTCAAACACTCTTTGATGTATGCTCAAGTTCACAAGGCGTTAAAACCGTCACGCAAGGGGAAGCCAGGGGTAGCGAGGGACCCTCATTTCAGTGGAAGCCAGTGGAAGAAATATGCTGAAGTGGTGTAAACAGGGATGAAAGATGATTGCTAAAATGGTGATGAGTATGACTACGTTACTTTGTTTACATATAGAAATATTATAGATTTGTATGAGTGGGCATATGCATTCAATCTTGATTGTGCTGAAACATTAAGAACAACCAGTAACAGTTAGACACAGGACTAAACTGTTAACCAAGCTGTTAAATGGAGGGGAAGGTAGCAGGCGTCAAACCATCCACTTTACAGCACTGTAAGAGCTTTCACAACCTCTGCGGCATTCACTTTATTGAGAGCTTAAATGGACATGGTGGCCAGAGGTTAGTGGGAGAAGATAAGTGAGTAATTCAGGTTTTTAAGCAACCTGAGATTGTGAACCTGGTGATTCCTATTTCAGGCAATTTTCAAATGCATCAGTGAAGTTGACAGATGTAGAAATTGTTAGTTCCTCCACAATGCTAGCCAAGTCTGAGTGGATAAATAAAATAAACACAGCAAAAATCACTCAGGGATCGGCGTCGTTTACTGGTTCTGTCTCGGCCAGAGCAGGGACTGAGATGGAGACCGGGGTGGGGGTCCGTGTGGCAGGCCTGGACTCCAACTCTAACAAGTTGTCAGTCACCATCACTGGGTGGTAGGTGCGGCGGGTGATGGTTTTGACCACTTTGGTAACCTGTATTTGGAGGGATGGGTGGGTAGAGCTCTCAGCAGACTGCCTTAGATCACATATTGCATGGATGTACAACCACCTTGTTGTTTTCACGAAGATGCAGCCTTACATACTTAAGCTACATGTAGCTGAATGCAATTTAAGAGAAGTTTAAGTGCTCTTGCTGTGGTCCAGACACTAAACCAGCTTGCAAAAAAGGTGCCTGTTGAGAGTAGACCCTGTCTGAAATAAAACAAAGTGCTGCAATCACAATAGAAAGCTTCGTTTTTCAACAGTTATACCTAATGTAACTACCATTTAGCATGTTTCTGAGAAGTTAATAACTAACTCCTGCCTACTCAAGGTTGGCCCCCTGGTGCGTGCATGGTAGTGAAAGTGCTTTTATTTGTTTTGTACGGTCTGCTTGGACGCTCATTAGCTCATATCCAGAGGAGAGAGGAGGAATGCTGCTTTTATTGGCCCAACTGCGCTCTTCCTCCGACATGAGTGGTATTCCATTCAGTGCGTCTGCCAGCAGGAAAAGGGGGCTGGACGATCGCCAAAGGAGCAGCATGGCATGCTGGGACAGAAGGACGGACGTGGCTCTAATTGAGTGCGCACTCATTCGCACACACACACAAATTAACACACACACACACAGACACACACAGTGAACTGCTCTGTGCCAATTCCCTTTGAGATAAATTGATTGAAACTGTAAATAGAACCAGCAGTTAATCTGCTATTGAAAGGCCATTGATAGTAGTTTTCTGATTGTACATAAAATAACTTCCCACATTAATTGAATTTGTCAGCTGCAATGTACTTTCCCGCACAAATACACCTTTCACTGACACACTGATATACAGTATCTGTGGCTCTGTGCCAATTTCTCTGTTGCTTTTGCAGGACTCTAACTCGTAATACTGCTGATACTAAATCAGCTGGAAACATGTTAACCACCAAAAAAAACTTTTTTGCCTGCAAATCAGGAAGATGGGAGAAGCCGTGTTTCATCTTTCAGCACTCAGATGGAGGATAACCATCAAGGGAAGGAGTGCGTTAGCATTAGACAGTGTGGCAAGACTTTGGTTCAAAAAGAACTGATAAGCATATAAATAAAAACGTGAGTTGCAGCGAAATGACAAGAGATACAAAAAGAGAGAGGGGGAAAACAGAGACGAGATGCAGAGAGGAAAAGAAGTATGGAAGACACGTGGAGCAGTGAAAATTTGTGTAAATTCTTGAGTGGGCCTGGATCCATTTCCAGAATTCAACCTGGACATTTATCAACTTTTCTCCTCAATGTGGCCTCATGAAAACACCTGATCTCTCATCCTAGCAGGGTGGTAGGCTCTTAAAAACAGTGTCCTTCCACTTCCCTTCCTAAGCAGCAAAGCCCTTGATGAGTGTGGTGTTTTACAGCATGTATTTGTGTACACTACTCCTTCGACGTTCTGTGTGTGAATACATAAAATCATGTAAGTTTGAGTGTGTGTGGCCAAATCCCCTTGCAGTAAACAGGCTGGAGGGCAATGGGTCCTCCCTGATGAGGGATTAGACCAGGCTCTTTAATTACAGTCTCACAGTCCCAGGAGTAGGAGCTCCACACAGCGCTCTCCACTCATCTGGAAGCCTACAACAGCAGCAGCTGACTGTAGCTACGTTTACATTTGACTTCCAGGCAAAATTATGCAATATAAGATTATCTTTGAAGGTATGTCTCAAAACACAGAGGAAAAAAAAGCGGTTCCAACGCCCACCTCACTTCTAAAGATGTAGATTTTTTTTTTTTCAAACAGAGATCTGATGTAGATTCAGGAGGAAATTATTTTCTGTGCACAGAGGGTGATGAATTTAAATTGTGTTCAAAAACAAAATGAACATGAAAGTACTTTTCATAAACCCCAGGCAGACACACATTTAGTATTGTGGTATTAGAAGTGGTGACAAACTATTTAGGGGCGCCAATGGTACCACTTTACATGTGGAATCACCACATGAATGTAGTGATTCTATTTACCACACTTCAAAAGGACGGCTTTCAAAAAAACTTTTTAAAAAAAAGTACAAAAATATGTGTAATATTTCTTAAAATTAGCAAAATTATCTGCCAACAGAACAAGAAAATTTGGCTTTTCAGGACTTTCTAAAAACAAGTAAAAATGTCTAACCTCAGTGAACACACAAATACCTCAAAATTAGTGTATTCTCACTAATAACTCACTAATAATAAGTGCTTTTTTCTTGATTTGAATGAAATATATGAGAACTATTTGTTCAATATTTTTTCAGTATTCTTAAATTAAGAAAATGCTAGTGTCATCATCTTATCTCTCAATAATGACATGCACTAGGCATTATATTTCATGAAACCAGCAAAGTTAAACAACTAACAACTATTGTACTTTTCTTGATACAGTTAACAATACTTTTCTAAATATGTAGCCTAATTTTCTACTACTACCACTACTTGGAAAAAGCAGTTTTATACTCATAAGTGTTGATGAAACAACTTTGTAACTGTTGATATTCTAGTTTCAAGCACCTACCTACTCAGAATAGGTCATATAATCTCAGTAACAAGCTGTGATATTTTAAAACACTTAAAACAAGTGATTAATTCTAACATAAAAACTGAGAAAAATAAGTGTATATCACCTTGATCTAAGAAATTTCATCTTACTTAGATTTCAGTTTTTGCAGTGCATGTAAAATAAAAAGATGGAAAAAAACAAAGCTTCAGCTTACAATAAAATAAACCTAGACTTTTTAAAAAAGACACTGAAATTGCATTTCTTGATAACAGTGTGTCCTCATCATTTTAATGTGAAATTAAAGCACAATTAAAGGCACTTTTTATCTCATAACATTCCCGTAGGGAGGTGTCATGTGTTACTGGTGCTGAGCAGTGGTATTTTGTGCCTCCTGTAATGTCAACGAGGGATATTTAAAGATAACATTTAAATGAGAGATATAAAGAGAGACAGAAAGAGTACACCATGCAAGAGTCTCATCCCAGGAGGTGGAAGCAGCAAGCGGTGACTTGTACTTTAAAGTGTAGATTATTGGAGCATTATTTTGGCTTGTGATGAAGCAGACTGTGTTGCACACTGCTGCTGTAGCCTGCATGGGCACACACAAAATGGTGGCGTGGCAGGAAAAGCCATAGTGGTATAAAAGTCCACTCACCTTCACATTAGGTGGCATATCCTTACAGAAAAACAACAGAAAATAACAGAGGACGAATCAACAGATAAATCTTAAAGTGTAAAACTAGAGAAAAACAAAAAGGCGAGTTGGCTCATAATGATGCAATAATCAAATAAACAAAGCTATAAAATAGAGACCAAATTATGTTGGGCTAAGGAATTATGGGATTTAGAGTTCTTAAGGATAAAAGCCTTAAAGTGGATGTACAGGATTGATTGTGTGTTTTGGAAGCATTGATCTATAACCATTACTTGAAGCAATATTGAATAAATTTAATGTGAATTTATGCATTTTTGCAGCTAACAGCTCATTGTAAACCCTGAGCCACAACAATGCAACTGCTCAGCAGAGTCTTATATATAATCTGTGACGGTAGGTTCCAGGCAAACACTACCTAATATCAGTGCATTATGGAAATAGGCTGTTAATAAAAACCCTAACAATACAGCAGGTATGGAAGTCAACAAACATCATCGGATCACGGTCTGCCTGTGTGTTGCAGATAAGCAGAATGTCTTACCTTGGTCTCTGTGCGCCGTGTGGTGCCGTCATCAGAGGTCACCACAGAGACGTGGGAGGTGGGGGTGCCGGGGTCCTCCTCTATAGTGACTGTCTCCTCCACCACCTCCTGCGGCTCCTGCATCATGGCCAAGGATGTGGCGTTGCTGGGGCTCTGCTCCTGCACAGAAACAGAAGAAAACAAGTAATGATCAGAATTTAGTGGCTCATATTTTGATAATCAGGTGTTGAGACGAGGAAAAGGAACAGCACAACACCCAGATAATCTTCCATTAGACATAGAACAAGATGAAACTTAAATGGGGCCACTGCAGGAACAAATGACATTATAATCCAACTGAGAAAAACAGAGCATGAATAAGAATATCGCAAATGAAGGGCATTAAATATAATGTCACCCATAATGTGCAATAAGACACTTGAGCATCAACTAGAGGGATGGAAAGTGTCAAACACGGTGCATGAATAGTAATGTGCAGAAAATAACAGTTCAAAAAAATACTGAGACAAGAGGATTAATGAAGTGTTTATAATATCAGAATAGGCACGAAATCACTGCAATAATAACAATGATTTCAAAATAATATAATACGTTATATACTGTGTACACATAAATTATAAAACCAAATAACTTCCAAGTATATATTTGTAATAACTGTATGCAGATTACCGTAATAATACAGAAAATATATATAGAGAACTTTTTAAAAGACAAGTAAAATTTAAAATAAAGCATTGTTGTGTCTATCCAACTATCAGTCAGATATTACAAGGACCACTTGACGGCCTCACACTGCCAGGCCAAAGCTGAGCCAGCTGGGGCGAGCTGGGGATAATTACTTTCACACTGTCTCAAGACGGTGCTAACTGGTGCCACATCAGGGCTGTCTCAGGGCCACTAGCCCCAGATTTCTGGCCCAACCAAGACGTTGGGCCACATCATGAGAGTCATGAAACACATTGGGCAGAGCTTTCCAAGGTAAGCATCCAGAGAGCTGCCCTCCAAATCTGAGAAAAACATAAGAAACTGCTAGAGAGGCTAGTGACCCGACAATCTGAACACAAAAGTCTAGGCACCTACGTGGCCCCCAAATGGCCCCGGCCCAGCCTGGCCCAACAGTGTGAAGCCGGCTACTGAGATGATCGACATCACAGCACATCAAGAGGTTGTTTAGGCAGCGCTGCCATTACACAGATGTTGTCGAGTTCTGCAATCCAATCCCCACATCCTTACTTGTCAACTTGCTACATAACAAGACAAGAGGTCCCACAGAGCAGAGCATAACACAACACACCAAATAATGGATCTGTAAACACACACAAACCCTTGACAATGTGTACATAGTATACAAGAGGGAAACTGTAAAGATATAGTTTTTCTTGCTTATTTCTAGTCCTGGCAGTCCATGATTTATTTGACCCTAATATTATATCCAAACACTGCAATGCAGGGTAGCTCACAGCTCCTCAACTCCCGAGACTTCAAATTGAGTTAAAACTCCTTTCAAGGCAAGTAAAAGCCTGGAGGACTGTTTTTGATTCATATTTCATTGGAAGGCCATGGATTTGGAAAAAAGTGTCCACGGGCCAAGGATGAAAGTGAGTATCGAGTCCCCCCATATCCCACCTGACCCCGTGTGAACGCGTGAGGAAAACTTGTTTCTTACTGCATTTCCTGCTGATGTGAAATGATATGAAGTTGGTGGTCGGAGGTGCAACACCCTGGCACAGCCCGCCGCTGTGCATGAATGTGACAAAATTACAGCTCTTCTGATGGAGAGGGGAGGAAGGCGTTTGAGGCAATCATTGATAAGCAAAACAGCACGGAGCCAAGAGAGGGAGAGGAAATCGAAAGTAATGGACTGGGCAGAGAGGGAAACAGCTGGAACAGGATGGTGTGGTGGAGACGGGGGAAAGGAGAAGGAGGAGGTCATTGCTTATAGTCTAGGTAGCTGGAACTGATCTCGAGGACTTTTTTCATGGTGTTATTGTTCGCACTTCCTGCTCCTTCAGCTGCCTGGTGAAAACATTATTTTGTGCATAAAACAATAACTGACTAACTGCAAAATAAAGCTAAAATGCAATTTCTCAACTTAAAATGTTGCGGCCTATTCTTAATCCTAAAATAAAACATAAAATAGATAATCTAGTTTCTCCCTTTATTGTATATTTTTGCAGATTCTCCTTGCGTAGAAAAACTATAAAAGCATCTTATCTAACAGATATTTGTGTCCGACCAGTTAGACCAAACTGCAGGATGTGGATGAGTGAAAACCACAGAGAGAGCATGACAAGAAGTTGTTCTTCACTATGTTTCCTTGAAACACTACAAGCGACGCCGTACGGAGGGAAGGAGCTTGTTTTCTTCACATCTTTGAAGACACTAACAAGTGCACAGTTATCCATTGATTGGACAGCTCCTCTCAGGCTTCAAAGCCTCACACCAGTCTCATTGATCTCTAGTCCTACTTGCTGATCAGTCAAAAGTTTGCACTTTTTATGTTGAGGGAACCCTCCTCCACCCCACCCCCAATCCCACAGGTCTTTTTTCTGCATCCCTACAGGGGAGCAAAAGACCTGGGCCTCTTATTTTCATGTGAATGCTTCCCCTTCCTCAAAGACAACAAAAACTTCCTCTATTTACCTGCTTGGCTCTATTCAGTAACTTGTAGTCAATTAAGACTCTGAATTAGGTCTTTACGTTTGTAAAAAGGTCCCAGACTCTCATTATTTAGGTTAATGGCTAGAAAGGTGATCTGCTGCATGGAAAGAGGCACATTTATTGACACACAACCATTTCTTAGCTCAAGAAAAGAGATTCTTTACAGCTGACCTCAGGCAAAACATCACAACTCTGCTGGGAAGGCCCTGCTAATGGTATTCAGAAAAGGTCAGTGCTGATTAGGTGCCACCAATCAACAGCCTTGTTCTGTTCAATTATAAATGTGAATTAACTTCATGACTGTGTGCCCAGTGCTGAAAACAACAATGGATTAAACCTTAGGTGAAGAGACTCTAGAGCATCCATTTAAAATACATAATGTCTCTCAATGCCAAGTGAGAAATGAGAGCTCGTCCTCATGAGCACAAATATGCAAGAACTGCTGAAAATGTTAGGGGTGTTCTTGGTCGTTCCAGGTCTCTTGTCACTCACTGACTGCCTGTTGTGACATGACAAACAATCCAGCTGCCTCTGAAGTTTTATGATTCAATTTAGAGTTTTTACAGTATGCTCCTGTCAGACAATGTCATGCTGCTACAAGACACATTTCTCCACTGACATACATAAAATCGTTGTTTCTATGTTTAAGTGTTAATTCTCCAACAAGTGAATATTATTAAAAGAACACAAATATTTCTTCAGGCAGAAATGTGTGTGTGTGTGTGCGTGCACCACATAATTGATCTTTATCCTCTTCTGTACATGATGAGAGATACTTTGTGTATAATTTGTCCTGTTCCACCATTTGGCAATCTGCTAATGAAATTAACTGCATTCCTGTGACGTTTCATTCCTTTGAAGGTTCAATGAGTGGACCCAGAGGTGATGCTGCAGAAACAGGAACATGTGACAATAGCAGCAACATCCTGAACTTGTTTAAAATACAAAGTGCTTGGTGAAGCATTGGACAGAGAGGAAGAAGGGATCCTCAGAGGCTCGCTGACAAACTGGCTTCTGATCCAAGATTAATGCAGTGTCTCTCCTTCACTTTCTCCTGCCACTCTCTTCCACTTGTGCACTAAATGAGAGAGTGGAGCTGAATTCAACATTACAGCCCCTAAATAAATGATTAAAAGCTGTCTGGCCATGAGCTAGAGTGGCTGTCTGCTGGTCCCCTGTGAATACAGGACTGATTTTGAGACGAGGAGACTCAAGAAAGTGTATCTGATAGTCAAAGGCAGGAGAAGCGGCGCACAGTGAGTTAATGGCTGATCTCAGAGAGATGAATGATAAAGTGACATAAGCATTGAGAGAGAATGCGATAAGGGATGCGAAGGAAGTTTGCATATGCAGATGTTGGAAATGGTTTGTACAGCCCGGTTGAGCAGCAGTAAACTCTAGTTAAGCTTATAACCTGATGGCTACAGAGAGACCTTCTCCAAAGACCACAGATTGCATAAACAGAGCTTTTCAATACATCTGTGTCCTGGCGCATCTGTGCAAGTCTTGAACAGAATGGCATGGAAATGTTCAGCAAGAGTCAAACCTGGGTAGAGAGGATAACACCTCGTAAAGGATCAAATCAAAGCTTTTTAAAAACCCTGGCAAGCCATTGTGCTAAAAGCAAAAAATACACACCTTAGGTTCCTGAGCTGCAGTAAATAACAAAGAACCAAGAATGTTTGTCTTTTTTGCTTAGGCGGAAAAACGGCTCCACTGAGAGCTGGACCCAGCCTCTGATGAGGAGTAGAACTTGATAGAGCTTTGACTGTTAGATCACTTCTGTTTGTCCAGTGCTAGCAGAGAAGTCGAGGTGTTAAATGGACAGGGGTTTGGCTCTACACACATATTTGACACTGTATTCAGAGCTGTGGCTGTGGTTGGCTCTGGTAAAGAGTATGAGAGCAAGTGAATATTGAAACCTTGCCCTTCTGATCAGCACCTAGACACTGACTGACACTGATTGGATTTGGTTTGGAGTGTGATTGTTCTTCAGATATTCTAACAAACGGTGTTGTGATTAAAATCTTTCTTTCTCTTTTTTTCAATCAGTAGTCACCAATCAGACTTTTTGCTTTGAACATATGGAGTTTGAATATTGTCATAGCATTGTAATATATTAATGAGATGCAATACATAGGTATTTTCAATTTAAATATCCAGTCATTGTTAATCAGCTAGCCCCAGCTCATCTTGTCTGGTGTTTCCTTGCCTGCAGGCAGGTAGAGACTGAGGTGAGGCTCTGCTAACTAAACTGCCAACTAATGACTAACTTTAATGATGTGACATGTATAATTAATCTGAAATGTAGATCATGTGCCAAATTAAGATTTTTCTGTACAAGGTATTCCATTGGAAATATTATTTCCAGGCCGATTACAACCAAATTTACAGTATTCTCCTAAAACAGCAGCTGCCAGTAGCTGCATAGTGCAGCTTCCTGTGTGGGCTACTGTTTTAGAACAGCAAAGAAGAATTGATTTCCTGGCATACTGCTGTTTTATCCGGGTGTGAAGCTATTACATTCAACAATAAAATACAGGGTTGTGGATCAGTGCACAGACTCACATACTTGGCGATTTGAGGCATTTCCAATTTACTGTTGGAATCAGAACAACTCTACCTGTACCACACTGAGAAAAAAAAAATGTTATTGCTATCTTCGCTATGTTACAGTAAAGTAGTATGAATCTGACCTAGAATGAGAAGAGACTTTAGAACTCAAACTCCTCCATAACTCAACAATGCCCAACACAATCAATGCCTCCAAAAAACAATACCCTTGAAACAGAGCCCTTAAGCATTTGTACTTCAGCGGAGCATATTTCATTACAACAGATTGTGCAGGGACACATAGCTCCTTAAGAGAGACTAATGTCAACTGTAATGGATCGCTGTGCTGAGCAAAGAAAAGGAGGAGGAGTAAGTGGAATACAAAAGCGGGAGATGAAGTGATACAGCAGTGTCACTTAGCAGCAGCCTATCTCCCATCAATCCACACCCATTCATCATCTGTGTTCAATAAGCTGCTCTGTGTTGTCTGTGGATGGAGAGATAGAGTAAAATGATGGAAAAGGAGAGGACGTACATAGACAATAGGTTTTCCTTCCCCCGAAGCCGAATCACAGCAAGAAAACTTTGTCTAGAGTTAAGAGAATGAGTCATCACTGGTGTCCAAGGTGTGTAGTGCCAACAATATTTACATTTCATTGATGGTGTAGAGATAGTATTAGTAGCATGAATAGTAATATGTAGAAAAATAAACAGTATCAGAGCTTTTGGTTACTACTGACCAAAATGAACATACAGTATATTCTCTGATCTACTTATGACAAAACAGCCAAACAAAGTTTAACTTAATCATAAATTCTTAAAGGTGACAGAGAATGGTTTAACAGGGTTTTGACCCTTGTTCTGTGATGTGAGGGGCAGTGAAATACATTTGACATCACAAACAACTGTTTTTGAAATTGACCCATTTTCTATTTTCCTTTCTAAAAGTGGAATTTCTATGAAAAGGAGGTGTTCAGAATTTCTAGCACTTTCCACATCTTCCTGAATGTGGGTGGACCACCGTTCTTCAATAAAACTGTTTTTGATTCTCTCACCTTTAAACTAAAGTATAGTGAGAAGTTTTTCTTGCATGAGTAGTATGACTGTGTTTTTCTGCAAACTAGTTATTTATTTAACAAAAGAAAGGCTTGTTACAGCCTAAATCAAAAGGTGTACTTAGGCGTTCTGCCAGTCCTCTGCTGACTCCTTAGCTGCCAAGATTGTCCTCTGATATAACTGCTGCTGCACGGCACAGCCCCTCCTCCACAGCAGCATCAACCTTTAAGTTCTATTTGGTAAGTTTCAGCATCACTCCCTGTTCACAAAGGGAGTCAAAGGGATCTTACCCTTGGTGGAGACACAGACACTACAAGGGTCCAAGTGAGAGGACATTCCAAAAGTTTGCAGCCCCTAAATGTTACCAGGAACTTATTTGGATATTTTTCTTTAATTCAGCTTAACTTTCCTATTCACTTCTATGTAACCATGAGCAGATAACCCATAACCACTGAGCAGACAGTAACATTTGATCTGCAGGTAGATCAGTAGATCAGTTTCAACACAGCAAGGGGGAGCCTGTTGTTATTCTCAACAAAACCTGTCAGATCACCACCTGGTCGTGCATACCAGCATGATCAGAGTCACCTTCCTTCCTCCTATACACACGACATGCTCAGTCTTAGCCTGACCCCTGTGCAGTGACTAACAGGATTTCACTGCGGAGACATGCCAGCAATCATTACATGGCTCTTACACAATTAATCCTCCAGCAAAGATCGCCTGGCTAACCTTGGGTCGTCCAATTTCCCATCAGCCCCTTCTGTTTCAACCACCTGCCCTCTCGGCAGCCCTCCGCAACAAAGAATCACATGATGAGTTCAAAAGAGAGTGAGAGAGCGTGTGAGAGCGTAATGCACTAGGATGACCCATAAAAAAAAACAACCGTGAACTGTGGCTGTGTGATCCAAACATTCAGCCAAAAACAAGGCTTGTTTGTGGGATGAGGCAGAAGCAGAAGGGAAGTCAAGTAGAGGAAGGGGAACTAGAGAGGCTGACAATGCATGGCAAAGGCCCAAAACAGCATGCTCTCCCAGGGTAAAAAAAAGAGAAGGGGGGCATTCAGTCTCTTCCAAGGCCAGCCAGGCAGGCTTCATCTCAGTTACAGCCAGGGCAGAGGTCCCAACTCTCTGGAATAATTTGAAATTCAACTGACATGGCGCTTGTGTGTGTGGTGGTGATCTTTGTGGATTTGTGCATGCATCACTTCTAAATATCCTTCTAGTCAACGGTGTTAAGGGGTAAAGCACACACAAATAACTGCAGGGGTAAGGGCCAAAGCCCTGATGATGCAGCTGGGAACGATGGGACCTTAATCTCTCCGTCTCTGGTGACTGATCCTGGGCCAAATATGGGCTTCCCTCCCTCTCATCTCTTTCACGCTTGGCCTCCTGGTTTCAGACGCCTCCATCATTTCCCACCCTAGTCGTGCTTTTTCTAACTCTTCCCCGAAACCCCTTTTTATCCGCTCCCCACACCACCCTCCATCTACATGCCCTTTTGTTCCTTTGCACACTTTCACACCGAGAGACAGGACAAAACTTGGGTTAGTGAGACTGCTTGACAGGCTCAAACCCTCTGTAAGAGAGAGGCCACCTTCAAGTCTCACAACAAACCACCAGGTCAAAAAAAAAAAAAAACCCTGTAGCTAAAGCCTGATTGCTTCCCGACAGGGCACTGCAACCACATTTTCCCACTGTGAACTGACTATCGAGCGACAGATGGAAACCGCAGGTCAACTCTCAGCAACACTCGACACCACCTTAATCTCTGGAAAGACTGATATTCCCATTCAAATTGGCCAGGAGATGTTTTGAAACCATGGGTAATTTCTTACATATGCCAATAATTATGCACCATACATACAAACACTCCTGCACAAAAGGAGTCACATACCACATATGTTTTCCTCGCAAGTCAAGGCCTGGAGTCAGATTTAGTCAAACTTGGAGGAAGTCACTCAACATAAAACTAATAGTAGCTCAAGGAGCAGGGAGATAAATAAGTTGTTCAGTTTTTCAGTAAGTAGCCGAAGAGACAGAGAGAGGGGGATGGAGGATAATAAATACAAAACAAAAGGAGAAGAAACCACTTGGAGCCTGTGGAGTAAAACTAAAACAATGAGCCATGGAAAGGGGTCAGACTCATGGCAGGGGTTTGATTATTTGGACAGCGGGTGCGGCCATGAGACAGAGAGGAAAAGAAGAATTCAGCACTGTAGAGACAGATTAGCGGTAGCTGGCCATGGTCGGCGGGTGGTGGGCGGGGCATGGGGCGGTGGTGGGATTGCTGGGATTGGCATTACTCTGGGTTCCCGGAGGGTGGGTTGTTTGCAGTGCCCCTCCTATGAGCCTCGGGATTGCTGTCAGCATGATGCTGTCAGAGGACTAGTGAGAGGAGGGGGGGTTAGTGCATGAAGGAGGCTGTGAGACTGGCTTTGCTAGAAGCTCAGTTCATGTGAGGTCTGCTGGAGACTTAGGGAGTTGGAAAGGGGACATATGTCCCACTTCCTGTCAGGCTACCAACGTAACACTTATTGTCCCCCCCGACACCCTTTCTCCAAAAACTGTCTTCTTGTGTAGCCACAGGGTCTCCCATCTTCTATTCAGCAGAAATTTAACTCACCCCCCAACCCCTGGCCTTCTCTCTGTCTCTCTTGTGTAGAAAACAGTAAAGCCTGAGGCAGTTTTAATGGAAGACTACTAACAAGCTTAGCAAGATACTCTCACTGTTTTTTGGACAGATACTAAATGTCACCCTCTGGGACCCGTGTGTAGGAGTGTTTAGGGGATCCTTAACAAGAGGAAGACAGGTCGTCATCAAACCAGACCCAGTGAACTGGTTTGGCAAAAAAATTTGTGCTTTTACTGATTTACTTCCAGACTATACAGGTCCACATTGCCCCTCAGGAGGTAAAAGTGAGACTGAATCCAATGACTGTATTCACTTTAATACATTCTCTACTTAGGACATTTTGGACCAAATTAAATTACCCTTCTCTTGACAAGTATACCCCCTCCTCCCCTCCCTACAACCTGCTGAAAGAGCCCAAGCAGCCCAAGGCAATTCGGCCACTAGCAGAGGTCTACTGAAAAACCGTACATACATAGATAACACGTCACAGAGCTGATGCAGTTCATCACAATAACTGCGACTGCTTTTCAAATATGTACTCAGTCAAAGGTGATTAACCCCCCTCTGGGGACATTTTTACGGCCGTGTGCCAACCGTCTGCTAACGGATTGGGCTCATTTTGCAGGCAATAGCATGGCATAGAGGACCGGAGGAGGAAGACAAGCCACGAAAACAGGCTGAGGGAGAAATCCCTGCCAATTTACTGCAAACCTTCAGTGGGTCGTGAGATAAGGTGAAGCCGGATGTGTATGTGTCTCATAAAGGAGCCATTGTGTAGCTGGATAAATCTATCAGGAGGCCTGAGCTACAGCCCAGTTATGTTATTTATTATTCTCTCTCTGTCAGATGAAAAGAAATGTGATATTACATCTACTCTGCCCCGCTCTGCTCTGAAGGGCCTTGTGTAGTGTGTGTATGTGTGTGAGAACTTAAGTAGGCGTGCATCAGAGCATACATCAGGTCAGTGCACTGCCCTCTCATTCTGTGTTTCCATGTGGCCAAAGCAAATTTTTCAAATGGATATTTTCAAACCTGTTCATTCCAACATCTGTCCACCTGTTGACAATTCTTCTTTTCCAACATGCAGATAAGTAATTAACAATGACAAGAGAATTAGTGATTAGGTGACTTATTTTAATGTTAGATACTGGCTGGATGTTAAAAAAACTACTCTTCCCTAAGCCAGTTACATGAGATAATAATGAAAGGCTGGAGCGGTCCTCATAGTCCCTCAGAGTCTGAGCGGTTGGAGCCAGAGCTTACTGTTAAACACAACCACAGATCTGAAATCTGTGGGTCAACCAGAGTACACAGACACCATGCCCTCCACATCACTCCAAAACAAAGATAGAGCTCCCTCTCATTTCACAACGCTGACAGTGAAAAACACGAGTTTAACTCGGTACAAAGAACCTTTTTTGTTACCACGATAACAGTCATAATATCAATAATCATGAGCGAGAGGGAGGAAAATACAAGGCCACCATGCTCCATATCTGCACAAAATGTATTCTACAGCCTCTAAAAGAGGTAAACAGAGCTAAATTGGATCTGAACAGAATCTGTATTGGCTTGGTACAGATGACATTGTGTTGCAGTTAAGATTTTTAATCAGGGATTAATAGCACCACAAAAAACAACAGCTCATTTACAAGCTAATGGAAACGAGTCTACCTGATTTCCTCTGAATATTGAGTAGGGGATAAAAATGCACAGAGACAATAGACATGGCTTTCATTCTGGTGCTGTGTGTGCGCATGTGTGTGTGTGTGTGTGTGAGAGAGAGAGAGAGAGAGAGAGAAAGAGAGTCTTTTAAGCTCACTTTCAAAGCTGCAAGCTGATCATGAATATTTAAAACTAGGCAGATATCTGTAATTTCATTTTGGTACTTTTTTTTTTGCAGAAAGGACATTTTTTTCAGCCTGAGCTATGGTATAAAAATAAATAGAGTCTTAAAGCTGCGGTTCATTCACTCTGATGTGTGGTTTTCACTCCAAACATTTGTTGAACAAATTAAAAAATATCAGTAAAAATGCATTTTGAATGGGGCGCTTCAGAAAGCAATGTAGTGTGAAGCCTTTTGGCTGGATCCAAAATGAATGAAGAGGACCCGACTGCACTGCTGCATAAGAAGAAGAGCAAGTGGCTAGATGAGGTAAATGTCTTTTTTTTTTTTTTTTTGGTTTGAACTGGTGGAGTATCTTAGAATCTCTGTCTAATAGCATCATTCCCAGGCTATGAAGCACTCCCCAAAGTGTTCGATCTAAAACGGCATCTCTTTCTTCCACTCAAGTGTTAGCACTTCTTAAATTTTATTTCAGTGTCATGAACTATTCATGCTCTGGGTCTTGTGTTGCTTTGCTCTGCAGGTGGTTGGGAGGAAGAGGAGGATGCAGATGAAATATGGATTATCTCCTCTCAGAGTCTGGCTAAGCCCCACTTTGCTGGCACCACTGCTTTTCAATGTAGCTCCCCTCCCACTCAGTCAGCCAGCTGCAGGCCTAGCATCTGTCTGCTAAACCCTGCCCAGCCTTTAATCAAGCAAACACACATACACACAAACATCTCTATCCATCTCCCCCCATGATAAAACCCTCCTCCCCCCAGCCTCCACTCGTGCATCAGCCGCTGTTGTTCTATGCAACAGGAAATGCTGACTTCTGAAGATTTAGGTATCTAGTAAACAGGATCTTGACCCAAAAGAGCTGTTGGCTGAAAAGAGGAGTGATGATAACCCACAGACTCCAATGTTCCTATTAAAAGTAAGGTCAAAGTAGTTTGGATGACAGATATCATCCAAATCCCGGTGAAGACATGACTCCCTACAGGAAGGAAATCTCAGCCCAACCCTTCAAGTCCTCTGGGACATCAGCTGCTCCTAATCCTACACCACCACATTACTGAGCCATTTACGCAGCCTTTAGATATCCCCTCGCTCTGCTCTGGATTTATATTTAAGAATAAAACTGATTTTTTTTATGATTTGGGTGTTATTTTTGCAGTTTTTGGTCATCATTCACAACACTAGATTCTCAATTTTAGCATCAAGGTTGTGTGAATACATCAATATTGCTAAACATGTGACAATGTCAGATCTTCAAGTTTGGCTAAGCCCTCAGGTTAGCCAAACTTACCTGGGCGAGTAAGTGAAATTAACAACAAATCTTTTTATGGTTTACAGTCAGACTTATCGGTTTGATCTTCCATGGCTGTACACACACATACATAGGTTTCATGTGTGATGAGGGACTATTACCCACATGATGGATGCAGTAACTCTCAGTACTGCAGTTTAAATTGTCTTATTATGTTCTCAGATCTCAGCAGTAAGTCATTCCTCATCCTTAAAGGAATAAAACACATTTTCTCCTCTCGAACAGAACTCAGTCTTCAGAGAGATCTGCAGTGGATGAAGCAGAGGAGGCACCTACAGATAAATTTAATTTCACCTGCTTTTTCCATCTTAATTACTTCCTTGATTAATGTCCTTAAGTCTGAGGTGACATCATTGAATCCCAGAACCCACTTTCCTCAGAAAAGTTGAAGGAAACATCTTGTTCTGCTAAAATACAGTTATTAGATTAGATTAGCCTTTATTGTCATAGTGGGAAGAAAAAGTATCTGAACCTGTTGGAATTTCATGGTTTTCTAAATAAATTTGTCATAAAATGTGAT
Source organism: Polydactylus sextarius (assembly GCA_016801845.1). Lineage (NCBI taxonomy): Eukaryota > Metazoa > Chordata > Actinopteri > Polynemidae > Polydactylus > Polydactylus sextarius. The sequence goes on from CM028915.1 coordinate 3,219,861, forward strand.
CTGATCATCATCTAAGTCAAGGGTATTGACAAATACAAAGGGTCTAAAATAATGATAAGACATCTTTCATGACTTTATTGAGAACTACCAAAAAACCCGATAGTGCTTATGGAAAAAGTATGTGAACCTGCTTATGTGAGCCATGCCTCACCAGAAAGAGCTTTCAGAGGATCTACAATCAGGAATTGTTAATTTACATAAAGCTAGCAAGGGTTAGGGTTGTGATTATTAAAAGTTAATTCAAAGTTATTTCAAAGACTAAAAGCACAATGAAGAGTCATCAGTGAGGTGAAGAAACAACCCCGAATGACAAAGACTGGAAGGCATCATTGGGACTCTATTCACATCTCTATTCATGAGTCAACAATACGTAAAACATTGAACAAGCAGGACATCTACGGCAGGACACTGCTTACTAAAAAGAACATTGCTGCACGCCTGAAGTTTGCAAAATACTTTTCAATTAATGGACTTATGGTTGCAGCTTTTCACTATGTATGATGTATAGCAGATTGAAGTAAAGGTGGTTGAGATCCATATCAGAACCACAAACCTCCAGCATCAGATTGTTGAACTCTTATGTTAGGAGCTCAGTATTATTATAAATGAAGAGTTCTCAGTGTTACAGACCCTCATTTACTTCACTGTGTCAGACCAATTTGCAGAAGTTTATGCAATGCCCATGAGGGGTGACAGTTATAACAATCACACTTAAACAAACTCTACTGTGGATAATTTGGAGTGAATGATGAAAACATTAAACTACTGCTCATTTTGTTGGAGACCCCTAAGAACCTCCTTAAGGACCTCTGGGGATCCCCAGACTCCACTTTGTGATAGAACAGCTTTACCTCAGGGGAATATGGGTAATGTAACAGCAATTATGCAAAGAACAACAGTCATCATCGCACACTTCACTGAATGGTGCTTCAGGCTGGTCCATAACCTGAAGAAGCGACTGCTCCAGCAGCTGATTGAGCCACTGCGCCTGTCTGTCTACAGCTGTGATTATCAGAAACACAGAGGAGCTTGTCTGTTTGTGACTCTCTCAGACAGAGGATGTCCGCTGTGAGCCAGCCAGCTGATTACCCACAATTTGATGTTGTGGAGCCATTCACTAATTCAGTTTATTTTCTCATATATTTATACTCTCTCAAAAAGAAAACAAACAAAAAGAAAAACTTGCTGTTATCGGAAAATCAAAAAAAAAAAAAAAAAAAAAAAATCAAGATTGTCTAGTCCCTCTGTGACTAGACAAATATACAGGTACTTTCCAGAGTCGATGAACAAGGCTATTTAGAACTTGATGCTTGATGAAATCTGACACCAGGAAATAGTACATTACTCACTCTGTGTATTTGGGAAACATCTGATTTATTTATGAACGTGTAGGTGCTTTCCCATTCACATCATTTAGTTAAGTTCTTCTAGATGACACCGTAAATTGAACATTTCAAGTGGATAAATATAATCTGTTGCGAGACAAAGTGCTTCAACATAAATCACTGTTGTAAATGTAAAACAGTTATTACCAAGCACAAGCTGTGAAAACTCATACTAACGTCCACAAAGTTGAGAGAGGGAGAGGACAGAAAATGTCCTTAAACCTCGGTGCTTGTTTATCTTTCTGTAATGGTACGTGGTGTATAGCTGGCGCAGCATTAGTACGGCAGCTGGTACACAGACGGGAAGGAAACACGGGTTGCTTGTTGCTTTCCTGCTGTCTGACCACTGTGAAATCCAACCCCACCCTGGTAAACTAAATCCATACAACACTGTCATTCCCATTATCATAAACATGGGTGTTTTCTTATTCCTGAAAGAATAAACAAAAATAAGAACAGGAAAAGAAAGAGATAATCCAGAATCTTTTAACTCAATTCTTGAGAAGCATTTATGAGTTTGCTTTAGTAATTAGGTCCAAACAGCTACACAATTCAGAATCTAAATAAAACAAAATGCAGAAACGCAGGCCAAATTTATCTAATTCAAAGGCTGACAAAAGAAAGTAAACTCTTCGGCGTGTGGTATGCAGGGTTGTGTGTTGACCCAGACCTGACAAACACGTCAACTCCCGTGTATGAAAGCAAACTTTAACGAGCATCTTTCTGTGACTGAGTGTAGAGTCGGGGCAGAGGTTTATTGAGGCCGCCCCATCTGGGACGTTACCTCTGCTATTACCTTTGCACCAGCTGCCAGGAACTGCTTTGTGTGTGTGTGTAAATGTCTTTGGGTGAGCAGAGGCCCGAGCTCGGGCCCACACAGAGAGAGTGGGGTCCACTCAAGGGGGGGGTGGGCCTCTGTCTGAAGGCTTAAAATAGAGTGCAGGGTGTGAGATGACTGCAGCCAGACAGAGTTTGTGGAGAGCCTTTGTCAGGAGGTGGGGGGGTGGCGGGGGTACAGGAGGAGGAGGAGGAGGTTCTGCATTCAACAACTCTCAGTGCTGTGCAATGAGTTCTGCAGCATGTAAGTGGAGCCCAAAAATAACTCACTATAGTGTTGGATCCAGATTCAGATACGTCTACTGCGTTGACTCAAATACACACACGTCCTTTCTGGTTAGAGGGAGGAGGGCTGGAAAATCTTTTCAAGCCTTTCATTTATAATCAGACACAAAATTTTTCCTATAAAAGAGGAATAAATAAATAGTTTGAGGAGTGTGATTTCACTCCTCAAGCTGCTGAGTAAATTCACAACAAACTTTTATGATTAGTATTATTATCATAATCATAAAAACATTCAGTAACTGTGGTCGTGTCTTTCATATCAGAGTTGGATGAGGCTGACCGGCCAAATTCAAATTTTTAATAAAAGTCTGAATATACTGTATTGGTTAACACACTAATGTTCTCTCTCATAAGATATTTCTGTTAGCAGCAGCCAAACAGGCTCACACACACACCTATACACCACTGCCACAGTACTTTTATTTGCAAATATAAAAAAATTTACTGGACAGTGACAGCCCTTTCCAATAATTCTCCAGGGGAAAGAGCTGTAAGAAGCCAGCTTTTGGCAACAGAAAAGCATTCGCACAATCGAAAGCAAATCTTTCTCTGGGAAAACGGAATATAACCACAGGGCTTTTTGTCAGCTTTACACTGCGAGAAAGGAGCCAGATATGCAAGTTTCTCAAAAGGTCCTTGTCAGCTTTTCACACAGGATTGCAGAGGTTACAAAAGCACTGCGTAGGAACTGACTTGGAGGGCTGGACCGACACCAACAACATTAACTACAATACACGCTGACATCCTGTGCTTTTGTGGCTTTAGCATTTTGTCCTTTTCGTTTATGCTTCAGCAGGAACGTGAACTTCAGACACAAAGATGGTCTTTGACACATTGCAAACAGTCTAGGAAACAATATGTCACTGCACACTGACACATTGTATTCTTGAGGCAACGGTCATATATCAATATGTGATGGGCATGAAAAACTGTTGTTTGGTGACAGAAGAAAAAGAAAAATCACTGGCTTTTAGTAAAAATGTGTGCAGTTTGCAGCGAATAAACTGTTTTCTCATTTTCAAAGAAATGACGAAGGGGTCGAAACCTCACTGCTACAATGTCACAATGGCTTTCATGTGGATAGTATGTGTGTTGTAAATGTTGTAAACACTGAATTGTTGTCTTGGATCAAATACAATCTTGAAATAACATCAAGTAAGATTCTTTTAAGGTCTATTCTCATCAAATACAAGAGGAGAAAGAGGTTCAGCCATCAAAGACATGCCAGGCAGCACTTTGGCTCAACACCTGTCTCCTCTGGTCTGCATCAGCTCAGTCATGCAGGTACAAGCTCATGTTTGGCAGCTGAATTTGGACCATAGAGAGAGAAAATCCTGATGATCCACGGATTCGCACCACCTCCCCCTACCTGAGACATCCCCAGATTTCACTGGAATTACTCTGAGCATCTATAAACTATTGAGGCTACAAGTATCTGAGCACCGTGGAGCATCACCTCCTCTCACTGAGACTGGCAGAGCTATGAGCCCACCTACATCTGCCATAACAATTTCAGCAAATAAATAAGATGTGTAACAATTGTTTCACTTCTAATTCAGCACTCCGGATGAACCCTTATTTCATTAGGCTGAAATTCTGACAAAGACAAAGAGAGACAAGACAGAGCCATAAGCACTGCATGCCAGAGAGTGGTTATATAGATAGCAGACAGGCACCATCCAATAACAAAATGAACACTCAATCTTATTTTGGATCCCTGGAAGCACTGGGGTTGTTTTTTTTTCTTCAATCAGAGCAGATTTTTATCTAAGCACTAAACTGCTGTGAAAAGATCGACTGCTTGCTGGAATGCCCCAGTCATGGTGAATATCTCATATGAAGCCTATTGTTGTCTGCCCCACTGGGGCCTCAGCAAATGGCCCAATGAGGGAGAAAACACTAGAGTGGATTCCACAGACCAAAGCCCATTAGTCCACTGACCTGAGGAAGGAACTAGGCAATATCTCAAAATGATGAAAACAACTTTTTCAGGCCAGTGATGCAGCGAACAAAGACTGAGTAGGGATGATATCTGAAAACCTTCGCTAAACCTGCAGAATGCATCAAACAGGAAAGAAGAGCCTGTTCCACATTATGATTCACGGACGCAAAGAGAAAGTCTGTGCAACACCCCCACAGATGATTCTCTGCACACTGGGAAAGAAAACGATGACTCTCACTGTTTACACATTACTTACCGTGTCATGCAAAGAAGCCGACAGACCCCAATCCTAAAAGCCTCAAAAACACAGCCCAGAAAAATATTTCCTACAGATTTGATGCCCACATAAACAACATCTCACAAAAAGAGTGACGCTGTATCATAAACTGCAGTCATCTGTGCTGCCTCGCAACTGCACCACAAACAGAGGCATGTGTGACTGTTTCATGGGAAAGCAACATTAAAGAAACCAAATATTTCATCAGCTTAAAAATGAACTGCTACTGCTAACTACTAACTTCTGCTTAAGTCTTCTCTCATTATAAATGCAAAAAGTTCCAGTGGACTTTAAGCACCGCACCATCAACACGGGAATGATGGCAATGATGAGTAATGCAGTACATTGTTCTCACCCGTTCTGCACCACTTACAATCTCAGTCACATTCACCAGCTGACGAGAAGAAAGCCAATCTAGAGTTGTTAGTCAGTTAGTCTGGGAAGCAGACGGTCTTGAATTACAAGCAGCTATTTAGCAAGTTAGTGAAGGACCTCTCAAAACAATAGCAAAGCCGCTAAACTGCTTTGTTGCCCAGCAAATCCATCATAACACAGAAACAATGGGCAATGATGTCTGGCATAGCAATACTTTACTTCATCACTGCAGACACTTTGGGTGTAATCCAGGAAACAGGTTCAGTGGAAAGTTTGTTCACCCTGAGATGAGAGAAAGCATGAGTCTCTGTCTGTCTCCTCCTCCCTCTCCTGCAGAGTGTGAAGACGCTGTCTCACATATCGTTTCATTTCCTCATTCATACAGTCGATGTCAAAGTGCATACAGGAGCGCATTTATCTGCACAAGTTTAAGACAGAAGGAGAAGAAATTGAAATCTCAGTTGGATATAAGTTTGTTACACAAGGCTGATCACTACTAATGTCACAACTTTAATAGTTAATCAGTCATCTGAAAAAGAACAGAAACACTGACAGAAACAGTACTTACATCATTACAGATTGTGGATTAATCCTAAACTCTACAAAATCTATACATTGTCCATCTTTATACCACTGTGTCTCCCTGGACAACTTGTCTGCCAATGGGATTCTCAGTTCATAGCAACTGTGCAGTTTGCAGAACTTACAGTGTATGGCATCATGAAGTTACATTCATAGATCTGATGCTCAATGGTGAAACAGTGGTTGGACATGTGAGCGACTTTGACGATACCATCTGAGCTTGTTTATACAAGAATGGACAGCATATTTAACATCCTGACTGCAAGTCATGGGTGGATGGTAGATAAAGAGATTAAACAATACCATTATTGAATTATCCTACACACAGTTCCTCATGAGAGCATGCTGGAGTGTCCCTGAGCAAGACACTGAACCGTTAACTGCTGCTGACACTGCACCATCAATGTGAATAGTTGGATATAGTTTATAAAGACCTTTGAGTGATATAATACCAGAAAAGCATTACATAAATTCATTCATTAGCTAAAAAAATTCCAGTCTAAAAAAAACAAAAAACAAAGAATGGGTAAAATATGCGGTATAAGATGTAATACTGCCAACTAGGAGTAGGAGAATCTACGGTAGCCCTCAGGCAAAAATGCATCTAAGAATGCAAAAAGCTGTTGCTAGAACTCGTGCTATCTAAGCGCCAAAACATAAAATGTCATGTACCATGAAAAGTAAACATAACATAACATAAATGAATTCAATATTACTAAATAAATAAAATAAAGTGACATTACAAAATGCTCTTGCACACAAATTTCTTGCACATTCCAAAAAAAATAGTATAAAAGGTTTTAAAGTAAAAGGACTACTCAGCCGTTGTTGGATGTGTGTGTCGTCCGTCTGCCCCCTCACTCTCTGCCAATTGTTTCCACCAAGTAAGTTCAGAGTAACGTTTATGGGCCGGGAACTTTTCACTAACGTTGCGATGTGACAAGGATAGGACAGACTTTGCCGATCGTCTTCTCTGCAACCATTTCATAAAATACAAGGTGCAGACTTCTTCTGTGTGTGTGTGTGTGTGTGTGTGCGTGATTTTCCCAGGAGTTCATCCTGTGTGTGCGAGATACAGAAGTTACTGCTGTTGTCTGTGTTATGTGCTCATGCAATAAACCGCTTGTTCAGAAAAACCCGGTTCCAAGTCTGGTGCCAATACGAGAGCGTTACAATATATTTAAGGATGACCTAGATAAACACTACGCATGCGCGCGTCATCGTAAACGTGTGCATGCATAGTGTTTGCCAACATCGTTTCCTGAAACATTACATTCAGTCAATAAGCAACAAGCCAGTGAAATCTTGCAGAGTGAACAAACCACTGTTTTACATCAGTTTGCTTAAAGTAGTTCCATACCCTTGAGGCTTCAGGTCTTGTTTTAGCAGCAGAACTCGCCACAGACTCATTGGCTGCTGCCACTGTCAAAACAGTGAGGCTGGGGTACTCAAAACAGAGGAGGGGGAAGAAAGAGGGTAGCAAATAACTAGCAGGATGCACGCAGCAAAAACAGCATAAACTAATGGTGAGGAGGGGAAATACTTGAACTTAAATGAGCCATTTGAGACAGGAGACCAAAATTAAGATCTATAGTAAAATGACGCGTCAACTGACTTCGTTGACTAATCGCGGCAGCTCTAGGCGCAACACCCCGGATGTTTTGGAAGAGATGTAGATGTAAAGAGATCATTCTACAAAAATACTCTTCTTCTCTTACTCTTATTGTCGTGATAATACACTAAAGAAAGCATAATTGTAAATATTATATTGAATTTCTGCCAGAGGATCTCATAATTCTTTGCAGTGAAACTTTTACCTCGACTGACCAGAGTTTTGCTTTTTTTGAAAATGAAGTCAGAGATTCGCCCCACCAACATTTCCCTGCTACAAACCAACTACAAAAGAACATTGTCCTGCCATCAACAACATAGATGTGGTGATTTTCTGTGTGTTTCAAGGGTCAAACTGCTACAGGGGTGCTACAGTCATTTCCAACCTGCATGCCAAAAGAGAAGCCTCGTGGGGAGTGGACCGCTGTTTTCCCCTGAAAAATGAGGGTTTCAAATTCTTGATGTGTGTGGAGATTAGTGGCGAGCAATTCAGTGGAATTCCGAGCCCCATATGGAGACAAGGTGCTCACATCTCCGCCTACTACAAATTTGTTTTCTTTGCCAGGAGTTCCAGCACTTGTTCAGAAGCCAAAATAAAGATTAAGCAACTGAGGGGAGTGAAAAGAAGACCAGGAGCGTGTAGTAAAATAATGCTTAGTTTGATATGAGTGGATGAAGTAGGCTCTGGCCTGGAAAGTAGATGCAGATCAAGGTGGGGTCGCGAGTCATGACTCATTTGAAGTATTGGACCACTGTAGTTCCAGTCACCCAAATGCCCTCCGTAGACAGCGTACAGGACAGCACACAATGAGTCAGCCACGTTCATTGAAAAAAATGGTGAAATTCCCGGTTCAATCCTCATTGAATCAAATAAAGAGGCAATAGGCTATTATTATGCAAATCTGTGAGGTTTTACAGGAAAAGTCCCACAGACACTAAACTCTATACACAGCGTTTTACCTGTGTGAGCACAGCCATGTCAAAAACGATTGGTTGCAGTGGCCAAGTGTTTACTGTGCTTACTAGAGTATAGCGGCATCAGTAATACCACTAACAAAACAAACCACCATTGAGGTTTTTCTGGAGGAACATCAAAACAGATTCTCTCCACATATAGTGTAAATTAGATTGTCACAGTCTGAGAAATTAGTCTGTCTAACTGTCGTAGTGCAAGGCTGTCATCTTTCATCACACTCATTGTTTCATAAGACTAGTTTGGTGACACATACAAAAACAGACCCAGCAGACATTAACATAAAACATCATCTCTGCAGGATCCCAGTTTGACATCAGACGTCTGATATCTCTTTCATGCCTAAAAGAGGCATGAAAGAGATATCGTTCCTTTGGGCCACAGCCTCCTGAGCGCTTTCACCAAACCAAAGCAGTCTATTGCATCATCAAGGCTGCCCTCCTTGTTCAAGCTGGAATATTAAAAAGAGAAACCCCAGCGTTGACTGATTGGGACTCCAGCAACCCCATTAGCAAGGCACGTTCCAGAGGCATGCAACAATTAAGGCAGCTCTGTCTGCCAGGAAGGACTGGGAGATCCATGGGCTGCCAAATGCTCATCATTCAAAGCAGCCAAGCTGAAACCCTAAGCCTAAAGACTTAACTTCTAGAGAGAATAATATCCATATGAGAGTAAATATAAAAATATTGTCTGAAGTGATTCTGCTGCACATTTATAATAGCTCCATTATGAAACATGCTTAGAGGCAACCCAAAAACAATATTACAATTCCAGTGAGAAGAGAGCTAAACTGCTCTTGGACCATATTTGGACAAATTGGAATAGTGGAGAATTAGAATACAGACATCCAATTTTTAAATATGCAAGGAAAATACAGATGGATGGTTTGTGAAAAAAATCCTCAAGGGAGCATTAATCCAGTTTGCAGGTATCTTATATCATTTTTAACTTTCCCACGCCCACAGGGGACAGAAATGTGTCTAATCACAGAGATGGTAAAGTCTGCCTGTAGCACATATTTCCTGAATCCACACGCTCCTCAGAGAGCAGATAGGAGATTCAGTGCCACAGAGAGGATGACCCACTTCAAAACCCCACAGCACAATACTGCATTTCTGCTACTAACAAAGTTCACAGAATTCAGGAATACACACATATCTTTACCATCTGTAACATTCACTCAGCATCCCAATTGTGCACAAACACATACACATACAGATTCTGTATTGTAAACAAATCAAAACTTGGTTTTAATTCCATCCTGCAGACTTCAGCTCCTCCCTGGAGATGTTATCTGCAGTGAAAGGCAAAGAAACTTTTCCTCTGCAGCACCTGCTCTCAACACTGCAAGACCTCTGCACACTTCAAAACCCAAAACAGCGAGAGCTGAACATAACATGCCAAAGTCTGACTTTGAAACGTACCTCAGAGATCAGGTGCCACAAACTGGCTCCATATAGCCAGGGTTTGAGATGCACCCAGGAAGAAAGTACATTCAAAGCAGTGAAGGCTTTTCACAGCGCACAACTGTGGCAGAGCAGAGGCAGGAGCAATCGGCCGAGAGGGAAAGTTAATTAGGTTCGTTGATGTGTGTTGGAAAGAGAAGACAGGAGGCCGGTTTGCCAAAGAGACTGGAGAACGGCACAACAGCAGCAGCTTGTGGCTCTGGAGCTCCAGGGTCGGAGGGCTGGGGACGTCATGCCAGTCCTGCTGTCTGTGAGCCTCAGATTGCAGAGCGTGGATGGAGCCCTGTAATTTCAGATCGGTCTGTGTGCACGTGCCCACTGTGATTTCCACACCACAATGTGGCAGGGGACACAATGGCTTTCCCTTTGATGGCCATCCCACATATTTAGTATCCAGCTCTCAGCCGCGATGGCCAGATCTGAGAGACACTGGTTGGAATAATTCTTGATTCTTTAGAGAATGCAGGCAGAATGTTATTCTGAAATTATTGCAGAACATGATCAGATCTGCATGTTTGCAAAACTGTAGCACAACGAAAAAGATCAGCAGTTATAAATTACTTAAGGCTGATATCGACAATGTTTTTAGTCAGTTTTTAATTTAATCACTGCTGAAATGAAAAATGACATTTCCAAGGTACAGAAAGTTTATACCTATTTATTGATTATTTTCAATGTTTAACTAATAACTCATACAAATGTCGCTCGTACATATGTTATATAATAGTAGGATTGGACTATATGTTTTATTCTGGATAATGGGAGATAAAGAAATTCTTAAATTGGACATAACACAGCTTTTGTTAAGGCAATTTGGCAATCAATGGTAATATCACATAATTAATGTCATTATGTACATTGATTTTTCAAGTATTAAATTCAGTGACTCAGCCATTATCCAGTTCTGATTATTGTTTCCAGTTTCTGAATTGTTACTTGAATGGATAATGCACCCGTCAGTCGGCCTATAGGACCTTGGTAACATGAAAAGGACCGCATGGAAAGATTACTGTGTGTAGGTCATGGGGTTTGTTTTGTTGACATTTGGAAAATGCAGGCACCTTTGTGTTGACAGCTAACATCTGAAATAGATCATTTGTACAGAGCCCTCACACACCAAAGCATACTCTTATATGTGACTGTCAACACACTGAAAAAAAGCAACAAACGTATCACAGTCACTTCCCACCGTATCTGGGCTTCTTCATCTGTCTTTATGATGTGTCCAGTCTGCCAAATAAGGACACTAGGCAACTATATGCGACTCTGACACTGAGTCTCTCACTTCAGAAATGAAGTACATTTTCATTTCCTCTGTAAGGGGTTTCCTTGTCTGTGGAAAGAACCATTTGAGTTCATTTCTGGAGGTAATTAGAGAAGCTAGTAAAGCACTCACTGCACTGCTCTTTCATCACATTAGAAGTACAAGCCCATAACAAGGCCTTGTTAAAGTCACAACATGAGCGGCGTGAGAACACGAAGGATGAAGGAAAAGGAGCACTCATCTCCCATGACTTCAGGCTCACCGGTAAGTTACGTATCAGCACCGCTCATGAAGGCACTGAAGTGTGTTCTACTGGCTAGAGACACCCGTAGCCTTAATTAGCACTGGTGTTTCAGGGACATCATGGTTGAAGGACTGTGAATAGGTGACACAGAGAGAACAGCAGAGGTGGCTTATGGCTTGGAGCTGAGTAAAGAATGAGTGTTCCCATCTGAGCATTCCAGTCTGGAATGTAGCTGCTCCGTGACCCCAAAAACACTCCCTATGTTCCCTTGTGGCCTGAACAACAGAGGCTGCAGCTAGCCACTCCCTGGCCCCCCCTCATACACACACACACACACACTCAGAGCCAGATTCAAGAGAGACAGAGCACAAAACAGGTGAGGAGTGGGTTTTATTGGATTAAGACTCTCTTAACTGTACTAGAATATGATGGAAAGAATTTGGGAATTCAAGGAGGACTATGTCAACAGGCCTTGTTTGCTTAACTCTGCAAACCTTGCAGGGTTTAGTGCGCTCTTTTCCCCGCGTCTTAAATCTGACGAGGTAAAAAGAGAAAAAAAACATGCCTGAGTACAGCTCCTGACCAACCAGGGTGTTAAACTAAGACCCCCTCCTTGAATCTCTAAGGATCCAGAAAAGAGGCTCGGTAACTAATGGCAACTTAGAACAGCCAAAGCGAAACAAATACACATGTGAATGTATTGGTTATGGCGGCCAAAGGTCCAGTTAGGAAAACATAACTTCAGCACTGGGTATGTTTTAAAGGCAATGTACTTGCAGCATCAATCTTCAGAGCAGTATTTTGTCTTCCACAACATCTACGAGTGGAGATAAAAGCACTGACAAGAGCAGATGTACAGAGGTTGGAGCTATTTATGTCACTGTCTGCCTTTTTCAGACATGTAAAAGCATAAATGATGTTGGAAAACAAGGTGCTCTGTCTCAGGAGCTAATGCACCTGCATCATCAGGTCATGACTGCCCTCACTCAGAGACTGACACTCTCACAGGGTATTATTACCTCATAAAGAAAAAATGTCATTTAAGCTGTTAAATATAGAATATTTCATCAAAATATTATTTACAAGCAGAGCTTAATAGCTGTGGAAAATGAAACCATTATTGAGAAAATTGTTTTATTTTGTTTTGCTTTATCTGTGTTCATTTTGTGTCCCACAGTATGACTTCCCTCTAATCCTGTAGAATTGAGTTACAATATAAAAAAGGCAATTTGTGCTGTGTTTCACGTCGACTGTGATTCTCCACTGCCCTGCGACTCAATCCTGACACAACCTTTTCTCTCCAACTTTCAGTTGCCCCCTCTTCAGAAAAAGAACACACAGCTATGATGTCCTATTTCCAAACTAAAAGCTTGCTTGGCTGGAGCAACAGGATACTGGCAGCTCTAAAAGCCTACGCCACAGGGCTACGATTGTACACTCTCCAGCCCAGTGCAGAGTGTTAAGTACAGCACCTTCCACTGATGGCTGGCACCTGTCCCTCCATATCCGCAGACCTGGCTGGCACAGATCAACACTGCACCACGCTTCACTTCACAGCCTATTACACATTCCAAACAAATTAAATATGAGGGGGTGTGATGGGCCGAGGTGGTATTTCGCGGAGCCCCAACAGCCAGCGCAGGCCGCGCATGCAGTAGAGGTTCATTAGACAACTCAATAGAGCCATGTGGAATGTGTGAGGAGGCGCATCACTCCATTGTTCACCAGTGGCTCCTCTGGGAATAGGTCGAACACATATCGAGAAAAGATGAGTAACAATGCTGTGCCATCACATGTAATGGCATATGACAGCCAGCCCAGCGTCTGGATGCCTCTATTGTACTAACCATTGAACTGTACAAACTGTTGTCTGTGAGGAGAATTGGCAGCGGTGAGAATGCCAGGAACTCGTTTATCTTTCTCATTTTTAGAGGTTCTTGCTCCTGGTTTGGCTGAACTCTTGCCACTGTGGCAGATGTGGCTGCATGTAGCAAGAGCCGTCATGGCCCCAAGGCTGCTCAGTTTACAGTGGTTTGGACTTTCCCTCTGACTCTTTCCTCTTCTATCATTCCCTTTTATTTTTCTCTCTGGACCAAAGCCATCAGCTGTTACAGCGAGCATTATGCGTTGCGAGTTTCAGAGCAGCATTCTAATGAAGTGTCTTCTCTCATCAGCGAACTTCAACCGTCATTGGGTCAGTAACGGTCAGCCCTCAGTTCAAGCTCGCTGCGGCCGTTGCGACTAAGCTCTGAGGAAGAAAAACATGGTCCTAGTAACACTTTCAGGTGCAATATGAGACTTTTTGAAAAAAAAAAAGAAATAATAATAATACAATTTTGCTTCCATCTAAATCATATGTGATGTTTCCTCACAGCAGTTAGCCTACATAAACTAAAGATGCCCTGTGTACCGCTACATGTCAGTGTAATCTGAATGGTCCATCACCACTGATACAGCTCTACTAAAGAGCTGTCAGGGGGAATCATTAATCCCAAAAGGCAACATGAAACAGATGGCATGATGATGGTGGATCGATGCCTTCCTCAGCATCACAACTGCTTCCAGTGGCCGGCCCAGAGGCAGGAAATGGGCTAATCCCTCAAAAGAAACTTCCAGACTAAACATGCAAGAGAAGCCTTAACCATCTACCACGCCACCCAGCCCCCACGGCCACACTGCATGTGCGGCCTATAGTACAATGTGGATGGTACTGGAGGGGGTTAAAAAGAGAAAGGGAGAACCAGGGAAGCGTTTGTTCCTGCGTTTCTGGTTGAAGGAAGCTTTATGAGGACTTTGACCTTCCCCCTCGAGGCCCCTCTAAGAGGTCCCCAGCTGCAAGACAGAGGGGGGTGGAGCCTACATCAACTATACATAACTGTCAAAGAAGTCCTAGTTCTTAGGAAAAGGCTCCAGAAGTAGGTGCCTCTGATTGAAAATCTGGGTGGCAGCAGTGTTCCCAGCATGGAGCACAGGAAGAGCAAGGAAGACAGAGGAATACAAACGGTCATATGTTCATCTTATGACAAACTGCACATATCATATACAGTAATCCACTAATCCTGTGGGCAATGCTTAGTTCTGTTTATGCTCCTGCAATCCATCTAAAGCGCTTGAATGATTGTTTTCTTCCTGCAGCGGAAATTAAATCTGTACTATCAATATTACACTCAGACAGTTGCAGTACAGTCTGGTTGTCAGTTAGGGTCGAACTCAGCTACAGCACCTCTATAGATCGCCATTCAAACTGCCAGCTGTTTTTCTATGCTATGGACCCTGGGAAAATGGGAATATGCAGCCCATGCTGTCATTAATCACCACCTTTAAAGATCGCCAGGGTCCTCATTCGTCCATGGTGAAACCCAAAGAACTGTCACATCTGCAACTTAAACCACAGACCCTGCTGGAAAGCCAATTATAGCGGTGACACATGCAAACACACACACACAAAAACAAGTACAGTATATGAACCGGAAAATTTGCACATGCACACAAACACACACACACACACACAGCTTTTTGCTGATCTTTGTGACAACAGATTGGGTCATTACAAAGTCTTTTTATTCCTCTGTGACCAGTGATCTCAGTCCATTGTATACATCTGCTCTAAAGCTGTTCAGTAACTTTATTTTCACCATTAGCTCTGCAGACATCTTGCAGACATCACGATTGGTGTGAGAAGCATATTTAAATTCACTGAACTAATGTAATAACCAAACTGTTGCCATTATGTAATCACACCACCATCAGGATATGAGATTATCATGTAAATATTGTTGCTGGGATAATTTCAGCCTAGATGTGGCTATAAGCCCAACTTTGACTTCTAGCTCCATCCTATTTGAATGTGACGAAGTTTCTTGTGCTTTCTCAGGGGCAAGTGGCGTTCTTATCAAACTGATCAAACACATGGCTGTTGTTTCTGGCTTCCAGCAGCACAGATAGGAAGGTGTTTATTGGACAATCAGAAAAACCATAAGTCCCGCTACCATATAAGCAGGTCTACCCTGTCTGAAGCCTGCAAACAAATAGTGAGTAAATAAACCGGGTATCTAATTGATGTTCCTCTGTAGCCTCCAGCTTGTGTGTGTGTGTGTGTGTGTGTGTGTGTGTGTGTGTGTGTGAGAGAGAGAGAGAGAAGTGGAAGTGGAGTGACACAGTCTCTACTTCTCACCTCTGGAGGATTTACTGCATTTAGCAGCAGAAAGAAAATCAACCACCAACTAACAAGTCCTTAACAAGTTATTAAGTTACAAGTTAATTGAACAAAACTGATTGAACCCAAGTGAACACAACATTTAATGATTTAATATGTGAATGAAATATACAGGTTTCAAACTGTATGCACCCTGCATACATTTTTGATAGCAGGCATGCTGGAAAGATGAATAGGTTAAAAAAAAAAAAAAACAGCTCTTGCAAGATAATAAGCTGCCATCTCATTAATGCATGGATTCTTCTCCCCAGTGCTGTTTCCAAACATAGCAGTATGAAAGCATCCATCTCCAGCACCAGCACCCCCCTCCAGCCTTCCAATTTAGTGCCACTCACCTTGTTTTAATTCCATCAGTGTGATGATGAAAGCTGAGAGAGCATTATGGTCTTCGCCAGTGGTCAGACAGTGAGTGAACGAGCGCAGGCATGCATCGGTCACGCTGTCAGCCAGCCAAATGGGTTAGGACAGAAGACAGGGGAAGCCAAGACAGTCAGCAGGGTTTGTGAGGTGTGTGTGTGTGTGTGCACGTGGGGGCGGTAGGGGGTATGTAGTGCCAAGGGTTGAGTGGCATACTCCCCTGGTGTTCCACAGAACACAACCGCAGAGTAAACACCAAAAACTAGAGGGTGTGTTAATATGATCCACAGCGAAAAAAAATATACTGTGTTCTATGTATAGTGTAGAGCAATATCTGTGGGGTCAGATAGCATTTGCACATATTTCTTAGTGTTTGTTTTAACCCACCTGGCACCGCATGTCTAGTATAGTGTTGCATCGGGAGATTTCAGATAATGTCAACCACACTACAGGATCTGTCAAAAAATACCTAGTTGTTAGTTAGCAGAGACTCAGAAGGACTGTCTCTGCGGTTTTTATTCAGCATCTATGGCTGAGCAAAGAGCAGCCCTTCAACAGCTTAATGGTTCATGACTACACTCAAAGGTCCTGCAAATGTAACAGATATGAGAAACAGAAACTAATACTGTAAACACTGTTTCTATTATCAGTGGTCACTTCAGAAGAGGAATTGGATTATCAGTACACCATCAACGTATTCAGCAGTAATTTTAGATATTTCTCTCTCTTATAAGTGTGTGGACCATGCATTTAATCTGAAAAGATCTCCAGTTGTGAAACCCTGTGTTGCACAAAGAGGTCTCCAGCTTCAAAAGACTTATTTTATCAGATGAATTGCCCAAAGATATCTCACTTAAAACGATGCAAAGCAGAGGAAAGCAGAAAAAACAAATATTTGCCGCATTTGATTGATTATCTGAGCGCAGTGGTATTACAATGAATCATCTGATAATAAGAATGATGAGTAATAAGAATTCATAGACATACCAAACAAAATAAAGCTTATTTTTCTGCAGACACATATATGTTTGGAGCTTTTTTTGTCATCTTGTGCCATGTCCTGGGTCAAGAGCAGCCATGAGGATGGTATGGGAGACATGGGGAGAATGGACAGTATGGACAGGCTGTGTGATGGGAGGACCATCTGGTGTCACTGGTCACCAGACGCCTACCACATGATCATACCTCTTCCAAGACCCTCTTGCCTTCAAAACACAACTGAACTCACGACCCCCTCTCTTTGCTCCTGCACCCAACCCCCATGGTAAATGCCCCTTGCACTGATGCATTTTCCACAGCTATTGACTGCTCATATGTTTCCGGTCATTGGCATTATTCTTGTATGACCTCCACTCCCCCAAACAATGCCACTCCTCATGCTCTAAATGTCTTCAAATATTGATCTGTACATTTTCTGCAATCACACAAGGAGAGCCGGAGGAAAGGAATGAAAAAGAATACACAAGCTCTCGACCCCGCAGAAAAAAAATAGATGGAGGGAAGTTTGACTGTGGTGCTGTTTAATTTTGATAAAGAATCAAACAGCATCAGAGAGGGGGGAACGTTCAGTTACTGCATCTGAAAGCCCCGCTAGCTGTCAGGCATCTGGCAGTAACACACAGTCTGAAGACAAGACCTTCTTTAGTCTTTGGCTGAATCACTGATGAATTATTTTGTTATTCAGACAGGTCCTTCTAGCTTGCGGAGGAAAAGTAGAGTCAGATTTTTGATAGACCTTGGCAAGATGATGACTACTGGATTATTCATAATGTTTTCTTTTCTCCTTCGCGACAAATCTGTCCCTCTATTTTTCATGAGCAGAAGATGCTACAGCCTCCGCAGCTAAATTCAGAGGATTTGGGCACTACCCTGCTTGTGTAAGGTTCTAAAATAAAGACGGGTTTATATTTAACTGAGACATGGTCTGGCATAGGCTCACCCACTAATTGAGGGCTATGCAGTAATCTGCAGTGGGCTAAAACTCATTTACTATAAGCTGTGCTGCAGCATTAAGATGGGGTCAAGGCGGAGAAGCGTCGCTCTCCATGTCCTTTGCTATCTACATTCATCGGATTATAAAAACTGATTTCAAGTTATTGGATACTTTGAAGGATACTCTGAGCACAGTGCCAAGGATGACTGCTAATAGAGGAAATTGTAAAGCGTTCAACTGACAAATCAACTCTTGTTCTATTGTGTTCTTAGGCTGTAAGCAAAGAGAATGCCAACCAAAACAACAGCGTGCAAACTAAAACTGATCCATCTATGGCTTAAGTGTGACTTGACACATGTTGACCCCTCTTCCCCTTCATCAATGCCCAAGCAGGTGTTTCCTAACTGTGGAATGTCGAAGGCTGAGTTGAAAAGGTCATGCCACGATGCAGGCCTGCACCAAGGTATGCCAGCTATCTCAGTCCTACGGGGGTCGCAGTCTTTGACTCATTTTGGGATGCATTTTGGGAGAGGACAAGCTCTCAGGTTGTCGATAAGCATTTCATCCCACTCACATAATCCAAGCCAACAGATACCGACAGGCTTTTGATCCATCAACCCCGCACTTGGACTACAGCCGTCAAACTTATCAAAACCAAGAGATGGAAAAAACTAAGTGTGTGTGATGGAGGAAGAACACCTTCTATTTTTTGGCCGAGGCTCCTCACGTTATCAGGTGGCACTTATCCAGAGGGTGCAACTGTTAAAGTATCATTATCAGAACAAGGTGGAGAGCTGACAGAATGTTTTTGTTTGCCAGGAAGGGGTTTGGTAGCACCGCCCCTTTCAGCCCGACGAAACAGAGGAGTGCTGATGAGAAGTCGACCTTATTCAATCATGATTTTCCTCCACTTTACTTCTTTCTCTTTAGATATCTGTCTCTTTATTTTCTGCATCTGAGCACTGCCAAGCTCGGCGGGGAAAAGAGCGTTGTGATGGTGTAGGCTGCCTGTGGATGCTCTTCAAACACAGGGAACACTTCCAATAACGTATGCACATCATGCCCTGGTACATACACACCCACACAGACACAGTAACACACTCGCAGGAGCTAACAAAAGCACATTCCTGTGGTATCTGAGCAAGTGAAAGACAAAAGGGTTTAATGCCATGTCTCTCACACAACTGGCGCTACAGCTCAGGCTATAAATCCTGTCCTGGACTCATTCAGAGCCTCACAGGCGATGATCAGGGACAAACTTTCAATACTTCACTGCCTGTCCCATGACCACAACCCATCATTCTATAGGTGGTAAAGACAGGTCTGAACCAGTGAATGTGTCAGGGAACTCGTAAGTCAGTGCACTGTTTTACATTGCTCACACACACACAAACTCAGGACCACCACTAAACATATCTCGTGGTCATGACTATTTTCAGCATGAAACAGTCACTAAGTGGTGTAAGTACATAGTCATTCCTGTATCTGATGTCATCCAGCAGCCTGTACACATGCATGCGTGGTATTTACACACATGCACGTATGACTACACATCCATATGTGTGCGCAAGTTACGCACGCGCGCACGCACAAGACCCCTGAAGGACATGGATTAATCTGAGAATCTCTGCTCTGATCAAAACATTAAAACTGTGTGAAAACGACCCAGAGTGTTATTGCAGGATAAATTTGAGAAGTATGCAACAATAAGGAATCAATTAGAGGAGGAGAAAGACAAGAAGAGGCAGACAGGATGAAGATACGATGAGAGGAGAGGAGAGACCGGCAGACACAGCAACACTAACCTGTTTCACTTCAGCAGGCATGGTCCGAAATCCCCCCTTTCGTTCCAGACAAATAAAAAACCTCCAGGGGAAATGCGTGACAACTAATTCCACCTCTTGGAAAAGTTCTCCTTTCCCTCCTCTCCTCCTCTCGTCTCCTCACGTTTCCCTTGTCTATTTACGTAGAGTTTTTCCCTCTGCGCGCAGAGCCAGCCGCTCAGACGATAGTAGCCATCCTCTATTCAACGGTGTCGAGCTCCACGGAGTGAACCAGGGAGATACCGGAAGCGCGGCGCTCAGCCTTTCACAGTAAAAGCGCGTCGACTACAATTGTTCGCATTTGATGCTGGCAACTACAAAACAGTCAAATTTGAAGCGACCAGACAAACGCTGTTCAGTGTTTAAGTTGCAAAGATCTGTATTTTGAAGAAAATTATTATTATTAATATTATTACTTTATGTTTTTGGAACATGTTTGAAAGCTAACTTCACTAAACAAGCTTCATATCAAGATCCTTAGAAAAGCAGTTAATAAAACACCCTATGTAAGTAAACAAAATATACTATGAAAAAGCCTGTCAAGCTTAAAAACCTCAGTTTATTACCAACATAATCTGTTTATTTCCAACAGTCATGTCAAGACATATATAGTTTCAAAAACCGCTGTAGCATTTAAAATGATTAATTTTACTGTGGAAGTTTGTTATTTAACATTTTTTAACTTTTCTGTAACTGCCAACTCATTCTCTGAAAATACAGTGACATTATAACTGTCACAAATACTAGTTATGTTAATGAAAATCAAATCAAAAGTTGCGTTTCATTTCATTGAGTATTTTGGTCATATTTAGTCATCGGCGGCAGTTTGGCAACTATATATACATTTTCTTACGTAATTTATAACAAATAACAGATATGAAAGGCAGAATGTTTTTCACATATGAGCGGCAGCAGTTTTTAAATGTAATAAATTAGCAATGCTTTTATTTTGAAAATAAAATCACTTTACATCCAGTGTAAATGTGGGTATCATAACCGACTTCTTTGACACAGTTGAAAAAGGACTGTTTTCTCCTTTGCAGAGATGCTGTATAGATGTATGATAGGAGGCAAAGGAACCCGTTGCTCCCCACAACCCTCTCTCTAACCAAAGCAAGAATCTAAAAGAGGAATGGCGCTGAACTGAAATGTACACACACACACACTCTCTCTCTCTCTCTCTCTTTCTCCCCCCCTCACACACATACACACACACTCTCTCTCTCTCTCTCTTTCTCCCCCCCTCACACACATACACACTCTCTCTCTCTTTCTCTCTCTCTCTCTCTCTCTCACACACACACACACTCACTCACCCAAACACACTCAACAAAAAAGTTAGGCAAAGAATGAACAAAAACCTCTGGGTCTGAGAGAGAGGAGGGGTGAGAGGAGGTGTGTTAATAGAAAGGAGGGTTCCCAGACAGGCAGCAGGAGCTATGTAGCAGCTCCCTCTCCCTCTCTCTCTTTCTCATTGGGTCTAAGTCTCTCGCTCTATCTCTGGCATCTTAGTGGGGTGGGACCAGCTCCCTCTATGCACTCCAGCTGCGTCTGTCTGTCATCTCATCAACCCCTCCTCCTTGTTGGCATAGACGGAGAGAGACGAGGAAAAAAGAAGAGGAGGGGGTCAGGGGCTCACATACAAAACAAAAGTTGCCCCTACTGAAGCGAAGGCACCCCATACTCTGCAAATTTTTACACCCTATACACACACATGCACACACAGCTCCTTTTTTTCCAGCTCTTTGTCCAATTCCTCTCACTGCACTTGATATAAAGGAGGGGTGGGACGTACGTGAAAGAATTCGCATTCAAATATCTATGACTGTGACCAAGACTGCGAAGGAATGTTAATCTAATAACGCAGATGAAAGCTTAAGTTAAGAACAACTTTGAGAGAGGTCTGAACAGACAGGAGAGAGAAAAAGGATGACTGGACTGAAAACAGAAAACAGAGAAAGGAGAAATCCCAAACGGAGGGGAAATGGCTGAGGTTTTGCATTCCACAAACTTGGCAGTGTTATTTCATCTCCCTGAATGTTACTGCTCCATTTGTTCTTAATGAAAGACCTGGCCCACCATGCACCATTAGATTTAAATCTATTTACTTTCAACAATACGATTAAGAATTCATCCAACCGACATTACCTTCCAAAAGTGGTTTTAAAAAATATATTGTAACTTCAGCTGCAACAAATTTCTTTTTCTTGTGTGATTTGCAATATCACATTCCATTGAAGCCATTTAAGCGATGAGTGAGTTTCATAACCTTGTTTAAAAATCCATTAAGTGCTCTAGAATACTCTTGAGAGCAGATGAGTAAAAACACATTACTCTTCATTTTCTCTTGTGTGTGTTTTCTATATGTTCAATTTATAGTTTAATGTCATGTTTATTGTTTTAAGGAATGTCTGCAAAAATTTCAAAGCTATCTAAACTTGAGCAGCTAGCGGTAGCAGCACTGTGATGTTGAACTTAAGTAGTGGTACTTTGAGCCAAATGCTAACATCTGAGTTGCAAATGCACCATTTTATGACATTTTACTACAGCTGACTAACAATTTTCATGGTAAGATTGGTCTAAGTTCAACATTCAGTGGTCAACATCAGCAGTTAAGTGGCAGTTAACATGCGTTACAGCAACATCAATTGTCACAACACTGAGCTGACCAATTAAATTTGGTCCTGAACTCTCACACACATGAGAAAATAACAATATAAGTACAGATCAAGACTTGTAATTACTTTTGAAATACAATACATTATATAATTCTGAATAACCCACAAAATTTCAGCTGGTTTATGTTCTGTCAACCATTTATGCTGTGTCAACTCACATCTATAGCAGACTCAGATCAGGTTGGACAACAAGCTTCCCAATGTTCACCTGCACTGTTTAGCATCTAAACCTGCATTGGCTAATTAGCAACACAAAGTACCCTTGAAGGTGATGGGAATGGTGCTTCATATCATAAGCCAAATTATTGGATGGGTACAAAGGAGAGTAAGTGATTGAGTAATCAGGGTTACCGATCTGGACGAAATGTAATTCAATCTATCTGATGCTCGATGATTACACACCTCAACCTCATGGTGATGTTATCTTTAAAAAAATGGAATCACTAAGGTCTGTAGGATTCATTCTTTGGGCACTCATTGTTTCAGATTTCACAGCAATACATTCAATATTTTTTGTAATGATTACTAAACCTAAAGATATTTATTTCTCAGTCATAGTGGCTCAAGAAGGTCTGTACCATTTTTCATGGAGAGAAATTGGAACATTGCCGTGCCGACAACCTACAAAAAAATTTTGTTGCTCTTTATACCAACAGGTACAACACACTGGTGGATGGAGTTATCAATAATAAATGTGGAAAATTGACAACTAGGGCAAAAGCTGACAAGACAGGTTGACATAAAGTAAATATCTGAAAAAACTTTATTCAACATTTCATTTCAAAATAATCCCTACAAGATCCTAAACATCACAGGTTACAGGAATGCCTTCTACTGTCAGAGAGAAGCTCTATTCTCTCGAGTCTAGGCAACCCACGCCTGGCCCTTGTAAAATATATGTACAAGGTGTATGAGTTGTAATCAAAGCTCCTGAAGTCAGCCTTACTCCGTCAGGACGAACGGTGTGGAACAGATGGTGGAAAGGTTAATGTGCAGCAACAAGGCGCACTTTGACAGCAAGACACCTCCGATGAAGCTGCATCTGGTAAAATCATGTTTTTTACTTCAATTCGAGATACCAGAGAAAACACAAGCAAAGACAGGGGAACAAGAGCAGATGCAGGAAGTAGACCCCAAAAGAAAAAGCAACTTAAAAAAATTGTAAAGCATTTCATTAGAAAAACTACTATTTTTATAATCTCCAGTTTGATGACATCTAATTTTTCACCGAGAATACCTTTTTTGGGAAACACTACTTTATTTCCAAACTTTAACAAATAAGTAAACAAGTTCATGTAAATATCTTAGTGTACATAAAGCATCTCTGCAAAAAATGCATATATAACCAGAAAAGATAATACTGACTTTGCCATTTTAAGTTCTTCAAAAACCACAGGACAATGTAGGAGACTGATAACCAACATAATGTATGTGTGAAAGTGGACAGGGTGATCTGCTCTGCAACAGGCCAACTGCTGTTTATACTAACAATGGCACAGCTTGCAAAAAAGCCTGTATCTAATGACTTTTACTATCATGTTTTATTTTCTCCTTGAAAAATGGCGACTCAGCGATGCAGAGGATTAGAGTCCAATCTATTGGGGGCTTTTGTCTTGCAAGAAGGCAATTTTCCCTTCATTTGTGAAAATAAAGCTCCATTTAAATGACATCACTTCAGATCAAAAGGTTCTATTTTCTGTTTTTTTATGCCACAAAACTGTAATTGCACAGCAAGATTTGAAATGCAACTATAACAGGATTAGGCTTTTTCCTAGTTTTCCCGTCTGTCATATGTAATAGGGGTGCAAACAGCACAATCTCAACCAGTTTGAGGCAGACATGCAGTGAATTATCAACTTTAACATATACAGCAGTTTCTCTAGTGGTTTCCATTATTATTTCTAAAAAAGATTACGTTAAAGCAAGTGTTCCATGTTCCATTTCATGAGAAAGTTCTCTTATTTCTTTGAGATTTCTTGGTAACAGGTGGTCTAACTAACTGGCTTCTTTACTGATCAAAATTGGCTGCATTTGGACATGTGAATAACCTTAATAATGCTCAAGTTTAAACATACTTTTTTTCCATGTGTGGATTGTGCACTTGCCATATAAAGTAGACTCCTTATAGAGCACAGAAGGATCAGCATGAATAAAGAAAGAAGGAACTGTCAAGAGTAGTGGCCATCTTTTCACACATTCCTGCACTATTACCATCACCCTACACAACATGAATCAGCCTCAGACACTTCGTGTGAGACAGTTCACATACCAAGCCCGGCCTCGTTTTACTCTCTACCCTTTTCAAACACGGCAACATATGAAGAGGGCCCCACAGCCTGGCACCAGCTCAGGACAAATTACATGATTTTTAGACCGTGTGTATATATATGCATACATGTGTGCGTATGTAACTCTCAGACACAAAACAGCACAGGTTTGCAAATTCCAAACACTGTCGTGTCCGGTCCTTTCACAGTCTGTACAGCTATGAAGTGTCTCACCCTGAGGCGACGCCAGAACTTATATAGTCAGTCAGCCATCAGTGCAGAGTCAATATATGTATGTGAGGCTGTGACTTTGCTGCCTCATTCTATTGGTATACCCACTGTAGACTGCACATACACACACTGTTACCAAGGATTCACATACTGATAACCACATCAATGAACACAGGTGGAAGAGTGATGATTTACTGTCAAACACCCAAGAGATATGCATCTGTCAGCATGAAATAAAATTTTGATTTTTGGCTAATTCCATTTGAGTTTGAGTTGCTTTCCATAAATAAGAAATGAACTCTGGCATTCAAACACTTTAAACAAAAGACCATTTAGTATTTTTTAATTAACATTAATTCCCAATGTCAGTTTACATGGCTGTATCTATTAACTGAGCAGCAATAAAGTGAAAGACATTTTTGCAGATTACACAATGGAAAGCCATCCTGAAATTCTTTGAATTGATTTACGTAGAAATAGACCTGAATATTCACATTGTAGTAACCTTTGTTGTAGTAACACACAGGGGTGAAACTGAAAAGAAAACTTTAGCTCTAAATCTATTTTGCCATTAAGGCATTTGCAGTCAGAAAGAATCCTTTGTCCAATAAACCGCAAATTTACTCCTACAAACCCTCCCAGCAAAAGGCTCGGTGCTTCTGGTCCTCATTTTATGACTGTTTACATGCTTGTAAGTCATGTCGTAAAAATGTCGCACCAGTATGTTAAGCTCATGAGGATAATTAAATCAAGGCTTTGAAGAACACCTCCAGCCCTGCTACAAAGTTCAAAAACTGTTTTCAATTTAGTTTTTTTTTTTTTTTTCAGTTGTGATGGGGTCAACGTCAAGCCTTGTTTGGTTATCCTGCTGGACACAGAGAAGGGTGAGGTCACATTCCTCAGATGGCATTGGTGTCCTGTGAAGGAGAGGGGCTTTATTTTAAACACATGTCTTAGAGTTTAATGGAAAAGTCTGATAGTCTATTTAGACTACCATGGTCATCTTCAAGTACATGGGCAGACTTCCACCCTCTCCAGAAACTTTCACATTGAGACGTTGTCCTTCCAAGATATTTAGCCCATCTGTTCACCTATGCAAGTACAGTGAGAGGATGTGTGGTAAAGGAAATGGGAGCAGTTCTCAGATACCCCTCTTAGTGCTTTTACTGAGCATAATGGTTTAATGGATTGTGATCAAATGGCAGGGAGGTGCACCAAGACAGGCATTAAGTCCACCAATGTTGGGGCTGATTTGAAGGATAAAGGTTTGAGCCGCCTCAGGAGAATATAAATAGCCCACAGTACAAAATGGTTTCCTGCTTCTTTACCTTCAGACCTCTTTCTCCCTGTTCATCCAGACAAGAGGAATATGCACAACCCCAGCCTTGAGTATGAATTCCTGTCCTTCCGTGTTAACTCCTGTACTGAGCTAAGGCACAAAAAGGACTTATCCATCCTCCTTGAGGAGTTATCACAGTGACTCATTGGCCATCTACTCAAACTTGATTCCCAATGTTGAAAAAGTGGTGAATAAAAGATTAGAACTAGAACATGTTATCACAAATTTGCGATACATTTATTGTAATCGCAAATGGATCGCATCACTTTTAGAATAAAATCACTGGTTCCTAAGTCTTAAACTATGACAACGCTCAATAGTTGGTAAAATGCCATGGCAACCCATCTAGTGGTTGCTAAGATTTCAGCATCTTACAGTATATTCTATCTTAACTATAATACTATCCTATTTGTCTCAAAAGATTATTTAAAAATACTAGCAGGAGCATTTGCAGCTCAACATTGTCATATCTGGGTGATCAAGTAACCTTTAAACTGTGTGGAGACATGAGTGTGGGTTCCATATGGAAACACAGACAGCAACATTACCAGAATTTGAATGTGACTTGTCGGCAGGCTGCTGCATATAGTTTCTTCCCTGCAGCAGCCTGAGATGAGAGGAAATAAGTGTAGGAGGACCACGGGAACAGTGCAGTATACAAAAATAAACAAAGGAGGCACTTTCACACTAAGGTAATTAGGGTGTTTATGGGAGACGAGAAGGTTCTTGATGGCGCTGCGAGGGAAGAAGACAAGGGAAGACAGAGGGAGGGAGGGGGTAAACTAAGGCTCATTGTTAGCCAGGTGATTTACGAGGGTACAGGAGCTCCCGGGCCCTGCCAGTGGAAGGATAGATCTTCTGTCGCTATAGCACCCTCAGCTCTTTGTATCTATTGTGCCTAGACAGAACTGGGGGCTGTGGGGATGAAAGTGGGTGGAGGGCGGCTGAAGCGATTGTTGGTTGAGTACTGTGGTGCCATTGCAGAGCTGGGGCCTGTACATCTTCACCACAGACAGAAGCACAGATCAAAGGCTGCACTGTTCCCTTTCTCTAAAGCTCACAAGCCTTTGAAAACTTCCCACAACATTTGCACAAGGGATGGTATGCCTCTGCAAAGCTAGAAGTCTGGTGAATATAGCATCTGAATACCAAACACCAATATCTTATAATATCCACAGTACCAGAAATTATCCTGAGTTTCCATTTCAGTGAAGTTGGATGACTGTATGCGCCACAAGATGGGATCTATGCATATGCTGGTCCGTGGCCATGAGTAGATAGATTAGGCGTCTGGTGTATATGAAATGAGGTCACCTTCTCCCTTAGCTCCAGACAGAGGTGGTTGTCTGAATGCCGTCTGCCTTTCTCCACACACTGAACTGTCACCATGCGCCACTTGACCTTTCAGAGCTGTGGCGGCAATGCTCCTTGAGGCAAAAATCAATTACCACAGGGAAACCTGATATCTAATGAAGAAAGGGTATGATCTTGCGTACACATGAGTATGTAAGTGCTCGTGTGTTGGTGCTGTCCATGAATGTGGATTGTGAGGCACTTTGGTCCGTGTCACTGAATCTCTACTGATAATTTCATCAGGAAGGTTAATGGAGTGTCCAACAGCATTGTCCTGGTTTCTGTCACAGTAAACCAAAGCAAGCTAAACACTCTTATTCTCTTCCTTGGTGGCAATTCATAAAATCTAATATCACAGTGACTGAAGGCCTGAATTCAATTAATAAGGTCCTAGAAACTAGGCCAGTGCTGTTTACAAGAACCTCTTCCACACTCTTTGTTCAAATACAATGGTCAAAGTGTCTTGTGGCGAGCTACCTTTTCATACCCTGTGTTAACATCACGCAGGGCCAAGACAAATATTGTTAAATAATATCTGAAACATGTCGAGTCACAATATTCTTTAATCCTATTCAGCCATGTGCACTCCAGCTGAGCAGGGTGACTTGTGTTAATATCAGAGGAGGATTAATATATCGCTGGGGACTATTAGTTTGTCTCCACTCACTGTAGGACAAATGTAGATGATAGAAAACTGTGAGTGGTGTGTAGCATCTCTAGCCAACAAAAACCTCATCAAATTCTTGAAGAGTTTCAACTTGACTTTCAGATTTTCTTTGTGGTTCAAAAAAGCCAAGAGTCTACAGCTGTACACAGACATAGAGGTGCTTTAAGCTAAATAAATCAGTGTGCTAAAATGTTCACTATCAGGCAAAACAGGTACAATTTTCCCAGTAAAGCTAGTGGTAAGAACTGTTTAAAGGAAACATAAATATACTATTAGTTATGAATTCTCCCGTGTCCTGTTAAAATCCTGTATCAGTCAGGTTAAAATGCCAGTCTGATGCTGTACTTTGAAGAAAAACCAGAGGATCGTCAAAGTCACTGGACTTCATTAGTTGGGAATCATGAATATGTGAAAATCTATCTAAAGCTTGTAAAGAATTTCACTAAAACAAAAAAAATGCCAACCTTGTAGTGGTGCTGGAGACCATCCTCTGGGGTTCATGAAAATATATACCAAATGTTCATGGCCCCCACCATAGTAATACCAACCACCAGCCACAATGCTGGCAAACTTTTTCCTTATTACACAAAATTAATATGTTCGCATGAACATTTTCCAAAAGATTAGTCACCAAACAACACATCTAGAAAGGCTACAAATCCTCTTGGCTCTAAATCTGAGAAGGAAACGACTGCTATATTTCCACAGAACATTGTCAAACCATCACTATATGATTTATTTGGATCATTTGGCTGCTGCCCAGGACCGTGCCTCACTCCACATCCAGACTGTAGTGGACAGGGGAGCCTGCTGTGGTAAAGTCAACAAAAAAGAGGTTTGGCCAGTGTTGAGCACCTCAGTGCGCTACTTGAAGTGACCAATCATTCAGGCCTGTGATGACATGTGTGAGGTAATCTGTGCCGATCTCAGATGGTGAAAGCAGATGAAAGTGCTGTGTAGCAGAGTTGTATCTAAATCAGTAGCTTATCAGTCTCATTAGGTGTCTCCTTGCATTTGATTAAATAAATCCGACATGATCCATTTTTACTTTTGCTAACATTAAACAATGGTGGGCCTCTTCGAGCCTGGCCCTGGGGTTGTAGATCTGAATCCTAAATTTACTAATCCATCACACAATCTGAGGATTGTGTGTATGTTTGTGTGTGTGAGTGTGTGTGTGTGTGTGTGTGTGTGTGTGTGTGTGTGTGTGTGTGTGTGTGTGTGCAGGAAATGAAAGAGAATAACCTCATGCATTCCTCTTTGCTCATAGCACCTCATTATGTGAATGGAGTGAGTCTAACACACACAAGCACACGCACTCCCACACACACACTCTTATCTGTGAGTGACAGTGTGAGAAAGCAGCTTCATTCACTGTCTGTCATGTTAAACACTGTCCAATAAATCATTGACCAGTTTATGAGCAGGGGAGGATGAAGGCAGTAGTTAATCTGACCCTATGGTTGGTAAGAGGATGACGAGTTTACTTTATCATACTTCATCTAAATCTCCTACATTTTCTCTGCATGAGGCCAAATTGGCAGCAAGCCCTTTAAAAATAAACAACTGGTAACAAAATGTGACTGCAGGCAAATACAACTGCCAGCAAACGTAGGCAAAGTATTTTCATCTCTTCAAGTCTTCAAGTAGATCAATAATACATGAGGCTGTCTCCTCTGCGATGATTAAAGGTGATGCATCTAAGCGCTACAGGTGCTGCATCACCAAATCTTGGTGCTTTCAAATTTTAGTTAGTAAAACATATGTACAGTCTGAAAGTGATTTTTTTTTCAAAGATGTGATAGTATCCAAGACAAAAAACAGGAGCAAGTGCTATAGTAAGAGGATATTAGAAAAAGACACATGTGGACCACTCAGTCCTGCAACAGCTGCAAAAAAAAAAAAAAAAAAATCCCTAGTAATAAGATGTTATGTTGTTTGACCTTGGAAGTTACTAACAGAGAGAGTGTTTACTGAAACATTTTCCCCTCAGCGATTAACAGTTTGAAGTATGTAAATCAATGTTCTGTTGTGACTGCTGACATTTTTAGGGGATTACAGCTGTCTCATTTCTACATCTTACATTTCCTGCTCGTGCAGAGTCAGCCAGCACTGACAGGAGTCCTGGCCAGCACTCTAATACCTCCCCAGATGCTGGTCAGAGCTGGGCGAAAGGCCACATCCAATCAGTAGCACCACCAGACAATATCAAAGACCAGTGGGCGAAAGGAGATGGGATTGGATGGCGGCGTAGAAGTAGTAAGGTGAAGGAAGACAAAATGAGAGGTTGAATCTCATCAGCTTGCTTTTAAAGATGAGTCACCACAGAGCAGATTATTGCGCAACATCCAGGACAGTAGATCCAGATAATGGGAGACATTGAACAGAGAGATTATTGAGTTCCACCAACAATGAAAAGCAATGACCGTGAGCAAACATGACAATGGAATGAGTTTGCTCATATGGAAGGGAGGAGCAGGAGAGGTAAATGTCACTTTAGTTAGGAGGGCAGACACATGGTGGGTCAAGCTGGTGGTTGAAAAAGACTTCATGGCATCATTTACCTGCATCACCACCTGCTGCCATGCTAGAGGTTGGCTGTTGGTGGGGTTGGGAGGCAGGTTGGCACGCTCTAGTTGCAAGGTGACGTTGCGACGCTCTTCCTCAAGGGCTCGGGTCAGCTGCTCAAAACGTGCTTCCTGCTCTTTCACTGAGGCCAGGATGCTGGCGGCTGAGCGAACATCATAGTCCTCCATGTCCAGTGTTGGTGGCAGTAGTACAGATCTTCCAAGTTGGGAAGGGAGGGGAAGAGAAGGAAGAGGAGGAGGAGGAGGAGGCACCAGGTCATTAAAGACACCCAGACCCAACAAGTTGGGTGAGAGGCATCAACAGGCTGACACATGCCTCAAGACTTATTTATCAGCCAAGATTGGACACTGATTTGGTTTAACAACACAAGCTTTAGATGATCATCATGAAAAAAAGCCCAACATGACACACAGAGCAATTAGAATGGATGGCTGAGTGACTGGGGAGGTAGTGTCGTAGCAGGATGAGTCTATCTGTTACAATCAAATCTGATTAATTTAGACTAATTTTTTGAGCCAATACCCTGAAGGTTCAAATTCATCTACAAAGGATGACTGCACAAGAAAGTCCGTGATATTAGCAGCAAAGCAGTACAATAGAGGGGATGCTCTGCTGAGTGCTAATTATGACTTTCCTTTCAGAAGTTTGAGTCTCCCTTGCAATTAGGACAATAATGGCACCATTGATAACACTCAGTATAGTTTTGTTGGGACATCAGCGCTGTATAAAAAACAATTTCAAATACAACACAGGGACAGAAACAGTGCACAGTCACACAAAAAAACAAATATTCTTGTTTCCTCACATCCAAAAGATGGAAAGGAATGATCACATCCCTACAAATGAACAGTCACAACCAGCATGGAGGAATGGTGCTGTGATTGGATGCGCACATGCAAAGAGCCACAATGCATTCTGACACACAAGCACTGTAGCAGGCACAAATCCAACACATGCAAACTTCCCCACAGCCACCCATGCGGACACCTGGGCCTAGTATCACACACTCGCACTGTCTATAATAAACAATCCTGATTTCCAGATAACAGTTGCAAGTCACAGCGCAAATCACTGTCACACACACCCTGATATCCATAACTGATGGTGGCGTGATATCAAGGGGTTTGACAGCACAATAACAAATGGGGTTGGAAATACCAATCCACAGCAATACAGACCGAATAGATAAGCAGGCAGAGACGTTAGAAAACAGACATCCCCCACTCTAACAGAGGCAGAGGGATGAGACAAGAGAGAAGAACGGAGAGCTGAGGGAGAAGGGAAAGAAAAACAAGGGGAAGACAAGAGAGAACAAGCCAGATGTTAAAATAGAAACGGAAAGCAACAAACAGCACAAGGCACAGTATCATCTGTGTGCATTTCAAAATAAACATCCGTAGTTTGTTCTTCATATTTTCTTCATGACCATGTAAGGATTTTATTACAAATTGTATTATCCAAAATATACATTTATTTTCTGAGCTGGATGAGCAGCGCAGCATCATGGTTGAGGTTTAGGAACATGGTCTAATGGTCAAAGCAAATAAAGTCATGTTAAGTAACAGATGGTTAAGGTTAGGAACCAGTCCTGGTCATAGTTAAAGAAAAGCAAACATCCACTGATGGTGCATACATTCCACAGTCACTGGTATTAAAGGTTCCAACACTCTGCCCACCTTGCATCGACTGGGTCAGATTGTCCTGTTTTATGAGGTGGACATCAGTAAAGTTTGTTTGGATGAGGGTGTCACTGGGGACCCACGGTGTATTTCTGCCCCAGTGCCCTGAAGCAGGCTAATGTCTATTTCCCAAAACATTTCATTTTTACATTGTACAAGCAATCATTTCTCATCTCCTGTGGTATTTGGATGTGACATAATGTTCTGTCCTTGGACCTGGACTGTTCGAGACAGAGTGAAAGATGTTTGTTGAGCAGTTAGCATAGGGAAAATCACAACACAAGGCAGCGGCCAACATGAAACTGCAGAATCAACTGAGGCGTACATGTCTAAAACATCTCAGATTGTGGTTGGAAATTAGGGATTTACAATAGAAATGTAAGGTAAGGCAAGAAAAACAAGGTTACAATAAAGAGGACACTGAATCACATGACACATTGTATCAAACAATATTGGGATCTGTATAGATGATCTTCTCCCTAAAACCAACGATCAAAGAGGGGCAGTTTGGCTCAGTGGGGGATGATCAATGTAGATGCAACAATTAGAATCCAAAACAGGTCGTATGACAAAAACAAAATGTGTGTGTGTGTGTGTGTGTGTGTGTGTGTGTGTGTGTGTGTGTGTGCATAAACAATAATCATTCTTCACTGTAGAACCTGGTGAGTGTGAGGCCCTTATTCCCTTTGAAGCACACAATCCCTCTTTGATGTTTGTTGCGCGCTGATCATTTATTTATCTGGAGTGGAGTCTCGTCTGACACAACTCTTCCTCCATTCTTCCTCACAAAGCAATACACGTCGAGGAGCCTGCATTTTCAAAGTTAAACTCCACATCCATGGGAATGAAAGAATCCTGTCCTTTATGAGAAGGTCTCTCTCTCTCTCTCTCTCTCTCTCTCTCTCTCTTTTTTTTTTTCCCTTTTTAGGAGTCAACTTTTTTAAAACAACATTAAGTCACCGGTAAGTTTAAAGTCGTCAGCTGGTAAGTTAGTCTCAAACTGGATTACAAATATAGCTCTCTTATCTATTTTTTAAGATATCCAGTACTTCAGATAACTGACAGCGGTTAGTTCCCATAAGCCACACTGATTGGATATTCTTGATGACGGACTCTAATGACTCACACCTCTAAAGGGTTGTGGGGCCAACTTAACCATTGCTTCCTGAGTCATAAAGGGAATAATATGGCAGGCATGTCAACTACGCCCCACAGCTTATCATTAAACACCAAATTCTGGGTCTACTTAAAATAGCTCAGAATGCACAGGGAGGGGCATCTGAAGAATTCCCCTCTGCCATCATGACAGCCCTGGTTTTTTTTAAAGCTTTGGCTCAGCAGATGTTCACTAATGGCTTGGGTCAGAGGGGATAAAAACACAGCCAAGGTCTGCATGTTTAACCCAATCCTCAATTACAAACGCTCTAGTTGGTCCCAACTTTAAGCGATAGAAACATACCAAAGAGCAACTCCAAGGGCAGCAATGTCATCTGTGGATGCCACAAATGGAAGTATATGAGTGGAAGATATAATGATGAAACAAAGATATGAGATTCAAAATATGGAATTATGTTTAGTTAATCCCACAAAGGATAGATTTTTTTACTCTACAGGTATAAGAATCTTTAATTAAGAGGGAAAAAAGAGGTTGCATGTGTGGAGTTGATGCTGCGCCTCACAACAAGCTTGACTTGCTGCTGTTGCATAGCTTTTCCTCAAGAATAGATGCACTTCAGCACAAACCTTCCATTCTAAAAATAGCCCAGTAATAAATATATCCACACACGCAACCACAATTTTGAGTGCAGATCGGCAGATGAGATGCAGCGGTTGTTCACTTCAAAGGCTTGCTGGAAAATCCTGGAATAAATCCTTGGCACCTTATTCATCAGCTCCGCTGGACTCTCCTAAAACAAATCTTCCAATGACAAGACACTCAGCCATCAAACGCCTCTCTGTTGTAAAATGTGAGCATTTAACTGATGTTATTCTCAAGAAAGGCTTTAAATGAGTGAGCCTCTAGAGGTCTGGTTATCTGACTATATGACAGTACAACTAAATCATAAAAATATTGCTTCAAGGTAGAAGAATATCCTATGTGACCACAGTGAAACCTTGATGATTCCCTTGTTGTCAGGATAAAATTCATGTTTGTGTGTTAGGAAATGTCTCTGGCTCCAGCAGCCTGCAGCAGTTCTGACCACAGTAAGCTGCAATGACAATATTTGATCATTATTCCTTTGGTATCCTCTGGTAAAAAAAAAAAAAAAAAAAACATCACAAACTGGGACAGTTGGTATAAGTATGCAGTCAACTGACATTATACGGTGCGACAAGATTTATGGCTGGTGATGTTGTACTGCAGCATTTTCCTCTCACTGCCATTTTTAAAACTACCAGTGTGGAACGTTGCCAACTGCAGCTTTAGCCACAAGGCCACGCTGCATCTGTAAAAACCTCCCGTTCCACAGGACTGAGTATAAAGATGTCATGCTTTCATTTCATGGCCACTCTCTTAGAAGAAAGTCAGTCTGGTTAATTCATGCTAAATAACTGGTGATGGTTTCTGTTCTGGATATGATACGCCAACACTCACAGTCAAACAGGAACTAGAGTTTCATCATCATTTATTAGCAAAAGCTACACACTAGTTTTACAAAGTCTAGTTAGACAAAAGTCATATTGCATGAACATAATAGGTGCCACTCCAAATCTCATTAATAATCTGAGAAGCATAAATAAAATAGGGGTGGGGGCAACCCAGTGCTCATTGGTGCATAAACCTTCAGCAGCAGGTTTAAGATATGATGTGTTAATTTATGAACCTCAGATGTGGTAACAGCCAGGCTACCCCGTGGCTAGTGTTGAAATTTACACATTTTAACAGAGTTTAAAGAGACACAAGAGTTATATTAATAATCTCATCTAGTTCTCAGCTACAAAGTCTATTGTATTTTTATAAGGAACTCACATTGAATCCACAAATAACCAAGTTTAACGATTGTGCTGTCAAGTGAGATGGTTTGGAGGTGTTTTAGAAATAATGGTGAATGAAATCAAGTGTAACAAGAATGCCCTTGATGTCCAACCCCTGTGCAGAGAGCAGCTACTGAGGAATGTGTGACAACACTAGATTTTAGAAAAGAGTTCATCAGAGGAGAAACTGAAACTATGTTGTTGTGACAGTCAAGGTCAGATTATGAGAAAAATAGCTTTAGCGGTGCACCGTCTGTTTGGTCCGCAGAAGGAGTGTGTAAGAAAATAAAAATGAATGTACAGCTGTGACAAATCAGTCTACTCTCTGGACCAGCTCGACTTTATGGTATCTTCTGATTCTCAGTGAAGCCTGATTCACGTTGAACTCAGAGTCTTTGTGTTTATTTGTGACTATAATTCATGTGGGGAAGGGTCTGAACCCATCTGGCCCTGGTGAGGATTGCTCTCCTGCAGTATTATTTAAAAATGTCTTGCTTTAACTTTTGTCTCATTTCAAGAATCAAAGACACAAAACAAGTCTCAGTAGCTACAGATCTGAGGCTGCCCTGAGGAGAGGCAGCATGTGGTATGCGTCTGGAGGCGTTTGGATGCTGGGTTACAGAGGGGACGGGGGAACAGATTGGGAGGCAAAGGATGAGGATAATTGAGTGTGACCATCGGTGCCTGATATTAAGTTAAAAATGTTCACCTGATTAGGGACTAGGTGGGTGGTGGGGTCCTTCCTCCACCCTTACCAACAATGTGTCCCTTTCCAGAAGCCGTAATTGTGGCTAAAATTAATTCCTTGTCTAAAACCATCTGACGCCCATCTGAGGATGCTGCTCTCAGTGGCACAACTGGGAACTTAAAAACACCTGCTCCTCTAACTGTGTGTACATGTGTGCGTGTGTGTGTGGGTGTGTGTGTTTGTGTGTTGATGGTGTGAGCATTTGTCAATCCACCTGCTTTTGTTGTTGATGGTAAATACATTCGCATAATCAGAAGGGGGTACTGCTCCAACTGAAACTGTCATTTCACAGCCACTAATTTCAGGCTCTTAGGAGAATTTCTCTCCTTAGCTAAGCTGTCCGATATGTCTAAGCTCCTACAGAGACTCAGTGACAGGTAAGTGATTCATCATAATGACAATCTGCTGTGTCGGGAATCTTAGCTTACTGATAGAAGAATTTGAAGAGTTTTCTGACTGTTTAAAAGTGCTACTCACGATCGCCGCAGTCACTTTGAATTAGTCCTGCTTGTGAGAAAAACAAAGCTGTTATTCATTGCTGAATGCCAGATGCGACAATTACCATTTTTCAAAACGTTTCAAAATGTATCTGTAGAATAGCAAAGCCTTATCTGTTTTTGTAAAAACATCACGTGTTAAATTGATTTTGATTTTTTTTTGTTTTGTTTTTTTTTTTTTTTTTGGAAGAAGAAAATAAAACACAATGCACAATGGATGTACGTGACACATTCTGCAGCCAGTTCATTAAATGGACAGTTAGTGGAAGATGATTGTCAAATATCTATTATTCTGATGAATAACAGTGAGTGACTATAGCTAAAGATAAATTACAGATTGTGGGTTTAAAATATGTTACATACAGGACTGTGTAAGTAAGTTATATAAGTAAGGGATAATGCCCAACGAGGTGGTACAAGCGGGATAATGCCCTTCAAGGTGTCCATTATCAGAAATGAATGGACCTCGGGGAAGCAACCATCCTCCACTTTGTTGGAAGGTTCATGCCTCCGCATCGTCCAATCATTTCTGATAATGGACACCTCAAAGGGCATTATCCCGCTTATACCATAGTGACTTAAGAAATAAATAAATATTAAATTAAATATTTACACCTCAATGTGTTTTAGAATTATTTTTACAACTGACAACTGAGTGGACTATTTAATATCTCCCGTCTGTAGACGTTGCCAAGGGAACCCGCTGTGGCCGCAGCAGTTGATCAGTGGAGGGAAATGAGATGAAGGCTTAACCTTACGTTAAGTGATACAAAGTATCATTTCAGAAGGCCAGCGCACTTCTTACTGCTTGTGTGTGTCCAGAGGATGATGTGAAATTTTATTTCAAAGAGTCAAAGTCCTCAAACTGGCAAAACTGTATTCTCTTCCTTCCTTGGTCGACTGGACAGACGCATAAAAAAGTGTCATTGAGAGATGTGGCAGTGTAGCTCTCAAAGTTGATATCCATCTTTTTGTGATGTTTTTGTGATGTGTTCATGTTGTGTTTTAGTGTTAACTGCCCATTTCGTGGTTTTCTTTGTGTTCATCTCGTCCTTGTCATCCTCTAAATTGTTCAGTTCCTCCGGTGTCACTTTCTTGTGTCGCTTCTTCTTCTCTTCTTTCTTTCTCTTCTGCTGCATCCCAGTCTTCAAAATTATCAAATTCACCAAATAGGTTAAAAGAAAAGATAAAATCACTCATGTTTTGTCTTCTGTCTTGCAGTTGTGATAAATAAATGGTGAAATAACGTGTGTTCCGAGTCTCTGTTGCTATGGTTACCAACTAGTTTGAGACAGCGCAATAATTTAGAACTATCATCAGGCAATTTGACCGGAACGTCTTTATGGGTGTCCGTTACCACTTTTTAACACCCTGCAGCCAATCAGAATTGAGTATTCACCCAGACTATGGTATAATGTAGTTATGGGTTTGTTGATTGTTGGGTCACTGAAGCACTGCTGGGACAACTTGTACTTTGTACAAATGTCCTGTATTTTCTTATTATATCTGCATAAAGAAGGAAAGAAGCACTGCTAAAACAAAACATATGGGGTGCCTATAGCTTTTAGACAGTACTGTATATATAAATAAATAATGGAAATAACAAAAATGTAATGTCATCGGGAATGATCGTCTATCCAATTTAGGATTCCAGTCATTGTAGCTTTGAGGGACATTAAAGTGGGTGTTAATGCCCAGAGGGATATTACTGAGTGATGCCCGGATAAGCGAAGCTTAGCGAGGTGCATGGAGTCCATAGCTGATCACTTTCACAGCCACACAGACATTTCATCCTTTTTTCTTTGAACCGCCTCTCTCTGTGAAGGATTTCCGGCCGGAAAATACTGACAGACACATAAACACATGCCTGGCTACACACAACATACTTTTTTAAATGCAAATGCATTTCTTTGTTAGTTTCATTGAAGGGACAGAACTGTTTGTGAAGACTTAAACACTCTTTTGCTTTATCAGAATAGAAACATGCAACAGAAAACTGTACTCTGGATGTGCAAAGCTTCTAAAATCAGTAATCTGTTTAAATGCTTCTCTTTCATAACATTTGTTAGCACCGCTTTGCATCATGAGGTTTTACTCTGAGTCCTTGAATGTCTGTCCTTTTTTCTTATAGAGAGTAAGGAGAACGGACACAAAAAGACTATCACCAAGCTTTTAGAGCAAATGTATGCAAAGAAATTCCACTCTGTGACAGCACATAGGACATCCAAATTGCAATTAAGTGTCTCAGGTTGTACCTAACAACAGGTGACTGACTTCAAACATGCGATTTCACAGCTGAGTCTGTCTTTAGAGATTTAAAGCGGAACAGACATCCTCTCCTCTTCATCGCTAAAATATGTTAAAACCTGTAAAGAGAACTAAAACTGTGATTTTCGACTGGCATTTGCCTGAGCTGATTCAGCTGTGTGACTTAGTGAAATGAAAGCATGTTTCCTGGAGGGAAAAACCCGTTTTTTGAATATTTTGAAATAAAAATCATACAAGAGGCACCTTGGTGACAAAGTGAAGTAAAGCTGCCTTAAGGAGAGATAACACAGAAAAGTGAAGTTTTGGATTTTTCAAGTCAAAAAAAAAAAAAAAAAAAAAAAAACTGTGAGGAATGTAGAAATGTAATTACTGCAATGATGAGCTGAACAAAGTGATTAAAGGAGGCTGGAGGTGTAGAGAGACAGAGAGAGGAAGACAGAGATGGAGAGAGAGGTGGAGTGGGGAAGTACCTTTGATGTTGGTGAATGCCGTCAGACCACAAGTAGACTGAGGACAGGCGTAGCTCTGTTAAAGTTGACTCGTTTGTTCAGTCCGCCAGGGGAGATCTGTGGATAAAAAACAAGGATGTGAGAAATCAGCATTCAACCGACCTGCTGACACTGCATCATTAATATAGGGCTTTTATGTAACTGAGACATACTGTATATATGTATAGTATCATCACAACAGATTCACACCCACCATATTATAGTTTTTCTTTTGTCAGCCATTCTTCACTACAAACATCCATGTTATGTGTGGAAACATATCATGGATGTATTTATTTTCAGTCATTAGGCCTTGTTGTAGCATGAATCCAACCAACCACCCTATCTTACTATGTTGCTTATCTTTTCCCACCATTCTGTATCATTCCATTCATAACATTCTGTAATATAGTGCGCTACCCCCTGCAACACAAGGACATTTCATTAATGCATCAGAGGACGTAGACACAGTATGTTTGACCACTGAGGTTTTATAAGTAATTAGCAAAGGTTGGAGCACATGTAGGAATGTTTACATTAACAGTCAAGAGTTAATTTCTTTCCATTCCTACAACAAAGCTAATTATTGCTCAGTTATTGTTTTTATTATTACCTTTGTGCCATTTGTACCATTTAAAGGTGTCAGAGAATTAAAAAAGCGTTTTCACCTCGGTGAGGGCAGTCAATCAGTGTCAAGTGCTCGCATTTCATAATGAGGTTGCCAGTTAAGCTCGAAAAGATGCCAAATATGTGTAAAACCACGCGTTTAAATCCCCCACCCTAAAATATCTTTTTGAGAGGTTTTTATGAAGCTTCTGAGGCATTACACATCCAACCAACATTTTATTGTATATATGTCACATCAAAGAACAAGGATCAAAACCCTGTTCAACCATTTTCTGTCACCTTTAAGGTTATTCATTCAATGAAAACTGCAGCTATAAATACAGCCTTGCAGTTGACTCAGCCAATCAGTCCAGTTGCAGGTGATTAGTGCTTAAATTAATAAATTATGGCCAAAAACATAGGATATTCGCAGTCACAGTAATGCGATGTGCATAGTCATAAGAGTAATGTCAAACATGGAGCATCTTATAAGGATCTGATCTACTCAATTCCTCACTGAACATTTGAGGCAGAAGGCTGTCTGGTCAATATTTCAATCTTAATCAATCAACGCTTACTCTATACAGCGAACTAATGCTCTAAACTGACCTTAGTATTCACACTGCACTACCCCAGAAATGTAGACATCTCAGTCACACATAAAAAGAATCTGCTGCCAAATCCTGCAGTTGCTTCTGATGCATCATAAAATGGATCAATCCACCATACACACCAACCTGCCCACAGGCTCTGCTGCTTTTGATGGCTGAGGGAACAAAAGCCTGGCAACAAAACCAGTGGATGGACTGAACCCCTTGAAGATGTCACTGATGATGAAATCAAACCCACCCTCACGCACACATGTTCCACAAAGGATTTTCATTTTATGATCGCAGCTTTAATAAGATGTAAAGTTTCCACAAAACTTGCCTCATGCTTCAAGAAAGACTTGTTCACTCTAGTGGTAGTTGAACATCTATTTATAAAAAAGAGAAAATACAACTCCCAAATTGAGTTCATCAACAGTTCATCTCAAATATTAGCCAGTTTCCAAAGATGCAGCTGTGGTTCAGACTGATTCCTGATGCTTAAAAAAGAATAAAAGCAATTTTCTGTGAAATGGATGAAATGCAAAAGAACAAAAGTTGTTTTCAATGCAGCTTCATCTGCAACTTAAAGGTTGTTTTTGGACATTTTTAACTCAGTGGATATGAGACATTTTCAAATATATATTTGAACTTGCATGAATTTATGCTGTTTGTCAGAAATATGAACTAAAGCTTTACGATTTAATATATAGGCAGGTCTCCTCATGGTAAGTATTTCCAGACACAGCTCTGACTCCAGGAGTGCAGTGTTTCATTAACTCTGATCAGAAGGCACCCACGGTCTGTTACAAGTAAAATTCAAAACAAGGATAAGTCTTGTATCGATACAATCGATACAATCAATAAGTCAGCTTTTCTGTTGAGGCTTTCACTGGTGTTAGGATAAGGATATCTCTTCATTTCCAGGGACTCTGAGGCGTGTTCAAAGACAGATGGCCTCCCAGCACCTTCCTGGTACAGACATCAAAGATCAAGCTAAGCCCACACACATAAATGATCACCTCATTTCTTTCTGTCTCTCTCTCTGGATTGTGGATGAAACCTTACATTGGTCCTGAACGGATATTACTGTGACACACATTCGCAGCAGAGCTTCGATTAGTATGCATTTTATTCAACTTAACATGATGCAATACTCTTGTAAGTGACTGTTTCCTCTGGGTTTGCAGGTCAGCAGCACAACAAGCCGGTTTGGGAGCCAAAAAAAATTGATGGACAGTGATGATAAATGGATAAATGATGCTTCAGCTTCCCTCGACTCACAGCACTTAACCTCCCAGCTGCCTCTGTGGGGCTGATCAGAGGTCAGTGGTAGGAGAGTGTGATTATTTTGGGTGGCAGTCAAAAGTTCCTGTGGCTAAAGAGGTGTTTTAACACAACACTGACAAGTATTAGAGATGTTTCAAAGAGCTGCAGCTGTGAGGAGAACATGTGATAACAAGACACTGCTATAAAGCAGTTTGTATGTTCAAAACAGCTCTCGTGGGTAAATGAAGACATTAAAACGTCAGTGGCCGTAACTCAAGCAGATAGAATGTCATACTCCCAGCACCTACATCCAATCAGATTTATTCACCCAGCATCCAGTCAGATACATTTTCTCTGCTCTTGGTTGTGTGAGCACGTCGACAAGCTCCAGCGCTGCCCCTGACGCCACTGCCGCTATTTGACAGTAATAACTGCAGAGGCCTCATGCAATATTTGTGCTTCATATCAGTGCCTGATACCTCACCTGCTGTGTATTATGCAGACAATTGAATATTCTATCATGACTTGGCCCCCTTCAACCTGCATCGTTTGGAGCATACCGGTGTAAGTCTGTGATTAATATTGTATGCAGAGTGAGGGTTAGCTAGCTGACTGACTGAAGGGCTTAATAGGGAAATGTTACACTGATCAAGGCCTTTTCCTCCACTGTCAGTGTCCCTGCACACTCACATGGAAGAACTGCAGTCATGTATAAATGACCAAGTGGCAAAGCAGACACTGTCTGTGCGGGTCTGTGCATTTGAATCTTTTCATACATGCTACTGCTGAACGGTGAGCAACCTGGTTGACTGTTTGGGCAATTATGTAAATGAAATGCTTAATGTGAACGTGAAACTTAAAACATAAGTGGTAGCATTAATTATGTAAGACTACTGTGCTTGTGGGTTAATAATGTCCTCTACCAAGGAGACAAAACAGACCATACAGCCAATACAGCCGTGTTTGATCTAGTGCCGCCATCATCAGGAGACCAATTTTTGTTATTACCTTCCAAAAAAGAATTTCCATAGCTGGGATTTGGTTTAGGCAACTGAATCAGTTGTGGTTATAGTTATAGTGACAGTTCATGTGCTCATTTTCTCTCTGTCACTGCGAGTTCTTGAGGTGCAGTGTAACATTTACGCAAAGTTTGAATATATTTTCTGAAGGCCTGATGTCACAGTGAACATGACCTTTAACCTTTGTCCACTGAATTCTAATCAGTTCATCTTTGTGTCCAAGTGAACATGTGCTAAATTTTAAAAATTCCCTCAAGGCTTTCTTCAGTCATTGCATTCATGAGAATAGGATAGACAGATGGACAGTTGGATGAACTACGCTATAACATTGTCAATGGTCCAAAGACAGTAAAAATCTGCCCAGCAGCACAGACAACACTCAGTAATTAACATATCTTGTTTGTTTAATCAGTGTATAAACAGAAATATAACAATTACATGTTGTGGTTTTGTTGTAATTATTTCTTGGTAACATTGGTGTCAAACGATTCTTTTGAAAGAAACCAGCACTGACTGTTGGTGGTTATTTTTGCACATGACCTTTTTGAGAATTATTAGCACTCTTGTTTATATATCAAGCAAACTCCAAGTCATCCAATTTATCCTATTTCTCTACAATATATACTCTAATAGAGGAGAAAAACATCAGATGGGTTGGGGCTTCTGTACCCTGACAGAATCCTTTGACAACACGACATTACCACATTATTGTTCAGCCGAAGGCAGAGCTACAGTACACTGTGCTGCAAATGCTCATCCAGCGTGAGCAGAAAGTGTTTGCATGTGAGAGCAGCAGCTAATTAAGTGGTCCAAAAGAAAATTACAGACCACCATCATTAGTCCAGACAATCAGTCAGGCACGCGTCATGTGAGAAACAAGAGCGGTTTGGTTTTTAGGACTCATGTATCCTGGAGAGGTGACCTTGGCTAACTTTCATTTAATTTAAGGCAGGAAGAAATGATTCACCCTCATCAGAGCTTACCACTTCTCAAGATGTAAATAAAGAAGAAGAGATAGAAAGAGAAAAAAAAAAATTCTCTGGCAAAGACAGAAAGATTTCCTGCCAAAACAGAGTAGCACAGCACACTGGGAAACTTGAACGGTGTAGGGGAGGAGAAATTGATTGGCTTGTATGTTCTGTTTCCCCTTTTTTTCATTACATATTTCACCAGGTTATTTTGAAAGTTTAATTTGTTACAGAGTCATTAGAGACAGACTGTAATGCAACCCCTGAGCCACAGTCCTCAACATCATCACCTAATGAATACGCACGTATTACAAACCAACATGGGGAATATCCTGCTTCATGCATCAGCGTTTGCAGCTCCCCGCTGTGCTCTTTGACTTTGTGACTGTAGTTGATGTTAGATTCTTTACAGGAAAAAATAAATAATATCATTTTTTC
Source organism: Polydactylus sextarius (assembly GCA_016801845.1). Lineage (NCBI taxonomy): Eukaryota > Metazoa > Chordata > Actinopteri > Polynemidae > Polydactylus > Polydactylus sextarius. The sequence goes on from CM028915.1 coordinate 3,264,098, forward strand.
GCTTTTGGCTCTGTAAAGAGAAAAATCATAGCCTTGATCAAGCAAACCAGGATGGATTGGAAATACATGTAGAAACCTGTTAGCTTGTTAAACTTTTCAAGTGAGGTGGAAGCAAAGTACATACAGACTGGAGGTCATAACTTGTGATAATAAATGAGGTTTGCTGGTGGCAGAATAAAAAAAGGCAGTTCAATGTGAAGTGTTCTTGTTACTAAAGTAATTTACCAGGAATGTGTACCTGCGTGTACTCGATTGCCAGTGCAGTGCATTAATGGATGATATTACAATATTTTGGGCCAATAGTTTATGCAAGTAAACATAATTACCCTCTTTTTTTGCCAGATGAATATTTATTTTTTAATTCAGCACTCTGTGAGAAGGCCCCTATCTTCCATCAACATGGAGGTAACTGTAGTGAAGGATGGACAACTTTATACCATTTGAACTGACCGAAAGCACTAATAATAATAACAATCTGTTTCATGACAAATCAATAGCAAAGTTTAATATTTAAAAATATTGCCATTTGTAAACCATGGTCATATTTTCTACTACTCCACTATACAAAAACCTTTGTGGATGGGAAGTAATAACCTAGCATGGCATATATGAACTAACGTTCTGTCTCTGTGGCTCTGTGGTCTCAGCAGCTGCTGATGGTCTGATAGTCTGGTGTAAAGGGGTTAATATGACCTCTGGCCCACTGAGAAATCTGTTACTGCTTGAACAATCCAAAGGGGGGTGCTGCCCAAGTCCACTCATGTCTCTTCTGACACAGAGTCTTGACTTTCTTAACTGAGGAGATACAAACTCTATCTTCCCAGCTAAAGCTTTATGTACTCAGTCAATACAATTCTCCACATAAAGACCTTTATGTATTGCTGCTGAACGTGGTGTAGACAAGTCATCTAACCTCAGTAAAAAATAAAAAATAAAAAAATGTTGGCATGTTTTCCCTCAAAATGATAAATGGCATTGAACTTAAAACAAATCCTGGCACAGTTTGAAGAATAAGAAGCAACAGAAAGTCCTTAACACTTTAAAATATCAGATCGCCTTGTTTTTATCGGGATCCAATGATAAGATTTCTAAGCTTCAAAGGATGATTGATTAAAGCTGAAATCTTTTAGAGGGTGAGTGTGCACATCCCTATCACACTCAGCAGCAAGGAGGAGTTTTTTTTTAATGCATTATAGCTTTAAATAAAAGATCCATTGGAGATTTGTATATAATGGGGAAGCCCTCAAATCTGGACGTCAATTATGTAACAAGTACAACCTCTTACTGAGGAAGTACTGGCTTCTCATCAGTATCCATCAAGACATATGACTTTATCTGGGGAGGAATCAGAGAAGAGGTGAGTGAGGAAGAGGAGGGAGGAGATGGGGAAGGAATTCCTCAAGGAATGAGGCAGTGTGTGTGTGTGTGTGTGTGTGTGTGTGTGTGTGTGTGTGTGTGTGTGTGTGTGTGTGGAATGTCAGAGAACAAACATTGCTCTAGGACTCTCACATATCCATATATATGTAAAAATGACTGTTATCATTAAACAAACACTGATGTGGACAGAAATTAATTACACTGTGAGAACGACTTGCATCATTTCTCCTGACTGATAGGATTTAAAGCCTCATATACAAAGACTCTAAACAATTAACATTTATCTGAGTCTAAATTGTCTGATGTGACAAAAGCCATAAATTAACTCAAGTTTTATTTAAATGATGCACTACACGCCTGCTGAAAATGACTGTGAATTAAAGGGCGACTGAAATGCTTCACATTTCGCATCTTTGTCAATATTTTTTTTCTAGTGTGAGCCACAGATCATTACACAATAAACACTTTGTTTACAGGACATAATGTTACAGTAGCAAGTGGGTGAAAACTGCAGGAGAGAGCAGCTGATTAATTGTTGACAATCCTGAATCTAATTGCAGTTAACTAGTGAGAAAAAAAAAACAACAGCAACAACAATCAGCTATTCATGTGAAATGAGGCTTGAAACTGCTCCAGCATGTGCATGTGTGTGCACGCGTGTGTAGACAACTTCCAGCATGAAGGTCATCATTGGTGCCTCGACACTGACAGTGACATTTCCTGTCATAAAGTCAGCTTTGATAATTAACTTGAGTTCTAGAAAAAAGGAAGTGGTAATTACGTCTCAAAAATGAACATCTACATCAGACAAACTTCACACAGCTCTGTACTGAGAACATAATTACTAATCAGTCCAAGCTTCTAACATCCTCCGAATAACATTTTGGCCCTTTAACCGGCTGCACCTTCCCCCTGGGGGCAGGAAGCAAATTCAGACAAATGTAATTGGCCACCGCTGTATTTTCTGGTAAAATAAAGCTGCTATTTTTAAAAATGGGAATATAAGGCCCAATTTCCTGAACTGGGCACGTAAAGGCAGCTCCACCGAAGTGAAACTGGCCACTGGAGACTTGAAGAACATGCTGAAAGTAACGGCTACAGCTTCTCACAAGGGGCCCTTGTCTGGCTTTCTTTTTTTGTCACGTATGATTAAACCGCTAAGCGACACGAGGCTTTCATTCCTGCAGATAGAACAACTCACTTGTGAGACTTGTAGGCGTACATCTGCACCAGCCTCCCATTCAATTATTTGACTTTTGTATATTTGCATTTTAAGGAAACAATTCACTGCAGCAATACCAATTCTCATCCAAAGAAAGGTTCAAAGGGAAATGGGCACTGTAACAGAATCCATTCTGTGTTATTTTCATAACGTCTGAGCCATATTTGCACTGTGCTGTGTGGCGTCTTGTGTGAGGACGAACTTAAACAGTTCTTGTTGAACAGTGACAGGTTTGAAAGGTGAGGTCAGCTCAAACACCAGCTGAGGAAGAATTAAAGTCAAAATATTCTATTACAAGTCTGGGTTTCAACCTCCTTACAGGAATAGTTCATTAGTTTGTGAGGAAACACGAACACAAATAAGATGTGAGGACTGATACTGAAGAAAGTTTCAGCTACTAACTGTTGCTTCGTATTTAGTCTCCATAGACAATCTACATACACCAAACTATTCTATTCAGCAGGATAAACAGCAAAATGATGTAAAGTATCAAAGTAAAAAGTAATTGTAGCAGGTCACACAAGAACTGCCTTCAGCTCTCTTACATAAAATTGGGAAGTAAGATGATCTGCCATCTGCTCCTCTAAAGGTCACTGATTAACATATTCATTTTATCTGTGAAAAATACAAAGTTTTGCTGGACTATGTGGACAGTTTTATGCTGAGCTAAGCTAACTGGCTGCTGGCTGCAGCTTCATATTTACTGTACAGATATGAAATTGCTATTGGCATGGCTTGGCAAGAAAATGAGTGTGTGTGTGTGTGTGTGTGTGTGTGTGTGTGTGTGTGTGTGTGTGTGTGTGTGTGTGCATTTCCCAAAACTGTTTCTTTAAAAGGATCAGAAAGGAGAGCAACAAAAGTTCTATTGTCACTTCTAAGAACTTTTCTATAATCTTTGCTTCAGGTCTTGTTTTGTTTTACCTCTTTGGGCCAAAATAGTAGTGGTTTGAAAACCACTATTTTAATCAAGATTATCTTGTGCTTTTTCCATGACATCTTCATCTACATGACATCTAGTAATTATGTCCGTCAAGTAAAAGCAGTGGAGTAAGTAGTGTAAGATGGAATTATAATTTAAAGCATCTCTGACTGAAGCTCTTCTTTCTGAGGGCTTGATGAGAAATGCTTCATAAAGTATTCATGTTGACCACCCTGACTTCAGCCTGCTACATTCATGCTGCTCTCCAGTTTCACTCTATGCTTCATCTATGAAGAAACAGTAGAGAAAGCTGCTGTTTGCAGACACGCAAGGAAAAGGACATAGAGAAGTAAAGACCTTCTCATTTATATTGTATCAATGCAGAGGACGGGGCAGTGGCAGGAAGTGGGGAGGCTGATGGGAAATGTAACACCCCCAATGTCTCTGAGCCGTCACTTTACGAGACAAGGAGTCTCAATCCATCACTCCTCAGTGCAGTCCAGCTCTGCTCTGCTCTGCTCCTTCACTATTCATGAAAGAGTCTCAGACCAAATCCCCTGCATCTAACTCCCTCAAATTTTACTTTTGAGGGTGTTTACAGAGTTACACTTCAAATCAATCTAACTTGGAATGCTAAATGTCAATGCTCTAAAACAAAGGTCATATTAGTGTTTTCATGAATACTATGATTCATATTTCCCTCTGTGATTAAATCATAAACCCCCCAGTTAAAAGAATTGAATCAAAGATAACATTAGTGAAATGCTCCTGTTTTTCTGAGGTGTCAGAGATCAATGTGACCATTTTGCCTCACCTCCATCCAGTCCAGATTTTTACTGGACAGGTCCCACAGTCTACGCCAGCTTGGCACCACCACTCACCCCAGTGTTGCCCAGAGTTTTAAAGGTATAATTTAAACATCAAATGTCAGGGCTTTGCATACTAACAGACAATTAAATCCCTGTTTACCCAAATGAATGATTAACTATTCTGGAAAAAAAACAAAAAAACATACGCCCATTCTGGTAAAGTGCTACTACCGGCAATTTTGTTTACAAAAACTCTATTGTTGGTGGTGCTTACCAGACTCACAGTGATGAATCTAAAAAGATGCCTTTAGAAAGATTTGCGTCCTTCCTTTGTTGTGCTCGCTGACTGGTGTTTGCAGCTTTTATCTGGCCGGATGGAGAACCGGTGGGCTGCTGCGCGATAGTCATCATGTGACAAACACGCATCGGCACTGACAAACAACTGACCATTAAAGAGAGGAGAGATCTAGAAGCAAAGGGAAGTCACTGAGAGGGAAGCAGAGAGTGAGAGAGAGAGTGAAATTTCTACTGCCAACTCCCACTGACAGTGATGGCAGAGACCTGAAGTTACCCCAAGCACTACCTCAACAAAAAAAAAGAAAAAACTCAGCATGAGCTCATGACAGAAATGTATCTGAAATTTAAGTCATCAACAAAAGCAAATCGACAAAAAAAAAAAAAAAAAAAAAAAAAAAATCAGAGGATGATCTTCACAGGAGCTCACTGTACCTGCTTTGCTATCACAGTAGTATTTTGAACTAGGTTGTGAAGAAAGATGCAACTCCACTGCAGTCAGGAAATCCTTTGAGCAAGGCACCTCACCTAACTGAGCAGCTAACAGATGTCAGTGTGTATCAATACATGACTGTGAAGCAGCTTCTTTCATCTTCCTGTAAAGATTTTCTGTGGATAAATACAAGCAATAGGAAATTACCAAAATAAAAGACTGTAAGACTGAGTCTCTCCAGTGAGTATTTAAAAACCCATAGACCATTTTCTCTCCCTCATTTCAAGGTAATGTTCTCTTAATCTGTTAAAAGCCCAGAAGAGTCTCTCACTACTATGCGGGTGATTAAACAGCACTTCCACAGCTACAGTGCAAACATTTTTGGTATTGTAATCAAGTCATTTACTTATTTTCTCTCAAAAATGAACAATATACATCATTTTGTTGATGTAGATAATGATTTACATCAACAAAGATATTGCACTACAAAATCATCTTGGAGATATCAGAGATTTTAATTATATTTCAGAGAAATAAAATTTCCTCAGGGCTAGTGCGCTGTTCATCTTTTAGGACTAAACTTTTAAATTTGCTTTAATGACTAGTTTATGTCAACAAGGTAATTTGAGGTCATAGTATCTCCAGGTCAGGAAACCCAGTGCAGTTTTATTTACATCATAGCATATAATTCCACTTGCCCCAAACAGCCTTGAGGTCACAGACACAGGCCCCTCAGTCTTATGCAGTCATGTGTTCATCACCCAGAAGACACCAGGAGAGAGACAGAGTGATGAGCTGGCCTCAGTCATGCTACAGTGAGTGAGGTTGCATGGCCACTGATAACAGGGCCGGAGCTGAAGGGAGAGAATCCCATTACAAATGGCTGCATTAGGTCTGTCAGATTGTGCAGCTGAGGCGCTACGTCTCCATTGACCCTGCGCTGCCTCTGCTCTCCTCCGGGGTCAGAGCGTTGCTGCCTCCTGGGATAAAATGTACCGCTGATCTTTTCAAGAGGACTGCACCCGCAACACACACAAACACACACACACGCCTCGAATAAAAAGTAATGAAGTTACACTGCAAGAATGGAAATTTTGTGACACGGACATGAACAAATGAACACATATGCAAAGTGTGGTCATCAGGGTCACAGTCTTATGCAAGTGGCGTTTGGATGAATTCAAATGAAAAAAATGACTGATACAAATACAGACATAAATATCTTTTTGAGCACGACCTGCACTTGACACAGGTGCTGGCCTATTTCCCGCTGCAATAGATGAAGTGTTTATACTCACACCCTTATCTCTTAGATATTAATTTCTATGTTTTGCCTAACATATATTGGAGGTAATGCAAATGTTGCATTGCGAATTATGGAAGTGGAAGTGGTGAAGTACGTGGATGTGGGTATTCAAAGTGCACCAGAGACAGTGTTTGCCTCCTCAGCCTTGAGTGTGGTTAGAGTTAACCAACAAAATACACTTAAAGTTATGAAAGGATCCAGGTTTGTTGAAAACCAAGACCAAAATCTTGTTGTGCTTTACTCATTACAGCAAGTGCAAACAAAAGCAGATGATAAATGAGCTGTCAGAGAGCTTCGTCCAAAGTATGTAATCAGGGTGGAGTGGCAAATAAATAGTAAATAAGCATTTTTGATAGGAGACAGACATCACGCTAACATTAAGCCTTTATTAATGTTTTTCGTTTGTTTTTCTTTTTTTGCTCTAGCCTGTCTGGACAATGAAGCTTTCATGTTTTTCTTCAGGATTCAGTCTGCTGCTACAAAATTATCTTAATCAAATGTAGCTTTGCTTCCTGTTGATCGAGTCTAACACATTAGAGACAACATTAGGAGAGAAGCCATCTTGTGTGTCTTGTGTGTGCCTTTAATGAGAGTGTCACTGTGTTGAGACACGTTTGTGCCATTTTAAGCTACAATTACTACCTTGTAGTTGTATGCCTCCACCAACCAGTCCAGTCGGAGGTAATTTGTCTGTGGTCACAGTGACCTTGACCTTTGGTCAATAATGTATAGTGCCTCACAATAGTCTTGAATATCTCACTTAAGTGGACTTGTTTTGGGAGGTCACAATAACCTTTGACCTTTGACCACCAGAATCTAATGAGTTCATCCTTTAGTCGAAGTGATGTTTGTTTCAAATTTGACAGGAATCCCTTTAAGGTGTTGTTGAAATAATGTATTCACAACAATGGTACGACCAGAATGACAATTTAATAAAGCTCTAAGACAGACTGCTACAGCAATTTATTAAGAAAAAAAATGTTACTGTTACAATATTTGTTGGATTATGGTGTGTTTAAAAAAGCAGGTGAAGCTTATTTCTCATTTATTACAGGTAACCTCTATACAGTCAAGGGAGGACGTGTGGACGACAATATTCCAAATATTGGTTTATTCATGGAGAAATAGACTCAATCACACAGCATCAAAGATATGCGTAAACAGCTTAATCCAAATCAAACCCTCACTGATGTACAACCAAGAGCTGCATTACTTTGTGTGTGTTAGCAAAGCTTCTGATATTCTGAACGTGCGGGACAAGGAAGAGGTGAAAACCCACAGGAGGATGAAGAGGAGGAGAGAGAAATGAGCCGTGACGTAAGTGGCATTGATTGAATTGGTGCGTGTCCAAAGCACTCATTCATAAACAAGGCTAACCTGTCACAAGTTTGTTGACAATCTGTCTCCATGACAGTGAGCAATGCTGGCATCCATTCTGGCAACAGCTGCGGAAAACACTCTGATAAAGTCTAATGACATAACAACAGAAAACAAAACAGCAGCAAACCAGGTTAACATGAACATTGACGGAATCTCAGCGAGGTATTTTGCCGATTATCATTCAGATTTGAAAGTTCTTTTTCAGGGCTTTCGCAGTGTCTTACAAGAAACGTGATTAATCACACACAATGTATGCTATCGATTAGTAATTAGGGACTTTGTGGTGCAAATGGGGGTGAAACTGGTTAAACGGAGCAGCGATAACACAAGCACCATTGAGAAGATAAATCGTCACAGGAGTTGAATCATGATTTTGATGACAAGCTCACATTTAAAAGCCAAATTTTTAAATGGATATCAGCTTTTATTACTGTGTCATATTTGCAATTCAGAGTAAAGACAGATATGCCTCATGCTTTCAAAACACCAGACCGACAATGTGCTCAGGAAAGTGGGATTGTATTGTTACGAACAGTAAATGAGCCTAATTGTTCCCGACATCGAGTCAATAGCACATAGCTGCCCGACACAGAAAGAAGAATCAAATAGCATTCTGGAAAAGGCAATTACAGACATGCCATTACTGCAAGGTTGTTCAGCAGGTGGAGAGTCAGCAGCTGTAAGGTTTCACCAAAACAAAACACAAATTAGGCTTGTGTCTTAACTGCAAGCGAGTGTGAGTGTGTTTGTTCAGACAGGAGGCCTTGTTCTAATCACTTTGATCAAAGTGCTGACAGCGAAATCTGCAACAGTCTTCTCCATACACGTAAAACCCAAATGTAAGTTGAAACAAACAAAGAAGTCCTAATTAGCTTTAAGATCACAGAGGGTATGTGAAGTGACGCAGAGTGCACTTCTCCTTCAACTTCTCAGCATCAGCCATGCAAGGTTGAATCTGGCAGTCATAAGTCGCAGTTACGCCAATGCCTTCACTTGCTTTCCACACATTTTCAGGGTCATCCTTGAAGGCACAGCGCAGCACGGAATAGTATGGGTTCACGACAGGAGCTTGTCAGATAAGAAGTCAAACTGCTCAAACTCTCTTATTCCATTCTCCATGGGAGACCTCAATGCATGAAATCACAAATTTAAAACTGAAACATGAGTCACTTGTACTTCAAAGCACTACAAACAAACTGAATTTAACCTTGGCGATATTACAGGCACATCCAGTCCTGACAAACAGATAACAGGTCCACACATTTGACTTATTTACTTTATTTACCATGAGCAAATCTGATGTTCCCCCAAATCAGAAGACTTTTGAATGAATTTAGTTTAGTTTTTTTATTGTTGTCAATACATGTTAATAAAGTTCCATCCAACTTTAAGTTGTACTTTACCTTATATTTCTTCTGCACTATTTGATGCCTCCACTTCAAGGCTTATTTAATTTTAAATGTCCTTTTATGTATTATGTAAGACATGCATTTGGTATAAAAAGTGCTAAGTAAATACAGTACCTTTTCCAGGCCGTGAACCTTCATAAAGTGCTTGAGCAGTTACAAACCACCAAGGACTGTCTGTTCTTCTTTGTACACTGTTTGGAATGTTGCCTGTTAAAATTTCAAATATGCATGAAGAAATCTGACTGGACCTCTACAGATCACTGTAGATTAATCAGTGAAACCTATGACACTGAAATTCGTTTATGTGCTTGCAGTTTCACATTAGAAATCACAGCCTTACAGAATCTGGCACTATGAAACTAGCAGTAAAAAACTTCAAGCCAAAATAAAGCACTATGTCAAAAAGAAAGAAAAAAATATCACCAGTATTGTGGATAAGAGGGTGCTGTCATAACAGTAGATATGCTGGAAATTGTCCCCAAACTCTCTACAAACTATTCCCAGTTTCCACCAGTGGGAGACAAGTGAAGCATGTGATGACTGAAATTAAATAAAGTGGTACAAATTAGTTTTCAGCCAATTTGCTCTGCCAGTGTATTGTTTAATTGTTCAATAAAAGTCTCCAAAATGCCTCTAAAAGTCAGATCAAGGACGAAAATGAGCATTACAGCCAATTTCTTCCCTGGAAGATAAAGTAACACTATGCCTAACCATATAGTGAGTATCCTATTGTTGCACAGGCAGAAGAGCGTGGAATAAGAAGGATGTTGAAACTTTGGCAAACCAACATGTAGTTGCCTTTGTTTGTACTTGAGCCTTTGAGTGCCTTATGGAACATAGACTGCTGATAAAGTGCTTGCATCTATCCCCTTCTGTCTTGGGCCATCTGGATCCCGGCGACGCCATGGCAGTCGTCCCGCCTTCTTCTCCCCTTCAGGGCAGTGAATTGTCGTCAGCCAAATGCTGATAAAATTTGGATGCGGCCAGTAAATCTGTCCACTCTACCAGCCACATTGGCAGGTCACCAACTTGATTGGGACATTCTTTTCTTTTCTAAAAATCTGATTGATTTGCAACAGTGTTGGAGGTTTTGAGTAGACGTTGAAGGCTAGACCAGGCAGAGTGACCACTTTGCTGGAATAGCTTGTGAGCTCCACTTTATGGCAGGTTTCTTGTTATGGTTCCCATTGTGGTCTGAGACATTTTGTACAAGCAGCATAATTCCCTATGGAGCACACATTTGTATGAGCATTAATAATGCATTCATTCCTAATCATTTGCTCAATTTCAGCCTTCATTGGTTGCGATAATCACCTCCTCTGAATCAGTTCTCCATCTTAGATAATTTGAACTCATTATTTCACCAGTTGTTCTCTGTGAGAAATGACTGAGACTCGGCATCACCTCTGCATTTGGATTCTCATCATAGAAAGATTCAGTATTTTCTTTTCCTCTGTGTTGAGGAGCAGTTGAGGGAGTCTGCTCACTCTCCCTTTTCAGCAGCCTTAGTAAAGACTTAAAAGGCAGATGACAGGAAAAACAGTAGAGGTTGCATGTTCCAAGATTAAAAACCCCAATTTCTTCTGCACCTGAATCACCACAGCACTTGTTGTTGACACCAGCTGCAACAACTACAGCAGATGTGCGTGAACAAAACAAACTGCCTCGCCACGCTCAGGTATGACAGATGCCATTCTCCAGTGCATGCCACTGGTTCGAGTCCTTAGAGAGCCTTGGGCGAAACAAACAACATTAACAGCAAATATAAAACTCCACAGTATCACCTTGTATTTGCAACTCATGGAACACAGTGAATGGGCCCACACAGGAAAAGAGAGATTAATTCATTACAGAAAGGGAGGTTGGAACTGCACAAGGAGCAAGGTTATTCCCCAACACTGGCTACATTGTGTTGAGAGACAGAGTCAAACTGTCTGACAGAAAAGACATTGCCTAGATGACAACTAAATAGCTAATTTTGAGAAACATTGACATGCTAGTGGGTAATCACAAAGGACAACTAGAATTGCCGCCATGTGGTTGTATACTTCCATCAACCACCCTAGTTGGATTTAAAATATGCTCCAGACACATACAATAAATATATTAAACCAGTTAATCATGTCACATGTCACAGTTAATCACCTTTTGGCTATAAAATTTATTTCCATTAGCATTAGCATATGCAGCCTTAAGTTGTGGCTAAAAAAATCTTTTGTGTAGTCGCAGTGACCATGACCTTTGACCACAAAAATCTAATTATGTCTTTCTTAAGGCCAAGTGAACATTTGTGCCAGATTTCAGCAGTTTCCCTAATGATTCTCCTGACATATTGAGTTCATAAGATTGGGATATACAGACAACCTGAAAACACAATGCCTGTCACCACAGCTGTCACCAGTGCAGTTATCTAAACTCCATAGTTCATCACAAGCAAGTTAAATTCTTTTGTTTCTATGTGCAACTATGAAAACAATGGCCTTAGAGGAGTATTACAGCAACAGTGTTGAGATAAACTGAAAAAGAAAATGTATTTGTTCATGTATTAATAGATTATTGCCATGTGCTTTGTGGTGAGGGAATGTAAAGTGAAGTAAAAAAGAACCAGTTTTAGAGTTGAGGCCAAACACTTCATAAATACTGTAGTAGCAGCACCACCACCACATGTAAAGGGCAACAGACGTCATGTGGCATTGAAAGGGAATGTTGAAGAAACATAAATATGAAAAGACATCTATATGGACGATCACTGACGCTCAAAAAAGTTGCCTACTACTACATATAGCAGTGACTATTCTTCAGAACAAACTTTGCAGCCAACATAGAACATGGAACATTAGCTTCCATTGTAAATTAAAATTAAAATGTTTTACAATAAAAAACTTTGACAAACTGCTGCTGCTACAGTTTAACGTTTACATCCCTTCCTGTGCTATTTCCTGTATACTCCTATGTTTGTGCACACTATGTGCATACATTTCACCAGGGGGAATTTAGTCGTGACTGTGCCATTACCTAACTGGAACCTACCATCTGCTCAGGTTTCAGTAGGTTGAGCTTGACAAGGCTTTCAAAGAATACACTCTAAGAAACAAAGCAGTAACAGGAGACGACTCTGGAAACACAATTTATCCACACGCAAGCACAACGTACATCATTTACTGGAGGACAGTTTTACCGTCCTCCCACAACTTAACAGTGCCCAGTCACTCACAGCACCTAATGACGAGCACCTGTTTTCACTATCACTGATCAAGCAGATGATCTGCACTGTCATCACAAGAATACTTACAATCCATCCTCATAACAAAACTTTACAGCTCATTATTGTATAAACTGACTGACACATTAGATTAAAACCAGTGATAGAAAGATTTAAGAGGACATTTCATATTGTTAGTGGAATATCACCTCTAAGGAGGCTCAGACACAAACAGTTAAAGGTGACAGAGAATGGCTGAAAGGGTCTTGATCCTTGTTCTGTGATGTGACATACACAATAAAATGTTGGTTGAATGTGTAACGCCTCAGAAGCTTCCTAAAAACTTCTCTTAGAAAGATATTTTAGGGTGGGGGGTTTTAAACGTGTGGTTTTGCACCTATTTGACACCTTTTCTGTCTTAAGTGACAACCTCATTATGAAATGCAAGCACCTGACACTGATTGGCCTCCTTCACTGTCACTCAAATGAATGTAACTTTGTCGGCTTGAGAACACGAACAGCTTTTTACAGCTAATCACCTTTGAAGGGGAGGGAATGAAATCAGAGTGGAGGTCACAAATAAACGTTTTTGAAATCGACCCATTTTCTAGTGGACATTTCTAAAAGAGGAATTCTATGGAAAGGCGATGTTCAGAATTTCTAGCACTTTTCTCTGTGATTCTCTGTCAACTTTAACACTAATCTAAAGCTAAGTTAATATAAAGGCAGACTTATGTAATCCCTGTCAATTGAATAGATACAAACACAATATATCTGACAAACATCTTAAAGGTAATGGGGTTCAAGGAACGTGGAGGGAAGCGATCAGTATAATCAGAATCATTTTGTTGTCGTGTATCCCACTAGACTCTAAGATGTTACATTTGTATCCAGCACATTTCAAATGAACTGGTATTGACAGGCAAAACAAATAATAGATTCCAACAGGAAACAATGGATATAGCTCCTGTTGGTGGTTGTATTAAGAATCAGGTGTATTAAATGCCAATGGAGAGAATATCATACACATTAAAAACAAATGAGATATTTATGCTTAGATGATGGAGGCATTTGTATTGTATTGTCTTTTTTTTTTTTTATTGGTATCTTGTATCTCCCAAGTTGACATAACCTGTGAGCTATCACCCAACTTTTGTGTCCCCACCAGTTTTCAAACAATGCCCTTAAACTACATATGAGAAACATGAGAAATACACAGTATGCTATTTCTTAATGAAATCATGATCTCAATATGGTTATAATCCATGATTATGCACTGATTGCATTGCATATTGATCATTTTTAATTGAGAGAGAGAGAGAGAGAGAGAGAGAGAGCTTGTTTGGGAGCATAAAAAGCGAGGGATACATCATCTCCCAACTCCATCACTGCTAGAGCATTTACCGGCACCTGAGGCTAAACTTACTTGTTTACAGGGAAGAAGACAGGTTAATGAAAAACTATTGATTCTCCCTTTGTATTCCAGGAGATGAGGGGAAGTAACACTAATACTTCTGAACTTTGTTTTCTACTTCTACATCCTGGCCATTCAGCAGCCACACAGATGGGGGGAGAGCGTGGGGGGCTATGTGAGTAGCGATGCTATCAGCGACGTTTAGCAAGAGAATAAAGCAGGAGGACAATGAAGGTAAGGGAGTGGGGACAGAGGGAGTGGTCAACCTTGCTCCAACTCTGTTCCCCTTATTTAGGGGGAAAAAAAATCATCAAAGCTCCAAATCAACAGTTTTTACATCCCTCGAGGCATATTTGGAATAGATTTTAACCCACTGGTGGTCTAATATAACAAAGGCCAAGGGGATGAAACCTGCAGATAAAATACCTGAAAAGGAAGACTGAGATCAATGGCTAAGAGGAGGAGACATCACCACCAACCTCCACCTCCTCTCTCCAACTCCTTGTGTGGTCCCTCTGAAGCCCGGAGGTCTCGCTGTGGGCTCATACTGAGAGTCAGTGAAGAGAGAAATGGTCACCGATCAGCAATCAAACACAGCCAGCTCCTGCTTGGAAAACATCAGTGTTGTGTTTTGATTCTCCCCTATGAGTTACTTGTGGGTTAAAGAAAGTTCATAAAAACTATCAGTCAGGGTGCCGAATGTATAAGTGGAGTTTCTTGGTATTTGTACAGACTGGGTACTTAAGTATGAATTAAAGTTAATATAAAACTGTGATTAAGCACATCACTGGGAAACATAAAGTGTATTCCAAGTGTACTTTAATGAATAATTACATCTACATTTGACATTTTCAGGTGTGTGTGCAAGTCACATGACACTTCATCACGAAAGCATGAAAGTCCTCATTGACCCAAGTGTTCGCCTTCATGCGCAGAGAGCTCTTCAACTGCATTGTTCTGCTGTTTGCACTGGAGATAATAGAGGATATTTCTGCAGGTCACTTCAATGTTGCGCTTGTGGAAATTGGACTCATGCACTTGAGTTGGGCGCCATCCCTGTTCTCTACAATTACAGTGATGAGAGGGTGGGAAAATACTGCTAATCTATCGTCATACAAACACACACACAAACACACACTTACACATTTGTGTTTTAATGTGTAGGTTTTTGTTGGCGTCACATTCATGCGGTTGAACCTGATCGGAGTTGGAAATGAAAACTAGAATTACCACGTTGCAAATGTACACCCCTACCACCAACTAGTTCAATTGCAGGTATTTATTGCTCAAGAGTTACGACCAAACACATGTTGTGTGCTGTCACAGTGACCTTGGCATTTGTCTCAACGCATTCTTGAAATATGGTGTTCACTGACATTATACTGTTCCTAGCATAGTGGTGCAATCAATGTTTCTTTCTGTTGCTGTGAGCTACAGTAAACGAGGGAGAATCACCTATAGTGAAGGTAGCTGACAGCCAGTTGCCAGTTTTTTTTACCTTTGCATTGGGAAGCCTGTGGGAACAAAATGAACAGCCTGGGTTTGTTTGAAAAGTAACAAAAAATGTGGAGTGAAACTACATACCTGTGTTCATATTCATCACAGCTTTTGATATGATTTTATGATGAGCTTTGTGCATTCAGCTGGTACTTCCTAGGAGACTAAATTTCTCCAGATTTAGAAAAGCAGCAGCTTAAGACAATAGATATTAAATAAATATTCAGCTCTAAATGAACAAATAAGTACATACGCACACAAAAAACACACACTCCATCTGAGCATCTTTTTTTTTTTTTTTTTTTTTATTATTATTACTTACAATTGAGGAGTGTTTCATCCAGCGCCTCAAGTTTACACTGCTTCTACAACAATATAATCCCTGGTCCTCTTACACATAAATCAATAAGAGCAGTCAGAGTGCCCGCGCTCCACAATGACTTGTGGAGTTCACCAAATCAAATGCTAGAGAGGGTATTGACACTGCTAGAGCTACTGGAAGGCTACAGAGTCCAAACACTGTTGCTTTCATTGTTATTTCAACTGATTGCATTCTGCCTGTGGGTGTGGAGAGAGTTGCACATTCTGAAGCTTAGAAACCACCATAACTAGACCACAGTGCCTCTAACTGAAGCCTACATATCTAACCTGCAGCCACCACAGACTTCATTCTCTGCAAAATCTGATAGTTGGGAAATAAACTGTGATCAGTGACGCAACCACGCACCCGCTCTGTACATTTTGCAGAAAGCTTCCAATGCACATCACCACTCAGACAGAGCAGCTGCACATGAATTAGATGTGACAACACTTGAGCAGTTTGGAAAATATGTTAATGATAAAACCATATGTACTTTATATGGTCACACATTAACCTCCTCATTGTCTCAAATGTGGGAACCCATATGTGGACTATGTTTTTTATATTGTATTCTGTATTTCACAGCCTTTGATACTATTGATCATCACATCCAAGTAAGTAAATGCTGGAAATATTATATATCTCATCTATCCTGGGAAAACCCTGGGATCTATCAGGAGCTGTTGGACACATGTAGTTCTTTTTCTGACCTGCAAACCTGGGTGAGTGGCTGAATATTGAAGAAACTTATTCAAACCATTTGAAACCTTTAACAGCTCAGATCCACCTTAAACACAAGTGTTTCTGTGTAGGTAATGCTAATGCTAGCTCAGCCGCAATCAGTATGCTGCACAGTCCAGTCCTTTCTCTCATTTACATGCTTCATTTAACTCACCTTCTGTGCAAACACAATATCAGTTTCACTTTTATGCAGTACAAACATTCACATTTATCTTAGCTGTGACCCTGCAAATAATTTTCAGAAAGTTTTATCACTCCAAAACTGTATTTGACAAGTGGATGTCTCAGAATTTCCTACAGCTAAATAGTAATAAGACAGAGATACTAATCATAGGTCCAGACTGTGCAAATATTTTATCTTTAAAATCCTCTTAATTCACCGCCTCATTCAGTAATCACTCATTGCAAGGATCTTGGTGTCATCTTGGTGTCAGATGAACACCTCAAATCTATGGTTCCGTTCTTCTTGGAGACGTGTCAAAGAAAAACCTGGAAACTATTACTCACTTCGCCTGTCTGCCCACTGGATTATTGTAACTCCTTTCTTTTGGCTTCTGAAAAAAAAACTATCTCACTTGCAGCTAATTCAATGCTCGAGCATCCCTGCAACTCTAAATGTTGTCTTTTTTTCTGATTCATTTCAAATAAGACATCAGCCATCTGTTCAGTCCATAACGGATCAATATCGCACTGCATGACTGTAGAGATGGAATCTAAAATGACTATAATCTTAATCTATATTTTTATGACCAGATTAAGATAGTGGGATGATTGTGGGGGGGTATATGTACACAGTATACAGCACATATGTACTGTATAGATTTATCCTAACAGCCATCTGTATTTTACATCTGTGCTGTAGAGATGTGTACATGTGTCACATAAAATGAGCTCTTTATTATAGGTAGCTGTGGCTGTTGTCTAATCTACCATGACCTCATACAAACAGTAGGAATGCAGCTTCATGCCACTGCTGCGTCCTTGAATGTGTGACTCTTGTAGAATGAAAAGAAGATGGAGAAGAGAGAGAATGGGTGAGAAGGAGGGGGAGAGGGGGAGGAAGAGGCAGACAAATTATTCAAATAACAGATACATTTGTAGCACCAACAGGCTCTTCATTAGCATAACTTCAAAACCTTGCCTATCCAGTCTTAATAATACATGCACTTTGAAAACTCCCGGTGAATCACCTCAACACTCACTAACGTCGCTGTTCTTCTATTTGTTATGAAGCAAGAAGATGCAGAGCGGATTGGGAGAGGAAGAGGAAGGATTCCAGCGAACGCCGCTCCTCATGCACACACCCTCTTCCTCTCCCTTGTCCCAGTGGAGGCAGTACAGTGGGACATCCTGATCTCAGGTTTATTATAAGCGGCCTTGTGTCTTATCTGTGAGGCAGACCGGTTACTCCAATTAACATTCCAGTGCAGTGTTGCTGCAGCCTGAGAACACGAGGATAAACTCCCTTCCTTCCTCTCACACACAAACACACTTATACATACTGTACATACGTTTGAGTACACACACACACACACACACACACACTTTACAGACAAATTATGCCAAAATACATGGATAAAAGTACACACACACCATTGTGTGTACACTATGAGAGGTGAAAGATCATTGTGTTGAGCTCACAGAAGAAAGTGATACTGCAGTTTCGAAACACAATGAAAGAAACATTTAAGTAGCCGTCTGTATGTGGAGCCAGCTCAGCCAGAGTCAGGACTGGAGGTTTATTCTGGCCTGGCTTCACTTGGTCGATCAGTCTATGACCAAATCTTGAAAAAGAGAAATAGTTGGATTTTACTCTTATTGCTATGAAACTTTGAAAAGAGGCTAAGAAAACTTTTTTAGAAAAACACAAGTCACAGTCAAGCTCTCAAGAGGAGAGCTGTTTATTTACTTCCACTGCATTCCTCACATACTAAATTAAGGACTGATAGTGATTCAGTCAGTCAGGTTGATCCCTGTTAAACAGCAAAAGCTGCTCTAATCAATAATTTACATCAAAAATGTTTATGTGTAATGTTGACAGTGATGAACCCACAGCCAATAACTCAGCTCCACAGATCCTCTCAGCTGTGTTTTAGCATCTTTTTGGTTATTGTGTCATATTTGGGCTCTGCCTCCCTTCTTCCCTTGTGTTCCCATCTTATCTGGAATCTCAGTTTTGTATCTGTGTCCAGACTAGTTACTAACCCTTACGCATTGTTTTAGTTTTCTGCTATTTCAGTGTTTTGGTTCATGCCCACCACTCCCATTGGGATAGTATCCATTGCCAGCAGGCAGCTGTTTTCAGCAAAAAGGATCAGCTAAAGTCGCAGCATGCTGCTGGTCCAGCACCAAACAAACAGACAAATACCATATAACTGGTGAAAATAGTGGAGCAATTAGCAGCTGAGGAGACAGCTGGAGGAAACGAAACAGAGCTAAACGCAGAGTGGATTCACAACTGCAACACCATCTTAGTCTAGTGGATGTAGAATTCAAATTCAATAAGTAACAGATAAAACACAGATTTAAATTTAGTTTAATGCCTGGTGGTTGTGTTACTAAGCAACTATTTGCAAATAACAGAGTTCTAATTAATTTAATCTTAGGAGCACAGATAGATTTAAAGTTTAGAAAGCTGAAGGTTGTAATTCATACAGTGTGTTAACAATTAACAAATAATAACAGATGTCTTGTGTCTGTGCACTTTAAAGTGTCTCTAGCAACAATGACAATGACTGCCCTGATGCAATTTTTCTATTTTCACACAGCCAGTGAATGCTGTGTATTATTAGTCCAACACATGTAAAACATGGAGGAGCTCACGCCAGTTGGGAGGCAATCAGAGGAAGGGAACTTCCCTCTGTACATTTCCAATTTCTCCCCTTTGGCACTTAAGAAAGTAAGGCTTTGTTCAGTGTTCTCATGTATCATTTTTGTCATTTTTGTAATGACAGGCGAAATGAAACTGCAACATTAAAACAGAATTAGCCAGTCTCTAAAGGGCTGTAGCTCTAACAGTGAATCCATATAAAGTGAAGACTATGCCGTCAAAAGGAATTACAGACTCTTAAGGATGACACATTAAAACAACAGTTTTATAACTGAAGCCCTTGAGATCATCTCAAATATTCTTACAAAAATATGAAGAATTATTTTTGGGCTGAATATAGAGGAGTAAAGATTTTCATGTCTGCCTATTATACACAGTGTAATATGGATAATAGCCAGAATGTGTTTTCATATTCTGCAGGAAGAAACAAATATATAAACTTTTTTACTAAGCTGCACTGTTTGTGTTGACGCTGCATTGAGACCTAATGTATATGCAGCGGCACTTCCATATCTGTTCATCTCACCCCCCTCTATCTGTGTGTGAGGCTGTGGGTGTGCGGTAACCATCAGTGAGGCGTGAGGCGTGAAGGACGGCCAACCCTACACATCGCACAGGAGATCCCCTGGATTAGTCACGCTCGCCAGCTCTCTGCCACTGCCACCCTCTGCTGCATTGCTGCCGCGCATCCAAATACAGTCTCAAAACATCACAGCAAGGGCAACACTGCGCTACCTGCCACATATGCACACACTGGGAATAAACAGCAAGCTTTCCCACAGCTTGTGGTAGAAGCTAATTACTGTTACACAAATAACATAGCAACCAATGTGTATGAAGAACATAAAAGGTACTTGGCAGGATGCCTGAAAATAGTGGATGTATTTTTATCATAAGGGTAATTTCTATGGAAGTTGTTTTTAAAGTTGTTATTGTTAATGATACAGTTTGAAAATAACCATATTGATTTAGAATCAGTCATTTTACTGTAAAATACAGTTTCATACACAGTAATTCCTTAATGTCCTCTACCCCAGAAGCCTGAAAAGGTCACAGTGAGATTTATCTGCGACTTTGACATTAATTTACCATTTGATAAGTGTTCAGTTATTAGGCCAGTCCACCAGAGATTTATAAAAACTGTCAGTTATTGTACCTCAGTACAGAAACTACAGAAAGGAAATATTAAATTATATATACCAGTATCTAAACCAGTGGAGACACTGGCTTTTACCACAGTTGTAGCTGCTCAGCTGTGGCTGTGGACATGGTTTGGGCTACCACGGTAATTATGGTTGTTTCTATGGTGTTAGATATGGTTGCTAGATGTACTGTGGCTTCTCTTTTACTGTTCCCATTAACATTGGCAATGAAAGAAACTCAGGATCTGAAGTCCAAACTTCCAGACAGATCAGAAGCAATAAACACCTGATAAATTCAAGCTGGATCTGACACTGGATCTTTAATGTTGTCCTTCAAGTAAGTTGCTTAGTATATAAGCATCTGCCAAATGATTAACTGTAAATGTAACACAATACAGCTCAAATTTCTTGTGTAGATAATAATGGACAATGTACTTCTAAGAAATGAAAAAGTAGTCCTAAAAAGTTCCCACCACAACCTTTGAGTGGGTTTGTACTATAGAGTATCTTTTACTCATGATAACAAAGGTCCAGCCGTCCAATCGTTGGAAAGTTCATGTAAAATCACCAGCAGCTGAGAGTTTTGATTTACCCCATAAAATAGCATCTTGAGGATGGATTGACAGAAAATGTCACACAGACATTTGTGGATCACAAGTGAAGACTCCTAATGACTTCTCCTCTACCACCACCATGATGCTGACATTTGTGGTTTGGAGGAAATATCTCAAAACTCAATGATACACTGTTGTGAAATATGGTACAGATTTTTATGTGCTCCACAGGATGAGCTGTAATAGTTTTGGTGATCTCATTTTAATTTTAATTTGCCAATTAGCTTTGTTTGTAAAAATATGTTCCCAGTACTAGGTATTTGCAAATGAAAGCATGCTATAATGGAAAAGTTCAATTTCACCTCACAACCCTGAAGAGAGAAGAAATTAAAAACATAATTAAGGTGAACCGTGACCTTTTCTGCCACAGGACCAACAGTCCAAACTCTTCCTACTACTACTACGAAAAAGGAAGGAGAAAAGGCAAACAATGACTCTGCCACTCTTCACTGTAATACAATGAAAGAAAGTGTGGCAATGTCAATAAAGACATTAGTGTCCCTGGGGTGCCAATGTAATTTGTGACCATTTAATAAAACACCCACATTCATCCCCTAGAAAGCACAGCCCACTGGAGCTAAGTGCATGTTCTCCCTGCTCTACGATGGAGGGTATAATTATTCCTGAGAGCAGCTGTAAACATATGCCTCACTGCTATACAAACAATTTTCCTGAATTGGGGCAGTTGGTCTCAAAGCATTTTTATTGTTTGCCTAATGTGGTACAGTGACAGAATGAGGGTGTATTTACAGCAGCAGGTTTTACACAGGAAACTTGGTTCAGAGTCACAACTGAATCCAGCCACATTCTTGTCTGGAGCTTCAGCAAATATCAGCTTCACACCAGCCACACCTCTAGATTTACCCTCCACATGTATTTTCTGATGTCTAACATACAATCTTTCAGGGAAGTTGAAAACCTCATCTTTTTTCACTGTAAGTGCTTTGCCGCAAATGAAATGTTGGAAATGGCATGTTACAAGAATGGTTAGACTCATTACTGTAGTAAATGCAGACAGGAAGAAGTTGAGGGCTTTATCATTACAACCTGTAATTTCCTAAAAAGATTGCATAGTCGACTGTGGAGTGGAGTTGACTGCATGGCTGAAAATCCATTTCACCCTGTCTCAACCAATTCGTGATGCTGGCTCCAGTTGTAAAAAAAAGCTTCTCTCACTTGGTGTGCATTAAGTTATTAAAGTCGTTTTCCCTGGTCCATTAATATGCCCCCAGTGCATAACATGATAAACAGAAACCCAAGGCTCATTCTGACACTGAATGAATCAAAATGAGTCATAAACAATATGTGAACACTTCCTGAAGCTCAGGAACTGCTTGACAGGAAATCATTGCAAAGGCAACATGGCCTAAATGTCACTTGGAGTAGCAATTCTGTAGTGGAATTGTTCTTATTAATCATGTAAAATTGTAATGTGGAAGAGGCAGAGAAGGCACCAAAATAAAATTGAATGAGTGTGTATCTGCACCATAAAAAGTATGATTAACTTTAATAAATTCTCTTCTATCTTAATTATTTGGAAAAACAGGCCATTGCAGTTCACTGGGCTGTGGGCCAGCAGTGCCTCTTCCTTCAAATGAAAACAAAACACCGGCCTCTCAGAGGTGTCAGCCACAGAGACAGAGAGAATAAAGTAGTGCATTAGTGAGCGAGCTGGTGAGTTCGTGGCTGTGGGCCTGTTGGCCCTTAGAGACAGTCTGTGTGACTCCTGGCTGAGGCTGCCTTATTAAAAGTCCTCCTCTGCACATTCAACACCACTGTCAGGAAAAGTAACTTTAAAACTTTTTGAAGCAATTTTCATTTCCATTCAGCTGAAGTGCAGGACGGAGCCGAGCCAACTTATAATATATGCCATTCAGTGAACACTTTTGTCCAAAATAGCATAAGCATGGGTGACCCCAGTATGAACTGAAAATCTAAATAGCTAGTTTAAATAGCTAGTTACCCACTGTTGACATCTGTGTTTTTCTGCTCAACATGTCTACAGATACACAGATATAACTGAGCTCAGCGGAGCTGATTAAGAAACACTTTTCCCGTGTTTTGTGTTTGTGTATGAAGGAAAGACGGATGGGAGGCCTGCTTCTATTACTGTGCTGCTATTTATTGACTGCAGCATATCTCTCCTGACATGCCCAAGTTAACCACTAAAACTGATACAACTGACACAGTAACATGAACATGTGAACATGAGGAGGAGCAGAATAAACTGTACTCTGTGTCCCTGTCCGTCATACAGTGGGCTGCACACTGTTGGCTCACGCCCAGCTCACCATACATGATCAACAAGTTACCACAGCTACTTTACACTGAGTACCATGTGCTGTCATGTTCATACTGAAGATCAATATGTCAGAAAATCTCGATTATTTTGAGCTGAACGAATCATTTTGTGTATAAATTAATCAATTACAAAAAATAGTTGCTGATTCATGTTCTGCCGATATACCATTTATCAACTATTCATAGCAGGTCTAATAATTTGTGCTGAGTTCAACATCTTATCTCAGCAAAGTTCTCAGGAACTGACAGAATTAAATACAGTTTAGCTCAAAATTATTATTTACAACCATGCCATTTTTGGTTTCCAGAGGTTTAGTGATTTTCATTTGACATTTCTATTGTTATCTGTCTGGGAATGACATGTGAAGGTGAAAGATGGTCAAACATTGTGTTAGTGATATTAATGGAAAAATATTATCTACTTTTAGATTTTGACAAAACATTCACCATCCATAATTACTCATACCTTGTTCAGCAATCAATAAAAAAGCCCGTATTTGGTGTCACAGCTGCCAAAATGTTTTAATAGCCAACAGCAGCCAACACTTCAGAGAGTTTTGGCCACGTATGATCCTGTTGGTGGATCACTGGTATTCCTTCCTTGGACCACTTTCGATGGCCATCAAATTTTGGCCCTTGTAAAACTCACTCACATCCTTACTCTCCCTGCTTCCAACACATCATTTACAGCCAGAGGAAACATATTTGTCAAATAAAACATGGAGTATGAAAAAACGTTTGGGCCTAAATGTCACAGCCTGCTGAATTTCCACTCTAAAAACACCTGTGTATAAAGCACCTATAATAAAACAATGAAATCCATTACACAAACATACTACGCAGCCTTTGTTATAAAAGTGCAACTTCCAGTCCAGTACTGAGTTTCCATGCATTTATTCAGAATTATAGTGCTGTAAAATGCTTCTGTGCTGCAATGTTGCATGTATTTTCATCCATCATATGTAATAAGTTGCTTTGATATATAGTCAAGTTTGGCTACATGAGAAGTCATATTTGTCCACATAACACAAGCGGTCAGTGACAGTCAGTCCTAATTGGCCCCTTGCCATTAGATTAATATGCATTTCCACACTATTAAAATGGCCTTTTCTAAGTGAGGCTCTTGAGAGTTAATTAACTCTGGAAGCATTGTAGAGGGCCAAGGATTTGAGGATAAAATGACCTTGATTTGAGAGGGGGAGCTCCACGATGGATAACTGCTCAGTTCTTATGTCGACACACTTAACCTCGCCTCAGTAGCATTTACTCAGTAACAGTTACAAGCTGAACCTGTCCAACCCAGAAACATTTCTGTTGCTATAACAAAGGGTGATGTGAATATAATACATAATTCAAAGGCGTATGCTGCAGCTTTACAGGGGACGGTCACACTGAACCAGGTATTTAGAAAGAAACATCTCTTTGGCTGAGGCTCCAACCATGACAACATGTACAATGCTACAAGAGGAGCAGGGCCTTGTTTGTTGTTGCTGTGCAACTGTAAAAAAAATGGTGTAACCTATATAATCTGAAGTAACAAAGAAAAATGTGCTGCCAAAATGAAAATGGATATGGAGAGATTGCTCTGCTTGATCTTTAAGAAACACTGAAGATGTTACTAAAGTTGTCCTTGTATTCACATGAGGAGTACAGTCGTAGACTTACTTTACCTCTGTTTATTCCCTCTGTGATATCATATGTGGAAAGCTCTCAACATGTCCCCAGGAAGGAATAAAATTTGCCTTGAAAAATAATTTGCTCAGGCCAACTTCTCCATCACTGAACATCTCCTGTTCAAATTGTGGGTTGCTTGAGGAACAATTGAATGCGTGTCCGTGATTTGACCTGCCTTAAAGCCAAAACGCTATAAACAGTCAGTTCACAGATGGCCACTTATTCCCAACCATTATGAATCACAAGGGGAGATTTTTTAGGACTTTGGAGAGGCAGAAAATGAAATATGAAATCATAAAAACAAAATAACATTTGCACTTTTAGTTGTAAAATGCAAACACACAGGAATCATTCAGTGTCTCTGTCCCGGCAGCCCTGTCACTCAGGGACAGTGAAGACGACACCGAGCGTAGAGGAATCACATTCAGTGTAGGTGGGTTAATCTCCCAAACCGACACTTTCAATAACTGCATGTCAGATTGTGGTTGTCTTCACCATTTTGTGTGATTCTTCTTTTTTTTGCGGTCATAAAATCTTCCCCTCATATCAAGTCTTAAAACTGATATCTCATCCGAGGCCAGGCCATAACTCCTGTTTGAGGTGCACAGACGCACAGGTGATGTACTGCTCCCACAAGAACAGCCAACACAATATCTCACTCCCATTGAACAAAAAGTACAAGTCCAAGTTAAAAACAAAACATGAACTAGAGTTGGATTTGTGTTTTTTGGCAGCCAGACTATGCAAATGACAAGCTTTCACCACCAGATACAAGATTAACGTGTGTAGGAAAAAGGAACAATATACTGTAGCGACTTCTAGTAAATCAGCGCCTAAAGAGAGTCCCCTTGTCAAAGAGACGAAAGGAAACCCTGACCGTTCTGCCAGAGTTTTTTTCTTTCTTTTTTTTCTTTTGGATGCTGAGGTTCCACAGATAGGTTCAGCTTCAGTTTACAGCTCCAGGGCAACCGACATCAAGGCCTGAATTGTTTGTCAGGTGGCAACAAAACTTTACTCTACCTCTTTGAAATAAGAACATCAGCGCTTTCAAGACAGTGAAAGCCAGGGCAGCCCAGGAAAGTTGAGCGAAGTGCGTCAGCAGAGTGTGTTTTATGAGTGTAAATGGGAACTTAGCACAAAAAAACTCACGTATTCACTTTATTTTCAGTGGCAGACTGGGATTCCGCGGCTGCTTAGATAATCCATGCTTCATCAAGTGTTTTGAAATTCATTCTGTAGAATTTGACGTAATAAAACATGACACCAAAGTCATCTAATCCTCAGTCTGAAGGTTTATATGAGCCTGTCATTAATGTTATGTCAATAATCCATCATTCTGACTCTTGTTTCATGTCCTGCCTTTTAGCAGTAAACCACAACACACCTGTTAGAGGAGAGGCTGAACTCACCTTTGGTTGAAGAGAAAGACCCATACAAATATCAGGGCAGGTTGACATTTATCACAGCAGAGCCGCCACACGTGAGATGCTTCACCTGGTAAACGGAGACAAAGGAGAGCAGAGTAAGATTTCTGTGGCTGTCAGATAAAAACAAACTTTAAAGGACAAATTTGACATTTTGACAAATGTTCTCATTCGCTCTTTGCCGAGCCTGAGGTACTGAGACTTCTGATACCAGTCTCATCCCTTTACACTAATTAGCAATCAGTTAAACTGGTGTAGCACAAAGACTGGAGAGAGCAAGGAAACTGTTTCTGTCCAAAGGTGAGTAGAAATCGTTTGAAAGAGAGCTATTTAAGAAATTGGATTTTTTATATTTCAGGTTGTTTGATTTGTTCCAGCTATCCAATGCCAATGAAAAACAAGGCAACCGTCTAATGTCATGTACTGTTGATGTATATATGTGCATATGTCACAGAGTTATATCTGGAGCTCCATCATTCTTGGTTAATGTAATGGCACATCATTACCGCTGCGTGAGCTTGGAAATGTCAACAGATTTAAAACTGTGATATACATAATCAGTGCTGTGTGAACTTAGACTTCCAGGTGTATGTATGAATCCTGCACCTCAGCACTAATAATAACATCAATAGATGGTCCTGCTGTGGTTAAAGGAGATGTTGACTATATTGACAAATGGCTCTCAGATTCACAGTTCAAGATCAGTCTGCTACTCATCTAAAGAGAAAGTCTGCTGGGGAACCTTTGGGTCAACACAACACACCCTGCATGAAGAGGAGAAATGGTAAACAGCAGAGAACTGTCTGAATAAAAGGTGTGAGTGCTACATGAGGACAGCAGCAGAGCCAGACAGCAGCATGAGGCGGCCAGGCTCACATCCTGTTTGGTCGGGGGGGCGAAACCTCAACAACGTACTGACAGAGTGGATACAGGACATCCAGCTGAGCACCTGACTTACTTCTCCATCCTCCCTCCCTCCTCACTCTCAGCTCTTTAATTCATTCTGAGTCTCTCCTATAAGTGTGTTAGCTTAGCCCTGGATCTACACGTGAAAGGTCACAATTTGAGAGAAAGCCAGATGTTGCAGCATATCCAGGGAAAACATCACAGACTCTGAGCTCAACTCACTGCAACAGGCAGATGAAGAAGAAACAAATCCTTGATATAATAACAGACAAGGTGCAAATATACAAACTACAACCACATACAGAAACACTGATTGTAGCATATTTTTCTATTTGGTTGTGTTGTATTTATTTATGTTGTCTTGTTTGTGTCTGCAACATTTTTTTCCTTTGTGCAAAAGTTTTCCTTTCTTTGTATTTTGTTTATTTCAATGTTTTCTTTTGCTGAACTCTCTGAGCCACTGTGTGAGAAATAGAAGAGGTTCTAAATAATCATGACAGGGATTTTCTGACTAATTTAGGTTGTGTCTTTGCAACCTGAGCGGATGTATAGTAAACAGTCGTACATTTTTATGGTGCACTGCAGAGAAAAAAAAAAACAGAACACACAACGCAAAAAAAATATTTTTGCAAACACCAAAAACCTGTCTCATTGAGAATGTGATGACATTTACAATTCCTGGGAGGCCTGCAAAGCAGAAGTGACAGGAGTGCTCACAGCCTCAGTCGTTGGTGTTGCTCATTCTACAGGAACTTTTATGTGACACCATTACAGCTCAAGGGTTTTTTTTTTTTTGCTTTGTTATTGTTGTTGTTGTTCTCACAAATGCTTTGTGAAAAGAACAAAAAAAATATATTCTACAGAGCAAGTGGAGTTAAACTTCCTTTTGAAAAACTCCCCCAAGGGCCAGATTAGTTAGAAACAACAGCAAGTTAGGAAATGGATCCAACAATCATTGGCCTGAGTCATAATTCGTTACTCGTGTGCACTGCACAGTGGCGCCATTTACTCTGAGACCCAACACACTGGACTTCATACTCAAAAATAGATCAGAAATTGGAGCTGGGAAAACGATCACATTACTGCATTGTTGGGCTTATATAAAAGCGCATGACAAGTTTGAGTGTAGTTGTGTGGTGTTTAATGCTGGGAGGAGGGAGGTTCTTTTTGTTGTCAACAGGATACTGTTTGATGCTCATGTTTCACTGCCCTCTGCAGACACAAAGGAACATCTCACTATCAAAACAGCGTGTTATCGGCCTTTGTGTCATCCATAACCATATGAGTATGATAGTGTTCTGATTTTAATGAGGAGGAACATTTGACTCGAGACAAGAGTGGAAAACATCATCCTGTTGACTTGTCTTAAGTGGTCAACAAAACTCACCGCTACTGTCTGTTTTTTCTGTCATACACATATACTCATACACACAGAGTGCACACACAGTGGTCAGAGGCAGGCAGCTTCCATAAATAGAATGGAAAGTAGGCAAGTGGCTGATGGGAGTGGCTTTTACTGGGAATATGATCGATTAAAAAGCAATTTACTCCTCCACTCAAGCTCTGCACTCCTAAATGACAGCCCCCCACGGTCCAGATGGAGCTGTGAGGGGTCGGAGGAGCCGGCCTGCCCCACCTGCTCCTCCATCTATAGCAGGCAGACCCCACGCCCACACAAACACACACACACACACACACACGCGGCTTCCTCTCCAAAGCCCCAGCCTCGGTCACAGTCTGCTGGCTACTAGGAAAGCGACCAGGCAGAAATGTTCAGGCAGCCCCTGCTGGTCTGACAGAAAATCTAGACTTTGTTGTAACATCCAGTGGATTTGAGAAAGCTGAAGTGAATTCGAGAGGGCAGGTTAAAACAAACAGGAACAGAACACTGCATGGCACAAACTCAAACAAGGCATGAATTCGATTCAGCATGTTGTGTAAAGGTGCCCTGAACCAACACCTGCCTGTACTACAGCTACAGTATAGTGAAGCTACACTGTATGTCTGTTTACTTTATTTCCTGAATGTATCTTTTAAGATTACCTATTCTCAGAATCACAGTATCAATAATACAATTAAAATAATTACAATAACCCAGGTTCTTGTCCTCCATGCCTTCATGTGAGTGCACTGATACAGTCCAGACTGTGCCTCTTCAGTAACGTACGTTTACATCAATACAGAAATAACATGTATGTGAGATATGGCTCTTTTAACACATAGTGTCCAAATTTCAAGGGTTCAAAAGCAACTGGATACTAAATGTTTATTAGGCTCCCTCAGCTCTATGTTAGATTGTGCATAAATGAACACACGATTCAGAGGTGTGACTTTCTATTTAGACTGAGGTGGAGTCTGTATGAGAGCAAAAATGACCATGCAAGTGAAGATGATAATGAGGCTCAAAAATGGAAAAATAACAATAATAATAATCTATGAAGGAGACGACAAAAGTAGCTGGTTAGGTTCAAAATCAGCAGGTGGAGTTCACGAAAACCAGAATGAACTGGATGACCAAGGGACCTGGAGGAAAGTTCTTGAATAAAGTTATGTGAACTGATATAAAATCCATTTTATTAAAATTACCAGAAGGGGAAAGTGTGGCCCCTGACCTGAAGTAACCACCTCATCTGTCAAACATGGCAGTGGTTCAGTGAGGGTTCGGGCATGTACAGCTGCCAAATGAATTCATTGCATGACATTTAACACTTGAGCAGAACAATGATCCTAAACATACGGCCAGATCAACCATCAGGAGGTAGAATATTCTCAACTGGCCGAGTCACCTGATCTGAATCTTACTGAGCTGCATACCACTGTGATGAAGACCAGACTAAAGACAGAGACACCATCCGACCAACAGCTGAACGATATCTGCAGCCAAGCTCTGGGATCGCTGGGGAAGATGCAAAGCATCTGCTGATGTTTGTGGGTCAGAGACTTCATGTAGTCATTAAGTGTGTTTGCATCTAAATGAAGCACAAATTTTAACAGAAATTCAAGAAAATCTGCAAGAAAAATGCTAATTAGTGCATATCTCCATTAACTTTTAATGCAAATATTAGGAGTGGGTTCATCAGAGAGAAACAGCTGGTAGAACAAATTCTCCTGCTGGGTTCCATTAAAGCAAAGCAGAAGAAGACGGCACAGCAAGCTTCATGTATTGATTTGGAAAACATAACAGTCACATTAGAGCTTTATTTTTCCCTTCAGTGGATGTTTAAGTCGCATGCTTCATGTACAGCTTGATGGATTTATTAAATCTGTTTCCATTATACTGTGTTGCATTTTACGTTTATTGATGCACCGATGTTCATATTCTTCCACCTCATATTTAAAGAATAAACTCAATTTATACTGAAATTGCCATGATAATTAAATACTAACTGCGTCTATCATTTTATTTCATTTTAAAGCTATGTCATAAGACAGAGAAAAGCCATACCACACATCCCTGTGTCTACAGTATGTGAAGTACAGAGACACAGCTCAACCTCTTGCCCTGAACATGCTGCTTGTGTGTCTGATCACCTGCTGTGAACAGAGGCTGTGGCGAAGATAAAATGAGAGGAGGGGGAGGCGGGCAGGACCATATGGGCCCAGGCTGAACAGAGAGTTTCTCTGTGTGAGAGCACGTTTAGGAAAATTGCAAACTGGTGACCCTACTGTCACTGATGATAACAGACGATACAGAACTAAATGTAAACCTTATTTACACAAAATACAGGTTGCATTCAGACCTACAGATGACATGTCTATCCTATTGCTTACACTGATTTCAGTTTTTTATCTTACAAAGCTGTGGCTAAAAAAACCCACACACATTACATTTAATGGTAGAAATTTCAGATCCAAATCCATCAACAGGGGCTCTAAAAACATATCACACACAGAGCTGAAAGATAAACACTGTTTTGAGGTGCCAAGGTGTATGCTCTCTGTTGCCATAGGAACACAGGTAGTAACTGATGCTGGTGGTGGGAGTGTGTACAGCTAAAAACAAGTTCCACGGTGGATGAGTTCATACTTTTTTTCCTTCTGAAGCTGGTTATAGCAAGTGAATAAACAAGACAAATATAAAAGCTGCAGTGTGTCTACGTCTCTGGCCCTTCAGCAACACTTCCTCTGATTATCTTCACTGTCTGCAGCTCTTGGCTTCAGGAGAACTTTGGCTGCAGACCTCTTCAGACTTAGTGGCTGGAGGTTAATTGATAGTGACAGATGACGTAACCTAGTCATTTGCAGGGCGATCTGGCTTCTTTATCAATGACAGGTCTCCATGCACACACATATGTACACATGCACAAACACACACATGCAGACAGGAGGGGGGAGTTAACAGATATGATTCTTTCCAGAATGCTTATTTTCCCACATGCAGTCAGACGACTGGGACTGAATCCATACCGAAGTTGTAAATAATGTAAATGACAATTATCTAACTATTTACGAAACAAAAATAATACTTGCCATCTTTCATATTTAGCACTTAACTAAGTTTAGCTCTCCTACTTAAATCAATGTAATGATGGTATGACAGAATTAAAGCTGTAGTTAGACATTTTTGAAAATATGTTAACGCGCTTTTCTTGCCAAGAGCCAGATGAGAAGACTGTTATCACTTTCATGGTGGTGTGGTAAATATGGAGCTACAGCCAGAAGCTAAACATTTGTATTCTGCTGATAACTAAAACCTTAACTATCACTAATTAACACTAACATCTTGATGGTTTCATTTTATTACCAGCTTAGTTAAGATAACACTAACACTCTTATGACCTTCACTTTATATTTAGCACATTTAAATTAGAGTGGTATCTATCTTCTCATGCAAATCTAGGCAAAAAGAAAAACTATTTCTTAACAATTCTTATAAGTTTACTTTATCTGGTTACAAATGAAACCACAGAAGCTCACACCATCATTTCTCTAAAGACGACTCGACCTCTACAGCCACAAATCAAATGCTTTAACTGGTGTCTTTTGTCGGTGGCTCAGTGACCTTGCATGGTTGATCAGAAGTCCCAGGAGTTCACCGCTAATGGGATCAAAGGATAGTGAGGTGGGGGTGATGGTGGGAGGTCTTACTGGATTTCAGTGACGAGAAACATCCAGATTCAAAGCCCCTCTGGGGAGAAAGAGAAACCATCAGAAGTTTTGTTCCATCGTCTTTTCACTCACTCAGAGTAGTTCGCTGATTGATATTCTTATGAATGTTCATACTTGAGCACCTCTTCCAAAGCTCACCTTGATTGAATAGATTTCCCTGAAAAATAATTCAGCCGAGGCATAATGGAAACTAGTAAAAGTGCCTTAAAGGCTGGATTCAATGGTTTTGAAGTGAGAAAGTTTCTGGCTCGATTCCCTTTGGTGTAAAAATGACTCTGCAGACAGAAGATCCAATCTTTAGACAAAAAACAGATTTAACACAGGTACGTCGATGTTTGACTATATGACCTATTGTCTCTGGCTCCATCTTCAACTGTAAAGTATTAATTGCTCTTGGCACGTGGATTAATAAGAGGCATATTGCTGCTGTTGCAGAAAAATCTTCAAAACACTAATTTCAGCTTTCTTGCTCTTAAATTTCTTCTTAGGCCTCACGAATCCCAACACACAATGAAAATGCAAAATACATAATTGTCAATCTTTTCTGTCAACTAATAAAACAGCAGCTGAAGAAAAAAAAATGCTTCTGATATTTTGTAAAGTGGATACTGCCACACAGAAATATGCAAAGACATTTTCAATTGATATGGAATTAAAAGCTACAGTCTCCTATTAAGACTCTCTAACACACACACACACACACACACACAGATACACACACACATCTTTCTCTGGCACAAGCAATGTGTCAAACAATAGTTGCCAAGTCTGCTGCCTGCAACAAAAGATGGAAAGAATTAGAGAAATGGAAATGGTGATTTGACGCTGTTATGAAAACTGGAGCGCAGCGTGCTTTGACAGAATGAAAACCCATTCAGACGGACTTAATGCGCCATGCAATCGCTTCCCTGTCTTGACCCCCCCCCCCAATCTGTAGCACTCAAAAATGCAAACAAAAAACCATTGTAATGTCCCAAAGTTTAAACACACGCACACAGTCACCACTCCTCTCTCACTGCTCCCCCAGTCTGTGTGGTTTCCTACATTTCAGATTCAATATTTAATTGTCATTGGAATTTGTCTCAAGTTGCTGCAGTCATTTAGAAGTCAAATATAAAAATGTGCATGAAATTACCACAAAAAATGAGGTGAATTCAGATAAAAGCCCTTATTCTCTGTTGACTCCCCTTTGTTTAAATCTATACTTGTCATAAAAGAGGAGCAGATGAGTTAGGGTTTTTTAAATTCCACACCTGCAACTCAATATTGTGTCCAAATTTTTTGCACATTCAGTGACTTTCAGTTCTTTTATACCTCCGGCCCTAACTCACCTCTTCTTTCACACCCAACAAAGTTACACCATATTGAATTCTCCCCATAGAAAGCGCAAGTGTAGACCTTTCTGACATCTATTTAAGCCTTCAGCCATATATCTTAGTCTGGAACCCGTCCAGGAGCGGTAAATACCGGTGCAGAAAGAGCAGCATCACAGAGCTAGAGAGCTGATTGGTATTCAGAGTGGCAGCCTCCAAAGTTGAAGGTGCATAAATACCCCAAACTATTACATGAAAGTAAACAAACCACACTGTGCTCCATGCAGCAGGTGGATAAACTCGCCAGCGCTCAGCTCATCAAATGGTGTGATAATGTGTTTCTTAGTGTTATTAATCTTTGTGGTGGAGGACAGGGCTGAAAGCTGTCGAGATGGAGGCACAAAAAGGGAGCAGCAACAGAGAGGTGGCCCAGGCAGGTAGAAACTGGGCCAAGCAGCTCAAAGTGGGCTGTGAAGGTTTAGTCTTTCAGTGGCAGCTCCAACAAAACAGGCCAAACTGTAGAGTAATGCATAGTAGATGATGTCCTGCTGCCAGGGTTTTTTTTTTTTATTTCAGAAATCATAGTACACGGCTCAGATAATGAGCCCCACAAGTTTGCATGAAGGACCACACTAACACACAGACACACACTATAGGAACAATTTATTCCATTCACCGCTGCTCCCTAACAGCCCAGCTCTTCCTCGCCATGGCCAGAAGCTGACACTCGTCTGTTTGAAGGCAGAGAAATATCATATATTTTGCTTTTTTGTTGGTGACACGTCAGCCGCTCAAGCTAAGTCTAATTTAAATGGTGTCTACAGCCAGTCAACAGGGGGAGATCCACAGTGAGAGAAAGGACAGAAAGACAGAAGGAGTGAAGAGAGAGAGAGGAAGGATGGACGCAAAGGGTATGAAATAAGGAAATAAAAGGAATGAAGTGTTGATGGGGATTTAGGGAGCAGTCGTGGACTATACCCTTATGCGGGAGTTTTGTGGCAGACCGTCTGTGCTGCTGTCAAACAGCATCAGTGTTCTCGTTCTCTCTGGAAACAAGAGTCATGGTTGTTTACCCATTCAGCTCCTGCAGGACTGTTGATCCAAACAAAGCACTTATTCAAAAGGAAATCTGTAACATTGATAAATATGCATTAAGTGTTTGATTTAAAGGCTCAAATTTCACCATAACCCAAAGGAACTTGTCCCAGTATTTACAGGAACAAGCAAGAGTCTTTATGCGGCATAACAGCCTGAATGTTTGGAATATCAACATTTGTATTGTGCTGCTGTGTAGTTGTATAGTCTATATAGAGAGTATAGTGTGAATATAATGTTTTTTTATAAAGTCATTGTACATCCTGGTATTGTTATTTAAGCTCATAACCCAACTATTGTCTGTGCCTACCCATAATTTCTGTTTTAGGTTACTTTCATTCCATGTCGGCTGGGTGTGTTAATTATTGTCTCTGTGACTCAGCCCTCACCTCTCAATTAATGTGCGCTTTGACCCTGGACAGAATACGATACAAACCAAAAACTGATATGATACAATGCCGAACTGAACAAATAAAGATATATCTGCTGATATTGGCAATAAGTCAGTAAAATGCCATGTGGGATGTAGCAGAGTAATTAAAAATATTATCTGTCAGCTTCATACAAGAATCCAGCCTAAAGAAGGTGAACCTGCCTTTATACTATGAGTTAACAGCTTTCTTGAAGTCTGACTTCTGTCCTTTGCACACATGGAAATATTTGTGCAATGCTGAGGTTCAAAAGAGTCAGTACTATTTCCCTCCCCCTGCAGATACATTCTGCATATACAGGAAGTGAGCATTAGCATTTTGACTGACAACTATTCCAGGAGACGGATGTGGACGCACAATGGAGGGCCTGAATACACAATCCACAGTAAGGAACCATAAGTCACGTTTTGTTTTTTTTTTTTTTTTTTCCTGTTAGTCACATGGCTGTGCTGCTGTTCACCGGTTGGTTTCGAGTTACATGATTCATTACACCTCAAGTACCAATCACGTTGCAGCAACAGGCAGGACATATGGCATCGGCGGTATGTAATTGGTTTGTGATGAGTGCTGCCTGGAGCTCAGGTTTTGGACAACTTCTCTGCTCTGACCTTTGGCAGAAGGAAGCTACCATAGCTAATATAAACCCACATTTTCCAGGACATAGATCGTAAAGCGGACATCCAGCTATAGGTCTCTTAAGTTATATCTGTATGGTTAAGAAGAGAATTGTTCATTTGCATGTAAACCCACAGCTCCAGCTTGGAGGATACAACCTTATTGCGCAACTCGACTGTGGCTAATTTATCTCCGCCTCATTTTCTCCAGGCTTTTAAAGAACAGCAGAACAAAAGTCTGTCATGTGTGACGTACAGTACAGTAAATCAGACTTACCCTGTGGAAAAAAATGCCTCCATTTACTCCAGAAAGAAGAGGATAAAACACAATGCGCACCACTTAATTTATGATACAGAGTAAATTAATGGGCACTGACAAGCTTAATAATTTTTCAGAGGAAACAGATAACAGTCATAATTATCAGCCATGGAATTAAATAGTCAGTCAAGAGACAGTGAGCACTTATAGTGATAGTGTATGTATGTTCAACATGGTCCGCTGGCCAAAGCCAGGCCCCATTAATAGCGGACCTTGAGTGTTAATGTGATATTGTTTGGTTTATTACAGCTCAGTGTCTGCCAGGACCCTGACTACAGAGAGTTGATTTTGTGCCAGCACTCGCTCTGTCTCTCTCTTCCTCTGCCTCCATTGCTTGACAAAAACATATTACATCGACAAGAGTCTTTTTCCTGAACCAACTGTATTGCCAGAACAAGAGCTCAGCTGTAGCCACGCTCTGCAAGGAGCTGCCCTTTTTTTCCCCCAGCCTGAATTGAATGCCTTGGTGTGTACAACTGGCCACTGTTATGATTCATTACCCCGAGTCATTTAAGTCATCGGCAATCAATGGTTTCTGCTCTGCATTGCAAGCTCAGTCACGTTATTGGCTTTTTAAAAGCTTTTAGGTTAGAGAGACTAAGATAGAGGAAGACAGAGGGAGATATTAAGTATAAGAGAGCTCAGCTCAAAACAAGCCTTCGTATTGTCTCTGACAGATGCCTGACTTCATTAGGGACTTGGATGCTGCCTCACACACACTCCAATAGGCTGAAGCCATAAACAACACAGACGAAATGGACTCCTTCAGAGAACTATAAGTATGCCAGGGCGGTCACGCAGGAATACACACCACCTCTTCATATAACTTGCGTTATACCCCTCTTACTCTCTCTCTCTGTCCGTGACTCTATTAGTCAAAGAGGAGAGATTGTGGAGAGCACAGCTGCCCTCTATGGGTGTAAAACATTCCAACACACAGGCAGAGAGGCAGCTCTGTTGTCTTGTGCTGCTGCTCCATTAAGGCTGGAAGAAAGAGAGAGGTGCTATTGTCGCAGCTTCAAGTGTTTAACACTAATTAGTTGGCTTATCTCGCTAACGCTGCAGAGCCATCAGACATCGATGCAGCAATGTGAAACAGAAAAACAAAAATGAGAGTCTCTCTGTGTACAACATTTTTTTCTGGCTTAGAGTATGTAGCATCTGACATGAGTATGCTTTTGTCATTTTTTTGCCTGTGGAGTATACTCTCAACCCCAACCCCCCACCACCACCACCACAAGCTGCACTATTATCTCTGGTGTCAAATTCTGTACTTTTGCATGCCAAGTTCAATATAGCTCAAGGAAAGGCAGTGTTTGTCTTTGCTTTGTCCTCCCTGGTCGTTGCATAGTACACAAACCATAAAAAACAAGGTGGAAACACAAAGTACTGGTCTGATAATAGTTTTTATAGAGTGGACCAGAAAGAAATGGGTTCACGTACTAGCAGGGCTTTAAAGAGCTGATGGAGGCTACAGCTCATATTTCTATACATGAGTCGGCCTCTCTGCTGCACCGCAGAGACCCCTGGAGATTTAGGAAGCATGTTGCTCTGTAGGGAGGCTATGTATCAATCCTCCCAGCTACTCAGAGGGTCTCACCCTTAAACATACCCTACACGCTGTGATGTGTGATCTCACATAGACCTGAGTAGATGAAAGGAGCATAGAAGATCTTTATCTATGAAAACAGTCATTTCCATGTCAAAGACAAGTTGTGTTTTTTGGAGAAAATGTGATGCTTTTTTATGGAAAAGCAGTCAAACAGCCAATGAACTTTAAGGGGCTTTGAGAAGACTGAAGAAACTGGATAATAACTATAGTTTGCCTTATTTTAAGTAGCTGAGATTCACTCCTGAATCAGTAAAGTTCACTTTTACAAACCACAAACTGCTGCAGAAGCTAACCTTTGATCTCAAATTATTATTCTCATTAAAAAGAGAACATTAAAAAGCTTTTGAGAGGCTTTGCAAAAAAAATCCCATATTTTACTGTATAATGCTGACAATTATAAAAGTTTTATTCTTTAGATAGCAGGGTAAAAAAAAAAAAAAAAAAAACTAAACATAGGTAGTCACAGTGTGACATGGCATCCCATCAATATTTCAGTTTTGGACCAATGCATGGAAGAACTCACAAGGCTTTTATTTGTACACTGTAAAGAAACTAAAGCACTGACCACCTGACCATGTTGAGTAACAGCCAGAAGGTTTAACTGTCCCAGTGCATGAAATGACATAGTTGCTATTGAGTGAAACAGCTGCTGTTCAACACCAGTTTGGGAGCAGAGGTCCTTACATAAAATATAGGAGGATGAAGATTATAGAGGTATAATGAGGAACATAATGAGGGACATGAGAGATTCTCAACGCAAACTATAATTCTTATCCATTAAAAACATCTTAAAAAAATGTAAACTTTCATTTTTAATGGAAGGTTGACAAAATAATGCAAAGTACTGAAACATGGATTAATACTGCATAGTGCCAGGTAGGACTGCAACTAACTGCATAATTGAATTTTATGCCGACTGTCTTGATAGAACAATTTTTTTTTTTTTGTTAAAATGTCAGGAAATAGTTTTCTAAAAAGTCTGTTACCATCTTCTTTAGCCTAGGGTCTTGTTTTGTCTGAGCAGCAGCCCAAAACACACAGATAATGGGTTTATTATCACTTAAAAAGAAAGAACAGCAGCAGATTCACACAATTAAGAAGCTGGAATGAGACAATGTTTTGGTGGATTAACAAAATGAATAATGGGCCAATAATTTCAGTTGTACTGCCACAACAACAAGCTCATACTAACATGTCATAACAACGGTAACACGAATATTTCATTTATTCATCTATTGTATTATCCTCATACAAGCACCCACATGGACTTATTACTCAAAAAAACAAAAAACAAAAAAAAAAGAGTTTCAGGAGCATACCAATCATTGTGCACAGACACACAGATGTGCAGTGCCAATGGATTCAGTGAATTAAAAACAATTAAAAGATATGTTTGAGACTGATAAGTGTCCCCCCCCCAGTGCAGAAATGCTGTTTGGCACCTCATCAGACCACTGTGCATGTCGAACAGAGCAGATATAAGGCAAATTCCCTCAGCAAGTGTTAGGAGCGCCGCATAAACTCTCCCATTAGAGATGCAGGAGTCAAGTAATGAAACGAGGGCCTCCCCCGGCCGCTGGTCTTCTTGCCCTGTCATCCATGGCAAAGATCTAGCAGAGGAGCCTCTAGTGAGAGCAGGAATGTGAGCAGAGATCACTGCAGCGTGGAGAGCTGTGGGCAGAGCAGCCGCTCAGACTGTTACAGCACTTACTGCTCCTTTATACTGGACTGTAGACCTCTGACTGCCAGACGGCATTGAACACATTGAGGCAAAAACTTACAGTGACGCTGAGGGAAAACACACTGTATCAATAATAATGAATCACTCGCTCACACACTCATTCAAACACTCCTCTTCTCGTTTGCTCAGTCGCTCACCCACACACTCAACCAAGTCATTCGCTCGCTCATTTGCTCATTCACAAGCTCGTTCAATCGTGCACTCGTTCAGCAATTCTCTCATTCACTCGCCCACAAACACAACACACACACAAATACACGGAAAAACACTCTCAATATCCTCAATTCTTAAAATTGTAGGAATAAAAAAATATGAGACGTGTAACTGTAGATACGCTACGTGGCATGGTGGCAACATTGTAGTAGTAACCTTACCTGTGTTCAGTATAAAAACAGTATAGTTCAGAATGAGATATATATCGAGCATCAGCTACAAAATCAATATGTGGTTTTGGCTTTCACAGGATTTGTTGACAACAGGAAAACTTTAAGGTGAAGTTACAGGACTCTGCATGGGGAAGTCACAGCAAGTAATGAAAGCAGAGAAAGAAGAAACTAATCTGTTTGAAAACACAATGAGTATTGATTTATTTTTCTTTATTGCAGTTTGGGTCCTGGCTTCAGTGCCTGTTATTTATACACGTTACCTCAGCCGCCCTGGCGACTCACAGTCTCAATACGCAACTCATCAAGATGAGTGACAAGTACATGGATGGGAACATAACTTGCTGAGGCAGAGCAGGAACTAAAGGCACATTTCATTTTGAGCAGACCAATTGGAAGAAAAACGTAATAACTGGGCAATTTTCTGCAGCATTATGTTTATCCCACATTTAATAGATTTATAACCCATCTTTCAGTTGTATCTTGTTCCCACTGATGTTGGAAAGTCCCATTTTACATGCACGCATCACTTATGTTTCATTTGTAATTATCTGCTATTTGTTCATTTTAGTCATATTACATATGAAAACAGACATTCAGGCAAAGAGCTGGAAGAAAATACTGTGTTTTCCTGTTAATATAACTGTTACATCCAGGCTTACTTCTCATCCAACCTCAACCAAACCAAGCTGTGATATCACCACTTGTTGGAAAATACTGACTAGATGGGTGAGTCAATTATACTTAGGTCAGAGAGTGATTCAGTGGTATTTCATATGTCAAATATATACAGAACTACCACAGCGAACCTCATGATTCCCACAATTTTGAGTTTCTTAAAACATAGTTTTCCCTCCAGACCAGGAGATGAATGCATCACTTGTGGTTGATGTCATATTTACTGCTTGTCTCGTCTTTATTACAATCACCCTGGATAAAATACAGCAGGAGAAAAGGAATATTTTCTTTCATATACCGAAATGCAGCGACCACAACCTGAATCAACATTGCTTTTTTTGAATCACAGAGATACCATCTAAGTGTAACCATACCTGATGTTACAGCCACTATCTTAAATGCAAAAACCACAAAAGCCTGTGTTCTTCAACTGAGAATAATGGCACACTCTGCATTACTTCTGGAAAAACATACATCTAATTTACTGTATTTTCCTTACTGAAATATGCCGAGGCCTCCTCCAAGTTCAACAGGGAGAGTATATCCTCAGAGGAAACCAGTGGCTAAAACAACAGTTAAAATATCTGGTTTGGAGGGGTCGAAGAAGTCATCCTGAAAATATTTAACCACTTCTACATAAAAACCTCACATTTTTAAATTATTATTTCTTAACTGTTTGAATTTCACATGTTCTACATTTGAGTTTTAAAGTATGGGAGCTATTTGACATTTTAAATTAAAATGTCTCATTCAGGGCACCAAGTCTTCTTTTTCTGCAACATTAAGTCATACTTTATTGAAAGGTTTCATCCCATTCTGAACATTTCTGCAGCATTTTAATGAACTGAAGCTCTGATATAAAATATCCGATCATTTTCATATCTGACACATTAGATCCACAACCCTTCAACAACTGTATATTCATCAGTCAGCCACAACACTAAACATTTAACATCTGACAGGTTATTAACATTGATTATCTCTTTACAATACAACATTCAGCTGGGAAACCTAAGGCTCTGCCATTCATATACATGTTACTTTTCCCACCTATATCACCCACCTGTAAAAAACATTTCACACAGCTGTGGTGGTTTCCCCGTGCAGGAAAATGGGCCCCATGACACCACCATCGATAAGAAATGGCTCAAGGAACAAGACAAGGAGCTTGAGGTGTCGGCCTGGCTTCTAGATTACCCACATCCCAAAGCTGAAAATAATAGGCGAGAGGCGAATAGATGTCTGTCTCTTTTATTAGCCAGGGGCA
This sequence comes from Polydactylus sextarius, assembly GCA_016801845.1. Taxonomy (NCBI): domain Eukaryota; kingdom Metazoa; phylum Chordata; class Actinopteri; family Polynemidae; genus Polydactylus; species Polydactylus sextarius. Next base: position 3,305,915 of record CM028915.1, read on the forward strand.
GCAATTTGGGCAATAAACACCGGTCTCAAATAAAGGCCAGGTCTGATTTTCTCCTTGTCATTGAATTTAGCTCATTGTAACTCTGCACCCAGACTGTAACCTAAAAGCTATGTTCTATGCTTCTTTTCACGCACGGAAAATGTTTGCGTCCAACAGTAGAATGTAGGGTTATCCTTTAAGTTTTCATTGATAAATGACAATGAAAGACTTAAAAAAAAAAGTAATGATACCGGAGAGCCGCGGTCAGTGACGGAGTGGGAATCTGCCCAAAGTCCAGACTACCAGTCCGTCACTGCACTCTGTGCTGCGAGAACAGGCTGCTGTGGTTCATAACCTTGTGCAATTTACAATAACTATGTGCAATAATTTAATTTAATGATTTACTCACTATTGACTAATTTACTATTGACCATGTGTAATAATTTATTTACTCTTCACAATTTACCCTCATAACCACGTGCAAAAGTTTACACTTCATAACCATATGCAACTTTAATGACCATGACAGATACTGCTGGGAACATTTAACAGTTTACATATACTATGTACAAGCACACAAACATGTATGTATACATACATATTTTTATTGTTATAGATTTATTTTCTGTTTCTATGTTGGTGTTGGGTATTTGGGGTGTCTTTATTTTCTAGTTCTTCTCTTATGTCTGTCTTAAGTTTATCAGTACCGTATGTGATGGATGGAGATTCAATTTCCCTGAGGGAACTTCCCAAAGGGATCAATAAAGTTGTCTATCTATCTATAACTGTGGCTTCATTTTATAAAATAAAAAAATGTTCTGACCACTGGCCGGTTTGGCTGGGAACAGGCCGGGAAAATAGTACTATTTTCCTTTTTACTAAAGTCTCATACAGACGCCTGTCCCAAATAAAAGCAGGGTCTGTTGAGTCATTTGGGAAAATAAGTTTTACAGTATATAGCTCTATTCCTGGTTAATGCAACTGTAAAGAAAATCCAATGATCCCTCAGGGATCAATAAAGTAATTCTGGCTCTAATTCTGATGCTTTAATTGTTCCAGACAGATTCCAATAGAAAGTTAAATATATCAGTGTTAATGTAACATTAAACACTCTTTTTCCTTTTGTGGCCCTTGGTCTGCTCCTTATTTATCCACTTCTATACCTTTGTGTGTGCATATCAAATCTATTCTTTCTCTGCCTTTGTCTGTATGAAGCTGAAGAAAAATAAATTCCTGGGAACACCTGTTATGTACCTCATCTACAATATTACAAATGTTCTATCACATATTTGCAATTCATGATCCTTTCTCCTGACTAATATGCTCCAGATGGCAGAGATCATGAATGATGAGCCAATGCTGATTGCTGGGTGAATGATTTGTAACCTGCTGCCCTGACGCAACACCAGGGCAAATTTAGCTTGGAGAAAAGGATTGTTTAAAATAAGGCAGTTTAGCTTTACATAGCACACGGTGGATATGGGTTTAAACCTGTTGAGCTGCCAGATGTCTTCGAGAATGTAAAGCGACACCGCAGCGCCCTGCTGTTTATCAGGGTACACAGGAGCAGGTGTCTTGGGCAGATCAGAGGAGAAGAGGAACTAACAGCAACTCTCATTCAGATTCAGTGACGAGTGAGTCATAGCCACATCAATCACTCAGTATGGGCTTCATGCATAATAACATGTAAACCATGTGACCATTTCAATTAAGCAGTTAAACAGGCAACAAACAGGCAGCTTTGGCAGCGACGTTTAATTTAATTGGAAAGAAAAATGGTTTGCTGCTGTTGGCCTGTAAAAAGAAAAGTCAAACTGCACTTATTAGTGTCACACTTATCTTTATGTTAAAGGTGCACTAATCCATACTGTTATATTAACAATACCTAAACTAATTGTATAATGCTGTGTTTCTCCTTGAGCCAAAAGAGAACTATCGCCCCCATTCCCTCGTCTCAAAGCCTTTTAGTATCTTTCAGCTCATTGTTTTGGTTACCGGAGTAGTATTCTCATTGGTTACCACTCTAATAATCCCAGTTTCAACTGCAGCAGCTAGTTGTGTGTGGTCTATTCTGATGGAAAGGAACATTATCTGTACAAATGTAATTTTATTTGTTAAACCACCTGTGCAGTTTATTCATTTAAAACAGCCAAATCAGTATATAGAGGGTATAGACAATACAAATAACTAATAATCAACTGCGTCAGGTCAGTTTATACGCATTGTCACCTTCCTAAAAGTCATTTTTTGTCAAAATTGACTATTATTCCTAAATCAGTGGTAAAACCGCCTACACCCTCAATTGATCAAATCATTTGATTCTACCCCTTTAAGAAAATGGCCTATGTCAAGAGTGACTTAATCTGGTTTATTATGCATAAGTCGAAATAAAATGTGACTAAGGCAATTTTGATAGCTTTCCAAGATGGTGGCTACCTTCAGTGAACTCATTTCTGTGATTCTGGACTCGTCCCAAATTGGTTAATAAGTTTACTTCTTATTAATAAAGGCTAGGCTATAAATATTGCTAGTTTATTTAGTCTGCATGTTGGTCAGAAAAATAGCTACGTCCATAAAGCTAACACTTAGCAAAGAATGGAAATGCTCTCCAATTTGTGGCTGTTACTATTTTCTGTCTTTTCAACCAATATTTCAGCCACTTTGGGAACCCTGATGAACCCTTAATTCAACTGCCCACAAGACAATGAATGTTTTGGTAACGCTTCAGAATAACGGATGTTTATAAAGCATTAGTAAAGCTTAGTAAATAATAAAATAATTAAAAACAAAACATTTACAGAGATTTGTAAATGATTAGGAAATGATATGTAGGCATCAGATAAGAACCAAGCAAAAACGAGCTGGAGGGAGATTATGTTTAGTTAGTTTGTCAGTGTTTTATTGTTGACACAAATACTGCTTAAGTCACAAAGGCATGTTCATAGTCGTTTCTCTTACATTACATAATTTACACAGTGTTATCACTATGCCAATAGCCATCCTGTTACTTTCTTTTGTGTAATATGAAACTATCAATAAAAGTCATATGTTAAATTTTTAGTTAAAGTTTTTCGTGTTTTTCCTGAAAAACCTTAAAAAATGAGTTAGGCAATTATTTTAGGAAGGCGACGATATGTATGCTTCTCTAACAGCTCAGCCTCTGACTGATCTAATATCTCTCCACTAATCTCAAAAAAAAGGAAAAATCTTAAGAAAAAATAAATACATTGCAGACAATCTTCCCAGGACCAAACTGCAGACAAACCTTAGAGACTAGTTAACAGAGTGAACATTCTTTCAGGAGCTAATACAGACCACAACAGAGCTAAAGGTGAACTGACTATCACAGCTGCAATCTTCAGGTTACCAGACACACAGCTCCACACAAATGTTAATGAAAACATTTTAGAACAGTCACCGAGCAAAATGGACCGTAGTCACTGTCGGAGGGAAAGAGAAAGTGGAGCAGAGAGGGAGAGAAAAGGCCGTGCCACAGATGCAGCTAGATGCTACAAAACAAGCAACATGTTTTACTTGTAAAAGACCAGATCAGTTTAGTGAACCGAGTTTAAAGTTTGGTGAACTGAAATGCTTCGTGCTTGAATATTTGCTCATCCTTGTTTTTAAAAAAAAATGAGGCTAATTGTTTTGTGAGTGTAACCTTGTATGTTTGTGTGTGCTGTAATAAATGTGTTCCTAGTGAGTTTTGAAGGATTACCATATACCACTATTGGTAATAGTATTTTTGGCTTCCCACGAGAATCCAAAAATGAATAAAACTATGACTGATTGTAAAGTGGCAGTTATTACAGCATGAAGCTAAAGTACTGCACTGATCCATAATGATGTATTCAGGGAGGCACCTCCTAAAATAGCAGCCCATAAACAATCCCCATGCATCACCAAATTCAAACGGGCACTCAGCCAGCAGGAATGCAGGTGAAAGTAACTGTGGGCATTTCATGGAAGAGGATACAAGCGAGGTGAGTCAGATGCTGCTGTGAGCCTCAGTCACTCTGCCTCATTAGCTATGGATGGAGGTCCTGGGCCAAAGAGCTGTCGAAGCTTTCACCGGTCCCACACAAGCAAAAGCACAAATTAAAAACCTTCATTTATGTCCCGTTGCATCCAAGCGTAGGGAGTTGTAGATCTCCTAGCGAGGCAGTTCATATAATAATGTACAACATAAAGACTATGCATACTCCATAAAGATTCATTCAGGTGGTGTCGGTCCTCTGCATTTGCCTGTCAGTCACAGAGCATGCAGCTGTGACTGTTTCTCATCAATGACCCTGTTACTGTCACTGCTGTACAACATCATGCCTTGACTCGTGTCAGTCTAGGACAGCACATACAGGAGAGGCAGCAGAGACGGTGAGTACCCATGTCTGACATTTCCTCAGATACATGAGGGAAGGCTGAATCCTGCATGAAGAACTGCGTTGGTGATAAAGCCCACTATGAAAACGCCTCCCATTTGGTGCCAAGGCAGTTAATCCAAATTAACTCCACCAAGGTTCCCCTTACACTCCTATACCTGCCAGACTGGCCTGGGCTCTGAGCTGAGCAGCAACACCATAATCATCAGACTTCCATGGGAGAATAAATTAATGTTCAAGATTATTGAAAGAAAGTGGAAAATACTGTCCAAAATAAACAATGTCCAAAATATCCCAAGCATGTGTTAAAACCTTAAAATCTTCCTTCCTTCCTTATGTTGGATATATGGGATCCTGCTTTTTGCATCCAGCTAAGCTCAAAATCCATCCTTACATCAAAACAGAGATCATCTAATCTCAATGAGAAAGTTGCCATTTTACAAAATATCTGCTGAACTGAGAGGTTACATCTTCGAGAAGATCAAAATCTTTAGTAGTAAAGGAAATGTGAAGACAACAGTGGAATAGAAATGCTATATGTGGTGCAGGCAAGTAAATCCATGCAGTGTTGTGAAGAAAATCCTTCATTTCATCTTGGTGAGGTATGTAATTTTAAACATGCTGAAATCTCTTCCACAGGTGATATTGCAGCTATGGCAGTGATCAAGGTGAGAGACAGACACGGTGAAGAGGTAAAGGACAGCGAAGATGAAGATGAGATGACAGACACAGCCGACATGAAAGGCACAGTGGAGGTGTAAAATATGTCATTCTTAGCACAGTTTGACAGCAATCTCAGCGTATTTGTGACTGACGGAAAACATTTAAAGCTTATCTCATTCTGGATCCTGTCTGATCTAAAGTGAACATGACGTGATTAAAAGAAAAATGGAGTCTGATACAGTGTGATGGAATAATCAAACAGTATAGCATAATATGATATAATGTCAGATATTAATTTTTTTCTATTATTTTTCATTATCATTGGACTTCACCACTAAAACAATGAAGCAGATGGGGCTTATTTTAGGATTATTTTGGATAATTGGCAAATTTCATCCAGCAGACAGAACATTTTAGTTGTGTTGTTGATTAATGTTATCCCAGCACTTTTTCTCACACACTCTCTTTTTTGGCTTTTGACTGGTCCCTAACACTTCTTGAGGGAAATATCTGGCTCTTTAAATTCTCCAGCTCATTGCTAACTTGGTGCTAGGCAGGTAAACAGTAAGCTAAAAGATGCTAAAATACTCTGTAGGGCTAAGTGGGACATGTTGCTGTGAAATGCCACTGTTACAAATACTTGTGACAGAGATTTATATAAATATTAATGGCTTTTTAGCTAAGACACAAAAGAAATAAAAGCAGAATTGACGCAGAATCTGATCTCATGTTCTGCGATGATTAGTATGATCACAAGAGTTTAGACCTTCCTGAGCATTACGTTATTAAGACCTTCGACCTTCTGACACCAAGACTGATTCATCCTTGACTCCAAATAAGTGTTTTTAAGACAATTTTAAAGAAATAATTCAATAAAATTATCTCATCAACTGAATATCTCCGGTGACACATAAATACAGCAAGAGCATCATCCAAACTAGAGCTGAAAGGATTAGCCGGTTATCAGAAAATGAATGGGCTAATTATTTTAATAACTGATTAATCTTTTTAATCATTTTGTGTGTAAAAAAAAAAAAAAAAAAAAGCCACATTTTCTAGTTTCTAAAACTGTTGTAGAATTTCTGTATTTGTTTTTGCCTGTGTGTGTGTGTGTGTGTGTGTATATTATAATGTGCTGGAGAACTGAATTTATTTATATTTAATCTCTTGGTCAAAGAAAATAATAAACTTTCTGACATTTCAAAGACTAAATGGTGAATTAATGAATCATAAATAAATTAAATCATAAATGCTAATTAAAATCATTGATTTGCAGCCTTAATCCAATCTGAAGGGAGTGAACTCGACGTAGCAGAGAATGATGTGTAATGCAAAACAAAGATGGAGAAAGGGAAAAAGAATAACATTCAGACTTATCATTGTTTTCTTTAATTAAAAGAAATCCTGTATGTTAAGTAAATGATCACTGTCTTATTTTTAATTAAGTCCTGAATGTCACTGCAGTTGTCACTCAAAATCATGTGTCATTTGCAACAGATCTGCTTTGTTTGCGTACTGGTTCTTCCATGAAAATCCAAAAATTCCATATACTATTTCAAAAGGAAAAAAAAAAAATCACCCTGACTGTTTATCAGATTATTATGTCCAAAGCAATGAATGAGTGAAGGAGAGATTAAAGATTTCTATTTTATAGCAGAGCTGAAAAAAACAGGAGTCTGCTGTAATGACAAGTATTGATTTGTAACCTTTCACACGGTGATAATAACCAGTGAGATGATGTCCCTTAAGGCCTGTCAGGAAAAAAAGGAGGAAAGATGCCAAAGTGTGTGTTCTCTATTTTTACCTGCGGCTGGGAAGAGCATTTATGCATTTTACGAGTGTCAAGCCATTTCATTTTCTCATAAAAATGGCAATAGTAGCTGGGAAGAGAACCATTTTTCCTTGTAGTTAAGTTCCTTACATAACATTTTTTGTTACCATAAAAAAGGCTGATAGTAAGAACTCACGCTCATGAAAAAATAAGCAGATTTTGTGTTATTTAAAAACCGCAGTCTTAGTGCAGGATAAAAATGTGGGCCAGGACATAAGGAGCTTTAATCGGTGAACAATCTGAGTGGCTGGTGTTCAGAGGCACAACTTGCACATTTGTGGATCTGAAGAGTTCAACCTGACTGCTCGCTTTTATGTCCATGCACTTGTAGCACCGTGAAAGGTTTAATCCCACCGTGCTGATTAACCACCTACTCACATTAACTGCACCCAGTCTGCTGCAGGTCCAACTGACAGGTACATTCAAGGAAGTGACCCCACCACACTGAAGCCCTTTGTACCTACATGCTAGTAATGACATGGGTGGGAAGTCTGTGAGGTTCATATTTGGAAGACTTAGCTGACGTCACATACCGCCCCCCACCTCCCCCAGCTGCTATTTGGACTAGATTTCAACTCTGCTGCAGTTATGATATGTGCTGTGCCCTAGAAACCGCTGTAGGGTGGCTTAGTCTGACCTCGATATTTCCAGACAGGCCACATCAGCGGCTGCTGGGCAAACGGGACTGTGGTCAGAGTCAGCGTTGTTAAACGACTTGTCAACAGAGGCGAAGTAGTGGACTTAAAACTACGCTGGGGATTGGTCAACAGCTTTGGGATTACGGAGGCCACAGAGAAAGATGGAGTCCAATACTGATAAAAGGAAACAAGTATTTGAACACAGAGTCTGGTTCCCTGAATGTTACTCTTACAAACATATTTTACACATTTATTCCCTATTGAGTAGTGATGTACAATGAATTTTACTGTACTTCACAATTGTTATTAACTACCTCAAATCTTTCCCCAAAGAAAACAGGTAAAAGTAATAGAAAACACCTACATAGTGCTCCTTCACTGCCTTTGATTGAGGAGCTTGATATTTTCATCGTGTATTGGTTTATTGTTAGCCTGTACAGGCAGACCAACTGTGGAGGCCGGAGCAAGGAACACATATGGTAACGGGGCCTCCAGGGAGTGTAAAGGCAAAACTCACATGGTAACAGACTAAACAAGCATATGGAGTAAACAATATTCAAATTGAATTATCGACCAACGGAGTCCACTGAGAATAAAATGAATTAGAACTGAATTCTGCGTGTTGAGCACCTTGGTTCAACTTTCATTTTCTCAATTGGTTATGATGTTTACAGAAATCACCTCTCTTTTAAATGACTTGGTCAGTGCATGTTGCTGTATGTTCAGTAAACAAACAGAGGTCCTAAGGTGGCCGGCAATTCTGATTTCAATGTGACTCACACAGCAACACTGTCGAGTCCACACAGGTCCACTTGTACATGAGAGCAGGTGTGTAAGTCCCAATTAGTTTTTCAATTACTCTAATTACTCTGTGTTTACATGTATGTGTGTGTGTGTGTGTGTGTGTGTGTGAGAGAGAGAGAGAGTGATTTGGGTACAGAGTGCAGGTCCCAGTCTGTTATAATTAGCTCTCTTTCCAGTAAACCTATTAATCTCTAACACTCGGGACAGTGGTTCTCACTTACACACACAGAGACATGCACACAAAAACACACATACCCAAACACTGACACATACTGCACAAGTACAGTGTGGTGCTGTGCAAGTGATCAATGAGAGTACCACAGTTACATTAATGCAGGATTTGAAATGTGAAATGTCCACACAAACTTCACATGTGCTATTCCTGTGGTATAACCACATCCTCAACTGTCCACCTCTGTTTGCTCAGCAATACTTTTCTCCCAAAAATATGGCTAAAAACACAACCCACACATCAGCACACCTTCCACTGGCAGTGGATATTGGCACTGGACATAAATCACAAGATGCATAATTTTCTAATATGGGTACATTTCCTTGGATCCTGTAATGAAATGCATTCACCATTGAATCTATTTAACCAAAATACGCAAAATGAATCGATGAATCAACCACCCGATAATTCCATTAATTTCCTCACCAATGGTTGTTCTGTGGTCTACAGGAGCAGGGAGCATCCTCTGCCTAAATGGCAGCTCAGTAACATGGTCACTGGGGAGGAGTAGGGCTCTCAAACGAATGCAAATCAAATTAAGCCCAAATTAGAATTGCACGCTTGCATTCTGATGCAGTGGATCTAAATACTGAGCTCCATCACTGTAAAATTGTGTTTCTGCACTACTCAAAGAACAACCCCCACCCCGCTACTGAAGGGTATTTCATTCCCTTTGGTCTGACCATTTTCTCAGTCATTTCAATGTAAAAGAAATGATGTGCTCAAAATAAAACCATTATGTTCTATAGGACTGCTGCCAATCTGCTTTTCATTATTTTAGCTTGAAGAACACCCACAATCATGCAAAGTGCAGCAAATATATAAAATGGACCTCGGCTCTGAAGCTGCCATATTCATTTTGACCAAATGGCTGCAGTCACAAAGAGCAGCATTATCTGATCACAAGATTTCAAAAAGAAAGGCTATGCACTAATTGGAAAAACCTTTAAGTTCTCTTATCACCAGACTTTAAAAGTCATTTGAATAATGCTCATGTTCCCCAGATGCTCAGATTGAATCCAGCAAAATCCTCTCTCCTGAGTCAGCCATGCTGTTGCACAGAACCAGCCTAACGTCTTCTTAATGTTGAAGGTCTTCTTTGCCAATACACAGCATAAAGCAGCTTATGTAAACTCTGGATGTCTTCAAATACTGTTTATCTAATCATGTGTAAACATATTATTGTCAGCTTCACCACATAACTTATCCAGATGCTTGAACATTAGTAGTATTCCTAATAATGATGTAATACACCATAGGCAAATATACAACAATACCACAGTATACAATAATACCATGACAGAAGCTGTTGGACAGAATCTCCTTATGTTCACGACCACTGGGATACAGTCTCTACAGGTTCTTCTATTCCAAATTCATCAAAGTTACCTTAAGGAAATATATTTGACATTTTTGGAAACAGGCTCATTTCTTTCCCGCTGAGAGTGAGATGAAAAGAAGAAGAGTGAAATCTGGGCAAACAGCTAGCTTTAGGCTCAGCCAGGTGAGCCGTTTCCTCTGCTTCCAGTCTTTATGCTAATCTAGGTTTTCCAGCTGCTACCTCCAAACCATTCTGAATGTCATCCATCATTAGATCAAGCTCTCAGCAAGAAAACAAATTAGTTTATTTTTACTTAAGTTTATTTACCAAAACCTAGTAAATTCCCAGCTAACTACTGGTGCTTGCTTTGTAGTGTGACTTCTCTGTACAAACTCTGCTTTGCTTGTAGCACTACATTGGACTAAACAGTAAAAGAATAAATCAAAGTGAACTGCTAGAATAGAAAGAATAGTAGCTGTGGCAGTCAAAGCTTAACCGTGAAGTACTTTGCATGAAGCCCAGCACTATTTGAACTTGCTGTACAAAATCTATCAAGTTGTAAACAAGCACCAGTGTAGGGATAATGCAATGTTACACTGGTCCTTGGTTGGTGCACACAATGATGACTGATTATATTCCTCACAGCAAGATATAGTAGACAGACATAACACAGAGCTTGTAATGTACTCAAACACTAAAACATGAGTCTAAAACATAAGGTCTCTGTCATAATGGCAAATGATAATAAATGACTGCCCCTTACAAATCACTTTCCCTATACTTCTGTAATGATTTCCTATGCACCCTGTATCCATTTGCCTGTTCAAGCCCAAGCTAAATGGACTATTAACTGACCCTCTGAGATACATCCAACCTATGATAATACCAGGGTTCAGAAAAAATGCCTGATGCATCATTGTGATATTTCAGTGTTCCCTCCAAACAGAAGACAAAAGGTATAACAAGTTAATAGGCCTAGCAGAATCATTTAATTAATCCCATGCTAGCAGCAGATGGGTGTGAGCTTAGTGGCTCCCAGTAAGAGCTAATGTATTTTTGCTCTCTGTGTAATGATGGTCACGATGGTTGAGGTGGCTGGTGGCCTGGTGTGTGAAGGCTGACATAGGGGGACGAGGCAGAAAATGGAAAGCACAGTGAGGTCAGGGGGGTTTGTGACCTGCTAACTCGCAGGATATGGTGTCAAAGAGGTGCAGACAGATGAACAGAAGCCTCACCTCCATTTAATCCTCTAGACAGGGAAATCCTCCAGCTTACAAAGCAAGATGCTGCTGTATAGAATCCGATTCTTGGTGAGATACTTTTAAACTACCCAGCATATGTAAAAAAAAAAAAAAAAAAAAAAATACTAATGTCTTTCAAAAAATCTCTAAAAATCTATCTTTTTCAACAAATATTTCAGATTCATCATGATAATTTCAACAATATTTCAACAAAAGTAACAGCAATACAGTTATGCAATATTTTAGATGTATTAGATATAGATGTGTTATATTGAGGTCCTGCATCACATCCTTCAAAGGACACCAAATGGTGAGCAGATGAAGTAAAATCTTTTTCAGTCTTTTCAATCAACAGTTTTACAGCTGTATCCAAACAAATGAGGCATCAAGGGGCAATTCATGTTGTTATGCTAGGATCCTTGAGAAACAATGACTTGCTCATTTTTAAAAGTTAAAAGTTCGCTATCTTACTATAATATCTAAAATATAGACACTGGGTGAAAACAGCATTTGGATTTGTTAAGGGACGTGGAATGTTTGTTAGAAAATTTAACTTCATATGCCACTAAACTTTAGCTGCTGTTGGAACTGAATTCTTGCCACTACTTTCCAGGCATAAAAACAGGGAGTTCATGTACTGTAAATATACACCATCTCCCTTATTTGGCAAGTATATGTGAATTAGTAATCAGGGTGTCAAAACCAAATTGTTCAATGTCTTTTTCACTGTGCAGGTACATTGTTCATCACTGCGCCGTTTACTGCTAAAGGGCAACGTCAATGTAGGCCCTCAGTGCATTAGGTTCAATATCATTCATTATATGCTATTAAAATAAACAAGGCCTAATACAGACAATCATGGGCTATTTACTGTTGTTATTGAGGTAATTTTAAATCTTTGGGGAGAGGAATTTATTAAGACTGTTGAGACATTGGAAAGAGGCAACTTACATGCAATAAAGGTACTAAACCTGATATGAAATCAAATGAGCTAACTACCTTACCGTTCCCTCAGACATAACCATAACCATGTAGTGTGTGTGGTTACACATGTAAACTCGCAAGATGAAGCAGAGCACCATTTTCCATCCAGGTACTCCTGGTACTACCTGGTACTGAAATAACAACAAAAGTCAGGGATTAACAAAGGGATTATAAAATAATACTTAAAATCTAATCCATATCAAATAAAGCCAGGGAGGCTGACATGAAAGAGGTGAAAAATATTAGTGGGGAAGAAATAAATATGTTACATACATATAACATATTGGATGTTTTAATATCATGCTATACTGGAGAACCTGCCATATTTCGCTGAATTTGTAAATCTATCCCCAGTATCTAGGCTCACTTCAGTACTGAAATTAAAAGCCACAGGTTGTACGGGGACCAAATGTGAAAATTGCATACACTTGAGGGCCAGACTGTATTAGCTTAGTGGATCCTCACTGAGAATAATCTATCACCCATCCTCCAAATTCCCTCTGAACGTTACCAGGGTTACAGCAGCCCTGAGATTTTCACACACACTGCTTCAGTTTCCATTGTGTGCTACTGAGGCTTTGCTCTGCGCTTATGTAGGAAAAATTAGTTCAGTTGTGTGGCTTGAATATAATCAAGCCACACTACAAAAATAGGTTTCAATGTATGGAACATTACTTACTAAAAGCTTCTGTTATCAACAGATATCAACAATATAGTTACATATATAGATACATTTTGCTTGTCTTGATAAAACTGGAGCTTGATATATATTGTTGTGCTCTGATATACATTGTTGTGGAAAGTTAGGCTTTCAATGTGTATGTATTTTTGTGCAGAGAAGTCTGGGTGGGTGACAGGGATGTTTTCCAGCAAACTGGTTTTGACAAAGATGTTGGATGAAGCAACAAAAGGGGACAATACTGTCTCTCTGCTGGTCACAGGAGTGTGGGTTTCCCTCATACCACAAGGTGAAGTATGGGACATCCTTGCTAATTTATTTGGCTGTGCACCATCCAGGGCTATCACAGTCATTAATTACAAATTCTTAATACAAAGTGGCAGGCGTTCCCCAGAGGCTGGTCACCATGGCTGATTCATCCTGGACTAAACTGGATCTCACTGATTTCTACCGGTTGATCCATGTTCTGTACTGGTTTCTAAAACTGCAAATAAGACTTTGTATGGGAGAAAAAAAAAAAAAAAAGGAAATCAGTAGAGAGGTCGCATCCATTAGCGGTAGGTCCATAACCACCAGCATCATTGCAGTGTTGAAAAAGAAGACAAAACTCACATTTCAAGCACAAGCAAGAAAATCAGTGCACTGATTTCCTCCAGCAGTAGGATTTTGAAAGCAACTGAGCCTTTTATCTGCCTTGAACTAAACAACACTGATAAGCTCAGCAGCCACCATGGAGTCTAAAGAGGTCTGTATGTAGCCCGGCATGTGTAGGAACCCCTTTGCACCCAGTGGGACTCAACTGGGTTGGAAAACACAGTGGATCAAAGACACTAGCAGGGGCTAGAGGCAGAGAGGCATGTGGGAATCCTTCAGGGGGCTGCAAAGACTCATTTAATCTCTCCATACCTCCCTGTCTTCAGCAGCTGTTGGAGACAGAGGGGTTTAAGACGCCACGGGCTGAGACCCATGAGAGCAGATTAGGATGGAGCAAGGGGGAGGAGGAGATGAGGTGGAGGACGACGGGGACAATTCTTCATCACGAATATGCTATGTGGTACAGCTGTTACAGTTCTGAAGCTCTGTCAATCATTCACACAGAGAAAATGGTTCTCTGGGTGGAGGCATGACATGGGAGGTGTGGACCTGGTACAGGGAGCTCAACAACAACTGGCTGCCTCTCGGCATCTTTCAGCAAATGCCACGATTAACACAAATCTTTTGGGGAGGTTGTTTTTCTTTGTCATGTATGCAGAAGAACTGCTCAGAATATTCATATCCTGTCCCAAACAGCTGAACGCCAATTGCAAGCCCAGCGGGAGCAGTTACAAAAGGGGAGAGACATGCAAAAAGATGGCATGGCATTTGGAAGTGGTGTCAAACTGCACTAAGATATCTGTGTTGCCTGCAGTCTCTCAATTGATCTGCAGCACTGTAATATTCATGATAAATCCCTCTGGTCCTACCATTTGTTTATTTGTGGGCAGTTTAGAACAAACACAGAATGACAGACAAACAGATTTCTCTTCACCTTCATAGTGAGACAGAAAATTATTTGAGGCCACATCAAACTGTGAGCATTTCTGCCTGAAACATTTTTCAAAGACAGTCTGAAGCATTGCTCTGTATTTGGAAACTTGGTTTAGATTTGACTTCGTTGAAATTTCAGAGAATGTATTTAATCTATTTCCTTTTGTTCTACAGATATAATCTCTGCAGGACAATAAAACATGAACAAACAAAAATGACATGGCAGAACATGACAAGAGCAAATTCATTCTCTTTTTGTTTATTTTTGTGCTCAAATTCATAATTCAGATCAGAGAAAACACACTGTGATTCTACAAAGACCCCAACATTTGCCGTTGACAAACCAGACAGTGTAATGCAATACTACCACAGTTAAGAGGTAATTGAGGTCAAATCATTGCAGAATTTAATTATTTTCAGATTCTTTCGCATATTTAACAGCTGGCAGATGAACATCTGGCAGTTTCATAGTGATGGAGTGGTGCTAGAAATGACATAGATCTCAGCGTAAGGGAAAGTCTTGTGAAATCGGGACTGTGGAGTTTAAATTAATGCAGCCCCCAAGGTCAAATAAGGGTCCATTCACGTGAAAATGATGATGGTCTCCATAGTAATAAGTTGGCAAAGTTTTGAAAAGGTCAGGAATAAAGACAATTCTCCATTAGGAAAAAAAAAGTGAAAGGCAGACAATCATTTTAAGAAAAGTCTGGTTCATTCTTTTTACATAGTGCTCTGAATTACTTAGTTAAAGAGAGCTTTGAGTTGAAAGTTTCATGCATAACTAAAATATACTGAAAAAACAGGGATTACAAAAAAAGAAGACGGCTCATGACATCTGAATATATTCAAAGCTCACATTAGTCTGATGGATGGACTAGTTCTCATCAACTGTAAAGCAATAACACTAAGTCGTGCTTTGTTTGATGGAAATCTTCAACTCTTAAGAGTCACAAAGAGCAGTGATTCATCTTCTGACAGTTTATTTGAAAAGCAACCCTCAACTCATTCATAAAGAAAACAACTTTTAAATCTTGTTGGATGAAAAAAAACTTTTTCATAAAAACATTTACGCGTGCGGTTGGGCGCTGGCCAGCCGACAGAGCAGCATCATGTGTCTCACTGAGACCTGTCAGTAGACAGGAAGCTAACAAGGCCGGCAAGAGGAAGGACGTGAGGATCGCGATGTTTATTAACTAGAGACGGTGTAACAGCAGGAACATCAATGTGGATCACAGGACATTGAGCTGTTTGCTGTTAGCGTTTGGTCGTACCACATCTGGAGGAGTTCTCGCTTTTGGCCGACACTACAGCTACTTGTGAACTCTTTCATGTCCCAGCTGAAAACATCACACCCACAAGCCTTCCTCCTCACCTCTGCACTAAAAACTATTTTTTCTGTTAACTTTTTATTCTTATTTATTTTCATGTTTTTTTTTTTCATGTCCCCTTGTGGGACAAATAAAAATATATTCTATTCTATCTAGCCTCAACTCAGCTCAAATCAGCTCCGTTGATAAGATCTACTTTACTGTCAGTTAGTAATATCGCTAATAATATTAGTGTGGGTTATTTCATTACACCTACTTTAATTCATGTTCTGACCACTTAGGGCGGTGGAACAAACTGTAAACACTAACACTGACATAATCACCTGAAAGATGATATTGTTAATGTGCAACAGCTTCAGCAGCTTCATATTTACACATCTGCCAAACAAAGATGGTGTTTCTGGTCACTGGCCTTTGCTCTTTTCACTTTATCTTTGGCTGTGTGCCGTCTGCCAGATACGTATCGCACTGAATTTCATCAGAGCTTTTTCCACTGTCTTAACTCAAAACTCCTGACAGCTGATGACTTGAAAACAAGCTTTATTGGAGCAGTGAGATTTAACCAAAATTTAGCCATTCACAAAATTCACATATTATGACCATCATAGATGTGATGTGATAGCGACAGTTTCTTATTTCCACATTCAACCGTCACGATGCGACATTAGCATTTATTCAAAGTCAGTTCCTGAGGGCTTCTGTAACATCAGTTTGTCGTTAAAACATCTTTTGCATTACACGTAGTGATTTGATCTGTTGTTAATGGAGAAAAAATGACAAGTGAACTCTCCCATTATGCCTCTCCCCTCATATCCCCTCATATCACCTCATATCACGACTAATGTGAGTTCAGGTGAGAGAAGCTCTCTGAGCTGAGTGTACTACAGGTTCTGATTTATTCTGAAGCCTAAATACAATTATGAGTTTCAGACACATCTCATCACACAAATTGTCTGGGCTCCCATCACAGCAGATCCTTCTTCCTTTACTCAATCTCAAAGCACACAAACACAGAGTGGGAGACATCTCATGAATATGAATATGAGACAAGGGATTTTATCGCTATGTAATGTAATCTTCACAGGTTGTAAAGCCTAAGGTGCCACACGTCTCTTATCATCTAGCCCTTTGCTTTAATTGACGGGTCCGAACTTACTTTTCATCGACCACTAAAACCAGATATGCAGATCTGGCACGTAATGTGATAAGCAACACAAAGAGATAAAGAATGAGGGTAGAAACCCTGCTAGAGATTTAGTTTAATTCAGTCACAGCCAGCACACACTGTGTTGTGATCTCATAGTCTTAGGCAGGGAGGTCGGACATATGTCATACAGCGTGCCAGTGCACATTCACAAATAAATCAACACACACAATCCTTTAACAAAGCCCATTACATCATTCACCAAGACAAATGCTCCGGGCTAACTGGGACCCTGTGGGGGATGTCGTCCTCTGCCATACCATGCCAGCAATACCAAGGGATCAGTTACCATTCAATCCCATCAGCCCCTCCATCCATCTATTGCTCCCTCACGCCTGCCTCCTTCTCCTCCTGTACTCACAGTGCAAGCTGTTTGATAGGGCTGGGAAGAAAATCAATTTACTCATGTGTCATGATTCTGTTTTTGATTACTATATTTCCCAAATCAATATCGTATTAATTACTTATGCTGTGCTAATGTAGTAACAACTCTCAGCAAACAGTTAACCCAGGAGATAGCCAGTTATCCTGTTAGTACTGGCACAAAAACTGGAGAGCTGTTAGTTTGTTGCTGCTGGCTCCTCACAGCTTAGAGCCAACAGCTAATGGTAAATGGCAAATTGCAAATTGTTTTTTGTCCACACCTGTGTTGATTGTAAACATCAGGTTCATAGCAGTTGCATCAACACTTCCAACCCAAAACAAGCAATGTTTTCCATAATAAATGGATGCAATGCATTTCATTACAACAGTAGTTTATATAACTAACGGGTAGAAGATTTCTCTATTAATCAATGACTATGGAATAGTGATTCACACACAGTGTGTTGAAATATTTGTTTTAGCTTGACATTTAAATTTTTTGAGATCTTTCTCTTATCATTTGGGGCCATAGAGCTCTATAACCCATAATTTGGTGATAAGCATACCAAACTTAAATTAGCTAAAAAATATATATATATATAAAAAAAATAGCTAAACCATAAATTAGAAGGTGAGAACATGCTGATGTTGTGTTAAAAGCTTGTTCTGTTGCCAAATGGTCGAAAGAACACGGATACAGCTGTAAAGTCACAATGCCATTTTGATCATTTTTAGCTTCAGTAATGTGTGGGTGGGGTTTAGTTCAACGGGGATTTAAATCAAATCCGTAAAATTGAATTGGTGTGTCCTTGTGAACATAGTGCAACACAGAGCAGTGGAGAAAAGTGAAGCTGTAGGACTGTTCGTGTCCACGCACACTTCCCCCATACGTGTTGTTTAACCAGGAGGACTGGGATATGGGTTATATGAATGAATTAGACCTAAACCACAATGGAGTTATAACAAGATTTCCTAACTGAAACATGCGCACACACACACACACACACCTCCTACTATCGTTTTCTGCAGTAGCTAACAGTTGTGTGATCCTTTTAGCTACTGTACTTATATACATATACTTATTTACGTAACCATCCCAGATTTCACATATGCCACCATTTCATTTAGTTTTGAAAAAGAAATAGGAGAAGAGGCATGTCGATATAAAAATCAGAAATACAGTATTGATCCCGGGGAGAAATAGAATACATTAATTTAAAAAAAAATAAATAAATCACTGAATGAAAATGAAAATGATTTTTGATATTTTTCTGGCATCTATCAAGTGAAGAATGGTCAGTTACCATAGTAACAGGATTGGGACTTGGAAAATGGGCCGTATTTCATAGTTTTTAAAGTTGCAAATAAAACTTTACAACTTAAAGGATAATTGTGGTTATGAATATAATAGAAATTACCCAGCAACACTGTTACAATGAAGTCCAACAAAGCTAAATCATGAGCTGTAAAACAATCACTGAGTGGAGGAATCAGTCATAATAACACAACTGTATATTTGTAAATGTAACTGTTTGTGACAGGTATGACCATAGACATAGATGTCACAGTAAATCTGGGCTACTCATGAAGATATTACATCATTGTGCACTAGACTTCATTTATACCTTAAGCTCAAAGCCACTGTGTTGCACTGGAGCACAGAGATCACAGCACTAACTCTGCAAAGGTTAGAGCTTGGATTTCCACAGAGGCTGAGAATGCTGACCGCTTCTCTCATCATTATTAGTAAACCTTTTTATCCTGGGCAAACGTGCCCACCTCTAGACCCATCCACACACACACACACACACACACACACAATCTCCAATTGAATGCTCTGAATGATTAAATTAATCTGACCTCCAGAGAAGCCAAGTACTTTCTCTTTTCCCCTCCATTCCTGCTCCCTCCCTTTTCTCTTCTCTGCCTCGCTTGTTCCCTCCCTATGGACTTCTTGTAGCTAAGGCTTCCTGCTGGGTCTGTGTGCATGTGGCTTGGAGTTGTTCAGTGAACACCCATCACCCATCCAACCGCAACCACCCGCAGGCCTGCAGCACTATCAAAGAGCTCAGCTGAAATGGAAGAGGAGGCTGTCTGCAGGAACAGCTCAGTTGCCGAGGCTCTGATTGTCACGCAGGCATGAAGGAGATGCACATTTGGCTCTTGCAGATCGATCAACATCACTGCGTGCCATGGTGGCGCCTGCAGGGCTCCCATGATGCCGTGTTGGTGGTGCTATCGCAGAATGACAGTGAAGTTGGTGGAGCGCAGAAGTAATGCTAGCCTAACACCTCGACACAAAAAGAAGCTCACGCAGCAGGAGCTCATCCAGGGCCTGACTGAATTGTAGTTTTGCGGCGGAGAAACTAGCAGAATAAGAGGATTACTGTGTTTCCCGCAAATACGATGACAAGTTAGTGCAGGCACCATGGCAACACCATGGCAACAACAGAGGACACGTGTAATGGTTGAATTTATTCAACACACTTGTCAAAGTAGGGCACGAAAAAGCTTAGCCAAGCTCTTCCTGTTGAATTATCAGCCATTCAATTTAGACTAATTATGTGGGATCTGGTGCTGACTAAGCTTGATCTTCCCTATAGTATCACATGATGTTGCATGTTTGCAATATTCTTTTTATTTTGTGTGTGTTTGTGTATAACATGTTCATTAGTGCAGTACATATATTATGGTTCACTGGTAGATAGAGCCTTGTACATACTGCAGCACTGCCCTCTATGCTGCAAAGCTCTGCAGCAGCCAGAATTGATTTCAACACAACCACAACATTGGGTGGCACAGAGACTCTCATTTGCCGTGTTCCTCCATGGTACACAGAGCTCTGCATTTGAGAAATCTACACTTCAAATAGAGAGAGACATGAAGAGGAAAGACATGCCTTATTAATGAGCCAGTGCCCAAAAAAGCAGTTAGGAGAGGTTCCCAATTAAACTGTCACAAACTTAAAACGAGACACACGATCACCAAAATTCCTCATTACAGGATGGCATGGTGTTACTTTCCACGCTCTAGTCATGCCGCTCCTCATCTTAGAAGAATATTCCACTGTAGGAGGCAGGAAAGAGAGCTTCCATCCACCGTCATGCAGTCCCAGCTGGGCAAAGCTCCTGGCTTTCACCCTTCACAGAAGACTGCTGCAGCGCGAGCCCTGCACATCAAAAACTCTCCCACACATAAAGCCTGGTATTGATGAATACGCTGGCATCTCCTCCACCACATTCATGTTCTGACAGTGTCCCTTTATATTTGCTGCCAGCTCTTAAGTAGGGGAGAAAAACATTTTCCTGTCTTTATATGACAGCCTCTTCATGGGGCCATCTCACATGACCCCCACATAAATTAGCTGCCACACTGAGTTTGAAAAACACATGTTTTAGGTTTTTTGTTCTGCCCCGGCTGTAACTCTCAGTCTGCCTTGTTTACTTCAACAAAGAGGATTGCTTCAATATTTTGGGAAATATACTTATTCACTAATTTTCAGGCATTTTCAGACAGTGAGCATGAACAGCTTCAGTGACCATATACACAGCTAGCCTGGCTAGCTAACCCTAGCTCCAAAGGGTTAGAAAAGAAACTTCCTTGCCACTCTGAAGGCTCACAAGGTTGAGCACCTCATCTACAAACAGGAAAGTTGTTGGTTCAGTGTCTTACTTACTGTATATGGTAGAATTCTTTAAGTGGTAACTTAACCTGAAAATTACCTGCACTTATTAATGACATGTTTTTAATCATTTAATATTCTTTGATATTCTTTGATTGAAGTATGTACATTTGACAAAATGTTAACCTTTTAGTTAGGTATCTAAGTTAAGTTAGGTATTTGTGTGTTTCCCAAAACAAAACAACCCTTAGAATAGAGTTTAAAAATGATTTATTATTTCTTAGACAGGAACATCATTCAGAATTATTCATTATTTCATTGACTGATGAATATTATGGTTATTACTGGGTATCTTTGTAGCTTATTAAAACTAAGCCATTGCTCTGTAAGACTGATCTCATTACTTCTTTAAAGCTGTAATTGCTTAGAGTATTTGTGCTGTGATTTTTCAGTCAGATCCATCAAATTGATTAATGTACTCTCTCTCACCTTCTACACTTCAATTACATCTCTTGTGAATGCTCAGGAAAACTAAATAGTTTAGCTCAGTGCCGCACCTGAGCTAATACCAACACAGAGTGAGAGGAAAAAAAAAAGCCTAAATCTGTAATGAGGTTAGTTCATGTCAGAATGCTTTTACATTCCTTAACGTACACCATTTGATCGAAACAATTAGTTCAGCTCAGAATAAAGACAAAGTAACAAACCAAAGAAAATGAATCGTGTCAAATTATTTTGACTCTTTGTTTTCTACGTAAGCTTGACAAACAGGAAATAACACATTAAAAAGAGCTTTAGATGGAGTGTTAGAAGGGCCTGACAAATTAATTGGTCAGATGATTTAACTGGCTAATATTATCCAGTCTCAGACATGTCAGTACTGACTTATTACTACTCACTGTTATGCTCCTTCAGTTGTTCTTCTCATTAATATTGGCTTATCCTTTTTTTATTCATATTTGCTTTGATATGAGAACTGGTCTGTAATTATACTAAAACAAAGGTTAACTATTGATAAGGTGTAAAATATTCAGCCTATAATGAAAATCTTTGCCACAGAAATGTATGTTGGTGTTTCCATGATGAATATTGGCCAAATAATTTGGGATGTTTTACTTCATAGTATGGGTTGAGCTTTGAAATCCAAAAATCCCACAGCTGTGCCCTTTCTATCTATCAACATCTGGACAGAGCCAGGCTACCTGCAACTGTACTCTTGCTGTAGCTTTATATTTACCATACAAATAAGAAAATAGTGTCAATCCTCTTTTGTAGCGCAGGGCAAAAAGCATATCATTTTATTTGCCCAAAAGTTTATGTTATTTTAATTTACTTAAAGATGAAAGTGAATTAAAAAGTGTTTTTGTTGAAGAACAGTAGTCTACCCACGTTAGGAACATGTGAAAAGTGCTAGAAATTCTGAACATTTCCTTTTCATAGAAATTCCTCTTTTAGAAATGTCCGCTAGAAAATTCAAATTCAAAAACGTTTGTTTGTGACGTAAAATGTATCTCACTGTATCTCTGATCCCATTCCCTCCCCTTCTAGGACGATTAGCTGTAAAAAGAAGGTCAGTCTGTGTTCAGAAGCCGGCAAAGTTACATTCATATGAGCCAATCAGTGTCAAGTGCTTGCATTTCATAATGAAGTTGTCAGTTAAGACAGAAAAGATGTCAAATAGGGTCAAAACCAAATGTTTAAAATCCCCCACCCTAAAATATCTTTCTGAGAAAGGTTTTTATGAAGCATCTGAGGCATTACACATCCAACCAACATTTTATTTTGTATATGTCACACACACAAAGAACAAGGATCAAAACCCTGTTTCACCATTCTCTGTCACCTGTAAATAAAACTGATACATGTCATAGATGTCCTCGTGGTATTAACATCCCAACACTGTGGAGGAAAAATAGGACAAAGTGCATTCAGGGGGGGTCTGAGGGGGCTGTAATTGGCTCTGATGCTGTAGTGAACCAAGGACAGGTCACTTGAGATTTGACCTCAGCTCTGACATGACTAAAATACCAGATGGCCAACCTGTTCCGCTAGACTTACTTTAACATGAGCTTTTTTTCTTGATTGACTCATTCCACTGAAAATCTTCATCTAAGGCTTTTTTTGGCATAAACATGTACTTGTCAGTGAAAAAGACATCAAGCTGTAGTCTCCAAAGGACCAGACCTTCACTCAGTGGAAAGTGCAAGTAGACAGTGTTTTCCCACACAACCTCTCACTACAGACCACCTATCAATGATTTACTTTGAACTGGTGATCTGCCCAGCAAAAAGAGAGATGCAGTTCTTAAGTCACCATGACTTTTTCCATGAAAATCCCAAAGTTTGGCACCAACTGAGAATGTACTTGACTGATACTGATTCAAATCACTTATGATAAGACTTGGTTTACTAAAGATGCTGCAGAAACATACTGAAGTGTTGAACTATCTCATCATCAAGTTCCCCCACATTTTTTTTTTCTGTGAAGCAATTACCTACTTATACAAATTAATTTGGCTTTTAACTAACCTCCTTTTTATCTCACCTTAGATTTTCTTTTTTTATATCTGCTATTTAGCCCTAATTTTTAGTAAGTTTATACTTACTCATTACATTTTTATCTATTTATACATTTAATATTTATTTTATTTTACTTAGTTTACATTGCAGTAGTTTTACTCATTTTACTTATAGTTTTAAGTGTTTCCTCAGTGGAGCCCTCTACATCAGGGGTGGCTGTTGGTTCTGGTTGCTGTGGTGCTGGCTCGGGGTCCGCCTTCCTCCGGTTTTGGTTGGGTCCAGGTACCCTCCTCACAACAGTGGTCTTTGGCCCTTTGCCCTGCCTGAGGTTGGGTTGTGGCTCCCTGCTGGGCGGCCATGCTCCTGGGGCCGGCAGCTACCTCCCAATATTCCCAGCCATATAATTATTTGTTCTCATAATTTCCTTAAATGTTATATTATTGATAATTCATATGATATTTTGATATCATATAAAATATGATAAGATATGAAAAAGGAAGGACTAGGGTTGGAGGGGTATGGGTAAGGGCCGTGGGCAGTTGGATGAGAGTGACTCAGTTTCTAATATGTAAAGCACTTTGTGCTGCATTTTTATTGTATGAAAAGTGCCTTATAAATAAAGTCTGATTTGATTTGAAATAAATTACAGCTACTGCTCAGGTGCCTTGCCCCCCCTTGAACTATCTAGCGATGTGCCAACTTCATTTCACACTTTCCAGCTCCATTGCAAACATTACATAATCATACAAAGCCACATTCATCGGTGTGAAAGGCTGCAGGCGAATTAGCATTTGATGATTTGCAACTTCAAAATATGTAGTGTCACTGCGATATCATCAGTTGATTAAGTTGTTGCACCAGTGGACCTGGACAGAGGAACAGCAGTAGTGTAGATTACAGTAAATCTACATTAGGAGAACGTGCTGAGGTTCTCATTGGTTTCACTGAATAAATGTAGTCATGTGAAGAACGTCACTGCTGGAAACACGAATATGTACATAGTCATGTTTTGGAAACTAAGTAGTTTAAAGAGTAGTTTAAATAAAAACCTGTTGTCATAGTCCTGGTTTGCAAAAAAAATGTAAATGGTCTTACTCACTGTTCATTTAGTTTATCATGTTGATGTCATGTCATCCTCATAAAATGTCATAATAAGTGCAGGAATATGGAGTAGATGTGTCATGTAACTTTACTTTCAGTCACTATACACAAACATGCAGGTGAAGCCATGTGTAAATAGACAAATTCATGCAACATCATTGTTTTCTTTTGCACCTCAGCATCTATAATTAAGTGTGAAGTGCTTGATGAATTCAATTAAGATATGTTAAACAGTTCCCAGCAAACTGACAACAAACAAACAGGACTGAAAACATAACCTTCCCACAGACAGTCAGTAAGTGAGAAATGAAGGGCTCTCTTGGATCTCCTGAGCAGGTAGGGTAAATGTTGCTTTCTCATGTTGCTGCTGTGTATCAGGACTCAGGGTGGGGGCTTGAGCTGAGTCGTGCTCCTGTGTTTATGCTGCTCAGGACAGCTCCAGTGATTACAATTAAGCAGCTCTTATCCCTGGACATAATCAAGGGAGGCCAGAATGTGGAGGGTGGGGCTAATCCTCCTGCAGCACAGGGACCCAATTCTGGGCATGGAGCAAGGAGGGGGGGGGGGGTGGGGTGTGGTGGGAGGTTTGGGTGCAAGGTGCAGTATGAGAGGAGAATAGGTGGACAAACAAACACAATTCTGTTTGGTTACTGACTCAGCTGGAAGCCAGTTGATGAACATCACATTACCATATACTCAGGGAGACAATTCAGCATAGGTTCATATCGGTATTGTGTGTGCAGAGAGGGAAAATAATGAGATATTTTATTTTATTAATACAGGTATTTTAGTCCATTGAGAGTAGAGTGGACAGAGGGGACACGGGGGTTTCAGCAATAATCAGAAGAGGAATTCAATCAGTGCTCTATGTTACTGCAGAGCCCAGCACACGGGGAGGGCGTAAGAAAGGGGGAGTGGATTATCAGCGAGTCAGCATGTTACAAAGCACAGGCCGACTGATATTCTAATAACAATGCCATGCGAGGTCCTGGCAACTGGGTAGGGAGATGATGCCGAAAATCTGATTTAAAACCAATTTTGACACAAGCATCATTGTGTGTCTGGCAGCGGAGAGCTGCCTGCACTGACCCCTGCTTTTAAGGACACAACACAGCATGAGACAGAGAAAAAAAAATGAAACC
This sequence comes from Polydactylus sextarius, assembly GCA_016801845.1. Classification (NCBI taxonomy): domain Eukaryota; kingdom Metazoa; phylum Chordata; class Actinopteri; family Polynemidae; genus Polydactylus; species Polydactylus sextarius. The sequence continues at coordinate 3,331,472 of CM028915.1, forward strand.
TGCAGACATGACTCATAATAATATCTGTTGACTGAGAATATATATATATAGCTATGATAGAAATACTGAAGAATTCTAGTCTAGTTCATAGTAAGAATGCATTTTTAATTACAAATGAGCCGTTTGTATTGATTAAATTTAAATTGACAGTTGTTCATGTCTCACTACATCTAAGCTAATGTGTGTTGGAGTGATATGTGTTGAAATATCACTGGTAGATTGAGGCATTATACACATCTGACAAATGTATCATTAAGCTGTAGTGTAATCTTTAAGATCAGAAAAATACATGTAGGCAATATTGCATGAAGCTCTGCATTGACTCAAATCCTCAACAAAATCTAGTCACACACTTTGGTATGAATATTAAAGCAATGAATCTTCCGATAAGATCCATCCTCTCTCAAAAGGAAATTGAATATTTGAGCTTTTGGTTCAAATGAAATAAACAGTACAGTTACATAAAAAAGGCAGACGGAATTTTTAAAAAAATCAGAGTGTTGAGATGGCCCAAACACAACTTCATTCATGACAGATGAAATCTACAAGTACATAAAGGTCAGTCATCAACACGTCTTCTATTTGTCAACTAGTCCTCTAACCTTAGTGACGTCTCCCATGTTATAGTTTATCTACTGTGACCTGCTCCCTAGTTGTTAGCCTATTGGAGAAGCTAACATTTATCTTAGTCTATAATACCATAAGAAATAGAGGGATTATTTTACACAATAGCTCAGTAACGTAAGTAAGTAAGTGATGCCCTTAGAATTCTGAACAAAGATGTTAGAAGTTCATCTTGAACTTATTTGTTAGAGGTAGGAGAATAAGTGATTCAACTCGCCGTAAATTCCAACTCTTGTAACTCTGGTCGACCATAAAAGGCAAACACTTTTTAAACCGACACTTAAACATAACACCTCATTTGTTCATTTGTACACATTATCTTCAACTGCGGTTTGACAAAACTTCTAGATTTAACCCCCTGACAGAGGCAATTGCTCCAATCGCAACACACATCTGTAGTCACACTGTCGCGGCTCAGACAAAGACATGAGTTATAGGCTTTCTAGGATGGGCCATGTAGAACAGGTGCCAAAATAACAGAGCAGTGCCAGGATGGGTGGCCGAGGGACTGGGGAATGGGAAGGACAGGGAGGTTGGAGGTGCATGTTAATCACTTCAGGGGCAGGAGGCAGAGCTCTGCAGGTGTCTGTCCTACAAAGGACCATTCACTCTGGGTCCGGACTGGCTTTACTCCGACCGCTCGCTGTTAGAAACCGTTTCAGTCGACTCACAAACGGCCACAAAACACAGCTCATACATGATCCATCACAGTAGACACACACAGTCATCAGCATCACCTCAGTCTCCATAGGCAGTAAGTGAGTGGAAATACACCTGTGTCACTTGTAATACTTAATTTGCACTTTGATAGTTCGGCTGATAATTAACACTCCATATGACTCAGTCAAGCAACACTGCGTAGATGTTGAACACGACCACCACTTTATGTATTAAGCACTCAAGAGTGTGAAGCATATCATTTTTGGTCTAATTGCCCTGAGAAACACTTACTGCCGCTGCAAGGTAATTTACTATTAGCGCTGAAACTGTAGACTTATTTAAAAAAATTTAATAAACTGACAAAATATTGGAGCTTGTCGGAAAACCTGTGTGGGCAAACCCACCTGGGCTGTGCTGGGTTGAAATAGCTCTGGCTTCGTTGTATTTGTTAAAGTGGTTTTTAATTATCACTAGTTTGTGAAATTCCAACATCGTGAAAGCAGCAGGATATGGAGTAAGAAATAACTTAATACAAACTGGATTTGATGTTGTTGTTTTATCTCTACCTGGTCCTGCTTTTCCTGCTTGAATGTGTGAAAACATCTCACTTGTGTTGAGCTGAGAGTGATGGCTGACTACATGGTGTCTTGCTCTTTCTAGCAAAACAATATATTGCGTAAGTTCAGCAGTAGAAACAGAGACTGATTTATGAGTTGAAGGGATGAGAGACAGTGGAAACACACATAGCACACAGACACCACAAAGTCAACTTATGTAAATAGTAAAAGTTAAAAAAAAAGAGCTTCAATTTACGTTTTTGCACGAAAATACAATGAGCATCTAAAGCTGTTCTCTCTCATGTATCAGAAACAATGTAATGGCGATCTTGATGATTGCAACTATATAAAACTTGTCTGAAAAAGCCGCATGTACATTTCATTTTTTCTTTTTTCCATAAATGGAATTCAGTAGTTGTTGTAGGTCACACAGACCTGAGGAGTTTTATGTTACATCTTGTGATCCAACCTGAAGAGACTTTCTGCCCTAAAACACCCTCCTGCAATACACTGCAACTGTTATTGCAGTGTATTGCACACCTAATTAATGCGAGCAGACTTTTTTTTTCTCTTCTGTTTACTATGTTCCTTTTTCAAGTGCCACAAAGACTTCTGACATAAGTAATAATATAAAATATTGACTACTCGCTGTTTTGACACAGAAATATTGATACCAGCTTCAGGTGCACACGACCTTCTTAAACCATCATATAAAACAACCTTCTCGCTGAGTTTATTTCTTGCTTGTGTTGAGACATTTCACACAAATTCAAACGAGCAGTGGCAGTTAAAATGTGCTAACATGGTCCAGAATAAGCAGTCTAGAGAACGGATGGAAGGATTTAGTGAAAGTATGATGTTTAAACCGAGATCTCATAGTCAGATTGTGCCGTGCCTGTTCCTGCACATCTGAGACAAAGACAGGATTTGACAGTAACCAGTGTCTACATTTATGTTCAAATCGCCAACCTGCCGTAGGGGTGAAAGTTAGGAATTCTACATCTTCCTCAGGCATTACACTTCCTAATAAATTAGCGTATTAGAGCACTATGTTCTTGGAATTAAAGCAGACCTCTGGTCTTGTCAAGTCCATTAGAGAAATGACATTTTAACCTTTAAGATCTTCAAATGGTGATATGAGAATTAATTCCACAGAATGATAGAAAGTCTGTTTCAAAGCCAAGACCAAAACTGTGCTTTTTGTCTGAGGGAAACAAAATATACACTACAAATCTGTAACATTTTTAAAGAATACAGCAAAATATGTGATAACTGCAGCAGGAAACTGATAAAACAAGATTTTTGTAACACATTTATGGGAAGTCTTCATATCTCCTCAGTTACCAAACAGTTTTCAGTTTTCTGCACAGTCACAGGTGGTGTGGAGATTCACGCCCTGTCCAGAGACTGCAATGTGTTTGAGTTGCAAATATTTTCCTTTCCAAATTAGCTACACCTTGAATGTGCTGACACAGACACATCTGAAGAGAACATTGCAAAGTCGATTGATCTTTCAGGTGAGCAAGATCCTACAAACTTTTGTGACGCGATGACAGCTGCAGGTTGATGATGAAGAATGAATGCAAGAATGAATTTGGAAAATACTGACACTACATTTAGAGGTAGAAAGTGCATCGAACAACTAATCATTTTCTCCAGGGCTGTTAAAGCAATGAAGGAGAAAATCTTTAAATCGCTAGACAAATGGAAAAGCTACCAAATTGGTTTGGCGGCAATGATTTCCCCTTATTAAATGACCAGCTTATATTGTTTGTGAAGGTCCCTGATTGAATTGGCCGACAAAATCTAGAACACCTGGCCCCAGTGACTGGTGGGGATCTCTGTTTTTTCCTGCACCTGCAACCTTATTTCTGGTTTTGCTTAACTGCTCTGCTTGGTGTATCACATGTCACACTAAAGCTTGCACATACACAAGAATATACTACGCCGCTGACCAATTTAATATACAAATGATTCCAGTTTTGTCTGCTTTCCACTTTGGCATAGCCCTATGGGAAACATATCACTGTGAAATGGTGTTTTCTTTTGTATGCAACTGGGAGCTAAGCTGCTGTATGCCCTGACAAAGTAAACACTACCATATGGTCCAACATGCTCTTTATATTATCTGTTTAATATGCAAATCACAAGAGGCCTATTTGTTTATAGCATCTTGCTATATCCAAAATAATCTCAATGGCTCTGGTGTTGACTGCATTTTCATAGTGGTTACATCAACACTGGTAGTGAGTTCTGCATGGTTAACATTCAAAAGCACAGAACACACTCACAATAATTTTTAATCTTAATTGCCTTTAATTGCCTCCAACCCTGTCTTGAGTCCAATATTTCCATCTGGGTGTAAAAACGCTGACCGGGATCAATCAGAATCTACAGAGGACTTCATTTGAGGCTTCTTAATGGTCTGAGCTCAGGTCGTTGTTCTGAAGCGTTCAGGCTTTCTGGCGGCTCCTCACATGGGACATGTATACAGCACCATTAACCCAGCTACGCTCTCAGTCTCGCCACTGACAGACGCCCCTTCTCCAAATAAGGTAATTAGACGAGTAACCGGAAGACTCTCCATGGTAACCCACTCACAAACGGGAGGGGCAAAACAATGGACTAGTAAAGGATGAGATGATTGACAGCTCGTTGCGGCTCGCGCTCCCTGCCTTTGACTGCATCCATTAGCGATGAGTGCTGACCACAACACACGAATACACACGCATACATTATATTTTATTAACCCACTTGGTGCAATAAACCACCCTGCAGCATTAAATCCATCTCTGCCTGTCGTAGCACATCAAAAACAACGACCGTTCAACAAAAGCGATATTAATAAGCATTAAATACACCGGCCCCGCGTATCCTAATCAATACGCTTTATCTGAGCACCTGCTCACATGTCTGTGAGGAAGTCGACGGTTTATTTTCAGCTTTATCCAATAGCAGTTTATACTGTTATTGCGTTATTGTTATTACATTATTGTCACACCCTCCTCCTCCTCCTACTCCTTGTCCGCCTGAGTTGTTATGGCACAGCCTAAAACTTGGCATTGCAAGATAATCACCACATGGATTTACTCGAGAAAGGAAAGAGCCGCAGTGATGTTACCTCAGTTCCTCGTGTTCATCCTCGTTCTTTGAGGCGAAGTGAGTCCCCGCTGTGATGAGCAGTAGTCCGAGCCTCAACTGGATAACGTTATTCTGTGCGCAACTTGGCTACTGCAGGAATACTACTGTTACAACCTCCCAAACCTCAAATTGTAGTTGTGAGGTTGCAGCTCGCGCTCCGATTAGCCACGCGCCACATTCAAATACTGAAGTGTCCTAACTGATTTAAAAGTTACAGCACAAACTCCGACACACGGCTGTTAATAATTACTAATTAGTGACTGCGACGTAGCCTACTGTTGTATGAAAGGCAGAGCAGCCTTTATCCCTCTCATCCACAACAGTGCTGGATGTTGTCGGTCACAGCAAGTGTCTCCGCCCCATCACCACCCGCACAGCATTGGAGGAAACTGGTCATTGATTATTTGACAATTTATCGGGACAATTATCACTTAAGTGATTCATTGTCACTATTACTTTAAACATGTTTTAATTTCGTCAATATTAAGCTCTCCAACTGCGTTATAAATATTTTTTATCAACTCGCCCTCAAAATTAAAAAATTTAATCATACATTTCATATTTATCAGTTACATTATTGTATTTTATTTTATCCTCTGTTTATCTGGATTCGGCGGATCTATTGTTATAATAAAAGATTGGGACCGTGACGTGTTAAGCTAGCACAAATATAAAGAAAATGTCTGGTGGGTCATTTTTCAAAGTAAAAGTTTTTAAGGCGACACAAACGCTTGCAGATCACGCAGTGCATTGAAGTCTAAAAGAGTATATTTGTACAGACGATATCAGACTGCACGTGGTTTAATTCAAGACTTTTAAGATAGTAAACATCCATCATATGCATACTATGTTCCACCGGTTGTCATAATTTTCTTGCTATTTATTAATGATTATCAGTTGCATTGAATTTTGTGTTTCAAGGTTGGAATCGACGTCAGACAAATTATGATTTGGATGTATTTAGAGATGATACATTTTTATCTTTTAAAACCATAATAATATAATCAATAATAACGTTATAAATAAACATATGTGTATTGTCTTATAATGTCAACAAGCCACACTCTGGTCCGTGATTTAAAGCATTTCAGATTCCTCATATCAAGGCTTTTATTTTGAATGTAATTAATTAACCGGAAATGTAAGCATTCCTGTTTACCGTTAGCTTAGTGATTCGTCTCGTCTCATGCCTGTAAACTGACCAATCACAGAGAACCCTGAACCCTGTTGAAAGTGCACTTGTTTTATGTACCCAATGTACTTTTATGGGCGGGATTCAGAACAACTCTCTAAAAATAATCTGTCCCACCCACCGCAATAGTTTGTGAGGCGACCGGAGTAAAAAACGAGTTCACACTCTGTCAGCGCTTCTCTTTGGTTGTCAACAGCGAGGGTAAAGGGTCTATGAAGTTCAGTTAGCTGACAGCACTCAACAGTAAACAGTGGAGTTAACCGCTAAACAGTTATCTGAATTAATATTAATTGCACTCTAATGTGGCGCGAATAACTAAGTTTAGGTAGGTACTTGAAGTTTGCTTGGTTTGTCTCTCTGTCATGTTGCGTTATTGTGACTAACAATGCTAACGTTAGCTAGTTATTGATTGGGTTATTAAGTATTGTTAACACTATTTTGCTGGTAGAAGTAGAATGTGTCCTTGTTTTAATACCTCAACACTGGTGTTTACGGTCTGTAAGGAAGGACCTGTGTATTCCTAGTATTCATTACAGCCTTTAGCTGTGCTGTTTGGCTAGCAGCCATTAGTACCTTCACAATGATACTCACTTGTTCAACGCAGTGTAATTACACCGTTGACATGAAGTTAATGTTAACGGTCACATAAGAAGCTACAACCTGCCGGTTTATATGGTCTAATGATTGTTGCACCTTACTCAGCACATCACTGACACTATGATCACTGACCGAGCCTCTGAACTCGTGTTACTCTTTGAACTTTGCACTCATTACAAGAATGTCAGAGATCATAAACCTTTGTGATAGTATCACTTCCTATGAGCATGTTCCTAGGGGTACACACAGCATGCACTCTCACAGCCAAGCACATTACTGTTGATTACTATTGAGTTGATGAGTGCATCCTATAAATATAGAACGTTCCCAAGGTTTTCTCTCCCTGTTACACAGCCAATGATAAACACTGCTGTCACATTCTGTATAGTTTTGCACATTTTGAATATACCCACCATGGTCTTCCCCAGGTCATGCTCTTGTTACAGAATACATGTCTTCTTTTGTACAGTCACCATCCTGCCACATACCACTCTTCATACACTAACGCTTCACATAAATACTTACTTGTTTCTTTTTTCTGATTACTTCTCTTTGTCAGATGTTACTATGATTTGAAGGCAGATGTGGACTGAGTGAAAACCCCTGTCATCAATCCCCCAGTACATCCATGTGTATAATTTTCTTCAAGTTTGACCCTCGGCCTGCATCCAAAAATGCCTACAGGTAGAGCAGTCAATTCTCTCATTAAATACTGGTGCAAATTCTGCTACAAGAAAGGTCAGATGTGCAATATAAGACTTGATATTCCAAAATAAAGAGTTCTTAAGGAAACTGTGTCATCTTAACACAGATCAAGCTCTAGTGTGACGTGTGTTGTGTGAAGTAAATGTATCCTAATTCCATCTACCGCTGTAGCTGTAGACAATCCCAAATCTTCGGTCTTTGTTCAAGTTCTTGGACAAACAGGCGAGTTGCCTCCAAATGTCTGAGAGGCGAATGCTTACTAGAATTAGTCACTACTCCCAAACTTGTTGCTACAAAAATCTTAATCTTTAAACAAACCTTGTTCATGTACATAGTCAATGAGTGTGGTGCAAACACACACAAACAAGAGCATACTAACAAATGAGTTAAGAGAAAATACATTTTTCTGTAGTTGATCTACTTTATAGATATACATGTACATACATACTTCGAACTAATTTTAATTGTTGTAATGTAACCGACATGTAGTATGTGCAGTGTCACAGCTGTCTATGAATTTACATCAATAGCTGGGCAGAGCTCTAGCAGTCATAATGTACTTAACACATGTCAACATTACTCTTACTACAGAAAATGAGGCAAGTCTTTATCTCAAATAAAAAATTTATAAGTGCTGGATGAAACTTTGTGCAACAGATCAGTGCACCATGAGCAGTCAGAGTGAGTTTCAGTCCAGTGTGAAGTCCAGCTTATTATAATCCCCCAGAGCTCCAGAGCAAGCTCTCTACCTGGCCATGGTCCATCTCTGTCCTTGCCTCTGGGAGTCTGACCCCGCCTAAGTAGATCACAGGAGAGGTGTGTTATGAGTACTGACTCAGACCTGAACCTGGGGAAAGGTGAAGCGTACTGTGTCCTAATGCGGTTACATCAGTGCTATATATAGACTACTGGTTGCAGAAGCAGTTTTCTTTGTGTTTCAGTCATGTGTGAATCAAAAGAATTGTGCAAGTTACTTGATTGGATTGAAGGCAAGGTTAAAGTTTCGTATAATTATTACACTTCAAAAGCACAAAATGACAGGAATGTATCTGCAGGGTTTAAATGGGTTCATGTTCAGCACAAATGACTCAGTGATTAAAGCTTATGATGAGATTTCTGTATTTCCAAAATGAATTTCTTGTCTAGTTTTTTTTTCCAATTTTGTAATTTTCAGTTGCTCGGAATGAGAGCTGTGCTACAATCAACTAGCCAGCATTGTAATATGATCTGACCTGTAATTATAGCCCTACCTTTATGCTAATCAGTGTCATTTAGATATGCTCCACCAGAAGTCCCTCGAGGCTGCAGTGTCTGTCACACCCACAGGCTCAAAGTGATGGATTACACAGACAACATTCAGACAGTTTCTCAGTTTTTTCAGTGACAGGGATGAAATAGTTTTTCACTGTAGGAGTAAGATGTCACTGTATCACTGCTGTGTTGTAACGAAGTTGATAGTTTGGTCAAACACAGTTGCACAAGAGGAAAGTGCAAATGATGTCGTAAATGGGAAAAATAGATCCTCTTGGGAACATGAGAGTGCTAAACATTACAACCTGCCAATTAGGCTGCAGATGGCTCTATGCAGGACAATGGTCCACAATTTTTGTCTAGACTGAACTATCTCAACAGCTGTTCATTGGACTGTCATCCAACTTTACTTCACAGTCATAATCTCCAGAGGATGAATCCCAATGATCATAACTATACACAACTATTTTCCAAATTAACATGTTTCAAAACAGTTTTTTTGACCAAATGTAATGAATTTAACATGGCATTAAACACAGATGGAAGGTCAGAATGATAAGAAACGATCCTATGGGAATGATGAACATCCCTGAATACAAATATCCACAACAAACCTACTGAGGCTGCTGCCAAATCCGCAGCTGTGTTTGTTGAATAGGAAAAAAAAAGTATTCATGAAGAGCTTTGATACCTCTCTGCTGCTCACCATCCCTCTTACACGATGCAGCTGTCTGACTGACTGAGATCCAAACTGCTCACATGTGATTTTCCCCTCAGGATTCGATAGCAGATGCTCTGTCTTGTGCAGCATCATTAGCGTGAGCTTTGTTTTCAAGAGCAGTAGTGGCACACACAGTGCCATGGGAACAGGCCATCATTACCCTTTGATGCACAGAGGTTGACCCCCATTAGGTCAGTTTGGTTTATCTGTTTGCTCTTACACACGATCCACACTTGCATCCTGAAAGATTAATAGGGGAACCATTGCCAAGCCCAGAGAAAATACACAGCTACTGTAGAGGTCAATAAATTTCATTTGCCCTTTTTTCTGGCCTATATAGTTTGCCCATAGGGTATTTTAATGTCGCTCTGCAGTGTTTAAATTCATCTCTCAGTGACCTTTAACTCTAATTTTATAAATGTAAAGCAATTACGTTTATTGGCATTGACATTTATGTTATTCGTTTATACACTTACTCACCAAAGCATACATATGTCCACAATAGTCATGCTACAATAATGAGAGGTCATCTTTTCCTTCGAGCAAAGGACGCTTTTTTGTGTTTCATAACTGCTGAATAGGAAATGAGCTGTGCAAAGGTAGTGTGTGTGTGTGTGTGTGTGTGTGTGTGTGTGTGTGTTGTGTGTGTGTGTGTGTGTGTGTGTGTGTGTGTGTGTGTGTGTGTGTGTGTGTGTGTGTGTGTGTGTGCTGTGTGTGTGTGTGTGTGTGTGTGTGTGTGTGTGTGTGTGTGTGTGTGTGTGTGTAAAGTGAGTTATGGACACTGAGAGAGGACACAAAACCACTAAGTGAGGTTATGTTTCCTTAATCCACAAGTGACAGTAGTGACCTGCCAGTAAAGGCCTGTAGTGTAAGTGACAGCAGGTGTTGCATTAGATGCAGGTCACTATGGAGATGAGTTTGTGGCTGATAATGGACGAGAGTAATAGCCTTTACTGACAAAGTAAATAACAGCGTGGTATATAGTGAGTGCTGTGTTTAACTTACAGGCAGCCTGTGTCAGGCTGAAGTCACATTCAAGGTGATTTATTTTAAATCAGATCACAGTTGTTCAGGCTGTTTGGTCTGTAATAGCAAATGTTTGTGTTATGGCCTCGCTTTGGAAATAAAACAGATTCAGAATTGGATAAAACACCTGCGTATGTTCGTGATGCGGAGCAGACACGGCCAGCTTTACATAATAGGATGTAAATGAGGTGATTTATTTAAATCTGTCCTAGATTTCTGGAAGAAAAAATTATATTCGAAATTGTTTTATCCCTCTAATATTGTTTTTTTTTTTTTTTTTTTTTTTGTAAAAGAAGTAACTTTAATATTCAAACAGTTTACCAAAGCTACAAGATGCTTTACTCTTCATAACTGCACAGGCATTTTCATGAATTTAATGGCAGTGTCCGTGATTAGTCGGTGTGATTTAACAGCTTTCGTGATTTTGTTTGGAGATTTAAAAATTAGAATTTATACACAAGAACTTTCAAGTGGATTGGACAAAATTTAGAACCAAGCTGTGGGACCAAGCCTCTGTATTACACAGCCAGTAGATTAAAGTCACTTAGATCAAGTTCTTTTCTGCTGTGGTTAAGATGAGTTCTCTCTACCTCTTATGTCGGCTCATCCTATGGCCATCTTATTCTTTTTGATCCTCTTTCCCCCGGTCATCATCAAAAGGAGACTCTCTTCCTTCTAACCTTGACCTTTTGTATACTCTGCATTCTGCAGTTTGTGTAATAAAATAGTCTTCTTGAAGGTTCCTGAACACATCTGAGGCTTTTATGAAGCTGGAAATGCTACAGAAAACTGAGTCAGTGGCAAACAGTGCACCAGCTCATTTATGTAATGATCTCCTGTGTAAATCATGGGTAAGATAAAAGCTTAATGTTAGGAGGAATGTTTTAGAGAGGGTGATCAGTTACGCTGCATTTAGGCACTACGTTCAAGTGCTTACCTGGCAACAGCTTATATTACAGACGCAGCAGATGTTCTAAACAGAATTTAATGTTCTCATGCTGCAGGATAACATGTGATCAGCTGCCAACTGAGAAGAAAGATAAAGGAGATGGGATATCATGTGTTCATGATGATGAATGACTCGCTGCGGTTCAGGCCACTGATGTTTCTGTAATATCTAAAAGCTTCACATCAACAGCAAATGCACAAGGCTCACAAAATGAACAAGAATAACAAAACTACTGTTTCATCTCCTCAGGCTAATTTTGGCTGCAAACAGAGATGAATTCTACAACAGGCCATCCAAAGCCGCAGACTTCTGGGGGACTAACAGTGAGATACTTAGTGGTAAGTCAGTACGTTTGAGTCCTTCTCAGCACACACCATTAAGTTAACAGCAGAGCACAGACTTAACAACTTCTCTACTAACTTCATCCTTAGTCACAAGAGAACAAAAAGTCAACATAAAGCAAGTTAAACCTGTTTGTTGATGAGTCAAGGCTTTGTTTATATTTATTCAACCTGTTAAATATGCAGTGGAGATGTGGCCAAAACAATAAAAAAAAAGTTGCAAATAAAACAATTAAAAAACAGGCAGTGTGTAATGTGATTAATAGATGTGGATGGATTTGTGTTAAAACAAGACAATGTGACACTCTTTTCACTCTTCGCTTCGCTCTGTGACCGTGTGAAAGAACAGCTGCATGAGGTTTTTAGCAGCATTGGAACACAGTTTTGTTCGAGTCTAAATACCTTTCAATAATCAAGGAAAAGTCTGTCTCCTCCTCCGCAGAATCCAATACTCCTCCGCTCCTTCGTTGGACATCTCCACCCGCTGTAAACTATATTTAATTGACTGATGTCCAATACACATTATAGCCAAGCAGAGGGAATCAATCATCCTTTTTTCTGCTCAAGGAGGAAACGCAGAGATAGCCTGGTTGTTCATCAGTCTCCTCTCCCCTCTGTAATAGAGAGGTCAGGACTCCAGTAGTGGGCCTTTAATTGATGGCTGCTTTTATGCGATGTGACAGGAATAAATGTCCGTGCCTTATCTGTGGGGCTGGAGGAGGGCAGAGTCAGGGCCCTGAAGGAGACATAGCATGACGAGAAGGGAGGTAAGCTATCGCTCCCAGTGGGATCAACCCAGCTCTCCATCCAACCCCAGAGAAATAAGAACATTTTACTCTCTTGGTCGGTTTTCCTCTCACCGTCGGTGTAGTGAACCATCTTTATCGATCACTAGGAAGTGCAGTAGAATAACATAGCCTCACCTATTCTGTGTAAAGTGAAGAAGAGAAATGTGGAAAGAAAACAAGTTATTTAGTGAAGGATTGATTAAATTTCTCTGCTGCCAAAGCTCTGAACGATTATATGCTATCCAAAACACGTTAAAGGTCATATTCTTTACATATTTGCTCTCATGTCAGTGACTTTTTGGGAGGATCACATCATTCGTGTAGCTCTGTATTTCATCAGGTTGATTTTAATGTTTGCTGCTTCAGATTTACTATCTTCTTCCTTGGAGGATGGACATTTTGCCTCAAAGTTTTCAGACCGAAGCCTTGGCAGTGAGGTAGTAAATGGGGAAAAAAGATAATCTATGAGAGATTAAGGTCAATGCTCAGTTAATGCTTTAACAGCTTTCTACAGTGTGTCCTCCTGAGCAACATTTGCACTAATTATTGGAGTATTTGCTCAAAAGAAGTGCTCCGTTTAAACCAAAACAAATAATCCTTTCTGGCTGTTTTATTGTTGAAAAACTTATTTTACATATGGTGGTTTTGAACACTCGCCTGTTTACAAATTTCACATTTTTGTACACACGGCTCATTAATTCTTCATAATTAGCCTATTAGTTGTCAAACGAGGAGCTCATGTTTCAATTTCCTTGTAACTGAACATCATCTCAATTTCTCTATAATTAGTACCAAATTACCCAAATCTTTCCAGGAAAATAAGTCTGTCTGATTGTTAAAGGAGACTGACCTGTGTGGTCTAAGATTTTTGGACCCCACTGGGTTGTGGTAAGTCTGTGAAAAAAATTGGAAATGACTTCAGTAAATAGATACTGACATGGATACTGGATGTTCCGTTTTGTGGAAATCGTTCAAAAGTCTGGAGGACATTTATTAATCCTACACACAGTGAAGTTGGCTCAGCTGTCACACTTAACATCCAGATGAAACCTGATGAAAATTAAAGCTGCGTTTGATTAACATTCGTTTGTGTTAACCAGGCCTGGACCTGGAGTATGGTAAGGAGGGAGGATCATGGCTTGGGATCAGCAAAAGGGGCAAACTGGCTGCCATCACCAACTACATGGAAGGACGTCCCAACCCTGATGCTCAAGGGAGAGGTGAGCCAGCCATGGAAAAGTCTGTCTCAGACATCTCACATCTCCACGGTCTCTTACAACATAATTTGTCACAATTTAACTGTTCCCAATACATTTAAGTCACTCATGCAGTTCCATTAATAAGACAGAGCTGCATATTTAATTGTCACCCACCAACTGATCATCTAAATATCTCACAATATTGAATTTTGTGCCGCTCTTTGAAAGGTCTCGTGCGATTATTTGTGCCGCAATTCTTCCGCATCTATCTTTTATTTATTATAAATAGCAAGACTTAGCTTATTATTGATATTATTAAATGACTTTTTCTACTGTTGCTGTTGTGCAGGATTTCTAGTCTCTAACTACCTTATGGACAAAGATCTGGACAGTTACTCCTACCTGAAGAAGGTGTCAGCAGAAGGCCACTTGTACAATGGCTTCAATCTCATCACAGCAGAATTCAAGTGAGTAAAAAGGTGTGGTGAATCTTAACTCGCACATTTTGATTGTAGAGACTGACACTTCTCCTCAGAACAAAGATATATTCTCAACATGTTCTGTTTTACAAGTCAGAATATTCAGAGAGTTGGTAAATAAACATAATATGACCATCTCAGGCTGTCGCAGAGACAAAGACAAATTCTTTGTACAGTGAGCGTGTATCAAGCAGTGACACCTTAAGAATAAAACACCAGAGACTGTGACAGAATACTGCATGGGTTATGATTTTAACTCAAAAGATTTTTTAACTTGTCGAGAGCAGGTTGTAACTCTTTTCCACCGAGTTCTGGCTTTTTCTTGCTTTGGAATTAAAAATCACAAAGCATCCCTCCATGTCTGGAGAGCTAAGCAAGCAGAACTGAAAAGAAATCTCAGATGTTGAGCTGTGAACGAGCCAGCATTAAAGTTCTAAAGGAACACCTGTTCATAGTTCAGGATTTCAGACAAAGAAAATCTACACAGTGTAAAAAATAATGAGTTTTTTTTTTTTCCTCTTTCCTTTTTTTCCCTCGTCTACTTGACTGAATCTGGTGACCTGGTAAAGAGTGAAAATTCAAAGCGGGATCAGTGCACTCTGAGATAGCTGTCATGGTTGAAGCCCCTGTAGACAATTGGCATGGAAATAGGTTTCAGTTTCTGCCAGCAAGAGGTTGATGGTTCAGCCCAAACACATACCCCTACAGAACTGTATCCCTGCTGGGGGGCGAAGAATCACGGTTTCCTCGGAGGGTGTTGTGTCATGATCTTTGAATCTTGTTAACATGGCCCCAAGCAGGATCTCCTCTCAGAAGTAACTTACTTATTCTTATATGTCCCACATTTCTCCCAAGTTTTGCTTTTTTATGTTACAGAGATGCATTGGTTTTCTGTTGTATTTGTTGGAGAAATTTCAAGAGCACAGTTGAAAGAACAGGAGGCAGTCAGGAAGACACGGGGGACACAGATGTCTTAGGTTGTATAAAGTTTACTGGAGCCAGGAGAAGTAGCCGTAGCGTACAGCACAGTAGCATGCTATGTGGAGCCGACACAACTTCTGAAGTTCTCTCAGAAAGTTAAGGCTTTTATTAGTCTCTGTTCAAGGAACAATTTGGGTTGTTTGTTATGGGAAGAAACAGTCAGTCTTAGTTTTATGACTATGAATGTGATGCAAAAGCCATTATGAGTTCACCAGAAATAGATAGAAAATAGAGGCATAATATAACCCAGCTCATATATCATTTATAAAACTATAATGTCAGGTAATCATCTCTGCATACATCCAATATGATGGTTATTATGTAGCTTGTTGAAACAATCTGTTCTTGATTTCAGGCGGAACTTTCATTTGTAGCTGTTGACTCAGCTCCAGGATTTAGTTGGAAACGGTCTGTTGAATTTTTAATATTTCCAACTTACTTCTTTTAAAATCCTGGTCTTAAATGTGAACTGCAAATGTAAAATATCTAAAAGAGCTACTGAGCTAAAGCTGGGCAAAAAGTCAACGTTTGTCACCAGTTAATGACGCAACTTGAAGCATTGCTCAGCATTGTCCTTGTATTGCAGCACAGAACAAGTTTACCATTATTATTATTATTATTATTATATGAAAATAAAAACCCTTCAATGTAATTTAATTATGTGGCTGCTTAACTTACACACTTGGACAAGCAAGAGAAAGATTACTCTTCATATTCTCCAACATTATGCATTTGCAAATGTGCCCATTGTTGGAGTATTAAGGGATTATCTTATCTTATTATGTTTTCATTTTAAACATAAAATTAAAGACTTTTACTATGAGGACCAACCAGCGTGTTGGATTGTGTTGATGTTTAACTCTCCAGAATCCTCTGTCACTAAGTGGTTCACGTCTTTGAACATTGGATGTTTATACATCCAGTGTTGCGCCATAGACGGTAAAAGGTTCCCACTCATTTTAGAAAAGATAAACTTGGCAGTTAAGTTAATCCTGTTTCTAAATATTTGCGCTTACATTTTTGGTTTTTGAAAGTTTCAAAAATACATCACTCAGTTTGATGCTATCGTATGCATAAAACATTGCAAAGCCGCTTCAGTCAACAGATATCAGCCTAATTTCATTAAATGAACAACATTATTTCTCTTTTCAGATAGGATTTAACACATAACAACAACTACATGGCTCAGCTGTCATGTTTTGATGGGCTGCAGCCATCAGGATATGTAAATGTTCCTATTAGGACCAAGAGCTATAGTTGTGCCTGTGCTGCCCCATTGGCATTCCTCTCTAATGAAAGAATAAGCTGCACGATTACACTCATGAGGCACCAGGAAAGCAAGACACCCTGTGTTTATGTTGTCACGATGATAACGGCATGTTTTTCCCCTCGAATACCTGCGTGATGAGAGCCACGTTCGCTGCAGATAGAGGTGTCACAGTAACAGAGAGCAAACCTACGTCTTTTCAATATCACTGTCGTTATCAGCCTATTAATTCCCTCTGCAGTGAGCCCAGCTGGTTAGAGGAAATAAGGCATCTAGTTTCTTTCCAGATCAATAATTACATCTGTTGTATAGACATCTCTCATCCATCTGTAACCAGAGATATGATTTATGATCATGGTGGTGCTGACGGCATTTTTTTTTTTTTCTTGTATTCAGTATTTTTTTTTTTTTTAGTATTTACTATTTTTTAGTATTCAGTTTCTTAACGATCACCCTCTCTGTGATGCTCATGAGAATAAATGTGTACACTTAATACACAACCCAGAGGCGTAAAAATATCTCATTCGTGTCACGATTTCCTGATTTGCTTATCTTAAATGGTGATACTAGATAAACCAATACCCGCTTAATTAATCTATAAGCACATCAGGTCAAGGTTTACATTTACATTCATATTTATGTTCTATTTGTGATTTGGTCAGTGGCAGCCATGTATTTCCAGAACATCACCCTGAGCCTTCAACTAGTGGAGCTGATACCATATATATTTGAATTTTGATCTCAGATATTCGCTGCTTGATGCTCTCGAGGCTCCACATCCAACATTTCATCTGACTTTTCTATACTGTGGTTTTTGATCCCACTTCATGTCACCATCACTTTAAAGTCAATGCCCAGAGATTATCCATTTTAATGAATATCTCCTCTGATGTTTGCCTGCAAAGAAATACCTCCCTTAATGCACATTCAAGCAAGCAGAGTGTGGCTATCTTATGAAAACAACTTTGGTTGAAAAAAAAAAAAATTCAATCTTATAGCCTCAAACCATGTGTTGTAATTCTTGGCAGAAACTTGTTTGAGCTGAAAAAGAAAAACAGCAGCAGATACATTCCAGAGGGTCAGGGGTGAATGAACCTTTACCTTTTTGTAAAAAAAGAAAAAGTGCTACTATGAGTATTTATTATTTCCACTGCTTGGAGCTTGTACTTACTTGATAAAGCACATTCACTTTCTGTAGTGTTTTGAACAGAAACCTCAATATATACTTACAATAAATAGCTCAAATATAGCCTTCATTGTTCAGTGACTAAATCCAGATGTTGAGAAATTTCCACAAGAATCCAAATAATGTTGATTTTGGCTTCCTAGTTGTTAGCATGGGGTTATATTTTCTTCATCAAAGAAGAGATCTGAATCCCGCTGTATTTTTCCTACACTTACTCTGTCATGAAAGTCTGTCTGATCTCATGAAGGCTAATTCTTTTTTAGATAAGATTTCATTTTCAAGTTATAAAACAACGTTATGGTTCCATTTTATTTATCATGTGGGAGGTTACCTTGAGGTCACATTCAGTAGCTGATGTTGAAATGAGGTACCTCGAGGTAATTTATGACGATTAAATCAAGTTATCCATCATAAAGGTACTTCAGTTTAGTTCGATGGATAATTTGAATATTTAGACTAAAATCTCGTGGTAACTCATTTAGTATATTTAAGATATTATTGGACCAACCCTCAGAGCAGCATCTGCCTTTCAGTGTCTGCATGTGTGGATCTAAATGCACAGATGTTTGTAATAAATATGAGATTACATGTTGTTACCCAGCAGCCCCCACTAACATGGCTACTTACATCAATTTCATATAATTTCAATGCGAATGCAACGCAGACCAGCATGTGTCTAGAGCCGGTGTATGGAAACAAACTCTTGCGCTGATTGGACCAGTCCAGTGTCAATCAGGCCAATGATCTACAGTTTTATGGGCCGGTCAGACCAATATATAAATTTCAAAAAGTGTCAGGACTACGGACAGCCGACAGCTGAAGACCGGCCGGCCGGCCTGAACACGGCATATCACCTAAAAACAGTAAGATAACTTGTCTGCGTTAGTTTGCTCCAATTTGAGTACGTTTTGACCTAATAATCGTTTTATAACTGCAGGCGCACCCGCCTGCAACAATGGCAGCATCCCTCAGATACACCCCGACCACGCTGGATATTGAGCCTCCTCTCATCCATCATCCAAAAGCAAAAATAATGTTAAGTTAATAGTCTATTCGTGTCTCGGCTGTGAAGCTGAGCTCAGAGCTCAGCTGAGTTCAGTCTTGCTCTGTGAGTCAATTATTATAATATGAAAAAAACAATTGTCTAAATATTCCTCAACAGTTCTCTGCAATAAGTCGATTTTTAGTTAAAATTTTTAGGGCTTCAGTCGACCAAGAATTTCCTAATTACAGCCCTACATCCAACCATCTCCAGGCAACTACACCACAGCTGGTGATGGGGAAACTGCTCCGCAGCTTTAATACAGAGGACTCTTCATTAGAACGCCTCCCAGCCAGCATACTGATTACGTCTTTGACTGAGATCTGAAAAAGCCTGTTTTCGACTCTTCCCTTGCTCGGTCTCTCCGTCCATTTGCCTTGACCTCCTGCTGTTCCCTCATCTCAGCCCATATCAACCCACAGCGTACCTGATGGGACTTTTGATGTTGTCAAAAAGCAGAAATAGAGTCATCTCTCTGCAAAGGTCCCATCTGCCGCCACCATAAAATAGCACTTGCAGACATTTTGTTTACACCCAGCAGAACTGATAACAGGTACAAGCTTCACGGATGCTTCCATTTCCTTTCAGGTTACGGTGCCATCTGGTTTCTGTTGAGCAACTACTGTGTTAATGGAAGTTTGAGGGGTGACGCCTATCACCTGAGTCAACATTGGCCAGGACGGCTGTGTTCATAGTAACCATACCAGACTGTTCAGCAGTGTTTGGGTACAAGCTGGCAACCGTATTAAAGTCTTTGATTTGTTGTTGTCACAGAGATAGTGTAACGTCAATCTACAGCTTTGAGGATTCTCTTGCAGCTGCTCACACACATATTACTCTGCTTTTCTCTCCACCCCAGGAAATTTACTCAAGACAGAGGAGCTTTTTGGCAAACAGTTAAGAGAGTGGCCTCTGCACAGGGGCAACTGTTTTTAGACATGTTTATCTCTAATCACATGTCATGTCAGTCTGTGTCATAATATTCCCTCAGGCCTTTTGAATTTTCTGAGTTGAGTTTAAAAAGAAATAATTATATCACAAAAAAAAAAAAAAAAAAAGCATGCGATGAATTATGGATTCAGATAAAGTAACATTTCAGATGAGATCAGATTCATTTAGTTTGTACATTTACAATGGTAAGTGTCTACCTAACAGATAAGGATCCTCACTGCTTCCAGGAAAACAAGAACAATCGTTTAATTTATGAGCCACGGTGAAGTTTAGCTTTGATAAGCAAAAAAAAAAAAAAAAAAAAAAAAAAAAATGAAAAACAAAACACAGTAGAGTTGTGTTGCCTCCCACCAGGTGTTTGTAATACAATAGACATCCTGTAGGAGATATTACTACAGCTGCAGTCAGTCATTATTTTCATAATAGGTTAATCTACCAAATTATTTAATAATTTAATTAATATAGATTATTCATCTGTAAAACATAAGTGAATATTTCTTAAACCTGCTCATTGTAACCTGCTCATCAGTTTTGACATTCTGTGGTGCAGTAACATAAAGGAGGGAAAATTAAAAGTTAAAAATTAAAAGTTATTTATTGATAAATGTTCAGTCAGCTGATATTTCGGCTCTGAACCTCACATATGAAATCTCTGCTAATGGATTGTAAGGCGTGCATTTTCCACTAAGTGATGATATATGGTGCTTAAAGAGCAGAAGCACACCTCCTTCACTTGACTTGTATTTCGGCTTTTAAAAACTATCCAGTAAATGTCGCAGGGCGACGAGCCCAGCAGCGTTTTCTGTCCCTGTCTTGCCAGCTCTTGCCTGGGAAACTTTCCAAGTTAGATGTTGAAGCAGTGTTGCACCACATTTCAGATTGACTGATGGGACTGGTATGGCTGTCATAAAATTGACATCAAAAAATTTATTCCACTACTGGTTCAAAGGATTTGGTCATAATTTATTATTCACTTTCCTGTACCAAAGCTGTCACGGATGCCCTTGATGTCAGACTGATTTTTCAGACTGAATGCATTCCCTTTAACTGCGGACTTTTCAAAGAGATCTAACACTGTAACTAAATGGTTTTGTGGTAGTCAAAGGTGTTTGCGGTGCTAATTTGTATTTTGAAGCCTTAATGTTACCCAGTTGTTGTTTTAGGATTTAAATGCTGCAGTTAACTATGGTGTCTGGTATTTTCCCATTTGAATTGCATCTCGAAATGAAGCAGACTCCTTAATTCCTGTTTTGGCGGCAGAGTAAATGAGTCATTAAAGAACACTGTAGGTGCACTATTGATATTCTCCATCACCCTGAGCTCCCATTTTACGTTATTCCCTCAGAAGTGTTTCTTTCAACATCATTTTTGCTGCATTTGCATTTATTTCATCATGAGTCTTTCCACTGCCTTCACAATTAGACGTAAACAAGTTTAATCAGCAGTCTCTAATTTTCTATCTTACTGTGTCCCATGTAGAGCCAAACAAGACATTGTGTGTTACTATGGAAACAGAGGCAGCCCTGAACCCATCCATCTAAAACCAGGTCTGTGTTTCTAATATGGTTGCTGCAGAAACCATTCATTTTACTTCCACCTTTCTCTGACATGTCCAAGTTCATATTGCTCACAGATTGTCTATTTATTGGATGATGTGTCACAAGGTCACTAGCAGAGCTTAGCAGTGTGCATATTAGTCTATGTGCTTTGTGTTCCTCAGCAGGAATCTATGGCTTGAGCAATTCACTGCTGGACACTCCGTGGAAGAAACTGCTACAAGGCAAGAGTCACTTCACCAGCGTCATCAACGACCAGTCCCTGTCCTCTGATGGCTTGGTGCAAGAGCTTCTCAACGTCCTCAGTAATGAGGATCTGTGAGTGATGAACAAACATCTACCCATGATAACATGTTATCTTAAGGTGGTATTTATGCATAAATAATCTAGTATTTATGATTTGCATAAGGTCTGTCTGATCACTGGTTTAGTAACATTATGGTTTCAACTCGTCTCACTCTGACAGCCACATATGTCAACTAGAGAATAACATGTTTTTCTTAACTGATAGGAACGATAGCTACCGCTGAAACCCAGGTTGTAGAGAGGAATTCCCTCCTGTGCAACTGAAAGCCCAGAATTTGAAATATAAAACAAAAAAGGGTTTTGACAAGTGAGCGCACAGTGGTGAAAATCTCAAAACCTCAAAACATAACCGGTAAACTAACTGAATCAGAAAATCCTCTGCATAGTAGTTTAATGCCTCTGGGAGCTGGTCAAGCACAGACAATGTAGAAGAATCAAATATGAAAAAGGTGTTTTCCGCATACAAAATAAAGTGAACTGTGGCCCAGTTTAAACTGAAACTGAAACTGAGCAAGAAAGCAAATCCGCCTCATCAGTCTGAGTTTATTAACATCAATGCTCACAATGCTAAACAGTATTACACAATGATAATGGTAAACAGAATTTACATGAATAAGAATAAAAGTACATATACATATGATTTTACTTTCTTTATATTATAAAAATATATATCGCATACGTAATCACACATATACAGAGATACACATTTACATATGCAGCCATACATTTACATACAACCAGACATTCTTTTTTAAAAGCCATTAAATAAAATAACCCAGCTTAACTGTACAAACCATATAATATAAAAAAAACCCCAAAGATGTCATCTATCATCGCGTCTTCCTCTCAGTTCTGTGCCGTAGTGTCTCACTGCAGCCACGGTTGCTGCTCTCATTTCATCTATTTGTTCTGCACTAGATGTGTGTAAAAATGTTGCTTCTCCACAGTGATCCGTTTATATTATCTGCCCTTGTCCATGGGAGCAAATCATGGAGTGGATGTTGTGCATGTGTCATCTGTTCGATGGCAGCTGCCTGGTCCCTGCTGTTCTGAAGAGATGGTGTGTGACCTCTGGAGCACCCCATCTCTTGCAAACAATTTAGCTTGGTTCTTAATGCAAACCTACCAAATGGACACCACCATACTCCAAAGAATTGTTTATATACTAGCTGCGGTGTATATATATTTACAGTAAGTCTTTACAATAAGACTTAACAATTGCATGACTTGTTCATGGCAGGAAACAACACATTTTTTTGAGCTGTGAGTTAAGAGAAAGTATCCAACAGCTGTGTTCTTTTGGGTGTGAGACCTAAAGACTGAAATAGATATACATTGTACCTTGATCGGTGTGTATTAGGGGTCGTTGACCAATTCAACAGATGTGTTCTAAGATGATGTTGCTGCATGGACAGTGTGCTAGAAAGTAATGTACTGATAACACATGAGTATAAAGCTTCTGTAAGAGGTGTATTGTGTGTTTATTCAACAGGAACGCACCTGATCCAGCTCAGGAGAGCCAGGGTGATGGCTACAGTAAGTCCATGATCCAGGCTCTGTCAGCAGTGTGTGTTCGCTCACCTCATTATGGCACAAGGTCAGTGTCTTCCACCCACACAAAATCCCTGCCCACTGTGTCCCCTTCTTTCTTTCCACCTGAGGTAACTGACAGGGCCGTGTTAGGCAGCGGGATCATAGACAGCAGAGAACTGTTGATACATAAAAATCCCCAGTGTAATCAATCCTCCACTGCAAGGAAATGAAAGGGGATCGTCTGCGCTGTGATGCCAAGGTGGATTAGTGGTTACAGAGACTGTCCTGTAGCCAAAAGGTCAGAGGGTCAGCCGCTGCCAGAGCCATCAAAGTGTCATTTCACACAACACTGTCTGCTACTGCCTGTTCATTCCTGATAAAGGTGTTTGGCTAAATACCTCAGATGTGTAAATGCTACTGTTCAATGAACCCCTTCCTGAGGTCTGCGATTCATTTTTTCATTACCTTTATATGGTTTTGTGTCTGTTTACTTTCTGCCCATTCAGGACCAACACAATAATCCTGATAGACGCAGAAGGGAACGTAACCTTCACAGAGCGCACCATGCTCAACTGTGACACGAGCAAGTGGAGCACCAGTTCGTTCCAGTTCAAGCTGCAGGGGTGACGACGCGATGAAGGAAACCCACTCTGTGCCTTTCTGCATCAACTTTTCTTCCATCACCCCGAGTCCCCAGCCTCCAGCTGCACTTCACCAGAGCTGCTATGAGAACATGAAGACTCGTGCACTTTTTCTACAGCTAGTCAGCACTAGCTGCTTCATTTACATCACTGATATGCATTTCTTATTCCTGATTTAAGTTAAGATGCATCTTTTGAAGCATATGTACTAATTTAAAAGATTGCCAAAGAACATTTATAATTTTGTAGAGGAAAATATATCACAAATCAGCAGGGTTGGGTTGCTTGAACAAGTCTGATCCAGTACTGTCAGTCTCATTTCACTAATCTTGTTGGTGTCAGATTTTTACCTTTAAATTCATCATATAGAATCTACACTTGAAATAGCATCATTTAGCGACAACATTTAAAAAAAAAAAAAAAAAAAAAGGTATCCTAAATTTAAAAATATTGCACATTATTTTCCATTTTACACAATGACAATTCCTAGAGTCACTCATATTTTTCTAGAGAGGGGGCAATCTGACTCCGGCTCACAGCAGCTGTCATAGAATATGGTCACAGGTAATGTGTTATTCCCCAACCCTGCACAGCAGTAGCCTCAGTGTTGGTTGCAGCAGCTATTTCAGTATTGAATGCAAATAGTTTCAGACACTGGATCTCTGACTGATTCCATAGTAGAATAAAGCATTTTACAGCTGCTTGACAATAAAAACAATTTATCCAAACACTCACATTTGACTCACCGTCTAATGACTGTTGACAATACACAAACACACTGTGAACATCCCAGTTTTTGTCCGGCAGCCACACATTCATGCACCTGTTGGGTGATTTCTGCATTTTATCAGTTCCTCTATAAATGCTGGCATATGCAGGCTTTGAAGAGGTTTTTATTTGCATTACTTTGTGGATGAATGAGTTTTTCACAGAGGATACACTTAACCTGTGATCCCCTGGGTTAAGGTTACTCTTCAAATACCCCTCATGTTTTTCTGGCAAATCATAATAGGAGTTGTACAGGTCCAAATACTGGAGTTCATCATGGCTGAATGCTTTTTAATCTCTGGATTCTGGATTGTTGTTGATGTTATTTGTAACGCCAGTGATCTATGGCAACTTTTAATGAAAAACAAAGAATGGAGGAAATTACAAATACGGCTTCACATAAACTTTAATCTAAAAAGATGAAAAACTGAAACTCTTGTGCTGAATTTTGGCTTAACTTTATGCCAGTGAGACATATACTGATTAATCTCTGAGTTTATGATCTCCACCGTTTCCAAACTTTTACTCCCATAGTCCCAGCTGTACATATTAAACAAAGAAGTGAAAGACGAAACCATCTCCACTATCCCTGCTCTCACAATGGAGAGACGTGAGGATGCTGTGCATTATTACACACCCACCACTGTTAGTGAATAGTGCACCCTACTGGCAAATAGAGATATTGTGTTTCACAGGAGGAACTGAAGATATGGCCATGAATTGTATTCAAAAAGTATTTGTCATTTATTCAATATGATTATGGAATACTCTGAGCTTTTGATCTCTTATAATCTCTGATCTGACTGGCAGGTTGGTCTGAATCAATCCCCTCATGGATACTCACTGAGCAGCTTCTCACTGATTTAGTCCTAACTAACAGATTTATTTCTCTTTGATAAAGATTAGTAGCCCCCTGGCACTCAGACCTGGCTAAAGAAAAAGAGTTCAGGCAATTTGCAGTTTTTTAGAATAAAAATAAACGGGGACATACAGGAGATATGGTTGTGATGTAGATAAACCTAAAATGTGGTTAAAAGTTTGGGTTATTTTTTATGAAACCGCCTCTAAAATGTGATTTTATAAAATAGTTATTCACTGTTTTCTCAATTTGTTAAATACTCTAGCGTCTTACATGTTGCTCATCAACTAAAAAAAATCAAACGTTTGATTGGTTGAATTATACCGGTAAATGCCGGGGAAGGACGTTGTGATTGGCCCGTTCATCAATCAATCATAAAAAAGCCGGTAAGGGGGGGGCGGGGCCTCAATTGGTTTTCCGCTGCCGTTTTCTTCAAGATGGCGGGGCTGCAAATGAGTCCTTATGGCGGCACGACGAGCATAAAATAATTTGTAGAGGGGAGTTAGGCGCCCGGTTGGAGAAAGCCGTGTCATATTAATCGGTGAGTATTTCCGTTATGCATATGTCTGACTATTCTTGGCGGGACACGCTATTTTTACAGCCGTAGACATCTGTGCAGCCCGATGCTTGGCCGTTAGCATGTTAGCGTCGTTGTTAACGTTACCAGGGCCCCGCTGTGCAGCTGCACACCGAGCAGATGCGCTAAAACGAGGTCCTTCCCCATTTTACCGTAGCATGAATTTACCTGGTTATATGTTTATCATATACTCATCTTAAAGTACTGGCGTTGAAAGTTGTAGTCGTTTTAATATTATGCGTCGTAATAGGCACTAGTTCATAACATGTCTTGAATATTGATGCTATTAGTCATAAAGTTGTACTAACTGACATTTACTCTCACTGACCCTCTTCTCCAGCTCCCAGAAGATCCCAGTGGAGGATGATCAGTGCCTAGATCCCATATTAAGCTGAATGCATTGTGATTTCCAATAATTGAGACAGTGATTCTGAAAGCTGTCTACATTAATGAAAAGAACAATGTAGTCAGCTTAGCATATTCACCTCTGGTACGTGGTCTATACAGGGATGTGCATCTGCATGCCTTCTGGGTTAAGATACAAAGAAAGTTCAGATAGATTTTAGGTTTTTAAATTTAATAGTAATCAGTGTGTAGTAGGTGTAGTTGTTAATACAGAGGAAATGGAGATAGATGATGCTTTACCCCCTCTCCCCTTGGAGCCACCTGATGATTTTGGCCAAGATGAGGGCAGAGCACCTCCACCACCTCCCCTGCAAACGTCCAGTGACGCAGAGGTAATGGACGTTAGCTCTGGTGGTGATGGATACACATACACCCCAGGGGACGGGGAAGCCAAGCCACAGCAGCCCCTCAGCAAGGGCTCACTCACTCTCTGTAGCCACCTCTCAGATGAGGCCAATCCCAACCCACCGTGCCCCAGAACAGCCCGCCACGCTCCCCCGGTCACCAAGTTTCTACCAGACCTCAAGCTGCTCAGAGATGTTAAGATCAGTGTAAGCTTCACTGAAAGCAGCAATAGTAAAGACAGGAAGGTTCTGTACACAGGTGAAGGGCAGGAGGGAGGAAGTGATGATGGCTTAGACGGCCTGAATGGTGAGTTGCATGATTCAACTAGTGAGCAGGAGGTAGCTGAGAGTAGCTCTGGAACAGGAAACACAGGCAGAAGATCTGAGGATGCCGACGTAGACTTGGAGAACAAGGTAGAGTTTGCTGTCCTGGATGAATTGGATGACTTCTACGAGAACTTCGTGGATCATGATGATGGGGAGCATGGCGGCTTTAAGTCTGAGGTCATAGTTCAGCAGGAGCAAGCTGATGACGACGGCGTGGGTTACTCTTATGAGGTATGTCTGTCCTGGTGTCTGCAGTGTCATTTGTCATTATCAGCCACACATTCACTTTGTCTTTTGTCCTCAGTTTGAGAAATATTAAGGGCTCAGTAAAGCTTGTATATTAAGATCCAGACCAGAGGCAAGACAATATCAGCACTGAGCCACTACTGTCACTCTAATTAGATGAGTATCGACACATTAGGGTACACACAGATCAAAGTTAAAAAAAAAAAGAAAGAAAGAATGAAAAATACAGGGTCAGACAGGGACAGAAAACTGAGCCTGGCTCATCCTATGCTGCAGTGTAACAGACAAAATGAATACATAATACGAACAATGTAATTTTGAAAAATGATTGCTACAGTAATGACATTCTCATAATAACTCCCTCAATAATATAAACAAAATGAAATCTACAAATCCTATAACTCCAGTTCAGTTCCAGGTCTTCTCACTAATAAACCAAAGTGAGAGTGAAGCCCGGTGGAGGGCATTATCAGGACAGCTGCTGTTTTTCTTGTTATGGTAGTGGGTTTGTTGGTGCTTACTCTGCTGCATCTTGTAGAGAGTGTAGTGTAGGTGTCAGGTCACACTATATTAAAAAACACCCCCTGTTGTACAAAGCCACAGAAGTCATTACAGTTTTCTTCATTCTACTTTATGCCAACAGACAAAGCAGATGAATCATATCAAATTTATGTCAGTTTTTTATGCCAAAGCTTTAAATATTTACGTTTGGAAAAAGAGCCACTGCTCTTGCCAGAAACAAGGTTGTAGCTATAGACAATAAGTGTTCACATCAAGTAAGATATTTTTTTCAACCACATCTGCCAAATGGTTCCAAATATTAAGTACAAAACAGCATTTTGGTGATGTATTTGATGTTTGTATCATCAGACCATGAAGTTAAATAATCGGCATCGGCTGCAACCTTTTCTGCATCAATAGGCGTGACTGGTTAAACCGGGATCAAATGTCCCATCAGGCAGCATTCATTTAAACGTTTGTTTTTGTTTGTGTGTTTGTTTTTTTTATTTTATTACTGAAAATGAGAAGTGAGATGCTGGAAGAGGTTAGTGCCATTTTTAATTTCTCCCATTAAATGCTGGATTTTGACACACAAGTAATAAAAAACAGTAGAAATTAAAGCAGCTAAATTCATCATTTAATTTGTAGTAGGAGTTGATATAGGTGCATTATTATCTGTTTCTGAATACACAAGCATTTCACTTTGTTATGCCCATAGTGGAACCTATCTTTTTCTTTTTCCTTTTTTTTTTTTTTTTTTTTTTGCTGCAGTTTACGATGACTTTATTCATTCTTCCATCTGCTGTTCAGTTTATGCACCACATCAGCTCAAATTTCTTCTTGCATTCAAATCTCCCTTAAACTAGTGACCCATCTTTCTCTTCCGGCCTTAACCACCGACTCTTCCAGGAGGAGTTTGACAATGATGTTGACGCGCTGCTGGAGGAAGGCATGCCAGTTCCTAAAAAGATGCGCCCGGCAGAGGACAAATATGGTGGGGACAGTGATCATCAGTCAGATGGTGAAGGAGGTGTTCAGCCTATGATGACCAAAATTAAGACTGTCCTGAAGAGTGAGTGGTGGGTCTGTCTGTTCTGTGGGGCACACAACTATATTTTCTATATCCCCTCCATGTTACATAATTGTGTTTTGAAGTGAATTAGAAGAAAAGTGTTGTGTTTTTAGCCTTTAGTATTGTGTTGCACAGTTATGTGCATTACCAACATGGATAACAACACAAGGTTTCACCGGGGAAACTGGTCAGCAGAGGTGGTAAGATCTGCACAGTCAAAGTGGATGATCAAATAGTCATTAGTTTTACAATTGAAAAGCTCTCGCTGACGGTCTGAGAAGTAAAAAGAGATGAGAATCCTAACTGCGTTTTTATGGTGTGTAACTTTAAAGCATCCCACTGTGTTGTGGTTTTGTTCTCCAGCTGGCTAGAAGAGAAATAAAAGTAATTAAAGTAGCAGTAAATTCTCACCGCATAAACTGCTGCTAGTGTGGATGTAACACCTAAATAAATGTTTCAGCTCAAAGCGTTTTGTAGCCAAATGCTCAAACTCATACTCAATTGTAAGGTGACAAAAGTGGACGTTGAGTAACATTTTACCTGTGTCTTTGGTTCCATACATCCCTCACCTTTAAAAGCTAAAGCCAACAATAATATCTATTTTTAATGTTTCACACTGGAGGTTACGCATAACCATGCATCATTTATTTATTTATTTTTTTTATTGATTGATTATCATGCAATTGGAAGTATAATTAAACCGTATAGTGTTGTATTCAATGGCTGCATTTACATTTCTTTTATGTGCCAGGTCGAGGGCGTCCTCCCACCGAGCCTCTTCCTGATGGATGGATCATGACATTCCATAACTCAGGCATTCCAGTCTACCTGCATCGAGAAACCAGAGTGGTTACCTGGTCCAGACCCTACTTCCTCGGGACAGGCAGTATCAGGGTGAGCTGCAGTTTCATGCATATATCACTTACCACAATGACACAAAGCGTGGAGGGAATTTGGATCATATTATTAGTCGAATGCAAATGACCCTCCTCTCTACAGAGAATTGACAGCTGAACATTTTGTTCCTGTTGCCAGTCTAACTGGTTTAGGTGAGCTGGGTGTTGATAGTTCAGGATCTGATACCACACATGTAAGTGGTGATGAATAGTTTGAAATCTGCTCTTGTTGATGTTACTGTGACATTACACTGGATATGTGTTCGTCCTGTCAGTTGAAAATTTAGATTTAAAGCACTTGGTGTGAAAACTGACAATGCTGCCAGTATTCACAAAGGGTTTCTGTGAAAAACAGGTTCAAATAGGACACGTAAAATAAAACTGCCCAGCAATTTTATTTGATTTTTTTTTTTTCCCTCACATATTTATTGATACCAGATGGTCTACCCCTTTAGAAAATCGCAGCTTGGAATAATGATCCGTCTTTATGGGCTTAGTTGTATTGCAGCTCTTGCAAGCTCTTGAGTATAATCAGCCACGTGGTAGAACTGACATTCTTCAATTTCATTTTTGATCCAGAAACACGACCCTCCCACCAGCAGCATCCCTTGCCTACATTATAAAAAAATGAAGGAACAGGAGGAGAGGGAGCTGAATGGGGAGGTGACTCCCAATGCAGACGAGTCTCCGGTCAAACCCAGTGAGGAGGCTAATGGTGAGGAGGGAGCAGTCAAGCCAGATGCTGCAGGTACAGAGGAGCAAGATGAAGCGCCTCCCTCCATTGTGACTGACGGGAGCCCAGATGGGGAGGGCACCACTGACAACAACCTGCCAAGTAAAGAGCCTCAGCCTTGGGACGGTGCCCAAGGTGCCTTAGGACAAGTCAAGGCCAAAGTGGAGGTGTGCAAGGACGAGTCGATAGGTATGGGCTTTTCGTGGTACTCTGGAAGTGAAATGTCATTATGGTTGTGCAGCTATAAGAAATGGTTATCAAGCTGTGATCTAAACTTGTTAAACCTCCTCCCAGAACTTGAAGACTTTCGCCTGTACCTGGAAAAATGCTTCGACTTTGAACAAGTCACTGTAAAGAAGTTTCGTACCTGGGCCGAGCGCAGGCAGTTCAACAGAGACATGAAGAGGAAGCAGGCAGAGTTGGAGAGACCAATCCTTCCTGCCAACCAGAAACTCATCACACTGTCAGTCCAAGATGCACCTACTAAGAAAGGTAACAGTTGAACAGATGAAAGCAGAAACACATTTATTCATGTAGATAATGACTGCATCTGAACTCGGAAGTTGTTAAAATACAGAGCTTGTAATTGTGTAAATGTATGATCGGATTTCAAGTATTACAACAACTTTACTGTTATAGTTAAAGATGTCCTTTAAGTTTATTGTTGGTGGTTAATTTCAGATATTCTCCTTTTTTTTTCTACAACAGAATTTGTCATCAACCCAAATGGAAAGTCTGAAGTTTGCATCTTGCATGAATATATGCAACGTGTCCTAAAGGTCCGACCTGTTTACAACTTTTTTGAATGTGGTAAGTTATTTGTCAAGGATCATCAGCATATTATGTATAAAACTACTCATTTACAACCTGGTACATGTTTACATCACTAACATCTGAATAGTTAAGTCCTGCTGTTCCCCTGTAAGCTTCATATACATTTTTTTTTCTCTCACAGAGAACCCAAGTGAACCCTTTGGAGCATCAGTCATTATAGATGGAGTAACTTACGGCACAGGAACCGCAAGCAGTAAAAAACTTGCCAAGAATAAAGCTGGTAATTTATTTTTAATAGCGCTAGTTATCTTTCAATCTTCCAGTACACAGTTTTCTTATCATACAAAGTAGTTGCATATGCTTGGTAATATGTTAGTTGTTTCTGTTCTCACTTGTAATGTGATGTCAACTGCAGCTCGAGCCACACTGGAAATCCTCATCCCTGACTTTGTGAAGCAGACCTCAGAGGAGAAGCCTGTGGAGGGCGACGAACTGGAGGTGCTTCTTTTGTTCCCCAGTTTTTATGAGTCATTCAAACACTGAGTTAAAGTTCGACGCTGAAAGTGTGTAGCGACTAGCGCTGCCAAAAAATGAGAAACAACACAAGTGTCTTAACGTTGACTGTGCTCTGTCCCGCAGTATTTTAATCATATCAGTATAGAAGACTCAAGGGTGTATGAGTTGACCAACAAAGCAGGACTACTTTCGCCATATCAGATTCTTCATGAGTGCCTTAAAAGGTAGGAAGTGATTCATAATTCTACCAAGAAAGGACATTTTTGGTTGTCTAAATATATACCTACATCAGACTGAATATCTACTAAGTGTGACTTGATATTTAATTAAACAGACATTTCATTAAAATGTACTTTTTTTGTTTTCTTTGCAGAAATCATGGAATGGGAGACACCAGCATTAAATTTGAGGTGATCCCAGGAAAAAATCAGAAGAGTGAATACGTGATGACTTGTGGGAAACATACTGTGCGTGGCTGGTGTAAGTTCACTGTTCCTCATCTCACCACATGTTTGGACTGAAGCACACGGTGTGTAGAGAATAGAATAGATAGATAGAATTAAATTGCTAACTGAGTATTTCATATTATTTAAATAATTCAAGTCAGAACACAGTCTTTCAAACTGAAGCATGCTTGTTTGATGTCTGTTTCAGTGACAAGGTTTGTGTTTTCTAACAGGCAAGAACAAGAGGGTTGGCAAACAACTAGCATCTCAGAAGATCTTGCAGATGCTTCATCCCCACGTCAAGAACTGGGGCTCACTGTTGCGTATGTACGGCAGAGAGAGCAACAAGATGGTCAAGAAGGTGAGTAACATCCTCACCATTTAACTTTTATGCTTCTGATGTGTCGAGCTGCACAGTAAATAGTTTGTTTACTGTACTGAGGCAACTCAAATGTCTTCATATCAGAGGGCATGTTTACACATTACCTTGTTGACATTAAAACAGCTGGTACATGGTGATACACCACAGCTCATATTTTCAATCCATTTATCTTTTGCAGGAGAGCTCTGACAAGAGCGTGATCGAGCTGCAGCAGTATGCCAAAAAGAACAAGCCAAACCTTCATATCTTGAACAAACTGCAAGAAGAAATGAGGAAACTGGCCAAGCAGAGGGTAAACAGAGGACGTTATCTATAAATGTTATAGTCATTCTAAGAGGAGCAAATCCTGTATTCTGTATAAAGTTGAGGTTACATCCTTCCTTCCAACACCCTGAAACATTTACTCATTGTGTGGACAACAGAAATCGTCTCACTAGAGAGCTCATTGAAAGAAAGGCAGAGATGTGGTTTAAATCCAAATGAAGCTCAGATCTTCATCTGGGCAAACAGTAAATCTGCAGGGTCTCAATTAGTGGGAGTGGGATTCTTTCTATAGCAGCTACATGTGATGCTTCAGGCTTAGCAGACGTGTAGCTGTCGGTCCCTGCTTGTCAAATTTACATTTTCTCTGCCTGGATGTGTAAATTACACAGTAACAGAGCTTTCCTTCTAATCCCTCTCCTCATGTTATGGTTATTCTTCTTGTATCTCTATACCAGGAGGAAACAAGGAAGAAACCCAAGATGACCATCATGGAGTCTGCCCAGCCAGGGAGTGAGCCTCTCTGCACTGTCGACGTTTAAGTCTCGGAATCACTGATGAACCACAGCACTGAAACCCAGTCACTGTCAGACTCATCACACACACACACACAAACACAACCATCCTTCACTTAATTATGCATCACTGAGATCTAATGGCAATATAGTTACACATTGACCAGGCCGGTAGAACTGCTTGCTTCCCTACATTCACGTCTTATTGGATCAGCTGGTAGATGTAAGGATAGGACTAAATGCACTAACAGACCGTAGAGCAAATATCGTCTACCTCTCTAGATGCACCCTCACTATGGCACTAGGAAAAAAAAAAAAAAAAAATCACCCAGGGTGCAGAGAAGTTAACATGACTTGACAACACATGAACCACATCGAAATAAAAATGCATGCTTCTTTGACTGCAAAAACCACTACGTTGTTGGTTTTGTTTTGAAGTGTCGTTTTCAGCAGTCGCAATCTTATAGTACCAGCACCTATTAGTTTTGTTTGTGCTTCAAGTATTTGAAAGGGACTACTAATACTTGTGTATTTATACCATTCATTTAATTGGGAAACAAAGTTACTTGTTTATAGGGTATTTTAATGGTAGGTGTTATGGATATTTTGGGTGAAATACAAAATATGCCGTTTTGTTTTATCAGAATGGACAGTTGCTGTCTTGGTTTGCACGAAAAAAAAAAAAAAAAAAACGAAAAAAGAAAAAAAATGCGTTGTGAAGTGATCACTATTCAGCGCTATCGTCATGCACTCGTGTCCTGTCGGATATTTTTGTTGACTGATCATGCTGGTGGTACGAAAAATAACTGCTTTTAGAAAATATTATGGGGGTGACTCGTAGTTGGAGGGAGTTTTGCCTTTTTTTTTCTCTCTCTCTTTTGCTTGGCAATATAACAACCTGCTCTCCATCTCCATGCCAACACTGCAGCAACCCCAAACACGGGGGGGGGGTCACAGAATACCTGTTTAATGTCAAAGATTGTTTCCTTTATGCTCCTAGTTGTTGGTTAGCTGTTTCGTTAAGTAGTAATGCCATGCACACTAACTAACCACTCAGTACATTTCAGTTGCTTTTTTTTTTTTTTTTTTTTTTTTTTTTGGTGCCCTAAAAGGAAAGTCCTGTTGGCTACATGTTGCCTTAGTTAATCCATTTCATGAAGGGCTCAGAGTATATACAGTACATTGGACCTAAAACACCCTTCAACAGGAAGTGGAAAGACCAAGCCCCCTTTACTTGATAAAGCATTTATTGTTTAGCCAATTAGTATTTTTAAAGAAGACAGCCTATAAGATAAAGTTTAGAGAGAAATGCCTACAGCATGTGCAGAGTTTTAAGACTCATCTTAAAAAGGATTGTGTATTTAATTTGTGCCCTGTTTGCCGTCGTAGCAGACAGACGTTGACACTTTCAGACCACGAGCAGAATACATCTCTCAAAAGACAGCCTTGCAAAATTTAGTTGGCACACTGACATGCACAAAACACGATCAAATCGTCGAGTTCAACACAAGCTGATGAAACTGTGTATACCAAAGCTTACATACAGTCTTATGCATTTTCTAGAATACTTAATGTTGCTGCAAACTGTACAGTAGAAACATCTAACACAGGAAAACTCGTAGACATGTTACTTGCTGGAACAATAGAAACTGCTGTGCATTCGGTCAAGTATTTGGTCTGTGCTTTTTCTACAAAACATACGAGGACACATCAGTTTAAACATGAGGCTGTTGTGATATTGTAGATTGCTTTAAAGAATGTGCTTTCCCTCTGTGCGCGTGTTGTCTTGCCAAGTGTGTGTCAGTGTGAGAAGACAAAAAAAAGAGTACTGCTTTTATATGTGTCGCTGTTGAGTTGTACCAATGAATCATTTGAGATGTTGCCTAGAAAATGAAGTATGTATTGCAACCTGAGCTCCATGACTTAAGTGATATTTGTTATGCAAAATAAAATGTCTTGACTAATGACAAGAATGTTTCTTTTTAATTCACCAAGTGACAGAAGAAAGCCAATAAAGGGAAACTTTTCATTCGATTGTACCCACTTGTCCTGGACAACAGCTGGAACAACATCAGTGTTAAAAACCAAAAACTGAATTAAATCTATAAAGATTTGTGGCTTTAAGACCAAGACAAAACAAACTATCAAACTAATGCGACGTAGCAGACGAAGAAACACAGTTCAGTTAAACAAACGCACTTTAATGTCGTAATAGACTGTTTTAAGAACAAATTAAGTCTGCATAATTACAAAAGGAGTGGATGAGGGAGCATCTCACTGTGTAAGGCCTTGCAGTTACAAATGATGGGGAAATGGTTAATTTTTCCTATGTACCGAGTACGTGCATATGTTTATAGTATCTGATGTCCATGCTACTGATGAAACTGGGGTATCTGTTTCTAAGGTTAAGAAGCCGTCACTTCCTGGTTGCCGCTGGCATTCTCCTGCTGCTGGGACTCGTAGTCCACTCTCTCCAGCAGCAGGAGCATCTCCACGTGCATAGTCTGAGGGAACAGATCCACGGCCATGGCTCGCACCGGACGGAACGGTGCTCCGTGAACTCTGTTGGACGGCGCTCTGCACAGACTGGAGAAGAATAACCCAGCGTAAGATTTAACTTTTTATAGAAGCGGTTGCTTTCTGAGTATCATAAGCACAAGTGAAAGACTGATACTAGAACTCACTCGATGAAGTTGTTCATGGCTGCCTTTGCGTTACACGCCACATAAACCAGCCTTTTTAGGTGCTCTGCTCTCCTGATGGCAAGTATAACCTTGGAATCTGTGTTGAATCAAAACAACTTGGTTTTAATATCACATTAACAGTGAATAAAATTCATCCTCATGTCATGGTCGTTCACTTACGTAAGCCTGCCCTCGGTGGGTCCACGATGGCTGTGAGGTTGGGCGACACCAGAGCACTGAGGATGTTGGGGAACACGTCCTCAGCTTTTCCACAGTGAAACTCAATGTTGCTTAGACCTGAAGGAAACAAAGGAAAATCTGATCAAAAATGTCAAAAACAAAACAAATTCAATCTATTTCTACTTTCATCCACTCACTAGCGTCAAATCTCAGACCCTGTGTGACGTTACGTGACGTAACGTGGTGTCCTACCATTGAGTTTTGCATTAACTTTGGCGTCCTCAACTGCCTCCTGACACATCTCGACTCCAATCACCTTCCTCACCCTCTGCAGACCAAAATCAAAACATCAAGTCCATATTCACTCACCAACAAATGTAACATCACGTTGACATTAAATGCTACATGCTTTCCAGTATTCACTGGACAGATTGAAAACAAAGCACACTGCTCAGTTTGGTAGTGAAAATAACCGTTTGTCAGGACTGGCAGAGCTTTATTATGTGTAGACTGACGTGTGATCATAAAACGTCACCTTAGCCAGAGAGATGCCAATGGTTCCTGTCCCACAGCACACATCCAGTACAGTGCTGTCCTGGTCCAGCTGGGCCCACTCTCCCACAGCAGAGTACAGCACCTCTGCACCTCCTGTATTCACCTGCCGGGCAACACAGACGCACTTAACACCGGTGCACTTTATGTATATATGGAGGCTTTACAGCTGTGTCAGACTACCACTGATTTTAACACAAAGGTATGAATTTACTGGTGAAATAAAAAAAAAAAACCTGTGGAATAAAACTTCTCACCTGGAAGAAGGAATGAGGTGATATTCTGAATTTCAGACCCAGCAGTTCTTCGTGAATGCTGTTGTCTCCAGACACCAGCTCACAGGGCAAGTCCTCTGGGTTAGGAGATTTCCTTCATAACCAAAAAGACAAAAAAAAAAAAAAACGATGAATGACATGTATTATCCTGATGACTCTAATCACAATTGTTTTATTTCCTCACCTTTGACCTTCTCTGACAAAGTAAAGAGAGGTGATGCCACTATCCTTCCCCTCTCCGTCTGTAAAATACTCCCTCATGGAGCTCTTCAGAGTGTTGAGCTCCTCTTCCTCAAGTTTCTAGGAGTAATTGAAGGAGTAAAAGAGGTCAAAAGGTTGAAAAACAAAACAAATCAGATGTAGTTGAAATAAGAACATTTAATCACCTGCGGGTTGAAGAAGACAACAGCCATGGCTTGCTTGGTCCTCGTCGTCCGTACAGTCAGCTGCTTCCAATGTCCTTCATACGTCTCAGGACTGTACACGGAGTACGGTGTTGTCCTGTGTGCAAAATAAAAATAAGACCAACAGCAGATAGATGTGTGTGTGTAGATTTAAAAACTCTTTTCATCAAGAATACCTGATGAACTTCTGAAACTCGCTAACGACTCTCTTGGCCTCGGCTGAGACATGACACGTGTCTGCGGGTCCGACAACAGCACAGGAGCCTCCTTTGTACTTCCCCAGACGGAAACCAATGGTCTTGTCTTCACCGTCTGCACCCACTGAGATGAGGAACTCACACTTGTTTCTGTACTCTGTCTGCCATGACACAAACAGAGACACAAACAGGATAGTAAAACTATTAATTGATTAGTTGGTTGATAGAAAGTTAAATCAGTTGCAGCCTTAATAACATGTCTTACAGTGTCTCTATATAAATGAGAGTTGATGTGAATACTGTGTAAATATACCTGTGTAGGAGATGGTTGAATGGCTTCCAGTGGGCAACACATTTTGTTGTATTTCCCTTTCTGTGCAAACAGCCATGGCAGCATGGCTTTGTTGGTGCCTCCAATCTCTCTGAAAATGAGACAGTGTGGGATTAAACACCTTTCTGTAAACTGCACAATGTGCATCTCTTCCATTGTTAAATCAGATTCTGCAGTTCTGTATAAATAATGCCGCCTACTTGGCCAGCCTCTGCAGGACTCCCACCACCTCCTGCTCCTTCCTCCTCAACTGCTCTTCATAAGGCACATTCCACAGAGGAGTGACAACGTTGGCGATCTGCACACTCAGCGGCTCCTCTT
This sequence comes from Polydactylus sextarius, assembly GCA_016801845.1. Taxonomy (NCBI): domain Eukaryota; kingdom Metazoa; phylum Chordata; class Actinopteri; family Polynemidae; genus Polydactylus; species Polydactylus sextarius. The sequence goes on from CM028915.1 coordinate 3,369,731, forward strand.
CCTCGTCTCCCTCTGCTTTTTTGGACGGAGGCTGTCCTTCCGCAGCCTCTCTCTCATCCTGCTTCCTCTTCTTCAGGATGGGGTCGGCTTTGGGCTTGGCCAACCTGACGCTCAGCACCTGGCCCTTCCACTGCATACCATGCACCATTTTCATGGCCTTGTCTCGCTCCTCCTCGTTCTTAAAGGTGACAAAGGCGAACTGTTGCTTGCCAAACAGCTTGATTTTATGCGGGTTGAGGCTGTGCTTGGCCAGGAACTTCTTCAGATCGTTGAAGCCAACGAACTTGGGCAGATTCCTGATCTCCACTTTGAAGATCTCAGATGTGAAGAGGTTCTTTTGGGTGTAGCGGTACATGCTGGGGTCAGAGGCTGCCTCGCTCTCATCCTCAGCCTTTACATCAGACTTGACTTCATCACTGCTGGACTCCTGAGGGAGGTCAGCAGGTTTCTCCTCCTCCTTTGAGGGTGGTGTATCAACCACTGGGCTGCTACTAACATCTGCCATCACTCTTCCAGTATGGTGACAACAATCCAGTTAACAGACTGAAACAGAGCAGAAATTCAAACAGACATGTGGGAAAAGTTCGGCGCCACCAGCCATTTAATTTGTCTTTTCAACAACTTATTTTCAGTTAAACGCTTTAACAGCTGAACAGAGTGAGTTCAGATATCATGGTTCATTTAAAGACATTACCTCTGTGTATAAAACGTTCCCGTTAATATCAAAATCTAGATGATATAGTGAAAATGAAACCAAACAGCAACATGTGAGTGCACTGAGCGTGTTTGGACTAATACACACTACACACACAGATGTTTAATATTAGCACGTTTAGAGAAAACGCATCGTCATTGTCTATTTTATTATCAGACACTTTTTAGTTTTCTGTTCTACTAATTATCAGTCACGTCTACGCTGTTTAGAAGTCTACGTATCATGAGTCTTACCTGCTTTAATTTACTTTCAATCTCACTTCTCACTGAGACGCAAAGGCCGCCGCCATGTTGAATTAACCACGTGTCACACGAACTCTGAACTTTCTTAAAGTGACAGTCTCCATTTCTGGGGACGAGTGTTTAGAAGCGGTCTCGAATAATTTTTAATTAAAAAAAATCTGCAGAGTGAAACATTTCATTAAAACTCAGATTCAACAATTTCACACAACAACATTTTTTACTCTTTATCAACTTGTGTCATTTTGTCTCCAAAGGGAAGTGTGTCCGCGAAACACACATGTGAGCATGAGATCAGCATCAAGTCAATAAATAGATTATATTAAACACATAAAGCTGACAAACAAACTCACATTAAACACAGCAAGTACACCTAAGTCCTTATACACATTAAACAACTGGATACCAAAAAACAATCTGTGTTTCTATTTTTATAAATTAAACATAGTACAGTAAACAAAAGAAAGAGGGAGCTGGATTTTTTTTCTATTAAGAACGCTAGAACAGGAAAGTTGTCTTTGTTGTTTTATTTTCTTGCAAGAGAATGAGCAGTGTGATACAGGTTGACACACGTCCTGGTCTGGATGAGAGGCTCGTGTAGCTCTGAGTTATGAGGAAATCAGAGGGAGCGCAGGCTCCCTCTGATAGCGAGTGCAAATCTGAGAGCTGACTCTGCAATCAAAGGAGGCAGATGTGTTTTTATCAGTAGTTGAGAACAAAAGCCTTCTGTGGAAGAGTTAGAGGTGTTTTCGGGAGTTGACCATCCAACCTTTTGACCTGATAAGGAAGGAGTTATAGAGTGCATTTGGTGCCTACACACAAAGAGCCTGTTGAGCTTTGGAACAACTGAAAATAATAATAGATTCAACAGAGCACATAAGCCTCACAAGCAGTGATACATAATAGTAGAATATGGCAGGTGGGATTTTTTGGATGCTAATAATAAGTGCTAATAAGTGCTGGATGTATGGATCATGTAACATTCATGTGAGGATAATAATAAGTGAGATTCATAACAGTTATATAAGAGCACAATGAAAATAATTAGTGCTCTGAAGTTTACCATTATACAGGAGTTTTAAGTGTTGAAAAAGTGTCCTTCATCTCTTCATCTCTGCTGAAAAGTTCATTCATGTATTTGTTACCCGATGACATGACTACTGTCATTCTTAATTATCAGGACGTCCCAGTAATTTTGTAAAAATAAAAAACTCATGTTGATCCTAAATGCTGCAGCTTGTTTCTGCTTGTTTATGGCTCAAATGTTTTCCTGCTCACAGAGCCAATGTCACCATTAAATCACTGAAATGCTCCAGCCTGCTGCTTTACCTACCGGTAACGCTAGGTAGATTAACACAGGTAAAAAGTTTTTCTCATTATTGAGGGTTTTGTCCGACTTGATTTAATGTCTGTGATTTAAAAAGTATCAGTTTGTATCATTGTTTCATATTTACAATTTGAAATATAGCTTGATATATTTCAACAGCCCCAGCAAACAGAAACATTAACCCTCTGCACCATTTCAAACTTACAATATGACAAATAAAAACACAAGTTTAATGGCAACTGTTTTTATAACAGCTGCAGTACCAGTCTGTTACAAAACTAACACAAACAACAGAGACATCTAGTGGGGAAATGTGTTAATGTCAGCAGAGTTAAAACTGTTGTCAGCTCTAATACAAGTCCTTTCCAGTGGTTCCCATTAATTACGGAGGCTATGGCTGCCGCCACAGTCTCATTTGACCATGATAAAACACTGTCATTTGACCTTAAAAGAAAAAAAATAAAATAAAATAAACAGTATTTCACCATCTTTAATCTCCAAGACCCGTCCATAACAGTCTCCGAAAAATCCTGTGGGAAACACTGCTTTCATTGATTTAATGTAATGCTTCTGAACTGGAAATGTGACCAAAGCTCTGAATATCTGATCAAACTTACATGAAAAGTTAAATGAAAGTTATTAGTTATAAGAAGTAATGAATGAAAATACCAATGTTTAAACCTGTGTACACCAGATAGGTAGGGCCTATGACTGTGTGTTGTAGGTTGTAGTGTACTCACTCATTTTATTAGATAAATGTAGTGATTTTCTTCCATAATTACTGGCATAATCACCATTGCGTCCTGTCTCTGTAGCAGAGCAGAATCTGTCATGTTTGCATGGACCGGCCCGTCTGTGTCACCTGCACTGTAACCACCCAACCATTCTTGTCTTCACATCACGTTAAAAAATGTCTGTGCCCTGGTGGCGAAACCTGAATTTTATCTTTGTTTTCCAACAAAACTAATTGAATTTCACATTTGGTTATCTAACCGCATGTTAGCTGAGATGAAAAGCAACTGAAACATTGTTCAACTTTTCACCTCCTCTTTAAATCAGGGTGTAGTATTTGCAAATATTGCAAGCACGCATGCAAGTGACTGTGTGAACTGTAGTAGAGTCTCATTCACTGTGATGGATTCAGCATCCAGTGCCTTAACATAATAAGCTCTAATGATTGTGTATGCAACCATATCTGTTACTCTGTATAAGTGAATGAGAGACACAGCTGTATGTGAATAAACTAGAGGTAGAATAGCGTAATTCAATGTAAAGTTGGCATATTGTGTTTACAAATGTTGTTCCATATACCCCTGTTTTTTACTTGAGCCCCCACCCCTCCAAAGCTGTCTGCACGGCCCTGCGGTGGGACACAGACAGCCCCAGCCACGAGAGAGGGGAGGCGCGCGCGTTATCATCCTGTGGGCGCGGGCTTACGTAGGAAATTCGGCGCGCGAAAGCTGTAGCAGGAAGTGAGTGAGTAGCTGAGGGGAAACGGCGGCCAGTTTGGGGATTTGAATCTATCAAACTACTTCCATAATCTTCAAACATCTACATTAATATGGCAGACCCAAAGGTGAGCTCACGCGTTTTAGGTCATCTAATGTGTTATGTTCGCTTTGAAATCGGAATTTCGTGACAAACGTTGTATTTAACGTGTCATAATTCGTCAAAGTTTGTCAAGGAAACTGCGAGCCAGAATGATGCCGACAATGATGTTGTCTAACGTGATGCTAGAAAAGCTAAATGTCGTGTTTTCGGGGCTGTGAGATGTAATTAAAGCTCTATAACTTTCTGACACGCAGCTGGAAATGTCCAAGTGTGACGGTTTATACCGAGACATTTCCTCTGAGTTGATGTTGCTGAGCTCAGAAGTAGTGAGGAGTGTGCAGCCAGTCAGCATGTTAACGTTAGCTTCTTACTCTGACCGTAAAGCTGAGCCCTACGGACACAGCAACGTTAACGTTTTCGCTAAACTATCGCGGGCGTCAGTCGTTTTAACTGGGTTTGTCAGAATCGGTATTCAACCGGTGAGCCACGGACAATGAGGTTAGCTCGGTCCTGAGCCTTTGTCCGCCAAGAACAACAGTTGCTAACATTGGTGTTAGCCGTGTTAGCAGGGCGCTGGTGACTCCACATCCTCAGACAGTTAATGGAGACCAGGTTAACACCGGGTGTAGTGGCAGCGACCTTAAAAATAATGTGAACCGTGGCTCTAGTCATTTTTTTTGTGATGTTAGTGAGCGACTCACGTCGTGGTGCTTAAAACCCAAATCATTAGCTCCCGACTAGCCTGCTAGTAAAAGGCCGCGATGACAAGCTAGGTAACTTCACAATGAGTTGTCTGAGGAAAATAAAGTTGAATAACTATGTGTTAACATGACTGAAGTAAACTGTAACTTCACCGAGGTCAAACGGATTGCACGTGCATCTACTCATTCAATGAACGACCTTGTCAAATTAATTATAAGCCTTTTGTGTGGTTTTAATGTTGGTCGCAGTATTATAGCTTACCCAAGCTAGTTCCATTTGGGACACGGCTAACTTGCTAAAAGCTGGTAGCATGATGGGCTGGAAGTAGATTTGCCTCCTCAAAGAAAAGGAAAATCTCCCGCGTACACTCCCTTTCATTTTTACTAAATGAAACTGCACATGATCGTTCATACGGGACTCTCAATGATTAGTCATAGATCATTAAAGTTTACACTTTTCTGTTAATTATTAAGCTTCTTTTTCAGCTATTCTTGAACTAAGAATATAGGTTTTATTGCTTTATTAAGTATATTTAATATTACCTTCAGCAGCGTGAGAACGTGTAACACCAAATGACATTAAAGATGCTTGGCTCAGCAACAGCCATTTACAAAAGGCTCTGCCAGTTCCACTTACAAAAGCTCGACTTAACCAGTGAGCTCCTAAATCCCTCTATTGAAGCATTCATGGCCTGGAGGTCAGTTGTCAGAAGTCACTTTGTTTCAGGGACTTTAAAGACCCACTCTAACATGTACCACATGTTGAATTACTTAACACTTACTCTGGATGTGCAATACCAAAAAGTAGGATTTTTATATTCCTTTTGAGTTAACTCATCTCATTCAATGCTCTTCTCTTTAGGACCAGGAGGACCATGACACCACTACAGACAGTGTAGAGGATAATCACGATCCCCACTTTGAGCCCATCGTGTCCCTTCCAGAGCAGGATGTGAAAACATTAGAGGAGGATGAGGAGGAACTCTTCAAAATGTAAGTTGCTCACTTGCATCCTGTTTGTGCATCTTGCTGGTGAGCATGTGGCTATTTGGTGAGCCAGTACTCTAATGTCTTCACACTTTTTTTTTTCCTCCCTAGGCGGGCTAAACTATATCGTTTTGCCTCTGAGAACGACCCTCCTGAGTGGAAGGAGAGAGGAACTGGTGATGTCAAGCTGCTGAAACACAAAGAGAAAGGCACCATCCGCCTCCTGATGAGGAGAGACCGGACCTTGAAGATTTGTGCCAATCATCATAGTGAGTAAAGTTTCCAGACATGATTTAATTATTTTGTCTTTATACACCATGTTACAAATGAGTGTAATGCACATACAAGGACACAAGATCATTCACACATAAATTTAAATTTGTGTATACAAGGCTTCCTGCAATAGAAAAGCACTGTGTGTGTTCTGAAGTATAGGTAGGTGTTTGCACTACAAATACTCAATCAATTATGCTCGTGGTAAAAGTTGATTTGAGATGGTCTACAATTTCATTAACAAATACAAAGAGGTTTTTCAAACATGTGAATAATTATATTGTATAATAAACAGACTGCTGACTCTTTGTATCAACTTAATAAAAATGTTTGTTAATATTGTGCAGTTAGCTATTTCCCAATCTAAAATACCTGATACTTCTACATGTAGATGACCAACTTTGTTCTCCTCTTGTGAACTGCAGTTGTACCCACGATGGAGCTGAAGCCTAACGCTGGCAGTGACAGGGCATGGGTGTGGAACACACTAGCAGATTATGCCGACGAATGCCCCAAACCTGAACTCCTGGCAATACGCTTTTTAAATGCAGAGAGTGAGTATTTACACGATAAAAGCAAATAATACAATTTGAAACATTCCCTGAATGTTGTTTATGAATACATCAAAACTTTGGCCAACAGCACCCAGCAGCAGTTGTCTTGTCAGTAGAGCTCTGTTAACCGTCACACAACAACTGATGTGAACTTGCGTTAACTCTCTGTTCTGTTTACAGATGCGCAGAAGTTCAAGGTGAAGTTCGATGAGTGCAAGGAGGAGGTCAGAAAACATCTAGAGGGAACAGGTACATCCAGCTTGTGTTTTCCTAACAAAATCTACAGACATGTGATGAAAAGAGTGTAAATGTTAGTATAGTTCACAAAGCAGCTAACATCTGTTGTTGCTCTGTGGTAGGCAGCGCATGCCGAGCAGGTCCAGATGATTCTAATTTTGTTAAATTTGAATGGGAAATACACACATGTGGTTGGAAATAGTGGTTAACAGTGTGTGCAACAGTCTGATCTGTAAGGACAAAAGAACAGCTCTTCCTCATGATGTGGTCAGACTGCATCACTAAGAGCAGACCAACAATCACACAGAGGGATGCTGCAGTGCATAAACTGCTCTTTACAAAAGTAAATACAAATTTGTTAATTCAGTGCTGCAAAATCTGTATACACAGGATTAAAGAGATGTAGGGGGGTGATCTGATGATCTTTCACTGTATTCTTGAAGTGAACCAGTGTAAATTTGGTGTAAACCAAGAGAGGTACAGACCTGAGTGTTTGGGTCCTATAGTGAGAGCCTGTGTCGTACTGCAGGGGGCATTTTTGCTGACATGGCTTGGATGCACTGTTCCCCTTAAAAGGGAGAGTCTCTGCAAGTCAATACAAAGTCGTTCCATGTGATCACCTTCATTTAATTCTCACTTCAATTTGATTTATTTGTTTAGGGGCAAATCGCAAAATACATTATCTGAAGGGACTTTACAGAGTCAGATCGATATCTTACAATAATGCAGAGGAAAAAACCCACAGTTTCCACAGTGAGCAGGTACTTGGCGACAGTGCAGTGAAGTCTCTTTTAATTTAAGTCCTTCAGCTAAACCAAACCCAGGGGGGGTGTTACTGAATGGTTTAGTTACTATGAAAATTAAATGAAGCTCATTAACACAGATGTAGAGGACTTAACTGATACCTTAGCCACCGCCATCATCAAAACGGCAAATTAGGGAATGCGTTTTTAAAGACAGCATCTTACACAGACACCTTTATGTTGGTTTTATTTTTGGTTTGAACTTAATTAACATGCTATTATTCCATTAAAACATACGGTTCAAAACCAAACAGGAGGTAATGTTACATCTTTGCAGACACACTCTGTTCTTTGCTGCTCCCTCCAGCTCGGGACTTTTTCTGTCTGCTACATGAACACGCAGAATGTAACACTACACTGGCTTTTTAAAGGCCGGTGTTGCTTATGTTTTGCTACATTGTGATTCAGATTTTTTTTTTTAATGCATGAATACTCCAAACCTTATTTAATCTCTGACCGCGAGTCGAGATGCAAAGACATGCAGCTGTCCCGTGTTCAAGCTTTGGTTTTAGTTGATGACACATTTTACTGTTTTGCCACAGGCAATGCTGATAGCACAAACAAGGTGGCAGAGAAGCTGGAGGAGCTCTCCGTAAAGGACAAGGAGTCAGAAGGAAAGAAGGAAGAGGACAAAAAGGAGACTGAGAAGAAAGAAGATGAGAAAAAGGAGGTGAAGGCTGAGGAGAAGAATTGAGAACCAAGAACTTGCTTTGCTGATCTTCAATTTATCAGTTTTTCCTCTTTTTCTACAATAGACTCTAAATGAACTGAATTTGGACACTTGCATATTATTAGTTTTTTTTTTTATTTTTATTCTGTTTTGCCTCAAGATCACAAGTCCTTGATGCCACCACGGAGAAAAAAAAAAAACAAGATAGAGAATTAATGAAAAAAAGACGGCCTTCCCCTCCCAATCCTTTTCAATCTTTGCACCGTGGAATGCCACACTTTCCATCCCCGTCATCCACAGCTCAATGTTACATTTGACAAACTGTGAAAAAAGAGGCTTGTGATAGTGATAAGTCCCACATTGGGGTATTTTTTTTTTTTTGTTTAGTTTTGTTATTCTGAAGCAGAGTCTGTTTGTAAGGGGAGAGGATAATGTAGCCTGCTTGTTAGCAGCACAGGGTCGGGGACCAGGCATTTTGGAGGTGCATTATAAATAAAAACAAATACCATGATTCATCTCAGTGGGTGCTCTTACTCTGTCCACTGTCCATGCTTCCACTGCTAGAAACAGCAAGTAAGGCGAAGACTCGGTGGATGCTGTGTAGAAATAGTTGTGCCTCGGTTCCCTCTCTCACCAGTTCTGTTCGAACCAATTAGAAGATGAATCACCTCCAGACAGCTGAGAGGCATCAGAGGTGCTGCTGCAGTTCGCAGCGTCCACTGATGATTGACTGATAGGAGATCAGATGCACTTAGCTAAGCATTTCTTTTTTTTCCTTTTTGTTTTAAATATCTTTTAAATATAACCATAAAGTCCAAAGTGAACGGTTCATCACAGTTCAGTGCAGCTATGCTCTGACTTAAATTCCTCACCAGGAAACTGAGTTTGTATTCTTTAGATCATGACATTCCCAAACTTTTCAAGCATGTAGAGTATATGTAACAGAGTGTGCCCTGTTTGATCTGTGTGCTCACCACCCTCTCCTTTTCTTTCCACTAATTTCGTTCTTAACCCTGCCTCTAAAGTGCATCTAAGTGCCAGTGCATCTGTAAATACATGTGTATGGATGAAATGTTGCTTTTCATTTGCACTCAAATGATTTGACATGTTTCTTCCACCTTCAAATAAAAGCTGTCAAACACCACATTTGTATTCATATAAAAATCACTTGTTTCCTGGGATAGCTGATGATGCTGCTTATGCATCAAATCATTATGTAACAGCAGTGGTATGAGATGAAACCTTACGTCAGTGTTGTGCAAGTGTTCCTCATGTTCAACAAGAATCAACCTCATTCACTCAAAGAGATGGAAACTTTATTTACTCTGCTCAGGTTGTTGGGAAATATTTCCTCTTCACAAAAATAGGAACACATGTACATTTATAGTATATTCAATATTTTTAATACATATTCAACTTTCTATATTTGAGTTTCAGAAAACAAAATCAGCTCGTGGCTGATTGAACAGATTTGTTGCTGACTGTCAGGAATGGTCCCTGACCTGCAGTGATGTCCATCCCAAAATGCAAGAACGTTGGACTTAGTGGCAGTCATCTTAAAGAGGAATGACATCAACAGTGTTTTGATATGTGGTCAAACAGGGTCTGAAGTCATGATAGTAGTGGGGTGGGGGTTTGTTCAGGCAACTCAGCAGCTAACAGTCTGTTTGGGTATTTCAAGATGCTCCTGTTAACTGTTTCACTGTTTCAGAATTGCCCAAAAAAAGTAGCCCTGTGAACCACAAACTTCGAAGAGAGATGATTTTTAGCTTTTCAGAAATACATGTTACCTCACATTACTGTGTTCATGGTAAGGCAGCTGGGTGAGACCTTGAAAGGGAGACCACACTAGTCAGTAGGTTGTAACTTTAACCATTTTCAGTAACATCCAACCTCCAAATCAGAGCAAGACTCTACCAGTCTCCAGCCTCAACACTGATCTCTGCACAAAGGAAACTATTCAGAAATGGCAAGAAAAAAAAAATCCTGTTAAAAGCAACTTAACTTCCAAACTAAACTAGATCTCATTCACTTCATACGGTGGCTGTTCCTCCAGGACGTGTCACTGCTGCCTCTTGATACTCATTATAAAACACTAAACGTGTTTCATTGTCCTGTAATAAACAGTATTGTTTGAACGAGCCACATGGCATTGTGTATGAAACGTATCTTTTCCTCTCAAAAGGCAACAATGGTTTATTTGAATGTGAATGTATCTGGATCAAATCTACCGCTTTACGTCTGAGGAAAACTGTGGCACGCTTCGACAAATCCAGCTGATGCAAAATATAAATAAAAGCCTTAAAGTTCAACGTTATTAGTTAACTTTTATGATCAAAAGTAATAAGTGTTGTGAGAATTTTAATTGACAGGAAAAATAAATTGAGTGGTGAGCGATACCAAAAGCTGTACCAGACAGCTGCTGCACGTAAGATATAACATTTTCAGTCTACCTGACATCACTGTGACATCACAGTGATGTCATCTGTTCGCTGTTGTTAATTGGCAATGAAATCTCAAGGCTGCTCCTGCTGAAAGCCCAGTCCTTGACTTGTGGACAGTACATGTGACTGTCCACAAGTCAAAAAGTTGTGACTAATATTTCACTTCCTCAACACCACAAACTGCATCAATTATTACATTTCCATTTTTTTTACACTGCAAGGTAGAACAAGCTATATTTACTTTATGGATTTTAGCCATTATTCATGATCTCATTTATTCACTGTATACATATAATTTATCAACAAGAAAGAAAAAAAAAATCCACTCAAAATAAAACATCCATTCCAGTCTTAAGTATCTGTATAAAAAAGATGTATCAAACATAGTTTTTTTTTTTTTTTTTTTTTTTTGAAAGGTTGGGTATATAAAAAAGAAACAAACCGATTAAAAAAAAAACCTACAAAATAATGAATGGGTGACCAGTTATCTTCATTTTACTACAGGAAACAATGGCTTGTTTTTCTTCACCCTTCCAGTCCTAGGATTATAACACAAACATAACTTACATACTAAACAAATATTTTTTTTATTCTTTTTTTTTTTTTTTTTTAAGACAAAACAAAGAAAACAGAGAAGTTGATTTGGTTGTGCAAGGCTGGACTCGCTCTGAACTGTTGGGGTGAGGTATTCTGATCTTTCAGAGCGCACACATGTATCAGCCCTGCTGTTGGGTCACGGTTCGTGTTGAACTCACCTAACTGAACCTTGCTAACACAAGCAAGCCTATGATGGTTTACTGCACCTTTGTGAAGGGAATAAAGGGGGCTAAGATATAGTGGAGCCCTAGATATCGTCACTTGACTGAGACAAAAATAGGAGACATTCACAATGTTTGAATTCATATCGCCTCACATCTCTGTTGCTTAACATGATCTGATGAATTTTCCTCCATCTCTCCCAGATTCTAACTGACCGGTCTTCAATCACTTTTCAGAGCTGTAACAACTCCACCATGTGCTGGAGTTGACATGAACAGTAGAGGTTAATGTGAAGCACCTTGACTTCTTGAGGTGAATTGACAATAGTCTCTTCTAACAGCAGTCCATAGTGAGGATGTCAAGTGTTTAATTCATCTGCAGTGTTTTCGTTCTGCCTTCAGTGCTTCTCGAAGCAAAGTTCATGTGACATTTGGAACAACGTTAACGCTTCATGACCACATCTGAGAGACGATGGTAATAACATTTGACAATCTTGTTGGGACAGTTCACTCTTACAACCAAGATGATGAGCTACAAAAATCTTAATGACAAGACACTCCTCACACATACAGTACACACTGTAGCAGAATCAACTGACAACCAATCCCTCAGATACAAACATTCACGGGTATTTGGCAAGACAGACCTACACCAAGAGCAAGACACATCCTCTGACTGGACGGTGAACTCCAAACACAGGGAGTGCTGCGTGCTCCTGACTGGCCGTTATCTAGATTTCACAAAAATAACACAGGAGAGAATCTCTTTGTAGCAGGGTGGCTGTCGTCGTTGGAGGTGGATGCAGTGTCCCTGCTCACACTGATATCTCATATGTGGTGCCGCCTACACCTGTCACCTTTTTGACGCTAGTGTGGCGACTGGGACTGAGGCTGGCACCCTGGGAGCTGGAGTGGCAGTCCATCTGCCCGTTAACTTTCATGGCCTCTCTGAATAGAAAGAGAAGAAGAAAGGAAATGACTGAACACAAAAAAACAAACGATATGATTTGTGGCAACATGTAGATTAGATGTCTGGACCATGACAGTTTTTAAATGCCAAGTGACAATAATATGGAGGATTCATTGTTAGTGAAGCTCTAAATGTTGGAAATGTTAAAGTGAAAAGCATGCAAAAGAAAAAGAAGTGAGAGCAGTTGCACAACTTTATTCATCTGACATTTATGAAATGATACAAAAATGAATATTTTACTAGAAAGGCAAACATATAAATCAGATCAGAACATGTAAGAATTCACACCAGACAGAACTCATGAATTAATGGATATAACATAACAGTTGGACATACACCATACACCATATACAAACGCTACACGCTCAATAAGGACTAGTACACTCTTGCCCGTGAATTGCTGGGTTTATTCCAGCAGAGGGAGCTTGGATTCCAGTGGGAGTACATTCAAACCCACCAGTCCCAACTGGCTCTGTACAGTGCATGCAGTCCCACAGGGGGAACATTAGGATTCATACCTTGGGCCCCCCAGACGAGGTGATTCTGTCCTCTCATGGGCACTGATGTAGGAGAGTTTCTGATGGGAGTAGGAGGGGGATCGGGGCATAGCAGGGGAGTGGGGCTGGTGGACTGGGGAGCGATAGGGTCCCTCAGGACCAGTGGCCCTGCTGTGGCTGCTGTTGGAGCTACTGTGATCTGTGTGCAGGGAGGTGGATGAAGTCCTGGGGGCGCGGCCCAGTGGAGTGCCGGCATGGCGCAACACAGGGGTTCGCTGGCCATAGCTCACCAACCCGACCCCCATCAGGTTGTCCCTGGAGCCTCCATAGGCTGGGGGTGTTGGACCCCTGGAGCTGGGACCACGAGGCCCATCTTGATAGCAAGCATTAGGAGGTAAGCCATAACCCCCATCAAACACGCCAGAGTCCTGGGCATAGATGTGGGTCTGGGAGCGCCCATGTATCAGTTGCCGCTTCTCCCTCTCCTCCATCTCCTTTCGCTCCTGGATGGAGGCCATGATGGTCTGGGAGAGGTTGTCATAGCGCACCGGGGATGGATCCCTGTCCCTCGAGTGAGGGGATTGCCTGCCCATCCCTCTGGATGACATCACTGGACTGTAGGCGGTGGTGACCTGCTGCCTCTGCATTTCAGGTTCCCGAATGTGGCACATTTTGGTGGGCAGGTAGGGCGAGTGGAACCCCATGGAGGGCATACCACGGTGGGCCATGCACTCATTGGCAGTGGCTGGGGAGATACTGGGGTTGAGAAGGCTGTCATAGGACAGACTACCATTTCGGTTGGAGAGTGTGTTGGGGGAGAAGACGCTCTTATAGGGGGTGGATGTGACTGTGTGTGGCTGCAGGGCTGGGAGCTGGCCCTTCTCCGGCCGACGGTGACCCTGCTTCAGGCTGAGAGTGCGAGAGTTGATGGGATCAGAGTCCAACTCCAGGGGAGAGGACTGGAAGGTACGGTGGAGGGGAGCGTTGGTGTATTCAGGCAGGTCCAGGTTTGGCTCAGATCGGTAGTCATGACCACGGACACCCTCTTCCAAGATTGCTGATGTCTTTCGCTCATCTGGCATGATAATCTGAGAAGCAAATAACAGATCAATGTGTCAAAAAACATAAAAGTGGAGTTGGAACACATAGTATTATAGGAATGATCCTACATTAAGTATGTCATGGTGCCAAACAATAAACTTACCTTCTCTCCAGCAGTGTGGTAGTGGACTTTCGGCATAGTGCCAAAGGATGGCCTGAATTTGTACATGGCTGGAGTGGAGGGGTGGGTTTTGCCAGAAAGAGAACTCTCTAAAACACACACATGAAGAGGAACAGAGTTAACACAGTAGAGATAAGGACACTATTATACCACCTCTGATTGAAAATCATCACTAAAAAAGAACAAGAGCAGAATCCTATTATCAGAATAAAGAGAACGGAGGGACTGAGTCCTGGAAACCCACACTGTCACCATTGCTACAGAATGAATATGAATTAGAGCAGCTGGGTAACCAGATGGTAAGAGTCTATTTTACAATTGATATGTAACACATTTGAGGCCCTCAACAGCCGGCTGTCCATCCTTGATGAGCTACTTGAGCAAAGGGCACAACCCTCAAAGTACTTCTAAGCCAAATAATTGCTCCCGTGCTGCGGTGTATTGTTGCCTTTGAGGGGGGTGAATAGAACTCTTCCTCCTACATTTATGAATCATCTAAACTGCTTTTAAAAACAAACGGATACAGACCATTTTTACCAACTGCAGCATTATGACGTTCCAGCAGGTAGCAGTAGTGCTCTACGAAACAGTAGACAGTGTTCACTCCCTGACATAATGCACCATGACACTGGAGAACCTCTGGAGGGAACCTGCTCCTTGTAGGTTCACACTATATTTTACTGACACTTCATACTATTGGATGCAACAATATAAAGAACACACTACCTCTGGCAAATACTTGTAGCTTTTAAACAATCCCCTCAACTAGATTCTTTACAGTCCCTAATTTCCAGTCATTTTTTATATGAAACTGATTCTCATATTCCTCTGCTGTCCCTCCATTTGGCAGAGCTCCACAGCTACATACCACCAAAAAAAGGCGTTGTGATTCATGTTGCAATTATTCACTCACGCACACCACAAATCTGATGCTGATTCAGTAAACAGAGTTTGCCTCCTCGCTACAAATCACGCCTGTTCTCTTGCCCGGCATAAAATAAAAGGCCATCGAACTGCCACTGGGAGAGACATTTATCAGCTTAAACTAGCACCAAGTCGCACACAGAACAGTAGTGATATAAAGGGGGAGTTTGGGGAATTGCCATTTGGTGCAGGCTTGACAGGACAGAGATATGGGATTGATGATGACTGACAGAAGAGAGAGAGGTGGGAGCTGTCGAACAAACACAGGCAGGTTTAGTTCCCGTGTTTCTTACCTTCGCTGGAGGTCAGCTGGCTTTTCAGCTGGTTGTACCTGTCGGCTTTGGGCGGTAGCGGTGGCTGTGTTTCTTTGTCGTCCAGACCGTCTAGGCTGCTTTTGGACTAAAGTGAGGAGGAGAACAGGGTGTTTAACAGCATTCAAAGCAGGTGGTGGAACAGCAGAAGAAATAAAGAAGAGCATGTGTCAGTGTTAGTGATGCACCAATACAACTCTCACAGGGGGTTGTAGAGGAGCAAAGCTGCACAAGGCAGCTGCTCTGCTCCATCTTCAATTTATTCTTTTTAATGGCCAAGGAAGTGAAAATGGTAAAAAAAAAAAAAAAAAAAGAAAAGAAAAAAAATCTGCTTCTATAACACTGTCAGCTTCAAGGTGGACAGAGAACCACAGGTACCATCTTTTTTATACAACACCATCTTCCTTGCCAAAATAAGGCTTATATATTACCCACAATGCAACTCAAACACCGACAGCTCAATCTGTGTTGTGCCAGTGGTGAGGATGAGGTCTGATGAACTCACTCCTTTCCAAAGCTACAGCCACAGATTTTTTTTTTTCATTTTCGACCTTATAGTAGTAGTTTATCAGGCTTCTCACAGCCGCTTCTGGAGCCACAAGGGGCTTTTTACACCCTCTCTTACACATACAGCTGTATTCCCTGAGACCTATGAACACACTTCGATGTGTAAAATCAGTGTAGCTCAAACGTCAAAGAGAATTTTCTATTTTTCTCCTAAATTTCACTTAATCTCTCTCAGTGGGGAGAAAAGTATTCCCTGGCCACACCTGAACATTAGAAAATAATTTTAATCCCTTTAAAAAAAAAAAAAAAAAAAAGGAAATGTGACTTTTCTTAACTGGAGCCCCACTTTGTGCTTTAGGCTGATAAGTGTATTTTCACAAGCACAGACAGCAGATCTAGTTTGCCTTGAGGCTTTGTGGATTATTTACTCTGCAGGTTGATTTTCACACTGAACGGCATAAATTGAAACCAATAGCTGCCTGGAAGGTAAAACAAAACAACATTATTCTAAAACATAAGGCATACAATGCCAGGAACTACTATCTGAATTGAAAAGCCTTACATAAATACATCTGCCCTATATCGATTCGCACCTAAATCGCATTTTTAAAATATTTATTCTTGTCTTGTCATATGTACATTCAATATCCATTTACAGTCAACAGTGTAATTGTCAAATGAATTTCCCCTCATTTGTGAGTCTGTTGGGTTTGATATCTTTTGTCATGTTACTGTTTACTCTCATGGAATGACGCTGCCTTCAAACTGGAAACTGAGACCAGGGCTGGAGATAAACAGTGTTACACTTGTTCGACATGAGACTATGGGAGTGAATTGTAATTGTAAACAACTCACCTTAGAGCTGATGATGGTGCCGTGGATGCCGTTGTCACTGACCTTAATGGTTATCTGCCTGTCTGAGAGGTCTGGTCTAATGAATGGGGGCTGAATTTTAATATGCGGCTTCTTTCTGGGATCCAGCATGTACCTGTATGAAGATGGGAACCAAAATGAGAAGTTTGCATCTGTAACACAGCCAAACCAAACCAGCACACAATGTACTGTTACAGTGCTTCACATTAGTATACACCACACATCCAGAAAGGGCACTGGCACTGTCCTCTTGACTATAGTAAACACTGTTTCTGCAAACAAAATATAGTTTCTGTAATAAAGCTTTGGCAACAATGTAACGTCACTATTGATGCCAATGAAAACCCTTCATTTTCCAATCTCCCTGCAACCACAAATCTATTATTTTATCTATTTTCTACTTTATTCATTGAGATTACAACAATTCATCTCACGTAGGATTACACACTGCAAGTGTGTTTTTATCTATAAATGAAATATGGACATTCACAGACACCAAACGTTGCGTCATGGTATTTCCCTCCTCTCTCACTTCACATACTGGTCTTTATACATCGCTATCAACATATGACACCTTTTGACTTCACTGGTGAAATTAGCAATGGATTTGATATCTGCATGATCTAAAAACAGACATTTCAGACACAACCTCCTGACGAACAGAGAAAACAGCAATGAAGTGAGTCTCAGTGAATTGTTTCATAATTTAAAGTGTTGTTGCTGTGATTTTCCTCTAATGTTCAGTGGTTACCGTGGGAATCTTAACGTGGGAAAATGTGTGTTGTATTTCTGTTTATTTATCTCAATTGATCAAACCCTGCCAAAAGAACATGTTACTTATTTGCTGTCAAATTTTAAAATACCAACGGATCATCCGGTGTCAGTCGGGTCCAACATCCTCTGAGTCAGCGGTTCAGTAAATCAAAAACCTTCCTTCAGGGACTGTGAAACAGCTTAAAGGCAGATGCTTGTAACACAGCGTTTCACCCCCCTCCTGCTGTTGTCTCACTGCAGTCACACTGTTGATTTTTATGGAATGGGACTTGTCCCAATAGGATATAAAACTGGTGTTGTGGGTCTTAGTGAAGATGAGTGTGTGTATATGTGTGTGTGTGAAAAGCACATTGAGTAGCGCTGCGCTCTGTTTCCCATTAACTCTTGTTCTACAAACTGATTCAATTCTCCCAGCCATCTGCCTTCCCCTAGGGTTGCTGGCTGTTTTCAGCCAGAACTCGATACACACCTTCACAACCACCTCACAGCACGTGAGAATACACACACACATACACACACACACAGAAGACAGATGGGCCATGTCATTGCAGTTAAATGATGCCGCACTTGTGCCGTTGCATGGATGTATGGATGTCATGTGGTTTGATGAGTCAGTACATAATCCTCATACAGACACACACCTTTAGATGACAAAACAGGAAGTAATGGTTCAAAAATGACACCTCAGTTCACTGTGTACTGACAGAAAACAATCTAGAAGAGCATTTACTATAAATGCACATAGAAACACATCATAATAAACATCTTACCTAGGTGCCAGAGGACTACATAAGACGTACTCCACGTTGCCACAGCAACCCTTGGTGAAGGGATTTACTCCTCCACGAAATTTGCCCGTCACCTGAGGAAGACAATGTCTTGTTTAGAGTCGACAGTAAAGGACAAGGCCACAGTGGCACACGCATACACCACAGACACAGAGGCCCAGCGCTTGAATATGAAGAAGGTGACTCATAATAGGTGTGTGGGAATATTTCATTACTATTCATTAGCATTTATTTGTGTTTTTACCATAACTGTAGGTGTGTTCACTGTCTTTACTGAGGTCAAATCATTTCTGTCCACACAGGCTGATTGAACAATATCATTCCACAGTATGTGCAGCCACAGAATCATTAAAGGAGCAGAGGTTTGCCTTAAAGCAAGTCCATACGTTCACATGTGAATGTGAAGGACGGCCACGTAGCTCTGCTCACTTTGCCCTCGATTCGATTATAGTCTGATTATAACACCGGTACATTTAAGAGCAAACATGTCTCCTCACCTGCTCATTGGTTGTTCGACCTCGAGCCACTAGCACCATGTGGAAACCTGTGAGTCCCATGACTGGAATGAAGAAAAGCCCTGCGATACACATCACCACCAGACTGGACGTGAAGGTCAAGGTTAACAACGACAAAATCAAATCACGAGAACCCAGAGCTTCACCAAACATTACATTTAAAATAGGCTGGGGTTAGTGAGAGGATACGTGACAGTGGTGTGCAGCGTTCCCAGCCTCTCTCTGTGGTGGAGGACAAAGATGAGGCCAAAGGAGAAAACTCCCATCATGTGGATGCTCAATGACAACAGGAAGAGGAAGAAGTAGCGGTAGTTCCTCCGTCCAATGCAGTTGTTGACCCAGGGACAGTGGTGGTCAAAGTCCTGAGGAGGGAAAGAGAAGAAGAAAATGTATCACTATTTATGACAATGTCTAAAAATCCTGTATAAAGTAACAATGTGTAAACTGTAAGACATGTAAAATGGAGAATTGTAAACTAATACTAATAACGTTATTTACAGTTAAAGCTGCCAAAAGTGGATATTCCTGCCAGTAATTACCTTTAATATGCAGAAAACAATGTATATATTTATCTTAAGGGTTTTTCTCAGATTTTAATTCTGGATCCAAGGTGTAAAAATATGTTTAATAAATAAACAAACATTCACAATGCTGCTAATATTGATGCAATCCTGTATTTCTCTATTTAGATTTCTCTGCCTGTATGTACACTGACCATCCACTGTATCTGTGTTTGCACATGTGTATTTGTACTTGACAGACCTCCACACAGTTGTCACAGACACTGCAGTGCGAGCAGCGAGGCGGCCTGTAGAAGTGACAGGTGGCGCACCACTTCATCCGGACCTGAATGCCCTTGATCTCCACGTTTTTGTAGAGCGGTGCTCGGAAATCATCGTCCTTGTCCTCATCCTCATCCGCTGCAGACACACACACACACAGACAAACACATTAAGAGATAAACAGATGCATATGGTGGATTATGAGAAAAAAAAAATCACATGTGCACACACACACACATCCAGAGGCACAAGGAAAAAGGATGGTTTTGACTTAGTTTGACAGGAACGACAGGGAAGCAACCTTAAATGAAGCTCGCCCCCGCTGGTAGCTGTCTGCACAAAGAGCAACCATGGAGAGAAATGAGCGTTTTTATAGACATGACCTATTCTCTCTGCTTTTACCATTAAGGACTGATCAACAAGCACATTGTGACTCATGTAGAAGCAGCTGTTTGGGTTTATTTCAGAAAAGTTCACATATTAGTGGAATGGAAGTTTTTTTTTTTTTTTCTTCTTCTTCTTTTTTTTAACCAAGCTTTGCTGTGTTTAACCTAAACATGTAGCAAAACCCTTCATCTGTGAACTACAGTATGAGAATACATGTGGCATTTCCTGTGTCCTTGGTGTGACTCCGCAGTCAATCAAACTGTTTATGTGAAGCTTTGTACTTGGTGCCACTTTTCTGCGAGCCTCTCTTGGAGTTGTGGTGGAAAATGAAGTGTTTTTCAGATGATCAAAGGGCACATTCAAAACGATACACACGGAGCTCCGACCTGAAAAAATAATTTCACACTACAATAATGACTTCAGGGAGATCCAGTTAACTGAGTGAACACACACACACACACACACACACACACATACAGAACACAAGAAAGAAGGACAAAAGAGAAAACAAGAGAGAAACAAAGGTAGTGCACAGAAGGAAACAGTTCCATCGAAGGAGATTGCTCTGTTATTATGGCTCTCAGGCCTCTTCAAATAGATTTTAAAGGTAAAGCGTCTGCCAAACCAACGCACACAAACAGCAGCTTATGCTTGCATCTCCTCTGACGGCTGCTTTTCTGCAAATGCTCAATACAGGAAGCTTTCAGGAGACAAAGCAGTGGCCTGTTTTATATAATACACATTTACACTGCTGTTCTCTTCCATTCAGCTTGGTTCACTTGGTCAGAAATGAGTATAATAATTTAATTATGACCAAAAATGTTTTCACCTCCTGTCACATGTCAAACACACATATCATGTTTATTTTTAGCACCACAGAATTAAGCATTTACACTTCATTGTATGTATATGTACACGTGTATAACTGTACACATGTATGTATCTAATCTAATTAGTATCAAATATCTAATCCATCTTTGGTTTAATCCTGTTTATCGCCACTTCAATAATCCTTAATTAAATGGACAATAAACTGCTGCTCTGATAAAATAACTACTTCCATGAAGGTCGTGTGTAATTTCACTGACATTATAAATTGTGACGCTCCATTTTGTTTGGAGTCATGAGTCACCTTGTTGGCAAAAAGTATGAGCATTCGTTGTCCACTCCAGCATCAGCGAGTGTGTTTGTGTCTGAATGCACAAGTGTTTGCTATGCATCACAAGTGCATCGTCCCTCACGAGAGGGTAAACCGCTTCTATGTGGGTTAGATAAATCACACCGAGTGACGATGCCCCCGCTCTTTATTTTGCTCAATGACACTTGGGTGGGGTGCTTAGCTTTCCTGACACAAATAGCCGCTTGCTAAGGCTGGAAACGAGGTTGATGAGAGCACAAAAACGGTGACGCTGCGGGCTGTGGAGCCAATGAAGTGAAACATGATCAAATGCTCTGTAGAGCAGAACAGAGGAGTTGGGTGATTATTCTCCATGGGTTCATCACTACAGGCATCTCCATCCATGTTACTCATATTTATTATATCTTGGATCAGGCAAGGATATTTGATCACACTTGTGACCTAAGGAAACTTATGACGTGTACATAAAAAGAAATATATGCATTCACTGAAAGAAAAATGGCTGGTTATCCTCAAGAAACTCAAGATCCAGCATAAAGTCAAAACACATTTAAAGTTTTAGGGAAAATTTTATTTCATTTACCTCATTTTGCATTTTCAGAAAATGACGATAAACTGCCATACCATACGTCTGTGATCTGAATGGAAAAATCCTTGGTATGCACCAGCCTTTCAATTTCATTTTTACAACCTGGATGACAGAGTGATTTTCTGAGCAGATGTCATTTAATAGCGATGTCATATTTTCATATATTTTATTATAGTTTCACTGCGTGGGTCTGCTGCCTCTGTGATATCACATCAAAAGCTCAGAAAACAACTCATCCCTCGGTCGACTGCAGCGCAGAAAGGCGGTGGCAGCAGCAGAAGATCACCGTCACCTCAGAGGAGGCAGATAACCTGCACTTTGTGCAACTTAATGATTATTACCCCATTTATGGGCAGAGAACTCTCTTTCCTAAAGACAGGTGCTTATCATTTACAAGTGCATTACAAACATCCCCCCGAGTGGATGGGTTCAATCATCATTACTTAACCCAGATAACACAGAGGACAAATAGTCTGCATCAGATGCATAAGTCAGTGCTGTTTGTTTGACAGGCTGAACAGCTGACACGTCCTGTGTACACCACAATATAAAGGCTTGTATAACTTTCACCAGTGTCCCGCATGTGAAGCATGTAGACTTTACAGGCTGTAACAAGAAGATAATGGGGTCGTGAAACATTGGGGAGGGTGGTGCTCTGATAAATGTGTTGCTATTAAAGGTACGGCCTCTACAGAGGGAAAACGTTAGAAGAAACGTTACTCATATTTACACTGAGTGCTCACGCATGATGACAGATACTAATCTTTGGCATCTATGGCATATAAATATTGATCATAATCGTGTCTTTGTGCAGAATTCTGTTAAATCAGAGACTACTTTCCCACAGTCACAAACATAAATACAAACCTCTGGGGTAAACACCGGGGTCCATGAAGGTCGCCATGCTGAAGTTGGCCAAGACAAAGAGGAAGACCAGGCCATTGTAGAGAGGCACAGCGGGAGAGATCACCTTAGTCAACCAGGGGCACCTAGAGACACAGACGAGGGGACAGAGGTTAGGACACATAAATATCATCACATTTTGATCATAGCTGTTTCTGTCTCTTAAACAAACCCACTCATTCTATTTTTATGAGAATTTTAAATGGGAGCAATAATCACCATTAAAAACAAAAATACAAGAACTGAGTTAAAGCAGGCTAGACTGTTAATGCCAGAACTTGTGACCATGAGAAAATAAAAAACTAACAGCAATGTTATTCTTTGTAAAGCACCAGGACAAAGCGAGATTCTGTAAAATGACTTAAGTAAAGAGCTGATCGTGAGCTGAAAAGGCTTCACTTCACCTTCACTTCATACAACAAAACTAAAAACTCAAAGACGACTGTGTTGCTTCGTGTGCACTTCGTCCTCGTGCATGATGGTCATTTCAAAGAATACCGAGACGGCACCAGACTCATCTGACACTCATCTGAGAACTGAGCTGAATAGATGCAGTTACAATAGAAGAAGGGTTAGACTGTTTAACTGTTTTCTGAATCAACCAAGTTCTGGCCAAACTGCATCCAATGACACAAGCTACTGTTACACAAGTGAGTGAGACTGTGGCTGCTCTAGAACTGTATCAGCAGAAGAAATCACAAAGCTGGGAAAGTCAGTAGGATTCATCCTATGAGGACCAAAAACATCTTTAAAACATTTAACAGTAATCTATCCTCTAGTTGTAAAGATATTTCAGTCTGGACCAAAGTGGTCCACTAGCAAAGCTAAAAATAAAGCTTACCAAACGTGGATGAGCTTCAGTTTCAGGTCTAGTCACTCTTCATTGCATAAGACCTCCCACCCCCCTCCGTCCAGAACTTCATCTCAACTTAACTGTGGTATTTGCCATCACATACATCTGATTGAATGCTCTGCTGCTCAGGTAACTCAGGCTGACCAACTCAATGGAAAGCTGGCAGGTCAGTCAGTCAGTTATCAATGGGGAAAACACCTTCAAAATTCTAGTAACATCTTTGCATCAAGACTGACCTTCTCCTCTTGAATCATAGCTCAGTCAGGTCAGTGATGTGAAATATTCAGCTTTGGAGGCGCCTGAATCACAGTCTCGGCCCTGTTCAATCACCTGGACTCAAATGTCAAGACACCATGTGCATCCTGAGGCGCTATCATTCAAGTCAACTGTTTGTTTGTTCCCTCTGGAGATGAAACGCCGTCAGAATGAAGATGTGTGGATGCCCGTGGTTGGACACACTGCAGAGAACCTGCAGGTCACAGATCCACACACAATTTATGAATTAATAAAGGATCTTGCAGGGAAGGTAGGTAGGTGTTTCATAGAAATCTGAGAGGGATTCTGGCTCTTTTCCTTGACATAATGACTAATATGCCAGTGTCCACTTGTAAATATAATAGATACACAGACTTTCACATTCAAGAATGCCTCTCTGGTTCATTCTGACGTCAAAAACTCAATTTCCTGGTGCCCGTGCCCCGAGATCATCTTCAATCCATCAGTCCTCTTTTGCTTTGTTGAATTATTCAGTGCCATGTCTGTAGAGAGCCACTGACAGAGAATAAAGAGGCGCTACAGGAATGAGACCGGTTTGCACTGGTCCTCAGCTTTGTGAAGGCTAGTGTGGACTTCATTCTCCTAAGATATCAGTGAAACATATCAAGAAAATGCTGGGGCTGATTAAACTGAACTTTTTTCACATCACTTGAAAATTTTGCTGACAATACCATGATGTATTACAAGCATATTATGAACTCAACAGACACAGAGATACCCTTTCTCATAATTAAAAAAAAATCACTTGCCAAGTGTTGCTTGTGATATCATTCTTTAGGTGTGGCTCGAGGAGCTGCTATGTAGCTTCATCAGCAGGTCAAAGTCAGAGAGATTGGCCCAGATTTGGCACAGATATTCATGGTTCCCTGATGATATCATAAATACTTTTACAAAGAGACCATAGCCTCCTAACTTAGATTGAACTTAACATTTTAAGGGTTTGGTAGCTTTGTAGAAACAATGTTGGAACTGTTATATCTACAAATCTGTTACATCTAAATGGGAAGTTTTCTACTTGGATGTACTAAGAAACTTGACTCTATTTAGAATAACTACATACTTAACTCTGTTGATTGGCAGTTTAAGTTTTTGGTGCCACTTATTTCCTGAACACTGTTTCAGTAGCTTATTTGGCACACATTAACCTTCACAAGATAAGACCTTTAAATTACATTTCAGTGGAGCTGCCGTTTACCCAGCGGACTGTACCGTGCTGTGTCATCCCAGCTTTAGTAACAAGTAGACAAGGTACAAACGCTTACAAAACTGATCAAAGAAATGCATGCAGCTCCTGTGTCTAACAAAATCCCAATTTACTCGCCTGTCAAAGGATCATGTCTTAGACAGATGAACTAAAGATAAGGGAAAAAAACGGTGTGCGATTGACAGCCATAGTTTTTAGGAGCCTGAGAGCAGACAGCGTGGGAGGAAAATGTGACTAAGAGAAAGTCTTATTGAGGCCACAGACATTGGTTAATTGTGTAGTAGTAATAAATAACCACAGACTGCTTATCAACAATGTTTACAGGCCACTTTTACTGCTTGTGTAACCACGATACTTCACTTGGGACAGAAAAACCCCAGGCTTGTCAAAAGTTTGGACCAAATCTATCAAGCTCAAGGAACTTTTGCTGCCAAAACTGCAGTAATGGAATGAGTTTGGTTCTGACAAAGAAGTCCTGAGGCCGGCTAAAGTGGAAGAATGTCCAGGATTCTCTGTGGTAATTAAAATGCCTGCAAACAGGAGCTGGCCAGAAAACAAAGCAGGCACCTTCCAGCCAATCAGCATGTAAAACAACAGCTTAGAGGCCCCTAAACGTGGTCAGCACAGAGGTGTAAAGACAACAATCATGCTGAGGAATAAAATAAATGAAAATAACAAGTCCTCTCCTGGCTGCTATGGGGAAAAGAACAAAGTGGAAAAAGAGGAGTGAGGAGAAACAATCCACAGCTTGCACTTCAGGCCAATGTGTCTCCTTATTAACCTTAGTCAGATCAATACGATGCCGAATGCAAGCAAAGGGCAAACCTTCCTCACAGCAGCTTTCACTTTATCTTCATATACTTGTGTCGTTAAAGTAGAAAAGCTTTCTGCAGCTTTCCCCACTGAAATGCTGCTGGTTTGGTGGTAAAACTGTTATTATCAGAGTTATACAGTTGTTTTACAGTTATACAAGTATTATTATATCAACAATAGAGAACATGAGTAATAAGAAAGGAATTGGTTGAATTATCGTCTGTCAAACTAGTGATTGTGATGTAGCATTCAGATTTCTTTTCCTCAGGAGGTGATGGAGAACAAAACTGAGATAAAAGGGATTGAATACTGTTCTTTAACTCTCAGGTTTTAAAAGAACATGACTTCATGAGGTGATAATATGCCAACAATGTATTTAAAACTCAGCTTACTGGCTTAAAGTGTACAAAATATGATATAAATTAATGATGTGATGCTCCAAGTTTCAAGCTCCAAGTTACAGTTTCCTGATTTTGCTCAACTTGTTCAGAGATCAACATCTTAAATTTGTTATGCAGCTTTCATGATTGATCCTTTTAGCTATGATCCCCACAAACCAGCATCAGTTTCAACTGTAGCTTTAAACTCATTCCAAGTTGTAAATCACCACTAGTTTCCCCATCTGTATCATTTTACTCATCTTGTTCATGGACATTGACGACAGTGAATCTGATATCCACTCCATGAGACACAATGAAATCCCAATAAACACACTCTCAAACACACACTAAGCTCTAACCAGGTTCTGTTCAGGGACTCAGACTGAATCTTAGCCTCGGGTATCAGATAGCCATCTCTGTCACTGCAGTAAGCGGGATGGGGATGTTATATGGTGCGTATTAAGATTAGAGAAAACAACTTTCTTGTGACAACCCAGAAAGAAAATGTATCCTTGACAAATCCTGTCCTAAAATCTGAGCTGACTGGCAGTCAGCTCAGATTAAAAGAAATAAAATACAGGCTTGAGTCTTCCCACAGCTGTGGAAAACCTATAGAAAAATCACTGTAGACTTTGAAAAGTAATTGGCCGTTTGATGAAGAGTGTCTAGCCTTTTAAAGTGGCACGATTGATATGTTGGTACTGTTGCTACACAGCTGAAATGATCAATGATCACCATGATAAGCCATTTACATGCCCGCATACTACACACCATAGAACATCCCAGAGATATTTGACTACTCAAATCTGCCTGTCCTTTCTTTGCCTGCTTCTGAGGTGCAGTAGAAGAAGCAGACCTCTCTTTGAAATAGCTCATATCTTATAGTAGCTGTGGGGTGAGGGGCACTGAGCAACCATCAAAGTGAACAGAGGAAAAAGAGTCTTCCCAGAGGCGGAGAGCACTTTTCTTAATCTAACATTTTTATAAGGTGTCAGTCTTCATGACTGACAGGAGTCTAATATGTACAATATGCAACATGTTTATGTGTTCACACAGGTGTTTGACACAAATAGGCAGCTCAGTGACACTGTGTCTAATTACTGTAATATTGCACAAAAACAAGATATTCTGATTTTTACAAGATGATCAATATGATGCGTTAATGTAAAATCGATGCATTATTCCTCTTGTTGCTTTAACATTTCATCATGCTGCAGTGGTGTAGAAGTGTTTTAAACTAGCATACTCTCTCTATAATAAAGCAATACTGTCAACTACAACTCAGATCAGAAATTAAGATTTATCAGACTGTATTCCTTGTGCACTTGAGTGACTTGTGACACTAGAAAATGCTGTTAGTCCACTGGGAGCACTAACATTAATGAATTGAGTGCATGGTGAGAACGCATTGATTAGTTCATTAAGCCTGAACTCAGTGGGACGCACATAGAAATCCTGCTGAAACCCAGACATCCAGAACCTGATGTTTTACCTTATAGGCAGTGAATTTCAATCCTGATTTATGAAAATGTGAATTATACTGTATAAGGAAATGAAAATAAGGGCTCAGTACCTGCTCCGAATACTATATTAAGATCCATCACATAACTTTACCCTCCACCCTCGTCCTCAGAAACCCTACACCAGCTGAAACTCCACTGGGGTTATACTCCATATTCTCCATATTCATCCCCAATTCTGCTTAACTGATTTCACTCCTTGTAAAATTCCTGAACGGCGGCATCATTCACTCGCTAACTCCCTGGGGACCTGCCAATCTCCAAGGCAAACACACCCCTGAGGCTGTGCATTCACACACATGGCAGTTGGTATTCAACACACAAACACACACAGCAGCAGGCCTGTTACTAGTGGAGACAGCGGTGAGGTTTGCTGGAGGCGTGTAACAGTTCAGTGCAGGTCAAGCGAAGAAGCAGAGCTGCACAGATTGATTGAATATCATGAAATTCACTTCCTCCAGCCACTATGTAATCTATTCAGAATGGATATTGCATTTTTCCCCAGACAGTTTTTTTGACTGTGCTGTACATTCACATTTAGATTATGTATTCCATAAAAATACCAGAAAATAGTCAAATATGACCATGCAATCACATTGTGTAAGCTACTTACAGGACCATGACTGACTTACAAATTAGTTTACTACTAAAATCCTGCTTGTACACACACGACTTAAAGTTACATTTAAAGTTTGAGCTCAGAAACTTTCCGACTTCGGTGGAAAACTGAAAACAGCCCAGTAGAGTCAGACTTGTTAAATAAAAATAAGAAGAAAAAAACTTTTTTATTATTATTTGTTTTATATCTGAGGCGGTAGCTTTAAGTTTGTGGAAATGTTTATTATATTGTGGTCCTGCTTCAGTTCCCTGAGCCTCTGTAGAGTTGAAGGATTTCAGTCTAAAACAACAGATAAAGGAAGGACCCTGTGCAGCTGCACGCCGCGCTGTAATCCATCTGCATTTCAGCTCAGAGCTCGTCGCAATTTGCATTTTCATAATTGCATTAGACGTCTATTTGAAATGAAATTAAATGCTTTGCCCTCACACGACGCCTTTCTGTATTTTACATATTCATAACCCAGTTCCTTTATTGGCTGTAGGAAGAAGAAAACTGTACCGTGTAGAACACATTTGTGGTTCCTTCAGCTACAAATGTAGTTTCACCACTTTACCTCTGTGAATCACATTCCAATATAAATAAGCAGTGATACTATTACAAAGGGCTGCTTGGCTCCATATGGATGAAAGGCTCATGTTTAAATGAACAGTTTCATTCCCAAGTCAGATTTACAGCTGATATTTAATGTACATTTGAGCCCAATAACTCCAATGAAGACCTAAAATCAAATTTCAATAACGCCTGGTGAATGATTGTCCAAATAAACTGAGAGGGGTTTCAAAGACTCAAGTTTTTTTTTTTTTTTTTTACTAAACATTGACATCTACTTTCAGGAAAAAAATAACTCGGTCATATTTCCTGCCGAGTTGCCTTTTAATGCTGGTAAGCTTTCTGTGGGAGCAGATGCCACATTTTTCAAAGTTGGATCTCACTTGGTGATAAAACAAATATTTCTATATGGGAGAGGAATGAGATAGTGTGTGTTCTTCCCTTTATCCTCTTACTCACTGTCTGTGTACTTTAGCATAATACACACATGCTCACAGTTTATTTCCCCCACTAGAGGAATCTACAACTTCATACACTCGAAAAAAATGTCCTTCTATACTCTATTAATCCTGCAACAAATCAACATTTTCTGCACCTATAATCCAATAAAACAAATTCACATCATTTTTCCTGATGAAAAACAGATTAAATTGGCATGTGTCACAGAAATGGCACAACAAACACCCCCATGTGCATGCGTTTACAACCACAGTGTGTTGTGTGGGCTGGTGTGAAGAGTTATTTCCCCAAGGGCTGATGACACATGTGCTGCCTACCTGTCAGACTCCTGTAGGAAACTGGAAACCAGTACAGTGGCATGGGTCAGTCGTAACAAATGAGGCTCTCGGAGCCAAAAACACTGAGGCTTAACAAGACAAGTGCAGTAAATATCTGTGGGTATTGAAACCACAGTAGCAAGGACAGTCAATTCACCAATGCAACTGTTGCCTCTGTGTGTGAGTATTAAGCTCTGCCAGTTTGAAATATGCATCTGCATGAAACCCAATCTGGATATTGTGGGAGATTCAGCTGACACTGATGCCCCCCATCAAACCACCACTGGGAGTGCTCACTCAGTTGTGAGGCTGATCTGTAGGGAGGGAAATCAATGCCTGCAGAAGTTGGCTCGCACTGTGTCACATTCCTAGCCACTCTTATTCTAAGCCTTGAGCACTGCGGCCTGCATGTGTGGCCACTGTCAAGAACTTCAAGAGTTATGGCTCAAAGAGGCGACATGCTTCGTCTGTTTCAGCAGCCTGTTTCCAGGCAGTTGAGCACCGAACCTTAGACTCGTACAGCAAATTTCTCTCATGGCTCTGATGCGAGGATCTCAGGAATCTGTCCCATCTACTTTTATATTACTATTTGCAATGTTGAAAATGAATAAGTTATCCTTGTCCCACTGTAACCGTACAGGCTTCATAAACTGTGTGACTCTTAACTCACTCACAGGACTAGTTAGTGAGCTGGCTAGTTTCTAATAATCAACACAAGTCATGGCTCTTTTTTAAAGCAATTTTGACTGTGACAGAGGTGACTTGACAAAAATGGAGGCTACAACACAGCAAACAAGCTTCAATATCTTCCTTTCTTTATCTTTTTGCTTCTCTTCTTCTTATTGGTCCACTGATGATTACTGTGGATTATTTACATGGATTTATTTCAACCAAATTGAAGAGATTTCATTAAAACAAACAAAACAGCATTTGAGATTACTCAATTTGCTGCTGAAGACTATGGGGTGCATTTGAAAGCTCTGGACAAAAAAATATGACAGTAAGTCGCCTTAGACTAAGTTTATTTTTTAACAAACTGCTGCTCTTAAGTAATAGATTAATTTTCGCTCTTCTTAGTACAATTTTGACAGTTTTACAGTAGAGAGGAAAATGCAGCAAGATAAAAAAAAAGACTGAATTTAGCTTTTAAGCGCCTGTTCCTTATCCTGCTGACAGAGGCCCACTCAGAGCTCTGTGGTGAATATATTCCCAGCCAAAGCAGAGGGTGATGATGCCAAATCCCCCTTTACTAGCAACCGGCTGGTCAAGACTCAGCAGTTCTAGGAAAAAGAGGGGAGGAGCTGATCTGAAACCTGAGGAGGTGCTCCAGAAATACAGCACATGGTAAAAAGACACACAGAAGCATACAAACGCACACTCCTTCTGAGACAGATTGTAAAAGTCAGAAAAACACAAAATCTTGACAGACATCTAAAAAAAAAAACCCAAACTGACTCAATGACCTTCATTTCCGAGCTGTAACACACAATGACACCTCACCAACTCTGACACTGTTGTAGTGGCTAGGGCTCTTTATCTGCAAACGCCATCTGCAGACTGCTCTGTCCACACCAGTGAGGTCAGTCCAATTCTCTTCACACTTCCTGCAGGAAGCCAAGGTTGAGCTTGGACTGGACAAGAACATAAATACACACGCACCCACACACACACACAGGCTCACACACACAAGGTGCTCTCCTCTTGGTCTAGTTTAATCTAGGTTATAGTGCATATTTAACACACATACGCAGTCACAAGACTGTCCTTAAAAAAAAAAAAAAAAAAAAAAAACACGATATGTCCTCTATGTAGACAGCTTATTCTGACCTAAGTTTTGTTGCTAGGCGACCTCTAGCGGACATGAAAATCAGTCGGCAGAGCAACAACGGCTGCAGTGAAAGCTGGTCAAGGTGGACTGATGGGTTGACAAAACAGAATTTTCACAAAGGAAATTGCTGTTTATTTCCCTTTAGAAAGACTGACCCATGTTGATTAAGATCCACCAAGTACTCACTTTAATCCAAACTAAACAAAGGTTTTCTCCAATATGTCGTATCAGAGAATAGGAATAAATTCAATAATTTAGCTTTTATTTATTTTTTAAGGCCAGGAGACTGGAGCTGAGGTGCACTGTACATTAATCTGGATGGATCACGGAAGCGCTGTCAGCAAACACATGGTAAGTTCTTTGGATAAATTAAGGTGAAACACACACACACACACGCATGCACACACACACACACACACACTGTGGTGTTGGCAGTTACTGATGGATCAGCTGCTTGCCTTCTGCTCCTGGTGATATTTACAGTACAACACTCACCCACCTTTCCAAAAATTGCTGATTTTGATTAAATGAGTAAACGCTGTGATTTTCACGACTTAACCATATTTTTCCAGTTTATCCATTCAATCACACAACCGAATCACACAACTCACAAAACCAGGACAATGTCAGTCGCTGTGTAAACAAACCTACGGTGAATAGTAATCATATGTTTGAGAAATTGTCCTCAGAGCAAATCATCTATCTCAAAGGTTGCAGCGTCATGCTAAACTGCTGACACAGCTGGTGTCAAGCCACAGCAAATTCTAGTTGTATTTTAAATCCACTTCTTGTTGCTGGATGCTTGTCTGCCCCTGCAGAGCCCATCAGCCTAATGAACTGTTCATCAATCAGTTTAATGTACAGACACACACTCTTTCTCTCACACACACACACACACACACACACACACACACACACACACACACACACACACACACACACACACACACACACACACACACACACACACACACACACACACACACACACACACACACAGGCCCTGGCTGGTACAGAGGTTGGCAGAGATGGATGACACAGGACTCAGTTGGTAATAAAATAATGGGAGATGTCCACACATATTCCTCTTCTGTTACAGCCAAAGCGTCAGTTAAATACCAGAAGATAGTGAATTTTTCTGGAAATCAGCCTGGAGAGGCTGGTGGAGATGGAAATGCAACAATTGCCAGGAGCTGTCAAAGTGTGACAAAATGTTCCAAAGCCTAATGTATGTCTTTGTGTTACTCTTGGGGCTTTCAGGTGATGTACAAAAGCAGAGAATAATGGCTCATTTCAGCATCTCATCTTGTTGATTACTTTATGATTTAATCACTGAAACAACCTGAGTGATTTGGAGTCATCTTGCTACTGAGCAAATTAAAACATCTCAAGGGCTTTCCATCCAACCTCTTGTTGATGGCTCTGATTCAACATTGGCAGCTCTATAATGTTGAGGTCTGTGAAGCCCCAGATTTTGCATCCTGCTAGGACAAATAGACATCCACATAAATTCTTTCTCATAATGCTAAAAAATAAAGAATTGTAATAAAAGATTAAAAGATATAAGATAAAAAATAAAAGATAAAAGAAGCCAATCTGGACAAGTCACCAGTTCATCACAGGGTTCACATATAGAAGCAACCATTCAGGTTAACATTCAGTTAATCTAACCTCCATGTCTTTGGTCTGTAGGAGTCAACACAGTCACAGAATGAACATGCAAATTCCCCAACAGGCAGTCAGGTTTGAACCAAGAACCTTTTTTGTTGGGAAGCAACAAAGGTAACCACTGCAAGTAGTCTGACCGGTTATTTCACAACTGTTACACTTTAATTGTGATCATGTTCAGTTTCACCATAAGTGAAAATTGACTCTCATTATTTTAAGTGAGTCATACCTTCAACAACAATTACTAGTCCAGCAGGAGCCAGATGTCAGTGACATTAGGTCCAACAGACTGACCAAACCCTGAAGCTAGAACAGCCCCAAGAGACACAGCAGCCCTGCCAAGGCCCCTGGCATTTTTAGTATCTTTACTCATTCTGCTTGACAAATAGGACAGTTTTGTAGCATTGTAAATCCATGGCACACAACAGGTCTTAGGTAGAATTAATGTGTCTGTCATCTTACGCTCTAACTGTTTTGTCAGCTATTACCTTGAATTAGAAAGGAATACTGGAGAAAAGATTTCAAACTTCATTAACAGTGGGAGCAGTTAAACATCAGTCAAATCCAGCCTTGCAGTCAACTAAGATAAAATCATTAAGTTGCCTGCAACAGTAACTTAAATACACATGGATACACTTAGAGTTTATGGCAAACTCAGATCATTTCTCACGCTCACACACTTAGAGTCCTGCACAGACAAAGTGAAATATCTTTCTTTCAGCTCTAGCATGTGCTCAGTCAGACCCTGTCTCCAGGCTTGACACCTCGGACTATTTCATTTAGAGTGATCCGGCCTTCCCTTTACCTCGAAACCCATTTGACATCATGGTAAAAAGTCATTATTGGACTTTCCCTAAAGACAATATTATGAGAGATTCAGAGCCAGAGTTAGAATATGAAATTCTTAATCCTAAGTGATTGTCCATATGCCGCTCATAATGTTGTACTTTCCAATTCAATACAGCCGCTGACAGATGTGGAAAGAGATTGAACCCACAGTCAGACTGAATACAGTGTATATTTAGTACAAAATGCCATGGTGCACAGTGAGAGAGGCCTTGACAGAACTGCTGCACGACTGACAAACATTTCTGTGGAATAATACAAAACTTTCAAATCAAAACACAGACAGACATTTCTTCCCACATTTTTACTTTGTGCTTAAAAATGCTCTGAAAGTGTCTTAGTGTACGGCAAACTATTTTGAATAAACTACACACAGCTTTATATTTAGACTGACTGTGCAGCACAAAAAGCCTTTGTTCATGAACCTGGTTAAAACATTGTGGTCTCACAGGATTTTCAAAGTGATTTTTTTTTTAGTTTACAGTAAGGTGCATGTGTGCCATGTGCATTGCATGGCCTTGAACACCGAGGGGAGGTTTCTGTGGTGTGGTGGTGGGCTCTGTGACAGCCCACGCCTCTGTGTATTATGACAGACCAGGCCTGAGACCAGACCCTTCTCTCTCACCACTGATGTCCAGATGTGCTTCCCCGTGGGTCTTGATTTGATGCCTACTACTGAAGGTGGAAAATGGCTATAATAAGCAACAGGCTGTGTATGTGTATTCTGTTCATTGTGAGGGTGTTAGCTGCAGCATTTGTGAGCATATATACATTTAATCATATTTAAAATGCTTATTGCTGCAATCTCTGCAAGTGTTTCTAAAATGTATACACATTTCTTGCTAAAAGTAGGATCTTATCAATGATACTCACATGCCTGTATAATAAGTATCAAGCTAAAGCCAGGGGAACATTTGCTTAACTTAGCTTTGCTTAGATTAGCATGGAAATGGACAGAAATATCATATCATATATAATATATATCGGGAAATAGCTAGCCTAGCTCAATCTGTCTACTAGCACCTATACAGTTCACTAACTAAAACATTGTACTTAATTTGGTCAATCTGTAAAGAGACTGGCAACCCCAGGTTTGACCTTTATGCTAGGCTAAGCTAACTATGTCTGCTACCTAGTCCAGTTTCGTTCAATTAATGTACATTTGTGCTAT
The DNA here is from genome assembly GCA_016801845.1 of Polydactylus sextarius. NCBI lineage: Eukaryota > Metazoa > Chordata > Actinopteri > Polynemidae > Polydactylus > Polydactylus sextarius. The sequence continues at coordinate 3,404,673 of CM028915.1, forward strand.
GAAACCAGTTTTAAAAGAACCCCAGCCAGCTGGCACACACCATAAAATCCAGTCAAGACTCTGCAGAATTAGGCTGCCAATCTGCTTGTTTCTTTGTGGTGAATATACTGTGTGTCAAAATGAAGTGGCAATGATTTACTGATGTGGGAATATAAGCAGCAACTTTAAAGTCTCCACTGAAAATGTAAATTGAGTCGTAATGGAGCTTCAGAGGTTTTAACAGGGGAACAGAATTAATTTAGAGCATCTTTGGTTTTGTGGAGCTTTTTAGGGCAAAAGAAAGAAATCTCGTCATCTTGGGACCCTTCAAAGGAATCTCCTTGTTGAATTGCATGGATTAAACATGACTTAACCCCATCCCCAGTGTCTTTGTGTCTGCACTGCACTGACGTGTGTGCTAAACAGGCTAAAGTGAGGAATTTGCAAGAGGACAAAATGTCCTTCACTTCAAGCTCAAGCCTGCCCACCCTCTCCTTTCCTCTCTCAGTTGTTCCTCTTCATCCATCATGAGCCCCAGAGCTGAGGCAGGTGCTTTCACTAAACCTCCCTTATGAGTTCTCCCCCGCCACTGCCACCGCCTCCTCTATTTCTCCCTACAACCTTCTCTTTCTCTTCCTTCATTTCTGTCTCCATATCTCCCTGCTCTCCCCTACTGAAGAGAATCATCAATTCCCCTTTCACATCTGCAGGAATCTTAATTGTATATTGTCAAATGGGGACTTTTTTATCCGGCAAGGGAAGTGATCTAGATCAGCTCGAGGCACTTGCAACACATGAAAATAATACAGATGCACATGCAAACACACACAACATTATAGATGGAAAGCTTGTTTATAGAAGTTCCCAGAGAGACGAAGCAGACTGGAGACCTCTAAGGAGATAGGGTATGGAAGCTCTGTGATATCATGGCTTTCTGTGCCTTCTCTGTTTCACTAGCTGCAGGGATGGAGAAGAAATGTGACTATCTGCTGGTCCATTTTCAACCTTTCTAAAAGGAGCGAAGACACGCAAATATGATCTGCCGAATCTACACTCAGCAGACCGCAATCATGACACGTTAGTACGGGCCAGAGCTCTACATCCTACATGGGGGAGAGGGAACAAAGAGTCCCATTGATTGACTGTGCTGCAACAAGACAAGACAATGACTCCTTTTAGCAACAGAGGCTGGCAGCACTGGGCAGAATCCCACCAATGTTCCCTGGGAACTTGGAAAACAAAGACTTGGACAGACAGAGGGTGGGAGGGTCAATAAACTGGGTTGACCCATCTTCAATGCAAGCTCTGTACCTCCAGCACATAACAAGTCACATCACAAAGCAGTAAGATGGCACATACATGACTGGACATATTCACACTAACACTGAACTGTTGCATAATTGATATTACAGCAGTGTTAGCATTTAACGGAGACCGTCAATATGTTCTTTCACATCACATAGAGTGCCAGTTCACACACCACTTCCCGATGAGCCTTGCTTAGTTAGCAAACTTGTTGCCAGTGAACAGATGTAAATATAGGACACTGACGTTAAACCCTCACAGGGACAGTTACAGCAGCCTGGCTCCACCACCCAAAAAAAGTTCCTCCTGTATTGCAGACTCAATTGAGCATCCATTCTTTCCATGGGAGCATTTATAAAGCTGCTGACTGAAACATTAGAGGGATGGATAGCAGAGTGGAGGCTAAAAATGTGCCCTGCAGTGATGTAAATGATTTTACACAGGTGACAGGCATGGAGCCCTTCAGGCCACGTATGGTGTCTGCTCACTTGTAAACCGGTAAAAGTTGGCATGTCTGGTTAACTGGCTCACTACAATGAGCTGATAATATCTAGGGACGGTGTAATTTCATACAGGAAAATCGATAGCCGGAGGCTAGGGATGAAAGGCCCAAATTTATCCACCTCTGTCTGGAATTGCCTCAAAAATTACAGCGGTAAATCTGTCATTGATATCAGTGAAAGCTGCATGTGTGCCATACTGGAGAGGAAAGCTTCATGGGCGTAGCAACAGTATCTAATGGAGGTACAGTGATCAGACATTTGGAAATACTAGTGGAAACGTTACAGACTGTTTTAGCCACACAGATACTTTTAGGAGTGACATTTCAGGATATCCAAGGACAATTGTGAATGTAAAATGAGATAAAAGAAATATTCATTTAACACACATGCTGGGAGGTAAGCTCTGCATTTGCTGATAAACTGATTTACAGCAATATGACGAAGAAAAAGGAAAAAGGATTTTCTCCCTGAAAAGCCAAACCAAGATTTACAGTTTCATCTGGTTCTACTCACACACACCAAAGGGTCTTGTGAATATCATATGAAAAGGCAGGAGTTATCTCCTAAAGTGCTGCTGGCCTACTTCCCTTATTAAGGGGATTCCTCTGGATGCCTCAGCCATGATGTTCCTGTTCCACCATCTGCCTAGCCTGCAACACAGAGTTTATTATGGCGCTGACAGTCCTGCGAATTGTGACCCTTAATGAAATTGTAGAGCAATATGTAAGCTCTGATCCGCTTAGGGGGCTGTTGAGGTCTTTCTCCCTGCTGCCGTGGCGGGAAAGAGCTGGAGAACCAGAGCAGTGGGAGCCTAGCTGGAACCATATGAAGGGATAAACACTGATGTCAAGCCACCACTGATTCAATAAGGGGGGACTCCAGGGCTGCTCTGCTAGGCTTTTACAATAACAACATATTCACATTAATACTATGTGATTTCATTACTGAACTGTTAAGTGATTCCTGGACATTTCTTTTGCTGAAAACCTCAATGCAGTGACGGGGAGCAGTGAGTTGGCAACATGCTGGAATCAAGACTGATGGCTTTTATTAAGATAAATGTTTTTTACTCTTTCACTGCATCGCGCCAAGGAGAGGATGAGTAGAGTTAAGATTTATTCGCTAGACTTCTGCTAATGCAGAGCAACACAGACAGTGACTCTGACTCTGTCTCATTTTGTTCCTTTCTTGCAGTTTCATTACGCCGCAGACACGAGCTCCAACAGCTGAGTGTTTTATTCTGGGTCATGCTCTAACTGGTCGTTTCACAGGACGCTAATGAGAGAAACTGATAATAGCTGGTCTGTAGTTTAGAGCACGATTCAAGCCATTTAGCAAAACTAGCTCTGTTTTGTGTTCAATGTGTGTGGAAGGACGGGTTCTATCTATAAATACACATGCTAACCCAATTATAGGTGGAGTAGAGTCATCTGTGATTTAGTCTGTTTGAAGCAGGCCAAAAAAAATCCCCTTGAGTAGACTGGGTGGGGCTCGGCAGTACTCTGAAAACAATTAAAGCTGGATACAGTCAAAAAGAAACCCATGTTCCTGAAGATTGTGATTTATAAATGCTTTTAAACTTGTGGCTGTTGTGCATTTTGCTCTGAAAGCATTTAAATTACTATATTTCAATATGAAGTAATACATGCTACATGTGGCTAGAAGATGAATATCAAGTTACAAGAACAAAATGATGTGTGAGTGGACGATGCAGTCACCTAGGCCATATTTTGTGCTGCTCATGTATGTCCACATGCTTGCTGTACATGCTGAACATGGTATGAATCCAAAAGCGTCTCTGACTACACAGAAAAACCACCTAGCTCTATGGCCGAGTGCACACGTGCATCCTTTTCATCTGGTCTCTGAAGGTTTGTATGAATCCTGGATATGTGTCTTTTTTTCCACCTGCCATCATATTTTCCAAATGATACTGAAACAATAGAAGGAAAGACAATACATACCTTTTCATTTTCTGGAAGGAATAGTTTGACATTTTGGCAGATACCTTTCTCATGTCAGTATGGTAAATGTGTAACCGGTGGAGAAATAATCAAGTGTTTATAGCTATAACCCCCTGCTGTCGCTTAAACTTTGCTTTACATCTAACGCTTGCAGCAGTCACAGCTGGATGTACTTCATATACACTTGACCACTGCGACTTTCAGCAGCACAATTTTGCTCATGTTAATGTTTATACTGCCTTTGACCTCGTTGTCACATGTTGTGATTTGTGATCTGCACTAACCAACACGCTCCCAGCCCCTTCAGCCTCCCTCATTATCACAGCACCTGGCTCGAAGCATAGACCCTGTAACACCAGTCACATCCATTCATCTGACCCACATTCCTCTGATTGTATATGCTTTTTCAGCACTTGCAATTAACACAGTTATGTAAATATTTGCATGTAGGCACTGACCATTAAATTTGCAGTTAGCCAGTGATCAGCAAGTGTTTTAGTCAAGAGCATCCTGCTGGTATTCCCCTCACATTGCCCCCGTCATCTGCACTAGAACTGTCCTGGTTTTAAGCCAGAGAGCAAGACCTCACACACTACAAACCCAAATTAAAGCACCAAGACCCTGGTTCACATTCAGGCAGCCATTAGGACTCCGGGCATGATGGGCAAACATCCCCACTCAACCAAAATAGAGCTCTGCTTCCTACTAATCCCAGATGAACAGGTGCTTCTATTTAAAGGACCAAATCCTCTCCAATCCACCCCCTGGAATCCCAGCCCTTTTCTCCTCTCCCACTCTCTACTGTAAGTCTGTTTTTTCCCCAACATTTCTTCCTCTCTGTCTTTGTGCCTCTAGTGGATTATGGGCAGAGAAACAAAAGCACTGAGCCCTGAATGAGCAGTGGAAATGTGCAGGAGGAAAAACATTTAAGAAAGCTTTCCCCACCCTTCCCCCCGAGAGAGTACCACAGTGTTTGAGTCCACATACTATTTTCAAAGACAACAGTAACCTGCCACTTCAATTTATCCTAAAGATGATGGCTAAGATTAAATGGCCATGCCTTTAAATGTTTTAAAGGAACTATTTGTATGTTTTGCTGTTGCCACATATCTAACATTAACTTTAACAGATGTTGACCTACAAATCTGAAGTTAGCTAACCACCATCTTGTCACCATCTTTGCAATTCCCACTTTAGCACCTCTAAGCTCTCTGATTTGGTTAAGTTAATGTTTTGGTTTGGTGTAACAGCTCTCACCACATGTTGAAAAGACAAAGTTAGCAATTAGCTTGTGAACATAGCAGGAAAAAGAAAAAGACAAAAAAGACTAAAAAGACAAATTCTTGCCTCAGGAAGTGGTTGAGACCAAAACAGTGAATATTGATTTACTCTCTTGAAATAAACAGAAATATGACTCCAACTGCCAATTCTGTTGACTTTGGTAGCTGTTTGTTAATATGTTGCAAAAATGTGTTTGATTATTTTAAAAGACATACAGCACTGAATCAAGCTCAAGCTCAGCCTTGTTAATGAGCAGCCTGATGTCAGTGTCTCGGCCTGTGTGTCAGTAATAGATTTTTTTACTCCTAAACAATAAATATTCTCAATGGACTGATTTTATATCAACCCTCCTGCCCCCTCTCCACTTCTATTGCTATTGTATGAGACAGAGTCATTAATAATCTGGACAGTGAAGAGTAGAGATTTCCTTGATCCCAGACTGAGGCAACATCTTAGGAAAGTTCATACAGAGTGCTGAGGCAACATGGATGAAAGGGGGATTGGATAGGAGGAGAGGAGGTGGAAGGAGAGATGGGGGAGGTAAAAGGTTTACTTTACACTCTCCTCTGTTTTCTTTGACCTCCAGACCTCTTGAAAAACTGAGGCCCAACAGGCAGCCCAACACCTGGCGTACCCTGAGTGACGGGACAATATGGTGTGAATCTGGTTTTGACAGCAGCCACAAGACAGATTGATCACACTCCTTGAGCGCTGGCTGGATCATCGCTGTAAAAGCACAGTACGACAAAACAAAGCTCTCATGAAAGCAGCCGTGTTTGAGCACTGCTAATTATAATTTTCCCCCTGGGCCAAGAACTAATTTGCCTCATTTTCAATACCACCAAATTTCCCTTATCATTCTGACAGAATGGCTGAGGGCACTGTTTGAAAAGATGTAATGAAAACAATTTCTTCTAAGAACCAGTGGGGTCTGGATTCAGCCTTGAAAAATGCAGAGAGAGTAATCTTAATCCTTTCACTGCTATCACCGTAAGTTTGTGGGGGAGCGAGGGAGCACACAGACATGAATTCTATTGTAGCGGTCCAAACATGTTACGTTGTTAAAGGTGGAATAAGGTTGACAGGCCCCTGGGGCTAGTCTGAGGAGCCAGCTATTCACACAAGCACAATCGCGACCTTTTTAAATATGAATTTCGTGTGGCCTGTGTAGTCTTAGCTTTTGTTGCAGACACAGCGTGTCATGCATGGACAGCATCAGCTCAGCAATATTCTAAAAGAAGAAAAAGGCTGGAGGTATCTTAGTGTGGGACAGTGTTCCTAGTCCTGTTTTTTTTTTTTCCTTTTCTGACCTGGTGAGTTCAAGAGCAGGACACTACACAATGAGGCTGAAATTATTCCAAAACTATACTAATACTAAAATAGTAATGTTTCAAATGAAATGCATGAACCAGATAATGCACCAAATAAAAACTTGCTTCTATTGGTATTTATTCGTTTAAAAAAGATGACTTTAATACAAGTCAAATGAGAGCAAACACCAGATAAATCATTTAAACAGCATGACAAGAAACAGTGTAACACTGTCAGCAAAGACACACTGAGGCTGTATGCACTCATGGTTCCATGACGCACAGTTAATAAAATCATCCTTTTAACTCCAGTCAAACCATTGAAGAGACCATCTGGGAGGGAAAAACTGGGAGCTATTAAAACTATTAAATCCATCCCAAATATCGCTGAGATCCAAATAAACTGAATCTAATCAGTGGGAGAGAGTGTGTCGCTGTTCACTTCGTGACTTGGCTGCAGTCACTCAACACCTTGTGCCCACACACTCTCCTAGTGCTGGATCTCTGTGGAGAAAAAAAAGGTGGCAAGGCGGAGAGGAAACGGACACGGCAGTGACTCCAGTGACATGAAGCTCCAGTTGGGACGTGGAAGGGTGGACAGACAGACTGTGACTGGGTATTTGCAGGTGTGCTGAGACTCCTACATGAAGGTGTGGAACAAATCTGTGGCTTCACCAAATGACACTGGATCTAAGCTGAACCTGCCTTACAAGTCAGGCAGCTTTATCATAGGGCCTTTCCAGAAGCATTTTGAATCAGCCAATCATACAAATCTTTCACATTTATTTCAATTTAGTTGAACCTTCAAGGGCAAATTTGTGCCATTGACCAATACCAGACGGTCTTAACACAGAGGAATGGAGGTTGTACGTCTCTTGAATTAAGTGTTTGACCTTACTGTCCTGGTAGAGGACATGTGTTAAGTGACAGTAATCTAGATCATTTGGATATAATTCATCAATTGTGACAGACCATGCACTTGCACGTACCCATAGCATGCTAACAGCGATCCATCAACTATCCCTACTACCAGTCACCAGTTTCTAGCATCATGTTTTTCTAAGATTGTGAGGGTGAACTCTGTTTTGTCAGTGGACTCTACTTCATCACCTCACTAGCACCAGTACTGTCTCTTGGTATAAAACAATACATCTTACTTCCCTCTTCAAATTTTTATCAAGTTTTTTCAGTCTGAGAAAACCTGATAAAACCTTGTTCTGTGCATTCATAACCTATGACTGGTTGCACACAAAAGAATGCTGCTTGATATACATCACTATAAGAAAAATAAATCATTATGGAGTCATAACTGTGAAATTGTGGACTCCAGATACAATCTTTTCTATGAGGAGCTGTTCGATCCAATATTAACGGTTTTATTATTGCTATATTTGCATGTGTGCTGTTAGCAGAAACATGCAAATACAAAATGGGAGAAATTGTGAGGGAAAATAAACAAAAATTTAAAGCAGACACAGATGACACCTAATTTAAATTGTGCTCTGCGCACAAGGGATGAGTGCACCTTTTCATAATATTTCCTGTTGCTTCTCTTTGTTTGCATTTGCAGATAATTCATAAGATTAAACAGACTGTCAAATGACATTTAAATCCAAGCGCATTAGTTTGCTGAGTCAATATTTTAAGAGAAAGTAATAACAGTAAACGAAGGCAATAAAAGACTAAATGAGCTGCAGCTAATGTGGGATACATTAGCTGTTTTTCTGATGTTCTGTAATATACATGAATCGCACGCTAACTTCATGCAGACGAATTCAAAACATCTGAGGCTCAGCTGACAGGCCTGCATCGATACATTACTCTGCTTTAGTTGGTATCAACCTGAAATTACAGTGCTGCTTTTAATGTGATGACTCAGATCCATGCAAATCTGCCCACCAGGCTTCAGACAGACTGATGCACTTATTGTGACTGCTACATCAGGCCTGACACCATGAGCATGTCCCATGACACTCAAATCAGAAGGCCGGTTCTCTGATGTGAAGCTGAGCCAGAACCGACTGGACATGTAAGCAGTGTGGTTTTATAAACGGGACAACGCAAAGAATTTTTTGGAAATCAAAGAAAGTTTTTGCATCATTTGCAACAAATATAACAAACAGAATTAAAATCGGGTACTTCTCTCTGTGAACTCACGACGAGCTGTTTCACACGACCCACTTCAGTACAACAGGATGCAGAGGGCATTATCTGATCCCACTTCCAAAGAAATCATTCTCTGAGCCAAAACTTTCACTCACTCCCCTGTTCTTGGCAGATATAAGGTCAGGCACGAGCAGAATTTCCTTCAGTGAATAAAATGTTCAACTCTGCTCTGTGCTTGACTACTCCCTCACATGCTCTCTCTTTCCTGCATTAATGCAGCCATGACCCCACCTTGCTTAGATTTCCTCCCTGCTAGAAAGAAAAGACTCTGACTGTGTCTTGGTATTATCATGTTAGTCAGTGATCACCTGAAATCACATTTCACTACTCCATCTATTCTGATATTTCCATGTGTTTACACTCACTTCCATTTCTTCCTTGTAAGAGCATCAGCTCATGACCTTAAATGTTTAAAGGTGACAGAGAATAGTTGAACGGGGTTTTGATCCTTGTCCTGTGATGTGACATATACACAATAAAATGTTGGTTGGATGTATAATGCCTCAGAAGTTTCATAAAAACCTCTCTTAGAAAGTTATTTTAGGGTGGGGGATTTTAAATGTGTAGTTTTGCACCTATTTGGCATCTTTTCTCTTTATTGGTAACCTCATTATGAAATGCAAGCACTTGACACTGATTGGCTCCTTCACTGTCACTCAAATGAATGTAACTTCGCTGGTTTCTGAACACAGACAGACCGTCTTTTTTACAGCTAATCACCTTTGAAGGGGAGGGAATGTGATCAGAGTGGAGGGGCGGTGAGATACATTTTAAGTCACAAACAACCATTTTTTTTTTTTTTGTTTGTTTTTAATTGACCCATTTTCTAGCAGACATTTCTAAAAGAGGAATTTCTATGAAAAGGAGATGTTCAGAATTTCTAGCACTTTTCACATGTTCCTGAATGTGGGTGGACTAATGTTCTTCAACAAAGACGAGGTTTTGATTCTGTCACCTTTAAGGGAAAGCCAAACAGTTTATTTGGCTTGAACCTCAACCCTACTGGCACCACATGCGAGAATTCAAATCATTTTCCAGCAAATTTTAACAGATTGAATCACTAAAGAGGTTCCTTGAAGTGAAATATTTGCTTCTCTGAGGAAGGCTGAGCTTTTGGCTTCATATCATTTGTTGATGACTTGTAGCGAGTGCTATGAACACATGGCATATTGATGGGAATGTAAAAATCCTCCTTTAGCATAACAAAAATAAATAAATATAATCATAAAACTGCATCTGCCACAGTAAAGCAGCTTTTCAGAGGGTTTAAAAATGACTAGGAGATTCAATTCTCATTCAATTTGTGCTGGTGGCAGACAGCCAGCTGGAGTGGAGACTTCACAGTGTGTCTCATATAGCTAGTTAAGAGAGCTGGTGGTGGTCTGTGTATGTTGGGGGTGTTACTCGCTGCTCACAAGTTGCTCTCTGTGAAGGAGAGAGAAATGTCATATGATTGGAAGCCTTTGAAACGGGAATACTCTTGATGTGTATCTACTACCTGGCTGGGCTATAAATAAAACAATGTTGAAACAACTTATCGTTCCACTTTTCAAGCCAACAAAGATTTAATTAGAGGATTATTTTTCTTGTTTACTGGCCTTCTATTGTAGCGTTCAGTGGTTTTCTGACAGTCACTGAGGAGTGGGGATGGTGGTGAGGGCTCAGTCTCATTCTGTCTCTACAGAGAAAAGTAGCAGAGTGGGGTATTAATTGTTCCACTGTCAGCCACAGGCACGCATCTCATCCCTGAACCATTAATCATAAAGTGAGAGGCGGGCAGAGGGTGCGGGGCCAAAATCACATATGCATGAAGGCAATTTGTAACACCAGGAATCTGATAAGAAAAGGCTCATTTTGATTCCCATGGTGTGAACAGTGGATCAGCTCAGCAGAGTAAAATCCCCTTTTGTTTGTTTCTTGTAGATCCTCAGGGAGCCAACACCTTGCTCATCAGTCCATTTCAGACTAACTAGCAGGAAGGGTTTACAGTAAACACACGTATGTGAAAGAAGGACCTCATTAAAAATGACCACAGACAGAGAGAGGTCTGTCTCTCACCGTGCAACAATGTGGCCTCTCTTTCTCCTTCCACATAACCTCCCTGGAGTCTGGATTACAACCAGCGCCGGTCTCTCCTGAGCCATGAATAAAACGAACGCTTCATGAGTCAGAACCTTTTACATCCACACCTATTCACGAGAAGAGAAAAGCAGCCGTTACTGGGTGCAGTCTCCACCTCCCTCCCTCAGTTCAATGAATGAATGAAAGGAGGCTCTATTGAGCCTGGATGGTCTGTTGCTTCAACCCACAGTGGAAAATATGACGACCCAGCAGCAGGTAGGAGAAAGGAGGCTTCTGGGATAGCATGGGTGAGAGGTCCAACTACTAAGGCTACAACTACACACACACACAGCCGTTTGTATGTGTTGGCAGATGTTTAAGTGACAGCTATAACCAGGGTGAGTTGGAGGTTCAAGGTTAAGGGTTCAGCTTTGTCTTAAGATTGAGTGATTGCTGTTTGAGCTCAGGCAACAGAGCACATGTGCAAATTAGAAACAGTGTTTCCATGTTCTGAAAATGAGAACCACTGTAAACCTATTGTGCATTCAAATCCAGACTGTGCATCTAGAGTTTTCAGTGCTCATGAATATGAGCTGCAGTTCAGCCTGAGTTCATCTGGTTCACTGTAATGTTCATTTATGAATCTACAGGAGAATATTAGCATTTATTTGACTTGTGTTTCTGTTAACCTGGCACTTTATTTAATCTCTACATTTTGTCTCTAAGTGCTCTGCTATGTTCACCAGCTTGTCACTAACTGTGTGTGTCTGTTGTTTGGTGCTGTGCAGGTAGGGTACAGTAGAGGTTTAGAGCTTCTTCCTTGTTGAAAACAGCTCCGTGCTGCAGCTGAAAACAAAGCTGTACGAGCAGTGACAGGGAACTAAAACAGTGAAGTTACAGGCCAGATACAAACAATGAGCTAAAACTGCCAAGAGGAGCTTAAGATTCAGGTGGTGAATCTGTAGATGCTGTTCACCTGCTGTTTTAAAACAAAAACACCAGTTATGACCACATTAAAATGAGCAAAGACTGGAAAACAGTCATAAAGACTAAACAATAAGATGCCAGTTGCAGAAGCAGCAGCTGTTGCACAAGCTGTTATAGCAGATCCAGAGTCAGTTTCCCACAATATATTCATGACTGAAACCAATGAACCTCTCTCTTGTTTTATGTGTGAGGTCAGATACCAGCAGCATCATGAGGCATCTTACTGCATCACTGTACGTCACTGCTCCACACAAAGATTACATTTATAATAACTACTGCACCACACCACAAATAACCACATCAGAGTAAGTCTTCCGACTGAGTGGCATGAGCTGAGCAATGTATCTCCTGCTGGACTATTTAGTGAAATTACACCACATGGAAATCAGCCCCCCCCTCCTAGACGGCAGAGCCCTGTTGTCAAAAGGTCAGCACACCGTCCTCCTCCCATGCTTTGACCTCATCAGGGATGTGCCAGTCATTCATATCAAACACACTTGATATTTCTGTTGATGTGTGTACAGTGTCAGCAGCTGAATGAGCCATATTGTTGTCTGGCGGCTGCCTGGCATGAGGAGAACAAAGGTCATGTCTCAGAACACAGACATTTCGTAAAACAAACCACAAAAATTCTCCAAAATGTCCCAGTAATGACAAAAACAAATTACTTGGTGAGGAAACTGCCATTTTTTTTTTACCTTCTCTTCCACTTTATTATGAATGCAGTGCTACAAACCAGAGAATCAATAGAAGGTATTAACATAGCGTTCATTGCAACAATTGCAGATAATGAATAGCTACAGTGCAGGGCTCTGGTGTGAGCAGTAGCTGTGATTACTTGCAGCTTCAAGGCAAACACACGGCGCCTCGGCTCATTTTCTGAGCTCCTTCCATCCTCCCTCTCCTCTTTCCGCCAACCTACACAGAATTTATTTATTTGTTTTGTTTTCTTTTTCTTTTTTTTTTTTGCCAGTGGGTGAGAGAACATTTGTCCATTTAAACGAGCAGGACTTCAAGTGACCTCAAATGTCTCACTCCTCTACAGTGAAATAGCTCTTTGGTCAGAGAGCATGGTGACATTTGAGCTGGAGGACTATGGCAATTATAAGAAAACATTTTCCACAAAAAAAGAACAACCCACGTACAGAAACTCTGGGTCTGAGCATCATTTCTAACAAACATTTAACTTTAAAATAAGTAACTGATTTGTTTAGAATAGGTCCCATAACCTCAACACTGTTTGCTAAAAAATGACATACATTCAGATAATTAAATGTATGTTATCAGCAGAAATACAGCATCAGTTGGGTGCGGCTTCACTTGAAATGTGCCGTTTGTTCCCTATAAAACACATTTTGATTGAATCGTAATGATATTGTTATAATTTCACCTAAAGGCTGGCTGTGATGCTTTTTAAAGAGCAAAACAAAACAACAAAACCCAAGCATTTAGCAAACAATGATGAACTGCAACCCACTGCATTCATCTTAATCACTACATCAACATGGCTACCATCCTCTAACATTATTTAGGAGTGATTTATATAATCTAGTGGCCGACATCTTCTATTATTATTCATCTCTCCCCGTAACAGTCACACCATCCATCCTTCCTAACCATACAAAACAAATTACTTTTCAGAGGTAGTGGAAAAGACAAGATGACAGGTTTTGAATCCCCTCCTGTCTTCAACTACCAATCTAACATTAAAGAAACCTGTCAGCTTGTGACTATAAACTGGTCTTTTTTTCCAAAGCCGTCGCTTCATTTAACATACAGCCCGGTCTTGTTGTAACCATGCAGAACAAAGTCAGATACAGTTTTCCATTGAAGGCTGTGAAATATTTATAGCTGCCAAATGTAAGAGGAACTCATTCTATCTAAGTCACAGCGCTAACATGCCATTTAGCAATATGTAACCAACACACATTCAGGTGCCTGTGTTCTGTGAAAACACTACTATATGATGCTCTGCATATATTTAAATATGTACTGTAGCAGCGCTAGTGCCAGAATGATGGAGAATGATCTGTGAATGATCTCATTGTCAATACTTAGAGCTTAACATTGATTGATGTTGGTAATGTGACCGAGAACAGGTCAATAATCCTAAAATTATTAGATACAGATGACACTGTGAGGCCTAAGTTGTCTTAATCTGCTGCGGTCTCTGTAGAGGTATCATTAACACACGTTAAGTCGGTGGATGTTTTCCACAGGGTGAAACTTTGAGTACTTGAGTCTCCCATCCTAAGCTGACACATACCTTCCAGATTTAAGAATTTTAGCTGCTAGACATTAAACAACTTGTAAAAGTTGACACTGATATGTGAATAATGTGAATATGTATAGTAGAATTGTATTTTTTTCAAACATAATTTACAACAATTCCAGTTTATATCATTATTTAACATCAAATTCACACTAAGATATACTATGTTCTCTCAGGATAAATGGATCATGTAGCTAGTGAGTCCTGTCCTTTGATTTAATCAACTATGCAACAGTTTACTCACATCAGTTATAATTAGTTGGTGTAAACAATCAGTAATCTCTACATAAGGACTAGTTTGCGTGCTGCAGCTTGTTTTAATTTAATGATGCATAAATATCCACTTAGTGAACACTCACACAGTCACTAAGCCAAATTTCAACAGCTGCTGCTCCTGCAGCTCCAGTTGCTGTTCAGTATATCGGGTAAGCACAAATGCACACATATAAATACTTGTACTATCTTTGTGACGATACTCACCGACATAAAGTGCTCCCTAGGCCCTCACCCTAACCGTCATCATCACAACTAAATGTCAAACTCCAAGCTTTACCCTAAATCCTAACCTGAGAAGGACTGGACACAATGTCCTAACTCTGTTCAGTCCATAACTCAAACTTGTCCTCACAAAGATAGAAGAATAAGTGTACACATACACTCAGTAGAGCCTGGTGGTGCTGCATGGTTTCAAGGTGAAACTAGACTCAGGACTATCTGATTAAAATGCTGAAAACTAACGGTGATGCATTGCTTTTATGCTGCCACAGATAGAGTTTCCATTATTCCTGAAGTCACCCATTCTAAATATGTGTGTTCCCTGATGAAGGCACTTTGGATAAAAGCAGTACATTACAGCACTGGGAGTGTGCGCCCACATATTTGGTATGGGTGGCTCCAGAAATACGCTTTGGATAAAAGCATCCATTAAATAGCAGATAATATTATATAAAGCAGCCGAATGTGCTGATACAATGGGCAGTAAGAGGAATGTAATCAGTGTGCTGTGATTATGTGGAGACAGGCGTGCTATCCTGCACGGATTAGCCAGGCAACACTAGCCCGTGCATTCACTGTCACCTTGCCATGACTTCACACCTTTTTATAGCCATGACGGGTCACAGTTCACACAAACACACACACACACACACACACACAGCTGCACAGTGAAAAAACCATAACAAGCTCAGCTTAGTTGAGCATCTTTGCCTCAGCTAGCAGCTGTATTGTGTGCTTTGTGTGTGTGTGTTTGTTCTGTCTATTCAAGCTGTCGGGTCTCATGGTGGCAAGGATGTCAGTGCATCTTTGTATTAAAAAGCCTATATATGGGCTTTGGCACAAAGCGAATGGTTTTCTGTGTATCTTCTTAACGCTGACTCTGCTTCTCTGCCTGCCTCACAGCTCACCTCTGCCCTGTGGGGTCAGTCTAATAAAACACGCACAACCTCACGTCAACAATGCTATACAAGAGGGGTGTTTGTATGTCACTGTTTCCACCCTGCTGACATTCAAACTAATAATGCTGTGGCAATTTTGTGCTGAAACGGCTGACTTGACAAAACACTGGCGAGAGACGTTAAACAGGTGTCATCACTTCAATGTCTCTGCATTATTAAATGAAGTGCTGTGGATATAAAGGACACTGTGGTACTTTCAGTTTAAAAGTCTTCCAATTAGCGGGTGCAAGCATGTTAATAGGAATCAATTAGCTATTTCAAAAGCAACAGTCATTTAAATGCAACATTACCAGGCTACAATAAAGACTCAATAAAATGATTTGAAACCCATCCAATGTCATTATTTCAAATGGGCTGAGCATACAACACTGGAAATAAAATCTATTATGTAGCAGCAACAAGGGTTATCATTCCAGCTGAACGCCTGCTACCAGGTTTTAGTTTCCTACACGGCGAAACTGTAATTGTCGTGGCAATCTCTTTGCGTTTGTTTATGCATTCTGTTTAACCCCGTATCAGCAAAGCTAATTTCCTCTGCATGACATCAAAGATTTCGACTGCCGTTTTGTGCCCACTAGCAGGGAAGAGCTGTTGGCTGTGCAGCAACATCATTTTACTCCTGCAGAGGAATATGGGACCAAATGTTACAACTACCTGCTGCATTTTCAGCCCATCATCACACCAAAGCTAAAGCCGAGCTTTGTGACTCAGTTTGATAGAGACACGGCCGACCAGTGGGTTGACATTTTACTGTTACGAAACCTGCTTTGTAGAGCAGTGTCCAGTTTCTCCTGCTGCCACCGTTTTTCCAGTACATTTAATGTATTCATGATAATCAGACACTGTTGCCACTGTGTCTTTTTAAATATATGAAAATACATACGCATGAGTTTCGTCAGTTGTGTGTGTGGGTGCGTGAGCATGATGTGTTTTATCCAGTATGGTTATCTCTCCCTAAGGCTGGACAGAAGCCTCCCACTGAGCTTCACCAGCTGATACGGTGCTACACCTGATACGTTGTACTGGCCACATAGGAAACACTATCCTACCATTGCAAACTGACTGCAGACGCATCCAAAACAACTAAAAATAATACTTAAACACAAGAACTGGACACAAGGTTATTGTAAACCGCTAAATTTAATAATTTAGCTATGTCCATCTTAAAACCAGTGATTTCACTCACATATTCTAAGGGGAAAACTAGCAGCATCCTCAAATACTCAAATGTATTCTTTATATCCATATTTTACTGACAGGCTACTTTAGCCTAGCTTTCGCACCGAGCTTCAGTATAGTGAAACTTCAGCTTCACTATATAACTACACATACGTCACATGGCTAATACTGTTTCCTACTTAAAAAAAATATAGGCTACATTTGGTTAATATTGTAACAGATATTAGGTGATAATGCAGAGAAATTCCAGTTTCAAGCTCTGAAATACTGTAATCATTTGAAATAAATTTGCATAATAAAATGCAGATGACAGGTGTGGTTGTGGGCACCATGCAACCACCTGCATAGTGGTCTCTGGAAGGAAGACGAACCTCCAGCAGCACCCTGATCCTCTTCTCCTGAGTCAGTATCCAGTGTTGGGGCTGGGCCCTTGCCAGCTGTGGCATAATGCAAGCCTCATTAGGTCCTGGCATCAAAGAGATTGGCAGCACCCATGCAACAGAGTGTCGCTAAGACCCTCCATTTCCTCTGAAACACAGCAGGTGTAAGACGAGAACAAGAAACCTATCTCCATTACAGCCTAATGAGGAAGTCTGCCATATTCAGACTTATTCAAACTGTGCTGTGTCACAGCCTCTTAAATAGAAATAGAAATGTCTTTATTTGACATGAATCAGCCTCAGCATCCCAGAATCAATACTTTACTTTTATTTTTAGTCAAGTCCATGATGACTCAGGACCCAGAAATGACATTTATACCAGACTGGTACAGAGAGAGAAGTTTGAAGCTGGTTGAAAATATGTGACTTAGAGTTGACTGATCAGCTACTTGTCATTATTTACCTTCAGTCACAACAATGATAGTTGGTGAAGTATTGTTCCTAAGTAAGTTTTATGGGTATATTAGGTTTAATTGTTATTATGTATATTTTTAATTATTGGACAGTTCATGTGAAAAGACTGAGATGAATTGACTACTTATGCTGCCTGTGTGGTCAGAGCTTAATATAGCTTATTCCTCTGTCCACTAAGCTCCACTGTTGTCATAAAACTATTAAAGTTGAGCCACACTGTTATATTGGACAACATGTATTTTCATTAAGACTGATATAACGTTGTCCTGGTGCCATGCACTAAATAAAAATTAACCCACAGCTAAAAAATAGTCCCCTATCAACATATCCTCGACTGTTCCAGGAAAAGAATGAACCTTCGATGAATTAAACTGTACTTTTATGACCTGTTTTTTAAAGGGTAGTAGAAAGTTTCAGCAGGAAGTAAGGAGCTGGGAACAGAGAGCATAGTTTGAACGTTTTGAAAAGTGAACCACAATATTGTTCCTTTTCTGTATTTTATTTCCTCTATGAAAAAAGTCCAACGTCAGCCTTATATTGTAGTGTTTAGAAGTAACATCTCAAATGTAAAAGCTAGCACTAAACCATGTAATAATATTCTGTCACTGGCCTAACTTAAAACAGAACAAGATTACTATGCACAGAAAAAACATCTCAACCTAAATGATGTGATTTCTGTTTGTAGCAAAACACTTGTAATACAGTCACATCAACTAATTATGCCCATCTGACTGAGACTGATCCGACCTCATTCTACATTATTAGATCAGAGTGTGTGCATCTCCAGGAGCACGAAGAGCACTCGTGATGCACAGGTGTCATCAGCAGAGTCACTTCCCCACTTAAGCCCCAGGCCCATCTGTTCCATTCATAGCCAATGGAGACAGGTCACAGCCACAGCCAGGCGTTACGAGTCAACTGATGATCACCAGGTGCTCAGACCTTATGCGACGAAGAACTCAGTGAATATCAAACGCAACAGCTCATGATATCGACAGGAAGTAAACGCCTCCATCAAGATGCTGACAAGCACAGAGAATATACATTATTCATTTATTCATGCTTGCAGTTTCCTGCCCCGAGCCAAGTACCTGATGATGTATTTGGCTGAAATGTTCAAGTGGAGAAAGAAAAAAAAAAAAAAAAAAAAAAAAGTTCATCAGAGCTGTTCTCTCTGTAACCTGTCCAGGCCATGTCCGGTTCTTGACATTTGTTTGTGCAAATGGTGCTGCTATAATAAATGTACTCTAGATACAGTGTGAAGATAAGAGCTGGCAGCCAGCCAGCTCAGAAAGCCCAGAAAGCAACTGCGATCCCAGAGTCTCGTAGACAAGTTCAACTAATTGCTCCCCGCAGCAACATTGATAGAAATGTGCAGATCTAAGCAATTTTTTTTTTCAAATACAGATATATTCTTGAGACAGAAAGAGTGGAACGAGGAGATCAGGGCTGAACATCACATACAACTACCTGTCCATAGATGCTGATTGACAACTACATGCTTTTTGGTCCTGTTACCAATTTCAATGAGAGAGCACAGTGCTCCAGTTACGGTGGGGGGGTGGGGGTTTAAAAATAGGACTCACTCAGTCACCACTTAGCCTGGCAACGTGGAGAGCAGATTGTAAATGAGCACAGTGAAGTGCTTGAATGGCAGTCCTTGTCGGTGGCTCTCTGGGCTCTGACACACACACACTGAATGTAAAGCAGTAGCGCACACTGTGAACGATTGAGCAGTAAACACACTTATCATGTATTAAGGGTCTGTGTGCAGGGCAGATAAGGACAACAGCAGTTCTGTTGCTCTGTAAGAGTGTGAGAAGAAATTATGCTACATTGCACGTTTCAACTGTTTCCGAATGCACTGATATTACAGTCTGAGTAAAAATCTTTGTTGCACTTCATCCTGTTACTTTTCTTCAGAGGGACACGTAGCGTAATCACGTAAAAGTGACCAAACACTGATTATAGCGTCTTAGAGGTGATGGTGGCATCTGATTTCAGTTCTCTCTAGTTATCACTTTCCTTTCTAACATAAAAACTTATGAAAGGTATTCCAAAACACTGACACATACAGTGCAGTCTCTATTTTATTTGCAAAACCAATATGGGATTTTTTTTCGCAATATTCATCATTTATTAAAGCCAGTTATTGATTAGTGGAGATTTATCATTTTATCTTTAACAACACAAGGTCATGTCACGGCCACAAATCTCTGCCTTCATGAACTTTTTCCATTGCAGTGTCTCTATATCAGAAAATAATTAGCTCCTGTTTTATGTATAGACCATTAGAGGGAAGATCAATAACCTTGCTCATTCAGCTTGTACTTCATTAAGCGTACACGAGGCATCACGGCGACACAGCTTGAAAAATGCGCTGGAACCACCAACGGGCTCCTTCCTACTGGACGATGCAGCGCTCTGACCCTGGATTTACACTGAATGCCGAACGCTTGTGTCTCTTGCGTCTGCACTCCATCCAATGCGTTTGCGGTCTGACAGCTGGCATCATAAGATCTTGTGAATTCACGTACAGTTTTGTGATACAAGATGTAGTTTTACATAGTGTCATCGGGGTAAAATAATGTCTGTAACCCTGGAATTCAGGTTCCACCTGTTATGACGTTTTCAAAGTGGAGTGCAGGTAAATATGATCAGCCGTGAACACGGTTTATTTTATTCTAAAAGTTAACCGGCTGTTTTATATTGTTTTTGTGCACGACTTTCTGCCCCGCATGATCTTCTGTGTGCCGAATTGCTGTGCTGTGGTCTGGCATCCGGCAAAAATAGACGGCTTGTGGATCGGCTGCACCTGGCTCCAGCACGCCAGATCAGACCCGCAGCCGTGTCGCAGTCAGTGTAAACACAACCATTGGCTATAATGGAAAGAATCAGACCCACGGCCGGATCGCAGACGCAACGCAAGCGTTCCGTATTCGGTGTTAATTGGGGGTGAGGGCTACAGGCACGTCTGCTTTACAACACAGCTCTGCTTCAGAAGCAGACAGGAGCACATGTCTTACTGCTCCTGCTAACTCCCCAGGCTCAGTCACACCGAATTTTGACCCCTGCGAGCTATGGAGATGTGATGATACAGAGATTATACTAACGAAACGGGTAAAAGTGTGGAGGGTCACAGTACATAGCACATTTCCTGCAGCCATGCCTGATGTCCCCGCTTGTTTTATACTTGTTAAAAAACAGAAGAGAAAGTTCACAGGGAATGTGAAATAAGGAAGTCTGTGTGGACATGCGGGCGCTAGGTCATGCCAGGCTACCAGGCAGATGGGAAGACGTGATCCAGCGTGTGACCCAGAGGGTGTATTAGCAGCACCAACCTGCTTCTCAGCTGCCTTTTGGCCTCAAGTTGCCCAATTCACATGGTAAGGTGCAGGCTGAGCTGATGTTCCTCTGCTGTCTACATACAGAGCTCAGATCAGTACCCAACTGTCAACAAAAGGAACATTTGATAAGATCAACGTTGCACAGTTTATAATGGTAGTTTCTGGGAAACTGTCTGTCCGAACAGACAGTAATGTGCTGTTTTGCTAAGGTACAATACAAATATGTGTAAATATGCTGCCATTCTTATCCTTCAATTTGATAGAACATGAGTGGAAAGTTTCATCTCACTGCCAAGAATCTAATTACATGAGAGCAATGTATGCTTGTATGGGTTGAAAATTGTCAACTTTACCAAAAGTAATGCAATTAAAGTCAATCCAAAATCCTGTCAAAACTGAACATATCAGTGACATATCACAGACATTACCCAACACCACCATACACCATGCTAACATGGCTTAAATTACACTTTTACAGTCTTCTCCCATGTGAGAAAGCCTCTTTCTGCCTGTTACCATAACAAATTATACATATCTAAGACTGTACAGACTGTAGACAGAGGCGACAGGCAAATTGGTTGAAGTCAACATGACTAACATCATAACAGGGCCCTGAAATTGCCAGACAGATGCTGTGATTTGTATTAGTGATGGTCTAAAAATATGTTTTGTGATATGTTTTCAGCAGGAGGCCGATGTGTTTTTCTTTCCAGTTCTCTCGTCTTCAGCCTCAACTCTTCATATCTGTGCCGGTGCTCTGTTGTCCCACCTGGCAGCGCACCTCAACCCGTGCCACACGAAAGCACGCTCGGCGGGCAGCTGTCGTCACATTCCCTGTCACCCACCCCCTGCTGAGAGGCAGACCTTTTTTCAGCCGCTCCAGACACAACAACTTAAAAGTCCTTGTCCCTCACCAGTCGTAGCTGAGCTGACGGTCTTTTTTTTCCTGGTTGAAATGTGACATTTGAGCTACGTTTGCATACGAACCACTTTGAGTCTTTACTTAGCTCTGGAACTGAGACAGCTGTACCCCTGCCACCTTGCACTATCCTGAAACAATTGTTTATGTCGTTGTTGCTTCCCGGAGCCAGGTGTAGATTCTGGCTGCTCAGCAGTTTCTTTGAAATTCCTGCTCCTCCTCTTCCTCCCCCTCTTTCAGGGAACCATTCATTTGGCCTTTCAATCAAAATCACTCAGACAACATTGTTGATGTAAGTTAAAGCTGATTTCTTGTAGCAAAAAAAAAAAAAAAAAAAAACTAAAAACACTAAGGCCAGTGCACAGACTGTAAAAATTACAGTTGGTAGAAGTACATACATGCAAGTCATTTTAAACAAATGCAAAACTTTCCAAGTGTCTCAACAAAACCATAAAGTAGAAGTTCTTCTTCAACCAGGAGAAAAAAAATATTTTGTTCTAAAAGTTAATGTGAGTCTCCTGGGAAGACATAAGATTCACTAATAACATTCGATGCATATTCTCAGTGGAGAGCTTCTCAGTTTGCCAGCATCCAGCGCATTAGTGCAGACAGAAATGTGCTTATGGGAACGGGGAACGAGGAACAAGGAAGATAAGAGCTGCAACCACAAATGATTTCATTAATACAGAGAAAGACAGGTTGTGCAAAGCAGGCTAAACCCACCGGCGCGTAGGGGAGCGACTTTAACCTCCAACAGTAACACGACAAAAACATTTCTCTTGTCACAAACTTAACACAGAAACATTCACAACATTAGGGAGTTTCCCAGATATGCATATTCTTATCATTGAACTTGTCAGCATAACATGCAGCATCCTGCTCTACATTTACACCATGGCGAAGACTTTAGGCAGATTAGAACTTCCAGAAAAGTGAATGACGCCGAGAGGAAAAAATGTAAACTGAAGCAATCTGACATCTTCACAAAACACATGGTAGAGGAGGATGTGCAGGATCAGAATGTGAAATGAATTAACGAGGGAAGTGAGTACAGAGCAGTGCACAGCCTTGTATGAAGATCAATAAAACAAACCAATTGATATTCACAGGTTATCCTGCCTAATATTCAGCGATGCTAAAAGCCAGTGGGCTTGTGGGAATACAGTAAAGTGGTACATTATAACTGCTGCATTATTAAACTTCTGTGGGTCGAATGAAACTGAAGTAAGAATTTTAGTCAGGGAGAAGGAAGAGATGTGTCCTGAGACACTGAGCTGAGTAAATATTTGACTGTAACTTCAACATGGTCCATCTGGAAGATGCGTGGTAAAATTGTGCTGCACATTTACACAACAATAACACACAACTGGAAACATAACAGGGATGGGCTGAGCATGTGTCTGTCCAGCTCTGGCATCAATCATCAAACTTTCAGCCACACCTTTATTTCTGTAATAAAGTCCCACATACAAGCAGGGTGACTCTGCTGTCAACAAGGAATACTATGAAAACAACTTGAGGGATCAAGTGGATTTGACCAGGTGGCTAATAGCTCCACAGAAGTTGAATTAGGACTTAAACAATTATTCAAACTGTTTTCTTCACATGCACCTGGTGGCAGTAGTAGTAAAGGGGGTGGGGTGCTGTGCAACAGATGTTAGGAACAACAAAGTCTGATCTTCATGTCAGTTCTGATCAAATGTGTTTAGGCTGCTGACTTAACTGGGTACATCCAGGTCACTGAAGCAGATCACTGTCATGTGTACATCGGATTAAGACTCCAGCTAAGATCCTAATTTCCAGTAACGTGGCACTGTTGAGTGGCACTGTGGTTCTTCCAGCATCAACAGTCACAGGCTCTGTTTTAACACCATTCATTTTGCCTCGGGTGTGTTGGAATTGTACACATTACACACGGCACAAGTTCGATATGTACAACGTCTCATCTTGGATTAAGTGTTTCATCGAAAGCCTCTGGGTTCCAACACGTTCACTCAGTTCCTCCAAGAGAAACAAATAAACAACATCCTTAGAGTGAAAGAGATGAAGCAGGATAATGCTTCTTCCTGGATCTTCCTTGACATTTCAGTCCCCTATGTTATTGTTGCCATCCCTGTTACAGCACGTGTAGTTTACGGTGATAACAGTGGCATCTCTACTGCACTGGAGCTTTAGTTTTGTCCCTTATTTGCAAGCTGTTTTGGATAAAAGCATCTCCTTAAAGACTAAATGTAAATTCAATTAACCATGAAATTGATGTGTGTGTTTGTTTTTGGATCATAAACTGAATAATGGGATAACCTGACTCACACTAGCACATCTGTCTTCATTACAGAAAATAAAATACTCATTACATACCTGTTAAAGAACCCAATTTTCTATCAGGTTACACGTCCCTTAGCCGATTCTAGTAGCTTTAGCAGCTTTAGCTATCAGGTTAGCAGCCTGGATAATGACCTGAACTTAGTTGAAAAGACAGTCTCTGACTTTTTAACGTTTGTTAATCTTAAAACAAAACTTTTCTAAAAGGGTTTAAAAAATTTACTTCATGGTTACCTGATGTGATAAAAATCTAAAGGTGAAGCTGCACATACAAGGTGAAGTTTCTTGTCATCATTGATGTATTAATATAACTGATTCTGTCTTCTGTTGCACTAATCTATGATTACAAATTATGTATTAGTTGTGAACAGGCCTTTTTATTTTACATATCCTGAATGACAACAACCAGTCCATTGTGTAGATACCAAGTACGGTCCTACTCTGGGCTGCGACTCACAACCCCAAACATGGAGTGGAGTCAGACGTGTTAGCCAGGAGGCTATAACACCCGTGGCTGCTAGCATCTGTCACAATATCTCTGAAGGTGTCAGGAGGTTTAAATACTGCACAGCACTGACCCAGCTGGTTACTGTCACGCTGATATCCAGCCCGCCATGTTTTTTAGGCATCAGGAAGAATCAGATAATAAATCAGGACTTTAATTATCATCAGCTGATAGTTCCTGATGACAGCTCTTAACCTGCGTTATGAGTCCTAATGAGTCACTTAAAGTTTAATGCATTAATTGAGCTCTGAGTGTTTCACAAGATCATTAGATAGAAAGAAATATTAACATTTTAAAAAGGCTAGTTTTTATTTCAAATGCAGAAGGTTTATTAACATTTAATTTACCCAGGTTCCCCAAACTTTTGCACATCTGTGTGCACTAAAACTTAAATTTGAGCAAATAAACTGAATGTTGATCCCAATACTCACTTTTACCTCTTTTGTTTTTGGTTTTGGAAAAGATTTTATTTTATTTTTTTAATGACAGCAGCCTCTGCGGTCTTTAAATGCAAGTATCTCCTATGCTGCAGCCCCATGAACACAGCTTTGTCTTGTAGAGACAGACCTGCTGCGCCTACTCAGCCGTTAGGATTTGGCAATCACTGCTCAGTAGAGAGGGGGTTTAAACAAACCTGAGACAAGAGACGAAATAAACCAAAAACATCCTCTCCCTGGAGGAGATAACCCAGCATGAAGGCAAAGGACACTAAAGGGTCTAAAACATATCAAGAGCTGCTTATCTGCACTGCAATCTGTCCAAGAAAATCAGTCCCACCACCCAATTAAAGTGCTCGACTGACCCACATCACATTAACATGTGATTAGTGCTGTGTTAATAGCACTAATAGAACCAGGGCTTTGTTATGATTTTTTATTGCGTAAAATGCTGCAGATCATGTATCCGAAGAAGTATGACTGAGAAGTAAAGAATTCCCACTTGTGGATCCAAAGTGAATTTCCTCTCCTTGTTTTTCAGTCGAAGACAGAGCAGCTATGACTTCATCAGCAGTACATGGATAACACTTGCAAAAGTCGCAGGCTTTTTCTGCACTATTTTTGCATACGGCTGTGCCAAAGAAAACAGTGTAGCAGAGGAAATCCACAGCTCAAGGCTGGCTGGCTACTCTCCGGGCAGAAGGTTCACAGCCTCCTCTGTCTCCGTCACAGATGTGGTCAACAACTTCCTTCCTCAAAAGAAAAATCAGGAATATCAATTCAAATATTCCTGATTCCTGTCAAATCGTGTCATAAAAATAGCACAGCTTTGTGAACAGGTCTCTTCTTTACTGGTTAAAAAAAGCATTGATCGCTGAATGAAACAACTCAATTCAAGCATCTACAACACAAGCACTAATTGAGTCCATTTTCTGAGTGAAAACTGAGCTCAGACCTTTCAAAACTAACTTCACCATTCAAACTCAGGAAGTGATTTCTCTGCATATGACACTCAGTCATTACATTAGGAGGAAGTGGACCTGCAATGCATAGAGGGTAGTGAACGCCTGAGGGTTGAATACATTAGCCCAGTGTGAATTAAACCTTGTTTAAAAATATACACACTGTCAAACACGATGCCATATTTTATACAGACAATGGAAACAAAGACAACACTGTGACTGATTGGAGCCCAGCGACCCTCCTACTTACTGGTTTGTGAATGGCCTTTACTTTCTGTTTCTGCATTGAAGCTGTAGTTTGGCTTGTTAACAGCCAGGCAAAACTATTTAGTCCAGTATGAATACACCATAAATTACAGGGGCTACGTGTTCTTTTCAAATGTGTTTTGTTGTCAGAGGAGTTCACTCACCATTTCACGTACAAGCGTGGAGGATGAAAACAGGGTGAAAGCTAAAAGGAGTGGGTGAAGGGTAAACAGCCGCTAATGTATAACAAAATACTGAATGTATAAAACAAGTTTCCTATGTAATTCTGAATTTAAACATATATAAAAGGTACATGTTTATAAAAAAAAGGCACTATTCTCCAGATGTGACAGCAAAACAGCTGAAATCTGTAGCGTCATACAGGCTGGTGCTGAGGCCTGTTTATATATCTATGCTGGTTTATAGACATTTCTATCCATAAGTACATGACTTTTTTGCAGGTCAAGCTGTGATAAATATTAATACAAGACTGGTGCGTATTCATAAACTGAGCTGTCCACAGAGGTGTGAAATAATAGCATGTGACAGATGTGACAGGATAAGGTTGCCTCTGAAAGTGAAGTACAAAGGTAACAGGAAAAAGTCGAACTGAAACAAGCTCAGCTGGAGTCCCTGGATCCACAGCTTCAAAGACAAGTGTGACCACTCATATTTATAGACACACACACATTAGACATATATATTAAAACAACCTTATCCTGGAACGTTGTTTAAATTTATCTTGATCTTTTTTTTTTTTATTTGGGCCCAAGTTATTCTTTTTTGGTCACTGGATCAGAAAAACACGATTTTTACATATTATTACCTTTCAAGATGATATAGCTTAAATAGAACAGGTGGAGTTTTTTAAAGTCTTTTTTCATTAAGCAGCTGTGTCTGGAGACCTGATGAAAGCATTGAGACTGAAACAGTCAATATGTGAGACAGAAGAGCAAAACAATGAGCTGAGAAACGCTGAAGAAGCTGAATTGACCTATGAGGGCCAGCAGAGTCAGGTGCTAATTATTCACCTTTCACATACACAGTTATTTGATGCACTTCTTTTCTCAAGGATCATCTAACTGTGCTAGAAATATATTCAAATCCATTTCATTTCATTTCTGAATCATTTGAAAGATGATCAGATAAAAATATTCCCATAGCAGCTTTGTACATATCTGGTCTAGTGTAACGTTATGGTTGAACTCTACCACACAGATGAATGAGTAGTGGCTTTGTTTGATGTTCCTTCTCATCTTCACAGACATCTAAAAGCTCTGAGTGAAAAAAGTGGCAAAGATGCGGAAGACCTACCCTTATAATCACAGAGGCTATCTGTCTGTCTCTCTGTCCCAGAGATGGACACAGCTACACTCTGGTAAACACGTGGACTTGCACACTCCTTGATCTCTCACAAAGTCACTCCAGCCATGGGTGTTAAGATGCAGAGCTCTGTTTCTACTTATTACCAGTCATGGTCTCCTTTTGGCAAAACAACATGAGGGGAAACAGGGTGGAGACACCCATGGAGGGAGAGGCTGGAGGTCTAAATTAATCCCACATGTTCCCCAAGTGGAAGTTTTCCAAGTGGCCTGAGCAGATTCGGCTGGTGGGAGGGAAGTGGGGTGTAGCAAACTCTAGAGAGCACCTCATGCACTTTCCCGCACTTTTTTTCGCCCACACACTGCTGTGCACTAAATCCACATGGATCCATTTAGTTCAACTATGGCATCACAAGGCACAATTTACTTTTTTGGCAAGCACCAAAGCTTCAGAAAGTCACTGCTTTAGAAAAACCAAAAGTATTTTAAAATAGACAGAGGAAAGGAGCAGAGTCACGAGTTGCAGCGGCAAATAAAATGTTCCTCCGGTCTCTATTGATCCAGAGTAGAAATGACACATCTGGACAAATTTAAAGATGTTTCCTTCCTGTTCTTCAAGGCATATTAAATCTTGTCTAATTCATGCATATTACAAAAGAGTGTACAGGCACAAAATGCAAGTTCAGAGCTTGGCAGAAAGAGGACAGGCTAATTTTAGAAAGCACTGATTTCCATCAAACCCCATGTGCTGGTAAATCATGCTAAGAACATAATGAACATTTTTCTTCATCACCTACTGTTATTCAATGATAAATCATACTATATTTTCACTATATTGACCAATTCGCCAATTTCTCTTTCCTGTTAACTGGAAACACACTGATTTATTGTTTTGTTCCAGTAATTTTGCATTTTGGGATTCTAATTCACTTAATTGTACAGCCAGATTAGTACCTATTAAATACCAAAACCTGTAGGTTAATGTAATTCTAATTTGGCACTACTTTGCTTTGTGTTTGTGGCACGACAGTCACCCTGATCAACGAGGCGTGGTGAGTGCCAGGGAAGAGGATCTGTCAGCATTATCTTAACCTAGTTGTTGAGCAGCGACAGGAAGGTTGGGATGGAATGACATTAGATGACCTGGTCTTTTATTCTCTGGGCCTCTTTCACTCATCAATACTGACAGAGACAGACTACTTTGACTGTATAAAAGCTCTGCCAGCGACCTCCAGATCAGGTGTACTTCAACTCTGATGAAGCTAAGAATTGTTTTTCTCTTCAGGATAAGTTTGCCTTTATACACCGGGGGAAGTGAAACCCTACAGTAGTGACCACAGTGGCTATTCTGTTAGTGAGATAACAATAATAGACAAATTAAATTAGCTACTTTATTTTTCTGTGGTTCCCATAGGAGTCTTTTAAAAGACCTTTGTTGGATTCTTGAAGCTCAATGAGAATCACAACTCCACTGCTTTACTCCGAGAATACACAACAGCTGGACATACCATCGACAGACAAGCTGATATATGGTCCTATGGCTGAATGTGTGTGTATCTTGGATGTATTAGCTGTTTGATAACGGTTTTCCGTCCAAACCGAAAAAGAAGTCTCATGCAGAATTCCCCAGAGAGCCAGTTGGATCATTATTAGATCAACACATTTATCAGAAACTCACATTTGATCCCATTACTGTCAAACCATCAGCAGCTAAAAATATTAGTGATGGACTCCAGACTCAGATCTTGACTTTACGATGGAGTAACACCATGAGTTCTGCTCCTTTCTTTACTATTTTAAATGAGTCTGACGATGGACATCACCAAAATCCACCCAGGATTAGCCCTGTTTGCATTTCTATGTCCACCATGACTAACTAATGACACAAGCAAAGTCAGGGCATGAATAACAGCTAACCTCAAACTTGCTCACAAAGCCAAATTTCTGGATAACATTATGAAATAGCTTTTAGTCTTGCCAACAGAGGTGATGAATGTAGGTGTCATTAAGAATGTAGACAAGGTTTGTCATATTCCAGAGAAGCCTTTGGCTTGTTTGTTTCATTCTGCCAGCTACCTACATGGCCAAGCTAGTCACTCTATGAGGCTGTATTTGTACACAACAAAGCTTAGACCTAAAAGCTAATGTCAGCAAACTAACATTTCTCACAATGCAAATGCTTCTGTTTAGCAGATGTAACGTTCAATGTGTTTAACACCTTAACTTAATTTGTTAGCGTACTAGCGTGTGTGAATTAGCACTAAACACAAAGTACAACTGAGGCTGACAAGTCATTAGTCATTAGTTTCACATTTTTCTTTAATTTGCTTAATTGGATTCAAGACAATTCACCCAAATCTGAGATCTTTCAGTTTGAATAGGAATGGTGACTGACTGATCCACTTCTACCAGCATGGTCATACATCATATGCAACATACATCACATGTCTATCATCACCAAAGATCTGATCAGATCCTTTTTAGTGTGATCTAAACAGGGACATGCTTGATGTTGATCAAACAGAATACTGCCCAAATCTAGGAGGCAATGTTAGATGAGTGAAATCTTTGAATACACTAGGGGACAAAAAGTGGGACATGTTCAAATTAATTCTACTGCGCTGACCACTTTCTCATTTAGAGAGCTGCTAGAAATCTCTCAAGGACAACTATATCCCCGGAGCACCACTCAGCACCCACTGGATCTCTACCACTGGCATACGCATTATAACTACAGTTTAGTTTCTTGAATAGTAATGTTCTAGTAATGTTCAAGTAATAGTAATTATAAATGGACACAACATGACGCTGATGGAAGAGGATGGAACATTGTGATGTAATCAAGGGAACAGAAATTTCAAATGAGTTTTGCTTTACTGATAAAATCAGGACACCGGGGTATGAGGGAACAACACAGGAATTTGTAAATATAAACACTTTACAGTTCATAAATTCAGAGACTGTGATATTCTGGATTTTGTATTTGCTGTATTTGCTTTGACACTGGAAAGCTGCAGGGGCAGAGGATTGGTCAATCTGTAATAATATTACAGGTTGGAAATATGCCTTGTGGTAAACCATAAACCATAATAAGAATAAAAATTAACCATAAACTACTACACAGACTACAAATATGCTGTCAAAAGCAATGAGATTGTAAATTGAGAAAGAAAAGATACAGGTCAGTTAATAACTGGCCTTTTCTTCTGCATTAGCCCAAAGTGAAATATGGTTCCTTCTCCATTCATTATTGTCTGTCCTCTTAAGTACTTTGTGACAGCAGCTGTGACACAACCTTGCATTGTGATTGTCAATCTGCAGGCCCTCACTCCAAGGTGCTGATGGCTGAAGACCTACAGAGGAAATTACATCGTTATCTAATCTGACAAAGCTAGACACGCCACACCAACCGACTACTGGTTTTATCCACAATGAAAAAAACCTACAGAGCATATCTCTACAAACCAGCAGATAGCACAGCATGGATTTTTTTTCAATAGGCCAGGGGGGATATTTTGGCCCTGGTGAGCAAGTACATCTATCTGCTACTTTCTGCCTCGTCAAGATTATCAAAGTTTTATCCCTTATGTGACATGAGGACAGGATAGCTCCTTATCCACCTCAGCTCAGGGGTTGAACCTAATTCTGTGTGTGTGAACAGAATAGTAATAATTCAGCAAATGTTTCTGATGGATAAATTGGGTGTGACAGGTGAAAGATGAATACTGATGAGCTTGCCTTAAGAGCTGAAATTTGCTACTCCTGTGGGAATCATGGAATATTTTTATAAAAGCTAACTTGGAGGTTAAAGTTGTGCAAGCATGTCAGACAATCTTGTTCACCTCTCAGAAGGCTGTAGATGAGTATCACATCAGGAAAGCCGAGATTCTCTGGTTTCTGGATTTGATGGATGAGCGCAGACAATGAAAGAGCTATAGGGCATAATAATAATATGTCGGTTGGTAATTTTCCTCTTTCTGAGAAATCCTCCACCCTTGTTACATCCTAAAAGATTGCAATATCTCATGAATCACACATTTAAATAAACAAACTAAAACTCAAATCAGTTCCACTGTCATATGAGCAATATTTAAAACAGGCAGCCAAGATGGCCTGGCTACCACACCGAGCATAAACAGGATGAGTTAAACCAACAATTCATTTAACTACAGTCAAACACAGGGCACCTCGAATCCACTAACGTCACACAGGAAGAAGGCACTAACTAAGAAGGCACTAGACTGAGGCACTAATGATTACGAGCTTGTCAACTGAAGCCTTTGACAAAAAGACGACAGCGCCTCAGCATACATAATGACACGCAGGATGTGGATAAAGATCGATGAATAAACATTCAATTATGCTTTTAGTCCTTCAATTAATAAGATACAGAAAACCACAATGTTTACATGGAGCATAGTGAAGAGGAGGCTAGAAAAGGGTGTAACCTCAAAACCAACATTAACAAGGAAAATGAAAATGAAGCTACGGTTACTAATCCCAGTGTCCACATCATAAGCATCTGAATCCAGATCCTTTATTATTAAAATGTTTCACAACAGGTTTGATGAGAAAACACATGATTACACATTTAAACCAAAAGACACTTATGCAAACAAAATGTGCCCACAAGTTTTGCCCTAACCTGTCTGCGAAACTACTGTCCAGCTTAGATAATTAATGTTAACTGTTAAAAGAAAATATCGATCATCCTCTAATGTTCAAATAATAAAAAATATTTTAGTAGTTGGTTCACCAAGCAGCGTATGACAGGTAACATAATGTGGAAATGACTTCCCACCAGTACACACTCGTCTCAGTTATTTGAAAAAATACGTCAAAAAATACCTCATTTCAGTGTAGCATGGCTAAAGCTAGTTAACATTAGCCATTGGCCCTCATTTTACTAATGTTTGTACTAATGTACTAATGTCAAAATGAGATGTATTTGGTTGATACTGCTGTGCAACAACAAATGATAACTGTGACTACATAGCTATTAGCCAGACATTGATGATATGTAACTTTTTGACTGTAGTTCAGATTTAGCTACATGCAATGCTCCATATCTAGAAAAAGATTAAGCCCTTGTATTGTGAGAATGAACTAGAGTGTAAAAGAGTGTATTTTCCTCCAAACACTAGTTTCCTAAACATTTTACTGTAAAACGGGGGTTCTTCAATGAATCTTGTAAAATGGTTCTATATTGAATCATTTAAAAGTCTCACATACCAATATAGAACCTGAAGCAGTTTTATAGGGCAGCCCTCGTTTTAACAGTTTATAATGGCTGATTGTCAACTCCTTCCTTGCTACCTTTTGACAGCTCTGCACTCTCAGCCAACACAAAATCCCTGCAAGAAAATCAGAACGAAGCACAAATTCAAAACAATGGATCTGAATGAGGAGCGATTCAATGGCCGTACAGTGAAAAGGAGGAAACAGATGCGGAGGCCGAAGATTAGATTCCTCAGGCCAGCTCTCGTGCACGGCTCTGCTCTCAGCCTGGTGACAGGCTGCCTTCAAATGCCACCACTGACTACCTCTCTCATAACTCAACCCCTGCAGTGCAAAAAACTGCTGAACGCAGGTCTTGTCCAGATGATCAATTGATTGATCCACACATCTATCCACGCACACCCTGAAGTGTGGACTATTAGGCTTGGCAACAAATGAGAATGGCCAGCCGGGCCGTTCTGTTTCCAGAACAGGTTATTCATTTGGCATATGGTCAAGGGCAGTGATTAAGCCATTCTGAGGACTGTCTCAGTAAAAAGGTGGTATAATGCTACCTCAATGCAGCCATACAGAACTGGGACAAATGTGGACACGGTGGGAGGCCTAAGCTACTGTATAACAGAATTTTGTTATAGAGCCAGATAAGGCTGGGATAATATTATGATGGTTAAACCATGACTAAAAGCTTAATTTGTCTTAAGGATTTTTTATGATGAGTCGACATCATGCTGTGGAGATATAAATACTTCTGTACTAATGTGTTCTAATTCAATCTCTGTGGGAAACACAAACTGTCAGGCATCAGTAAGCCAAACACAGTAACACATCATGGAGATAGAGAGAGAGTGTGTGTGTGTTTCTGTGTGTGTGCCAGTGCTGACCCCAGGTTTCATCCTCTGTTACGCATATGACACCAAGTGGCCTGCTGGCAACACTGAGACCTTTAACACACTGTGGCCTTGGAATAAAAAAAGATTTGTGTCCCTGGCACTGTGCCGTACATGAGAGCCTATGAGGGAGTGGTATAGCACTTTGGTTTTAACCCCTGCATGTGTTATTTTGTGGCTGCTAGACAAAGTTGGCAACATGAATGTTTTTGAATTATTCCTACTGTTGCACTCATTGCATGTTATTCTAGGTACTGTAAGAATGTGGTTTTGCAATCAGGAAACAGACAAGTCCAGTCTGGGCTCAACATAATGGATAGATGTGTATTTGAGAATGAAGAGATGTGGCCTAGTTTAGATGTGCACTGCTCCCGGGGGGTTCCATTATATGCAGCTCAGTCCTCTGGGCGTTTTACCGGGAAATGAAGGAGCAACAGAGTAAAGTCTTAATCCTTATTCTTGAACCATCTGCTGTGGGATCAACCTTAAAGTGCAGAGTGACCTGAACCCCAGCATATGATGGTCTAATAATAATAATTTAAAAGAAAATGATGACATAATTCTGACTTCTGCTTTCTGCAAACAACATGACTGACCTGCTGATCCAAAAAGCTAAATCATAATAGTCACTGTAATGTCACAACAAGACATGTGATTCAGGTGATTTGCTTATGCAAAGCCACAGACAATACACTGAGGAGTGCTGGAAGTTTTAAAGACACAACCTACCGAGGCATCACACAAACACCATATGTTTCCTTCAGTCTCGGTCGCTGACCTGGGACTGTGAGTGCAAAACAACTCAGGGTGCAGATGAAGCATTTTCTTTTTTTCCAGGTGGGTCAGATTGTGTACTTACTGCATCCTTCTTATGTGCAATGAGAAAAAAAAATATTTGTGTAACACAGAGATGAAAAGGGTTACAACTGTTTAAATGGTGAAAACAAAATCACATACGAAAGGGAACAGCAGGAGACATATTAAGTAGAAATGTGTCTAAATGATAGAAATCAATCTCTGTGTCATTGCAGTGATTCATCTGTGCATCCAGCATGGGTCCCTCTGGCAATCCTAACATATGGTCTTTAAAACACTGACAAACATCCACCCTCAGAGGGTGAGGACTCACATTAAGCGGTTCTATTCTTTATCACACAGTCTGAGCCCACACAGGACAGAGATGTGTCCCTATAGCTGTTAGTTTAGCTCAGAGGTTCATGTTACGATTTCTAATCCCCCTCAAGTTTCTCTGCAGATGTGAGATTGAGCATGATGTGGATTTTACAAATAATCCATTCACCTGAGGAGTTACCGCTGGAGGAGAATATATGTGGGAATGATGATTCATCTCTCTCTCTCTTTCAGCTACCTTCTCTTCTTTGCTACAGCCTCAGCTCTGCATTTAAGCCACAGCACTGTAACTTCATCACCTTGTTTATCAGATGGAGGGTCATGGGATGAAAGCCTTGCTACTAGAGGGTCCCTGCCATGATTGTGATGCTGGGCGATAGGGGCTGTGTGACTATGTAATCATGCTGATTGCAGCTGGTGTGGATGAGCCACTGTCACCAGCTTGTTAGAGCACTTGAACTCGATTTGTGTGGTTGTGAAAGAGCAAGGACCTGTTGGCCTTAAACCGAAACTGATCAGGATTTTTATCCAAAGACACACTTACATGAGGATGAACACCCTATAGATGAGACATGGTGGTAGATATAACAGATCCCATGCAGGACCTTCACTTTGGGAACCAAAACTGTTTGAGTCTTCGTGATAAAATCTGTGACAGTGTGACTAACCCAGCTGAGTGTGCATGAATCAAACCCAAGCTCCTGAACACAATGGCCTGCTGGGGTCAATGCAACCATTTAAACGCCATCATCAACTGTCTGCGGCATTTCTTCAATGAAAAGTGAGTATCCGCGGCCTAAGCTGCGGTCTCCTGCACGACCATAGCGTTTTTTCTTAACTTGCATTGCTTACTGAAAGTTTACCTTACATGTATAGTCTGTGAATGGTGTGTGTGTGTGTGAGGTTGCACATGAAGGCTGCATCGCATCTGAGGCTAAACCGTTACGACCCCCCACCCCCTCCCGTTGGGACACTACACCTACTACTACTACTATAGAAAAATAAATAAATAAATAAACAAACACTGGTTCGATCTAAGTGACCGAATTCACACATGCAAACTTCGAGCTACAATACACTCGTGTGCGCGTGTGTGTGTGTGAGAGAGAGAGTGTGTGTGATCTGAAGGCACACGGTGTATGCAAACCCCGGCATGCACTGAATAAGAACAAGAAGCGACGCAAAACTTACGTGAAAACGAAAAATAAAGTGGTCGAACCCACAAGGAGTGTGGCAGCAGTGGACACTGGGATGTATTTGGTGGGTTTAAATCTCTTTCCAGCGCTGTTGGGCATTCTGTAATTTCCACATTCCTCAATTATTTATTCCGATTGGAGTCGCATGTAGGAAAAAGGAAGATCCAGTGTGCAGTATATGTGTATATATAAGGCCTTTCTGTGGCTACGAAAAGGTACAACCAGTCCCGTCTTTTGCTATCGTTGAAGCCGCATAGATCCTAAGATAGAAAGGCAGGAGGACATAGAGCTGTGTGAAAGCCTGGAAATCCCACCCTTACAATCCAGCCCACTAGTGAGGTCACTGAACCGCTTGAAAAGGTGGAGCCTCTGCAAATACCCTGCAAGCATCTTCTCAAGAAGTGACGGAGCTGCGATGCCGATAATTTTGCATTTCATCTGAAAACACATTAGTCATCCAAATTTATGATCGCAAAGAATTCATAGACATGCATGTGTATAACAACACCGAACTCCGCTGAGAAAATGGCAGTTTTTGATGCTTTACTTATGAACACGCGGACACACATGCTCAGTCCAAATATATCGTCTTTTACAAAGTATCTACTTCAACTGTTCACCTCGGCATCATCATTATAAACCAACCAACGTACAGTTGAATGAAAATCCAGTTTTACAATGACTAAACTACCTCCCGTCAGTCTCTTGTCAATGAAAGATTCCACGTAAAATAACCGTTTTCTGGTAGCAGTTCTTCCTGCACGTGTTAAAATTGTATTAAAATGACGTGCTGATATTTGTGGCTTTAACCTGTTAATTGGTGGTTCAGAGGCTGAAACGTGGCCACGCTTAATTATTACATGTTGAATGGAGCGTGTCTCTTCTCAACAGAAGAAAATCAGGGTTTCCAAAGTGGTTGCTGCTGTAGATGTAGGGAGTAGGGCGCCCTCATGTGGCACACGTGTGTAAAAAGCGAAAGAGATTTGTTTTGGTTCCAACGGGCCACCGTAATGTTTGAAGGAAACTGAATAGATTAGCTTGCTATCTGTTGTCTGTATTTTTATTTTATTACCAAGAGCCGCCGCCCAGTTAGGTTAGACATCCGTGACTCAGAAAGTCTGTGTCACTTCCATTCGCTGGAGTTGAATTTAAAAATCAAAGGTCTTCTAGCAAATTAACTCCGCACAACTATCAGCAGAGGTATCGTTACAGCTCGTTAGCGGCAGAGCCGACAAGCTGAGCTAATTAGCTAGCATTACTTTGCTTCCTCGTCGGCTCGCAAGATGTCGTACAGGAAAACTTTGAAACTTATTTGCGGGCTTGCCGGAGGCTCTGCCGTGCTGGTGTTCGCGGCTTCTGCTGCCGACTCTCGCGGATACTTCGGCGAGCCGCGCGGAGAGGCGGCGAGTCGCTGGTCTAGATTGACCGTTCTCCGAGCAGCGCAGCCGGCGTGGACACCTGCCACTCACACACCGGTCCCGAGTGGACATGCCTGGGACTTCAACTGGGATAAGTATGTGGCTCTACACGTGTTGTCTCTTGGTTCATTATTTGAATGTAGCTAGAGCTGTTGTAATGCCCTCATTTCCTCTGTCACTTCTGTATGGATTAAGCGCCACAATCTTCATCAAACAGTTCAATAGCTACATATCCAGCCCGGGGACATTTAATTGATTGAAGAGAAAGAAACCACTAGAATACATTATTACAAAATGTAGTTGGAGATATGCCGATTCTAAGGATGGATCAAGAGGATTTGTCACATGTGATGATCCTTTATTCCTGGAGCTGCACTGTTGCTGACAAACCACTGAGATATAAATAGTTAATTTATAGTATTAAGTTTGGCGTAGGAGTTCTTCAAAACTTTAATATAGATCTTAGGCTCATTTTATTTATACATCTAAAACCACAGTTGTGTCAACCCAGATCCTCGTGCCTCAAGTTAACCATGTGAGACAAAGCCACTTCTAATCTCAAGATCACTTGGTCTTATCTCTGTCCAGGAGAGACCCATCTGTGCTGTCTAACGGGAAGAAGAAGGAGACTGTAACTGAGGACCCCAGCGCCGAGAAAGACAACAGCAAACCCAAAGCTACACGCAACATCCTCCTCATCAGACACTCCCAGTACAACCTGAGTGGGAGCAGTGACAAGGAGAGGATCCTTACTCCTTTAGGTCTGTTGGTTGTCAAGTTTTTTTTTTTTCCCCTTGTGGAAGGTAAACCACACGGTCATCTGAGGACTGATTTCAGCCAAGAATGACCCTCTCCCACCTAAATGTTATGCATCGTTTTGGGGACAGATTTATAATGACCACCGTGTCTCCACTGCCAGGCCGTGAGCAGGCTGAGTTGACGGGTCAGAGGTTGGCGGCGCTGGGACTGAAGTACGATGTTCTGATTCACTCCAGCATGACCAGGGCCACGGAGACGGCACACATCATCAGCAAACACCTTCCAGGTAGTGAATAGATACCACACTGTCACAATGTGGAGAGTAAATTTGATCATTTAAAAAGTCAGAGTCAGAGTTCAAAGTCCTGCCACTACCATACTAAGATTCTAAATTATTAATTTCCATATTTTTCACTATTACATTTACTGTCATAGCACTGTTGTAAAAACATTATATTCACATCCTGTTGATTTTTTTATTGTTCCTCTTCCTGTTGCCTTGTTTCCAACCATTGTTCTGTTTTTTTTCCACAGCGACCACACTGACATAAAATCGTAGGTAAACAGTAGTAACTAATCACATTAACAAAGCCTTTGTTCTATTTTTGTAAAGTGCCCTTTATTAATGTGGTTAGTTACACATGTTTACCTAATTCTGAACATCACAAATGTATATTAACATTTTTGTTCTTGCTCACAATGTGGTACGGGTCCAGGAGTGGAGCTGGTGAGCTGTGATTTGCTGAGAGAGGGCGCACCTATCGAGCCGGTCCCGCCCGTCACTCACTGGAAACCTGATGCTGTGGTGAGAGAGGTTACACCCACTATTACCTCTAGAGTGGGCTGTAGACCAGACTTTACTGTATTGGTATTTAATGGTTGTTTAGGTAACTTTGTGCGACCCACATGTTTGTGCAGGTGTCCTGTCAAGTGCTTGTTGAGGCTCACGGCCACAAAAATCAGCCAATACATCAGTGCAATGCCACAGGAATGAACCACAGGAAGAGTTAATTTTCAAAATGCCAACGTTATAGAGAGTCCTGTAGCTGCGGACCATTTTTTTTAAGCATAATTAATTATTCAAAAGGCTATTAGAGGTGTTAGATTATCAGTTGCTCCAATTATTAATTTGGTACAGGTATTTTTAAGAGTTAAGATCAGTTCATTAAATCGCAAAAAAATACATTTTCTGCACTTTAAAAACTCAACAGTAACAAAATGTGCTTTTCCAAAAACACTGCCCCTGGTTCTTCTGGTTAATCTGTTCATCCACTACCACCAGCAGGACTTGGTTACAGCAAAAGATCAGCTGACAGTCAGGTCTGAGGTGGATTATCCAGAGTAACCAGGACACCGTTTCCAGGAAGACACATAGCTGTTGTCATCATGGCAGAAAGATGCTGTAATTGGACTACATTTATTAGCATGAAAAGATGATTATCATTGGAATAATCTTATAAACAACCAATCTAAATATATGATTCAGCTGTATTTCATCTAAGGATGTAGGTTATTAATGACTTTCCGTGGTGGTTTATTAAAGGGAACGTTTTCCATACGGTTGGTTTTATTTTGGAATGAAACTCTTCACACATTCCCTCCAGTGTACAGTGGCAGCATCATGTATTGACTGTGCACTGACTGATGGGTTCAGACAGAGCCCCATTCATGTGACAAAAACAAAGGGTTCGCTTTCAACCTCTCTACCGTCCTCCAGCAGTACCACGAAGATGGAGCTCGCATTGAGGCAGCCTTCCGCCGCTACATCCACCGGGCTGACCCCAAGCAGAAGGAGGACAGCTATGAGATCATCGTGTGTCATGCCAATGTCATCCGTTATTTTGTCTGCAGGTTTGTGTCGCTGGTGTTCACAGTGGTCACGGCTCAGCCAAAGCCACAGTGTGGCCTCTTGCTTTGCAAACCATTGTGTTTAAACTATGCTGCAGTTGTTTCTCATGAGATTTAAAAACTGAATTTGTGCTACAGTTGCTGTTTAACGTAGATATTGTAGCTGCTACATACTACACACCCTGTGCATGTCTTGGTGACTGCTTCCTGTGCTTCTGGTTAAAAGGGATATTAAGTAATATATATATTTTTTTTTGCTATAAGTGCCTGAATATCTTCCAAATGATTATTTATCTGAAAATATCACCAGGGATTAAATATGTTTTATGTAAATTAGCATCAGAGCTCAGACGCTCATGTCTCTGTTGTTCTCTTAGGGCCCTGCAGTTTCCTCCAGAGGGCTGGTTACGTATGGGCTTGAACAACGGCAGCATCACGTGGCTCACCATCCGACCCAGCGGCAGGGTGGCCCTCAGAACTCTGGGAGACGCGGGTTTCATGCCTCCAGACAAGCTAACGCGAACCTGATGGGCCTGATGCACACACGCACAAACTGCTAAAAGTTTCTGGGACTCGGTCAGCCACAGGGTCAATGCTCAGTTTTCTCCTTAAGTGTCTTGAAAATTACTTTTGATGTTATTGTTTTGTAACTGAACTACCATCATGTATTGAGAGAGTCTGTGGTGTTGTTGTGATTACTTCAGTGCCATCAAACGCCAGCAGAAGTGACTAACAGCTGCAGAGCGACTCCTCTTGAATGTAACTGAGGATTTTTACATCTCACTGATTTTTAAACCAAAAAGTTGTATTGGATTTGTATAGCTGTTGTAAATGCTTTAGCTTTACATGTCATTACAATTTGCTGAAGAGGGGAATATGTGTTGTCTGGTAGAGTTGTAGTAAATAAAATAAAAAATCGAAACGTCTCAGTTTCTGTCCGTTTCTTGCCGATGTCACTGCCACAGATGTTAAGTGAAGAAAAACAAAGACACATCTGGAGAAAAGTAGGAGTGATGTTTTATTGATTAGTTGAAAGCAAATGAGATCTAGACATACAGAAGGAGAATTCACCATTAAAGTTATTTTTTTTAATAAAGCACAGAATGCTAAAAGCACAAGAAGCATGTTTTAAGTTTTTTAGGTGCATTTTTGCAAAGTTCCACATTCATAAACATTCAGCGACCAGAATCGGATCTGTTGTCACCTGAGAGCACAAGGATGACAATACAATCTTCTCAGTGAAGTAGTTTGTGCTCTCAGATAAAGGTTTAGTTCACACACAAAAAATTTACATTCAGAACAACTTGTTTCACTCAATCTAAGAGTGGCAATCAGAAGATTTAAAACGATTGGCTTTAGAAGTCAGTCCTCATACAGCAGTGAATTTTCCCTAAGTTACACAGAATTTGGATTCAGAAGATTTTTACACACATCTCATCATTGGACTTAACCAGCCAAGTGTACATGAGTTGATTGTTAGCCAATTTTAGATTCATTACAAATAACTGCATTAAAGATCTTAATAAGCACTAATCTTGAAATTAATACTGAATCAATTTAGTATTCATGATGTGAAAAGGTTTGCAAGTACTGCCGACTCCACCGGGGAGGAAAATACAGCTCTGAGCTAATCATGTTTGTTCTCCGTAAGCTTAAGGCAGTTCTTAGTTAACAGCATGGCCACAACAGGCCACAGTAAGCTATGAAATATATCAGGGTTTTGTTGCTGTTGAGTTTGTTTTGGAGTCTTTCCGCCCCATAGTGGTTAAAAATTGCTAAGTACAGCTTTAAGGTGGTCTCAGACTGAGCAATGTGAAGGTTTAGCTCAGACAAGACGAATCTGAAAATAGACTTTACTGATGGGTGTGTTTTGTCACTCATACACTGTGGGAGATGCTTGTGATTGAAAGATATTTCAGAGAGAAATAAAAATAAAAATGAAAATAAAAACTGCACAGTCTAAGGCCGCCGTTAGTGGCTGAAAAGGAAAAGTCAAGACATGTCCAGGAACCACCGAGAAAAGATAGAAAATGTATGCATTTATTGAGGAACAAAATAAAAACATGGAAGATCTCAGTCTTATCAGTTTTTCCCATGTTTGCTGTAATCATCTGTGACCGACGCAAACTGACAGAGAACTGGTCCATCACTTCAGAAAATTAAGGCAATTCCTGAACTGAGGAAAAACATAGGAAATGGCAGTTGGTTTTAACACCATTAATAAAAACATTTAAATTTTGTGCTACTGACCAACATACAAAAAAATAATTTTTAAAATATTGACATTTTTTTTTTTTTTTTTTTTTAAGAACATCTTCAGTGACAGAATCCTGTTGAGGATTCCACACTAAGGTTTTAGTGACCAACTAACTTTGGGGAGTGCGGCTTGAATTCACAATATTCAAAAGAGTTGACTACAGGTGCTTCACACTTGCCACAAATAACATTACCGTCAATTCAACATGGTCCACACCCATACAGTACATAAATTATCAAGGTTTCTTTTTCTTCCTTTTTTAAAGTCTTGAGTGTACATCACAACCCAACGTGATGAGAATTCCTGTATTACATAGGAGTAGTACCATACATTAATACAAATCTTCCAGACACTTGTGCATATTTCTGTCAGGTATGTGGTTTCTGAGCTCTGGTGTGGCCATCTTGGTGCAGCTGGGTTGTCAGTGGGGAGGGAAGGCCGGGGTTAAGGGTTTGGGGAGGGTATGGCCGCAGTGGTAGGAGGCAGAGGGAGGTGTGGGCCGTTAGATAGGTGGCTCGTTCAAGTGCTTGAGGCGGATGCGCTGGATGTAGCTAGCATTGGCAGGGCTGTAACGGCTGGGGCTGAAGTCTGGCGAGGCAGCGTGCCGGGCAGGACTGAAGCGACCGGAGGGAGACATCAGGCCGCTGACCGGGGAGCCGGGCGTCTGTTGCTGCATCCTGAGTCGTGGCTTTATCACCGCAGGGCTGGGCCAGCTAGATGACACACACCAACACCAGTCAGTGGTTACATTTACAGTATTTCAGCTGAGTTACACTCAAACACTGGGAGAAGGAAATTAATACCAAGCGCTAACCCCTTCCTAAGTGTTTGTTTTTAGTGAACAAAGCATTCAGCCCTCTGGAATTTCACCTCAGTACTAATCCCTAAACTGTCTTGCGACTAATCACAAAACTTTTTAATTGCAAAACCTGAAATTAACTCTGCACCAGATGCCCCTGTTTTATCTCTGCTGTACGAAACAATCTTTCTATCTAAAATAAAGGACTTATAATGAACAGCTTTAGAGTTTTAATACCGTCTTCAAACCAGTCTTCTTTCGGTGCTACATTACCATTTCACAG
Source organism: Polydactylus sextarius (assembly GCA_016801845.1). Lineage (NCBI taxonomy): Eukaryota > Metazoa > Chordata > Actinopteri > Polynemidae > Polydactylus > Polydactylus sextarius. Next base: position 3,447,864 of record CM028915.1, read on the forward strand.
TTGGAAGACATTTAACGAGCCATTATCTCAGAGTATAAATGTCTAATGATATGTTTATCAGTAATATTTTAGTTCAGCACCAGAGGGTCTTTGTTTCCCTAACATAATGATCCCTGAAACTACCATCTTTCACACACGATAAATATTTATTACGCTATTTTAGCTCTGACTTCACTGACCTCTGCATTTCTGATACAGAGTACGCCGTCATTGTGCTCTTCCACTTGTGAATGCTGGGATACTTCTGGGGATCAACGTCTATGTCGTCTATTGCTGACAACACCTCTCTGTCCAACTTGGTTGGTGAATCCCTGTGAAAACATGCAAAGTTAATGACCGTCATTGTAGCTTGTAAATTGGGGATCTGTGGGGAAATGTTTTTGTGACTGGCTGCTTGTGACATTTCACTAATTATGAATGGAAATTAGAGTCAGCAGGTCTTTTTGTGCACATGCCTGGAATAACAGAAAATAATGGCCCCAAAGAAAGAAACAGGGTTAGTTAATTATGAGTAGTTATGACATCAGTCTAAAGATATCAACACAACATCTAGGGAGACATTAGAAAAGAATCACTAGAACTGATGGAGTTCTTCCACTGTTTTACATCTCTGATCTCATAATTCTCTGCAGAGAAACCAGTGTGACTCACCCATCGATGAAAAGTCCTCTTCTAATGTGCGGTGGAGTCCTGGGTAGGAACTCATGGGAGTTATCTAAGGACTTATAGGAAGACCCAGAGGATCCTGAGCTGCTCAAGTCCCTCCCCCATGATCCCATGACTTGGATCTAGCACAGAAATTGCGCCCCCCTGTTACTGTCCCCCTAGTCCTGCCCAGCACCTCCAGGCTCTCCTCTGCTTCAAAATACTCCTCTGAGCTGCTGCTGCTGCATCTCTCCTCCACTCCCCCTCCCTCTGTTCTCCAGCTGGGGCCTTGCAAAGCCTCGCCATCTTGACTGCCGTGACCGAGAGACAAGCGGTTCAGCCCGGAGCTCAGGTCGGTGGCTGAGGAGCTGTAGGAGTCCCGGATGTCCCTGTGTCGGCTCCCGCCACTGCTCCTCCTCTCCCTGCAGCTGGTGGGGCTGTCGAGAGGCTCTTGCCGTGACATGCGCTCAAACTCTGCCATGAGGTTGGAGATGGGCGACAGCAGGCAGGAGGAGGACGGAGAGCTGCGAGGGGAAACTTTGTCTCCATTATGAGTCCTATCTCTGGAGGAGGAGCACACCCCATTTTTGCAGACGACGCCGGGAGAGAGGAGACCGTCGTCGCAGCAGCACAAGAGGTCCTGCTCTGCCGCCGTCTCGATCAGGTCGGCGCCGCGGTGGTGCAGCGCTATGGGTAGGATGTGGAATTCACGGCCGCCCACTGCTCCCTTCAGGCCATCCTTGGATGCAGCGGAGGAGGTGAAGCTGGTGAGTGCTGCGTTCTGCCGATTCTTCATCTCCTCAAGGCTGATGTCATCACCCTCGTCCAGGAAGGCACCAACAGAGATGGAGTTGCAGAACTTTTTGGGCTTACCTGCAAAATGAGGAATGATGAGTCATGGAAACAATGCAGCTCTGTCTCATATTGGACAAAAAGCTGAAGCTGTGAAGGTACACAATAGTGCCAATCAACATATTCAGAAGTGAAACATGCAAATATGCAAACATATTTGTTATTTCAGTATTTCCTTCATATTTCACACAGAGCAGGTGAACATACCTGGAGAGGGACTTTTGAACCTGTTGCTGGTCTCGTTCTCTCCAGCCTCCTCATGAACCCGTGGACTGAAATCCTTCTTGCTCAGGTACTCTTCCAGCTTTCGGAGCCCCTCAGATGACGACAGATCCACAAAACTGTCCAAAAAATCCCAGTACTCGGCCCATGGGTGGCCCATCTCACGAGCCAGTTCTCTGTAGTCAGGGAACCATTCATCACATTACACAAGTAACAAGTAAAGTGACATTACTCAAGTACATCATCATTATATATACATCATATATTTCCTCTGAAGTATGAACCCACCTTCACCCTATAATATTTACTGACTTATGTCTGAGAGTAACTTGCTGTCACAGAGGTTGTGGACTGCTTATCAGATTTCTTATTTAATAATTAAAATTTTGCTTTACTTTTTACTATAAACAGAACTACAGGCCCACATTCACCTATGTTTGTGCTTCCAAAGATCTCATAAGTTTCAAAGATAACTTTTTGATTTATTGTCTGAACAAATCAGATTTAAAGTCAGGGTGTTACACGTTGCCTGACTTGTTCATATCCCCAAAGACAAGTTTATACTCATGTATCACAATCAATAAGCAGTGTGCCAGCACAGTAATAACGTCTCTGCGATATTACTGTCTGTATAATATTAAAACACCTGTGCACTATGCTGGACTCACCTGCCCACTCTCTCTGCTCCACGGTCAGGATCAGACTTGAGGATGTCGTGGAAAATGTCAGCGCGGTTTCTGGGCGGCGTTTTCCATGACCGGCGGAAATCGTCTGCCTACAGGAGAAAGTTGTATTGTCGGTATTGTCGAATGATGGAAATGAAACTTGTTGCAGTCTTTATGCCTCAAACCTTTATGACATTACAATGTACTGAAAGCGACAGGTGCTTAGGTAAGGAACTTGCTTTAGACGGGCTCAGCGGGCCAGCGAAGGCTGTGACGGTCATCAGTGGATCCATGGGGCTTTTTGTGTGCCGCTGGATCAGTGAAAGACTTTCTGAGGACTCAGGTGACCACGGCGCACCGATGATGGGCTGAGATGTGTTGTCGGTTGCCCTCAACAAAGGGATGTAGCAGCGGTCTGTGAGACAACACACAATTACATGTTTACAGAACATTGTTTAGTGGACATGACTTCACATTCACAGCATTTTATAGAACAATGAGGTCACCAGTGGGAATCAAACCTGAAGCTGGCAGTTGACAAAACAAAATCTAATTTAATGTGTTGTCAAATGTCTCTTGCATATGGTGCTGTCAGTCTGTGCGCAGGGCAGTGAGTTAAATTTACAGTGTACAGAACTTTGTGCCAAATGCCATGCTTGAACACCAAATACAGTTCAGCACCAGGATTACACTGCAACTGTCAGATTTATCCTACTTCTTTCTTTGTTCACAGCCCAGACGGACTCTCAGGGGACTAAGAAAATCATACAACTACAGCTGTGATGTGATTTGCAATACAAACTTGTCAGAAGCTCATTTAGTAGCAAGCACAGTCTGGCACACTAACCCCTGACACCATCTCAAAGCACTTTAATGTGCTAATGATGTTTTCAGACTAAATCCTACTATCAGCAGTACTGGTACCATAATATACAGACCAGAAAAGAATAATCATCCAAATACAAAATATATGATGTACATGTATGTCACATGACCTTTCATTGTCTCTTTCAGGAAACAGGAGAGCGTAGAAACACAAAACATTTGTTATCAAAAACTTGTGTCCTTACCCTCCAAATAGTCACATATCTTCTGTTTCACTTCTTGAGTTTTATTTTTTCTGCTACAAATAAGCTGTGGAAAAGAAAAACAAACAGTTCGTGACATGTGTATAGACATACAGCTGTTGCTGTATCGACTGAGGAAAGAATTTGTTCTTCTAAGTTTAGCTTACAATGTGCACAGAGTGACTGTTGCCAACAGATTTGAAAAGCAAGCTAAAAGGTCAGCTTCAAAACATGAGTGAGCATAACTCTATCCCCCACTGCAAGTACTGCTGGGATATCAGTGTTCAACCAGACTCTGTAGTGCTGAGCTGCCAGACAGCACTAGTATGTATGTACATACATCTTATTAACCCCCAGCATGATGACCCAGGCTTTGCTGGTTGTTCTCTTACTCAGTGTGTACGTTACATTAAGTTTAAAAAGGGTTAAAATAAATGTACTTACATCACAAGGCTGCTGACCATCCTTGTTCTTGCAGTTCTTATCGGTGTCAGGATGTGAGCACAGAACATTGACCACATCTGGGCACCCAAACTTACAGGCAAAGTGGAGTGGTGTTTCAAAACCCTGGAACATGCAGACAAACAGAGCAAAACACAATTTAAACACAGCCCATAAAGGACTTCAGGAAACAGACTAATCTAATTTGGTTTAGTTTGTATGATGAAAGAACTTACAGCCTTATCTGGAGTGTTGAGGTAAAGATCTACAATGTAGCGGATACGTTTCTGCAGCATGACTTCCTGGTCGTCAGGGTACATGAGGCGCATGAACTCTGGGTTCTCCAAGGTGTCGAGCAGCAGCTGGGCAATTCCTGCTTGGTTCTCCTTAGCTGCCACATGCATGACATTGTACCGACAGCCCTCCTGAACAATCCAAAAACAATGAACCAATTGTATGGATCAGGATGTAATCCTCTTAAAAGTCTTGTAAACAGGAGAGGATGCTTCATTTTGTCCAAAAGCACTGTCTGACCTAAACTTCACCTGCTGTGATAAATATATCCAACCCAACACCAACATCCTCTACATTATCTACATCACTTATTCACTCTGCTGCGCATTAAATGCCTTTTAATTATTTGGCTAATGTTTGCATTGGATGTTTGTGAGAAGTCAGGGCACTGAGTGACACTTCCATTACTTTGATTTTTGTTTCTTGTGCCAGGTCATATTTCTGTCGTAAACTTGGCAAGAGCATTATCTGGAAGGTTGCTGCTGATGTGGAAAAGGTGTTTATGTATCAACAAATGACATCATTCAAGTCAGGGCATGCATCCACATTAATACCAACGAGCTTCCACAGAGTTCAACAATCTACAACAATACCACTACAACAAGCTCTTATTTTAACTGCAGCTTTCATTTCTTCTTCAGGAAAACTGACAGTACAGTGAGGAAATATCTTGTTCTAATGTTCTAACCTGCACAATAGTGGGATTATCCCCTGAGCCAATGAGATAGCGCGGGTTGCTCCAGACCAGCTCGCTGAAGGCCACCTCGTCTCCCTTCTCCACAGCTTTACGCAGTTTGGAGGTCAAGTCCTGGGTGCGTGGGCTCTTGAAACTGTTGGCCCGCTCCCGGTTGATGGTATCAACCTCCATGTTGTCTGGCATAAACAAGGAGAACAGGGTGGTGAACTGGTACCACGGCTGAAAACTCCTAATACTATTCCAAACTATTGTGCTCCATTATCAAACTGTGGCTGCGTTTTCAGGTTTATCTGTATCTGTTTGCTTTATATTTCAGCTTCTGTAGACTGAGCTTTGACAAAACATCGAGAGATGATGCATCTCATCAGAACATTTTCAAAATTGCAGTGATGATGATAAGTGACCCTTAAAACACAAGCAGAAAATTAAGAAAAACAGCAAAAACAATAAGAAAATTTTTGGATGAAACCGAGACTGCTTTTTTGATAAAATATATAACAATTATGGCCCCTCCTACTGAGAAGTTTCACACATCTTATCTACTTACCTTTACCCATGACGAAGCCTGGTTTGACAGGTGAAACACAGGGTGCAGATTTGTTGGGGGAGGGGAAATAGTCACAGATCCCCTTGGCGAACTTCTCAGCATCCTCACGGTTGGGAAAGGCTTTAAAACGGGCTCCTTTCATCATCTTAACAGCTTGAAGAGCATCTTTCTTATCTGTGTATACATGTGCTCTCTCTAAAAAACACAAACAACAAAATCCTGAGAATTAGACATGTAGACATTTACTTTTATTGGCCATCTTTCTATGTAATGACAGCCTGCTTTTTGTTTCATTCTGTTCAGGTTGTCAAATGGTCAAGTCTTAGAAATCTCTACTGAATTTAGCATGCTAACCAGCTAGCCACGGTCTGTTGTGTCATTTAATACCACTTCGTACTTCAAAATGCCATTAGAGGATGTAGAAGCAGTAACTATGAGTCAGCTATAAACCTGTGTTGCAGCCATCCAGTCTAAGTGACATTCCTCTACTCTTTCCTCGAGCTCAGTTATTGATGCTGCTGCCTCTAGCTGCTCTCCCTCACATTCCTCGACCTCTCGTGGTTCATCCCCTACTCCTGCCACCACTACATTGTCTCTGTCTCTGACTGGACAGACTGGATGTGAAATCACCATCGCCAGGCTAACAACAACTACAGGAAATAACTTACCAGTTACATAATCAGATTGCAAGGTAAATCTCAGTGAAAAGCACTAGGGTGAGTGTGAGGGGCGAGACTTTGTTGTTAATGGATTTGTTCCAGTGAGCCGTACTTGTTATGATTGGTGAGGGCAACCATGTTTGGAGCACAAATTTGACAGTTGTCTCTTCTTACACAATGCCACTATAGTGTGTCCTTCTGAAGTGGTTAAAATATTTTTTGCAGTCTTTTCCTTCCTTTCAGTCAGCCTGTATCGTCTTATTCTGATGAGACTCTACAAAGTGCAGCTGCAATAAAAGCCTGCCCTGACATATTAACATTAACTGAATTGATTTTTGTAGTGGCTCAAGATTAATTTAGATCAATACTATATTTCCAGAGAGGTCAAGGAGTCAGACTGCTCTGCTGCTTACCACAACAGAAACAACACAGATGCTTTCATTCACTTAACATACAAATGTGGTTGTGAGACAACAACAGCAGCAAATACTCCAAAACGAATACTAAAAGGGGACATGACAGAAGAGACCATAAATAAATAAACAAGAAACAGGATGATCTGTTAAGAGGGACTCTGGACTCAGTTCAGAATGAGGCCAAAAATTAAACTGTTTGACGGTTGATAGACAAAGATATAAAACTTAATGTTTTTACATGTATTTTTCAGAGTAACAGACAATAAGAAAGTCTGAGGAACCGATTGTTTGGAAAAAACTATTCTGCTTATAATTCTCTATATTACAATAATATTGTGTCTATAATATATAGTGCTTGTTTGTCCTGTCCTTCATGTTGCTGTAGTGGAAATGTACTGTTTGGTCTTTATGTTGAATGTTGTACAGTCTATATGTTCAGTGTCCACGTGTCAGTGTCCTATATATCTAATAGAGGAATGTTGCAGCCTATGTGGCCAGGACAAAATTCCTTCTTAGGGATAATAACGTTTATCTTATCTTCTTTGACAACAGCAGTAGAGATATGGAAAAGAAGAGAAAACTAATGGGAAAATCAAATATTTGATTCTGCTGTTTAAATGAGCGGAGATGTAAAATTGTTTCTGCTTGGAGGAGAATGCTAACATCTGCATCTGTCTTTTAAAAACATGAGCTCCTTCAACACAATTCAATATCATTCATTTCTTAACACATGACATATTCTTATAACATCGTTGTGTTATTAGTAATTTTGTTAACTAATTAATTGTCAAAAACATTCAATGGTTTCAGCTTCTAAAATGTAAAAATTCAATGCTTTTCTCTGTCACCTAAAAGAAACTCAGCACGCTCAGTTTCTCCCATTGCCTAGATTTTACATATTGCACAGACAATGTGGTAGTAAATGCTACAGTTCTCAACTTTGTAATGTAATAGACTGAATCTGTCTTACCATTCCTGGACAAAACATCCTCCCATAGTGGACATACTCCATAAAAAAGGGTTGGGGATACTTGTGCAGCCTTTGAAGGCGTTTCTGTTTTGGGTTGAGAGTTACTGCCTTCAGAAGAGCTCCTTGAGGTTGCCTTTACTGAGATTTCCTCTTCCTCTGGAGGGTTGAGACCCATACCATAGCCAAAGTCCAACTCTTCACTGGCAGCCGCAGTCTGGGGCCTGCTGCTTGTTGCAGCAATGGTGGGTGCACCTGCCGAGGTAGCACACGGCACAGGGTTGGCATGATGGACAACAGAAGACGCACTGCTCGAAACACCTGCTGAAGAGCTGTTGTCCGATTCTGTGGCACTACTCTCTGGTCCAGCCAATACTCGCGCTAACTTCCTCTCAAAAGTGGCTCGGGTAGTAGCTGTGATGGGGCCGCATTTGAGGTCCGCTTTGGCAAATTCCTCACGCAGTTCATCAGCACTTAGCCCCCTCAGCCTGCTCAGAACCGCTTCCATTCTTCAGCTCCCTGCAAGATATCACACAACACACTTTAGCAATTGTGACTGCCCCGTAGGGGTATATCATACTTAGTATTAGTCCCTTTTATAGTCCCAGATGGTTAGTTGTACTAAATATCAAGAATAACACACAACACAATTCTGTTGTTCCACAGATTCTCCCAGGTACTTCAAAATGCCAAGTAAAAATGACCGTCTCAGGTAGAGTGTAGTAAGCACCATTTATACAGGAAAATGTACACGTCTTTTGATATTACTTTACACTATAGCTTGTGCATTACACATAAAATAATGATTTCTACATTAATCAAGATGTTGGTGAAACTCAAAATCCAATGCAAAGTGATTTAGTACATTTGACCTTTCTTTATATTGTTCATAAAAAAAAAAATCAAACTGAAAGTGCTGTGTGCAAATAGATATTATCCTTCAACGAGCAATCACACGATGAAAAATATAATAGACTAAGTTCACCAGCAACTGTCTTTCAGTTTCAAGTATTACAGGCTACACAAATCCATTACATGGCTCATGTGTTTGCTCGTCAGCTAAACTGTCATTTACAAAAGTCATTACAAAAGTCCATGTAGTGCAACAAAACAAGTGTTCCGTGTATCAGAATTATTCACACAATATATAACATTTTATCGAAACCAACCACAGTAATGTGGGACTAGCATCTGCTAGCTAGCCTGCTAACCACAAGTCAGCTTTAGCGGGCGGGCAATGTGTCTGCCAAAGCTAGCATGAGGGGAAACCGCTCCGACGAAAATCCAGGCTGACTGAGTAAAGTAGGTAATATGGACTGAAATATCCCCCAGAAAAATTAGAGAGAAATCTAGTTAAATTGTAATAACATTAGCCAGTTCATTCGCACGCTGTCACGCCCAAGTATCATTCGAGGTGGGTTTTCGGGCTGTAACGTAACAAATTTGATACGTCTTCGTGGTGATGATGCCGATAAAAATCAAAGTGTACTTAATGACATCTAGTAACAAATGTGTCCCTATACTTACCATGAAACATTTTTATTTGATATACGCGGAGCTATGGGAAATCACTGTTAGTTTTACACAGATACTGTTGTATAGACACAAAGCTGGAAACGGTCTGGAATAGTCTCATTGTTTACAACATATTCTGCGCATGCTCAGATGCAAGGGAGGGCGCATGCTGCATTCACGACGTGTGGGAAAACTCAAACCTCAGCGACATTAAGGTGACAGGCGCCAAACGTAAAGTGAATTGTCACGTTTCTCTCCAAAACATTGTTCAGTAATAAATTACAGCGTTAGCAAGATACCGTAAGGCAGCTCGTGTGCCCACATTGAAGAATAACAGCTTTTAAATCCGCTTTCACACCATTTATTGTATCACGATCACTTAATATATGCATTTCCAATATTAGTATAAATCATTACCGTAGTTGGCCGTCTGGATAATTACAGAAAAGGCACAGAAAGCTCCGTACAATGTGCAATTCCAGTAAGTCTCTAAGATTTACGTACTTCCCCCCAAGCTGTGAATGTAGCATTGTGTTCTCTGATATCAGACGTGACTAATCCAAGGAAACGGTAACCTAGTACCCTCGTGTCTAGGTTTTTCTATTTAACATGCTTATCTGTTCAAAATATGTGAAAATTGCGAACTGGTGGAAATGTGTTGTCGTGTTGCTATAAACATTATGCTCAAGAATATTCGTGTTAGCACCATCACACTTACACAGGGATCTGGCAAGCCAAAATGCGATTCTCAAGATATTCATACAAGAAATTAGGCAACTGCAGTTATCCTTGCAGAGCATTGTGTGTTAAAGGTGGACGCAGAGGAAATTATAGTGACGTTAAAAACAGAAGCCATTCTAATAAGCCGAGTTTGACAAGCATGCTAACAGTCATTAGCCGCTTAGCACAAGGAGCTAATCACTCAAGCCGCCAGTTAGCAATAGCATGCGTTAATACGTACGGTAAGAACACAGTTCTTATATTCCTACCGTGCATATAACCGTAATGATGTACCACAGTTAACTGTAGTACACTGCTAATTGGATAAACTCTTGTTTTAAAATAACCATGCCCACCTCCTCCTCTCTCCCCGGCTACTGTTGCTAGGTGTCTTCTCACCGCGACGGTTTCAAAATGCAGAGAGTGAGGACCCGTTTCCGTCTGACATAGCGCCTGAACAAAATACCAGCTTAGGCGAGTATGAAGTGACACTTCAACACACACTGAATGAGCACAAGCAGTGATGATTGATGAGTAGTGCAATTTTATGATAAACACAATCACATCTCCCAACAACTGTTAAAACAGGAATGAACTGATTCCAATCTTTGAAAAAATAAAATAAAACAAAAACAGCAAATACAGCAAGGTTTATGCATACAGCGCAGGTGCCCCAGCAAATGTTATTACATACCGCCTAAGGTTACAGTGAAAGGCAGGTTTTTTTTTTGTTTTGTTTTGTTTTTTGTTTTAGAACATAGTATATTTTTCTTATTAGCATTCTCCTCAAAATATTTATTATCCCTTTGGAAATTCATAAGCATACAGCGGTGTTTCAAAAACTGTTTTTGTGGGAATGAGCACCGACAGCAGCTGCAGCAGAGATGCATGCAGAAAACTTTACTATCCAATGATCCCTCTACACTAAAAAAAATAGTGCAGCTGTCCCAAAATTACTATTGGCTTTATGGTTTGCATCTGTATTCTCATATCCCATCTTCTTTACACTAATAAACAATTATGATGAATTTACAATCATACAAAAAAGAAAGTATATTTATATATTAACCTCTGGAAACAATTAACTTATCCCCTTCCCCTTTGAAACAGCCATAGAACAAGTATAACATCTGATTCAGGGGTAGTCTCTCTTTTTTTGTAAATACAGTATGTACCAAATGTAACAACAGAAAATCAACACATCAAAATGCACCTGCTGTTAGAAGTAACATTTCTGCATCATCTCACAACTTTCTCACACAGTCAACAATCACCTAGTGTGCAATGTCAGTAGATGTGGCCCACTTAATTTTACAATAAACCATTCTTCAGTGAGGATTTACACACATAAACAACATGTTACATCTTGCACACACCCTCAGCAGAAATATATTCATCCAAACCATCTTAGTCCTTTACAGTATATTAAAGATTGCTTAAGGCTTTTTTTGCGTGCGAATTACTGCAGTCCATGCTAGACAACACACCTCCATACATAACTGAGATTAATATTTTTTTTAGCTCATATGGTAACAACAAACATGAGAAACACTGCATTTTAACAAGTGTCGTTACAAAAAAAAAAAAAAAAAAAAAACTAATCACAACTGTATCTGACTTTTAACTTCATGAAAGGGAGTGATGATGTTTCATCACAAGCTGCTAAGAAACCATGTGAAAGTATTAGTATGTCAGTTAAATCACAGATGGGCGACTTCACTCATACACAGGCACAAAGAAATGGAAGAACAGTTCATTGCCAGTCTGATGGCAGACACAGTTGTTTCTGTCTCCAAAAACACTTAAATATTGTCAGTCATCATTAAGCAGCATCAGAGCCACCACTTTAATATTATGAGGAGGACGATGACTAAATACCTTTTAGTGAGTAAAACTGCTAATTGCACAAGGGAAAACTGGCCCAAGCTGATGAGTTTAACGAGTACACAAGTAGTATTTGTAAGTATGATGACAAAACTGAAGATGAGGGATCATCATAGAGATGCTATCAAATAAAAAGTTGTAATTCCTTAACTCTAAATAAATAACTGTGACAACAGCATAACAAAAGTATAAACAACCATCAAATAAAGAGGAAAGAATAAAGCCATGGTATACAAAGTATTACTCTGCGAAAGCACTTCTGTGCCGATGGGAGAATGCCAAATGTTGGCAGCAATTGTTAAGAGAAGAGAAAGGGATTATGGGGCTAAAAAGTGCCTTTGTGGATAAAACTCCACTCTCCCTCTATTGGCCTGAGATAAGTTCTTCCGTTATGATTGCTGCTGTTCTTCATTGTTATTTTCTACCACCATGTTGTTTAGCGGCGTAGATGATTTGGAGATGTTGTTTTGAAGCCCCACTTGAGCCAGTTCCTCCTCTGCGTTTGTCCATGAGCTCACTGACTCATGCACCGTTATTGTGTGTTCCTCCATCTGCCGTTGGAGACTGTCCATCTCCTCCCTGAGAAAAAAAAAAAAAAACATTACACATCGAAAGGCTTTAATGTAGGAATGTTGATAATGGTTATCCCAGTCATTCAGTCTCAGCAATAGACTTACTTAAGCTGCCGTAGACAGTTGTGCAGGTTGTTGAGTGGCTCCTTGTTGACAGAAGTTGATGGTTTCAGCAATTCATCCAGCAGGGAGGCGGGCACTGGGCAGTCTGGGATCTTAACTGGTGTCACTGGGTTGGATGGGTTCCCCTCACTCTTTAACTCCATGCGCTGCTGCTCCAATATCATTACAGAGACAATTTCAGTCTTAGGCATTTTTTATGTGGGATTATAGGTACAACATTGGTCTGATCTCCATAAAGAGAGGCAGCTGCCTTTGTGAGTATTACTTATACTGGAGATGTTAAGGGGTACACACAGTTGTTACTGCTGTCGATGTCTGGTGACACCTACTTTTCATTATTCAAAACATCTGAAAGCCATTGTGTGATCAAAAGATTTTAAGTTGTGTAAAATAGAACACATGTTTTGTGGTTTCACCAGAATTAAAAAAAAAACTGCTGTGCTACATAGCTTATTAAAAGCTCTAAAACTATCACAGGGCACAGCAACTTTTCACAAAAAAAGGGATAAGTTCATTACCTTCCTCAGTCTGCTCTGTTTGAAGTCCTGTTTGAGTTGCTGGTTCTGCAGCAGGACTGTCTTCATGCTGTTCCTCAGCTCACCCACTTTGGCCTGCAGCATGAACTTGTCTTTCCTGGTGCCACTCAACTCCTCCTGCACTGACTCCAGTTCAACCTTGATGTTCTAAACCCAGTATAAATTGAAAAATGAGCATAAGGCAGTAACCACAGAAATAATGTACATAAGTAATACAGCAATTTATTTTATCATATTCTTAAGTAGCAAATTATACTTGGCAGCTTTGTGTCCATATTTTTAAAATCAAGTAAATACTTGCCTGCAGAGCTGTCTGTAGGTTGTCCAGCTCTCTGTGGTGGCACTGCTCCATCATCTCCACCTGCTGCTTCTGAGCCTCAATCTCCCTCTGCCTCTGCTCCACCTCCCATTTCAGATCCTCAACCTGAACAAACAGTTCATGTCAGTCCTCTGATCCTTCAGTTACATCAAGTGATTGTTCAAACTACCACTGAAACAGAATTCAGAAACTGGGACTATTATTAGAACTATAAACATGTGTATGGTCCAACCCTTGCTTAGAATCCTACCTCTTGGTGAGTGAGGGGCTGCTTGGAGAGTTCCTCGTCCAGTTGTTTCTGGAGGATCTGGAGCTGTGAATGAGCCTCAGAGAGCTCCTCCTGAAACCTGGAAACCTCGTGAGCGTGCTGCTCATCTTGAGCCCTGCAGAGTTTAACATATCCACTGATAAATGACTGTTAAGATGTAGAGATAAGACAAAAGATTTTGTGTATTTGCAAACTAACAAAATAATAATCCTAAATTCACTGTATTTTTGAAAGCCATAAATGTGCGTACTGTAGTTTTTGTGCTTCACTCTGCAGAGCTTTGACCAGGTCCTCTTTGGACTGCAAGTCCTTCTTGATCTCGGTCAACTCCAGCATGGCCGCCCTGTAGTGCCTCCTATTGTGGGCTGCTTCAGCCTTTGCTGCTGCCACCTAATGGATACATTTCATTATTATGACCTGAAATGACCCCAGAAGAGTCAAGTGCATCAGACTTTAAACAGTTAACACAAAGAAAAAAAAGCTATCGAAGTGATGTGATACAAAACATTACATTAATGTTTTCAAGAAGCTTATTACAGTGCCTTGTACCAGGCACATCACCTCAATATGAACAGTCAAATATATGTAAATTACAGACTCTGGAATTATTTAAAAAGCAAAATGGTGCGCAGTCGCCATCTGAAGTCAAAGAGAGAGAGACGATACTATATCCTACAGCATAAAGCTCCTACCTGCTCCTTTAGGTCTCTGACTTTGGTTTTCTCTTTTTCCAGAGCAAGCTGTAGACTCTGTACCACCTGCTTCATTTGCTGGTCCTCTTCCTCTTTACGTTTCAGAACAGCTTGAACCTGAAAAAAGGATGAATATGAAAACAATGTTCTGTTAGAAACATTCAGAAGAACGTAGTTCCTCATCCATTTTTTTTTTTTTTTTTTTTTTTATAAAATTTTCACCTGTAAGTTGAGCTGCACAAGATCCGCTTCTCTCTTGGCTAGGGCAGACTCCAAAATGTTGGAATGTTCCCGCAATGTATTATGGGATTGTGCCAATCCAGCCAATTTCCCTTTTTCATGCTCTAGCTCAAGTGCTAGCTTCTTGTTGGCATCTTCTAACTTTCTGATTCGCTTCTTGAAGCAACGTGACTCTTGAAGCTGTGAAATCAATTAATACGTCATTAATACAAAACAACATACATCAACTGAGTGTTTCCAGAAGTGTAAACATTCAGTCTCTCATCAATATCATAAAACAGTGATGTGATAAAATAAAAATGTGATAGTTTCCCAATTAGACATAAAGAGAAACTTCAACATATTTGCACAAACTGATAAAATGGCCACAGCTCACCTCATCCTCAAGCTCCAGGACCTTCTCCTGGTACTCTTCCAGCTCTGTGGAGGTGAGAGTTATCACTTCCTGCAGCTCCTTCTCTAACATGGTCTTGCTCTTAGCCACTGACTGCAACTCAGCTTGCAGAGCCTTAATCTTCTCCTGGATGACAAATAAAACCACTGTATTTCAGTACATTTCAGGTGGTGAATATGTATAAACTGAAGGCTGTTCTATTAAATAATGTTTAAAAGAGCATACTTGTCTTTATGAAAAACACAACAAATATTACTGAGTATACTCTACTTCAGTGTTTCCCAACCTTTATTGAGCCGTGGCAAATATTAACATGTAAACGAAAATGTCACAAAAAGAATATATGATGAAATATATTTTACATAAGTTAGTAAAATTGCATAATTTCCATGGACCCACCTGATGATCTTTCATGGCACACCACAGTGCAGCAGTTGGGAGACACTGCTCTAGTTTACTACTCTGTGTTTTATTTGAGCATTTGTTAGAGTTAAGAATTCTGCAAACTGCAAAATCTGGGACTTTTATTCAGTACCTGTAAGGCCTGAGTGTTTCCCCCATCGGACACCTGGGCCTTGAGTTTGACCAGCTCTGCCTCAGCAGCCTCCTTGTCAGTCAGAGCCTCTTGAAGTCTCCTGCTCAGGATGCCCACAGCGTTCTCATATGCCTTATGTTTGGCCTTCATCTCCTTCTGAGCGCTGGTCAAATCTGTTCCCAACCGTTTCATGCGCACCTTCTGCTCTGAGATGGCCCTAATGCATAGATATAAGAAATTAAACTAAAAATGCTCCTACATACTAATATAAGAGATGTGGGTTTGTAGGCTGTATACATTGCAAACATGACATTTTACTTGCAGGTAAAGTTAACACAAATAACGTGATGACGTCATGTAGTGACCACATGGAATGATTCAAGTGTTTTGATGAGATAAGGCATTGTATAATCAGTGTCCCATATTTGTATTTATAAATAGCACTTGACAGCAGAGATATGCATCATGGTCCAAGTCATTAATGTGGGAATCGTTCAAGCTCCACAAATCTGTATGAGCACATGACTCACTTTTTGGCTTCTGCCTCCATTTGCTCCACCTGTTTCCTGAGGCCTTCGTTCTCTTGTGTCACTGCTGCTAACTGGCTCTGATCAAACTGTAGAGTCTGAGTTGGAGAGAGAACCAAAGACCTTTCAGTTACATTGAAGAAATATCTGACGACCTTCCTTTGTCTTTGACTTAATGTATAAAATGCATGCATGTATTCTAAGTGAATTCAATGAGGAATATCAAACTGTATCAAACCTGGATCTGGGTGTCTAGCTGATCTCTTTCTCTCTGGATGGTTTGTAGATGAGCCTCCATGTTACTCATCTGTTCCTGGACTCTCACCACTTCCTTCTGCAGCCGAGCCTGCTCCAGCTCTGCCTTCTGTTTCTCTCCCTGGACGCCCAGCAGATCCTGCTTCAGGTCCTTCACCTCCTCCAACAGACGCTTTTTGGTAGACTTGAGCTCACTGATCAACTGGTCTTTGGAGCTGGCGTCTCGGCGGTAGGCTTCCACCATCACCTGTGAAGTCAATGACAATGTATGTCTGAACAAAGGCTTTACACAAAACAAAGTAATAGTAGTTAAGAGTTTTTTTTTTAAGGAACATGCATATCATGCACACCAGGACATTTTAAAAACTACAACAGGAAATCAAATAAATATAAATATAATAATAAAAATATTAACACTGTTCTACAGGTGTGCCACAAAAAAACATGGGAAAAGGAGTGAATCTGTCATGGCACATAATTGATGCTATAAAGTACTGACAATCTATTAAGTAATTACTTTGGATGATGCAAAGAGTAGACACTAGTTTGTTTGACAGATTCAGAGTCAGTATGTTTTTCTTAAGCACCAGAGGTTCTGCAGTTTGCTTTTGATGGATTTCTGATTAGCTGTCAAAGTCCCATGTTAACACATGGGTCTGAAAAAAGTCCATAAAAACTTTAATATTGTAAGAAATAAAATACAATTTACATGTCATTCTGTCAATTATCTTAACAGTCTTTGTGACAGCCTGTCAATGGAAAATGAGCAGCGTCCTCTATAGCTCAGTACACTGAGGCGTGTCAACCAGTACTCTGACTGTTCTTCAGGGATGACAGCCATCTGGTCCTACAATACATCCTCCCACAAGAGAATCAGCCAGCCAGTTGAGAGAGTTGAGAACTGATGAGAGTTTGATGCATGTAAAGTCTACACAGTCTACCCTTCTTGGTTTCTGGTAATTTAACTAAGTTAGAAAGACCTGTACATAACATAACGTCACCTAACAGCTATGGAGGTCTCTTACCTTCTGTTGTTGGAACTGCTCCTTGAATTTCTGGGCTTGTTTCTTCACGGTACTATTTTCTTGTTGTAGAGTTTCAATCTGCAATAAAGCAAAAACCTTTATTATTCACTGCATAATTGTGGAGAGGCAATGCCAAAGGGAGCAGACTCAGTTTGATTTACTAAATTATTGAATTTCAATTGAAAACTGGCATTTCTCTTTAGATAAAGTCTAAGACAGCTGACGGTAGCAAGCAGTAGTTCAATAAATTGGCCATGGTCATGTCAGACACTGCAGTCTTCATGACAGACGTGAATCTATGTATGAGTTTATGCCAATATTTGCTGCACAGTTACTGGAAAAGGTTTAGTCATGCATGTGATCATATCTCCATGCATGAATAATTTGTTTCAGTGTTGTTTTCATTTTACCTGATTGGTTTTGACCTGGATTTCCTGTTTGAGTTGATCTAAGACATCAGAAGCCACCAGAACATCCTCCCCTAGCCGCTCAGCGCCCTCGTCAAGTTGACTCTTGTCAGCCCGAGCTGCTTGCAGTGCTACCTCCAGGACAATCTTCTCGTTCTGGAGGTACTGGATGTTGTCGTCCTTGGCGTTGCTCTCCGTCTGCAGCTCGGCCAACTGGGCCTCCAGCTCCAGGTAGCGGGCTTCTAGCTGGTTGATGGACTGCTCTTTGGTGTGCAAGTTCTCCTGAGTGGTGGTGAGCTGGCGCATCAGCTCCAGATGTTCTTTCTGGAGTGATTGCAGCTGCATGTCCTTCTGGGAAAGGGTCAGCTTCACCTACAAAAAACAGGTTAGAGCAAAATACAGTGAAAATACTAAAGACCAGACAAAATGGGAAACAGTTCCGTTTCCTGTTATGTTTGACATGACTACCTGCTCTAGTTCCCTCTCCAGGGTGCTGGCTGTGTTGGCCAGTTTAATTAAGCGGTCTCTCTCTTCCTCAAACTCCTCCAGTTTGTGCTGCAGGTCGTCTTCCACCATGGTCTTTGCATCTTGGATCTGCTTATAAGCAGCTTCCTGGGTCAGCATGTCAGCCTACATCCAGATGGTAAAAAGTACAAAACAATATGCTTAATTCATTTCAATTAATACCAGTTGGAAAACAAATCTACAAAATCTTAATTGCTAAAGCCACTGTTGTAATGCTGTATTATGAATATTGAGTTTTTTGATTGCAGGTTTTTTGTTAAGTGGACATGTAGACTTTCCAAACCTAATGGTGGTATAAAGTCAGAAACAGATGATGGAGTTCATACCTCTATGCTCTGCAGCTGAACAGCAATACGCTCTTTTTCTTTGATGGAGCGGTGTTGAGTTTCAGTGAGCTGGTGAGACAGTGTCACATTCTCTAGCTTCAGATGTTCCAGAACACCGATCTGAGTCATCTGTCCAGCCTGGGAAAGGAAAAAAACACAAGATGAAAAATGTCAGCAAGATCAAAAAGTCATGTTTTGTCTGTCTGATCTCAGAAGTGATTACAAAACCAACTGCATTAGTGTCATCCTCACCTGCATGTTGGCCATTTCGCTTTGCAGTCGTACTCTTGCCTCCTGGGCCAGTGCCAGCTGTTGCTGGTACCACTGTCTGACCTGCTGGAGTGAGTCAATCTCAGCCTGGGAGGTCTTCAGTCGGCTCTGTAGGGTGCTGCGCTCCAGCTGGACCTGTTGCAGCTGGTTCTGAAGACCACCCATCTGCTGACGCAAGTCCTGAACTGCAGAAGCATGAGGCCAACATCAACTTTAATATCATGAGTGAAGGTGACAATATCTTCCTACACTCAGCTCTTCTGGTCTCTATCACTCACCTGTACTGTCCCTTGAAGTCAGTGTGTTTTGCATCTCCCCCACCTTTCCCATCAGCCTGCTGTACTGATCTTCAGCCACCTTCAGATCATTGCTTAGAGAAGCTAGACTGGCATTCTTGCTTTCTAGACTCCCCTGAAGCTCCACCATGGCTTTCTCCAGTTGACTACAGTTCTGCCTCAATGTGCCAACCTCGGCAGTGAGGGAGCTCTGTTTCTCCTGGCTTACTTGAGCCTCCTCCTTCTTTGCCTGCAGCTGAGCATTCACTGTCGCCAGCTGAGCCTGAAGCTCTGTCTTCTCCTTGAGAGCCTGGGAGACAGAAAAGTATGGTCAGCACACCACACACACCCAGTTATTCTCTGTCGTGTGGCATGGTGTCTTTTCTGTTCAATCTGTCCTAGTACGTTAACAGCCTCCAAACAGAATATAATCCTTTATGATGCTGTGTACATGACATGAACTGGTATACAGTTATTTATTGTGGTGTTTATTTTTTGCATTGACACAAACATAGATGTCCCTATTACCATGCTAACGATGGAGATTTTATGTACACAATAAAAATGCAATAAAAAGAAGAAAAAAAAGAGTCAACTGCTGTGTCATGGGTTATTTGATTTTGTACTTTGGCACAGCAGTACTCTGAACAAAATGCTGCCATCAGCATGTTAACATGCTCACAATGACAACACTAACACACGGATGTGTAGCAGGTATAATGTTTACCATGTTCAGTTTTTTGTCTAATCTGTTAGCATGCTAACATTGGCTGAAAGGCACTAAATGTAGGGCAAAATCAATGCTAATGGGAATGTCATTATTTTTACACACCTTACCATCTAACAAAATATAACTTATTTCAATCTGAATTTGTTTGAGGCTGTGAGGATGCTGTTTGTTACAGACAGCAGATGGAAGGTATTTCAAGGTGTCTTTATTTCTTTGTTCACTCCTGTACAAAATGTGTAGGGATAGATGCCTTATGCTGAAAAAATGGAAAATATAATTATAGGACTCAGTATGTTATATAACCTGATTGGCTTCGGATGACAAGGACTCCAGCTGGCCTTCAAGTCTCATTTTCTCTTTCAGCACTTGGAGCATTTCATCATGGCCCATCACTGAACTCTCCAAAGATACGCTGGAGGAAATGTAGATGAAATATGAACATCAATGCTGAAATGATTCCTGTATTAATCAATTATTAACTGTGAACTTACTTTTCATTTATCTGAAAAAAAGATTTTCTTGTCTGTCATTAATTAAATAATGTGTAGAGCTGGCTAAATTACTTCAATCCTTATCCCACATTGACAAATACCTGCTTGAGAAACTGTCCCTGCGACTCCGTGGCTCTGCTGTCCCTTCTCTCTCCTGCTCCAGCTCCAGAAGGTGCTGCTCTTCGCTGGCTGCCTGCAGGACCTCCTGCAGAGAAGGGAACTGACCCATGGCCTCAGGGGCGATCTCCCTCCCTTCCACTGTGTAGGGTCCCCTCCTTTCCACTGCTGCGGACAGAGTCCTGTACATCCCCCGTGTAGACGTAGACACGCTGCTGTAAGACGAGCTGTCACTGTCGTTGCCATCGTTGCCCGGCCTCATCCCGGTTTCACTGCCATCGATTTCGGAGACATTGTCCACAACTTGAGAAGATGCACCAAGCTGTGCCTCCACCTCAGAGGTGCTGCTCTCTGACACCACACTGACCTCAGACAGAGTGGACACGGAGCTAATGGTGGACTGGTGGGAGCTCATTGTGTTATCTGCTGTCCTTACTCCTCCGCCACCTCCACCTCCTCCATCATTCTCAGGAGACTTATAGTCGGCCAGGGAGTGGATCTTGCTGGGGCGAGGAGATCTGGACTTCTTCTCCTTGGAGGGGGGAATACCCAAGCTACCCAGCTTGGGACCACGTGGGACACTGGTCCTCAGGAAGGAATACTCCTTGGTCATGGCCACAGTGTTTGCCCTGGGCAAAGCCTCAGGATGCAACATGAGCTCTGGATCCAGGGTGCTGAATGGCCTGTTTTTGGCAGTGGTGCGGTGAGACTATAAAACAGAAAAGAAAGAATAAAAGGGACTCCCATGGTGATGAAATCTGAATATCTGTGGAATATTTCTCCAAACTAAAAAGGTGTGGTCTTTATAACCATGTCTTGTCTGTAATTGTGGCTGTCTGGGTTACATTACCCAAGAAAATAGCATGTTATACAACAGACTTCATTTGAGTGCCTGCGAGCACAAAACTATAATAATAGAAAAAAAATGAGTCATGTTTCTCTACCAAATTTCTTCCAAATCTGTTCCCTGCTTTTGGAAATATATCACTAACAGACACACAGATGGGTGAAAGATGGGGGCGAGGGTAAAAAGAACTGAAAGGATGACAAAGATGGTTGAGGAAACATAACGGTTTTGAAAAATGAATGACTGACAGTGAAACTGGTTACATTTAAAGTTGTGACAAAAAATTGCACTGTTCTTAACATGACAGCAGCTGCCCTCACTCACCCTTTCCTTATGTCTTTGCACTCTGTATTGTTTGAGTTGCTCCTCCAGGCGTCGGCGAGCTTCCAGACGAATCTTCTCCTCATTCTCCATCTCCAGAGATGGCTTCTGGTTGGCTGAATGGAAAGTATGTTAGGCCAAAACAAGCCATATTCATGACATCATGACATACTGCACAAGTACATCACAGCACTTTATTTACACAAGACATGCTTTTCTATGGCTGTAAGAGGAAACATCTGCCAATGTATGATGCTGGCTGGATATGGTGAAGACTAAAATTGCTTAGGCTCCCTCAAATAGCAATGATAAAAAAATAATCCACGATTGGATGGTTATGATAATATGTGTTTGGACAAATCACAGCGACTAGTGAGTCACAACTTGCATGTGTCAATTTCACCATCTTATCAAAAGCAGTGGGCATTATAGTAAACATTTCACCCATGCGCTTGAAGGACATCGTATACTATCACTGTCTGTTTGCTTAGTTATGTTATTCATATATGAAAGTCTCTGTGATGGTAGTGGAAGCTATGAAGCTAGGATTACCAATTTTGCAATGAACTGAATGAAGATTCTATAAAGGCATTAATCAGCTGCACATTGGATGAGTCGTGTTTATGTGCCATTAAAAGAGATACTATAGGAGTCTTCACGTTGTGAAATATATATTAGGTGTGAGTTATGATGTAAAGCCAAAGAAAATTACAAACTAATAGTAATAGTAAACAGTAAATTTCATACTGTGAACAAAGCAACAAGGTTTTCACAATGTCACTAAAACAACAACATAACAAAGGGATTAGTTCAGAAATGCAGCCATTAGTCCAAACAATGTTCCATATAAAGCACCCACTCCAAACTCTAATAAAGCAATTAAATTCCTATGGGAGTTACAGAAGTTAGGTAGACTCAAACAGCTAACAGAAATTCCCACTGACTCCATCTGTTCAGATAATACACACACAAGGGAGTTAAAAAAGGTTGTGGACACAAGCCAGTAAAGCAAAACATCCCACAGCCACATTAGGTTTCATTACGGGGGGGTATAGAGGGGGCATTCACTCCACATAAGTTTATGCTTACACAATTCAGTCTCCTGCATAGGCATACTGAGTTTGAGCGACTGCAATGCATCACCCTTGTGAACCGTGACCTCAGCACTAGCTCCCTCAGACTTCTCTAGCATCATGGGTGGATAAGCAGCCACACCTGGGGAGGGCTCTTGGGGCTGGGAGTTGACAGGGGAGCTGGTGCTCTGAGGAGGGGCTGTCGGAGGCAGGGACCCATTTATATGGGTGTCCCCTGCAGCACTGAAGCCTTCTGTCAGTCCGTCTCCATTTGGCATCACATCTGAACTAACAGGACCTGAAAGGAAAGGGGGAGGAGAGGCCCTGAGGTATGAGACAATTAGTCATGGTAACTTCTTCTGAACAAGATGGAGTGGATGTGATTCTCTTGGCAAACTGGATGGACAACTTTGTCAAGCTACATTTGTATTGGCGAAAAGAGTAGTTGGAAACATTCATGCAACATTCATGTGGGTACTGATGCAGCTCTACAGCTGCACCTACTCTTGTGTCAAGGAGCACAATCACAAGGCTCATCTTGCAAGGAAACAACACTGACGACTTTAAAAGCCACTTTTAACTTTTAAGTTAACCTTTTAAAATGTTGCTTATTTTGGTATAATTATTTAGTGTTTAGAGAAATAATAAAGATTTAATTTGAAACCTATACAAATTCAAACTTCATGTAGACATGTCTATACTATGTTTGAAACTGACAGAATTAAAAATGAAGCCAATGTGCAACTTACAGTGAAACATCATTTACATCTGTCTGACTACAATCACTCTTTATTCAAACAAGCTCTTGTCCGTTACTCAGATTTAGAAGTACTTAAAACTAAATTATTACTGTCTGTGGTAAGGTGTGTGGTGTGTCACAATTAGACATAATATCAGCACATATCATTATATATGATTACATCCCAACAAAACGGCATCAGGACTCACCATTACAAATACTCCCATTTGCATTTTGTGTATTCTCCTGTCCTTGTTGT
Organism: Polydactylus sextarius; assembly: GCA_016801845.1. NCBI lineage: Eukaryota > Metazoa > Chordata > Actinopteri > Polynemidae > Polydactylus > Polydactylus sextarius. The sequence continues at coordinate 3,471,321 of CM028915.1, forward strand.
TTTATTTGTATTTCCGCATCCACTGCATGGGTTTCAGCCTCTTTGGATTTTATAACCTGGTCTTCTTGATGAGCGTTAAGCTCCATTTGATCTGCTTCTGACTGGTTAGTTTCCATTTCCATTGAGAAAGTGAACAGTCACAGTATTGGTGGTGCCGCTTTGGAAAGAATGTCTCACAAAACCATCATCTTGAGAGGCAGACCAGCTAGGAGCATGTCAGCGACTCTTCTGAACACAGCCAAGAGAAAAAAAACAGACGTTGTTTACACGCAATAATGATCAATATACAGCACAGAAGAAGGTGTGGCTCCTTACAAGCGATCTGGTTTAGACAGTAATGGTGTTACGTAACAACAAAACATGCTTAAATTTACACACCAGATCGAGTCAAGAGCTAACACAGATGGTTAAGTCGATTGTGCTGCGGTAAATACAGAACTAGCAACATTAAATGTATTTACTTCTACACAGAAAACGGATGAGACAAATCCACGTTACCAAAACCGACGATCGGCTTCAGTGTGAATATTTAACTGGATCAATGAAGAATCTGCTGATATGTCAGACACGCGCATGTAAACTGACATTTACATGGAGATCAACTGTCAAAAACCGTGTTATCAGTCTGAGGCGCAGTCGCTGCTTTCCATACGATGATGATGAATGAATATATATTAACCCGTTAAATATAAAAAAAATATGTACAACTGTTGTAAATGTGCTGTTAGTCGAGGTTTCATTTGTACCTGTGGAATTTCAGACTGACATTCAGTGGAGGAATGCAGCTATCGACTAAAACTCTACTGTCATGACTTCGTTACTGATCAAAATGCCTGTATATTAAGTTATATTTTCACTATATGCTCACATGTCACTAACTATTAACGATTGCATTTTGACAACAACAATGTGTTGCTAAGCTCAGGTTGCTATCTGATAGTAGCAGCGGTTCTTTGCTAACCATCGTCTTACTGGACTCTGCAAAAAACTAATCAGGCGATTATAAATTCAAACCTTAAGTCTATTAATTTACCTTTATGCGATGACCGATATTAGTTAATTTATAATGACAAATATAATAAACCAAAACGGCAGGTGAAACGATGAAGCTCGCGATGTTAACGAGACTAGCTAGCTGTGTTTACGACGGGACCTGTCAAGCTAAATGTGCTAACTGGCTAGCTGGGATCGACAGCGTCGGTTCAGGAGTGATTTTCTGAAATATCTGAAATAATCAAACGAATGACCTTCTGTCTCGCAATTACATTACAAACCCTGTGTGTAAATTATAACATGACAGCTTTGGTAAAAGTCACAAAAGACGTTAAATGCTCACCTTTTAACGCAAGCTTCGCCTTTTACTACGTGGCTGTTTGGGTTCCGTCCCTTTATCCGTCCGACTAGAAACACAGGCTGCGGCAGCAACACACAACCGGAGGAGACAAATACAACTTACCACAACACGATGCGTCTGTGGGACATTGTGGGTTTTAATGTAAAAAAAAAAAAAAATACAGTATTAATTCTGTGATGTTGTTAAATAGCAACTACATAATGCAATAACTGATCGATTGATTGCACGAATATTAATATGGACCGGACAATATTTCAGCTGGATTTGTCGGATTTGGTACAGTACTTCACTGCTGCGCCCTGCTTATCCGCTGTGGGTGATATCACCGCTCATCTAGATCCAACCTGAAGCTGCAGGTGCCTGCACAAGTGCAACTATAAGCTGCTGGTGTCACTTGATGAGCCTTGTACCATGCAGAGCACAGAACACATGGATTTCATTAATGTGCAAGTCATCACAATCATCATATCATGCCACCACTTAATGTAATAATAATAATAATATCTTAAATCCATATGACCAATGACAATAGAAGGACGAGTAAAGACAAGTTACACATGTTTAATGACTAAGATTATAATATACAGGTCATATACCTCCAGGCACATACGTCTGGTGTGCCCTGGCACCAGCTACCACCATCACATTGTATGTCCATCAGTGAACCATCCACTGGCAGTAGCAGTGGTTAAGGTCGTTCTAGGAGACCTACATGCAAGAGGCAGGATGGGAACAACTGGTGCACTTCATGATGACCACAATGGTATGAGGCCACAGCTCATTGAAGAGCTGTTGATTTCAAATTGTCTTACATTGGTGCCATCTAGTGGTAATATGAGGAACAACATTGATGGACAGGAGAAACATGAATGGACCCGAAAACACAAAAAAAAAAAAAAAATCAGCGTACCTGCAAGTTTTCACCAAAACTGTTTAATTCTTTGTTTAAACAAAACTTGATCTATCAAAAAAGTTTGACATTAATTCAGTAGTTTACACATACACGTAGCTGAAAGCCCTCAGTGGTGAACATCATCATTCTGAGCTGCTAATGGTCTTTTTATTGCTTTCCTTGTATTTTACCTAATAGACTCTGAGTGAGGAGGGTTGAAAGACTGGCATTTTGAAGTAAAATTAATGTATGTCCATTGACCACAATTTTACTTAATTTAATGCTTTTATGGTGGTCAGTCTTAAAGACAAGCATGACAGCTATTTTTCATATTTTTTTTCATAGCTCAGAGCAAACTGCAGGCCTTTACTGAATAAAATAAATAAAGGAGAGGTTTGTATAAAACAGAAAATCACACTAAATCTCAGTAGCTCAGACTTAAATTTTGATATTTTGGAATGAAACAAGAGTATAATTACATTTGGTCATCAAAGAACAAACTAATAAGAGGCAGGCACATTTCATATGAGGTCGTAAACAACATGATTATATTCTATTGTTTATTCCTTCAGTCTGCTTTACTCGAGTTCAAGTCTGAGAGGAAGTTACAAAAAAGCTTAAGCCGCAATAAAAGCAGTGCATGCAAAACTATGACCAAATAAAAGATACAAATATTTAAACGTTTCTGTGTATGCTAGACTGTTAGACATTATAGAATATAGCTATAGTAATATTATAAGTAGACCCAATGAAACAGGTTTAGTCAACTGACTAAATCTTATTAATTTTTTGAAGATGAGATTATAAATATATTTGCTATAATAAAAGGTTAGGCTTCTGTCAAGTCGACAACAGGAGAGGTTTTAGCTCGGGGTCTGGTCCTGTGGCCGAGTTCACCCATGAACGATGGAAGCGCGCTCCCGACACTTCAGGTGAATGAGAGGGAAGCAGAGGAGCGGGACACGGTTCACTGTGCGTCGCATTAAAACGGAACAATTAGAGGAAAATGAGTTGTGTTACGTCGCTTGGGGCACATGTTTTTGTGACAGCATATCTACTGCTGGTGAAAGGATGCGTTACACAGAAAGTAAGTTCACGTTTGTTTACTGCAAAAATAATTCACAAGCTTTACCTCACAGCCTGTTGAGAGTCGTGCTCACTTGTCTGGAGGGAATCAAACCACGAACTACGTCTGTAAATCTTACTATTCAACAGTTGTTTGCTTTTAGAGAAATGTTTTGACACAAATAGATTTAAAACAGGTGTTTTTAAGAAACATTAGACGCCACCGTTCCCTTCGGCATATATTTAATACACTAAAGAGCGGTCGTTTAAACTGTATTTGGATTTTAAATCCAGTTCGTCTACTCCCCAGAGGTTTTTACAACCAAAACACACAACACCGTAGTAGGCGGTAGCCAGAAGTAGTGTAGCCTGATCTGCTCTCTAAAAGTTGAGATTTAAATACTGTAAATGTTTTTTGTTAGATAACATACACGCCGACTACATTATGAGACCAGTCTGCCTCGAGCAGACTCTAAGCTCATGTGTTGTGTAACGGGGAAGTTTGACAGTTAGGGATGGTCTTCAAAATTTACCTTTTTTACAACTGAGTTTTGCGTACGTTGTGTATAATAATAGAATATAAACGTAACATTATCGACCAATTCCCAAATCGCAGACTACACCGCTTTTATTAAATTTTCGCAGAAAACCTAATGAGCAGCATTAAAATGGTTTTGTAGTCTGAGTCTGTACACAACATTTAGCCAAAACATCCGCCTCATGTTGCCCATTAACTGCTGTAAATTAACTTAAGATTTTTATTTGCTGTTTGAATCTCAAAGGAGGAGGTTCAGTTCAGTTCTATTATTGTTTTTATTAAAATACTCCATGCGGTTGTTTGACGAATATAGTAAAAATTTAGACAAAAATCTTGCAACATTAGTCATAGTCAGATTATGTTATGTGGACTGACTCTACTGCATCCAAACAAATTTCAGAGAATTTTGGGCTAATTTTTTTTTTTTAAATGTCCAAATTGAGAATTTGGCAGATTATTTCCTGCAGAGATTTCAAAAGGATGTTTTGAAGGAACAGGCATGTTTTGATGTTATGCACTTCTCAGAGTTGGAGAATGGCATGCAGAGTCCAAACTGCTGAAATGAGAACCACATTGAGAGCATGATAACCTTATGTTGCACTTCTCATAGTTGTTGAGGAAAAAATCCCAGGCTTTGAATCTTGACATGCAAAGTGTTCATGATCAAAAGTTTGTCGATTATGATCCGGAAGGCAGATGGTCAGAGGATGTTTTTCCTTTTCAGCCAGGCTGTCATTCATGTTGGACATGTTTTAGCCTCTGTTATGTTAGACGACGCACACAGCTGCCCGTGGGAGAACTGGTAGAGGTTTAAAGGTTGCTTTAATGCCATGACCCACGGTGTCATTTCTTAATTTGGTTTACATGGATACCTGCTCTAGAAAAATAACTACATGTGACTGAGGATGACGGGGCTTGTTGATCAGTAGCCTGGAACAGTTATGTTTACATAGACGGCAGCAGGGGTGGGTCTTGATTCTTCCTCTTGAAGAAAGGACGTGTGATCTTTCACAGCTCAGAAAACACTGTATATATTGTACTATAATCCCAGTGTTATTTTTGAAAATGAACATGAGCAGCAGCATTCTTAAAATGACATGGACATACTCTTCATATTTGATGTGCTCTCCTGCCAAATTTTGCACTAGAGTCATTGTAGCTGTGTACACAAACTATAAATTGCATCATCAACTCAGTCCTTTGATCCCGTATTGTCATATTTTTTATTTGTGTGATGCAGCATAATGCTCCTGTGTGTGTGAGACAGTGGCTGGTGTCATAACATAAAAGGGTTACCCTTTTACATCAAGGGGCATCAAGACCACATTGTCAGCCAGGAGAAGCACTGTGGCTTCCACCTGTCAAGAGCCGTCATCTTCCGCTGATGGACAATGACAGCTCAGCAGCACAGTTCTTAGAACTAGACAACAAAAGGCCTTGCTGTATTGAATTGTAAGCGTTTCCAGCTTTAGTTCCTGTGTGCATAGGGTGCTCACTATCTTTGTAATTATCTGCCTGAGGGGGCACGGTAAATGATGGCTTTGTCCTCTGCTCCTCTTTTGTATTAAGTTGATTTTTAGAACAGCATAAACAAGCATGGAATTTATTCTATTCCCAACAGGAAAAAAATGGGAGGCTGGTCCACAATTCAGCACTGTGGACGAAAGAGTGAATTTCATCCCCGTTTTGTTGCACCCCTCTGTCATTTGGAAGGTTTTATTTGGGATGGAAAAGGGGGGGTGTTTATCTCTAATTGAAGTGAGTTGCAGTACCCCATTCAACTATGAATCCACTTGTTCCTTCTGTGAATTGTCTGACAACAGATACACATGGTCTGTCAACAGATAAACAAATCACCATAGGTCAGTGAACTGCAGTGGGATGCCAGAGCCAGAGATGGAGTGAGTAGTGAAAGCTATCCTGTTTGTGTTACAGATGTAGTTGAAGGTTGAATGAAGAACAGACTTTATTTTCTGTACTGTTCATTTCAAAATAAAAGCCCTAGCAGCTGCGTTTGGTCTGATCTTGACTGCATTGTTAAACACTAAAAATTATATAAAGCACAATATGACACGTGTTTATAATAATGAATTTCTTGTGGACAAAAAAAAATCACAATTTGTCAGGAAATTGGAACAGACGTTTTTCTGTCGAGGTCATGGTGGGTGCTAATTTGTCTTCTTTGACACAAACAATCGTGTTCTGCAGGTGATGGAACAATTTTAACATGTTTGGTAGAGTCTTTGCAGATTTTCAAAATACCTTGAACAGCAGTGAGGTTTGTTAAATAAGTCTTAAACTATGTAAATAATTAAAGTGTGATACGTCAAACTTGATGTCTGAGGAGCAGAACGAACATATGCTAGAGCAGTGAGCCTTTAAGCTTCTACTATATAGCGCTTAAATATGTTTTTTTTTAACATTAATAGTGAACATATAGTGTGGTTTAACAGCTTTGCTGGATGTGATGTTAAGACGGGTATTTGGCAGTTTTGATACTGTGGCTTCACTTGGAAATGTTATTGTATCTGTTTTGGCTGTGATTGATTGCTGTTTAACTGTGTCACTGCACAACTGGGCTTCTCACTGAGGTGCTTCCCAAAGACTAATTATCATGGATGCGTTCACTGGATCAAATTCCAAAATCTGGGAATGATTTCACCAAACTGGCTGAAACCACTGTGAAGATAAGGTCATGATTCACCACAGGGATCCACAGGGCTGCTTTAACAGCTACCACAGCACCAGCAGCAGCTCTATTTAGAGGAAATATGTTAATAGGTTTTACACCACAAACATGGAAGACAGAGCCTGAATCTGCCTGTCCTCTCGCCCACCCAGTAACATATCTGTGTGAGTTTGAGGACCACAGCGGTAATAAGTTCCAATGGACCACGTTTCCACGTAGGAAACACTGAACGTCCCGTGGTGGCTCTGTAAATAAAATGTTTATCAAAAATACTTGGGCTGAAAGAGGCCTTTCATAAATCACTCATGATGCACACGGTGGTGAAAATGTGCTGAGCCAGCACTGTGGTGGCCAACGAGGGCGACCCTAGAAATGCCTGGGCTTAATCAGCTGCCACACCAGTTGTTTGTAAACTCGGCCTGGCTTGAACGTGCAGCCACTGACATGAGCCCACCAGGAGAGGCATTGACATCACAGGGGAGATATGTGATAAATCCTGGGCTCGAGTATCAGCTCCCTTTCACAGCTGTGGATGATGATACGCGGAGCTTCTTTCTATCTTTGTGTTTGGAGGGAGTTGTGCAAAACAGAAAAACACAAATGCGGCCGCCTTGCAGATACTGACTTGCAGCTGCGTTTGGTCAATACACAGAGGCCTGCTTCTCTTTCACCTGCGCATACCTCTGTACAATCAACATGATAGTGTTTTTAATCAGATTCAGCCTCTCAGTATTAGTCATGAACGGGTCAGTCATTCCTGAAATTTTCTGTATCCCGTGTCCCTGACAAGCACCTTCCTTCTGTACAGTATATTTACTACAGTAAGTCATCAGTGTCTGTCAACACCAGTGCACTTCAGGGAAATTCCTGTACATTGACTTTTGAAAAAAAGATCCTATTTTTTTTAATTGAATTAGTGGCACTCCTAATCTTGTTAAACATAAATAGCTCCAGCTCTTATTTTTGGTAGGTTTTGGCTCAAGCCCATCATTAATTTTACAGCATAAATTCTTACTTGTTCTATTTTAGTGTTCACTTTTTTCTGATTGCTTTCATTTGTAGCGGATGCTGTGAATGTGTAGCTGCATTATTTTACGACTTTATTTTTCTGAATATTGTCTTTAGACCTGTATCGCAGAGATCTCAAATCCGTTCAAACTAAGTGTAAATGAAAATTAACTCAGACTGTCTGCAACTTATCTACTATTATAATTTCACTGCAATTATAATGCATCCTGAGTGGGCTGCTGCCGCCTGAGCAGAGGCCTGTGAAGCAGTGTCACTTTTCTCCTCCAGTAAACAGGGCTAGCGAGGATTCCTGCCCCCTTTTGAGGGGCCCGCCTGCCTGTTTATGAGCCAGTCCAGAGCTGTTTGTGCATGAGAGGCTGTGTGTGTGTGTGTGTGTGTGTGTGTGTGTGTGTGTGTGTGTGTGTGTGTGTGTGTGTGTGTGTGTGTGTGTGTGTGTGTGTGCACGCACGCGCACGCATAAGCCAGCTTGTGTTGCAGAGTTTTCACAGTGGTGTCGTCAGCTTGGGTGGTTTTTAAAAAAAAAAAAAAAAAAAATCCACGTTACTGCAAATTATTAGGTAACACTCCTGTTATTTCTCACCTTTTTACTGGTCACATGTTTTCTTTTTTAGTTCATATTACAATGATTTCTATATATATATATATATATATATATATATATATATATATATATATATATATATATATATATATATATATATATATATAAACAATACTGTAATATCATTGCATTGGCAGTATATAATTCAGTGGATTAAAGTTGTCTCTGGAGTAATTAGATGGACATATGAAGCCCATCATGACATGTGTTTGAACACCTTATCTTTTTTCTTGTTTTTTAAACATCAAGTGATGTAAAGTGAAAACAATTGAAGAGCAGGGTTTGCCAGGGGCCTCTTAGTAATGGCAGCAGCTGGTCTGATGTTTCACTGAACAAGTCATTTTAGACAATTATGTGCTCAGTTGATCTACTTTTGTCTAGGGAAGCCCCTGTCAGTGGCACAACTGGGGCACAATGACCATCTAGCTCTTATGTAAACTTTCAGATTGCCTTGTACTTATTAGCATCACTTCATTAAAATATTATCCGCCCTCCCTATTTGTAGGAGTGGATCACCAAAACGGCACTGCGGCCCATTGTTTCGCCATGAGAAAAGGCATCCTTGAATAATTAGCGGCTTGCCAGGGTAGCGGCCTGTGATGTAACAGTACTGAGATGTTTGGCATTATAAGAATGTCCTATTTCCATTCGACACTGTGGCACTTTGGGGCCCTTTAATGTGTAGTCTAGCATGCACATCCCATGGTGCGGGGACCTCCCAGTCACCTCATCACGGTGGGAGAGATGACACAGTCTCTGTCCATGACACAGTTTTCTGGATTTCACATTATACGAAAATACTATTATTATTTTTTATTAATAGTAAATGAGTAAAAAATAAATTGTAATTGATTAATTTGGTTGGTTGAAAAGGTTGAAATACTGGGTGAAACTTGTCTATAATTGTAATGGAGATAAAAGAACGCACACTTTTTCTCATCACTGGTCATTTCATCCCTAAAAAAAGGGGACACACTGTCCTTCTCTTCCCCCTGTTATGCCCCAATGTTGTGAAGCGGCTACCCTCATTGCGCAACCTCACTGCAAACACTGCAAACCCCAAATCAGCTTACTCTCTGTAACCTCAGCAGGAATGGCATTTGGCCCGTTCAAATGTCATCTGTGTAATTCTTTGCCGTAGCACATTAATTTCTTGTAAGTGTGCGGGTGGTGCAAGTGTAGCATGTCATGAGCTAATGTAATTGCCTCCAAATGTCAGCCAGGGACAAAAACAAATAAATATAACTATAACAGAGGACTTTAACAATCAGAATTAACATCAGGATTGATGACCTAAAATAATATTATTCAATGTTACTGTTTTTTTTCATTTCAAGAAAAATAAACAAACAGTTCATTAAGTGTGTGACTCTCATGCCTCAGTGCCTGTTTGTAAGTGTAATTAGGAAACTGAAACTTCACCCAGAAGCATTGTTGGTCAGCTACATACGTTCACTTTACATTTCTTAGTTTGTATTTCTTGGAAATTCAAAAGGGACTGGCAAGTGATTCATGCCATATCATGATTCATGCCTTGTTGTTGATCACTGAAATGTCCCACATATGTGAGCTCAGCACAGGGAGTGGTGTTCTGTTCAAAGTTATTCTCACCATCCAGCAGGTCGCTCTCTGCACAGAAACATAAAATCCAGCATTTCCATGGAGTTTCCCAGACACCTGCGTCGAGGTCTCACCATATGCATATGCTCGTGTGTGGATGAAAAACAGACCTAAGCACTACAGACTGTAGCAATACTGGATGTTAGAACTGGTTTATCTCCATTAATCTGGGTAGACTCCAGTGAGATCATGAAAATAACTTGGAGATGTAACCAGCAAATCAGAGTAATGTGAACTGCTGAGGTCACTGATGAGGCTGAATAAAACTCAGAAGAATCAGTCATGTAATTATCATGGTATTTAATGGGGTTGAGAAAGAGTACAAGTTCAGCTGTGAACCGGTTGCTTATTACATTTTACTGTATATCATGGTTTTATTTTCTTTTAATGACAGAATAAAATCTCTCCCAATGAACTTTGTCTAATCTAACAGAACACATGCATATTTAGTTTACTTGCACAGTCGCTGTCAACTTCATCCAACCATGTGTCTGTCTTCTTTGGCCTGTGTAAGATTGTCAGCTGTATCCACCATGGAGACGACATTTGGTTTGATCTTTATGACCATAGGGCAAAGTGAGCGCCCCCCTCTCCCTGTCATGATTGTAAATTACATGTAGATTTTGCTACTTAAAATACACTGACTGAGGAATGCCTTTGATAAATGCATTCAGATGGGGATAGATGGTCCATGGAGCAATCAAAGTGCTTGTCTGGCTCCACAGACTTTAGCTTTCCTTGTGTTCCCGTCACTCTTTATTCTTCTTCCATTCTCTGCATTCTCAAAGTGAGCTCTTATACTTTTCCAAGACACAAGTGTCGCCCGCGGGTGTTGGTGTGTTACCTGTCTGGCATGGGGGTCTGCCAGTCTGGGTCATTCCCACAGTCCAGAACCGAGGCCAACAGGAAAGCTCATAAACACACAGGCCCCCTACAACGGTCTGGTCGTCAGCTCCTCAGCCCAGCCACACATCTGCCTCTGCTTAGGGCCTAAGTCCCTCTTACATTCCTGCACACCTGGGAGGAATTACAGCCAGCATGTTTGAAGAAATACCCTCCCTAGGGCAACCCAATACAGGCAAAACACAGGCTTTGATATAAAGGCAGAATAGGAGGGTTGAATAGTTCAGTTTCAAGCTGGTTTATGTCAGTGAGCAATCAGACCACAGGTTGAGTCTATTATTTGCTGATAGGTTTGTGCTCTGTTGTCACAGAGAACTTAATTACTCAGTGGCCGTTATCTGAATACACATGACTCATCTCAGAATTTAGGAAACGTGTAAAATAATACTGGCCAACACTTTGAAACATAATACCCAAGAATAACATGAATGCTAGCATGGGTGGCACTGGTGTGAGTCAATAGCCCACAACTTGGCGATGCCTGTGTTAAACCTGTTGAGCAGTGTGATTCACTTTAATCACTATGACAAAGGGTGTCATTAAATGCCTGAAATAAAGCATTTTGAGATTCTTTGATCAAGAATTATCAGCCTTAAAAGCAGATTTAGATTTGTGACAACTGACCTAATGTGATTCATGTTACAGGTGTACTTTGACTGTGGTGCCAAGGTGGATGTGGTGGACGTCCAAGGCCTCATTCTGTCCCCTGGCTTCCCTTACAACTACTCCTCTGGGACACACTGTGTTTGGCTGTTCATTGTGCCTGTTGATTACCAGCTAATTCTGGAGATATTTGACTTTGACGTGTTTGAGAGCCATGACTCTGCAGCTTCGTACTCATCTATCTCTAATTTTGATGAGGAAGAAGCAGATGGAGAGGTGACTTACACCCCTGACAGCTTAGCGGCAGATGAAACATCATCGGCAGCTAAAGATCCTGTGCTGCAGAGTGCGGCGGGTGTTACTAAGACTCAGCCCTCCTCCCAAGATAGTGAGGTCAAGCAAGTAGTGGTCCAGGAACAATCCACAAAGATGGAAATTACCAAAGTCTCAAATTCTGCCAAAAGATCTGCAGATGCCTCCTCCAGCATATCTTTGCCCCCTCCTTCGTCTCTCCTGCTACTACCTGGGGCTGTGCCTTCAAGCGACAAAGCCGTCAACTCTGCCTCCTCGTCTCACCTCAGGGGAGACCTCAATCCAAGCTTAAACCCAAGTGCAGTTGTGGAGGAGACCACCCTGGCCTCTCCACACACTACCACCACTCCAGCTGTGAGCCCTGAAACCCAGCAGTCAGTGCTTGACGCCTGCCCCCACGATGTCCTCTACATCTCAGACCTTATCACCTTCTCCTCCAGGTTCTGTGGGTCCAACCGGCCTCCCAGCAGCCAGCTGGTTTTCGGCTCCAGCCAGGAGATGGTGGAAGTTATCATGGAGCTCATCACCACCACACACTGGGGCCGAGGCTTTGCTCTTCTTTTCCACTACCACAACCTGACTGAGCCAGGGGGGGACCGACGGGCCTCCGCTCCTACAGCCAGCAAGGTAGACTCTCTGCTGGCTGCTGTGAGCGGAGCTGCCTTCTTCGCAATGATTCTTACAAGTGCCCTCTGCATCATTTTCAGGTAACAGAAGAAGAGTAACTTGTATAAAGAATCAAAGAAATAATAGGGACAATAAGGTCAACCACTAGATTAGTGTGGTTAAATACTGTTGGTTATAGATAAACAGTGTAGTTTCAAAGCCAAAAATAAACCACTAGGTGAGGTTTTTGTTGACTCAAGAATATCAACATTGTCAACATATATTTTTGGTATATCTTTGTCTTCGTAATGAGAATAACATATTCTCTTAACTTGTTATTGACTGAAAGGTTAAAGGGATGGGGCTCTTGGTCAGTTTTTCAGTCCACTCTTTCATGACAGAGCACAAATTACATTTTACATTTTTTTTTTTTCGGTCCCAAGAGGATAAATATCATTGGCTTAGATGCCCTCTGACTTTTCCTCTAAAGCAAAGACCCCAGAGGATTAACTCTAAAGAGTTTTTGTTATTGCCCTACATGTTGTATAACCACTCCAGAATGTCATTTGTCCATCCTGCATTTCAGCATCTACTTGATAGTTTTATTTTTCCCCAGAGCATGCATCTATTGGATGGATTGACATTGAATTTAGTACTAGCATTCATAGTCAACAGTTGACTTTGGTGTTCCCCTGACGTTTCATAAAATCATAAAACATTTTTTGCTTTTTTATTTGTTTTTGCATTTTAAAGTCTCTGTAAATCCTCTACTCCAGGGGTTCTCAAACTCTTCCGCAAAGGGCCGTGTGCCTGCAGGTTTTTGTTTCAACCAGTCAAGATCACACAGTTTGACCAATCAACTGTGTGAAGACTGAGATCAGTTAATTAAATGAGTCAAGTCCGGTGTGCTGCTGCTTGGTTGGAACAAAAACCTGCAGCCACACGGCTCTTTGTGGAAGAGTTTGAGAACCCCTGATCTACTTTTAAGTAAATATTCTCTTATAAAATTTACAAATCCTATCCTATGATATTCCATGAATGAAAATAGGAAGGCCAGACAGTAAACACATACACATGCACACACATGCACACACCCAGATGCACACATTCACACATACACAGTCACCCCTTTGTTATGTTGACTCAGCTGGAAGCCTCAGTCCCTGATGTGGTGACCCTTGGTGATTAGTTGGGTTTGGCTGCAACTGTGCGGCTTCCTTGATGTGGAGCATTCTCACCATATACGGCGGGGCATTCAAGGTACAGCACCTGGCATCAATTCCAGCACACAAAAACACAGAGGCTGCATGAAAGTGAATGGGTGGGGAAATGGGGAAAAGGGGACATCAAGGAGAAATAAAGCTCAAAGTGAGTTTGGTACTGATGGCATTGTCAGACAGTCAATAGGTGTAATTTACAAGCTGCTCCCACTTCCATCCCAGGAGACAATGAACACAAACTGATGGGTTAAGGTTGGAGGTTTGTAATACTATCTGCTCTGACAGGCTTTACCCAACAGGTCCAGATGTCCAAGATCCAGCCAGGTTTAGATTTGCGTCGGCCTCAGTATTTAGTTTTCTGTGAGAAACACCCCTGTTTAATATGATTTGTGTTAATTTCAAATGCAGCTCAGTGTCTCCAACCCATCCGTCAGGCACAATAACTCCACAGGGTCTCACTATTAATGACAGGGAAATTGGAAACACGTGTTCAATAAAATGAACGTGTAATTAGCAAGAACAACAACACGAGTCATTCAGAAGCCAGGAAATGCATTACCATGAAACGTCAAAGCTCATGAGCAGCTTCGGTGGCTGTTTTTTTTTTCTCATTCAGTTGTTCCCTATTAATTTAAATGAGTTCACAGAAATGCACTGGAAAACAACTAGCCTGGCGAGCTAGGCGTGATCTTGCGAGTTTAAAGCAGCACTGAGATTAACTCCCCAAGTCCCCGCTGGTCAGAAAACAGCCAAAGGTGGATGAGAGTCACAGCAGGGGTTGCCCTCAGTTGACCGGTGGCTGGTAATGAACTCGTTCAGCTGTAAGAGTAATTTTTAATAAGTAGGTTCTTGCTCAAGTATTTCTGCATGCTTCATTGGTTCATATGGGCTTAAGAACAGGGAGGAAAGCATTGATGAACAGGTACAGATGTTAGATATTAAGGAAAATACCACAATGAAACAGGTAAATGTTTAAGGTTTAATGTCCTTTGTTGTAAAATAACGTACTATTAACACCCTCGTCTCTCCCTGTAGAAACATTGTATCTAGCTAAAAAAAAAGTGAATGTGTTTCATTATTTCTTCCTCTTTCTTCTGAGCTATAGTGTTTTATATGAGATGTGGTTTGGATACGGGTAGAATTTGCTATCACACATAAATATATGAAATGTACATCAGCAATGAGAAAGTGACAGTACAACATCCTGACAAGAAAACGCAATGCGTAGCAATGACATCTCAGTGAGAACCACTATGTGAACTGCTGGATTTGTGACATGTGTGTGAATTCAAGATTGTGGTGCATCTTCTTCCATCATCCAACACCACAATAGAGCAACTATTGAGAGGGAAATAGCCACGGGTATGCTGGAGCTATTATATACTGAGTGAGGTGGTTACTATGTCAAAAAGATCCCGTTTCAGAACCGTTGTATGGGACTGTGTTCATTTTTACATTTCTGGTCAAATCGTGAGCACCAGAGGGATTTTTATCCTTGAGAAAACATTGCCAAAAGTGGAAAAAACTGAGGACATTCATAAAAGCTGGTTTTCAGATATGTCTGTAATTATAAACTGAATTGCTGTGGTGGTTCATGTTTTCCAGACCCAAACTGTGTCCAAAAAGAGCCAGCTCCTGCACATCCAGCAACTCTGAGGTACATGCACCGCTGTGAACCCTTTCATCCCATCTCTCCCACCCGTTGTTATCTCCACATGCCCCCCTCCTCTACCTGTCTTCTTCTCTCTAAAGTCTTATTTTTCAGACATTCCTCTGAAGACACAGCCTTATCTGGGATGACTGGACATTTATTTTAATATTCTTAGCTGCTCAGGCCAACGCTGTCCACTGCTGTAGCACTGCCCCTCCACTCCCCACAGAGCCACCCCACCTCGGGTTCATGTCAGGTCGCACCATTACAAAACAGAAGTAGATCAAGGTGATGATGAAACGGGATTTAAAATTCCCTGTTTCAGTGATTTGCATCACTTGTAATTTATATGCGACTTGCTCTTATTCAGACTTTTGGAATCAATTTTTATGATGCTCTGAGAATGAGGAGGATTTTTCTACATTAACCCTGATGACTGTTTATAAATGACATTAAAGCTGATTGCTGTTATTATAAAATAACATGTACATCTTGAACTATAGAACGCTTATAGCTAATTTATTTTAATCACTGGAAAAGTCTTTGTCCTTTTGTAATGTGTAAAATTCAAGAAAAGTAGGTTTTATTTAAGGGAGCGGATGGAGTGCAACTGCACAAGTGAAAAGTTGTATAAAACCTTATGTAGCTCCAGATGGCACTGGCAGAAGTAATGTTATTCAAATTTAGCATCAGTTAGTTTTTGTTTTTTCTATTGTTATAATTTTTATACCAAAACTTGCCTAGCATTATTCAATCCCAACTTCTAAAATGTGACCATTTGATCCTCATTATGCATGAAAGAACACACAATATCTTTTCAATTTTCAACAGGTGGTCAAATAAAAACAGACCTTTGAAAACATCGCGTTTGTCTGTGGGAAACTGTGGCCAACTTTTTTTCAAAATTGTTTGACTTTTCATGGATGAAACAATTAACCCTGAAAGTCATTTGCAGATCACTTGACCGTTGTAGAGAAAACATATTTGGTTGCTCAACTGATGCACATTCATTTTATTACAGCAAGTGTACTGGACTGTATCAAAGTCTTGGTCTGACGCACCTGTCATTGTGCAAAAATTCTGCATCAGATTAATTGACCATGAAACTCTTGAGTCTTGAGTTTCAGCCATAACTCAATCATAAAAACATTTTCTGATTTACTGTTACTGGTAATGAGTTATGCAGATCATTTTGGCTTCATAGGCAAGGTTTATGAGATATTCACCTCTGAAAACATTTTTCCTTTCGATGCCAGGTTGTGGGAGCATCTCTCTAATTCAGCAGTTCTGCAATAAACCTGTTTTAATGAGGTTTATAATGCTCACTTTTTGTTGTCGAGTTGTCAGTTCAACTGTATGATCACTTTGAAAGATTCAGTTTGTGCTGCCACGGAGAGGTATTTCTCCTAATTACATCTAACCTCTTTTGTGTAAACATGGTGGGCAAAACTATTATAACTACCACTACAGTTACTATTTGTGAGTGCTAATTTTCAACAAAATCTGAACATTACAACTACATGAAGGGAGGATTAATGGCAGGACTCTTCTATTAGACTTGATTAGCTTTATCCATGTTTTCTGATTAACTGCCAACTAAGTGTGCTTGAAATAATATCACATGAAGGTGATTTAAATGAGCGAGTAAACTAATACTGTGAGAAAGTATTTTTATGTAAGACAAATGTCATAACCTGATGTTGATCCGGTGTTGGCTGGATGCTGCAGGTGCCTGAAGGCGCCCAGAACACCGGCACTGAGGTCAGCGAGCTGCAGCTGATGGCTGAAAATCAGAACAACCTGGAGGTGACGGCAGAGCGGTGCAACGGCAATAACAAGCTGCCAGACACAGGTGAGGAGGGGACACAAATGTACACAGATGCACTCAATGGACAAACTGTTTTACTGAATCACTAATATATATATATATATATATATATATATATATATATATATATATATATATATATATATATATATATATATATATATCCTGTTATCTCTTGCAAATTTCTAAGCTACAGTATGTGACAGAAAGACACTGAGGCAGTCCCAAAGCCCATGAATAACACATTTCTGTGGATGTCATTCATTTTGATTTATATTTGCACAACGTGTTTAGTCTTTTCACAAGAATCATTTCAGGAATGATAATAATACCTTAAGGAATATAAATCTGCCATTAATTCATATCCTGGCAAAGCAGTGATCTGATAAAGTTTTAGTGCAGCTATTTAAAAGCTCAAGTACTGGGATTTGTGGAATGTGCTGTGATGTTTTTCAGGAGACGACTTGTCAGTCAAACAGTGGGGGATTGTACTCTGCTGATGAGAATCTCTAGGTGGTGCTCTTTCTTTCTCTGTGTTCATCTACAGTGGTTATCTCTACTCGTGATAACCTCCCTGTTCCTCTTCTGTTTGTTCCAGGAAAGTTACCACTGCTTTTTCCTAAAAGAAAAGAAAAAGAAAACAGGAAATCTGTTTTGCCTTACAAGACTTTTCCAAGGAAAGGTTTACCTAACACTAATCGTTACAAGCATTTATTCATTCATGAGCTGGTTTTACGTTGAATCATGTTTTTGTTGCAAGCTAAATTAAAAACAAACTGTGTATGAGGAACCCAGTGTGGACTCGAGGTGCGTTAGGGTTTTCAATGGAAAGGAAAATTGCATTAGTTTAGAGCACAAAGGCTTGATCCTGGAACAATCCAAAGGCTTCTTTCTCTCTCTCTTTCTCTCCCTCTTTCCCTCTCTCCCACAGTGGGCCTGAACCCAGCCTGAGAGATTTGTGGGTTGTGGCATTTAACCCACAAAGCAGCCTGGGAGTAGTTTGAACAACAGGGGAGTACAGTCCCCCTCTCTGTGTGCTCAAGTCACGGTGTTTCGAGTCTACACCAAAACATACAGCTTATAAACAGTGAAGGAGTTGAGATTAGCCTACTCTGCACGTTGTTTCATTGAAGCATTTAAGCTGCAGCACAACATCATAAGTGCTTCTGCGCTCTTTTCTAGGTAGCAGGCAGACCTTATTTAAAGAAGTAGGCCACATCAATCAATGTGGAGCCTTGGAATAAATGACATTTCAATGATAAAAGCCTTTACATTGTACAAAATTTGAATTTACACTTACTTGTACTGTTACTGGAACAAGATTACACATTTTACTCTGTTCTCTCTGAACCTGCTCTGAGCTTCAGCTTATTTTTTATACATTTTTCTTTTTATGTTCCTGTAGTCAGTGCATCCGTTGCCATCTCCCAGAATGCAGAGGTTGACCTTTCCTGCAGCGGTTTGACTGAACTCGACCTCGGTGCAGATGAGGTTTTTATTGTATCCTCAGCCATGAGCCCAAGCAGGCTACCGTTCTCCCCTCACACGGTAAGAACCAGTTTCATACCAAGGGAGCTGTCACCTAGTTAAGACATAACATAGTGTAGGTGTACAACCCTATGGCTCTATGGATGGCACAGTGAGCTGATTTATCAGTCCACATTCAAATATATCAACAACTGTTGGATGGATTACCAAGAACTGTAGTACTAACATTAACAATTTACATTGGATGATGCCTGATGACTTTGTTGATCCTCTGACATTTTCTGTACCACCTCCTCGCCATTTTCACTTTTTCTATAAAATCTAACAAAAAAATCTGATCTAGTGGAACCATTAATATTTCACATATTATGTATCCTAATAATTTAAACAGTCCCGTAATTCTCATCCATCACATATCACATAGCGTATGTCAGTTTGGGTGAGCATATTAGCATTTAGCTCAGAGCACTCTAGACTCTTAGCCTCATTGCCTCATTGTTCTCCAGCTAGGTAAGGAAAAACCTTTATCTGAATTTAGTCTCAAGGTCAAACTTTTCATGCGTGATCTCTTACTCTGAAATGATCCCTGAATCATTGAGCATCAGAGGTGATAGGGCATTCACTGCTGTGAATTGACCCAGTGTTTGTAATAAGAGTGACACCGTTTTATTGGTGCACACGTGGTACAGTCTAAAGCTATGAAAACTATGATGACATAAATGGGAAATGAGGATAATTAAAAGATGGGAGGAGAGTTGAGGAAGAAGCAACGGTTCAACCGAGCATTTTTTTTTTCTCTGCTCTCTTTTGTATTCTCTTGGAATAAGAGTTGGCATAAAACAGCTCTGGCAGCTTTTTGAAGGACTGGCAAGCTTTTCTGCAGCCTGGGCTAATGGAGTATTATCTACAGAGCCAGATTCCCAGCTCCAATTGTGTGGGTGTTTGTGTCTCAGTGTGTGTCATGCACGCTTTAGCACGCAGTGTGTGGTCTGCCTGTGTGTCCTCAATGTCGACGTTCATGTAAATAATGTGTTGCAATGTTGCATGGGCTAACAGCAGCTAGCTAGGTGAACTTTAAGGTAGGCATGGCACTTTGACGCCGTTCGTCCCTAAATATGTACATGTGCTTGATTAAGCATTAAGAACCTCCATTTAATAGCATTTTGTTGCAAAGGATCCCTCCTAAGAAAGGTTTTTATTTAGTTCTAATGCAACAACTAGAAGACTGAGAAGGCAAAGTGATCCGATCAAGGTAGTTCAGATTAAAATGGTCCTGAGCTTTCGTTCAACAGCTCTTTTCCTCTGAGGGTAAGCCCGAGCTTCTCTGGGTATCGTCTAAAGGGCTCATACCCGACCACAATTTATAGGTGACTGGGTTGGGTGGCTGATTTTTCACCTCATTTGTCAAACCTAAAAGTTGCCATTGTGTTTGTGGGGCTTTGGTGACCAAAAGAACATTTTATTTAAACCCCTAGTTAATTCTTGTCTAGACAAATCTAGCTGCTAGTGACTCTGCAAAGGATTATCTGGATTCGTTCTGTGTCTCATGGGTGTAACTCCTAAGACCTTCCTCCTACCCTGAGCAACAGCAGCTTACTGATCGGGAAAGATAAAATGGCCTTTGCACATCGCGATTAAACACAACTAACCTCTCTTTATTGCTGAAATAAATATGATCAATAGTTCTCTCTTAGTTATTTGTTTGTGCCCTTACCAGATGGTAAGGTGATGTTGTGGTAATGTGATTGAATGAGCTCCAAATCCCCTGCCATTCTCTTGACAACCTTAATATACTTAATAAATAATGACTGAGATTGGTACGTGAGCCACTCACGCTTGGCTGGCTGGCTGCGTGACTGAGTGGGCCAAGCTAATCAGCACAGTTCCTTCTTGTTAAACCATTAATGTAGTACACAACACAATCTGTTGGGAGGAATTCAGGTGTGAGGCGGATGTGTAGCAGGTGCAGCCAGCAGACTGGCAGCCTGTCAGTTCCTACAATCCCCACTCTGAG
Source organism: Polydactylus sextarius (assembly GCA_016801845.1). NCBI lineage: Eukaryota > Metazoa > Chordata > Actinopteri > Polynemidae > Polydactylus > Polydactylus sextarius. The sequence goes on from CM028915.1 coordinate 3,491,734, forward strand.
TATTGTTTGTTTCATGCAGTGATCACACTGATTCTGATTGACAGCAATCTAACATAAGTGTTGGACAACAAAGAATACTTTTCTTACAGATGTAGAAAAAAAAATAAAAGGCATGAATTTCTGTGATTCTGACCTTGTAGTATCATCCCTCTCTGGCTGTTTACAGTTACATTTACAGAGAGATAATTCAGTGCTATTGTTTTTATGAATATTCACTAAACATCCTGCTGCTCAGTGCAGGTCATTTACCATTTTATCTCCAGCTGAGTGTCTGATTATTATGCCACATCTGATATGTTATGTGGTTGTCTTCATTTCTAATTAGTTTGTTTATCCTCTCTAAGCCATTCTAATCTGTTTAACCTTTTTTTTCCCTGGGGAAAGTTGGCCACATATGTATTTTCAACTCCTTTGTGTTCTGTGTTCATACATAAATCCAACAATCCTCTCCAATGGTGCCTCTCGCATGGTCCCATACTTATTTGTCATGTTTTCTGGGTTTGTTAGCAGCGGGAGAGGTTTCTGCGGCACAGTGACACCGGTCCCAGCCCCGCATGTGACTGGCCCTCACCAGACTCCACTGCCTCATCTACTGGAGCCAGATCCACCAAGGACAGCAATGGTGGACCGAGCTGTACCAGGCCGAGAGCATGGAGCGTACGCACCTTCCAGGACTTCCTCCCACCACTGCCGCAGCTGCATAAGAGGTGGTGCAGCTGGAACTCCACCAGTCCCTTCACCAAGCTTGTGGACAGCGTGAGTACCAGAACTTTTGCTGTATTTTATTACCCAGGGCTGTTTATGCCATGTGAGGTTTATAAAGACATAATTTTGGTTTTGCATAATCAACTAACCCAGGTATTTTGCATGTTTCACAATAACCATTGTGAAAAACTGCTGCACACAAACTGTCTCATGATTGCAGGCTCCCTCCAGTCTGACAGCTGACAGCAGGGAAGGCGACAGCAGGAAGGTTTTCTCTGAGGTTAACTTGGAGGCCAAAGCAGACACCAGCGCCATCTCTGACTCATCCATCAGCAACGCCTCTTACCCACTCACACAGCAAGCTCAGAGGCAGCGGCGCCTCAACTCCACCAGCAACCTGCGGCGCTCACGCTTCACGGGGCCTTGTTTTGGTCTGCTCTCTGGGGCGGCAGACCCAGTGAAGGCCTGTGGGGTTCCTCAGTCCCACGGATCTTCCTCAGAACCCAGCTCTGGCTCTTCTTCCTCCATCCAGAGTCACATTGAAAGTGGCCAGGCCGGAAAGAGGCGTGATTTCCCAGGCGACGGTGATCACGTCAGCGTTCCAGTGTTTGCCATCTCTGAGGAGGAGGACCGGCAGCCTCTGGTCTCAGCTGAGCACCTGGATCAGACACCGGCCCCCACTGTGCTCAATGGACTGGTGAGGGAAACATATGAGGGCAAGAGGCCTGCAGTTGGAAGCAGCAGCCATAGCCCCCACAACCAGAGGGCCAAGCCGGAGTGGAGGCCGTGGGGGAGCCAGGTGTCAGGAGGGGTTGGTCCGCTCCCTTCCAACACACCCACCACCGTGTCCGAGTCAAACACAGTCTGTGACAACCAGCTGTGTCTCGGGCAGTCAACACCGCTGTGCAGTGTGACCAACCAGATGTAACCAGATGGCGATAAGCAGAGGGACTGTGGAGGGGCCAGTTAAGCATTTCTGAACTCTTAGTGCCACTTTGTTAAATATATAACCTACTTCTTTAATTTCTGAAATCATCTTCGAAATTACTACATATTCTTCTCACACTAGTTGTTCTTTATTTTTATAAAGTCGTTTTTGGACAAAGTTTGAATAATATGCTGCTTACTATGCCAAGGCACTGACTTCTGTGGTAATTTGTGTGCTAAAAAAAAAAAAAAAAAAAATATCAGAGAAAAGATGACTGATTGCAAACATGAACGCAAGAAGTATTTTCTGAGCGAGTACTCCATTACTCCAACTTTAGGAGCACTTTTTAACCCGATCTATTAACCAGTTTGATGCTGTTCGGTGAGTTATAATACTCCAACCATTGCACTTTGCTTTCAGTAGCTTATTCATTGTGGATTTTGCGCTGCCCTGTGCCAGCTTTTTGTTTTTTCTTTCATGAGGTTATTCGTTTTCAGTACAGGCTAGTAAGTGCTTATACAGTTATTATCCAAAAGTGTTCTGCAGAGCATCAGTGTATTGATAAAGTATGTACTCCTAAGGCTGATACTGGATTGTAAAAGGGAAATTAAAATTATGTAAAAGCACATACAGCACTAATATACACTTATATAGTATACAGAGATAATTAGGAATCACAATAGTATTTAAAATGAGTTATGAATTAATGTAAAGTTTTAATAAAGGCTATGTCATTCACATGTTTTGTCCTTGATCTGACAGATGTTACAATCCCACCACCAGTACAACATCCCATGGACAAAACTGGAATGTAAAGATTTCAGTGAGCTCTGTCGTAAGTAAAACTGGACATAAAAATACAAATTGATCAGAAGAAAAAATGGAATTTATTGCATTTGTGTGATATCTAGGTGACACTGCAGATATAGTAACCCGGTTAGCTGGAAGTTATATTTTGTTGCGAATTAAGATCCTCCTGAACATGACCTAAAAACTCACACATACATGTTTTAAACTCATATTTCACATATACAATGAAGCTCAAACACTCAAAGGAAAGGTACAGAAAAGCACGTCAGTTTCTACAGACAGCTATATCAATCTTTTAATCTGTTAAGGTAAACAAGCAAATCAGAGCCATCAATTCAAAGGTAATTTTAGCATTGCTAATACAACATACAGGGTAAGGAAACTCTCAAACTTTTCTCAAAACATTTTTTGCATGTGCCTAGTGCTACTCTATATTGTTTGAACTAGAAGTGGATTATAGTCTAGACTAATTGTTTAATAGTGCATTGCATACAAGGTTTACAGGCATCAGTGAGGACTTCCATCCCTTGTACAGTGAGATGCGTGTCCAGCTGTGAACTGATGTGACTGATGCCTGTTCAGTCTCCCATATTCCTGGAAGCTGTGATGAGGTAGAATGAAACCTGCCTCTTCCATGCTGCTGAGCAGCTTGGTCCAGACTTTTGCACACAAAACGAGTAAATATTTGCCTTAATATACAACATACCCCCCGCACATCCCACCCCAGGGAGAATGCAAGGCACTCCTCCAAAGCCTCTTTAATACCAATCCCTGATTGGAGCGGCTCGGGACTGTTGTTGGCTTAGGATGCCCAGATCTCCTGTAGGAAATAATTAAAACTCAGCTACTCCATCGGGGGATCGAACAGGCTTGTGCTGAGGGCCTGAGCCGCTAAGGAATGCCAATGTGGACCCACCATGACTGAGGCGGCCAGGAAAAAAAAAAATTAAACTACCTTGCTAACACCACAAATTAACTAAAGACTCAGGCAGAGGCCAGGAAAGTGCCCATTCACAAACTTATTTTGAAACTTTCAAACAATAATATGAAAAGCTACATTCCAAAAGACATAGTGTATCCATGATCACTACAGCTACCTGCACATAGTTTTATTCGATTCGGTTTTCTTAAGTTCTTACTAAGTCTATTTTTCACATTTGCATTTTTTGTCACTTTGGAATGAAACTCTTCATATGATTACAAATCAGTGATTATTATCCAGAGTAGCGACATCTGAAATACTGGATACAGACAACCCTTCTGGGACTATAGACTTTATAAAAAGAAGCCCTTTTAGATGCGCAAGAGACAAATATGTGCAAATATCCTGATAGTTGTACAACACAGATACATCTAACAAAAATCTAAATAAACGTAGAAAAACAAGACCAATGATCATGTGTGAAATTATATATAAAAAAAAAATGCACAAATGGAAACCAAGGCCTGCTTATAACTATTCCTCCAGTCTTTACGTTCACCAGCATTTTCTACACACTAACAACAGTGACTCTACAATAATAATAGAACATAAAAACCATTATGTCATCTTCTTATTTTAATATTTAAGGCCTCTTGAAACTAATGTCTGGCTGATCCTATTTCAACTAACTAAATTAAGGAAAAATATGAAGACTGATTTGTCAATTTTTTTACACCAACATCACTACTAGATGTGCATGTTTGCATGATGAGGAGTTGGTGACACTTGGGTAATGATAGTCATAAATGAGATGTTATCAGATTCAACACAACTGCTCAATGGCAGTTTTTACATGTTGACATAGAATTTTTCAAACCGCCAAACATGGTTAACCTGCAATAAAAAAAACAACAAAAACAGCAGCTTTGTGTACCTGAGAAACCAGAGAAAATCTATTTTACTTCCATTTTTAAATCTAACCCAAACCCAACATACTTGTCAACTAATATATTCAAAACACTAACACACTCTGAATAAACTTCTATCAAATTTCTTGCGAAATAGGCAATATATATATATATATATATATATATAGTTAGAGCCCAATAGCAGAACATCCTTCGTGTATTGGCACCATTCTATAAACTGGTTCTCTGAAATGTTGCTTCAGCAAAACGTTGCATACAAAAACTCTACAAGCACCATCAGCTTCGGCACGTTCAACCGTCACCGTCTGCTCGGAGTGCAGTCTATTTTTTCCTCTCGAGACTCTACATGTTGTAACCATGCATTTCCTCACAGCTTAGCCCTTACTACAAGGCTCTGAGAAAAGCGCCCCCTCTACACTACTTTAATCACCTTGGAGATGATTATCCAGAGCAAAGCATACAACAGAGGCCCCCATGCCCTCTGACAGCATTACAACACATTGATCCTCTTCCCACAGACATGAAATCCTATACAAATATCACATGGGATTATGAGTCTACCCTAGTATGTGTGGGGGGATTTGATGTGGCTTTTTGCCCTTGCCTGGGAACACAGTAATGCCCTGGCAAAACATGAATAAACCCGCAGAAGTGAAACATCCATACATACTGATTTTGTTTAATGTTTGCAGTTTGGATCCTTGAAGCAGCATAACTGCTCAAAAGTATTACTATTACTGTTATACCGCTTATCACTGTACTTTGACTATGTTGATATTCAACACATTTTCATGTCCGCTGTATCTGAAGCCCTCAATTCTTAGTTTAGCGTTTCCTTAGACTGTTAAAATATGTAAAATAAGTAAAAGAGAAATCAGGTTCTTTAAACCTTTACAACCAAGGCTGGTGAAGAGAGGCATAATATAAAATACGCACATCAGCATTTGTATGTGTACATACAGTACATGGCCTTAAATCCATACAGATTGCCTCGATCGCTCTTAATCTGAGAGGAAAACTGACAGTTTTGTCACATGGTATGGAAGACAGACATCCTGATTATTTCACCACACAAACAAAAACAAATCTATTAAAAGGTGGTTTGTTATGTAACAAATGTATCAGCCACACACAAGATGCATCACAATTTAAATGGTGGATGGTGTTAAATGTCCCTCAGATCTTAAATCTTAACACTGAGACTTCACTTAATTCTGAACTTTCATTTGAATGTGCATAGCATTTCACACAGCCCTGCGTCGAGTAAGACACTGGTTGCTACTGTAAATGGATACTGATTGTAATTTCTGCATTAAGTTATTGCATAACATCTAGATGGCAGTTAACATCAATTTACAAAATAAAACTTGACAAGATTGTATCTCTCCAATGTGTGAGATGCTCAGTTATCTACATTTGACACTTGGAAGAAACAAACAAGTGTTCTGCTCCTTCAGTTCTTGAAACGTGTCTGCTCACACACGTGGTTGAATTTCCTGAAATGAAAATAAAGAGGAAGAAAATATAGACATCAAATGTTGTATGTAAAAAAACAAGATAAGATGATATCATAATCATAAGACGATTATAAGATGATATGATGAACCACCTTACAGAGCTCTAGAAACAGCAGAATGAGGAGCTATCAGACCATGTTTATACAAGGACTCCTTCTAGTGGTAAAATAAGTGAACTACGTGCATATGTTGGAACTCAGTGTCTCTTATCACATTGTAATAAGTCTCATATGATCAGAAATATTCTCAACAGATATGGCAAACCAAAAAACATACTTGAAAACTACTATACTTCAAAATAAGAGTCATGAGTCATTATATTAAATGCCAGTAGAAAACTATTTCAAGAATGCATTTTCCAACTGTCTTTTTTTTTTTATATGTCAATGTGATATAATTGACATTAAATATATATTTAGATTCATCCATGCAGCCAGGATCCACTGCACAACACAATGGATGGAGACTTGTTTTCCAACAATAAAGTATTCATTCATTCACCGCACAACCACAAGAGGGCAGATATGCTGCCAGAGTGAGATGATGTGGTGCTGTGTATTTAATGAGACTTACATTGCATGATGAGCCTTCACCTGGGTGCGACAGTTGCGTCCCCAGTAACAGTCGGGACGAGATGTCACAGCGGCTGAGGAAAGAACATCCGGTGATGTTATTACACAGGTGTAACATAAATGTTTAGGATAAGTGAAACTATCATCCTGAAAAAAAATGATTGCAATCCTTTTTCCGTCGAGGTTGCATTTAAGACGAGAGATGAAATACTCTTGATCTTTCTGACCTGGTAGTTCAGATGATGGGATGTTCTGTCTGTATTTGTAGGCCAACTCTTTGAAGGTTCGCAGGCCGCAGCAGAAGCACAGGATGGTGTTTGCAGAGATGCGGCAATCTGAGTCAGGACAAACACAATTTATACAACGTGGCCAATTTGCAGTGACCAAGGTACTGTGAGTGTCACACCGGCTATTCTAAGTGGATTTGTATCAAAAACCAATGTTCAGTGATGTAAGTGCTTTGTGTTTGGATGTGAGGGCTCACCTGAAAGACGGTAATTTGCTTCCTGTACGCCCTGCAAAGCCTCCTGAAGTAGATCTCTCCATGTCTTCCCTCTTGATGTCAGGTAGTTCTAATGGAAGGATGAAAACACACATATACAGAAATAAGCGTCTTGACATCACACATGTGCAGATCTGTACTTAAGTCTCATGAAGGCAACTGCATCAATGCAAACCAACTACCCAAGATGTAAACATGGATTAAAAGCAAGAAATTCATACAGTTCATACAATTCATACATTCAATACATGAATAAAACAGAAAACACTGAAATACTTCATATTGAGTCCACCTTACCTGCAGAACCTCTGATTCATAGTTATTGTTGTTTAGTACTCCATCCAAGCATTTGTCTGTCAGATTGAGCTCTGTAAACAAGAACAGCCAAAAAGTTAACAAGCTATAATTCATTAGTTTCTCTTTAATTTTCCAATCTATTAGGGTCAAACATGAACATTTAATTTAAAGATGACAATCATCAAAATTACACAAATTGTAGTTGGACACTTTTTGAAACAATCTGCACCTCAATTAAAAGTATATTGGTAACAGCTAAAAATTACTGGCCGGAGCCTGCTACCCAGGAATGAGACTAACAGTCGAGATTCCCCCGGGGCTGTTTTGCAGAAACAGAAACATACCGCTGAATCGAGCCAGACAGCCTTGACAGCCAATCCTCTGGCAACCCCAGTACATATGACAGAAGGGTCGCTGGCACAGCACACCTGCCAACACACAGACATCATGGATACAAGATGTATAATGGAGTTTGTGCAACAATCTATCCATACATGTGACCAACACAGCTGTATGTTAACCATGAGGTGATTTTACATGCACTACATATCTAAATGTATGTTAAAGCCACATTTATACTGAAGATTTACACAATTACACACTATCTTATACTGGCTATACATTTTTATTTTCTATATCAACTCCATTCCCATTTCACTGTAGTTGATCTCTGAGTGACAGTGTATTTTCATCTCTGAGATTTGTGCAGTGAGATTAACAAGTTCAGCGACCACTCACATTGCTGAGCAGTAACCTGCTGGCTGTTTAGCTCAGCCCGTCTGTCTGGCATTGGCTGGAGGCAGCAGGTGCAGATGAGATGGCAGCCCTGAGGGGGGCAGCGGTACTCCTGAGGAACTGCAGACACAGCCGGGCAGAGGAGGTTTTAGACAGGTAAATGGAAAACCGGAGGCTTCTCGCAGTCTAATCTACATTCATAATAACCTGAGGGGACATCCGAGGATGTTGAGGGCTGCTCCCCTGTGGGTTTTGCAGATCCCTCCTCATTTGCTGGTTTGGGTGGAGCAGGTATAGGTGGTGGAGCTGGCAGCCCGGAGAACCAGTAGCTTGATGCTGTGGGAAACAGCAAACTGACCTCCCTCCTGTAGCCAGGACACTGTCTGCACATCACCAGAGGCTGACTGGAGACAAAAACAAACAGAAAATCAACACCTAAAAGACCAGTTTGTGATGTTTTTATGAACTATGTGGGATAGTTTTTATATTTAAGTGTTTTTTACTCTGATCTTGACTGGTCATCAGTGAACATTACATATATCATTTAATATATTTCTTCTTCTTGTTTTTATAATATACATTATTACTCAACACTTCCCATGTGACACATTGTAAAAAAATATTTTTGTGTTTCACATCAATGTAGACATAATTTAACCTGATATCTGAGGAGTCACTGTCGTTGTCAGAGAGCTCAAAGAGGTAATCTGAACTTCCTTCTTCATCAGAGAAAGAGCGCTCAACCTTTGGCTGCAACATGTCCTGAGTGATCTTGTTGCGGCTTTCCATGCTCTTCAGGTCCTCCTCACTGCGACACTTTTCTGTGACACACAAACATAGACACAGTTAACATCTCATCAAATTTTGGAAATTATACAAGATCAGATAACCCTCTCTCTTATTGTACACGGTGTTTGCTTTTATAGAAGAACCATACCTTTTGAATAAAATAAAATTCTATCTATTATCTAGGGCCTATTAAAATAATTTGGATCCATTCAAACCTGGGTGCTGGATGAGGTACGCCTCCACAAGGTTATTGAGGATGTGATTCTTACATATCCTCTCCACAGGGCAGCGGCAGGTGGGGCAAAGTGAAGAACGCTCCATCCAGCCTGAGTAGCAGGCAGCACAGAAGACATGCATACAAGGCTGCAAGCTAAGGCACAAACAAAGAGACAGAAATAAATCACACACTCTTCTCTAGTGGAAGTGAGGGACAATCCTCTAACCTTTGATGTCACAGCCCATGAGCTCTTACCTGACACAGTCGTGTAGTAGGTCCTGGCAAATAACACATGTCAGTGACTCCTCCATCTTGTCTGTTTTGGCTTCTTCCACTGGAGGTTTAGTTAAAAGGCTTCTGAGACTTCCCTCATTTGAACTGCTGACTTCTGTACTGGAGGTGTGTGGCAAGCCCAAATCATAATCATCATCTGTAAAAACAATAAGTACATATTACATACTACATTCATGAGATTTGTCAGAATTGGGTTTCAAAAACCCTACAGGCTTATGGCTGAAAAAGCTCTAGGTAAAGCCCTTCTGAGATTTAAATCTGCTGTGAAGAATAAAAGAAAATCAGGTTATATCCAAGGTTTTTTTTCTTTTAACTGACCATTATTCTTTTTCCTCCGCTTGCTCTCTGGCTCCATGTCGTCCATGTCTGCTTTAGCTTGGCCTGTTAAAATGAAGACAGCAGACCTGGATCAAACGGTGTTATTAATACTTAGAACATAGGTGATGGAGGGATTTAGCTGAAAAGCCTTTGACTGCTGGTCGGCCATATACTCCTGGTAAATATTTTACCGCGATAGCGATATTACACTGTGGTATATTTACATTATAATTATAGATAACAGCAATCCACATGGCTCAGAGTGATTGAAAAAATTGCTTCCACAATTGCTACTTCTAAAATATGGAAGCAATCTGGTAACAACAACCTTAGGAGTAACAGAGCAGAGGTTCTACAACACACTCACACATTAGAGGCCATTTATTCCATCATCTAATAACTATATTGACTGCGAGCTAAGTTGTAACAGGATCTGACTCAGCTAAATTTAAACTCATTGTATCTTCACTTTGTGGGCAATTAGTCAGAGCAGCATGTTCCTAAAAAAAGATAGAAAACTTCCTGAGTTTTTAAAAGTTGGGATGTGGAGCAAACTGGCTCCATTAGACAAAATCAATTTGGGATTTGGGAGGAAAAAGAGGAAGCAGACAGAGCTGCCAGTTAAACAGACAGAGCATGATAATCATCAGCTAGACACTGTTGTAGACAATACAGCCTCCACACAGTTAGTTTATAGTTCAGCACTGATCATATGCAAGCTGAGACAGCTGTGTGGTAGAGTCGAGATGATGTTGTTACAGTTATATACATTTATTACCATTCTATTTTAATAAATGTGTTGGGATGTCATGATATTTTTTTAAGGCCTTATCAAGTGCCTATCTTCAACAGCGTAGAGAACCTACCAGGAGAGGCGGTGGTTGCCATGGGACCAGAAGTGAGAGGGCTCTCGATACAGAAGTGGGAAGTGGAGGTGGAGGGCTGTGGCTCCTCCTGAGATGACTCACGAGGAGCTTTTGTTTTCAGCATTACCGGCTCTACAGAGAGCGCCATCTCTGAAGCCAGAACAGGAGCTGGACTGTGGGCTGGTCTCTCCATGTCTGAGGTTCATATACAGGGTGGAGGGGGGTTATTACTGAGACACAATGTAGCTGTGGGATAAAAGTGGTTGAACTGAACAAAAGAGATGAAGGACGGGGGTTACCACACTACTTACCATAACTATGTTGTGAGATCCCTTGCTCTGTTTTGATTGAGTGGTAAACATAGGCGATGTCTGCAGGACAACAAAAGAGGAAGCTGTCTGTCTCTCCTCCTTATAAATTTATATGAGCTTATCATTCACACGGATAATAAAACTTACTTTGTTCTGGTTCACTTTTCCTGTATACGAAGTAGATGACATCACCGTTCTGCAGCATGTGTGTTTGCTTCTTGACCAGTTTGGACATGTTGATCACCGTGCCATTGGTGCTACACACAAACAAATGTGCAATTACATGTCACTGTACACGATAACGATTCCTTGTGTTTGCTTCATGAAAGGACAAGTATCAAATCATACACAAGTACACAAAAACACAGCTGTTTAAATACACAGCCTCAGTTGTCCCTCACAGAGCTCATATTCTTTAGCTTGATCCATTGGGAAGTTAACACATGATGCTTGTAACACTTTTGTACTGCAGTTTGGGTTCACTGACGGGTAAACATTCAGCATACGGTACCTCATGTCTTCAAGCCACACCAGCCCTGAGCTTTCATCTTGCACAATCTTGCAGTGCTCCCCTGAGACAAGTTTGCTGGCTGGAAATGACAGATAACATCCTGGCAAAAAAACAAAAAACAAAAAAAACACAGTGAAAACACAGAATAGATATATTTCAACTCTTTAAGACAGAATCACAAGTCATTTTTCAGCCTTCTACTGGCACTTTTCAGGAAGTATAATGCACAACGTGTGTATCCATTAATGATAATGACAATTTCATTTTCATTCCTTTTTCCCCCCTAACAATTCAAGAAGACGTTTTCAGCCACCCTCAACGATTTATCGATACACTTTAAAATCACTGTTCAGTCTATCTTTTTAAATAAATACATTCAAAATTCCACCTCTTTCTACTAACATTACCTGAAACCATGTTGCTGTGACATTTCTAAACCTATTAATTCCCAGACATAAGCCAACCAATTAAGGCTAGCTGCTTTGAATTGCAAAAAAGTAGATCCTAAAAAGCTCTCAACAAAGCAGACACTGGGGGAAATATAGGCCTAACCTTTTCTTGAGCAAAACCCATACAAAAAAAATCTACTTAATATTCCACACACATGTTCTCAATGGACGCCTTTTGTTATCATCACAAGGGGCTGTCTAAGTTTGGTGCACTAAAGAAGGCTTTGTGTTTTCAAGGGGGAGGTTTTTTTTTTTTTTAAAGCTCCAGACACTGACAGCAACGTCTACACTACAGACTTTACAGACAGGCTTGTCTTTTGTTAATTGGCACACTACATTTTAAGCTTTATACAACAGGATTTTAAAAAGTTAGCTTCCTGGGGGGAAAAAAAAGCATATAAGGATTCATAAGACAACCAACACAAACCTTTTTTTCTCCCAACTATGCATTCCCTGTTGAACAGCAGGACAGTTTCACTGGAGTCCACTTTGACCAGCTTCCCCCATGGTCTTCCTCTCCCACAACTGTCCATTTCCTGATGTTTCTTCTGAAAGAAATTATGAGGAAGGATTTAATGAAATACTTCTAACTGTATTTGACAGCGATTTGGTGTCCCTGTTGTTTTAGTGCCAGCGATAGCAAAGAGAAAGTGAAATTGACCATCAGTGTGATGTCGTTGCCAGACAGATTGGTCCTGTGCCAAATTGGGTACAAAAATCTGTCATTTAAAGCCAGGTAGATTCAAAGCAGACACAACCTAATTAAACAATAAATACACGGTTGTTGAAGCAAGTTCATGTATCCGCTGTTAATTTTCAGATTTACACACAATACCACAGTATATGAATTTCAATTACATTTAATTTACATTTTAACTTTCAGTTTTCAAGACCTCTCTCTCAAGCCAAAACCAATGATAAAACTTATTCCCACTGTGAAGCAAGTTATGAATTTGAATTTGATTTTAATCCCAGCACTGTTGGCTATATCATATATTATGTATGCCGTATTCACGAGAACACTTAATGGAGTCATAAACGATTATGAGCTAGATTAAAAAAACCATACGCGCCTAGTGAAATAAGCAGGGTTGTGTTAAATTAAGGGACTTTCTCATGAAGTCTGGGAAAGACCCCACTGGGACAAAGTCTGCTAACGAGACCTAGCTAAGCTCGGCTTTCCTGGACTTCCTAGCTACTTAGCTTTATTAGCTCACTTTGTCGTGTGACAAACTGGAAAAACGTAACATTATTTCGATCCTCAACCTTGAATGTAGCGAAATGTTTCATTGGTATTGGTATTAGAGCAATTAATGTGGACACGAACAACTTTGTTCAATAGCAACATCAAGCTAAAGCGAGCGCTAACATTAGCAACACACCACACCGTGTTTCCACGAGAAAATCGAGACAACAGCGAAACTACCAGCGATGGCCGATACGTTTTGTTTATCTCACGTCTGAAACGGTGATTTTACCGTCAAAAACTGAGTCTGTTGTTCCGGTAACTCTGCTTAAAACCGCGTCTTGTCCTCATGTTCCAGATATCCACACAAGATGCACTTCCTGCCAAGCTCACGGTTGACAATATGTATCAGCTGATGGAGGAGGGGCACTCTGTGTTTGTGGTTGAAAGTTCATGTCTGAGCAAGACTCTGAACCGACTGAGACCGAGGCTGCTATCAGCTGTAACACAAGTGTCACATGCTAAATTTCATGGAAAACAAAAATTACATATTTTTGACACCCGCCATCTGTGGTTTATTTTGGGTCAAAACGATGTAAAGTGGTATTTTATTTTTATTTTCCATACTACATTTACATTTAAGACTTTTTGCACAAATACAAATCTTCCTGCACAAATTCGTGCAATATGAAAGTATTCCTGATTAAATCTACCTCTCTCTATACACACACACACACACACACACACACACACACACACACACACACACACACACACACACACACACACACACACACACACACATATATATATATATATATATATATATATATAAAGACCAGTTTTGAACAAAGCTGTATTGTATTTGTTGTATGGGTTTTGTTTCTTTCCTTACACTTTAAAAAGTCTAAATGTGTCCTAATAGGTTCGTAGAGTCCAGGGACATACTGTGCCAGGTTGTAGTTTTCTTTTTCTTCTTTTCAGACTTATTGTGAGGTGTGATTTTTGTGATCATTTCCATGTTTAAATAGTCGTCTCTCGCCACCTATAAATGTCGTTTCAATTACACCTTTTGCACTGATGCGGCACTCACATCAAAACACCCACACCTCCACTATTCATGGTGGGCGCTATGCTGACACTGCATGGTGCCTGGCCAGGTCCATGCTTTGGTTTCATCAGACCCAGAACTCTGCTGCAATTATTTGGCAACTGTTTTTTAATACTGAGTTAAATCTTTCAATTTTGTGAGCAGTAGTTTTCTTTGTGGAACCAGAGCTATGAGGTTCAGAGTTTCATGTAATGTCCTAATTCAGTCACTGAAACTCTAAATTCCTCAGATCATTCTCAATTTCACTGCAAGGTTGTAAACAGCAAAGTGTGTGTGGCATATACTTGATAATGCTTTAAGCTTTAAATATCTATTGAAGCTGTTTGTTATGTATACTCTACCCTTCAACTTACCAATAATATGGTATAACTTCCAGTCAATAGCCATTGTATTGTTACTACACAGTGTTTCTGCATTTCTGTTGTATTTAGGAACATATTAGCTGATGGGTGGTGGTGATGACTCATAATTTCCTCGGTAGGCACCAGGTGTCTGATAAGGTACAAGAATTTTTATTAGATCTATCATTTTTTCTCGTAGTGTGGACTTAATGTACTCAATGAAGCCATGGTAACCTTCTGCACAACTTGCACGGTGGACAGGGATAGACAGACAGACAGACAGATAGACAGACATGCTGTTCATGTCCACCACATGCTTCTCTGCATCCAGCATATCATCACAGTTGGGGAAACTGTTTACACAGTCTTCAGATGGGGAGTAGGGATGGGAGATAGGGAGTTTTGTGAACAACAGTGCTCCCACTGTTGTTCACAAGACGAATGGTGTCACTCTCTTCTTCGTTCTCAGAGTAGTCATGTTGATGCATTGCTTCATGTCCTGAGCATCTTTTGGCAGGTTGACTGTTGGCTTCAACACTAGAGCGCAGCTGGAGTCTTCACTCTTTAGTGTCGTCTGTTGAGCAGCATTCTCCACAGAGTCTGCAGGCTCTGATTCAGGAGAAGACTACCCCACTGCTTCTGCTTTGCCAAGAATCGAGCGTCTCCTGTGGAGTTCCAGCAGCTCATGCAGCATCCAACTATGTCTGGATGAGGTGTTTCTCTTCTTGACAACCTCATCCAGCTTGTGGAAATATCCATCAATACAACACTTGGCTGTCACCAGCTCCAGCTGTTGGACAGTGTTGAGGAAACGGATCAGTTACTCCAGAGACTCCTTGTCGCCTTTCCTCAGAGGCTGATGCAGACATGAGTAATGACGTCCCTCAGCTGTCTGCTTTTAAACAGCTCGCTGATGAATTTGATATTTGCAACCAAACTCTGGCAAGCCATTGTTTCATTTGGCTTCACCTGCACATGCTCCTGCTCCTGCAGACAGATACAACTAATAATGAATATGTGGCTTTACTCTGGGTCAGAAACTAAATTTAACTCAACCCCAATCATAATGCAACTTTTCTGATCAAGTTGGGTTGTTGTCATGGTAACAATAATCAACAGCAATTAAGACTGTGAAATTGTCATAAGGAACTATTACAACCCCGTCCAACAACCCTAACATCCTCTTCCATATATAGGCTTCCTTTAACTGACTTCAAATCTGTCATAATAAACATGACCAATAGAGGGCTATATATATATATATATATATATATATATATATATATATATATATATATAATCAAAATGTAAGTGCTGGAGGACGTCCACTTCTTTCACAATTGACTATGGGGTTGATTTTTACAATTGTCGTCAATACAGCGTTAGGTTCTACCCTCTGCTCCTAAAACATAAGTTTAACTTCACTGCATTTTAAATACGTAAATGAAATGAAAATATCAATGTTTAGAATTTCATCTTCGATTTGTTAATCTGGTATTTGAATATCATCTGCATTCAGAGTTGTGCTGTTGGGCCTTGAAATGTTTATGTTATTTGCAAAGATGTTTCATATTCTCTTCAGTCCCGACCAAACTAACAAAGTTTGGTTTCTTCTCTTCAGGAGTGCTGGGCTGATCCGGTTAGGAGGGTTTGGAGGAAGCTTCATTCTTCTGTTGTTCAGCCCCAGCTTAGTGTAAAGGCAGCTGGCCTCTCTTTAAACACCACAGTCTTGTCTTTTTTTTCTGGGCTGTGGATGTTTTTGTGAAGCAGTTTGATCGAAAGTGGAAGACTTCTCTTCAAACACAACAGGAAATCACCTGTTCTTGACCTTGCTCTTCTCTGTCAGAGGAACTGACATGAGCGTCAACTTCACCCTCTTTTTTCTGTCTTAATTAAGAATGACAAAACAGGTTGTGCTTAAAGATTTTCAGCTTAAACAACAAAAATAGGAACATACAGTATGTGTAAAAGGTGAATAAATATGTATATTGTAAACATTCACTTAATCAGTGTGTGATAATGAACATATGTAGGTGATATAATAATGGAAAGATGGTCTGCAAATTAAGCTGCAACCATTATTGGTGGGGATTAATCAGAAAAACAAGAAAAACAGAGCAGCACTGACATCGCTGAGTGCGATGTCATTATATAATGATAATGATACACACACACACACGTATATATATATATATATATATATATATATATATATATATATATATATATATATATATATATATATATATATAAAATATGTTTCAAGCATTCCTGTGCCTTCTGACCCATTTACAAAAAAACAGTTTCTAGTTGGGAATCCTTGCCACATTTCAGATGTTTATGAGCTGTTAGTGTTTCCAGCAATGAAACATCTCCCCTCTAAATCTCTGAGATTCATGTAAAATGTTTGAGGCCAAAAAGCTTAAGTTGTTCAATATTTCACCAAATAAAGCAAAGAAAGAAAGAACCTTTTTGGAGGCTACTTTCACGTTAAACATTTCATGATTTTGCTGATTTATGGAGTCACAAGGTTAAACTACATGAATATATATAATGTAGTGATTACTAATTACAACAAAAACAAATGGAGGCATATTACTAATATTGTAATTTATGTGACAGTGCTTGTGTAAGTGTACTAACTGAAAATAATACACACACACACACACATATGGACAAATGGGTTGGTATCCATCTATTTTGCTCATGCCATTTTCAGTTGTTTAATTGTAAAATATTCAACAAATATTCAGCTGATAATTGATAATCAAATTCAAATTCTAATCTGTGTTAAAGATGGAAAGATGGAATATATATATATATATATATATATATATATATATATATATATAAAAAATGTCTGAAGTTGAGGTTGTATACACACACACACACACACACACACACACACACACACACACACACACACACACACACACACATATATACATATATGCATAAATTAAACAGATGTCTGAACTAGATATGGTCCAAATGTTTACACATCCTCATTTTGTAATTTACTACAAATGACATTCATTTAGAGACATACGTTTACTTAAATGTTTGTCTCAGTGTGATTTGAATAATTGTAATTATACAAAACTCCTTTGTATTGCATTTTTAACTGCATTCATTATATCCACATAGGAAATCCCAGCGCAGCTTTGCTTGGTCACTGCTCGCACTGAAAAGGATTCACACATCTGGCTCCATTGGACCGCTGACAATTTTGATGTAGGATTTTACAGTCCAATTACAAGCGGGCTGATCTTTCTTGTTTAAGAAAGACCAACATGTCTCTCTAATAGAAAAAGCAAACGAGCCTTTAATGCAGGACTAATCTCGGCACCAACCCCCCATCTATTCCCTGGCAGTACATTATTAATGGGCAGTGTGGAGGCTGGTGAGTACAGGGGCCTCTCCTCGCTAATGCGTTCATTCCTCATTGTTAGGTGTCTGGTGAGGAAAACACACGCACACACACTACCATCTCACATGCTGCCACACGCACACGCCTACACACAAGGTGTGCCCTCCATAGGGGAAATTATTATATTTTTAGTTGGCATTCAGTGTGAATGGCGAATCCTCCACAGATCCTCTGATAAGGTCACAACAGCAAATTGAATGCAGCTTATTGAATCCCACACCCACACTGTCAATCAGCATTTCCTAATTGGATCAAAGATTACTTGTGGCAGCTGTATAAAACATCAAACGAGTAATTAAATGGAATAATGAGAAAATAAACCTTAATGTTGCCAAGTGGGAATGGAAGCGAACTGAGGAACGTGATTCTGCCGTGCTCTCTGAAATTATCTCTCTCCGGCTCAGGCTAATTGCTGGAGGATGTCCTCTTAACTGAGTGTGAAAAGCTGTGTCTAATTACTGCAACATTAATCAGGCATTAGCATGTTATCACAAGGTTAACTTATCAGGAGGGGCCCATGAGCAGCTGGAGGTGCCATTTACCCATGCTGCACTGGGCCAATGGGGCCACAAGGGGTAGTGCTTGTTCTTCCAATGAATCATTACTCATTGAAGCTGAAAGCAGAAATCAAAGGCAACCATGTTGGATTGGACTGAGTGAGTGTTGTGGTTTTGAGATCGCTCAGTGTCGAACAGGAGCCACCAGAATCAATATCTGTTATTTCCTGCTCACCGTGAAGCTCAAATTGGTGTGTTTGTCCTCAGGGGATTCGAATTTTTTAGGCTGTAAATTGTTAACATCTTGCTTTGCACAGACACACACCAAAGGAGAGATCTTTAACATACACTGTATGAAGAATTGCATACACTGAGAGAATCAGCAAAATCAATGTCAAGCAATTGTGTGCTTGGTGGAGCAGTTGAGTCCGCTGTAATGAAGATTGACTGGATGGTGATTGCATCCTAAATTACACCACTAGTCAAATATGAATACAGATACAACACCAGCCAGCACTGATTGTTTAGAAAATGTAAAATGTAAACTATTAGCCACAGACATAGCAGCTGCACAGATGATTAAATTAGCATTTTTAGTTGCAGTGGCCTTTTAAAAATAAGGTGATCGTGACGCTGTAGGTATTTAAATTGTGTGTTTTGGCCTATTTTCACAACACCTCACTGAAAAATATGTTAGATGTAATAGCACAAAGGTGTATGTGCCAAATAACCTGCATGTGTGTAGATTAAAGGTCATTTCTGGCAGCAGGTTGGTCCTGTGCCCTGACTTCATTACCAGCAGCTCCAGAGTAGTCTCATCAGGATTCCAGCAGGGCAGAGAAGCCGTACCTCCAGCAGCCCTGCCAAAGGCGCTCATTTGTCAGAGAGGCATGGAGATCACAGGCCGACAAATCTCCCACGTCTCCCAGACTGTCAAGCTCTTTGCCTGCATATCAAAGACAAAAGAACAGAGCTGGAGAGCAAGAGAGCAAAGGAGCCATTCTATTTAGAGATGGTCAGCCGTTTAAACCCCCTGAGCGTGCCCTTTGAAAACGCCTATTAGCCTGAGTGAGGGAGATTACAAGCAAATAAAATTACATTCATTGTGATATTTGATTTCATAATGCCCCCAGAATTATAATTATACCGCTCTCACACTTTTCATTTAAAAACCATTCGGCGACAACAAAGAATCTGAGATGGGAATGAGCAGGTTGCGCATCTAGTGAGTGAGTGCACATTATCAGGCCTGTTTCACGAGAAGTAACAATAAAGGGAGAAGAATGGAAGCACAAATAAGAATGTAATCAGCTGAGAGAGCAGGATTTAATGATATGGAACACAGGGCTTTATTTTCCTCTGTCAGTCTTTTGGTGCAACAACAGGAGAGCATGTTGGGAAGAAAATGATTTTTTTTCCTTCCCAGAGGCTGCAACATGGAAGCAGGATTCTGACTAACCTACACAAGGGTTAAAACCCCTCTTTCTATCATATCTCAGCTACAGTGTATCTGTCTGTCAGGGCAGCACCAAAAGCACAACGGTGTATTACAGGGGGAATGTGGGCATATGCTGTCTGGCTTAAACCAACAAGCAGAAGGAAGAGATAAGAGACATTCTTGGGCGGCACAGAAACGAGGCATGAGAAGGGCCAGCTTGATAGCAGTACTTGTTGTTCTGATGTGTTAAATAGCTGGCCTTCAACACCCCAATCAATCGCTGAGTGAGCCACTGTGTAGCCAAGGGTTCTGTGAGATAGCCAGATGGCTGAAGTCAATGGAGCTCTGCCTGGTCTCCTGTGTCACAAAGGGGTGATCATGAATCTGGCCACACAGGCTGGACAAAATACATGAAATATTGCAGCCCGAATGTTTTCCTAGGTTGATAAGCTCGAATAGATGTTGTTTGAAAATCTATCGCTGATTAACGCCCTGTGCTAATCTGCAGCTGAATAATAACAAGTCATCCCCAAAACATTTAACAACATAGTTGGCCTTGGGTGGCTATCATGCACATTTTTGTTTTGGCTTGCACCACGGGCTTGTCTGATGTGATAAGTATTACTGCAGATCTCAGTGTGTGTAATGATGCCTACCAACCATTGTGTGGTACTCCAGCCATTTGACACAGGAAAGCAGGAGGCAGCCAATGCGCCAGTGTGCGCATACAAGAACGTCTGTGGGACAAGACAAGCATTTTGAATTCACTCCAAGACCTCCAGAGGCCTGTGTTGACTAATCTGCAAACAATCCGCTCTGCAAGCCCCATTGCAAGTGGAAGAACAAGCCCCTTAAGCTGTGACATTAACGAACACAGTGAGATAAGATAGGGTTTGTTATCTTGGTGCATGGAACTCCTGCCCAGATAGGAGATAAGAGCCATTCAAAGCAAGTTTGCTGCCAGACAAATTTCCAAAGAAGCATGGGAGGCAGGCAGAGCCAGACCTGGAATGTTGAAGAGCTGCTTTGAAACTCCCCTGTCCTTTTCCACCTTACTATTGCCTCCTTTGGTACTTTTGTGAGTGAGGGATCTCAAATCAGGCACAAATAGGCACAAACTTTAACTGTTGAAAGAAGCAATAAGAATCCAATATACATCAACTGCCTCACACAATGTGTTGTCAAGCTGCTGAATATAGTATCAAACTATAAAAAAAAGAATTTCATAAAATAGTTTAACAAAAATATATTTAATAAAACATAAAAAAAAATCATAAAAAGTAACTGTGGAGTAGTGTGTTTGAACATTTATGATGGTTTCATAACCACATGCTCAGAAGCAGCATATGGCTTTGTTTTCAGATAAGCACTGTTTAATTGCTCACTCAAATTTATGATCAGTTGCCACTGAGTAAACTGGAACTTAGCTGCCCATGTGCTGCTCAGGCAATATATTCACCTGGATTATCATAGACTCTTCATTTGAAAGTCTTCCAGTATAAAAGAGCAATTTGGGTATTATGAAATGTTAGAATAATGTGTTTATGAATTGAATTAGATAAATGATCTTCTTTCCAAACATCATTGCCCTACATTTAATCCTGTACAACCTACATCTTCCAGTTCTGTTAATGATTTTGGATTATCATTAACAGATTCATGTGACTGCAAACATTGGAATAATTTCATCACTTTTTTTTTATTTTGAAAGTTACAATTTTGTCACTTGCTTTAGTGACAGAAATGATTGAACTTGAATGAACTGAAAAAGTTACAGAGCCATCATTAATCACCTCGCCAGGGGCCAGCAGCAAAATGCTAACTTTAAAAACTGAGCTAACTGAAACTAAATGTGGCTATAAATCATTTTAAAGTAGCTAGAAGCCAGGACATTTTATTGAGTTATATCCAACTTCAGCCAGCTTGATCTTCACTGAGCTCTAATTGGTTATGTTATTCATTCTGGTGACTGCAGGTAATGTGTTCTTGAAATGTTAGCATCTATTTTTGGATTAACTCATAATTAATACCATGTATAAAATCATGCTCTTGATGTTAACTGAACATGGCCCTTCAATATAAAATATTACTAATCTTTTCCTACATTAAGAACTTTTCACACCACCAAACAGGGTTGCATTTGGTGATCAGTAGCTTTCCAAAGATGTAAAGACATGTCCAGAACATTTTGAATTGACAAACCCAACACTAACCCTGTTAAGCAGCTAAACAACATAGCTCAATTAGCTCATATCAAATGAAACCAAAACATTCCTCCATAACTCAACAAAAGTGAATACAGTTACTGTGCTGTTCCTGGTTTAGACTCCTGGTGGTCTCATTCAGACTCAAAGCCTGGCTCTTTAAGGGAACACTGACAGTTTAATACAAGCTCTGTGTTTTCAGAGGAGGGATAGCATGGTTTTATGTGGAAAGATAGGATGTTTTATTTTAAAACGTGTTATTAATTCATAGGGTATAAAACAACCTTTTTGTCAATTTCATAATGTCATATTGGAAAGGAAATCCTCACACGCGGACGCCAGGAATTAGGTGTTGCGTCTCTGCCAGCGTCAAACTGAATAAATGCTTATGAATATGCCCACACCACCAGAGGGGATGGACTAAATCGTAATTCTCATTCTGCGGCTTGGAAAAACTTCCGCCTTCCCCGGTGCCAAGCGGCTCTGAGGCGATCCCAGTGATGAGCCAGGGAACGCTCTGCTAACTGAGCTCTGGAGAAATACGGTCACGGCAAGATCCATATTCAAATAAACTTCACTCTTGGCCCGTGCACACAAAGCCATGTTGTCACCAGCTGGCAGTGCCTCTCACCGCCTCTTCAAATACTGAGCCACTTTTGATTAACGTCTCTACGGCTAATCATGTGCATTAGCCGTGCCAAATTGGACGAGCCATGTATGGCCTCCATTTGCCTTGAAATCTCTCCCTTTAAAAAAAAAAAAAAAAAAAAAAAAAAACTCATTCGAAGCATTTGAGAGCTTCCCTTTACACCACCCACCCCTTCTCCAAGTCTTCTCTTGTCTAGTGCCCATACATAGAACAGAGAGGGTGGTGTGGCGGCACGGTGCCATCCTGTGGGTCCCTGAATGAGAGGACTATCGCTGCCAGATGCACCCAGCTGCATAAATGTTATTCATTTTTTATGGCTTGTGTACATAATATGGCCAGTGTGGGAGATGGTGAGGTTCCACTAAAGGCTGGAAAAATCCTCAAAATTGAATCAAAGTGGAAAACTTATTTTGGCTGGTGGTTGTTCTGGACCTCCTCCTTTTCCATCTCCGTTAATTCTCTTCTACTCCTCCCAGTCTCACATCATGCTCTCTGAGGTTCCTCTGTCAGTGATTTTTTACAGTATATTCTTTCTCCTGGGCTGCATTGGCTGCTCTCCTTGCATAGCCATTGCGGTGGTGGTGGTGTGAGACGGCCAGAATATTTGTCATAGATCCAGAGGTGCAAAGACATTAGACAGCACTTTGTCACCGGGGTCTGGAATTCACACCATTTGGCTGTTTCCAAGTCCGCTCCTTAACCGCTGACTGGCCTGGTTTCTGTCAGCTGCCGCTCTGTTGACATTGAAGGCTAAAAAAAGATGGCAACATGGAAGGATGTATGCTGTTAGCCTTTTTAGGTGGTCAAAACAACATGCAGTCTACAAAGAGCGCTGTGACAGGGACCCACTGCCAAAGCCCTTGACTTGGTGCTCTCTCCCTCAGTTCACAGTTCAGATATAGTTTAGAGGTTTAGAATTGCTCTCGTCAGGGTTTGCTACTCCCCGCAGAGAGATGGGCTTGAACTCCAAGTAGAGCTGCGACTCCCAAATCACCAGGCCCAGTGGAGGCCCCAGCAATCCAAATGTGATAGTGTCGGGGGCCTCCCGTCTCATTACCAATCTCCATTTCAAAACAGCCTTCAAATGGGAACTAATGCATTAGCTCTCGCTAGGGGAAAAGTCTAGGGAGCCACTACATAGCAGCTCAAAAACGCTTTCATACATGTTTTATCAGCAGGGGGAAGAGCGAGCAAGAGAGAAAAGGAGCTTGGACCAAACCATTCATTTGTTGCCCATCTTATTGGCTTGGCACTGTGTTATTAGTGTCCATTGTGCTCTATAAAAGCCCCTTAGGCCTGTTCCACTGTTTGCTGGATCTGGGGTGAGCTCTGTGCCAAGCGTTTTTTTTTTTTTTTTTTTTTTCTTTTTCTATTTTTTCTAGGTATTTGGAAGCATGAAAATTCAATTCTAAACCCTCAGCATTGAGTTTTCTCAGAGATAAATGAAGAGGATTAGCGGAACAATAAAACAATGTCTTACCTCAGATACCACCGTATCCTATTAATTGGGATTATAGTGGAGAAAAGTGTTAAAAAAAAAAATCTACCTACAATCTTGTATCACAGTCGCTTCTTTGTGACAGGGTATTACATGAACCCTGTCACAGAGACAATGTTTCATCAAACGGGAAAAAAGAGCTCCCATTTGAAAGTAAATATAGTAAATATAGAAAATCATAAAGAAATCCAGCTCAAAAAAAAAAAGAAAAAAGAAATGCCCGAACATGTGAAGAATAGCTCTGGAAAAGAGCTGACAATTGCAGACGCTGTAATAACCCACCTTGGGTTGGATATGCCAGGCAATGTGTCAATTGATTCCCATCTGATGATGGACTGTGTGTTGAAATAAATTGACCTTGCCAGACAATGAGTGAAATTGATGGAGCTTTTCATCTCCGGAGGGCCGTTCCACACTCAGCCGTAAAATGGATAGAGCACAGGACAGAGTGATTGAGTCGGGGGTAAATGTAAGGTGTGTTTTTCTTCTACCAAAGCTTGCTTGGTAAATAATAGTTACAGGAAAAATCGCTATGTGGTAACTTCAGGGGTTAAGTACCTGTTGTTGACTAGATGATTAGGACTAAAAGCACACAGCGGTAAAGTGAAGCTGGCCACTGACAGATGCTACCCGTCGGAGGAATATGTGGCTCAATTACCAAGGGCCTAAATTGAAAGTGATAGTGATTTAAGTCTTCCCAATACGCTAGCCCCATTCTGGCAAACAGTCTTTTCAAGGAGCCCCTTTAAAAAAAAACCCACTGGAGTGTGTGAGACACAGGAGCGCTATTGATTTTCAGTAACATCCCCTAATGACCTGGCCACGGTTTGATCCACGCTGTTATTATGTGCTGATACCATGGGACAGGATTGGTGGGTCTCATGGCACACAGCAGCGAGATGAGTAGTCGAGGCATTATCAGGATAAATTGGCAGTCTCTGGACAGGCGGCGAGCACAGCCGAGGTCTTGTCAATAGCAGGACGGGGCGCCTTAGGGCTCCCTGCACGGCCCACACCAGAGCGCCTTCCGGCTTCATTAGAAAAGCAGATGAGTACTGTGCATGAGGAGAGGAGGCGTATGAGAAGAGAGGAGCCTCTCCTCCACCATCCGATAGCCTGCCTCCCAGGCATTGCTCCTTTTAATGAGTCCAGACCACGGGTCAATATGCCGCTGGGCTGCCAGTCAATACCGGTTACCTGCAACACAAACACTCAAAACCTGCTTTCATACAAAATCAATGTCCTATTAGTCCCTCCCTGTATTGCCTTGGCCCAGTCTCATCGATCCCAACTGAAGAGCTCTGCAGCCCATGTATGACAGATTATGGTCAAATGATCTGATGGCTTAGGCTACTCTTTCAGCCAAGTCTATTGCCTTTATGATTTCAAAGTAATAGCTTGATATCAAATGAGCAAATACTGTAAATGCTGAAAGCTGAGGAACAAGCATTATCGGCTAACCTATCAACCTAACATTCACATTCTCCTCAGTAGATCTGGTTTCAAGACAAATTCAGCACTTGTAGTCAGCACTGACACCAACTATCAGGAGAGAAGACAAGCAGCAAATGTATGACATTAGGTCCAAACTTTATTCCGTACATTTTAAACCATGAATGTTCATTTTCATTTTTTTTGCAGGCCTAAAACTCTACTTGTTTTGTATACAAGAGTCTAAGAAAAACAACTGCACAACACCACAAGGTTGACAGAGAAAGTCCTTTTGCCGCTCACTAAAAAGTGTCTTTCTTTTCTGTCTGGGGCTGGTCCAGTTTATGACTTGGAAGTCTCTCAATAATTCATCATTATTTCATTGGTAAATATAAACATGTTAATCCAAGTTTCTCTCGGTATCACCGGTATCGTCTGCTCCCTCCAGGTGATCTCTTCATCAGGGTGCTGTGTGCTGCTTTGCATAGATTGCAGATGATCCTTGTAGGCCCCCTTACAACACCCTCCAGTCGTGCTTCCCATCCATTGGCCAGGCTTGTCTGTTACCATGATATTCAACAGGGAAGTGATTTCCCCCTGCGATTCATTTAATTTTGTTTTTCTAGAAATGGTTAAAAAGCCTAATAAATTTACATGGTAATTTTGCAGCGAAGGAATATCAACAAGTTATTTACATCAGTTTTCTTTACAGAGACTGAACAAAGACCTCATAATATATATTTATCTGCATATCTCAAAGGCAAAACAAATGAACAAAACAAATCGGTAATGTAACATTATACATTGTCATCATTGAGGATATCCTGGTACCATGAGGTTAAATTACTGAAGGTTGAAACCAAAATCCAGTCTTTACAGTGGGTCATAATGGATATGTCTCACAATCAACTGGGATAAATATTGTAAAAGGTGTGACTAATGCACAAAATACATAAAATTCATAGAAATGATATCTATACATGGAACAAGGATAGGAAATGTACAAACTCATTTCAGGACCTCTCTTTTCGCACAAAGCTGAAAAAAGGTATTGGATTAATATATTAATAATTATCAAATATTTAAGTCGGATATAAACATACACATATTTGTGTTCTCTTTACCGACATTATTCAACCTCCAGTCCACTAAAAGTAAAGTCATGGCATGTGCTTAATCAGCCTTACACACCTTTACTTTGTACAATCATACCCTTTCCCTTAGGGAGTTTTGCCCTTCTCTGGTGAAGAGCAGTGCATTTTGTTCACAAGAGGGTTTCAGATTATGGGAGCCGGGCTTGTGAGTGCGTCTACTAAGACATTGTGCACTTTTCCAAGAAGCTACCGAGCCTCTACCTCTTTGGGGTTGCGAGATGGGGAGTAGTCCCGTGGGTCCTGTGTGGTAGTGAGTGGGGTAGTCCTCCTGGGTGAGGCTGGCCTGGCACTGCCAGCTGGCACAAGGGGTGGGGGTGCACTGAGTGCGGCAGTGGGGGGTGTTCTGTTCAGAGGTCCGTTATGTCCTGTGGAGGGGCTGAGTCTGGGGTAGGGCATGCCACCGAGGTGGGGCATAAAGGGGGGCATGTGGGGTAGATGGCCCTCCATGGGGGACTGGTGCAACTGATGGAGGCGTGCTCTGTCTAGCTCCTCCCGCAGGTGGAGGCGCTCTCGCTCCTCCGCCTGCTGTCTCATCCTCTCATGCTCCCGGCGCACCTCCAACAGGTGCTCCTGGTGGGAGTAGTCGTGAGCCTCCCTCTCGCGGTAGGCTCGCTCCTGTTCGTACACACTAGGGAAGCGATGTCCTTGCTCGGCTCTGAGCTGAAAGTCCATGCGGCGCTGCAGGTCCAGGCTGCGATAGGCCTCTCTGAGGGGATCCCAGGGGAAGGCTGGGTGGGGTAAACGCTCTCTTCCTGCCAGAGGGCTCACGCCCATGAAGGGAGCCATGCGAGCCCGATCGAGCACGTTGAGGCTTCCCATCTGGGGCATGGCGCTCATGGAGAGGGGCAGAGAGTGCGCCATGGGGACACCGTGCAGACCAGGTGCTGGGATGTCACTGCCACGTGGTGAGGGTAGAGGAGGCTGCTGAGACAAAGGTGGGTGGTGGTGGTGTGGGTTTCCAGGTTGGCTGACGGGAATGGGAAGTGCTTGGGTTGGTGGCTGCGGGGCAGGCTCAGAACTCACCACCATGACCTCCTGCTCCTCCTTCCTCTCCTCTTTAATCTTCATGTCATTTTTCACTTTGTGGAGCATGTCTGCAGGTGGGAGCTCTTTCCTCTCACTGTCCTTGAGTGTAGGAGGGGGCCCACCTGCCATCTTCATGCCCTGCTCATTGATCACTGCCTTGGAGTATGGAGAGGGGGAACGCTGTGTGGGTTTGATGGAGTCTTCTGAGGGTCTCCTCTCTAGCATCTCCTTGCCAGGTGAGCGACTCTCCTTCACCTTCACGTCAGCCAGCGTGGAAGACTCTCTGTGACGCTCCAACAGCTCCTTCTCTGCCTCACGAACCCGGTCCACGCTGCCACTGTGATGTCGGCCTGAATCGCTGGAGTTCTGACTATTTGAGCGGATTAGGCTACTGATCTGGTAGCTGACTGGTGCAGAGGCTGGAGATGAACGATTGGAGTGACGGTTGCGATCAACAGAATCCCTGTAATGACATAATAAAACAACATAGTTGATATCAGTGAAAACAAACATCATGCAGGAGGGTTGTATTAAATTTCCACAATAAAATCAGAGTTATAATTGTATAAACTTCCTCTGACTCTGGTTTGCTACCTTTAAAACTGATAGAAACCTCTACGTGTTGCTCGATTATTTACACAGAGATCCTTCCAATTAATTTCTATAGTATACATAGTTTTGCACAGAGCTTGAATTGTGTCTATTTCCTTATTGGATCCATGATTTTCAATTTATTATTTCAGTTGCCAAGGATACTGCTGGACTGAAGAGTGGTTACTGTTTTTTCTTTAACAATCTGAGCTGACTCAAACGTTACTAACTAGGAAAGGGGATCGTTACTGTTGTCACATCTTTTTCATTGTGATCATGTATTTGTATCTTATGTGTTTACATTTACTGTGTGTGAGATCTTCTTATTTTTAAGGGAATCATATCATACTTTAAAGTGATATAGTGAAAATAAACCACAGCAGCATTTTTGCAGTGCACAATTGCAGAAACATTATTATCCATCGACTAAATTAAAAGCTAAATAATTAATAAAAAATATATGGAAAGACCACAAACTCACCTGTCTTTATCCTTCTCCTCCTTCCCGATGGATGAATCTCTTTTTTCTCGTTCCCTCTCCCTTTCTCTCTCCCTTTCCCGTTCCCTCTCTCGCTCTCTCTCTCTCTCATGGCTGTTGGCTGAGCTGCTTCTCTCAGCGTCTGCGGTTTTGGGCCACTGCGGCGGGGTGGGGAATGATGGCGGGGTGCGTCGAAGTCTGTTCCAGGTGTCCTGGTGGGGGCTGCCAAACGTGGGCAGTCCTCCCGGCCCCTCCTTGGTGCCAAACACACTGTTGGACCCTGTGAGGGAACAGGGGGGGTGGGGAAACAGGCGTGGGACCCACTGTAAGTTAATTGGGCACAAAACCTTCTTGAGAACACATAAGATGAAAAAGACTCAACAACAAAAGCTGCTTTTGTCTTTGTCTCTGGAGGTTCTCTCACTGAAGCTGTTTGAAAGAGTTAGAGGTTAATGGCTCCCCCCACCAGTGAAAAAAATACTCATTTGCTTTGGGACTAAAGGGCTTCTCCCACCCTCCCTTTTTTGCACCGGATGAACAGGGGAGACTCACTCGCCCTCTGGAGTTGAGGGCTGTGAAAAGCCAAGAGAGACCTTAGCATTCCACGGCATGTCTATTCCAATCACATCCATTTTCACAACAGGATTTGGCACACAAAAATAGGAGGGATGAAGAGAAAGAGAGAAAGGCATAGAGAGAAGGATGCAGGGGGAAAGAGAAAGCCCTCCATGGTGGTGCAGAGAGGGCTTGTCAAATAATTAATAGATGAATTGCCACCAAACAGCAGACCTGAGAGTGTCTGTTGGCAGCAGCACAGCCAGATTAAAGCCAGGCTGTTGGGGACATGGTTGGTGGATGAAGTGGAGACAGGGAGGAGGTTTGCTGTGGTGTGTTGTACTGCCCTGTTGGGCCTCGCTGGGCTAGGGCTGCATTGACACAGAAACTAGAGCTAAGTGTCTTAATTTTTTTTCCTCCCCTCCTGGCTCTCCCTGTGGTCTAACTCTGTCCTGCTCTGTTCTGTCACTGGCCACAGGGGCCTGATTGAAGGGGGGAGCGGTGGAGGAGGAGAGGGGGGCCAGCGCTTACCAAGCGAGGGGTTGCCTAATCCTCCGAAGGCACTGCTTGAAAGGTTGCCGAGGCCGCCAAAGGAACTGGAGCGACTGAAAGGATCTGCAAAATGCCAAACAGGGATTAGCAAAAGGGGGGGGCTGGCTAGCAGTTCTCACCCCAACACCAACCCGTTCCACTCGGCTTTTCTCTTACAAGCGAGCTGTGGTTTTTTTTAGTGCTGCCACCCTAGCTCTCTGCCTGGTAATCCTGCAGTAGCTAGGTCGTCTGGATTCACTGCAACTAACTGGAGTGCAGTGTCTCTGACCCCGCAGGGGCTTGTGGAACAACACTGCTTGATGGGGAAATTAGTTTTGAGTTGTTAGAGACTGTGGTAGGGCAGGGGAATTAGAAGCTGTAAAAATTAGGCGAGACAGACTATAATGATTTAACTGGAGAACCAGAGTCAGATGGGCACCGCTGACGCAAGTCTCCAAATTTATAGTAATAACGCAAATATTTACCCTGAGAACTCAGTGAACAACATTCATCAACTGATAATTTGCGGTCCCATTTTAATTCAGACAAAATCCATCAGGAAATGCAGAACTTATCAGCAGATTAGGGTTTTAGGATTTCCAGCTCTGGAGCTTGTTAATTTATCAGAAACGACAACAATTGAGAAATCTCCTCTGCCTCACACGTGAATTCCCTGAACAGGAAAATTTTGTTCGCTAAGTCTTCCTCCTCTGTGCACCGTGTATTCATGAAATGGATTGACTCAAGGGCTTATTCCATGAAATCAACTTGCCACTCTGAATCCAAACACTGTCTCACACAGAATGGTGGAAAATACATGAATGAGTAAAATTAATTACATGCGCAAATAAACCCAGTGACGTTAACTATCCCACTTCAATGAATTACAGAATCAGCTTTTGCAAGCTCGTAGTAAATCGTGTCATATATGCTGCTGCACTGCGTTTAGTTTCTCCAAACAAATCACAGATGACAAATATGGCTGAAGTATAACCCCAGACAGAGTTATTTCAGGGTACGTTATGAATCATTCTGTCCGTTTATGTGATGGCTACACACTCATACGAATTTGCTCAAGAAGTGCTGCAGACGACTCGACTACGCTGGCCAACTGGATTCCACGTTGACCTTCAAATGAATCTGAGATTGAAATTAGAAATATCTAGGTTTCAAATTACACTCCTGTGGCTTGTAATGTGTTTAAAATATGAGTGTAAAAAAAGAGAGAGAGAGGGAGAGAGAGAGAGAGAGAGATGGAGAGAAAGAGGAGATAAAATGTATAAAAAAATTTGAATGAGGGTTACTTACACTTACCTGCCAAATGGCTAGGAGGCAGGAAGCCACTGGGATGGGGGGCAGGGCCGTATGGGGAGGGAGCTGGGTGGCCGGAGCCTGTCAGAGCACAGCAGCAGAGGATGGAGCAGCGTTATTATGATTCAGTCAGTCATAAACTCTAACTAGAATACAAAACGGAAATGATTTTCCATTGTTCTGACTCCAGCGATGAGCCAGGGCAGAAAACATCAGTATCACAGACTTTCTGAATTTACTCCACATGTAAACTAGATGGATTTAGACGATTGAGTAAATTAGCAATTGATATTTTAGCTTCATTACAGCTGTTGCGTGTTTATGTGTGAGTGTACAGTTGCTTATTGAGGTCAATTTCAGACTGCGCAATAAGCTGGCCTCTTTCACAAAACAGTGTTACCATCGCCCATATTCCATGAATGGTTAATGAAAGAACCAATTACAGGAGTGCCTCTTACACACCACTGCATAATTACCAGTCAAAGGCCGTTCGCCTCTCTGTTGCCCTCCGATGCAAGGCAAATCAGTCAATTACCTAACTGGGATCCATCCCAAATGTTCCAAAACATTTGCAACAAAAGCACTATAATTAAGTGAACATTACATGAGAGGAGACAAAAAAAGATGCCTTTCCTTTACAACGATGGAGGAACAATTTTGACATGCAGCTATAAATGCTTATTTGCATAAAGACAAGAATGTCATTGAAAGGCTTTGATAATGGTTAAATTCGTCAGTTTTCAACAACTGGACTTGGAGGCTGCAGTTCTTCACCCTGCATTGGATACTGAGAGACCCTGCTGACCTGTGGAAGAGAAGAGGGGTCGTGCCAGGTCATGAGGGTACGGGAACCCTGGGAAGACTCCTGGAGCTGGGGGTCGACTGAACAGGTCCAGCTTCCCATTCATGTCTAATTTGTGAGGATCCAGCTGCATTTGCTATTTTAAAGAGAGACAGACACAAGGAGAGGGAGACACACAAAGAAAATTAGGCCGGTAAGCAACAGTACCAAACATTTCCAACAACACACTGAGAGGGATTTATCCTCAGTTACACTGGGTGGGAGATCAGAGGAAGACACATACATTAACAATGGCTCCATGTCTCCAATTCTGGCCAACTGTGTTATTACAAATATATGTAAGCTGATTAGGGACACTAAATCCTTGGTAACGGGGGTTCAGAGCCCAAGAAGGACTGACACCACTGGGCCAGTGGCATTAACAGAGAATCTCCATGGCAAGGCCACACCAGCCTCTGTCACTGAGTATTTTGACACAAGTGCTCACATATTGCTTTTTGGTTATAACATCTATTATTTTATCTTCTTATTCTGTCTGTATGTGTTATGAACATGATGGTTTCTGATCTGCCCCTTTCTGAGTAGGTGAAATGAGCCACGCAGTTAGCCCTTACTTAGATTTAGGGAACATTTAACCAGAGGAGACACCATTTTAGGGCTTTTCAAACCCACACAATCTTCCAGTAACACAAGTATAGATAGTTTAACAGGTAAAGATCCAACTATGACATGATCAGACCAACTATGTACTCAGTAAGTATGTTATCTGGGTCATTATTCCATTACCAATACACTGTATCTGGTTTTACATGACAGCAAGACTCCTTCAAGACGTCATTATCCATCTCACGCACCTTCATTTTCTGCTGGTGGTGGTAGATCTGCCATGCGATCTGGACATGCACTGCACACCACTTGCCAGGTTTCTAAAAATTTAGAGAGAGACTGAGGTTAGCCTGCTGGCTTTGATATGGGGAGCTAAAAGTGGATTCTGGCATTGAGATTTTCTGGCCAAACTACAAAGTAGGAACTCGTCAGAATTTTCAACCAGGCAACGGATTAAGAATCTAACCCTGACTTTAACCCAATAGAGACCTCAAAGCTAAAAGCAAAATGCAGCCAAAAGCCGGCAGGAATTGTTGAAGAATTTGCAGTTTTAGACTTTGTGGCCTGGCCAGAGAGATGACACATTTTAATAAAAGATAGAACAAAGCAACCACTTACCCTAACAGATGTCCTGAACGGATCTGTTATCTGTGTGGACAAACAGACTGTCATTATCATCATCAACAAAGATAAGTGGACAAAATATGCAGTTCTGGAGAGCTCTGCAGGCTCTTTGGATAGATGACAGACATGAGGAGATATGTCTCGTCTTAAAAAGATGACACACACTGTATGGGGATGTGTGGCTTTCACACTGGGGGGACAGAGGAGACAGGTTTGGATCGTCAGCCTGATGATGCTTACCCGTGGATCCTTCTGTAGGAGTGTGTGAGGTACTGCTCCTGGACGTGCTGCTACGTCGATGGGATTAGATGCCTAAGAGAGAGACAAGAGAGATTCATGGTTAAAGACATTTACAGAATATGTATGTGCAGAGAGGAAAAAACTATTCTATTACATAACTACTTTTTGCAGAATTCATGTGAATATTGTCAGCTGAGTCAAAGGTGGCAGCATGTCTCTTCTAAATCCACAATCCAAGATCCTCCGGCATCACTATAGCCCCATATCCTCCCTCAGTAGCTCTATAGCTCACTAATCCTCAACTACAGCTACTATATATCTGATGTCAGAGATAAAACTGCAACGGTGCTGCAGGTGTTGAGCCATGTTACACGTCTCATCTTTAATTCACTGCTGCACAAGTGCCTAGGTCACCCTTATTAATCCTTTACTATATGAGAAACGGGGAATATGCTGCAGGCTGACCAGCCACCCCCCCACAAACAAACACACGTCCCAAGCCCTTCCACCCCAAGCCCCTCTCCAAGAATACTTAGCAGGGGCTTTAGACACATGAGACTGTTCCTTGAACCATCTGGAGGGGCCTTTGACAAAAGGGCCCCTCCATGACAGAGTCCGCTGGGAATAGGGCCAGCGGATTTAGGGCAGCTTTGATTAGTGGCTTACACCGGGTCACAGCCGCTGGGCATCTGCCAGACAGACTCACACCCTCACACCCCTTCCCTTCCCATCCCCTCACATCGCTGCTGCCTCCTACATCTTCTCTCCTTTGCTCTCCTAAACAGAAACATCTTTTTTCTTCCTTATCCCTTGGCATACTGTGCAACGGCTCGGGTCACCACCGGCTCTCACCCTGGTTCAGGTCCAATCAAGTCTGACAGGGTAATATAATGGATTTGGATGGGATGGGGAAGGGTTTATTAGAATCCTGTTTCACATCTCCAGCACACAAAGCTCTGCTGCTTTTTTAATCCAAAACAGAATTTTTCATCACAAAATATCTAATGTACTCCAGGTGTCCTTTTTAACTTGTTATTTCTTCTATGGATGTACCCTTCAAGGATATTTCCTTTCTTATCATCAAAATTAGACGCTTCAATGTTTAGTGAGAATTAAAACCTACAGAAACTTAGCTTATAGAGGCACATGGCTCATGGCTGCTGGCATACATTAAATTAAAATATCTAATTTTAAAACTTCCATGCAGAGTCTGTTCATTACTCCTTTCATTAATTTCCTGAGCACAAGTGTGTGTAGCCTTTATGACCCATGCTAAGTCTTGGCACCATACAATAGAGTATTTAAATATGTTTTTACACTGACAAAAGGCTCAGACACTACGTAAGTGCACGTCAGCTTGCGTTTTAAAATATAGATTATGCCTTTTGTGTGCTTTTCTCCACTGTACAAGCATGTGTGATTTATTTCGTGTTCATGCTTCCTTAAATTCTCCTGTCTGTTTGCAGATTGTGGGTTGAGGGTGGGGATACGGGGCTGACCTTGGGCTGGAAGGCTCCTTGCAGTGAGCTGAAGGGTCCTGAGTGTGGGAGCAGCGGGGGCATGCCTGGCATGGTGGGGGGATAGGACGGGAAGAACTGGGGAAAAAAGAGGAGGACGAGGAGGGACACAAAAAAGACACAAAACAAAATCATACAGAGGTTCATACAGGACTCTGACACACGCACGCAAAACCACGGCTACAAAAAAACGCTGTCACGGCAACATTCAAATATGTCAAATATTTGATTTGCCAAATGCAAATGACAAATTTAAATTAGAATGACAAACTCACGTTTGAATGTCTGATGAATGGATTGTCCAGTTTGGGAGTGTATTTATCGAACTGAAAGAAAGAAAAGAGAAAGGAATTAGGAAACATGGGTCCACAAAATGATCTACTCTACAAAAATACTTCATGCAAAAACTTCTTTAATAATACCGTCTCATTATTTTTACATCATAAAAACACAACATGTGATCAACATCTGTAACTGGTAATAAGCTGCATTTTGATCCAGAATAATAAGCCCTGGAGTAAAGCAGCTGGCTTACACTGGTCATGGGTTTACTTAAACTGCATGGTCAGATAGGCAGTTAAATTACTAACAATACAACCGCTTCAGCAGACTGCCAAGATGAAGGCAGCCTGCATGATTTTCCAATTGAGCATACAGAGGTTGGGCGTGGAGGCCCAGCTTTGGGAATCAGACCATTTTAAAACCAGACCAGTTGTTTCTATTCACTGGAAAATTTGTAGAAATGTGAGTCTAATTGCTTTTGACTGGTATAGTCTTTTTTTTTTTTTTTTTTTTTTAAATAGAAATTCCCAATGGTATAGATGGGAGAGGGGGTGGGGTGGGGGTGAGGGGAGTACATGGAGACATATCGCTTGTTTTGGGTGTTAGAAAACCAGCCTTCAAAAGATATTTAGTCAAGAAAACAGTCCAATTGTCTGTGCATAAAATCATGGAAAGAAAATATGGAACCTCCTGTGTGAGCAGCCCGTCTTTTATGACTGAAACTGAATCGACTAGATGACATTTGCAATGGTTAGGGGCTAATTCAGGGCAGATCAGCATGAAACTGATATAACCTTGAAATGCTGAACTGATGTGAGGAAACCATTTCTGCAGCAGTGCTTATGTCTACCAGATTCATCTCAGATAAAATTTGCAATATAAAAACCATGTTGTTAGATGAAAAATGAAAAAATGTTGCTGATCATATCCCGAACACATGGGAATCTAGTCAGTAAGCTGAGAAGCAGAGGATGGTGAGAGAGAACGGAGAATGTTGCCCCATGTATGAATGGGGGCTTTGTATGACTGCTCGCTGGCTCTCTATTTTGAAACAGGCTAATTACAAGTGACAGTAACTTATTCCTATTCCGTAAATACACAAACCATTTGCAGGTACTTTTTGCGAGTGTTTTCACAAAGCTCTGTTGGCAGGCACAGACGTTTTGGGTTTACATAAAACAAGAAAATGAGTGGGTATGAATCAGTGTTTCTATGTGCGCGTGTGCTGCGACACGGGCGGTTGCTGGGGCGGGGGGTGGGGTTGGCTGAGCTGCTGGCTGGTGGAGAGGCAGGGTTTAGGTCAGGGGCCCTTTGGTGAACCAGGGCCATTCACATCTGCACACAAAATGGCAGCAGCGGCAGCGCTGGTGTTGACGGCGCTGTTTGTGGGCGATAATGGGCTCAAATCAAAGACAGAAAGCCTATTGAGAGGAAACGCCGAGCCAGCTTCCGAGCTCATTAAACAGCTCCTCTGCATTTCTGAAGGTGCGGCCTGTTTAATGTCTGACACTGGGAGAGGGATTTTGGCTGCTTTACGGCCTTGTTAAAAAAAAAAAAAAAAAAAAAAACTATTGCCCTTGTAATTTATGGTGCCTGTCACAGTTTTATAGTAAACAGCTTTGGCTAATTAAAGCTTAATATTTCATCTTATAACAATTAAGGATATTTCTTGTCCAAAGACAAAGCAGGGGCAAGGGGGGTGGGGTAGCAAAGACACACAGTGCTGACATTTGGCAAGCCAGCTGCTTGAGGGCGTTGAACAATAAACAAATATATAGGCTTCATAATTTCATTAATTACGGCTATTAGCCAAGGGCTGTTACATAGCTGAGATGACATGGGGCATCTAGAGAGCCAGAGAAAATAAAATGGGGAGAGAGAGAGAGAGAGAGAGAGAGAGAGAGAAGGGGGTGGTTTAACAATCGGGCCATACGTGTTTTGCCTTTTCATGACAAAACACTAAGATAACCACAGCATCATCATTACTCCTGCCTCTATGCAAGCACCACAGAGAAGAAAAACAGCACTGTTACTGAGGAGAGGAGGGGAGGGGAAAAGGCATAAGTTAAGTAACAACACAGTTTCAATTAAATGGAAAAAAACAACATAAGACATTAATGGCAGTCTCAAAATCGCTTTGCAACAACACAACAAGAGATGGGGGGTGGTGCGCATCATGGACTACATAATGCTAGCATTAGCCAGATGGGGAAAATCGACTCTTTCATCTTCAAAGAGAGGACTGTGTAGTGTATATAATTCCTACCATGTCAGGAATGAACAGTCCACCAGATAACAGCATGTGAGTCGACTGGAGGACCGTCTGAATAGTCTATATACTTATCTGAGACTTTGCCATAAATACCAAAGCTTTGATTTCTAATGTACAGGATGAGGATAATCTTGGAGCAGTGCCTTAATGGGACCATAGGCTCTCAATCAGAGGTCATGACATGATGGATTAGATCTATTAGACTAATGCCAAAAAGCTACAAATGGGGCCCTCGTCTGAATCGACTGTCAGAGATTGCTGTGCATTTGAAATGATGGATGAATAGTTATAACCTTTTTTTTTCCTCTGAACTAATCTGAGTGCTGCCAGTATTTGACCCCTCCTCTCAGACTTGATGGCAGTCAAAGCACGGAAGCAATTAGAAACATTATCAAAACAGTTTTGCAGTGATGTCATCCACCATTCATCTGAAATAAAGTTATTTGACCAGCTCTGAATTTGTCATTGGCAGACTATGGCTGCTGTTGACTTACAATGCACATGCACATTTATGGCAAAGAATTTCCACACAAACATAAATGTCTTCAGAAGCACAGACTCACTCAAACAGATCTGTTTGACAGCAACTTTGTTGTTTTGCTAACAGGCAAAACATTCAAAACCATTTAAAATACATCCATATGCAAACAATTGAAAAGCCTGCTTTCAGGCTATTCTACTTTTTTGATCCTGAGCGAACAATGAACAGCAACATCTATGTTAAATTTAAGAAAAAAGATGAAAAATTGAAATGAAGTGTGGTAACATTTGCTAGTCAGACCAGGGCCTCTATGAAAAGTAATATTTATGATGGATGAATAGTTTTATATAAATATATGATTCACTGTGGATGAAGAGGTTACAGAGTGTGACAACAAATACCTGAGCAACAACTAGCATGTATCTGAACAAACTAGCAGACATACTGGTGTGTGTGCTTGTGCTGTGTGTGTGTGTGTGTGTGTGTGTGTGTGTGTGTGTGTGTGTGTGAGATGGGAAGTGGCAGCCAGTACGCTGTATCTGCCCAGCAGATACAGTGCAATTTGTCTGAATTAAGGTGGAACAGATGTGATGCACCCAGCTTCTCATCAGTGCATCAGACTTTAGCAGCAGGACAGTTTACAGAAATCAAAGAGCAAAATTCAAAATGAGTGTTTTTTTTGAAGGTAGGGGTTCCTACAGCTACGGGACATAGTTGGTGAATTTTGGGGTAAAAGAAAAAAAGGGAGGGATTGATTGAAGAGGAGACTGGGAGGGGTGACAGGTGGGTGGGTGGGAAGTTACGGGAGCTTTTATTTATTTTTTTTTTACTTATCCTCACATTTCTGGCTTGGGTACGCACCATGGGGGGTGCGGTGGGCGGGGTGAGGATGGCGGCCGGGGGCAGACTGGCGGGGAAGGGCGTGAAGGTGTGCTGGTGGGTGTGTTGGTGCTGGTGCATGTGCTGGTGTTGGTGAAACTCAGCCCTCAGGAGTGACACGGGGGCCAGCGGCGAGGCGGACGGCCCCCGGCCCCGCTCTGAACTCTGAACCAGGAAGCGGTTGTTCAGCTCCTGCCTCAGGAGGTCATGCTCTGTAAGAAAGGAGAGCGAGGAAAACCAAACAAAAAAAAAAAAAAAAAAAAAAAAAAAAGGGAAAGAAAAAGAAAAAAAGAAAAAAAAAGGAAAAGAAACAAGGGGGTGGGGGGAGGGAAGGGGGACACAAGAAAAAAAAAGGCACGGGCGCCCAGTCAGTTTTCACAACAAGGGTAGAAGAAGAAAGAAAATAGTCACCTGGCATTCTCTGTTTCTCCAGCTCATGCTGTGAGGGTTTTCTACGTGGGGACTCATTGGTGGTGGTAAGAGAGTTGCCTGTGACAATGTGCCAATCAGAATCCCCGAATGAGGCTGGCAATACATGATTGGTTGGTTGAATGATATCAACAGGCTGGTATCTAAAGACAAGAGAGAACCAAGAGTCATCCCAGCAGAAAACACACACACTCTTGCCCTCTATTAGAAAGTCAGTGCACAACTGGTATATTTATTACATATTTTGGAGACACCCATCATCGCTGGAGACATTTGTTTCCATTTATTGCAGCATGAAATTACTTTTTTTTTTTTGATAACATTGCTGAACATATTATCAAATTGTTACTGCAGTTGGCCAGAAAAAAACGTAATGCTGGGCCGTGGAGGTTGCATCGGGTCCCTGACAGAGTGCGTAATTTTTTTTCAACACCTTAAAATGTCTCCAGCTGTGATGACTGTCAAGTTAGGTAACATGTTCCAGTGATGCATCCAAGCCCTCGCACTGTGACCTCACCACCGTTTAAAAATCTCTAATCTACTATAAATACTCTTAATCTTAGCAAGTGATGTATGACATTCTCCACCAGTGACAATGAGACTTAACATTACAGCATGTGACTTGTGGGAAAAGCACCATACTATTGCTTTTTGCGGCAAAGGGGTACTGTTTGCTTATATTGCTCTTTGTAAATTTTCTCATATTATTGATTACTGGTAATTGGTTATTGGAGGTATCTATTACTGCTGCACTAAATGAACAGCACCCCTATTATTCATGGCCAGAGCATTAAAGGAATATGCTGACATTTTAGGATAGGGCATTTAAACTGACTTACAGTTTTAGCTGTAGCTTTACTATCTCAGCAATACGTGTACTGTTTTTGACATAGATGCAAAATCACTTTTTAGTATTCACTATTTACAGGCACTGACTGACTGAAAGTGGTATCTGGGGAAAATACTAGAAACAATACTAAATAATTAAAACAAATAAAGGCCTTATTTATAACCAAAATTGTTTTGGTTAACAATAAATTAAAAATCTTTAAAAGGGAAAATTAATCTCTATCAGTTTAACGATGAAAACATGATCACATGCATGACTGCAAATATATTAAAAATGTATATTTGGATAAACTATGTTGCGTAGTCTCAAGGGATAAGTAAAAAAATGTAATAAATGAGCACTTACCAGATCAGCCCCATATCACACATATTTTGTGATAATGACATTAGAAAAATCATCAACTAATTGTTACAGGTAGAGGACTAGTCCTACTGTTAGCAAGCATCAATGCTGTAGCATGCATGTTTAAACACAAACAGAGAGGTCTGCTACAACTGAACACAAGATGTTACACAGCCTGTGTTCAGAATAAATACTGTATGTAAACAATTACACATCAGTATTTAAAGATGTACATAATTGTGTTATGAAAAGCTCTTTAACAAAGAAACAGCAGCACTGGTCTTTTTAAAGCTGCCATGCGCCGTAGGAGTTTGTGTCTGTAGGAAGCAAGCGACTGGCATGTGAGGTGCGCGGCTTTACCTGGGTAGGGGGTGCCGGCAGGGTGCCCAGGCACTACTAAACTGTTGGTTGGTAAGGTTGGTGGTGGAGGCAGTGTGGCTGGGGTTGCAAACATGGCCGGATGGCGATGTGCCGGGCTCCGTAGAGAGGAATAATGCGAGGTAGAGAGATTGGCTATGGACAGAGGCAAGGCAGGGGCTGAGGTTGGGAGCCCGCTGAGGTGGTGATGGTGAGGGGATGGGGGCAAGTGTTGTTTGGGAAGACCCACTGGACTGCCGCTGTGGCTGGAGAGATAATGATAGAAGATATTTAATTTTTTTTAAATTATGTTTTAAAGGAATGGAAATTTACAGTGTGTTGTATTCATTTAGTGTTCATAAAAATGTAGTGGTATGATACATTTAATGAAAAGTCCTGCAGCTACCATGTGTTGGGTACATGTGTTCACTTTTGTTGCTCAGTCTCAATATTAGTTCAACTTTTCTCATGTCTGACACTGTGCTCTGACAACATGAGAATGATTTTTCCAATAAAGCTTCTTATACTGAACTAAAAACAGAGGAGAGGACAGACTTTGAGAAAACGAGACAAAATGGGAAATGGTAGAAATTGTTGTATGTACTGCCGTGCTTCTCAATGAAATACAGTAAATCTGACGGCTGGTTATTGCAAGTTTGTGTGGCGGAAAATCAATATCTGCTTGAAAACAGTCAATATTGTGCATAATAAAAAATCTACAGTATCTTGTCAAACTGGACTACATTATATTAATTTGGAAATTGCTGCAGTTTATTTTATGTTGTCTCTACTATACTGACATGGACATATTACAGGAAAGTAGTGGCTAAAATACAACGCACAACACAATAAGGGAAACAGAGAAGAAGAGAAAAGGTCCGTTCATTGGGGTGTGAAATGTTGATAAATATAACACTAATCTAACAGCAGTTGCAGTTGTGTTTGTGTTTTTGGTTTACTGCTAATTCAGAGTAGGCGGCCATTTTTAATTAAATATAACCGCCTCCTGTTTTGTACATCCTTACTTCAGAACCTAAACATGACCATGTAACAACGTACCTGATGTCGTGAAGGCTGTTGTACTGCAGTGGGTGATGGTGGCTGATTACTGGCCGTGTGTGGTGCTGCGGTGGCGGAAGAATGCGAGGTTCCTGGTGCGGGTGCGGGTGAGGAGGGTGGGGCTGGGGTGGCGCCCTCAGCAGGGGA
Organism: Polydactylus sextarius; assembly: GCA_016801845.1. Lineage (NCBI taxonomy): Eukaryota > Metazoa > Chordata > Actinopteri > Polynemidae > Polydactylus > Polydactylus sextarius. The sequence continues at coordinate 3,533,724 of CM028915.1, forward strand.
GGGGTAGGGACAGGGGGTGGAGGCTGCTGCTCCTTCTTGACACTGAGTGGAGGTGGGGTGGGGAGGCGTGACCTAGGAGGCTCTGGAGGGGCCGCCGCTGCAGCGGGGGCAGGGGAGCCCGTGGGCGCCGAAGCCGGGGTGGGGCTGGGCACGGGAGGTGCAAAGGGCACCTCACTGCTGCTTTGCTCCTGGCTGCGCTGGAGCCCTGATACTTTGGCTGAGCTACAAGTCTTGGACTCGGGACTCTCATTCGTTGGCACACCTGAGGAGAAAAAGAAAAGTAAAATGTAAAAATAAATCAACATTGGCCTTTTCAGATGTGAAGTCATTTCCTGGTTTAAGTCAAAAAATCCTGTTGCCAGATAACAAGCTGGGAAGCATAGCTGTTTGTTGCTATCTGTATACATGATCAATGCAGCTCTCTCCTCTTTCATAATATTGTCCCCATGTCTTCTGCCCAAGGTTCCTCTTGTTCCCCTCTCCCTAGGTTCCATTAAGTGTTTAATCAGGTCATTTTCATGCTTGACTATAATCAGATGATCCAATTTCTTCTCGCGATCCAGTCAGTATGAATAAATCACAGCTAATTAAAGTTAAATGTCGGCCCCTATTCAGGGCTTTGCTGAGCACACAATCTGGCATGAAATAATTATGTTTCAATTGTGCTGTGAAGAGAGATCATGGCCTCTTATCTTGGCCTCTCTGCCACTGTGCTTTTCTATCCTCCCTTCCTGATCTTTCAGGGGATTAGGGAAACACAGCAAAGCACTCTGAACTTGGCCACTTTGTCTTTACCATTCCTCAGGGGTCTTTTCAAAAGACACGAAGCTTTTATGATCAGCATTCCACTGAACAACGACTTTTCATACTTAGGCTGTTGCAATTTAATGACTGTAATTATATGCCATTGTAGCGGGAAAATGAAAGTGGTGGAAAACGCAGCATCTCGACACCTTTCACATACAAAGAATCTCAAAGCACTTATGAATCTTAATGAAAAAGAAAAGATGTTTGGTGCTCTTCTACTTCTCTGAGTTAAAAGAAAAGCAAAATGGGCCACAAAGACACTGTGTTTGAGGAGATGCTAGTGCTACAACCACAATGGAAAAACACTACTGCAGCTTCTGAACTAATCAAAGCCGCTGGAATTTGTTTTAAGCACAGAAACATCACATGCATAGAGAAATCAGAGAAAGAAAATGTTCACACACGGATAGAGACAGATAGAGGCAAAGGAATAGAAAAGACAGTCTGGTGTAGATGAGCCTCTCTAGGCGGCTCTAATCTACAGCTAAGATGCAGCAGTACTTCAGTCAGAAGGCTTACTAGCACCGCAATTAAAAAAGCTCCACAGGCACTCTCAACGGTAACAAAAAATGAGAAGAGCCGGGAGCTGCTGTCAAGCCAGTGAGAACTCGATATGCAGCCTACTAATGGAATATCCAGTCCCTATTAACAGCCTGCTTAATCTTTCAAGGATCCTAACACCCATAAAAAGACCAATAAAAAGGCAGGGCAGAGCTTTTATTTTTTTATTTGTTGAGCTCCCCCTCCCTTGCTCCTTGCATTTTATAGGAGATCTGGGGCTGGCTAAGGTGTCACGATTTTCAAATGAATTCTGGGGTCTGGGTGTATATAGACCTCCAGATTTATAGGGGTCTGGGATTTGGATTAAACAGTCAGGCTCTTTTCCTGTGAGCGAAAGAGAAAGAGGAAAACTGAGGGGAGAGACAGAGAGACGGGCACAGACAGACAAACAGAGGCGAAGAAGCAAATATCCAGAGTCGAAATGTCGCCGTTGGGTGATGTTGCCGTGGCAACCTGTTCTACCAGACACAATGCGAGGCGAGTGATATGGAATGAAGTCTCACTACGACCACTAGGAGATAGAGAGGGGCTTCTAATACTAATGCTGGGAAGCCAGGGCCACAGCGACTGCTGGGTTATCTTAATGATGATTCTAATGGGCTCTAATGGAGGCAGGGGGTATCAGCTCAGACCAACCCATCCCTAATCAAAATCATTCTGCAAACTAAGACACACACACACACACACACGAATACAACAGAAGATGAGCACATAAAGTTTTCATTCTGGGCACATCACACTCACAAACACAGCCAAAATGTCTTCATTGTTGTGATGTGCAGCATTAAGCAAGAAAATCAGACTAAATTTGCTGGAGAAAGCACAGAACTATATAAATTGAGTATCTAAATTACTTCTTTGCTTCAGAACTGATGGCCACATGTTAGGATGTGACCTTGTATAAGTATGCGTACACTGATGCTGTGTGCCAGCTCCTTAAATTGCACATACCTCAGCTTCTTTAGCAGTGTACAGCAAGTTAAGAGCAGCAAGCAAATAATGGCAAAAAATACCATTTTTCTAAGTGTTTTGGCAGCAGCCATTTTGAGTGTAAACTAACACAGAAGATGACAGAAATGACACGTGTCACCTACAGGCTATATGAAGCAAAATCACTGCTGTTTTTCAACAAACGACGTCCCTTCGCTGCAAAAACCACACACAACTGTCAATGGTTGTTTCAAGCATTTCAACGAACTGACAAATTCGGCGTTGTTTTGTTCTTCTTTTCCTCGGGACATGGAACACACTTTCTCTGCAATCACAGACTGAGGAAAACAGTGGGGAAGCCACAGGCAGTCATGTGAAACAAATGCCATACGAGCGTCTGTACAAAAAACGTGCTCTCCTGAAGCCCTGCCCCACAAACCTGAGCAGATGGTGTGAGTGAGTCAGGCAGGTTGGAGGGCAGCCCGGTGTTGGAGGAGGGGGAAGAGGGGTGGGGGGGCACCCCTCCCTCCCACCTCTCCTGTTAGCTAGGTTAGTGCACCAGGGGGACAGGGACATTCCCTAGGGGGGTGTTGGCAGGTCTGCTCACCAGATGACATCTCATCCTACTATTGATCTTTTTATAGTTGTTCCTGTGTCCCTGCTTTCTCAGGGGGACTGGGCCCTGCCCCGAGCGCACGTGCCTGGGTTTGTGGCAATATAGCATTGGGGCTTGGAGGGGTGGAGAGAGGGGGGACACAGGGACTGAGTTAGCAGACGGACAACAGGCCGCTGGGATTCACTGGTGATGACTGATGTGTCCAGCGGGGAATCTGGGGTGAACAGAGTGTCGCTACACAGCTGTTCCTGCCTGCCGATATCCTTCACTCGTGACCCTGTTTGTCCCTGTGGAACATCTGGAGAGCTGGCACAGATCTGGTCCTCTGTGGTCTTTATGCAGCCAGATGGCCCAGCTTGGAATGACTCGGATCAGTCTGGGACGGCTTGGCCCTGAACTGAACTAGGGTGGGCTAATTGTCATCATCCAGGATACGTCAGTGGGGGATAAAATGGCTCCTTACTGTGACAACATCTCTGTAAAGCCTGGTTTGTTGGCACAAGCCATGTCAAAAACACAATGTTGACAAGTTGAGGGACAGCACTGTGTGCTTCTGCTGTCAAATGCTTTGAGTTGCAAAACTGTAGCCTTAAAAAAGCATTTACTCTGAGGCTTTTTTAAACCACTTTATTTTAAACACACACCTGGCTTCCTGCAAATGGACCCAACGACCTAATGAATGAGACAAGAGCCCTAGAGAAGATTCTCACCTGGCCTTCAACTAAAACCCTCAGAAAACAAATGCTGTGCATGCAAATGAGTGTGTTACATAAATTACATGCTGAATGCTGACACTGACGCCAGTATATACAACTGCCAGGGAAATAGAACCTGCATGCAAAACGCCTTTTCAGATTAGATACGAGGGCATGCAAATTGTTCTGGTTTTGAGGGAGGTCGGAGGCTAAGAGAAGCTTGGATGTTCTCATTTACTAGGCAAACACTGCGGTTCACTCCCTTTGTGGCTTTGCCAAAGCATAAACAGTCAGGGCACTGATAAAATAAGGACATGAACAGATAGATGTACAATAAAAGCGGCATATCTGCTGAAAGACGCTGGAGGATGAAGAAGGTATGTGAGAATGCACGTCGCCCTGATCCATCTCCTGCTGGCTCTGGTTGACAGAATATTCTGCTGCTCTTGACGGTTGAGCTCACAATGATTTGGTTTTTGTACCTCTCTAGACAAGCAATCTGCACAGAGCCAAGGCTTAGCTCACGAGTGAGTGACTGTGGAAGATGGCTATAACAGATACTAGCAGAAGGCAGGAAACCGCAGTCTTGCCAATCAACACTTCATTGCCGTGAGGTATTCAGTCATAAAAAAAAGGCAGGGTGATTTCAACAAAATGATTTTGTATGAGAGGAACAGAAGGGCTGAGCAGTGTTGAATCATTGTGCTAATAATAAAATCATAGGAGAAATTTGCAATGGCTTGCTTTCCCTCACACTATTTAATCTGCCTCGAGCATCTCCAAGCTGGTAACGAGGGGAGCCAAGGCGACGTTTTTGCAAATTACTCGGAGATGTTAATGGGGGAGTGGACGAGGAGAAAGCTGGCCAAGATAGCTAAAGAGTGGGGACAGCTGGCAGGTTTCAATTATTTCTCTCTGTCTCTTCGCTGTAGCCGACAAAAGGAGAGGATGGCAGGAGAATGGGGATGGGTGTTAAGCTGTAACACGTTTACAGTCGAAGCCCAGGCATAAATCGAGAACCTAATGTTCATTTCAGAGAGTTGGCAGCTCAACTTGTGGGATGAATCAGTTTTTCCTGAGCATATCAGATCCTGATTCAAACTCCAGCCATATGGTGCAGGACACATATGCTGTTCACCTCTCATTGCACATATGCCAATGTTGCGGATGGGGGGCAAATGGTGGGGAGCACAAATTCAAATCAGAAAGGGAGAGAATGACAGAGGTCTAGATGTTGGCTGTCCAAATCCCTTTATGTCATGCATGGTCCAGTGGTGTTCCAAAAGCAATGTTAAACCTTCATTAACCCTTGGCTATAATACGCTGCAGAGAAGACACCGCAGTCACACTTCCCTGTTTTTCCCTGAATCTCCATTAGAACCCATCCCCCCTGCAGAGTGGCTTCTAGCTGAGCTCATGCTCAGGGACAGCCATCAGTCTCAGCTTCTTATGAACACAGCCGGGTCGTCTGAGGTCAGTGCCACTGGGCTGTCCTAAATAAAAGGGTGGACATCTTGGAACTTTCAACAGAAAAGCTCAAGTCTAATGGCTCCTCTGACACGGCCCACCCTGCCAGCCTGGAATTTGACCCCTTTCACTGTCACTGACCCTGGTGACCCTTCTTACCCTGAGGCCACTGTGGACAGACAGCCAACAGGCAGGGAGAGGGTGGGGGCGAGCTGAACTTTAGGGATGAATTTTGTGCTGAAAAGAAGGCAAGCCTTCAGGAGTTATTTGTGCAATCCTGCGAGCACTAGCCTTATCATTTCATTAATTAGCATGACACGCCCGCCTTATGGACTTGAACGCCGCAGTGGCAGCTGTCTCAATTGATTACGGCAGTGGACGTGTTGCTGCAATTATCGAGGTGACTGGAGACAACGCCTGCCACTTCTAATAAAAGACTTAACTCCTGCTTCCCACATCACAGCACAGCGGTGAGTGGACAGCAGCAGCCTCCCTAAGTCTCCCATACCTTAAAGACCTTTTCAGAGTCTCTCCATGGGCTGCCGTGGAGCTCAGTGTGGGCTGTAGTTGTTGAGCAGCGTGTCAGCTTTACTTAAGCTCGCATAACGCCTGAACAGTATCACTTTGGTGCCCCACAGGAAACCATCCTCTTTTAGCCCACCAGCTGGCTGACAATCCACAGAGAATGGAGGGAAAGGAGGTAGGAATGAGAGAGAGAGAGTGAGAAAGAATGAGATATAAAAAGCACAAAGACGGGGAGCTTTTGCCAGGAAGCTTCAAGTCCGAGCAGAGATGGAGGAGGTGAGGGTTCGGCAATGTAAACAGAGGCACTGCTTTCCAGCCTCATTTCATGTATGAACATGCATGAAGCCCACATGGTTCTAAGTGGATATAATATTATCTTTCAGTGCCGTACTGATTACTTCTCAATGGAAGGGAAATGGCTGGGTGAAAATCCTTCAACAAATCCTAAGTGGCATGACAGTGGGCTGAAAGGGCCTGCATGTTTTTCTTTTCCTCCTCCTCCATCTCCATTTTCACTCCCGACTCTGAAAGCAAAGCAACAATTGGAAGCTGACAGCTCACCATACCTCATTCACTGTTTTGACATATGCAGCCGTTGCAATTTAGTGCCATGAAAAGGGTAGGACAAACATCTTTGCTGCCATATCATATTTCCTCAAGTGTTTTGCAGATACACGAGTTTGTTGGCATTAGTTTTGCAAGCAGTGCTTCAGACTATGACGCATCTTGATCTACTCACCTGCTTCATGCAAATACAGCATCCATTTTGACAATATTGTATAATACCCTCTGATAACTGAGAATGTTGATGCACGGAGATTTTCCAAATCACAGTATATTCTACAGCTGGCGACGGCTAAAACAAATATCTCTGTATCAGCAGCTGCCAGAGAGACAGATCATCAATCAACCACCACATTTCTTCTTCTTGTCATGTTTACATGTTGAAGCATCCTGTTATTACAGGTCAGGGCTGCTGATCTTCACTGTGCTGATTAAAGCTTGGGGCTACTCCTCTTGTCATTCAAGAGCCTGTCAGTGTACCATCTCTTACACTGATCATTACAGCACACCAGAGGAATTTCACTGCACAGTGCAGAAGAAATAATAAAACTATCAATGGTACCAACCAATTTATAACCACAGCATCAGCAAAAATACTATAACTTTCCAAACTCCAGCTACAAATATGTTTTGCTGTAAAATCATGTGGCTTCAGTCAATAAGAATTATATTACAGGAGCCCAAGATGATTTCTTATAATTTGTCATTTATCTGACCTGTAGCCCAAACCCAAAATTATTCAATTTACAAGTGTGTGTTTTACATATTTGCTTGATAAATGATTCATTGTCAAAATTATTTGAACAATATTCACAAATTCACAATTTCATCAGTGTTCAGATAAAAAATATAGTTTAGCCTCTTAAAATCTATTCTGCATTCACTATTTACCATTTCATGTTTCATCTAGATCTAGATCATGATCTAGTATATCTCTGTAATATCCTTCACAGGAAGGGTGGATGCCATAGAGTAAGACCTAAGTGGACTATTTGTCTAAAGATAGCACCCCAGTATGCATGAAAGTGCTCGGGGTTAAGTTTCACGTATCTGTAGGCCTCCAGGGAAAAGCACTGTCCGGTATAGACTCACTGATGTAATCAATGCCTCTTCTATAGGAGGATCGTGCTGCTGAGCTGCTCCCGGGGTGCTGCTGGGTAATTAGGCTTACAGATGGAGACCCAGCAGCTGTTGAGGACTAGACTAGAGCTGCCATTTTCCCCTTCTAATGGCTATATGCCAACAGAGCTGTATTTGTTTGAGATACAAGCCTTTTCTTTTCTGCAGCAGTGAGGATCTGAAAGTGATTTCTGAAGATCTTGCAGTAGTCAGAGTGTTAGGTTTTTTTTTTTTTGGTGGGGGGGGCAATGAATTACATGTCAACGCTGATGACACACTTAGAGCACCCAGATAGAGATGTTTGAAATGGCTCTCATGCAGAGCTTAGTTAGACAAACACACAAAAGCCTCCTCAAAATCACTCCCCTCCCTCACCCAACCACCATGTTCTCACCCACCACAGGAAAAGAGTGACAATTGGAGGGTGTATCAGGTTCGCAAACATTCAATGTCCTTCCTTGCACCCCATTCATCATTCTTGATTAGAGAGAGGGAGCATGACAGAGAAAGGGGGATAAAGTGTCCCAGACTGGGGGAGAGAGAGGGGGAGAGAGAGGTTAGTTAATAAGGCAGAGGGCAGGGAGTAGTGTCAGGTAAACTAATGGAGACAAGGCCCGGATCCTGACCTGTGGGGGGCTGCTACTAACCCCCCACCTCACTACTGTCTGCTCCCATCTCCTCTAAGCCCCAGACACTTACAGGCAGGCACCAACACACACACACACACACACACACTGATACACACAGAAGAAGAGAATCTGGGTCTGGCCTCCTCAAGCCTTAGTGGACAAGGAATATAAAAATAGCCTGCACATTTTCAGGGCTGCTACAAGCTTCCGCATTTTGCTGTGGCGTTCCAAGTGTGGCAAGTGAAGAATTGATTTGTTTGGAGTGTGAAGGCAGCGTGTCAGTTTGGGGAAATGTGTGAATGTGAGTATGTCTGTGAGGAGAGACGAGAGAGAGAGGAGGGGGGTGCACGGTGAAACAGGAGCGAAATTGGACTCTGAAACGAGCCAAATTGCTTGCGAGATGAAACAGACTACACCAGAAAAAAAAAAGAACACAAGGCCCCAGAAAAAGTGTTGAGCAAGGATGGCTGGCACAAAGGCAAAAAAAAAAACAGACACAAAACAAAACAAAACAAACGCCCTTTTCTTCTTGCTCGACATATTTCAGCAGATGACAAAAACAACACTGAAAGAGTTAGAGGAATCAAAATCAAACTGCCAAGTGTGTCTGGCTGTTTCATGAATCCGTGTCGAAGCGGAGGCTCCACACCACATCAAACCTTGTAAATTCTCCTGAAAGGCTCCACTCTCCCTTTAGCAGCTAGTGCTTAGATTATTGTGTGCAGCTAAAAGGTAAGTGCTGGGAGTGTCACACTTGAGAGGGTGTTTTAAGCACCATAAAGTATCAAGACCCAGATGGCTCATCCTCCCAGAAAAACATGTCCACTCTACCTCGGCTGTGCTGGCACCTGCTACCAGGATTAGGTCAGTGCTACGCCAACCCGCCACACTAATACAGTGTGCCGCAGCTGATAAGGAGCCCAGGGCACTTCAGCACTTGCCCCGCACTCAACAGTTGATGAGTCAATACCTGTATCATTAGTGATAGCGATAGCTGTATATTGATCTTTTCCAAAAACACAGGGAGCCATGATTTTGATGCAATTTGTCACTGTTAGGCTACAGCAGATGTGGTCTGATGACGATCAATATCAGTGCTGATAATTTTGGACTCAACCTGAAGAGGACCAGAATTTGGTTATATTTCCAAATTCACATTTTTGTGCCAGTAGAGTTCGAGTATTTAAAAATCACACTAACAAGCATAGACATATAAACTAGAAGTGATCCCACTGTGAGTATCAATGTTAACTGTGTCCAGTAAAAAGCATTATAATAAATATCTCAAAAACAACCACAGGACCAGGACAGGATCAGTCCTATAATTTACACAACTGTGTTATCCAGAGGTGAAAAAAAATTCTTAACAAAAGGCAAATATCAGCAAAACCATATATCAGTCTAAGCCCAGTCTGCTGCTGGAGTCTGTACACACTTCTCCATGGGTCATGTTGCTTTGGAGCGGTCTCTCTTGCTCCTTCCCAAAGCAAACAGCAGTGAAATCCCAGTCCTGCTGCTCACCCCTCAACACAGCAGCACTAACCCAACAGCCAGGGAGGTTGGAGCCCATGCTCTGCTGAATGGGGTATTACAGTCAGTCAGAGGCCATTAGGGGCCCCCACCACTAGGGCTCAGTGCTGGGAATTCACCAGTAGCCAAAAACAACAGCCAAACAGATGACCGCTTGAATATTGTAGGAGACCACATTGTGCATGTTTTTTTTAACCACACTGAAATGGTCTGAATGCAGGCCCCTGTGTCTCATCGAATTACCGCCTGTCTGTAACAAACACTGAGACGATTAATGACGCTCACGCCCTGTGAAATACGGGACAAAACACAAGCCCCTTCTCAGCAGTGCGTGTCAAGTTACTGCTTTCACCATGTGTTAAGTTCAGGGCTAACAGCTAGGCTCTATCACAAACCTCTGCAGACCCAGCCCTCTGTCAAACATACTGTACTAGTCCAAGCCTGTGGTAATGCTCCTAGACCGAGTGTCTCTGATAAGCCATGGATAGGAACACAGATGCAAATAAACTGCTACTGGAAAGGTATGGGGCTCAGAAATACTGAACAAATAGAAGGGCCACCCATCTAGAAATACTTGAAAAATGGTTTTTACAGCAGCTTGATATTTCTCTGAGATCTTGTTCATCTCCTTACTCCCCAGAATCCTCTCACATTCTTCTGATGCATGGATGTCCTTGTCCGTCATGGAATCTGAAGCATTTCACATCCGCTCTGTTCCTGGCGATGGTTTTCCCATCTTTATAAGCCTGTGTGAACTGCTTCCCAAAATGTCCAATCCATTACAAGCATGTTTGTAATATCCATCTAGGCTGACAACTGTCCCCTTGCCAGAGATTGTACATTATCCAAGCGTCGTGTTTGGCCACAATCGCCTACCATCTGGCTTTGTCAATGAGCGTTACAGCCTCATCTGCAAACAACATTGGCTCTGAACCGCTCAACACAGATGAGCTTAAAATGCACATAGCAGGGAACTGGGATCTTCAAACAAACGCAGGGCAGGGGAAAAACCCACTCTCTCTGGCAGTATGACTGGAGCTGAGAATAAAGGATTAAAAACAAGAAAACCTGCAAGTGATCACAGGCGACACGCTTTACATTTCAGACCTGACAGTGGTGATAAGACTCTGGTCATGTATTCTCACAAGTAAACAATGAAAATGCCTTCCACACTGCAGCTGGCTGTGCCTTCATTGGAGGGGGAGGAGGATTAAGATTAGACAGAAGATGTGATGTGAGTTACTGCTTTCTGGAGCCATCCTCACTTGATTCTTCGCTTTATCCCATCTAAAACACAAACTGAATAGAAAAACAACAAGAAGCCCAGATACATTGTCATCAGTGGTGCTTGTTGAGCCTGGAGTCAATTTTTATTTTGCAACTCGGTCGACTAACTGCAGGAGCTGCTGCCAAGTGTCTTCACCTTGTCAAAGAGCTTATGATTGTCTCACTGGTGCAGGTGCCTAAAACTTGAACTGGCAGTCAATAGGGTTTCTTTGCTTCATTTACTGAATTATCATTTTTGCATTTCTTTGCAACTTTGCAAAAAACCCCTCAACATTTAGTCTTGATTACAGTAATTCTAGTTTCATGGTTTCAATACTGAGAAGACCTCCTCCCTGCTATGTACTTGCAACTGATAGCTGCACAAATAGAAACGTCAGCTGAGGTGTAAGTATCACCTCTGAGTTACAGCCACAGCAAAAATTCACATGAAATTTTTTTTCTAGCATGATGTGCAACACTGCTGCTGATAGTGTGGCAGCTGAGGTGCAGGAGGTGAGGAGTATCGTTTGTGTGAAAGGGGCAGGATGGCAGTAAGCTGGCATTTTATCATTTACCCTGAGCTGAAAAGACAGCACTGAAAGGCCTCGGGGGAGTGCTGGTCTCGGTTGTGTACAGGAGATGGATACAGAGTATTGAAGTGATTGAATATATTCAGTTTGACTTTAACTGATAGACAGTAAAGGCCTCTGTGTATGCCAACCTGGTCTTGACAGTAAGGTGGGAAGCACAGCTCAGGGATGACACACTGCTGCCAATATTAACTGAAAATGTATAGAGAAAGTTCAGCAGATAAAATGCTGGTCATGCCCCTGACAACTTATCCCCAAACTCCCTTGTGGCCTGTAGTGATTTTGTAATTGCTCCCTCTCTGCAGCTAAAGCTGAATCCATATTCAGTCAATGAACACGGAGCCACACAATGGAGCCTAATCACACAGCTTTCAGTGTGACTCCCATCTTCTGTCACAATAGCTGATCACCACCCACGGGCTCGCTGACACAGATGACAGGCCCTGATAGCACTGACAGACAGGTGTCAAGCGTTCTGACATGTAATGGCTAACAGACAAGAGGAAAAAATATACTAACTATCAGACACAGTTTCTATTTTGAGACTGAAGCTCAACCAGCAGCAATCAAATACTCTAAACAGTTAATATTTCATGCACGCTGGGCTCTCTGCACTGAGCAGACACTTTTCTAATGGCAATAATAGCGCTCTAAAGGGGCTACAGGGTGCATATGGGGATAGTATGACATATCAGCAATGACTTTACAAGCTAGCTAATTGCCATGCATAGAAAATCAAGACTCTTGTTGAAAACAGGCAGCTTGTAAGAACTGGTGCAGTTTAAAAAACACTTCTTGAATCATACAAAACCAAACAATTCCCTCCTGTCAGCTTTTTAAGGTGCCAAGCCATAGAGGGGTTGTGGGTAAAGCGGGTTTGGTCCGTCTCACTGCCTGCCACTCTACATAAATAGTACATGATGCTGTAATCGTAATTTAAAACGCTATAAATATTGAAGAAGAATTACAATAATTTATGGAACACCGCAGTGTAACAGGCTGTGTGTGAGTGTATGTGTGTGTGGGAGTGTTTTGTCTTCTTTCACTCCTCTCTTGCAGCGTCTACTGAAACGACGGGCAGCAGCGGTGCAAGCTGGGAATTCTGTAATTGCTTTTTCCGTCCCTGAAGCAGACCTTCCTGCTTTAAATCAAAAAAGGCAATCTCTGTCAGTAATGGCTCAATTAATAATTAAACACGTGTCTTATCTCCACCGCACTCCCCCTATTTATTTTCATCTCTCCGACAGGGATGGTCGCACAAACAGCATTAGCACTATCAATAAAGGGGGCATTAATATCAGCCCCTTTCTCCAAAAACAAATCACCCAGGTCATAAGCTGTCCCATGTCTGTGAACAGTAATAACACAAAGATTAATAAAGATCCAAGCCATTTTCTTTGGTTTTCTCCAGTTCCTCGTAAGTGTTTTCTCACCCTGAACTAAGAAAGTTAGTTAACCCATCTGCTTTCTGTATTCTGTTGAGGGTTTGTACCTTTTAATATTTAACTCAAATCAAGCTCAGTAACAAGTGAGGTGGTGCTGAAGAGAGAGGGATGGTTTCTTTTATGCATCAGAAACTAACAACCTCCAGTGTGACTGTAATATACGAGCATTCAAACCTTAAAACACCAGAGCTTGACCGTAAGTGCTATGTCAATACAGGAACATAGGTCTTCTTGATAAAGAAACCATTTCCTGCAAGCTGCCTGGACTCTGTCAAACAAATCACAGTAGGTAGTGGAGGTGAAATTCACCAGGCTTAGATTCCACAGCAGTGATGGCTGCTTCAATTCCAGTGCTTACTAATCTGGTTGGTTAAGGCCTCCGCAGCCCTTGTGTTTTCCCAGCAAAGTGTCTGCCCTGCAGTCATATAGGCTGCTTACTAGCCAGCCATCCAGCCAGCCACACTCTCCATCTACCTCCACTCCATCCTGATTCCACGGCGGTGAAAAGCTGATTAGTTGGTCAGAGGGTCAACCTCCATTCATTATTTAATGGTTGAGGCTGCAAACAGTCAGGCTGGCTGCCGAGGTTAGTGATACATTACAGTGACCTGGCCAGAAGAGAGCTGTTTGGCCGAATACAAACATGCTCTCTCATCTACTTCACTATGCCTGGGCTGCCCTCAATCCCCCCTGCCCCTGACCCTGCTGCTCTCTCTCCAATCACCATCCTTCCTCCCTGCTCTGGCATTCAGAATCGAGCAGGTAAGACTGTGTTTCATTTTCCTGTACACACTGCAGGAGTGGGCCTGTAGCTATGGATGCCCCAGGTAAGGGAAGAGGAGCAGGAGGACGTGGAGGAGGCCATATCTCTTTTATTGACATGCAGCAAACAGCACTGGCGGAACAAAGGCCACTCAGCACCTATTGAGAGAGCAGGCCTGCAGACAGGGTGGTTGATTAGCGATTCGACACGGGGACCCTGGACTGTGTAGCACATAATGAGAGCTTAGGGAGCAAACCATGAGCTGATGGGGGAAGGAGGTACAGTGGAGGTGGGACAGAAGAGGGGAGAGGCGTGGATCAACCGTATGGAATTGATTTCTCACAATAGCAGAGATGGATATATGAGTAAAAAGGCTCCACAGAAAAAAAGCAAGGGTATGGCCAGATCCTAAATCCTTAAGCTAGAGCATTCGTAATGTGTTTATATATAAACAGTTACAGGATAAGCCCTAAATCCACTGCCAAGCTAAATGGTTTATGCGTCTTTTTTGTTTGTTTACTTCTATGTCAATTAAGCAAATTGGTCTGACATCCCTGACGAGTAAGAGATCTGAAGTGAGTGGATTTTGCATTCATGTTCAAAAGCCTTTATCTCCCTGAACACCACCATAACCCTGTCTTCACCTTTCATGAGGCCTCAGAGAGAGTCAGATATGCACGATGGCAGTTGTGTGTGTGTGCGTGTGTGTGTTTCCTCTTCTTCGTCTACACGCTCTCTCCTTCCTTTGTTCCACTGGTCTAATCCAGTATGTGTGGGCCGGTAAGTTTAATGGAAACAATTTATTAAGTCCGGCTTAAAATGCCATCTGCAGCTAAGCCTCCCAAAGCCGCTAAGCTCCTGGTTTCGCCCCGGAGCTTGCTGTGTTCACGCTTACTGTAATGCTCTGTTTAAAATGAGCACAACGGGTCAAAATTAATCAGGATTACAAGGGCACAAATCCACTTCAGAAATGGGTTTTCTACCAATCTTTCTCCCGCTATCCTAAGATGCCCCAGGTTTGTTGGTTGGCACGCTGCACCCTGTGGCAGGTAGCACCTTGCTAAAACAACAGGATCTCACACAACAGAAGATTATACATACAAAGACTACGCCTATGCTACAGCTATTGCTCTAAAACCTACAGATACAGCATTCAACATATTCACTGCAGATTCTGAAGTGTTCTTCTAAAATACTTCTAGCCACTGACAGCTAGGTGATAACTCCTCACCACTTCCAATGCGCAGCATTGTGAAATGTCATAAGAAGGCCTACCAATGAAGTGTTTATCTGTGCTCCGTGGAGGTGCCCTCTGTGTGCTCAGAGCTACATTTAGCTTCTCATTCGCCTTCAAGCAAGTGACAGCAGTAAACTCTGACCCACAATTCAATAAGAGTAGCCCTAAGTGTAGCACAAGTCTTCACAGTGCTTTTACTTAAACATACCATCCTCCAGGAAATCAATAATTTGCAGGAGGTTTAAGACAGGAAATAAACAAAAACCAATAATGGTTAGATAATACTTGGCCTTTGCTGTACCTTCCTACTTGTTCAGCACAAGTTGTGCTTGCTCTTGGGTAACAGCATCTGAAGAGAATTGCAGTGTGTGCTGTGTTATTACAGGTGCTATTAGCCTGTTCTACTATCACTACTGTTAGCTTGCATCTATAACAGGTTGTCAACAGACTAGCGATGCAGAGATGATGAAAAATAAATATGAGAGAAAGAAGGCAAGGGTGTCTGGGTTTTGCCCAAAACCATGTTCTGTGTGCATAATTACAGCACTCTGCCTTCACTGATTACAATGTTGGTCTTTCTTCTCCTCTATTAACCCTGAACCATTTCATTAACATGACAGACTGTGGGCCTGTGTGCAATTTGGGCTTAACCTCAACTGTTTGTACCCATAACTGCTCACCAGAGTAAAGTTCAGAGCACTGAGTTAAAAAGAAAGGACAAGGTAAAAGAAAAAAAAAAAAAAAACAAAGTCACACTCACAATCTGAACAATTGTACAATCAAAACATCATCACAGCATTACGTATTTATGTATAGCATAATGTGGTGTGTTTGTGTGCATCTGTGCATCTGTCTGAGTGTCTCCCAGCCAACAGCTAGACAGGCCTGGTGATCAGAGAAAAGCGGGCTTTTCATTGATCCCACAGGACTGTGAGCGAGACCGGTAATGGGGCACATACGCTGCATTCTAAACCAGAGGAAAACAGCCTGTGGGCTGTTCTGTATTACACACACACATTACACTCACACACAAAACCAGTCTAGGCCAAAAACAAACACTGTCCTAGAATCTATTACAGCTCAAAACAACAACACTGGGAATGGAGATGAGAGCTGGCATTTGGCTTCTCTACAATTTTAGCATGATAACTTCTTCCTCAACGTCACCAAATCACCTCATCACACCGCTGATTTCTTTGCTGCTTCACCCTCTCTAACCTCTAATTCTAATCTGGTAACCTTCTTCTACATTACTCAAACAGCATCTGGTTGATCTGTGTGATAATCACAAGAGACTCTGATTGGATTGTCTGGATGTAATTCCAGGGCTCTAATCCTCAGCCCTGTGTGCACATTAGCAAGATCCACAGAGGCCTTCGTTCACCAGCTGACATGGAAGGAGCGTCTGAGTGGAAGTGTAAGAGATGGTGGCTGTGTATGTGCTTGTACTATCAGTTCTTTGTGACAGAGTATGTTTGTATATGCAACTTTGTTCTGTACGGGCATGCAGTGAAAATAAGTCAACACCCTGACAGCTGACAACAGCAGCAGTCCAGCGGCACGGTGGAGAATAAATGGAGTCAGACGCGGTCTAGTTGTTTTCTAAATCATGCAAGTCTGGAAGTCATTGTCATTGTGAACACTGGTTTCATGAGGCTGATGCTGGTCACAGGTCATCTACATCACACATCCAGCAGGCCTAGTTTCACTCCTTGTTGTCAGGCATGCTTTTCTACTCAGCAGTCAAAACTACAGCACTAAACCACCAAGTAACACCTCTATATTGTTCAGAGGAAACTTGGCTTTCACAACAGATATTCTAATGCTGACCTGAACAAAATGGATACACATTTGTAGAGTTGGTAAAATATGCCCATGTTGTCTATTATAGTAATATTCTTTATTCCTGATCTATTTGTCCAACCCTTCCAGCAGCCCCCACCAACCCACCCACTAGTCCAAAAAACCTTCCTCATATGACCATATTTTACATTGTTCTGTATTTCCACCTCCTCTCTCTCTGCTTGTGTTAATAGCCCTCCTTCCTGGCTCCTGCCCTCGGGGGACGTGGTCTGCATGCTGCTGTCTGTCACTAGCAGGCTGATCGCACCTCTCCTCCCCTCCATGCCATCCTGCATCCACAGCTTGACACCTCTCTCCCTGCTCTGACCCAGCAAGCATATTGCATTTAGTGAAAGTACAGGTGCACCCGAATTTCTATGCCCATATGGTGTCTGTGACATGTGCCGACACATGTACGTGGTTGAATGCACATGCACACAAAAATCATATACGTACAAAGAAAAGCAAAGGCCTTATAATCCACATATGTGCATATGTGAATGCACACACACAGAGTTTGTGTTGTCTGGGGGGCTGACAAAGCTCTTTCTCTCTCTCTTTCCTTTGGCATGCATTATGTTCCAGGCCTGCTGTCAGAGAGCTTGTATTGCCTGAGGGGAAGTTCCCATTTGTGGGACCATGTGGCAGGGAGGCTCTAAATCCCCTCTAATGAACCAATATGTAGGAGGGCTAAGCCTTTGGCGGGTTGTCCAAGAAACGCCACTCAGCTCCCAGGCAAAAATGTATGCATATGGAGTCACCAGACCTTGTTTATGTCTGCTGACATTTAAATCTGAATGGGAGCTGCAGGATTAGAGCTGGGCAGATTTGGACTCAATCGCAAAACCCAGTTGTTGTTATGTGTATGAATGAGGCAGGAGGAGGTAGGACTAAAGGAAGAACTAGAGAAAACAGAGCAGGGTCTTACCTTTGGGTGTGGTAGGGGAAAAGAGCTTCTCCGATCCTACATCAGACACCTGAAAAAACAAGAAGGCAGGCCTTTAGTAGATTTGTCTGGTGAGCTAAATCAGAGGGTAAACTTAGGATAATCCTGTTAAAGAAAATAACTCAAACAATTTAAGATTATTCATCAAAACTAATGCAAGCACTGACACATGATTTGTCTCCCTTGTGAAAGGCTTACTCAGTCACAAACATTTCTACAAGTGCTTGAAGGTTAAGTCCAGCTCCCATACACAGCAAAACCATGTCAATCAAAAGCTTCCAATCAGGCAATGAGACAAGCTCCCTTTGTACCTGATGGTCCCTGCCTGTCTTTCTTCCTAGTGAGGTAACATTAGGTGGCACTGTTGTGCCACCTGAAAACCCTCAAAAGAAATGCTGTCAAAGTCAAGGGAAGTCGGTAAGGTGGCCATGCAGCGTTAGAGCACAAAGACTCCTGCATACATACCGCCACTCCGAAATCACAATGTACTCTGCAATATTTTTGAAAGAAGATAATGGAAGAAGATAATACAACATGGTTCTACTCAAAGCATCAAAGCAATATCCTTATTCACAAATTCATTCATCCAAGAAAATATCAACCTATTCCCGTAAAGTAAACAGATGTCAAAAACATGAGTATTAATTGGGTGAAAATCAGTTAGTGATTTGGCTGATGTGACTGATAATGAGCTGTGGAAACCTGGTGGATTACAGTCAAATGGAGGTTTAGTCAAATACTAAAGTGGGACAAAAGTGCCTGACTATGAGGCGATAGTGGAGACTTCTAGACTAAACATTGCAAGGTATTTTCCTCTCCTTTAGATGGATGTAGATTCTGGCAAGCGCCACTTAAATCAAAACACACCATACATTTTATACAAAAATACACCATCATGGGCTAGACGGGACATTTTTTAAACACTATGACCAAAAAGCTGTAAATCCACACAAACCCTGGCATTGTGCAAAATACCATAGCAAAAAGTCTGTGTGCTTCGAAGATAATATTAACAATGAAAATCCTCCTCAGCTTGTAATATCAGCCCATATAGGGGCTTTGTTTAAAGCCATGATTTCCCTTTGCTTTAGCTCCTCTCATCTGGGTTCTGCAGACTTGTAAAAAGCTGCAAGAGCTGAACATATGTTCCACCCAAAGGGCCTGAGTGTCCTTAACTGCAATGCTTGTATTTTATGTGGCACAAAGGGAGCATATGTAAAGAATGAACAGTGAATCAGAGTGAGTGCAAGAGAGACAGAGACAGAAAGAGA
Organism: Polydactylus sextarius; assembly: GCA_016801845.1. Lineage (NCBI taxonomy): Eukaryota > Metazoa > Chordata > Actinopteri > Polynemidae > Polydactylus > Polydactylus sextarius. The sequence goes on from CM028915.1 coordinate 3,552,527, forward strand.
AAGCAAATGATTTTGTAAACACAGATGGCTGTCCTTGGCATCCCTGTTACTTCTTCACAAGTGTTTTGAGGACGTCCTCTTCTTTCCAAGACCTCCCAATTTCTCCTTCACTGCCACTGTGTTACAGTTCTCCGCAGTGTTTGTCTGTCTGTGCTTGATGTCTCGTTTCAGCTCTAATCACAACAGTGCCCGGGGAAAACAGCCTCTCAACAATTTGCTTTATTTTCTGCAGCCACATAAAACACAGGTAGGAGCTAAGTGGGCGTAAACAGTTGAGTCTATGAAAACCATTAATAGCAAGCTCAATAATTATATATTAATTACACTATAGCCTAATTCAAACACTTAAACAAGGCTGCAAATGACAACAAAAACAAAACAAAGTCAATATTTGTAATAAAGGCTTTAACAGGTCAGACGTTTTGAAGGATTATAGTTTTGAGCAATGGCCTCAAGCTTCTGCTAAAGCAACTACAACCATGCTGGTTATTAGATTGATAATCTATTATATTTATAGACTGACAAGTCAACCAGTGTGTTTAACTTATTAAATGAACTGATACATGTGTAGGAGGAGGTCAATAATACCTTTTCAGTTTTATCTTGATAAGAGGAACATTCAAAAGAGGCTAAACACTCAGTTGAATAGAAATGTTTCCTGTTTCCCCATACAGTAGACGAGGTGAAAGACTATAGACGAAAAGACAGAGTGTTGTGCATTGCCCTCTTTCAGTCTCCCAGAACCAGGGCGCCAGGCTACAACACAGGCTCTTTGTTAGCTTTGGACGACATTAAACGCTCCAGTACCAAGCCTCAGCGCTGCAGAAGCACAACCTCAGCCTTGAATCACGGCCCCGGAGGCCCTGGAAGAAAAATATGGGCTCAGAATGAAATGAAGCTTGTCAAATGGACACGGGAGCTGGCTCAGGGACTCGCTTAGTGTGGCACGGGGTCACAAAAGCAAAAAAAAAGACAGGGTAGGTCATGCTCATAAGTCACCATAACAGTTAAAACAATTGTTATAACCAGAGTGGTTATCTAGAGAACAAGGCAGACACAACATGTTCCTGAGAAAGAGAACAGAAAATGCTGAGTTTACCATGTGTCGACCTAGATCTCCTTATTCCTTTTCTGGCCATTTTGAGAGTGCAGCAAACTGTTTTATATTCCAAACATATTCCAAGTAACATCAACAACCAATATTTAGGTTTTAATGCTGTGTTTTGCACCTGCCAAGTCTGCATGAGTCAGTCGCATAATCCACAATTACAAGGCCGGCTTACAAAGCACTTCTTAAAAAGGCATGTCAAAGCAGAGCCCTGATTTGGCTAGCTGTTGTTTTTGTAGAACTTTCTGGGTTTTGCTGGTCAAGTCGACATTTTTTCATGGGGCTGTGCTGCTGGCAGTCTGAGCTGCCTGTGGTTGTGGTGTGCAGAGGTCATGTATAACAAATTCTTCACACTCTCTTTGTTGAGGCAACCCTGGGTGCCATTAAAAACAGACAGGGAAAGACGAGACAGAGGGGAAATATATATAGAGAGAAAGAGACAGAGGGGAAAAAAGAGGAGCAAAGGCCAGGTTTTCCAAAGGAAACAGGGAAATTTAACCATTTAAAAAAAATAATGGGGGAAATTCAAGCCACATTGCCTGGGAGCCATCAGCCCTTGGAGCAGGCTGCAGGAAGCCTGACCTTTGTGGGGGCCGTCTGCTATTTGAGCCTGGGGCTTCAGGAGCCCGGCCTCCTCTCTGGAGGGCCGTCAGCAGGCCTCAGCTTTCCTTCCCTATTCTATTCATTAGCCATGCTTTATGATTCAGCTTCCTCTGAGCCACACAAGAGCTCCCTGAGGAAAGAGACTGCTGCAGAGAGGGAGAAAAAAGGGAGTGAGACTGAGGGAGGGGGAAAAAAGCAAGAAGGAGGTCAGAGGGCCCAGCCGGGGCCCAGCTCTCAGCAGCTGTGAAATCCTCCCGTTTCCTCGGCAGTTGTAAAAGGAACGAGGGGGAGAAAGAAAAAGAAGGCGGACAGGGAGTGAGCCGGGCCAGTAAACCCACCATCTGAGTGCTAACTCCCTAAAGAGCCACATGCAGAACCATAATTCCCAGATTTAGGGAATGCCAAATTACAAATTACACTGCTGTTTGTTTTAAAAAGTCCCCAACTTCCCTGAACACCAATGACTTATTGGCTGCATAAATCTCCAGATAATAGCTGAGCCGCAGAGGGAGAGCAGAGAGGCAGAAACCCTCGTGTGCAATAAGTTAGACATTTACTGCTAGGCGAAATGCATTTGCTGTCACAGCAAAGAGGTGAGGGGAAAAAATCTTTGCAATTTTTCCATGTCCACATTGCTTTTACTTAACAACACAGCAAACTAATTAATTAAGAAAATCTAAGACAAGCTTAATTGCATTTTTTTTTTTCGGTGTTAAAAAGATTCTACGCTTAATTTTTGCACAATAGGCCGACAGAGGGAGGCAATGCAGGCGACGAGGGAGGGCGGCATAATCAACTGAATGACCTTCAGGCATAAATTTATGAAAAGCATTGATCAGTTAAAGCTGTGATTTCAATGAGACAGGAAAGTCAGCAATTACCCAGATTCAGTTAACCTCATTTAATAAAGACTGCTGAGAGACCATTTTCTTTCCTCCACAACCACCCCACCCATCCACCAAACCCCCCGCTTTATATCAAACGATCCCAGGGCCGTACATCTACTGTTGCTTTGAGAGCTTTTACTGCCTGTCCTGCATTCCTTGAAGCTGAGCAAATTATCTCCTAACAGGCAGATATCGTGCAGCCAGAAGTTGGGTAAACTCAGACTAACTAAAAATAAAAATCCCAAAACAGTTTTCTCCCACCCTTGTAAAGCAGGTAAAGCCGTCCTGCTCCCTCTTAGAAATATTTTTTTTTATACAGGCTGTCAGATCTCTCACAACAGCTGTAGTGTGAAAACAAAGAAACCTGTTAGTAGGCTTTAATGTGGGCTCATGTCTGCAAAGACTATAATCACAATTTAGTTCTGAATCATTTGGCACATGCTATGTTCTTGACAGACTGTTGCAGGACAAAGGGTGAAGCAGCTAATTTTAACACTTACATACCACAAACCAAATGTGAGGCGGTGAGGTGTCAAAATGACTGTTGCTTCGCTTGAAAAGAAAACTCGTTTCCAATGACTGACAGACAAACATCAGAACCAATTTAACAAGATGTAAATGATGATCAACTGTACAGAACAATACACCGAGCCAGTTGAAAATTAACTTAACAACTCTAATTGTGGGTGTAGCTGGAAATGTGTTGTCCTACTGTGTAATAACAGATAATAGAGAACAGCAAACATACATATTCCTGTGTATTTTTCTTGAAGGTGAATAGGAATACATTGGCTACTATACTCAACTGACATGACATGACTTGATAGAGCTTTGCAGTACCTGTCATGTAGTGTGAAAGAAAGAAAATAAAAAAAATATGAGGGTGTGAAAAAGAAGAAGCGACGCGGGCAGGAGTGCACGTATCCTGGCATGGACGATCAGAGTCTCAATTACCCTTTCATCACTGTCAACTTCCTTCTTCACTGTCCTCTCTTCCAATTTTGCATTTACTGTCACCTGATGTTTTGTGGTATGTCTCTTTTCCTAGGTTGTACTGATTTTTTTTGGGGCAAATCACCAATCAGATGAGGACTATGTGGTTTGTTTCAAAATATAATTACTGCTGAAGTGATCACTTTTACAGTTTTTGTCTTCCTTCTTAAAACTGTGTAATAATTTTACTGTTATCTGACTTTATTTAAGAATGTGCAGTTAAACTGCAGCAGGGGCCTGATTCTCCCTGTTCGTGTACAAGTAGCTTGACGCTTCGATAAACACTTGTATCGGCACCCACTCAGGCCCCTCAACTACTGTCGCCCTTTTCACCCCAGATGCTTGCTAATGCTACTTTAGCAATAAACACTGCATTAGCCGTGCACAGTGGGCCTACAGCTCCCAGCTTGCAACGGGAGACACCAAATTAATTATCTCCCCTGCATTTGTCCTCATGTTGTTCCAGAAACTTAATGACCTCCCGAGCGGTCGTTTATTATAAGCCGCAGCAGTGCTATGCATTCCCAGGATAGGGAACAGCCACCATCTACCTTACCTCCAACTCCCACCCACTGCTACCACCGCTGCTGCCACCACCTGCTTGTCAGAACAGGTGTGGGCCAGCAAGACTGCAAAACCCCCAGTGAGCATGATGGGATATACAGCATGAACGGGGAAAAAAGAGAGAAGAAACCTCCCACACAACTGTCAGCCAACAGATACTCACCTCAACTGGAGCATCATTAAGATGATAATGAATTCCATAGTGACCGTGTAGAATGGAGTGGTCTCCCCTTGCTAACACACACACACACACATGCAACACACGTCTTTATGCTTAGCCCTGAGTGCCATTTTCATAGCCACGAATAATGTATGTGTGTGTATGACAGTGGGCCAGGGCTGACAACTCCTGCTCTCTCTCCCCCTAGCAACAGACGCAGGGAAATGAATGCCAAGAGAGGAGCAGGGGGGCCTGAGCTTTGTGTAAAATATTACCCTTCGTCTCGCTTACCGCACCCCGCAACACCACTCCTCCCTCCCCTCCCTCCCCCGGCTGTGCAGCAGTTGCTAGCCCTTATCACGGCTGCCTGTCAGTTTAGTATACAAATTAGCAGTCTATCAGGGGAATGCAGGGGCCTGTTTCATCAGTAGGGAGAAGGGCAGAGGCACGCATTGCATTAAAGCCTCTCGCCGCTGCAGACAGAGAGGGTCACAAATCAACGCCGCAGCGGGCCCACAGCCAGCACTAACCAGATAAGGAGAAATGAAGGAAAATGGACAAGGCATATTTCACTGGAGAGGATCCAGACCTGCTCAAACTCCCTGCAAGGGCCCGGGATGAAGGATAGAGATGGGATGGTGGAGGGAGGGGTATCCGCATGGAGGAGGTCACAAATCACAATCTCAACCCCACAGATTACAGAGAAGTAAAAAGAACATGAAAAACAGGTATGGAATAGAAAAAGTAAAAAAAAAATCCCATTTATAAAATGTCAGTGACAGAGTCAGAGGAAGTGCTTCCAGTTGATTATCTACTAAAAATTGCAGGAAATTAAGGCCTGCACATTCCCACTTTCTGCCGTGAAGTGAACCTGTGCATGTTAATACCAGCAGAGACAAAACGGCTTCGAAGGGCTCTCATTAAGTGGCATAATGCAATGAGGCACAGTCTAAATTGCAGCAATAAAAGCCGACAGACAAATCATCTCAACCATCGCAATCCATTTAACTCAATTAATGCAACACCAGATCTGAGCTCAGTGGTTTAAAAGCATGTGTGGCTCTCCTCTTTTGTCAGGCATAGGGGAATTGGGTGAGTAGGGGGGTGGTATTGAACCTGGAAAGGTTTGTAGTATCTCTTTTAAAGCGAGATAAGGGTCAATATGGCACAGCCATAGCACTTTGATTAAGTCCTGCTTAAGACCATGGAAAGCAAGCAAGAGAAAGACAGAATGATAAAGGCAATGAAAGATAGGAAAACAAAAGCAGGAGATAGCAGTGGCTTTGCTCGGCACAGCTGACTATGGAAAGGGTGTGGCCTCCTTTCCTTTTTTAATGTCAAAATGTGTGCCAGCAGTGATAAGAAGCGCAGGTAATCTCCTGGTGGAATCAGCGGGCTGTTCGTCATTACTCTCTGGCCCTGATATAGATCAGAGCACCGGTGGCTTCTCTAGGCTCTCCAGGCTTCTTGGCAGCCCAGATAGCAGATAGCCCTTTAAGACACGACTCACTGCTCCCTGATTGGCTGGTCAACAGCCACAACCAAATCCTGGCTCCCTCAGGGCTGCTATGAGGAGGTATGATAGGACAGGTCAGGGAAACTCTCTGTCCCCATATCCACACCAGCCTTTTGTTGTTAAGCCTTTACCTCATTGTCAGTGTGGGTGGTGGAAAGTAAAAAAGCCTTTCTGGATGTTATTGTCTGAGAGCCAGGATAACAGACAGGCAGATTATTTCAAAAACAGCGTTCTCCAGAGCTCTCACAATGCGGCACCGTTGTTGCTGTGGAGAGGATCCTGGAGGAGATAATAATAATATTCCTAGTCAGAGCCTTTGCTGCAGTAGAGCTGCCTTCTAACAGATAGATACACATCATTCTGACTGGCCCGCCATGACATAATCGCCCTGCGGAGAGCTGCAGGCAAGCTTGGTAGGCAAACCACCTCTCACTGCAGCTTGTTAAGAGAAAGGTGGCTTTAAGCACCGCTCAATAGAAACTCCTATTGAACTTGCTTTTTTTCACTCCATCTGAACAATGTCTAGGTGAGTCATAACCCACCTCAGGCTACACAAGTTACATTCTTCCTTTCTTCCTCTCTCTTAAGATTGTACTATGCTTTTGACTTGGATGAATTTGCTAAGAGGGGAGAAAAACAAACTCGGCAGGATCTTAAATAATGCAGCGATAAAAAAGCGGTGACCCTTTTCCTTGCCTCAACCCACACACGGTGAATTTCTTCTGCAGTGAAAGACAGCGCACAAAGGGAAGAAAAGGCAGAGCTGGCACTACATGGAAATGTGTGGTAGGCATTGGTTTTTTTCCTCTGGGCACGGACACCTCTAATGAGAGGAAAAAATGCGCAGCAAAAGGCAGATCTCACCCATACTATGCCAGTGATTTTGAGTAATATGAATCACCTCCTCAGTAACACTAATAAATATTGCTCTAGTACCAGTGGGAGTTTGAGGCCAGCTCTAAGTTAGGAAAACTCTGGGGATCCAGCCTCCACACCAGTCATGCTGTATCCCACAGCTTCCTAAACTCTACACCATGCACACACAAGATGCCCGTAACCCCTGACCTTTTAGTTTGGCTCTCTGCTGAGCTCACACTTTATCAGTGTGATGGGGGTGTGAGGATGTTGATGCTGGTTTGGTAACAGCATCTCTCCTAAACGACAACAGGAGAATTTAGGAATTCGTCTCTGCATCCTGCTCACATGTCAGCTGCAGCCATGAAACTCTGCCAGGCTCTCAGGGTCAATACAGCCACTTGTCCTGCAGAGGAATGAAGAGGGATTTGAGGGGTGGGTTCCATAGGAGGTTACAAGTGGAGGAGTGGAAAACTGGAAATGGGGCAGGGAAGACTGGCACTTGTTGCCAAATGTCCCATTGGTCTCACACCACCATGCCCTTGCCACTTTAAGACACACCATCCACCCTACTAGCACAAACAAACATGGCATGTACTATATAAAGGAGTCTCAGACCTCCAAAGCCCCCAGGTCATGTTGGAAGGGGATGTGGCACGTTAACTGGAATTTACTTTTGATGCAGACATCAGGCCTCAGGTTTCAGGCAGCTGTAACACAAGCTTTTCCCCAGGGCCTCACTGCAGGGTCGGACAGGACACCCAACGCCCAGGGAGTCACCTTTAGAAATACCTTCAGCACTCAGCTACCCTTATAAAGGGTGGGGGTGACTGGTATTGGTGGTGGTTGTTGTGTGATGAGGGGGTTGTCACTGTTTCCAGTATCAGGTATTGTTTACGCCTTACAGACTTTAATTTCATCACCAAACATAGGCAGGTGAGGTTGCTTTTGGAGGTATTTCCTACATGCTGTTTATAAGCTGTTAGTGGATGCAGTGTATTGTGTTTGGAGGTTACAGAAGTAATATAATATAGAACATGGACCCTTATAGCCCACAGTATATCAAAGTATTAGAGATGCATTGCAGTGGGCAATGCATCTTTAATACTTTGATGTTGTCTTTTTATTGATACCTGCATTTCTCTGGATAAATATGTGACAGGGCTTTGACTCAGGCATGTCAAGACTCTTTATTATGGGAAAGTGTGAGCCTAAACTGAGCTATGAATCCAGACCCCTTTACATCTCTTTCGTGACATGGTGTAGAGCTTGAGCTCTTATGTCAGTGCTGGTCCAGATGTGTGACTTAATGTGGGGTGGGTGGGAGTTCAAAAATAACCATGATGACATATCAGTGGGACATGCCAGGAGCTTTGCTCTGTAAGGGAGGAGGTGCTGAGCTAACTGTGTACCTCTAGGGAATCCAGCACAAGCTAGTTTAACGCCAACACGACAACTGCAGAGACCTTGTGAGAGAGAGCTTATAGCTTTAGACTTCACACTTACTGTGTAACATCATTCTAGCAAATCACATTGTGACCTGACCTTGACAGTGACCATGTTTGTAGTGGTTTTCAATTACAATGGTCTTTGCTTACTGCAACTGTAAGGGAAATTGTTATGAATTGCACAGACTTATAACATCTTTGGCCTATATTGCCATGTATAGTGATGACAGTCTGTCAGTACTTAAGTAGAGGTCAATAATATCCAACTTAACATTAGTTCAAATCATTATTGGGCTCTCAAAGCAAACTTTCATTTCCAGTAATTGGCAATATCCTAATGTGAGGTAATTGACTATTTTGTGAGCTTTGCTTCTTTTATGAGCCCTGGCGAACTCTGTGTAAACCCACCAGCTGTTATCTCTGATAATAACATAGCACCTGTGGTGGAATTTGATCTGGCATCCATTTGAACAAAAATCCCTGGACAGGAGAGAAGGGCAGGGCAAGGAGGATATATTTGATGTGTTTGCATTGCTGGAGCAGATTTATGAGCAATCACTGCAGAGAGTACTGTTAAAAGTTGCTGGCCACGCCAAGTCTATGCAGAGCATCATTTGCTCTGGATTAAAATATAATGAAGCAAGTGAATGCAACTTTGTCTTACATGCAACCGCTTAAATTATTCAAGAGGAAAGAAAAAACAACAGGCAAGGAATGTTCCCTGGAGCACTAATACCCTTTTCTGGGCTTGTTCATGATGGCAACAATGAATATCTTAGCACTTGTTAAAAGCTTTGTTTTCCTTGGGAGTCTCAGCATATGAGTAGACTAAATGAGCAAAACGGACGCCAAGTCACATGTAGAAGCCATTCATTTTCACCTCTAGTATGTTGGCTTCTGTGACATTATTGCAGCGTGTGTACATAATGCATTGGATTGATTTTTTTTGCAGTGTATGGGAAGACGCAAGGTTAAACAGCTCATTACCGCAGCACCAGATCGCCTTAACAAGCTCGTTTCCTGTCAATAAAACAAACCTGACAATTACACTCTTAAACTACCTCTTAAATTTTGAGTTGTCTGCATTTTCAAAAGGATGCCTGCTCCAGCCACCAGCTGTCTCTGCCGTGCTGATAACTGGTTTAATTAGCTATGTCATTTAAAAACTTGTGCGTGTTTTTCTAAGGTAATTCTATGGCAACCTCTATTTCCTTGAACTTCATTTCAACATCCGCACGTCCAAAAACACTCAGCCTGGCTCAGGTGGCTCCTGTCTGTATTTGAATAAGAGATATGCAAACAGATGAAGTCAAAGCAGAAGCTTGTGTGCTCAAGCAGCCTTTTCTCACATTTGAGAGAGTCCTTGGATTAGTTAGTTGAGGCTCCAGGGCCTTTATACTGCATGCTATTCATTCAGCAGAGAAGGAAAAAAGTGTGTTTGCATTTCATGTCTGTCAGTGGCAAAGATGCGTGTGGTTGGACTGCAGAGGCCAACGTAAACACAGTCAAATCAAAAAGGTGAACATTATAGCAGGCAGAAACCAGATGATCCATCATGCACGATCCAAAACATCTTTCCTTTACACTCTCTCTGTTCGTACAATTAAGGATTTAATGGAAGAGAAGATGGTTTAATCAAGTGTTAAAAGCTGTAAGGCTGGGCTTAGTAGTATAATGCAGGGTGTAGGGGGTTTGCTAAAATGTATTATTCATGCTGTTCTTGTTATTTCCTAAAACACTGGTTGGAGGCATCTATGGCTTTTGCTGGAGGACCATGAACTGCTGTGGCTCTACACTAACTTATTTTACCAGCTCCATTTACAATTTCTGCTGCTAATATTTTTTATACATGCTCCAGTGCATTAAAGAAAAAACTGTCCAGCGAACCTGTAACCGAACTTGTACATCTCTGTAATATCTCTCTGAATATTGAAATCAATGCATAGGCCTTTACCCACATCCACAAATAACAGGATACTGGTTAGATGCCAGCATGAGGAGGGAAGGATGTCTGGTACAGTGCCTGTACACCAACCACAGATCAATCCCTCCACATGCCATTACAGTAGTTAAAACAGATCATAGGCTTCAGTGCTTTATCTTCACTATCGACCTCTATGATGCCCTCTGCTTCCCATTACAAAAACACAGATGCAAAAAAAAAAAAAAAAAAAAAAACCCAGACAGGCTGCAAACTTGTAGTTCCCCCACTGATGATCCAAATTCTACTTTTAGTAATTTGTGCTAGCAAAGCAAAGCTTCCAGAACTGTGGGTAAGAGTAGGAGAATGCAAGGGGTGATGCATTACTGGAAACAGTTTTTCCCTCTCCCACTTCTTCGTGCTGGGAGAGACTTCAACCTGCTTTTCTGACAGTTACACTTGTTCTGTCAGCACAGCCCCCACCCTGTCACTAACAGGTGGTCTGTCCCTCATAGCAAAGTCATTTGCCTTGCGCAGCAGTAGCTATGGGTAGCACCAGCCAAGCTGCATTCAGGATTCCAGCTTTACAGCTCAGGCCAAAAAGAAAAGCAGTGGCAGAATGCAGAGGAAAGGACCGGGGGTGGAGGGGGCAGGGAGGGAAGAAAAACCTCCTCCGATCAAATAAATGCCACTGTAAGCACAAGTGACAAGTCTTGTTTTGGGTTGTCCCTGCTCAGGGCCTGAAAGGCCAGCACCGCCTCATCTCCTCAGCTATGTCTGCAAGCAACGTGGGTGGGTGAGGGAGGGAGAAATGTCTGATTGGTGCCATAGCCAAGAGTGAGTGCAGCCCAATTATATTTCCTATCCCTCAAGAGCCGGCCAGCCCCCCTCTGGTAGAGCGAAGCCTCTGCCATCTCTTCTCTCCTCACCTCTCAAGACGCTGCAGATAGATAAATAAATGACAGCCCCGCTGGGGCTTGGCCCAGCCTCCTGAATACATTGCAGAGGCTGGCTGGCTGCCTGTCCGTTTGCCTTCACCTGGCATTACTGCAGATAGACATTTTTCACATTATTATCGTTGCATCGTCTCCATTGCCCTGTTCACTCACTGAGTTGCGGTTGATGATGGCGGCAGAGGACCCGAGGAGACTGGAAGGAAATGTCTCTTGTCAAAGTCAGCATAGCCTAGCTTAGCAGAAATTTAACAAGTTCCCTGGGCTCTCTCCATTCACTCTCTGACGGAGCACGGAGCCAGGACATGGCCTGCTGACAGCCCTGGGCATGTCACTGTCACTGACACTTGATAGGCCAGAGAGAGGAGAGGATAGAGGCAACAGGGCTCAAACCTACAACACTGACACTTAACTGTACTGCTCCATATTGCTACTTTGCCTCTAGCCATAAAAACCCTACCATTTGGAAATTTAACTTGATGTAATATAACACAACTATAAACCAGCCTTAATCACACACAGACAAGTTGCTTTCCTTAGTTCAATGACTGTCTGTGGGCTGTCACTATAAAATGCTTACAACTTGACCAAAAGCCAAATATCCCAGGATGTTTGTGTTTTTTCAGTAATAATCAGGTAGAAGCCGACAGAGAAATACTTGAGCTTAAACTGCATGTGTACGAGCATTTTTCCCCCCGCACTCTCACCACTCCCTGATGGTTAAACCCAAAACCAGATGTTGTGGATCAGTGGGGATAAAAAACAAGGCGAATAAAAGTGGAAGATGGAATGGTACACATTAACTATAATCAAAAAGAAACAAAAAGGAGACCAGGATGCTTTAATTACTTCTCACATATAATTTGGTTTTGTGGGGGCAAGCCTTACACTGCCAAGAAAAGAAAGATGAAAAGCGACTTAAATTACATGGGGAGAAAGTGCAGAGGCTTTTTACACATGGTCCATCTATTCTCCACAGCTGTAGACAAGCCTGATGACTAGCCCCAAAACCTTGCTGTAAATTGTCCATGAATACAGAACTTAGATGCAGCCAGGCTGCATCTAAGTTGTTCAACATGGCCATGACTTAAGGAGAGGTGCTGAAATATACTGACTGCTGACTGACAAAAAAGGGTGAACTATTTCTCTTAAAAAAAAAACAAAAAAAACTTGCTTTTATAACATACAAGAGTTTGTGAGCATCCACATAAAAATCATGGCTTCTTTTCATTTTGTCATTTGTATTCATCATCTAAAATTCCCTTCAATAATGTCATTTTAATAATTTGTCATGCCATTCTGCCAAGTAGCTGAGGATATGCATTATGTTTGGCCACTGGAGAGAGCTTGGATGAGGCCTGAGTGAGGTGCTCTATGAATCTACTTCATAGCCGTCCTCTGTTTGCAGAGTCTCTCTTGACTCGCTGGTGTTGCCACAGTGCTAAATTGCACAGCTGTTCCACAATCTGTGGTGGTGTTAATTACCCAAATGTGAGCGGCAGCTCGTCAGTTCCTCACTAACGAAGAGGCCTGCTTTCCAGCGAGGGTGCCGTATGTTTGGTATGTAGGCCCATTTCCACCCAACGCTCCCCAGGCTGCGCACGGACCCCACCCGACACATCCGCATCCTGGAGAATACGCATCTAATTAAAGCTCACAACTGCAAATCTGCTTACTAAGGGGGAAAAACACGTGGGCTGGATTAAAAGACGAGTAGAGGGGTGGAGTGGGATGGTGGGGCTTTAATACACTGCAAGTGAAAGGGCTTAGGAGGAAATATGAGAACTCTCAATAGTAAGATCCCAAGCAGGGCTGGAAGGAAAAGCTGTGTGAACGTGAGCCGATCAGTCAGCGTTTGTCAGACTGATCCCTTAGCACTTCCAAAGCCCTGAGGCAGAGACAGACAAGTAGGTTGTTTTCAGGAAAAGTGGCTTCTTAACTCTCCTGGTTGGCCTCTCTTCCAAGGACATGTACATCAATTCTTAACTACTAGAACATAGACTGACATAACTCAACAGCCTCTACCCAACGCCAAAAACACTTAGTGACCTGGCAGAAAGCGAATACAAATAATGACGTAAAACTTTAGTGATGTTTAACAGCAGCTGCATATAAAAATGCAGCTTTTAATCCCCTCTCACTCTCTCACATGATGACAGTACATGACAACGACACCCTCTCAAGTTAGACACGGTAAACTGTTAATGCACTGCATTACACAGTACATCACCCCACTCCTTGCATGCAATGTTCAAAACAAAGGTGTTAAGAACTCCCCTCATGAATCATACTTACTGGCTAAAAGCCTAGCTACAGTGTACCACCCACCTCCGTTTATACATGAACACTACAGCCTGAAGTAGCACTGGGAGACTACATAATGAATGCATGACGCTAGGTGTCACGGGGGCTCGTATGGTGCACAAAACGATGGGGCAATTAGGCCCACACGACACCTCGGGATGGCGTGATGAAGGACTCCTGGGCTTGTCTCCTCCGCCTCTGTTCCTCTATCATTAAGGATTGAGCAGCCACATCTGGCTAATGGCACGCCTGGGGTTCCTGCTCAAACACTGTGCCACGCCGTGCACATTTAATTATGCCTCATAAAGGTAACAAAAGACACGGCTTGCTCTCGGGGAAGCACTGTTTGGAAATCAGGAAGGGAGACGGCAAGAGAGAAAGAGCGAGAGAGATGAGAGGAAAGAGGAACTGGCCAGCTGCCAGAATTACAGGTTGACCCAGGTCGGCAGCTTCAAAAGAGCGGGAATTCACTCGAGTGTCTCCACCTCTCCTTGAGATGGGTCCCAATGAGCAGGCTGAGAGGAGGAGATGCTCAGTGGCTGAGAATCAAAGGACCTCTAGTTTGTCTCCCTTCTTCTATTAGATCATGAACTGCACTAGGTGCTGCTGTCAATGGCTAATTGCAGAAAGACTGGGGGGGATTAAAGGAAGAGCTCTTTTGAAATATGTATGGATTTTTGCAAGTGTTTGAACTGGAGAGGGACTTCTTTGTGAAGGTGGACAGAGAAAATAACAATAACAACATCACAGGAGAATGCACGTAACAGTGTTGTGACCCACACCACTTCCACCCTGCCTCTTAGGCACTGTGTTGCTCAGCAGCCCCTGCAAAGAGCTCACCACATTCAGCCAAGAGCATGAAACACACATTACCCACTGACTGAGTAACTGTCTGCCCTATGACTTCAATAGTACCTGGAGGTATTCAAAAGACCATGGATGGCTGCTTTGTGCAGCACACAGTTGACATTTTGAGCTGAGAGAGAAAAAAAAAATGTGAAAAAACACGAGCCGAGACACACGCCCCAGGTCTCTCAGTGAGCAGATGCCCACATTTAGGAAATAACATCAGATAGGAAGAGATGAGGGACAAAGAGCTGCGGCTCATTGTCGAAGCAGTCCAATGTCTGGCAGTTTGAGAGCTGGCTAACGCCACAGGAAAGGTCACTGGTCACTTCCATTTGGACCTGCACATAAATCCCCCGCTGTCCGGTGCAGTTAATAACACAGCCAGCTCCAAAGGAGCTGCCATGCAATAAAAAGCAGAGGGAAAAAAATGTATTTTGTTTTGCCAACACCTCCCTGTCCCTTTACAGCCACTGGCCTTGTGCGGCCCTTCGTGTTATTTATAACTTAAACGTTAAAAACAGAGACATCTCTGCAGTGTGCATTAAAAGACAAGCTTGCCAAACGCCTCGCTCCACAGCAGCTTCCTCTTCTGTAAAAGTCTCTCTGCTTTTGGTGTAGAGAGAGTGTTTTATGGTGAGTCCCTTGTCAGGATTAAGATGTAGATCCAAGTGCCACAGGGACAAGCATAAATTCTCCATCTCCCACTGTGGACCCACAAGTGGTAGAGCTTGGGGAATGTCCTTGAAGTATGAATAACATCACATGCTATGTGTCATCTGTTATACAGTAATGACATGTCCTCGGAACAATCCACATCTCCTGTGGCCCATAAGTCGGTGAATGAGAGTACTACTTGCTTTCCTGACAGTGAATTTTGTGAAAGGCCATACACATTATAACAAAAACAGCTCATGTAACTTTCCTGTTTTAATATGTATGCTATATTTGGGCCAAAAATGAATGCTAGATGTAACATGCACTGGGGTGAAGCTGTGTCAGTGGATCTACAGAAATCAAATTCAGCACCTGAGAAACACTCATCAATTTTAATGCAGTGTAGCGGCTATTGTCAAGGACCACGGATGAAACTGCTGCGTGTCCGGTAAATCAGAAGGGAACATAGCCACAGAGAGGAAAACACAGTCTGAGTGCTGTAGCGCTGCTGCCCTTAACTGGCCTGCAGAAAGAGTGGTACATTGTTTTTCAATTCTACAGCACAACCCACTTCCATATTTCTTGCAGAGTTTCTTGCAGAGGGCAGCTTACGTCTCAGAGTTTAAGCCAATTTGGATTAGCTCCACATTTTAGACAAGTTCCAGTTAGGATTTACAATACTTTTAAAACATGCTCCTCCCTAAGCACAGCTTTAACTCTAAATGTATCAACAACATATTTAACTGACATGTTTTTTTTTTCTTTTTCCCTCAGCGTCATTTCACAGATTGTTGCATATTGAAAGATAGACAATTCTCTGCTCAAAATAACTTCACAAGCTGGAGGATTAATTTGCAATAGCGATTGATAACACTCTGAGGTTTTAGTCACTGTCATCACTACTCAGAACATGTGTTGCCTCCAAATGCTTGGGCTATTTTCATGAATGTCTCTTTAGCTCATTTTTCACATTTGAGTTCATGCACAGATCCAGAATAAATCTCCATTTCTTTCTCTATCTCGTATCCAGGCTTCAGGGGGCACAAGGCATTAGTCTCATGATGCTGGGTTTGTCATGTCTTCGCCAGCTGTGATCTGCCTGAACTCTTACATTACAAATAGCTGGAGGATTTTTCACCCTCTTATCACATTTGGCAAGCAGGCCTGTCTCTTATCAGCTTTCCGCTAGAGATAAATGGGCTTTTGAAGATAGGAATAAGAGAGGTTTTTGCAAGCTAATTCCAGAGCCCCATCTGCAGTAGATTACAGATAGGTGCTGGGGAGCGGAGAAAGATACATATTTTAATATGTAGGTGGCAGAAGTATCAGGTTGAAGAGTGATTGGTATTACAATGTCATATACTCTACAAGCCAAAGACATGCAGAACTAACAGGCAATAACAAGAGATAATGGACTGAGAATATTTTATGGAGACTTCATCATTGACCGCATCAGTTACACCGCTGGTTCTGCACCAGCCCTGATGAGAACAAAATGACATTTCCAACATAGCCTATCTGTGGCCTGCAGCACAGTAAAAGACAGTGACTGGCAGGCATAACAATGAATAACAAGACTCATTTCTCGCTACGTCTTATCGGGAGGAAAAAAAAGGTTTGGGACATTTAGCAAATAGACACAGGAATAAATCAAAAAATAATTCGCTTACATTTCCTCACCTTCATGTGAGTCAATTTTGGATTAAAACTAGCTCAATCTGCCTCAGTGACAATTAATGTTTTGATTTATAACTAAATGGAACAAAAGAGTATATAGTATAAACAATATTTTATATTATAGCAGAACATAAAAACAGAAAATCTTTGCTGTTATGATGTGTTAATATATTTCTTTTTTTTTGGCAGTAATACTAGTGAGTGTGTTTTAAAAAAGCTAAATATATTTATGATATTCACATGGATATTAGAAACAGACAATAAATATAACTCAGATTAACGGTGAAGAGCATCACTACCAAACACAACATTTGTGTGTCCCTATGGAAATATTATAGTAATTCCCTGGGAGAGCATAAAGTAGGGCAATTCACTATAAACTCACAATTGGGACCTGAGTGTAAGCCCCTATAGGATTATTATGGGAATGTTGTGGTAGATTCTTCTTAAAGGGATGGACTGAGTGAACAATAATACACGTCGATCCGCAACAGCAGTGTTAAAGTGACATACTTGTGTTATAAGAGGCCGAAGTGTTGAACTAATATTAACAGGCGACATGTGATCCAGTCTGACCTTGATGGCTGAGATTCTTTGGCGCGACGGGGTTGAAGAAAACCTAATTAAACAGCTCCTCCCGTGGGTTTAAATATATGTCTATAAGTCAGACACGGGACAGGCTCAGATCTCGTTATTTGTCCTGTGTTGGAAGATTAAAGAGTGCGTGATAATGATAATAGACGCACAGTTCAGGCTGCTGCAATAACAAGACGGCGATCTATAAAACACCGTAACATTTGAGTTAAAGCAGAAATGTGCACAACGATGTTATAGTAAATAATATAACTGTAAATGAAAATATAGCACCGATATATGCACATCATAATCGGACGCTAAAAGCCAGTGGAGACAAATGTTGGTAATATTTTCATATTATATCTATTTATTCTATTCCCCCGAAGCAGCCGCCAGACTGAGTCTTTACGTAACTTCCATCAGTTTCTATCAATCATTGTGCTGCGAAGTGCAAACATAATTACTATAAATCGTGATTAAAAACCTATTTCGGAATTAAAAACGTGTAAAGTAAGTTTGGATGTTATTCCAGTCGCCGCTACATCTTTGTTTTACGATACGTGTGCGGAGCGTCTCGTTTAGAAAGGAAAATACGCCTGCCACCGGCGGACACGGGAGAGAGGAAAAAATCCTAACAATGAAGCAGCTTATTCAAATGTAACAAGGATTCATTTCATTTCGACGGAAACTGTTCATATTATTGTTGATTTTTAAAAAGCGAACATTTCACCTGCAAAACAATGAAAAGCAACAAACGCATCGGTGGGATTTCGTTAGAAACCTTACCGAGTCCAAATGCGCTGAGATCGGTCGCGGAGGATATCCAAATCACCCAGACTGGAGCGAATAACAACAAGCATTCATTAAGATATTTAGGCGGGCCTTTTTGAGATTTAATCCAATTTGGATAAATAAAAAAAGAATAAAAATAAAAAATGTTCAACGGTTGAACGATGAGAAAACTCTCGTCGTAGAATAACCAGCCGGAACAATAAATCTTCAGTGAGCGGATTTTGTTCCTCCGTCTCTCGAAAGAAAAAGCGTCGAGACCTTCAGGAAATAGTACGAAAATTCAGTTTCTTTCACTTTGCTAAAGTTCTGTGGGCTATTATTCGGACTCCTTGAGAGAACACAGTGGATCTTTGTCAAGCCAGAGCACCGCTCATAGGATTCCAACTCGGATAGTGAAAGCGCCGATGACAGATCGTCCACAATAGATTCCCCAAAGTATTTGCCGATCTCAAACAGAAAACGCGACGAAATACATATCCAAGACGCGTAAGGGTGCTCGCTGGTGCGTTCAGGGATATCGTTGGACGGTTATCCACAAGATCCCGGCGCGTTTCGTAAAGACGAGAAGTCCAGAAAAACGCAGTGCGCTCAGCTCCTCTCCGACCTGCTCTCCGTGCGCAACAGAGAGAGAGACTGGGCTGCTCTGCGCGTCAGCCAGGGTGTGTGTGCGTGTCTGTGTGTGTGTGTGTGTGTGTGTGAGAGAGAGAGACAGAGAGAGAGAGAGAAAGAGAGAGAGTGTGTGTGAGAGTGTGTGGCAGCAGCTGCTGAAAATGAGGACAGGACGAGACCAGAGCAATCAATGTACGAGGGCTTGATCTGATTTGTTAACACTATTTCCAATAATGGACTCTGGATATTTTTCATCTGTTTCTGATTTTATTCCATTTTACTTGTGAAGTGTCAAACGGCATATTCAAGAGAATATAAGCTATTTTTTTTTATTAAGCCTCCTATTAATCCTCGTATTATCTTCTTTAACACATCTTAACATGCTAAAGAAGGTCTAATTTTTACACCGTTTTTATGTTTTAGTTTAGTACATATATACAACTACACATTCAATAAACAAGCTGCTGATATATTTTTGACTGATTCTCTGTTAAATTTCAAGACAGGGAAATTAAAATATTAAAAAGTGAAATCTGAATGTTTTATTTGAAACATTTACTTTTGTTCTGAAAAATACTTCATTAATATAAATAAATGATAACAGTAAATAGCTTATTCGCTTCAACCACACATACACAGATGTAAAGTGAAAAAAATAATCTGAAACTTCCCCCATTGAACCCTACAGTCTGTAACGATCCCCTAAAACTCTCCATAGCCTGGGGAGTATGGATTGGCATCAGTCCTGACCAAGCAAGGCGATCCATCTGCTCCCTTTCCACAGTGAAGATGTTATTCTTAAAATGTACTTTAGAGGAGAACTAACTCTCTGAGGCTAAAGAGGAGGTGGATAGGGCTTTGACGTCTCCAACAAAGTTAGCCCTGTGGTTATCCTGTTCACTCTTATGACCTGCGTAACTTAGCCATGATTGAAGTCAGGTTGAAAGAGGCTTATACTTGCAAAATGCCAAGGCAGACTTAGAGGGGGGGCTCCTTTACAACTCCACCTCCCTATGGAGTTTTCTGGAGACACGTAGAAGATTGGTGTTTACTTTCTGCCATGCTGTGTTATGCTCCGCAGATACCCCTGAGAGAATTGCAGCTCTCTTATGTGAAACAAATCCTTTTTTATAAAGAATGATAAATACACCATTGTGGATGGATAAATAATATACTGTGATATCCATCCCAGACTGGGCATCTACACATTTTGCCTGCAGGTTAGACACTGTCTTGCATGCAACAACAATAAGAGTTATGGTCTACACTGCGGGTTTGTGTCAGGAATGTAAGACTTGTAATTATTTCCCAGCTGACTGTGATTAAGGGTCATCCCCGTGCCTGCAGACTTCCCTTAAAAACATGGAGCATTACACAAACACTCACACACACACACACACACACACACACACACACAAAAAAAAAAAAAAACAAAAAAAAAAAACCACATCAACCCACCAACACACACACAGGTACAGAAATGTTCTGGACTTGATGCAGAAAAGTTAGACACCACTAAAATGGGACCTTGGTCAATTGAGGAATTGGCTGTGATTTTGTTTATTTTAGAAAATAACAGCTTACCATAAACAGCTGAAAAGAACAAGCAACCAAAAAAGAGAGAATGTATATGATACTAAATCTGGGAAACGTTCCAGGACGATGTAAGGAACTGAAAAGCAGATGTTGAAGTAGCAAGGCTTCCTCGGAAAATGGCCTCTTAGATTCTGGAGAAGGAAACAATAGCTGTTTAAGCCATAAAGACATCATCACTCCTATGGGTCATATTATATGTGCCCTCCCCCCACATCCCTTCCATTCCAATAAAGAAAATCTGGGGCAAACACTGGGATTTGATGCGCTGTCGTTGTTTTTTAAGGACAGCGTTCAGTTATTTCCCCTAAAGGAACAATCCAACATTTTTCTAACTGAAAACATCATGATGTCCACAGTACTTCTGAGATGCGGTGTGTTTCTGGTCGACGAATAGTTCCAATGTGGAAACCAACAGCTCATTTAACCGCAATGTCTTTTTCAGAGTATTCCTTCATTTTTTTTTTATAGAAAGCTGACACAGACACATGAGAGACACTTTAGTAGGATTCAGTCTTAAGCTACCGAGGCCACATATAGTTCCCAAGGTAGAGATCTAACCACTACATCACCTCTGGGAGAAAGGTTGGGGTGTATTTTCTGTCCTTCAGCACTTTAACAGCCAGCTTTTGGCTTCATGTCCATTCAGTGGTGGGCCCCTAATGCTGCCAGCCTCAGCTAGGAGAACAGTTAATCTCAGGTAAGCCTGCGCTGACTGAGTGGATCTAGAGGCTTGGTCCAAATATCTGCCTTGTGGAAATAGCATCTGGCATACAATACCCCCCACTATCCTCAACAGCTTCCTAAAATAGGCACGTGTGTTTGTAAAGGGAGAAGCCAGAAGTGTAGGCAGAAATATTTTGATTCCAGATCAGATGCTGACAGGAAGTGTTAATATCGACCACAAAGAGAAAGTTTAATATGAAGCTATTAGGCAAACGTATCTAGGAGGATGGAATTTTGCTGCTAACAGCTCATCACATTGTTTGTGAAACTGAGACTATCAAGAGCAAATACCCTCCTTTAAAATGTATGATATCAAAGCCTGGAGGCAATGGCTGAAAAAATACAAATTAGCTCAGCAGCTAATTTCAGAAATATAGGTACTGGGGATTTTGTGCATGCTTATCATAAAACTTTATGCATTTAAGCTTGACCTTATTTACAATTTTTATGTTCACTTTTTGTTGGGATGCAGACACAAGCCTTATACTGTACCATAAAGCTCTCATAAGCTCGGCTAATTTGGCTCATAAAATAACTTTGTTTTTATTGTTCAGTTAAACAGCAGCAAACAGCAGTTACTCTTACAGAAGTTATAAAACCGTGCTGCAAGTTTGAATCCCAGCTATCTCTACTTTGAAACCTCGCCATTACTAGTAATGATGGTGGAGAGGCACAACATAGACTGTCACCACCAAAAACGGAACACAGTCATGTTTTATTCCATTTTATTTCTGCAGCTGTACATTGTAATTTCTATGTGGAGAGTGCCTTGCAGAATCCATGATTTATTCATTACGGGGGCTCGAGTAGCATAGACCAACGATGTGAGAATGAGCACCTTATTCAATGACTCCCATCTTTCAATACGGACAACATTTCTAGGTCATCCATTTGGAGCACCGGCGTACTCTCGAATATAAGTAGTGCTACTGAGAACAGAGGCCACGGGATGTCAGACACTTTGAATGACTCTCAGGAGACCCAACTAAAAGTAAAGGACTTTACAGTAATAGAGGAGCTCAAGAGATGTACAGGCAGTCGAATAAGATATAGAAACAAATACTCTCTAGGACAATATGTAGAGATGTATTATGGTACTGGTAATGGATTTTCTCTCATGTGCAGTCTTCAACTCTTTACAGTTGTATCTGTATCCACTGCATGTATAAGGCTCGTCAGAGAGCTCGTTTTTAACCGTCCTGAAAGTTGTGTTCATCAAAGCCCTCGTGGCAAATGTTTCTGGAGGTTCCTGTTCGACATGAAAAGTCGTCCTGATTGATCGAGGCGATGTAGAACAAAAAGCGCCCTCCGCTAGGCACATTAAAAATGAATTTTCTCTGGGATTCAAAGGGCTGCGCTGCTAGGGCAGAGGGAGATGAGAGCTGGTAACTCTGCTAGTTTGCCTCGGGAGCCCCTCTAGCAGCGAGTCCCAGCTGATCCATCCATCAGCCTTCAAGCCCACAGAGGTGAGTGACTGTTTGAAGGCTCTGCCGGCTACCTTATCCTGAGGCTTAACAATCCAATATTGGTTGTTGCCGAAGATA
This sequence comes from Polydactylus sextarius, assembly GCA_016801845.1. Lineage (NCBI taxonomy): Eukaryota > Metazoa > Chordata > Actinopteri > Polynemidae > Polydactylus > Polydactylus sextarius. The sequence continues at coordinate 3,574,859 of CM028915.1, forward strand.
ATTACTCTCCATTGATGGTAGAATACCCAGGGCTAACTGCAGCCATTTGCATTGCCCAACACCACAGATCGATCAGGGAGGAAAAGCAGTTGGGAGCTGATAACAGTGTTGCGTTAAACTAGCATTTCTAGGAGGGATGTTATGCTCTCTCTGGCTTTTATTCTGCTACACCCCCACCCTCTCACGGCCTTCCTCCCCCATTCCCTCCTCTTTCAGTGAACAAGGTAAAGAATGGCAACCACTGATAGAATCAGCAAGGACATTGCTGTCTTTATTCTCTCTCCCAAAGCATGCACATGTCACCTTGACATTCTTTATCTTCTCCACAGTGCTGGCAAAAGGAAAATGTGCAAACTAGATCCTGCATTTGATACACAATTGTTTATGGACCAACAGCATTCATTGTCCCTCCTTCTGTGCTGTTTGGAAGATTGACGGAGGCAAAAACTACACTTTGCTGCTCTTGTCTAGAAAACATGAAAACAGATGGGGCAACCTTGTGTGGTCTTGTTTCTGATTTGTCTCCACCAGGGTATAATTTACACTACGAAAAAAAAGATGGAAATTGGAGAAGTGAGATTAGCAAGTAATTTATGAGCACTTAGCAGGATGCCGGCAGTAACAACCTCTGATATGCTTCACTGCAGTGTTGCATTCTGAGAGGACAGCGATGCCACTTGCTCCTGAGTTATAGAGCCAACATACAGGACGAACAAACCTCTAAGAAATTATACGCGAACACTGTTCGCAATAATCAGAGCTATCTCACGTCTAACCCCCTGCTTGGGATGTGAAACGGAAAATGAAAAACAAGTGGTGTTATTTTCCCTTGTAATAAAATTTCCATTCCTTTAACAAGATAAAAGTGAATTGTGCTCCGACTCAGAAAGTGTGAAAGACGGTTGGAGATGAATTTTTCATGCACATTGATAATTTAATACAGACTGGCACCAGTTTATTAACATTCTATGACTTCTCTTGCGCTCAGAGAATAATAACCATATAATCTGTGGCACTTCGGAAGGAACCACCATTACTGCCTGATCATGTGGTCAAAGGTTGTTGCTCTCAAAATGGTAAATGTCTGAAGGCAACACTGGGGACTGTAAGTGAATATGATTTCCTAACAACTACATAAATGGTATGAATTATAATTACACTAAATTCTCATGAAAAGAAAGAGTTGACTACATTCTTTGACCTCCCATTATGGACTTAACAATCTCTTGACATCATGGCAATATGCAGAAAATAACTAATAAGTAAACACTGAGCAGTTTGGAAAAAATCTGTGCCAAAAGAGGACTCTCAAAAGGCGATAAGGCAGAGTGAGGTGAGCGATCCAGGTGCTGGCTGAGAACAACTTGCAGAGGCAGACAAACTGTTTTTTTAATGCATGTCTGACATTCACGGCCAAGTCCCACAGATAACAGACACTCTCAGAGATAAGTATTTTACTCTCCATTCCTTCTGTATTTGAAAACAACAGATAATCGAGAGCAAACAAAGACTCCGCAGTAGTTCAGGTGCAACAATGGTTAAAGACACAAGGAGGAGAAAATGACAGAATATTTGTTACCATGAGAAACACAGAGTTGCCTGCAGAGACTGGAGTGAGATTAAATATAGGGTTACCACAGCAAAGACCTAATCCATTCAGAGACAAATGCAGGGTCTCTGAAGCACATTTGTTGTGTGGCCTGGGGTTTAACAACTGGCATTATAACTCCATTCCTCATCATTACCTCCCTGTACTGTAGCACTGTGCAGATAGGGTCAGTCAGGGAAAAGAGCAGAGAGAGAGGGAGCACGAGGGAGCACGAATAAGAGAGATGATGAAAACCACAGAGGACATATATTACATACTGTATATATTGTATAAGTTCCTGTATATATTTCCAGCATATTCCAATTTTGGATTTTGATTGTATGAGTGCAACACTGTGATATATATATATATATATATATATAAAATGAAACGAATAAGAGTGTGTACATAATTGTTCATGGTTGTGGATGATCGCACATGCTGGAGCACAGTTGTGCACATGCGATGTCTCCACGGTCACCATATGCTGCCACATTTCTCAGTGGAGGATTGAATGTGGACACAAGTGCTCGCAGCAGTAAGTCAGCGTAGTGTCAGATATGGAAATCCACCAGCGTTCATGAATGATACGAGGCCTGCTCTTTAGCCCCACACGTCAAAGGATTTGCCAGGGTGGATGAGACAGATGCTTTGACAGATTTAAGGAAGCCGGGGGGGAGGGTCTTTTGGCTTCCCACTGCGTTGCACACTAACTCTCTAGTGTTACAGAAGTGTATAATAAGACCCCTTGAGGAAAAGTGTTATGAAAAAAAGAAGCATGCAGGCTTAAAAAGGGACAAAAACAACAAAATCTGATTGCATTCAAGGTCTTATTAACATATCCTTTCACCAGCAGAGGATGCCACTGGTTTTAATTCAGCAAGACACAGCTGCTGGGGCCCCGCTATTTCTATTATGTCTCTATGATTCAATCAATTATGGCACTAAAACTATGGCTTAATTAACTCCATGCGCAGGCTGCTGCTTTTCACAGGAGTCATTCAGGAAAACAGGAAAACAAAATGGCTGCCGGCTTCCCTCATACTCAAAATAGAGGCTAAGATGGTGGTGGGGAGATTAACTATGCCCTGCGCAATTTTATTGATTCACAGTTTTGTCTCACAGGGGATGTGGAACAAGAACATTGTGTTCTTCATTCAATGTGTATAGTATATCCCCCCCCCCAAAAAAAAAGCAGCTTTCTCTGGATGGCTATGACCTTGGCCCATTTACAGACTTCTAAAGTAGTATCTCTAAAATGATGTTAAAAGACAAGGGTGGCTGATAAAGTGCTGAAATTATAACAAAATGTTGTTTTTGTCTTATAATAGTGTGTTCATTCAGTGTTTTATGGTGTTAGTGTGTAATACTCTTTCAATCACTCTAATAGATTCCTGGTTGCTGACTGTGGCACCATCAAGTCAGAGGCAGGAAACAAGCCTCCATCAAATAGGACACTGGTCCAAAAAGTCCCCCTTACAAAATACAAATCAACAGCAAGTAAATAAGTTTAAATTAGATTAGGCATATCACATTATCATCCAAAATAAAATTTCCAACAGTAGATTTCAAATTTAATTATGAACTAAGACGCCAGCTGTTTACACTGATCGCTTTACTGAACTGATGGTAAACGTCATACTTGCTCAAAACTCCAGTCTACTTGGAAAATTCAAGGTAAACAAACCACAAGTCAACTAATTGCTGTCAGGTGAACTGAGAATCTCAACATCGCCAAACCATAGATCCAAAGATGGAACCAATGTAAAAACTTCAAAGAGGCTTGGCTGGAATATTGTGGCCATTTTACAAACAGTGAGTGTCAGACACCACACATGAACTATTTTTTACTTCAATCAACCTTGTGAATCCCTCTCTCATCATCCCGCTCTTCATACACTACCCTTGTTGTACTCTTGTTTGGCATTTCACTGAAGAATACCCTCTTTATACTGGAAGCATGAGGAGTCCTCTGGAATATCATCTCTCTAATGACAAATTAATGATGAAGAGACCAAGAAAATTACTGAAATAAGATTTCAACCGTTTACAGCATATCAACAGAAAATTCTCTTTATTCAATAACATCTCATTATTAGATTAAGTGCAGTCCAACTGAGGCCATGCCTGAGACCATGTTGTTACTTAATATTGAGTTCATATGTGACGACTATGGGAAGTAACAGTGAGACAAGAAACACATTTTACTGCTAGCCTAGTTATCAAACCTCAGCCAGTGTGAAAAAGAGTCACCGCAAATGAGTTAAGACATTAACAACAGTCAGATGGTTTCCATTTCAGCCTATAATTGTGTGTGTCAGTACCCTAAATCCCATATTTTTTAGCCAGAAGACCCCTGCCCTCCAAACTAATGGCTTCCACATCAGAGGTTAGGGTTTTCAACCTGAATATCTTAACCTATAAAAAGTCTCTTTAGATCTTTGGTTTTAATTCATTTCGATGAAGATGTCTGCTAATCTGCGGGGCCTTTGTGCATGTAATATGGATTAGGCAATTTGGCTCAGGGAGCTCAGTCATGATGCCAGAAAAGCCTCTTTGCATCACAGCTTCCTCGTTCATCTGGCCACAGGGCTGCCATGACTTCTGACCCTGTCCCCCCTTGGGACATACCCCGCACAACCACTCCTTCCATTTCCCTCAAGTGAGCTGCCCTGGCCAGACCCCAGTGGGAATGGGGGTGGGGGGTAGAAGACTGGTGCAAGGGCCTTCCTCGCTATTTACACCATTACAGCTCCAGAGACAGGAGCTGAGGGTCTTTGACATCAGTTTCATATTCGTCTTTTGTTCCTTTGTTCCACTGGGTCTTTGTAGACTTGCTGCATGGATGTCAATTATAACTTCCTGCTTGCCAGACCTTCATTTCACAGACTGAAAACTATCTTAGAACATGAAGCCCACCATTTTCCACTCAAAAGAATTCTTCTGTTTGGTGTTCAAATATAAAATGACTGTAATTTATTTAAGTTTATTATTTTCTTTCCCACACACATGGGCAGAATATCGTAATGCAGCTCTGCTCAGTAAGATGTTCCACTTTACAGGTTATCTAGATTCAATAACAGAGAAATCCCCAAACTAAGTGCATGCATGCTGTGCTGCATTAGTGTGGAATGATGTACACAGCAAAGGAGAAAAATACAAAAGCAGACATTTCACTGTGCAGCAAAAAGAAAAAAACATTTTTAGGGCAATAAAGAACAGATCACTAAAATCACTATATATAAAAAAATCTAACTACTGTAGCATTGGAAATACAAAATCTTTTGTTGGACTTAGTGTGTTAGTATTTCTGGCTGAGATCTACTTTCCCCCACTACTTAAAGCATGTTACTGTTCTGTGTCTTAAAGCCTCTTTAATTTGAGAAAGGCTTTTAAATTCCCGAGATTCCTGAAATGGCTTAATTCATTAAACAGAACCTTCAAAGATTAGGGTGTCTCATGGCTCATCATGAGACCTCTATCAAGGAAGCCTTTTGGTTTGGAAATGTATTCTGATTGGCAAAATCACTTAAACAGTCCAGACAGTTTACTTATTATAGCCTGCAGATGTTCACAGAGGTAAGCTGTTTACTACCTCAAAAGTCTACAAAATCTGGACTTCCTCCCCTCTAACAGTATGTATTTCAGCAATAAAAAAGGTTGTTTATATAGCAATCAAGCCACGAGCTGGAAAGCAGGGGAAAGACTGTAGAAGGAGGAGGGAAAAAAACTCGACACAAAACCACTCGATCCCACTTTAATAGAAAGCAGAGCAATGGCAGCTGACTGGGGTTCCATCGTAAAGACAAACAAGCATTAACTGGGATGTTTTAAAGGCAACAACAGAGGGTTTTTATTTAATGTCTTAAAGCTTTAATTGGCGCCTCTGTTATTTCCTCTTCAAGGGACTGAGGGTAACAGTAAACCCAGTGTCAAGGAGGAGGGCCTCACTGGCTGTGGTGACCCAGCAACTGGCTACCCTCATTGGGCCTCTACATCTGTGATCTTTACCAATTGAGCTCAAGAGGCCATGGTCCCCTGGCCCCCAGCTGCCAACAAGGCAGGTCTCTCAGCCAGGGCCTGGGAGCCTAATCGGCCTAGAAGGGCGCTGTCAACCACTCAGCCTCAGGGTCACATATGGAAGTGACTAGTGCTGTTCTAAGTCACCTGCGGATATTCATAAATCTCTAGACTGTTTCCTTAAGCTAATAATTGAGGAGAGCCACCTCTCTCCATGAGATGTGTCTGGTGATATTATGGCACCAATTTTGCACTTTCCACTTGCTGTCTCTCTCTTTCCCTGTCAAACAGGAAGTAGATATCTATGGTAATAGCTTTAACTAAATTGCTCTCTAAACAGCCACAGGTTTAGGTCCCCTGGAGATTTCATTTCAGAGCTGTAAGGGAAACCTAGCTATTGAGTTCCAGAAAATTAAGACCACCACAAATGGATGTCAAAGCAAAGTTTCTTCTCCCAGCCTCTGGTTTGATACATCTCAAAAACATTCCAGTCACTGAACTTTATGTACACTAACTGTGTCTCTCTCGCATGTCCTCCCTGTGTTAATGTGCTGAGGGTGGGATCCAGTAGACAGACTGTGGAGCCAGTAAATCTGATACTCTCCTCGAGGAGAACAAGCGTTCCTTTATGCGAACGGTTTACAGCTCCATATGTATTTTCGATTCAGATTTATTTAGTGAGGGGCTCAGTAAGACCCCTGAGGGATCTATAAGCCTTAGTGCTCCATCTCCACCTCTCTTGTTAGATTTACATCCTACAACAACACAAACAAAACTTTTGTTTCTCCCCCAGGAGCCCAGTTGTGAATCAGAGCAGCTTCTATCTGGGTTCAACGTGCAAAACAGGAAGAGAGAGAGAAAAAGAAAAACTAGCTTCACAGTGGCTGAGTTTAGTACAAGGAGGTACAAGACTGGATGGGGGTGGGAATCAATGCACTCTAGAATGTGTAGATAGTTTTATGATGGTGACACATGCAAGCCGGTCCATAATCATTTTGAGAGGAAATACAATTGAGGGGGTTCGGCCAAGTGAGGCTAAGTGGGATTGATGGAGCAAAGCTTAGGCACTTGCCCAGACTAAAGACACATTGAGGTCTACTATGAATACTGAGCTCCAGCCCAGACTTACATACACCATGATCTGGGCTTTACACAGTCAAAGCCCTCCATCCTTCCTTGCATTGTCTTGTCTGACACATTGAAGGATGTGAGGGATGTGTCGGGTGCAGACAAAGGCCTCTCCCGGCTGGCCCATTAGCTGGAGAGAGCGATGTCCAGAGCGCTGGAGCATGTCCCCTGCTCTCGGGTGGGGGCTGTTTTATTAATGAGCCAATCGAAAGGGTGCAGGCTGCGGGCTGGTCACTGCTGACTGTAAGAAGCACCTTGGGCGGCCAGCCTGGTGAGTGAGTGTGGTTGGGAGTCAGAGGACCAATCCCTGTAGGGGCCCCAGCCAGTAATGTACTCCCCGGCGGCCCTCGGTGGAGGCGCATTTGACAAATGGACTCCTTTAGCAGAGCTGTGCTGGGGGATCTGGGCTCTGGGTGTCGGCTCATGGCTGGTTTACCTGCCCACCGCCATGCTCGCTTCTTCATCTGTACTGCCTCCCCTGAGCTCAGACAGCTACTGACTGATAATGAGGCCATGTACACATGAATGGATGGGCCAGGCTTCCCAAGACACACAAATGTGCAAGCACACGTACATACACACACCGACACTAAGCCTGACTGTGCTGAGATAGGCAGTGTTGATGGGCTGACGTTTTTAGTTGCATGAGATTGTGTAGCTGGAGTCACAGCTGTGATGTCTGTGATGGATTACAGAGGAAAACTGGCAAGGAAAACCTTACACTATCTTTGGAAAGATTTTGTAACAAAAGTAGCTTAATGCAAAAGTGCTGCAATTAGCATCGGTTATTAGTTAATATTTGGATAAATATTTGATTAAGGAAAATAACATATAATGACAATAATTATGAGAGATTTGATTTGGCTTATGGAAAACATTACAAAATTTGGTTTTATTGTGAGGCACATTTAATTAACTCCTGGATTCCATGTGTTCAATATGTGTGTAACACATTTCCTCTCCACGGTTTAAACTTATTTAAACTTGATACAACTTGATATTTGTCTAGCACAAAAAATCAAAATCTTTATCGGACTTTCTTTTTTTTTTTGGAGGGCAAACAATCTCTTGTTTTCTAGTGTGGTGGCAGATGCTGAGGTGGGAGACAAGCAGTGCGACAGATCTGGATGTGTGTAAACAAGGAGCTGAGTGCATTTGTGTTTTCTTCGTGTGGTGCAGGATTGTGACAAATTTCCAGAGCAAGTCTCTAGCGAGTCCCACTGCTTTGGTGTCAGCACCAGGCGGCTGTCTGTGCGTGATGGAGCTGAGAAGCGCTGAGCACCGCGGCCTCCCATGGGATTTGTGCCGAACAAGATGTCGCCTGTCAAGCGGGGAGCATTTGAAAATAAATAACATCAATGATGATTTCAGTTTACTTGTCACGAGCATGTGCGCTTTGAGAAGTGATGCCATCACTCTGCCGGGAATGCAATCACCAACCCCCCCACAAACATTCCCCACTACCACTTGTTCTGAGACAGGCCTTGGCTGTGAGAGGCACAACGTACTCCATTTCCTATTCAGATTCAACATCAATCTGTTGCAGGCTCCTGATATCGGTCTTAACAAGCTGCTGGGTGAGACGTGTGCAGTGATCACTCATTACAGCCTCCGTATTAACATCGGTGCAGTTGCCCATCTCTAAATATTTGAACATATCTGCTTTCAAAGGATTACTGACATTACCTCAGATAACCTGGATGTATGTGATGTGTGTCCTATATTACACAGTTAGAATACAACATTTTCCATTACTTGCAGCAATACAAATTACTTTATGCATTTTGGGCATTTGCATCCTTCTAATCTCTGTTATATTGAATTGTTAAAGAAAATTCATAGCCCCAAATGCAGTCATCCAAAATGTCAAATGACAAGACCAATAATTACAATCTGATTCCAGAACAATTCCAAGGATAATTTATTAGCCTTGACTGGAGCTCAGTTTTGTTCAATAACTCAAAACGAGAAGACAGGTGAGACCATTCATCACTTACCCAAATGTGTGTATGTGTGTGTGTATGCATGCCTATGCACTCATTTGGCCTCAGCACATTGGAACGAAGCCCAGCAGGGGAGCCTGAACCGATTGGAGTCTCAAAAAAGACCAAAGAGCACTTGTAACACAAAGAGTTTCATCTCAGCTCCTTAAGGAGAACCATCTGTTGTAAGGCAGCCTTTCTCTAGCTCTCTCTCCACAGCTCTACAGTCGATCGTGGGTCAAGAGCAGGAAAACAAATGTGCACTGTGCACATGTGTCTGTCTGTCTGCCATTCCTTCAGCCAGAGATTACATATCAGAATGTTCTTTTGGCAGTGCCGCAAAAGAGAGAGAGGGAGAAAAAAGGTCCCCTAGGTATGGAGGCCAGATCTGACTTCCTTAGAAAGGCATCATAAATTGTTTGCAGTGTGTTCATCGCTTGAAGACTGGGGCTCATCTCAAGTGGATGGAGACTGTAAGGAGGGGAGGTGTTGGAGAAAATACAGAGGAACTGGATGAGGTGAAGGAAAATGTGGAGAAATGAAGGATGTGATGGAGTTTAAGCATCTGTGTTTGGCTGTCGGGTTGAGGGAACGTCTTAACATGCTTGTTCCAGCCTACTTCCTGTTGTTTTGTGGCACTGTTGTTGAGGTCAGCAATCCCACCTGTCCACCATGACCACTGGGGCAAGACACACCAGACAGGAAGAGTCGAGGGAGGTCAGGCTGTGAACATAGCTGAATATGATCGAACAGGGAGTACAGACACGCATTTCTCTCCATCAGCTTATAAGCGTGTGCTATGGTCTTTCATCACCCCATGACCCCCTTCCTGTCGTCCTTTTCCCTTGCTGGCCTGCACAAAGTGAATCAACCTCTTGCTGTGCACCTAAGAGCCACAGGCTGCTAATGCCGCCACGTGTTTCCCTCTCACTCTGCACATACAGTATCTGCCTTTGATTTGAGGCTGGTCTGAGGGCTGATCGATCACAGTTTAAAGGCCCCTAATCAGGAACAGGAAGGAGGAATAAGTAAAATCATACATCATGGCTCTCTGGCTGGCTGCCTCCCGCTATTCACTCTTTCTCTCTCTCTTTCGCCTGTCACTCTCATGACTGTGTTTGATGTCTAGAAACAACCAGAAGCAGTAAGAGCAATTCTTTGCATAGAGGGAGAAAAGATGGAAGAAAGAGGAGGGGGCTAAAAAAAACAAAGCACTAAGGACCCACAAAGAAAAAAAAACTCAACACAAGCTAACAAGCAAGGAAGAATAGATGAAAGAAAAATGTACAAGTGCTTTTCATGCAAATGATGCAGATCTGTCTAAAAGGAATCTGTTACAAATCTGGCACCTTCCTCTGACCTACTGCAGTGACATCTTTAGGAGAAACAGTGTACTAGTTAAGGCATCTGAAAGCAGTAGTGATATATTTCCTCTTTAGCTTGATCAGTCAGTCGAATTCTGTCTGAGATACTGCATGTATCAAGCAAGCAAATGAAAGACCGAGTTGATCTACAACCCTCTTCATAATCACAATGTCAGTGGAAGAGGGATGGCACCAAATTGAACAAAATCTGTGAAGTGGACACTGAGCAGAACATAATCCAAGTGTCCTAAGATCTTGGGAACCAAAATAAAAATAAAAAGGAATAAATGAGGGAAAGAAAGAGTGGGAGGAAAAGAAAAATGAGGTGGAAGTGAGTATACGGAGCGTAAACCCAAAACCCTCCTGTCATTTGTGGCTTTGCTGAGCCTTTTATCTATACCTTCTTAAATGGAGTCATGTCGCGAGCACAGAGCAAGAGAGAGGGTTAATGAGCAGCATTGACTGCTATCAGCCTCAACAGTGCCCAGGCCCTTGGCCTTTATAAAAGAATCATTTCCTTTCACCCTAATTAAAAGGCAACGCTTTTACCTGGAGGGTGACCCCTCTGAACCTGCTTCTTCTCTCTCTTTAACAACCAACCCCCACCCTCCTTCATCACTTTCAATCTGTCCATCTGGTGATTTATTTTCCTTTCTATCCAGATCCCACGAGGATAGTGACCTGGAAATGGTGTCATTTACATTTCTCCATCAAAAATTAAAAGAAACAGTGGCTGCAAGAAACATGATTAAGAAGTATAGGGGACAGATCTTTTGGATAAGTCTAGTTCATCCTTTTCCTTGTCCTGCCTCCACCCAGTTCGATCACTCTCACCGGTTGCTGGATTAATTGACTCTGTGCTGTGGTATTGTAGACTCATTGCTTTGGAAGGCAATCCTATCAGATTACTTGAGGGAGTGGGGACGTGAGGCCTTCTATCCCTGAATTCCCCTTCACGGTGCCTCCATCTTTCTACTCTCCTTCCTTCAAAGCACGATGCAACAAAATAACCGCAGCAGGCATTATTAATGAACTAGAATGGGCGAGGAGGGAGGAGCTCATTTCTTATTTATGAGACGCTAACCAACTGGCAACCTCCCTGACAGTCCTATTAATGATCTTTAGTGGCCCTCAGGCCATTCTATCTCCCCCTCCCTTGTTTCTAGTACCTGTCTCCCTTCCTTGCTCACATCCTGCCAACCCACTTCCCTCTCTTTGCGAGCCCCCCGTTCTGGCCTTCGTCTCTTAACATGGCAGGATTGAAGTGGGGAGGGGAGTGGAGGGGTGGGGAAGGGAGGTGGTGCAGACCTGTAATTTGTGCTGGGGATTTAGACATTACAGGGGGAAAAAGGGCTCTCTTGGGACCAGGCAGTTGATCAGCCGTGGCCCCGGTGGAGCAAGCCAGACAAATAACAAATGACAGCTCTGTGATTAAATCAAACCTTCTACTTTAAGTGTTGAAGTATCTGCCTGTCACTAACAATCTAGGGCTTGTTAAAGCTCCCATCCCCTCCTCCCCCACTTAAGAGCCCTGCCTCCCTCCTACCACAGAGTCCCATCAAGCTCCCATCCCCTCCTCATTCTCAAAACTCCCCCTCTCTACCTTCCTTTACCCCCAAAACACATCAATCAAACTGTTCCCTCTGGACAGTCTTCGTTCTCCTTCCTCCTAACTCCTGGCTAGCCATTTACTCTCAGGAGAATGAATGAAGTGACACACACACTCTCTCCTGAGTGTAAAAAAATTCCACATGCTGATGGAAGAAGTGTTTTAGCATAACATTTAGAAATTCATGTAAAATGCATACGATGGCCATTGCAGCAGAATAAAATAATGAAATTATCACTATATATTTGAGTCAGACACAGTCAGACTTTATTGCACCACTGAGAGCCATAGCATGTGATCCAAACACTACTGTTATAGTTCAATAGCACTATCTTATATTAGCTCATAATGGCTTTTTTCTTGACAAACCAATGCGAATATTCATCAGTGTAAGTGCTCATTAGGGATGACCATTATGATGATACTCGATTCGAAATAATTTATATTATAATTATTAGGGTATACTTGAGTAATTTTTAATGATGCTGTGTAGATGAATAGCTCTACCTTCTGTTGCCTGAACAGTGTCAAAGACATTTCTATTTTTATTCTCTACTTTTAGTGAATGGTGTGTCTGATCGCATAATATTGAAAGTGGACAATGAATGACTGCTATAAATCTGTATACAAATATTTGGACAAAAAATCCTGAACAATTTCAAAGGTTATACATATTTTTTGGAAGATACTATACTACCAAAATTACTAACATTTTAGGTTTTTTAATTAACATTGGATTACAGTCTAATTGAATAAAACAAAGTTAGAAGACAATGCCAATTTCAAGCTAAACACATTTCTGTGACAACAAAGTCTGAGAGAACTCATGGAAAATCACTGGTGCTGTTTTGATGTTTGGGTCTTGGTTCCTTTGGTTATTTTGGATCCATGTCCTCCATGTTGTTTACTGCACAACCTGTTGGGGTGAGTCACAACAGTCTCTGATAACATTAAGCCACAGCATGATGCTCTACTCTCCTACCTATCTATGTAACCTTTTCACACAACATTAACATCATTACACCTTGCGGCCACAAAAGCTGCCAACACCAGAGAACGACACACTGGGAGTCAAACTGGGGCCATTTGGGGGGAGGGGTTGGGGCCACCACAACATTTATGATTTTCATCAGACCCAACTCTGCATTCACTGCTGGCCTGACTCTATCAGCAGATTTTATTGTCTGCTAGGATAATTGGAGATGGCATTAACCCCTGTGGTGAGGCCATATACCCTTAGCAGTGAAGCCAACAGTGCCTGGAATAGCAAACATTTACAACACGTGCTATAACTGGCTAGAATGAATGAGGAACAGGAAGAGTTTGCCCAAAGAAGTTACCTGACCTTATAAAATGTCTAGCTGCTCAGCTGCTCTGATGCCTGTTAGGCAGGCTGTTGATGTCTGAACAGTGACATGATTTAAGGCTAAATTAGTATTCATCACACCAGTCACAAGCCATTAATCTAATATCCCCAACATGAAATGATATGCAAATTGCTGCCCATTGTAATGCTGCACCATGCATCAGTGCTTGAAAATGGTCACTGCTGCATCTGCATCACAAGTTCTGCGCAATGAAAAAAATATAGGTTGCCTACTTTGCCTCCATATAAAAATGTGGCCGTATGCCTGTAAATTATTTTAATTTGATTTGAATTTGATGTTGAACAGACTGTACTTGTACTGTATATTGTAGTTGCCAGAAGCCATTGTCAACTAATGTCATTCACAAAGGCTTGGGCTGGATAATATTGTTTATACAGTGTCTATAAGTGGTATGCTAGTACAGGTGATATCCTGCAAAACACCGTAGACTTGAAAGATGTCCATGTAATGGTTTGTACTTTGCTCACTGATGGAGAATAGTGGCTGTGTTCAGCTTGAATTCAGTTGGTTACACTGGATTCCAGAGGTCATAAGTGGTCGGGAAGTCTCTCATGATGTTTTCTTTTTGAGAACTTGTTACTTTCAGAATCTACTGCATTCATGTTGACTGCAGCCACTGTTCAAACCTTCAGAGTGTTAACTATAACACTTGTAACACCCTCGCTGCCCGTATTTTCTAAAGTAATGCAGTTGGAAAGTTGGTGTTGTTTGGCTCCACTGAGCCCAATAAAATTTCCAATAAGGCTAAAGGGCTTTTATTAAATCAGAAAAATAGTTTTTCTTAAAATCCCTAAACTTCATTCAGCACATTTCTTGCTATATAATTCTTCTGCAGCACAGTGAGCATCAGATACAAGGCATATTACTTTTTTGCTTTAAAAGAAGTAACTAGTGGCCTATCTTAGAGTAGGACCATGCTGCATATATATCATATATGCAGAGAATAGTACATGTTAATGATTAACTGCCACTCAGTTTTCTGACACTGCTGCTAGGCAACAACAACATGGACGCCATACTGTCGGTGCACTTTGGCAAGCTAGCAGACTGGTAATGTAATGCAGGAAATGTAAAGGCATAATGACAGAGAGAAAATATGAGGCCACTGGGAATATCAACATAGTTGGAAGGTCATCGTGAAATGTTATATGAGGGTTGGCAGAGCAATTGCATTTATACTTGTGTTCAGTGTGGTTCAATTGGATCATCGCTAACCACCTCCCGAGGTGGTTTGGCTGCCTGGATCACAATCTGTGCAAAAAAATCATCAACAATGCATTTTAACGCCTTGAGTAAATGGAATAAATGTTTGCCAGGACAGCTCATGTCTAGTCAAAATCATTTTGTACATAATTCTAGCCATACTAACATTTAACACATTTCCCTATACAGAAAAAAATTGTGGATTAAGCTTTTTAAACTTTAATATTGGTTTTCTTTCACTAAACCTAGTAATTCTTGTATGTATTTTATTGACAGATGTATTGATTCGGTTCTACACAGAGCACTGATGTGCTGAAGATGAGTGTATTTGCCTGTGGGTTAACTCATAAAAAAATGCGTCTCCGGAGGTTATCAATAAAGTCAATACTTCCCTCAATAAAGATTAGGTTCAGACAGTGTAATACTGATGCTGTATTATTATTTAGACATATCCAGGTCTGAGCTCTTCATCAACACATGGACTTGTCCAGTTTTACCAATATGTCAATCTAGTAAAAACAAACAATGTACCTAGACAATGTCTTTCTGCACCACGCAGTAGTAAAAGGACACCAGAGGACAATTGTTTCTGGCGCTGTGCCCAGCTCTGAGGCTGAGGCCAGGGTCTGAGCTGTGTTGGGGTATATGCCTGGTGACAGATGCTCGGGAGACATGGGCCACGGCGAAGGTCCAGGGAGAGCAATTAGCACAAACTAAGCGTCAATGTCGTTAGCTGGTCTTTATTAGCCCCAGTGATCAGTTCAGAGGCCATTAGTCTCCTGTGATCAGACTTCCCTGGTTTGCTCGGCCCATTACTGGCATTTGTGAGCTGGTAGTGTGCTGCGTTTCAAGGTGGTAAGACATGATTATCTTTAAAATCAGAAATCGGCTCATTATAGATGCTCATTTCTGATATTATGGATGAGACGCACATTAGTGATTATATCAAAGAATCATACAACACCACATGACATTTGAGAACTGAGAACAAATCATGTTAGTGTTTGTATTTTCACCTGTATTTTCACGTGATGATGATATTTGATATTCTTGGCATATAGAAGATAAGAACAAGACATGTACAGGCATAATCACTAGATTTTTTTTTTTTTTGAAATGCTACATTTTCATCACAATCAACACATTCACTGTTACTATGCTGTATTTTGATGATACGTTTTGGGAATTCTTTTGACAATGCCTTTTCCTGAGGTTTAGTTTTGGTGAAGGCAGAGAGTCATAGTGATAAAGATTGTGGATTGAATTGTGAAAAATAAATAGTGCCACATGCTAACTGCTAATAAGGTACCGTATATAATCAGGAGTCATTGCCTTTATTGCTCATTTTCTGCTTCCTCTTTGTGTTATTTATTTCCGTCCTTGTCTACTCAAATGTGCCTAACCTGGTGGGAATTGTGGCACAGACTGTCTTGGTCTGTGCTCCATGTAGTATCACTGGCTGCTGGGGGGCTCTGCGACATTTTCTTGTGCACCTCTGTTCTCTGTCCTGTGTTGCATGCTGGGAAAAAGCCGCCTTGTGTGTTGTTCCCCTCCTTTGCCTGGGCCCTGAGAGACTTTCCTGCTAATGTTCCCCTCCTGTTTTACAGCAGTACTTCCTGGAACAGCCCCCCTACTAGTCATCAGATGCTACATTAAGGGAGCACTCTGAAGTCTTCCTCCACCACTAAGGGCCCCTGATAAATAACTTATGGGGGAGAGGATTCAAAACATCTCTCCTATTACTAGCCTCGATTCATTTTTTACAGTCCCTCGGGCCCGCCATCTGTCCTGCACTTCAAACGCATCTGAATGCTCTGAGATACTTTCACTACTCTATCCTATGGGATCCACGTGAAGGTAGAGAGGGAGGGGAGGCAGGGATGTGAGGGGGTTGTGTGGAAAGGAAAGAAAAGGAATATGACAGAGCCAGGAGCTTTGAGCAGCAGAATGTGCCGAAAGCATCTCTCCCATCACCTTCCTTTCTGACTATTCTCCACGGAGGGGAAGAAAGAAAAGCATTTCAAGGATAGGGAATGGAAGGAGGGGGCTGGGGGGGGATTTGTGGTTGAAGCGTCATGGTCCAGCTCAGAGCTGCCACTCTCTGTCAAATTATAACACGTCCAATAACTCAGTTTTTTCTCATTCGCAATTACAAATTAGTCCATTAGGCTGTCGGCTGCTTGTCCCTTCTCGTCTCTGTGCTGGATGGGCGTGTGTGTGTGTGTAGGCCCATAAGGGTGGGCAAAGGGAGGAGAGCAGATGGGAGGGGACCTTCCCTGGGAGGGAGATGGCAGTTTTCAAGTCACATAACGAGACAAACAAGCAAACCAACAGTTGTAATTTGATGTGATGTCGACAGTAATTGTCTTTGATGCTGCGGTAGGCGCGAGGGTAGAATGGGGGCACGGCGGGTTGGTCTTGAAGTGGTAGTGATGGAATATAAATTGGGGCTGCCGGCTTTCTGAAGGTAGGAGAAAAAAAAAAAATACAGGCACCCATTTTTCGCAAGGCCATCATGACAGCGTTTTAGTCAACCAGCCTATCAGATTAAATGGATTTTAAATTATCAGTGAGAGCAGTGAGAGCTAACAACATATCTCAGCTGAAAGGAGACCACTCTGGAGTGAACAGCATACGTGTGACATGTATGGATTTTGATGGAGTCAAGATGGCTTTCACTGATCCCTTTTATTGAGACTATGAATTTTCCCAGCTTTTGAATCAGACCCATTCACGTTTCAAGCAAATTCAATTTGAGCTCCAGATCAAAGATGTGCATGAGACCAATTTAGTGTAAGGTAATATTAACAGTGAGAGACTTATTCAAAAGGTGACAATCTGATTTAACCAACATCACTGTAAGTCACATGAAAAAGTAATTACTGTGTCCTTTCTCTTAATGAATCACACGACTTCTAATCAACATATGAGTCTCTGCAGCCTGAGGTTGGCATCTCTGAAAGGGATTTCATTACAGACGAAGCCCTTGTCTTGCTTAGATCCTCTCTCATGGGCCCAAAATGACCTCTCTTATTACAGTATATTCTAATGCAGATTACTATTCATGCAATTTGGGCTTTAACTTAGTAGTCGATTCACAGTAAGTCCAACTGCTTCTCCCTTCTGGCCACTATAGCAGCCAGTTACTAAATGTCAATGCCCAGATGAGTATTTCTGCCTTGAACAGTACCCTGTGGATCTAGGTGGAAAGCACAACCACAGTGTCTTGAATTAATAAGGCTGGTCTCATTTTATCACGAGGGGAGTAAAGCTAATGAAATCATGCAGGAATTAAGTTGTTTAAGGGCTAAACTCTGGTTCTGGGTGGATGATAATGAGCATGCTATGCGGGAACCCCCCTCCAACCTTCTCGGTCTATGTTGAGCTACTAACATTACTTTCATCCAGGCGGATTGAAAGTGAAAAAAAAAGGACACAAGCAAGTCTTTCAAAGGACAAATACGGTGTGGGGGGTTTGGGGGAGCAAGGGTGAACTTAACAAGCAGGGATCTTACAGATTTAAAGGTACAGCTAAAAATTTATGGAGGCATGTTTGGACAGGGGCCACGGTGAACAGCTTGGCCAGCTGAGCAACATCACAGCGGGAAGCCTAATAAGCTCTACGCAATTTTTCACCCCATATTTTATCAATAAAAAAGCAGTTTAAACAGCCTCCCCCGAACCGCAGCCGCTGCACTGCCTGCCATCTGGAGCCCTCTTTCATTTTATAATCCAACTGTCATTAAAATGCTTCTTGGCAGTTTACAGCTCATTCCCCCTGTGCAGATGTGGAAGCGATCTTCAGACGGGGCCCTCTGATCAAAGTGTTTGCTGCTGTCAGACAGAACACTTACCACCCTCAGGCTACCTTCCAGTCCTATCTGGACTTAATGCCTCCCATTATTTATTTATTTCCACACTTCTGTATTTATCAGGTGCACCACTCCCGGCAGTGCTCGGGTCAGCTCCAGAAGCTGGCAGCAGCTGCCTTGAGGTCATAGAGGCAGCCTTGTGACTTGGAGGTTGCAGGTTAGAAATGCCATTAAGGTGCTGTTAGGCAAAGCAAGTAACCCCACTAAATTAACTAGCAGAGTTCACGTTAGCTGACAGTAGATGGTTAAAAGGAAAACTACTCAATGAATCTCCCCTATTGGAGTGATATTATTTTTGGTGGCTGGATGCAACTGGGCTGAACATATTCTAAGATCCAGAAACAATAACAGATTACTTGCAACTAGCAGCAGATTTTTTCTTTCATTTCTGTTCAACAAACTCAAGGCTATAATATTAAAAATGAGTATGGAACAACCATTTAGCATGGAAAAATTAATGTCAGAAAATATAAAAAAAAAATACAACATATTTTATTGCTCGTTAATATTAAGAGATAAATAGGAGCTTTGTAACCTAATAACATGAGCGTTTCTGGCAGCAGACACAAAGGTGATGGCAGTGGGTCAAGCCATTGGCAGTGTCTCTGTATCATATCATGCTGCCACATTCACTGTGTGCACACGCATGACTTGCAGGCTGCCCAGCGACCCGCAGCCTCCTCACTGATGCGGCGCGGAGCGCATGGCGTTAATGCTCCGACCGGGTGTTGATTGAGCTCCCCTAAAGCCAGTGACGCATGTTGCCTTTGTTTGGCAGCCATCCTGGTGTAAGAACTGGGGCCATATTCCGCCTGTCAGTGCCATGTGTTCGCTCTCCTCAGAGCACAGTGGCTGATGCCACTCAACCACCCCCCCGCTCACTTCCCACCCCCTGGCATCTCTGTGGGCACCCCAGGCCTACCAGGTCTGCACTAATGAAGTCAAATTAATTTAATGGATGCCCATGCCGCCTGCGTCTGTAGTGCTTGGCAGGGGGACAGTTTTAATGCTGGTCTCTGTCTGCAGTTTCAACCCTCATACATATCCAAGAACTGCTATACCTTAAGCCTAAACTGACAAGCATATCAACTACACTTTCTGCATGACTCAGAGTTGATCTTCAGTGCCCATAAAAATAAAAGTGGCAGAGAGAGTTCCACAGTTAACTTTGGAGAGAGGCCAGGTGTGTCCACTAATTAAAGTGAAGGGAAAGTAACTGGCAAATGAACATGAGTGACAGCCATCGTTAATACCTGCTTTCCGCTGCCCCCTGAGCCTAAAAATCTTTTATGGAGCACCCTTTGATACAATAATTATTTTTTTTCCCCTGTAATCTTTGAGGCTCTGTACCTTCTCCCCTAGCTGGTGCAGATCAAAGCAGGCTGGTTTTGTGCATAAGGGACTGCGAAGGCTGGGGTTTCTGGCTTAATTGACGGCAGCTGGCCCCTGTGTGTGTGCTTGGGCCTGATCTCAGCAAGCTCTCCAGGGTTCTCAGCTTTCCACATCACATACACATTCGCCCACGGAAAGTTCCCTCCAGAGCCCAAGTGACGCGAGGGGCCGCAAGGCTTGAGGTCTGGCAGTCACCAGCCCATCCACAGGCATTCGAGTGTTTAGATTGACTTGGAGATGCTCAAGTGGTTAGCAAAAAAAAAAAAGAGAGAATATGTTTCCCTTGGTGGGTGGGAGAGAGGCTCAGTCTCAGAGCTCACTTCCTTTATTGTCCATCATCACTATTATGAGGACTGTAGATGATCCTTCACATAAAGATGCAAGGTTGTGCAACTTTTACATTTTTAGTAAATGAAGACACAATACAGAGCCTGAAGAAATAATGCCCTATGATTTTATGATTAATGTGTGTTGATTTTCGTTATGAAATTCATTTAAAAAAAATACAACTAGCTTACTGCTTTACTGAGTAGCGTCTTTGTCTGAGAAGGGCTCTCTAAACATTCTTGTTGCAGCCACAGTGGACCTAAGCTCCATTCACTGATGTATGCCTGGCCAAAGAGGAAGCAAAGCTTCTTCAGGGAAACATTATCCACAATGGCACTAATTCCTAATAACAACAGGGAATTCTATATTTATCCATGATTGCATATGCCATTTGTTGTGGAGGAAAAGCAAGTCTTCTTGCATTAGGAAGTCTTGCACAGACAAGCCAATTCTGGGACAGACATGAGTCTTGGTGCGCCAGCTCTAAACACACACAGAGTCTGTCTTGCATTTCCAGCCAGAAGAAATGTGTAAGTAATTACAGACCAACCATGTTTATTGAATAAAAACCCACTTAGGCATTATGTTTATGCACAATCAGAAACACTCAAATCTTACATCTTACACGTACACAAAAACATTTGTGTCTTTCTTTTTTTTCCTCTTTCCACAGAACATCTGCACCCAATATGGAGTCAATTTTACTTTTATTACTCATGTGGAAAAATGTATATAGTGCTTGGATTGTTATTCAAACACAGGCCACTTGAAAAACAATGAATGCTGTGCCATGCCGCTTTGGAGAACAGCGGACACACACTGAGCATGGGGTTAGTCGGTTTAGCTGCCTGTTTAACTTTGTGTCACACAACTGCTTGAGATGACTCCCTAGGCTGTGTTTTATGCATGAGCTGCTGTTAGACTACATCATTCAAAACATATTATACATAAAAATGACTTCAAGTTAATTACGTTAAGTAGTTTTGCAAACATTATAACAACTATCTTAAAATTACAGTTTCTTTTAAGTTCAAATTAGAAATATTGGCTAATCTAGTTTTTAAAAAAGCAGATATGTACTTTTATCTGAATAACAAAATGATGTTAACAGCAGTGACACATAATGTCTGAAAACAATGAGATGTGCCAGTGCAATTCTTTTCTACAGATACATACAGTAACAGTAACGCGGCACCACAGCTGGTGTAATACTTCACAGCTTGTCTGGTTTTATATGACATGCCACACTTTCTCTATCACTGTATCATTGAGCTGACGAGATCTCTAGCAGAAAATTGTGCAATCGAGCATTTCACCTGGCTGCTGCTGAAAACTCTCCTATTACCGAACCAGTGCTCTCAGGTGGGAAAAACAGTGTTTGAGGAAAACCACCTCTAAAAATGGATCTGGTCGAGGTGGAGGAAAAACACACCGAAACCCAGTGTTCATCGGGGTAACAATAACTCCCTCAATAACAATGATCACGAGTGGTTGAACATGGCTGAGTGGTGACAGGGTTTTCTCAAAGAGTGTTTCACAGACAGAAGGGTACGGTGCTGTGTGTTATGATTCTGGCCGAACAAAAGGATGACTATTTGTTCTATTAACAGTCACTGCCAACACCAACAGCTTCACTGAGAAGAGGCAGTAAGTGAAAAAAGATTACAGTCTTGATGCCATGTTATGTTTTCACACCCCCTCTGTTCTGAGTGGTTGGCGTGGATTTGTTTGCAACAACCCTTCTATTTTCATCTGCCTTGCCAACATCAGGGCTAACCTTTAAGAGAAAAGCTGAATAGGCTATTGGGTGCCACATCAATGACGCCACAGCCACGTTGACTGTCCCTGCGTTGCTGTGTGACATACATTGCTAGTGACAAGCCGTCTTTGCTGATGTCAGTTGGCTGTGTCTGCTGGCTGAGCCCTGCAGAAGCTCCAATTCTTTCTGTCATCACGCCTCTTCTTCCCAACATGCACTGGGGCTGAGTTTCACCGTTGAATATGCCCTTACACCCACTTCCCTCTGAGCTTGCATGCACACACACACACACACACACATTACATACTGCTATGACTAAGGGCGTCCTTCTTCACGTCAAAGACAAATCCAAATGTGCTCCCTGATCACCACATACTTGTGTGCCAAATGTACAACAGATGAATCGTTTCATCACCATGAGAAAAAAAAAACAGGAGGAAAAAAACATCAGCCTGTAGAGCACACAGGATTTGGAGCTGACCAGAAATGACAGCATATTGCAAACAGCTCAATATAAATTAAAGAGATAAATGTTTCCACATTCGTTGTAATAGCTTGATGTGAGGAACATCATGAGACCACCTAATGTTTATTTTTGGCTCATCTAGAAGGCTACGTGTCATCAGTTTTTTTTTTCAGCTGATTACGACATAACTTTAATCTCAACCTTAACCCTTAAACTTACATCCAAGCTTCACCAGAACTAGGTGGCAATGGTTATTCTGTCATGCTGTGTGATGTTTCTTCTTATCTTTCTCCAATTTTCTGTTTTGTTTTTCTTTCAGGCTTAGCCAGAACGACAGAACTGTAGTGAACAGAAGAAGTCGCTGGGTAAGAGAAAATAGATGGAGAGGAGGGAGGGAGCAAGAAAGACAAAAGCAAGAGGAGAAAAATGACATCTCCATATTAAGGCCTGTGTTGCCGGTGTCAGTTCTAATTTCACAGTGCCTGTGGGGAGCTGAATGCAACCAGTCAGCTCTGGTCTCATCTCGTTCCTCCTCCATTTTGAATCAGGGCCGGCGAATCCCAAGCTGGGGGGAAAGGAATATTACTGGCAAATTGGTTTTAGATTAAAGGAGGTGGCGAGGCATTCTGCTTTCTCAGCTCTTTCCCAGGTGCACTTAATCTAATTTCATTAAAGAGATGAGGACGGATGATCACTTGTGTCGAAACATTAAGCCGGTCCATTTTTCCCGTCCATAAAAAACGTTAAGGTTGTCAGCGGCCTGGTGGGTGGCCTGTTTGTTATTGAATATGATGACTCTCAGAGACTAATCTGGATCTTGCAAAGCAGCAGGGGTTGGGGAGGGGGACGTAGGAGGGGCGACATACCTACATGAATATATATGACTATTGCTTTTTTCCTTTTCCAAGATGGTGAGAGAGGAGGAGAGGTAAAAACTGATAACACTAGTAAAGACAGATAGAGTAGGAAGTAAATAATAAAAGACTACAAGAGGATAAGATTTAAAGAAGAAACAAAGTGGTGAAGGTGGTGATGATGTTAACGGATACATTTAAACCCCCTACTTGTTTTTTGTTGCAGATTCACTGCTAGATTCACAGGGCGTACCCCCCAATACATCAGCTGGGAGGATACCACTAGCTGACGAGCCATTACTGATAAGCCAGTAGAGACGCTCTGAGGCGGTGATATGGCATTCATTCTGCACACAGCAGGAAGATAAGGGGGTAGAGGAGGAATTAATGTGTCAATCAGAGTCTGTGCGCTGCCCTGGCAGATGAGTACACCGGAGCCATAAAAGAGCTCATAGACAGGATGTGGTAATGGTCCTTGGAGACTCCCCCGGAGACAGATACACTTTCTGTTGAGTGACTGCTTGGCAAATAGGACCAAATAGAATTAGCCGACCTGGGTGTCCTCCGCTGTGGCTATGGTGATGTGGCAGTGGCGGCGGTAACGCACCTGACACAAGGCCGCTGTGTTAAGAGGCCACAGAGGACATAAGCTGCTCATGCACAACTTTGGCACATAGACAGACAGTGACTGTATTATTTGCACAGGAGAAAGAATACAGCGGAAATTGGAGGAGCCAGCGAGGATCGCAAAGTGGGGTCTAATGGAGATAGGATGACACTTCAGGAGAGTGCATGAACAAACTGAGAAGGGATAAATCCCACTCTATGTCTTTCTGTGGCTCTCCAATGAAAGAAAATGACAGTGTTGGCTTGGAGTACCTCAGATATGTCAAAGGTTGACAGGACTGGCTGGTTGATGAGATGACAGGTGGAGCAGGGACGTGTGGAAACTCATTTTCAACATCATAATTATGATAGTTGAGTAGATGCATTGAATAATATCTTGTGCAATGATTCTGTACAAATTCTTTCATTCAAATTGTTTCAATTGGCTTAATAAATTCTTTACAATCAAATAAAGCGAGTTCAAACAGTTACTAACTAACAAGAACCAATGATCTGCCACAGCCAGCTCACACAGTTAAATCATTAAACAGACTCTAACAGGCATCCATGAGACAAGTAAAAAGATTTGATAAGATTTGACCCGTACGTTAAATAACACATTTAATTCATTCTCAAATATATCAAGTACTGTCCTTGTGATGCCGTGTTATCAAGATGTCACAATTATATAGGCACATGCTTTCATATTTGTGGAGCACTTAATAGTTAACATGTGTTCTGGGCCTTCTATGTACATTTTAATCAACTGACAGTCACACAGGAACATTAAGTGGCTAGAAGTATTTGAATCAAGACAGTTCCACAGCATGGCCTCCAGCAGACTCTAATATACATAGTCCTTGTACTAGCAAGCGACTCACCCAACATGTGGTTAGTTACTTCAAGCACATTTAATTCAGCACAGCTATGTGCAAACATGCACCAGTGTTGCTTAAGCAACAGTAAAGACAAAGGAAACATTATCCCACATAAGGAATTCTTAATTAGTGTATGTGGGATTTCCCTCAGGGTGCAGACATAAATGAAGCATTGCAAGGTCAGGCTGTATTTCTTTTAAAAACACAAACACACACACACACACACACACACATTCAGAGCACTTCTCTTTGTCAAACATCATGTAATCTTGGACATCAGACGACAGGCCTTCCAAAAAAAAAAAAAAATGGCGGTGATGAGAACACAATACCCAGTTTCTGATTACTTGTTTCCTCAAAACTGAACCAATCTACATAAAGATCCGCTGTCACGGCAGTCTCACAAATGGAGGTGACCTGGCAATCTCCAAAGAATTCAAATCTGACATGTTCTGGAAACACATCAGTGCATGCTATCTCAAGCATTGCTTTGATACAAGTGAACTCAACGAGGTACACCAATCTAAACTGACTTTGCTGTAGCAGCAACTCGTCAGTTTTATTCAAATACAGTGTAACTGATTGCACCCTGGGGGCACACCTGGAAGCAATATTCTAATTAAGTTAATCTGTGAAATCCTGACAATGTGGGTGTTCAGGTGGTTGGTAATCTGATGTGAAAGGACTCTTTGTTTTCATTGGAAAGATACGGGAGGAGCTGGCACCTGTTTCAGCAAAACGTTGCAGAAAATTATCGCTGTCGAGTTATCCTGAGTGCGGGCAATTACAAATGACAGTGTTTGTCTTCCTCCTCATGGAACCCAATTTTTACACCATCCTTTTTTCTACTCATGGTGACGGCCTGTCAGAGTATTTTTCCCCAGTGTTCTTCTTTCCTCAGCGATTTGATATGGATGGAATCACAACTCTCATCACCTTGATTATTATAATTTGTGTTTTTGAGGAACGGAAAAGGTCAGCACTGCTTTAGCCTTCATCCAGATGTTCTTTCCTTTTTGCACTCTTGGCTAATACATGTGCGTCAACAGTGTATGTTCAAAGATTTCACAACGGCAAAAGTTGTTTTGGAATTATGATGTTGTTCCGTTCCATTTCCTGTTGGCCACAAATAAAAGACTTTCTTTGTTCACTATCTCTGCTCTTGGGAGTAAAACCTTGTCATCATTATAACAATGGAAAATATTAACACTTACCTTTGGGTCTCTTTACTTGATAAGATAATAAGCTGTCACATAGGGCGTTCACATTATATACGACTTTGTCAATGGGTTGTTATGTTCAGTGTGACGCAGATTCTTATTGCTGAGTCTAATGTGTTCTGAAAGGCATATCATGCATTTGTTGCTTTCAGAATATTTCACAATACAGTTCTACCAGGAGTTAGGTTCTTGTGTTTCAGTGTCATTGTCTTGTTAGATGCAGCTTGTTGATTCCAGAACAGCAGCGATTCAAGAGGGATAGCTGCGGATATATGCCTCTTCTATATTAACAGAACAAAAACAAGTCCTGTTGCTAACGTGTCAGAGATTTGTTACCTGCCTTTAAACACCAAACTCCACATTAAAAAAAGGTTTCAAGCATCAAAGTGTTAGAAGTGAGAATGGAAACTAAGAACTGAAATCAAAGTTGGACGAGACATGAAAAAGCAAGTAAAGGATCTAGGAGTGAAAATCAGTAGGTTTACTTTTTGAAGCTAAGGCAACAGAATATATGACTACAGACTTGTTTTAACTTCCTTATTTGTTATTTTGTTTTTTGTTTTTTTATTTTCAGTAATTACATTTTTGTTATGAAAAGCAACATGTAATAAAAGTGACATTAGTAATTTGACCTTGGTATTTTTCATAGACTGCATTTACAAATTGCGTTTCACAGGCTAAAATACCACTTCATGTCATATTAATGAGTGTGTGAGAGTGACTCAAGTGTGTGAGGAGAGAAAGGGCTTCACAGACATCTGGCTCTTGACAGTGGACTGTGTAATAATTGGTACAAAATTCAACAAACAGCTGAAAGCTTGGCAGCAGTGTTTAATAGTCCACCATGTCTTGAACTGTATCCCAGCCCACCGAAACAGCCTAATATAACTGCTGCCAAATGCCAGATATGGAGCGGTTTGAGTGAACAGACAGAGGCTGACACTTTATCAACGACACAACAACACCACCGAATTTCTACAAAATCACCAAAGCATTGCTTGTTTTGTTTCCGCTGTGTTTCTCTGAGTAAAGCTGTTTAGTATTGTATCAGACTTTTAGATATTAAATGTCAAAATTTGTGACACTCTGTTACAAGTCTCAAGTAACTGACTGAGCAGGAAGGAAAACAAAGCTCCAAAAAGGAACTTCCCTCTTACTTTACTTCCCTCTCCACCCCCCACAGTGATACCAGGGAGCCGTATGGAGACTGACAGGCCTGCTACGTCTCTCTGTCGTGTCAACTAGCTGGCGCCCTCAGTTCCTTCTCGCTTCAATGAAGAGATAAAAGTCTATTGACTTGCCAGGCTACAGTTAATGCAAATTGGGACTGCTATCAATGTATTATTTATAGGGAGAGCTGCAGACATTTCCATGGAACTGGGAGCTAAGCTTACAGGAGATTAGGCATGCTATCTCATTCATTTACCAGGGAGTAATTGCTAAACTGTGGAGGAATTAGGATGCGTGAGGCATCCCAGAGGTGTTTCATCTTGTAACCAGGTGGCTGCCATCAGCCAACCACCTCCAAGTCTGTGATAAACAAACACAGTGAAACAAGTGATACATCTGTCAAATAGTTAAGACTTGATGACATCACTACTACAACATCAAACACCTGCAAGTTGCTTTGTGCAACACTATAGTTTTAATTTTCCATGTCCATTAACAAGTTCTGATGAAAAATTACATTGGATTCATGTCACATTTAGCCACTGCAAGTAAAACCAAGAAAAGCTTTCAAAGAAATGCTCATAAACCTCCAAGACCATTACTTCATCCAGGCAAAAATGGAAACTGCACAAGTGAGCAGCTGTTATTTCTGGCTGCCATCTTTAATTAGAATATGGTTGTTAAACCGGCTTGTTAAACACCTTCCAGCTCACTTTGTTTTCAAAATTGTAGCTGCATTTTTGAGAACAACGGGAACGTGTCTCTGCGGCTGAAGCACAATCAGCACCGTACAGTTTTCAAATGTTAAATTAAAATGATTATATAATATACACAAACAGATGGAAGTGATATGCGTCATGCGATAAGATTAAAAACACACATTAAAGCGTACTCTATGTTGCCTTCATCTAGGCTAGAGTGCATTTTTAAGATATATTCAGACATCAAGTCTCCAAAAATAATAGTTGCCATATTGCCTTATCTTTTTATACTGCAAAATGGAAAACTAACACTGAAAAACATCATCTTCTTCTTCTTCCTTGTCATTTTCTTTCTCCGCAAATGATCAACAGCGATGGGACCGGCAGAGGGTGTTTTACCCCTTGTTTTTTTTTTTTTCTGCTAACAGCACGCTACGACTGTCTCCCTCCTTTAGTCAAGAGCTCAAATTTGTTATTCACAACTCTCAGCCACTTCATACACTGGGTGAATAAACACAGGAAAAGCAGTCTTACCTTGTCGTCAATGTCACTCTCGCTGTCACACTGTAACAGAAAAGAGACAGACACAGGAAATATAAGGAATTATTCATTTGGCTCCCCTACCCAACCCCCCCCAACCACCACCACCCCCAAGTAGCTCATAATCAGTGCAGATGTTATTTTTGTGTGCAACCTCTCATTCACTGACAGCTTTCAGAGCAAACGGTGCAGGATGAAGAGGGAAAGGAGACTGTGGTAGACTAAAAGAGTTTTTCAAGTTTCAAAGGCAGAGCAGCCGCACAGAATGGCATTCTGGTCTTTCTGTCACACATTCAATGCTGTAAATTTGCAAAAACATGAAAAAAGGAATAATACTATACACTGGGTCCTATTATAAAGAGACTGTTCAATGATTTTGTATTCAGCTGCAGCTTGTCATTTAGCCTTTTAAGTGTGCTTTAAAATTGGACGATAGTATCTCAAGGACACAGAGCACTTAGGCTCTTTGAATACTCAAACACAGTGGCTATTAAGTGTGGTATTTCAAATCTGCCTTCTGACAAACCTGTCTTTAATTTGTATGTCAGACATCAACGGGGATAAAGGAACTAAATAACAAGAGAGGTTGTGTGCTTGTCTCACACAGTCAAAGGCTAAATCACCTTCAAGAAGTGAAATGGTTTTTCTTTAACACTTCAAATTTCACAAGTCATTTCACCATTAAAATACACACCGATCTGGCTCAACTATCTTGGGAAGAGGTGCAACTTTAAAAAAAAAAAAAAAAAAAAGAAAAAAGAGAAAACAAAAAGTCAGACCTTGTAACTGACAAACAGATGATGAGTACTGCAGATACAGAGGGCCACATTCCTAACATGTTCATAGACAGAAATATCTTTGTGGCAAATAATAAAAAAAATATTAGACTGGGAATTATATTCATTTTTAGTATAGAAGAATGTGTGAAGTTAAAGTAAAGTCAATAACCCTGGCCTGCTGTGCCTGATTAAGTTTTTTTTTTAACTTTATTTTTTATTTGACAATTCTCTTCTCACAATAAAATACTCTGACCTTTATATTTATTGCAAACATCACCACATACATTAACTTAACCCCTCCCCTCCCCTGCAACAGTAGTTAGGAAAGTTGTGGAAACAGGAGTGGTGGAGCTGCAGGCCGGTCCCACTGGACCTCCCAGCAGGATGCATGAGGAGCAGAGCAATTCAAGCGAAGAGCCACATAGAGAGGGAGAGGGCCCCCAGTGAAAAACTGCCTTCAATCTGTCAATTAAGTCCCTGTGGCAACATATTTAAGTGGACCCTCTTTATTTTGTTTGACTCCCTTTCAGAGCCGGGCACAATGAGGAGGGAGCTGGGTCAATGGAGGCACAGCAGCCCTTTGTTGCAAGTGCGGTGGGTCCAAATGTATAATTAAGTAACGAGAGTAATCAGTGCAAGGGCTCAGTGGCCAAGATCTCTCAGGAGAGGAAAGTGGAGAGGGGTGGGGTGGGGGGTTCATCCTACTCTGCATTGACAAGGAATACAGCAGGAGTCCTTGATGGCAAAAACTTTACGTGAAAAGCGCGGTGACTCAACCCCTCAGGAGGGTTTATTGTTGCGTTTGTGTCAGAACAATGACTCCTAGAAATGTCTGAGCCCCCTCCGTTCAGACTGAAGCATTCTTACACAAGACAAAAGAACAAGGACATACACCTGTCGGAAGACAAACGCAGTGAAATGATATGTTCAATATGAGGCTCTTCACCAGCTGAGGAGATTGTTGTTTATGATTCAGGAGTCTGTCAGCATGCATCAATAAAAGTGGTGTGAAGGCAAAGGAAGGGTCTGTCATAACTGTAGACTGTAGAAAATATTCCTGAGAGAACGTGAAAATGCCCTCAAAATTGTATGTGTGGTTGAATGTGCGGTTATAGAAGAAAATATTAGAAATGCCACAAATATATGCTAATGTGTTTCTCTTGTTTCACATTTATTAAAAAACTTAAATACTTGCTAAAAAAAATAAAGGAACGGGGCTCATTACAGGTTGTGACCAAAAATGATAAAATGAAAAAATACATCTCTGCAGTATTGAGTGTATTTAAGTGCATATTCACATGTACTTGGAATGAAAATTAGAAATATTGGCCACATTTCTGCACAACGTGTCTCTTTTTTTTCCCAGGGGAATGTTTGCAAACCCTAATTTCTGGGCTTTCGCTTGTCAAAAGACCTTCATTACAGAGTGCAGGGTATTAAGAAGAGAAAGTGGCTTAGGCTTCTTGTCAATCAATTCTCTATTCAGACTGCGGATTCTGGACAAATTAATTGTCAGCCATTTCTATACTGCTTGTTAGGACCACATCACAACCTGTAATCACCCCCCATTTGTTCCCTTACTACTCTAACATTTTATCTGAAAGGAATCACATTCGCAGTAATGTTACTTTCCATCTGGACAAATCTACTATTACAAAAAAAGGAAAATTGATCCAATCTCCAACTTCACCCTATCCCCAGGAAACCAGGGTAAATGTATTCTTAGCA
This sequence comes from Polydactylus sextarius, assembly GCA_016801845.1. Lineage (NCBI taxonomy): Eukaryota > Metazoa > Chordata > Actinopteri > Polynemidae > Polydactylus > Polydactylus sextarius. The sequence goes on from CM028915.1 coordinate 3,605,433, forward strand.
TGCAGCTGAACGGATGACTTCCACCTCACAGCGGTTGTGAGTTCCTCTCTATTACTGGGGACGAGTTTAAACCCCAGGTGATGGAGATGAACAACTGGCTCGGCCCATTCCCCGGGTGCATGCTTGGCCTTGTTGTTTTAGCAGTAGCCACGACACAGGAGATGAGGCCTCACAAGGCTGGAGCTGGCGAGGAGGAAAAATAATATCAAAAGAGCACAGCGTGGTGCTTATCCTTTTACAAGAAGCACGCACTGCAGCAGAGCATAAAGAGGAATACTAGCTACGGCTCAGACAGAGACGGAGAGAGACACTACACAGCGGGGGAGACAGAGGTAGGCGGAAAGGGGGAACAAAACAACAGTAAGAACAGACGGGGGGATGCTATAGAGATGAGTTGATGGACGAATGGAAGCAGTGTTAGGTTTGGGTTTTGTCAGTAGTGTATGCGATATCCCTGTTGGGACATTACAATTGAGTCAAAGAAAGAACAAGATTGGCTCATGTTTGTGAGCACATGGGTGTTCGAAGAAGACCACGTCATCTAGCACCCTATACTTCTTCAAATATCTACACTGGGGGAGAAGCCTTTCAGCAAGTCTATACAAGAAAACCTGGTGAAAATGCAAAACCACAACCCCAAACAGAAACCTCCCTAAACAGCACGTCTGGTGGTCAGAGGGGACATTGTTAAAATCGGAGAGATATGCTGCTCACTAAGCTGCCTGACAGCAGCTAAGCCCCTTGTGGTTTCTGTCTCTCATAGATGTTCACAAACCAGAAAAAAAGAGAAAAAAAACTGCCTTGCTCTTCAGAGGCAGGGAGCAAGCAGCAACATCTGCACCTGGCAACCGCCAGCTACGGAGGGTAACAGGGGACCAGCTTCAGCGAATGGCTCCACACACAACCCTCCCTCCCAGCTCCCCACCTTCCATCCAACCCTCCTCCCCTCAGCCAGCACATCAGACGGATGTGTTTGACATTTACACAGCTTTCAACACTTCAGAGACAGGAGATTTATTCCGCCAGCGGCCCTGGCTGGAGCCAGGCCTCGACCTGGGGTGGCCCCCATGACGACCCTGTAGCTCAGCCCTGAAATGAGGCAGGTCTGAGCAGAGAGGACTAAGAGGGAAAAAACAGCGAGAGGGAGGGATGGATATCTCGATTCTCCTGGACATTTTCTTTGGCAGATTCCGATAGACGTGCAAGGGGAAGACAATAAGCGTTGCGCATCCCGGAGCACATTAAAACGACTGGCCAAATTAATCACACAGTTCCGCTTGTCACACTCGGAGGACAGTCTGCTATAAATTCTGCCTCAGAGATAGAGAGAGGAACAGAAGAGGAACTTGCCCGGCTACGCAAATGCTGGCATGGCGTCAACGACTGTCTTTCTGAATACTGATCGCAACCCTGTACTTGCTGCAAGAGAAAACCAGAGCTGCTGGTATAGAAGTGTCACTGTCACTGGCATCAAAATAAAATGAAAAAAAAACAAACACACAAAAAACAAAACTAGTAACGAGTAATTTAAAATTATGACAAGAATTATGATGTAAAGACGGATGTAACAGAGGTGTCTCTCTCTCTCTCTCTCTCTCTCTCTATATATATATATATATATATATATATATGCTCACACATATACATATATATATATATATACACACACACACACACACACACACACACACACATATATATATATATATATATACATATATACACATACACATATACATATACATACATAAATACTAAATTAAATATTTAAATAAATTAAATACCATAAGATAATTCAGCATGAAAATGCAAAAAAACATTGACACACCAGCTGCTTCATGTCATGCCTTGTCCAAGTGAGTCAGGTCACCAACCAATAATGCTAAAACTTCATACTGAGGAGGAAGAAGTGGCTTCAGTTTTAGAGGACAACTCTCCAGGGACATAAAGTGAGATACACCTGATTGTAAGGGAGAAAGCACAGACAAACCCAGATCTCCTGGAGTGAGAGCACACAGAGGGGTAATGGTCCATTTAGATAGTCGAGGACCAAAGCAGTGTCAGATTACTAGTGGAACAACACCAATTTCCTCCCGCAATTTCCCTCCTGCAGAGGCTGGGATGAGGTGCGGGGACGTAGGCACCGCGGCCACTCTGATGGGGCGTGGAAGCAGAGCCTCAGGCTCACTGGGGGACCTCCTGTCGTGTAGGCAGGATAGCTGATGGTCTCTTTGGCCTCATGGTAAGGGGTGAAACCTAACTTCAACTTACCTTTCACAATTTATCACCAGGATGTTATGTTACATGCATTTTCACATTCTCTAAAAATGAAGCTTATGAAACCCATGAATCACTACAAAGTTGAGGAGGTGGTTTGTGTCAAAACAGTCGTGCACACAGATAAATACAATGTGCACATAAAGAAAAGCTTTGTGGAATGGAGTGGTAGTGATGTATTACAAATACGCTACATTTTACATGGTTCACATACAAGCACTACATATAACTTTCAACCATAGAGAGGGGAAAAAAGTGATTGCTCTTGACCCCACTAGCTGTATCTGAAAGCACCACCTAGCAAAGTGATTTGATCACAGGATCAAATCTATACAGCCATTTGACCCTTAACCTCCCCAGCAGGCAGCATGGGAAGTCAGCTGATTACCCTGGGTCAGCCTAGGAGCTCCAGATTAGGAAAGTATTGATCTCAGTGAAGATGTAGGCTCCAGAGGGAATGAGATTGAGAGAAAAAACTCTGCCGGGTAGAAATGATATCGACCAGTAGAAGAGGCCTAGACAGGCTCGCACGTAAAATCATATTTGAGCTTGGGACCTAGGAGGCCGTGTAAACAGAGAGACGGCTTCAGCAAAAGCTCCTTTCATAGAGGCCCATTGAAAAAGGACAGAGGGAGAATGAGAGAGAAAGACGATTGAAGCAGACAACCTCAGAGAAATGCTCTTTGCATTAGCCAGATACAGAGGTCTCTGGTTCAGAGCTGACACACTTAAGGGAAGAGTCAGCGGGGGCCATGTAAATCAAGCCAGGGTGAGGAAAGATATAGTCCTGACCTGGGGCCAAACTAAGCAGACTTTAACATTACCCAGAGTCCATGTAAACAGCACTGAGACCTGGCAGTGCTCTGTTTCACTTCCATGCAAAGTATGTGGTGAGGTCGAGGAAGAAGAAGGGGAGGAGGTCCACGGACAGATTGATGGTGATAGTGGTGGGGGTAAACTTGAAGAGCTGTCCCCCTCCTTTAGTAAATCAAAGGACCGCCTTGTCCTTTCCAACAAGAAATCCCTCAACCTTTGCTTTCAGCACTCACTGGGGGAGTGACAGAGCCGACTGGGCTGCTGGTGTGATGCTTGGAGTAGTTTGGCGAGGGAAAAACAGACAGTAATGGCAGATGTATGAGGAGAGAGGGAGCATTTATTCTGCCCAGAGAGAAAGAAGAAAACTGACAGAAACCTGAAGGGACAGGGAATACACAACTGCGTTAGGAATATAGTCATGGAAGAAAAATGGGGACATAGGTAAGAGAGAATGAAAAAAAAAAATCCACTGATTTATGTTTTTTTTCTTGCACCTCGTCTTTCATAAAGCTTCCTTCGGCTTCGTCTTGTCTCTGCTGACCATGTGACTGCAGCTAGCTCACTATCACGCCTTCAGAGGTGAACGCACACACATACACGCATATACAACAATCTGCACCTCCCGGTGTTTTGACATGGCCCCGGGCCCGGTGTGGCTGAGCTGCAGAGGCAGACACTGGGCATTGGAAATTTAAGTCGCGGCGTAGAAGAAATTAGGCGAGGAGACAAGGAAATGGGATGTTGACTTGAAGTGGCCCCGGGGGCAGCTGAGAGTCTCCCTGTGCAGCTCCGCTGGCTGCCTGACAGTTTGATGGAGCGAGTGGAGGCTTCCCCGCGGCCCGAGCCGCCGTCTCTAACACTGATGTAGCTCAGTGAGGAACAGATTGAGCCTCCAGGCATCGCTCTGTACTGCTACTCCCCTCCTCACTCGCTCTTTCTCACTCTCTGTACTGCTACTACTAGCTATGTCTCACTCTCGCTAATCCTGTCAAGCACACAGACATGAACACATAGCGCATGTGCATGCATATACATACTATGCACACACACACACACACAGAGAGAGAGAGAGAGAGAGAATCACATAACTGTATGTATGCATAAAGGCACTCGGATACACAGAAATAACAGCAACACCCACAGAGAGCATGGCTCCCTCCTTCCTTCTCTTCAGTACGACAGTAATGTGATGAGCACTACAGATGCTGTTTACTGAGCTCTGGCCGACGCAAAGGGGGAAGAAGGAGGATAGGGAGGGTGGGATGGAAGAAGAGGCAGAAGGAGGTAGAGTCAGGGGGCTGGCAGGCCACAGCCATAATGAAAAGAATCTGGCGGCAGCCCACTGTGTGCTGGTCATGAGAAGCATGTGCTGCCGGGGGGCTCTACTGCTAATTTCAGGGGGCAGCCAAGCGTTTCACGCTAGACTTGTCATCGGGCCAGAGGGGGCATTCATACTGGGTGACAGCAATTGCGAGAGGGCGGGTAGGGGGTTTGGGGAGGAGTGGGGGGGTGAAGTGAGAGGGAGAAAGCTTCAGTTCCCTTCCCCCTCCGTGTACCTCCTGTCCCCCCCTCTGCAATGATCAAACGTTATTGTAGGCAGGGAACAGAATTACAAATGAGTGTCCTGTGGCAACGGCTGGAACTGGATTCAGCTGCTTTCCCTCCACACTGCTCTCTCTTCAGGTGGCCATAAGGGCCACACCTCATCCTCCAACCCCTGCTGTCCAAACAGGATTTAATACTTGCATTTTGCTAGTTAACATGACAATGATAATCTGTTACAAAAGCAGGGTGTCTAGAAGCCAGCACATCGAGACAGAGATATCGCTTTTGCATTTGCCTGTGCATCACAATAACAATAAAATCTCATAATCATCCTAAGTAAAAATTTTAGAAATCTGAAGGATGACAATTTCTAAACACCTTATACACACACACACACATATATCAGCATATCATTTAAAGCTAGCTTCACCATGTCCTTGGTTTCTAGTATCTTCCCCCTCCTTCTCTATAGACCTGGCAGTCTGTTAAAGGTGAAATGACTCACAGGCACATCTTTAATCAGTGCCATCAATCGGCCTGAGGATTTGGTGCGCACTCGTGGTTTATCTCTCACCTCAGTGAGATAAAATGAGCACAAAGTCACTGGAAATCATTAAAAGGTTGAGTCGAGAGAAGAAAAAAACAGAGGGGAAAAACACCCTGTCAGCCTGACCCCTAGATCGTGGATCCAATGAAATGGGAGAGAGTGAGGGAGGCAGAGAGATATGGGGTGGGGGTGGGGGGTGGGGTGGGCTACAGAGGAGCTGATGCTAACAGCTGGCTGCCTCCTAAAAAAAAATGAAGCAACTGGCTCTAGTCTGGCAGGCAGGAGAGGGAAGCGAGGGATGAGCAGGGATGAAAGGAGGAGTGTGAGATATGAAGTCAGTGATGAAAGGTAGGTGGTTGATGGAAGATGAGTGAATGTGGGATGGAATGGGGGGGATAAACCAGCTTGCAGGGAGAAACTTCTGTTCAATGCCTCTGAAACAAGCCATCACACAGGAGAGAGAGGAAGAGATGGGAAACACAGACAGAGAGCGATGTGGAGTGAAAGAGGAGAGAGGAAGGGAGGAGGCAAGCCACAATGCACATCTTCAGGCTGTGAATAATTTAGAGGAGCACTGGGGAGACGAGACGAAGATGAACACAAAACACTGGCAGCGTTTGACCTAGAGCTGCAGCTACATCAGTGCACATCACAGAGCAGAGAGCTCGCTCTCGCTCTCCCTCTTCCTCCCTCCCTCCTTCTCTCTTTTGCTCTTCATCTGCCTCCCTCTGTGTCAGGGAGGAAACAGCTGTACGCTATTCTTGTTTCGCCTCACATTCTATGAAACTCAACAGAATGGCTGACAACTCCGTTTCAGAAGGATCTCTCTTTCTCTCTGCCTGCTCTGGGCATATCAGACGAGTCGAGGAGGAGCCTTGCGCAAAATGGATGCGTGTAAATCCTGGAGATACGGGGCAGCAAAGGCAGATACATGTCTGTGGATCCCTTGATACAAATAGGACTAATGATAACATCACAGAATATGAGAAGGAGCAGCTACAGAAATTTACAGGATGGAGGCATCAACTTCAAAGGCATCAAACTTGATTTCAGCCACCTTGCTGCCATGACTGACGTTTCCTTAGATCTGCATTTATCAGCGTCAGCCTTAATGCTCCACTAGTGCTGAAACAATTAGCTTTAATTATAAATTAATCTTAATCACACAAAAATGCCTTATACTCACTTGCAGCCTCTTAAATGTGCGGCAACAATAATCAACAGATTCTTCAGTAATGAAAATAATTATTGGTTGCATGTACTTAGCCGATTAATACATTTGAGCTTACAACAACGAATTGTTATGCAAACACTGTGCCCATTGTACTGCAAGACCTCATTCACTCTTTCCAACATATCGACGCTTTCCTAAAAAAATCGCCTAACTCATTTTTTCAAGTTTTCAAAAAACTTAACCAAACATTTAACATATGACATTTATTGATAATTTTACTTAAAAAGGAAATAACAAAGGATGGCTATTGGCATAGTGATAACACTGTGTAAATTATGTAACGTAAGAGAAATGACTTTGAACATGCCTTAAGCAGTACTTAAGCAGTACTTAATCAATACTTAAGCAGTATTTGTGTCAACAATAAAAAAACTGACAAACTAACTAAACATAATCTCCCTCCAGCTCTTTTTTGTTTCTCTCCTTTGTACCAACTGTGTAAAAATGCAGATAAAACTTTATTAAATGGTTCCTTTTATAGTGTATCTAAATAAAACAACATGTAATATTATGTAAATACACTGTATATACCTAACCCTAAACCTAATCTTAACCCTTACACTAACCCTATGGTATAGTTTAAATAGATAAGTTACACTTTGTTACACTGTATTTTATGATGTTGATACACTGTAACAAAATCTCATCACTTACTAATTTGGGATGAGTCCAGAATCACAGAAATTAGTTCACTGAAGGTAGCCACCATCTTGGAAGACTATCAAAATTGCCTAAGTCACATTTTATTTGGATTTATGCATAATAAATCAGATTAAGTCACTCTTGACATAGGCCATTATCTTAAAGGGGTAGAATCAAATGATTTGATCAACTGAGGGTGTAGGCGGTTTTACCACTGGTGGCCAGCATCATGAGGAGGTGATTTAGGCAAAAAAAAGTCAATTTTGCCAACAAATGACTTTTTGTGATTATTTTAGGAAGGTGACAATATTTTTAAATGAATCCATAATTAATGTCATATCTACTACCCATAAAGTGACGTTTCCAGCCAATAATTTCTTGAAGGATGCCCATATCCACAAAGTCGATGTCATAAGACATAATGAAGTGCACGTAAGGGACAGTGCTGTGAGCAGCCAAGCGGTGGAAACTGTGGACAACAGCAGTAAATAACAGACACCATGTGATTAGGCACAGAAGAGGTTAAACAGACCTTGTTCACGCCGCCTTTGTCAAGGTGCCATGAATCACCTGACCCGCTGAAGTGTGTGTGTGTATGAGATGAAAGGACCACTGGGCATCTGTGGTGGGAGTGACAGCTGGGCGGACAGAGGGCGGTCTGATCAACCCAGAGGGGAGGGGCCATTTATTACCGTAATTAAGGAACCGTGGGAGTGGAGGGGCCGAGAATGTAACTGCATACTGATATGGACAAAGAGAAAATCTGTATTTGGTGGAAGTGATAGTATGATGAGAGCGGATAAACAGCAAATAAACAAGGATTAAAGATGGCAACCGCACAAAACACGAGTTAACTTGGTTTTCTCTCTATTTTTTTCACCCCCCTCCCTCCCTCTAACACCCTCGCACTCCATCTCTCGCTGTCTCCTGCTTGGTCTGCGTGGCTGATATTAATGGGACGTCCCTTGTTTGTAAATGTGCCAAGTTGTGTGCACCACTGCGGGCTGTCTATTATAGCAGGCCTCTGGGGCAGCTTTTCCATATGGCGTCACATATGGCACTCAGCAGCATCAATTAATGTTGTTATAATACTGATTTTTATGAGGGTTTCACTCCTTTCCTCTCTTCTCTGTGCCTGCACCCCCACCCCCCACCTCACTGTCACTGATTCTTTGATTCTTCAAACTGTCTCTCTTCCAGTTCCTCAAACCCTCGACAACCTGGCTTCTGAACAGAACAGGAGTTAAAAAGTTTTCCATGCCAAATTCTAAGAGCTCCTCCTGGCTCTGTTGAACCCCACTCAAAGACCTTGAAAATGATTTTTTCCTGCTATACTGCAGAAGAAGAGTAACACGATTGCCAATGTGTCAAAATCTGAAGCTATGAGACTTCGATCAATAGAATATGAAGGAACATGAGCGAGACAAAGACAGCTATTACAGACAGCTATTACTGAAAACTGTGTTAGATAGTATCACATATCTGCAACCAAACACCATGTTAACTGCATCTATTGTAGTTTTGGTCACATTAGGCCACCATCAGGGCCCATTAGTGTGTTCAATTAGGCCTGTATTTATGCACAAAAGAATAGGCAGATGGATGTAAGAACAGTATCTGAGGGCCCTTTTTGTTCCCTCGTGCCTTTGGTGGTGGATCTGACAGGAAGGGAACAAGAGCGTAGCAAAAAGCCCCGCTTAAAAAGCTCCAAGCCACACAGGCTTGTCAGCGTTGCCACAATTAGAGAGTAGATCACTGGCGCTTCCCAGCGAGAAACATCTCACCACCACTCCTCAATGGAACTCTTTCGTTTGAGGAACACACTCAAAGTGGGGTTTTAAAACGTTTCGGATGGCTAATCACTCTCAGGATGAAAGGCCCCGGCGTGTTCGTTTGTCTCAGCGTGGGGAGCTTCCCTTGCCGTTTCTCTGTCTCTGATTCTGATTGTTTTTGTTCGTTTCTTTTTCAGCAGGCAGGCGAGGCAGGCGAGCTGGCAGGCAGCGCTGTTTGAAGGTGCAGTCAGACCTGAGAGCAGGCCTGATGCTTTGTAGTGATATTTCCAGCAGCACAATCTCATTACTTTTTGACGTGGGAGATGCGTGCAGGGGCGGATTGTCATTTCACACTGTCAAAAGTTCCATGAGGGAACGGAGACGCGAATTGAACTTCAATGACCTGCATGCCTCTGGCTCATCAAGACTGAATATATTAAACCAAATAACACAGATAAAAATCAAGTGAACAAGATCCTTGAAGATGCTTGTAAACTTAATGTCCAGTCCCCAGGGGTGTTGAAAGAATTTCTCTCCTTATCTATGACCTCTCATTGGATCTGTTAGACAGCCTGCTAAACCTGTCGCTGTATGTCCACTGAACCTAATTAACCCACATACAGTGCTGCATATATGCACCAGCAGCGTATGTACATATGTGCCTGGACAAACAAGTCTTTGTGTCCTGAGGGCAGCATCCCACACCTCTCAAAGATGGTGAGAGCTCCTGGATGTTTTCACATGGGACAATCATTGGCAGCTCATTCCTAAAAAAAAACTGGGGGGTAACCCTCGAAGTTGATTTCACACAGAGTTCTTTCAATGCAGAGAAAAACTTTGCTCTGTGTTAGAAGCTGCCAGGCACTGATTGAAGCGCCTGGTTACCATGCGAACCCTGGCTTGTTGCTGGGGTGACTGTCCCAAAGTGCTTCCTGGGTAATTTTCGAGGTCACTGGTTTGTGCACGCCTATGTGGTGCAGATGCGCCCACCCTCATTCAGCGCCCAGCAGGAGCTCTTTCATTAGGCCAAGTGAATGGCCTCATTCATCCCCTTCACCACAATTGGTCACGCTGCGTCTCTGCAGAGGGCCCAGGACAAACTTTTCTCTCTTTCCACCCCCTGATCTTCCATGCACCACCCACCTTAGTCATGCTTCACTTTTGTTCAGGAGCATGAGGTGGCTACAGCTTTGGGGCTCATCTTTGGCGGCAGACTTCCCTCAGACAGACTAATAGATGGAAATGTTACAGACTACTGACATTTTTTTCTTTGAAAAAAAAAAGGCTTTGCACAAATCATTCAGTGGTCAATAAAGATGAATGTCTTAAAGAGACATAAAATGTTTTCATATTTAGGAAAATGTGATGTTATGATAAGAGTCTGGCAACATCAATATAAGGCATGCCTATAAAGAGAATATTCATTCATATTCAGAAATGTTTTGAAGGTGCAATATCTGTATGATGTATGGCTGCATTTATCCCATTTTCCATACTCCTGTTTCTATCTCAGTGTTGCAGAGAAGGCCCAGAGGACCTGTTCCAGCAGAACTCAGAGCCATTTCATCCCTAAGTTGCTTCTCCCTCCACTGAGTTACTCTTGTAACTGCAGTGCTTAGCAATGCTACTGGGTCCTCTACTCGCTGCCTCTTTTTGCCCTACAAGTGAGTTTCAGGTTTGGCCTAGTGAGAAGTGACTAATTGTCTTGAGTTGTTAGTGTGTCTGGAATGAGATCCACTTCAACTGGTGACAGGGTGCACAATAATTTTGTTTCTCCCTTCCTCTTCGCCTCTCTCTCTTTCTCCTTTTTGCAGCAGATTTACCCCCTCTGCTTCTCAACCTACTGAGCTGTAAAATTGAGTGGACGGCAGGCAGGATACAGAATGAAACCTGGCATCGTGGACGCACTAACCTTGAGGAGGGCCACTGCTGCTGGCTGCACCTAAAGAGATGGAGACAGAACGTCAACCATATTGGAATGAGGAAGGTTAAAATGAGGAGGGAGGACAGACCAAAGGTAAAGGTGGAGACCCTTTGTGGGGGAAAAAAACAAGGACATTATGGGGTTTAAATTAGCATGAGGATGGACAAACACTACAAATAGATGAGGGATGTCAACCACAGAGAGACAAAAAGGAGAAAGCATTAGGTATCATTTTAACTGACCTTGTCTCCAATTAAATTCCTTGTTCTTTCCCACCTCCATCCTTATTTTATAATAGACTACGTAATGTCTAGCCCATTTAATCTCTGAGCTGCTGCAATGCACAGTTAAAGTAACTGCCACCTTTTTGCAAGATTAGACTAAAAACTTAAAATGTCTGACAAAATGAACATATTCAGTGAAAAACAATGTGAGATAAACACAACCTGGAGCCTTTTCATGTTCTAGCAGTTCTAACAAAACTATTCTTCGTAATAAAATCAACTTGTATAGCTACTCTTGGAATGAATCTGAGCAATCAATTACAATGAATCATAAATATACTAGCTGCAGTTTAGATGTGAACAAATGGAGTCTCTGTCCCTTACAGATGATATTAGTGCTCTGAGCTGCTCTCTCTCCACGAGAGATTAAGCAGGTTTGTACTCTCCCAGGTGGGCAGCGCTCCCCCCTCCAGGGTGCTGCACTATCATTTGCAGGAAAATTACTTCAGTAATGAAGAATCCAGGCCCATAAATCCTCATGGCTTCACCTTCCTTCGCCGCCCAAGTCTCGCTGAACAGCTAGTAAAAATTCCCTTTAAAAAATTCATAGTGCAATTTTGCTCAAATCCCTCCCAGCAAGCACAATTATGGAACTTTCATCTCAATTGATTTATGTCCTGGGCTAAAAGGGGGGAGGAGAGGGGGTGTGAAAAAGGAGAAAAAACAAGTGGTAAATCATTGTTTTTAAAAGGGAAGGCATAAGGCCTTTTGTCACTTTCCCTGCATGTGTTTTGCAGTGCAGGCGATAGAGAGGTGCATGGATAAAGGAAGGAGGAGGTGCAGGAGGAGAGAAGGGAATGTCTGAGGGGTTTGAAAGCAGAAGTGAAATAGCAAAAAGGAGGAGGAGGGGAGGGAGAGAGATGGGGGCAAAAGGAGCGGTATTCCACTTGATTAATAACACTAATCAAATTATACAGTGTTCCACTGTGCCCTGAAATCTGGGGCCATAATGTCCTCTAATGGCGAGGTTCATGGAGCTAAACTTCAGAGGGAAAACACAGCGCTGACTGCTGCATGCCTTAATGAAGGCAGTAAAACATCCATTTCCAGAAGCCATGAAATGAAAGGCAAGATTGTAGATGTGCACCCAGTGGCTCTCCCACTGCAAAAAAAATAAAAAAATGGAAGGCTGTTAACACAAAAGACAGTGTCGGAAAAAGAGGGAAAGACACAGACGCAGAAATGTGAGGCTTTAAGAAGAGAAATGAGGAGAGAATAATACAAGTGAAGAGATTTAAAGGGCAAGAACACAGAGAGTATGAGGATATAAAAAGAAAAGGGATGATGAAGTGAGGATAGGAAGACAGATTGGTAGATGCTCTCAGTGCTTTTTTTTCCAGAGAAGTTCTCTTCTGGCATGAAGACAATCTCTGTCTGCTGATTATGGATGAGCCAGGCTGCTTTACTTTGTCTGTTATACTTAGTGCTGCTGACAGCAGCCACAATTCATCACTATTTAGTTGCTGATGCACCTAACCTCAGCATCCTCCCCCTCATCTATCTCAATACCACTCCATTAGAGTATTCCCTCTGTCCATCCAGGCATGCATTCTGTTGATCCATCTATCCATCTGTATTCCCATCCATCCATGTGTATGTTCATCCATCCATGTGTATGTTCATCCATCCATCCATCCATCCATCCATCCATCCATCCATCCATCCATCCATCCATCCATCCATCCATCCATCCATCCATCCATCTATCCATCTATATCCTTTCATCCATATGTTCATCCATCCATCCATCCATCCGTTTATCCATATATCCATCTATAAACCCATCGAATCTTGTGTAGTGCCCTGAAAGATTTGACAGACTCTGACCTTAGCTGTCAGCTGGACATTGTGGGTAAGAGGTCAGTTTATGTCTGGGCATTATGCTAAATGACAGTCTGTCTCCTATTGACAGTGCTACATTATGCACCTGACATCAAAATCTGAGTGTAAAAAAATGTGCTGCATTGTAACAAATCTAGACTCCAGACACTTAAATTTATACAAAGGCATTATGGTTTGCATTTAATCTACTAAATTTTACATGCTACAAACAATCAAATCAGCCTTTGAATCTTGAGTAAAGCAAATGTTGTTCATAGTCCTTAGGGCAAAATTTCATCTGGAGAGCTGGGGAAAAAAAACAACAAAGCTGAGAAAACACAGATTGCTATTGTTATCATTATCATAATTACAGTTGTGCTTATCATGCAAGCAGCCTCAATCAGAATGAAATACAGTTTCATTTGATGAAGCTTCCTGTTTTGACTGGCTTGAGTTTGGGAACCACACACTTGGCTGGCGTGCCAAAAACTCAATCAGGCGCAATTACATAGCCATCAGATAGAAATGTAATTGATTTGAAAGCTGACATGAGATATAACTACATTACAGTGGAGGCACAGTGGGGAGGCTCCTTGGGGACAGGGCCTACGGGGAGCTCATTACCGCCAAGCTTTGAATTATTGAGTGCTAAGGCAGTGACATTGAGGAACAGAGGCGGGCGATTGGCTGTAACAACTCAGCAAGTGTTTATCTCAACTTACAGCAACCTAAGACATGCAAAAGAGAGATCTGCCTGTGCATGAATATTGCACAAGGAGAAGTTGTAATGGTTCATAACTGAATGGTCTCTGGCCAAGGTGGAGTCCATGGGTGCACGTTGTGCCTGCTATTTCCCCTCTAGTATTTGTAGAATGCGACTACAGGAAAATACAATATCATGCTCTTCCTGTGGGTCGTTTCCATAGCAATAACACCACCTAATCCTTGGGTCACATATTTAGTGCTTTGGTTAGCATTTAGTTTGAGCAAGCATCACGTGTCACTCAGCACAATGAGAGCTGTGTATGGCAGCATGGTGCTTTCCAGAATTTATTTTCACTTAAGTCAACTCTGCTTAGTTGGTATTTGTGTTGTCTAGTTTGGTTTGCTGCTGAAATTGTGGGCTAGTTTCATAGCTAGCAGCTAAAGAGGCATAGCACCGCAGATGTGTTAATTTGCCTGTGTCATTTCTGAAGCAATTTACAAGTACTTCTATCATCTTTTTTTTTTTTTTTTTTTTAAATCATTTTTTTACACTTCCTAGCTTTACAGACTCAAAGAGCTTAAATTAAGTGGCAGCCTCCCTTGAGTCACTGTGGGATGTAGGGTGTGGGGGGTGGTAAGGAAGCACATCTGCCTGACCCTGACCACCAGCCTACAGGCCTTCCCTTAAGTGCTGAGGGGTGACTATTGAGAGGATAAAGATATAAGTCACTGCAGAGGAGCCTCAGTATCCCCTAGGAACCTGGTGACTGCCTGCCTCTGGGAGAGCTGTGCCCCCTAGGCTTCTGCCACTGATCTCCATCTGTCATTCTTCTATCACTCTTCTCTCTCGCCTCACTCAGGCCTCCTGTGAGCTTTCTCACAAAAATGAGAACTCAATTAATTCAGGTGAAATGAGGACAAGAGAGGAGGAGGTCTGGGGAGCCCAGAGAGACAGAGAGCGAGTGAGGGAGGAAAGCCGCTAACAGAGCGGCTTGTCAGTCTGTGGCCTGGAAACAGCAAACAGAGCATGGGGTGACTGTGCATGTGCATTAAGTCTTTAGCCAAGTTAATCCTGTCTGCAGTTTAAACATGGCTGATGAACGAACGCTCCTCATTACAGGAGGGGATGCTGGGTAAATAGACAGGGCAGAGAGAGGCAGACAAAGAGAAAAGAGCAAAGCCTGGAGGAGATGGAGATGCTGCAGACATGATTAAAAACATGCTGACACTCAGTCCCCTGCATGTTGTTTATTACATGGATGCTGGTAGGATATCATATACTGGCCGGTTATTAAAGTTCACTGATGACTTAAACAGACATTTTTACTTATATGACATTAAAGCATTAGTGCTTTGTGTCTATAATTGTAATGAGGACTTTGAAGGAATTTAATAAAAAGCACTAAGTGTGGTTTTTGATTTCTGATAAGCTTTGTTGTTCTTATTCTACAGTATGCCTACTGAATTAGTGTGTGAGCAAGGTGCGTGCGTTCAAATACTTGGGAAATAATTGAAAACAGGACAATTGAAACAGACCACAAAGTTGAATCCATAATAATAAAAAATTCTTCAAATATGGATGTTGCTGCAAAGTAGCTACAAGTTACTGCTACTTTTAAAACAGCAACTCGTAAGATCTATAAATCTATACAATAAACGTGGAATATGGTCATAGCTGTCCCTCCTGTTCTGTTGTTATGAGGTTCACATATTACTTCATTATTTAAGTTCTTTAGACCATTAGGTGAAATTTTGTCATAGTTAGCAAATAATCAGTTACCTTGACTGTTCACCTTTGAGCATCAAATTCTAATCAGTTTATCTTCAAGCTGAGTTTGTGCTAAATTTGAAGAGATTCCTTCCAGGTGTTCCTGAGACATCTATTTACAAGAATGGAAAGGATGGATGGATGTCTAGTTGGACAACGTGAAAACATATGTCTCCACCCACAGTTGCTTCCAGCAATAGATCCCCTCACAGTAACCTACATAGCACTATTATTAGAAATACCTTAGCCCGGGTTTAACCTAAGGGAACGCCCAAACTGCAGTATGAAAAGACTGCGTGTATGTCTATAGTTTATGAATGTGACCTATGACCTGTGACCTTAAGAACAAAGGGCCTCACAGTAAAGATGCAAAGTGTGGTCAGATAGACAACGGTCATCAATCTTGCATGAGCCCGGTCACCCTGCGTAATGCTATATTAAGGTGCTACAAGCCACCACACAGCTCAGCTAATTTTCTCATAGCCTTGCAGAAAACTGGCAGAAAACCAGCTGTTAGCAGGGGCTGTCACCAGGTTTGAGGTCACTAGTGCACACACACAGGCACACGCACACATACACATACACATACACACACAGAAAAATGTGTGATATGTGGTGGCACACTGCAGTATTTTTTTTAGCCATTACATATGCTAAGTAGGCTAAAAACAAATTGACACTGCAGCCATTTTTTCCATCCAGATTGTTGCTCAAGGTACACAACTGTTTCCTGTGTGTCACTGACAACTTAAAAAACAAACAACAACAACAAAAAAAGAAAAAATAAACAAATAAAAACAAATGACCCATTTTTACCATTGCACTACTTGTAAGCTGTGAGATGTTATCTCTACTGCAATGGTGTTATAAAAGTAACCACTTCCCTCTGACAGAGTGTAAATCTCACAGCATTCTGGGATATTTTTATGTTCAATTTTGACTGCAGTGCATATATTACAATGTTTTACCAGTCCCAGCTCTAGGACAAGGCTAGTAAAACAGGCAAGTCAGACAGTTCCAAATTTTCATATGATAAATACCTTGCATGTAAGGAGCCAGGGGGGACTGTGGCAAATGTGTTTCCAAGAAAATCAGTCTGCCACTAGTACTTAGAGTGATTGAATAGCCTGTAAACAGAAGCAGCAGACTTTCTTGACGCTCACTGGGAGATACTAATATAGTTGTGCTTCCAGAAGCTGAAAAGAAGGAAGGAGGTGGGGTGCTGAAGTTCATGAACTGAACAGTGGGTGCAGGAGCTTTTAAAATTACCCTGTCTCCGGACTTGGCCTGGTCTCTGAACTGAAACTGCAGAGTAAAAGCACAAGACTGTTGAGCGAAGCACGTCAAGTCAGTCATAAGACACCCTTGGTCAATGGCTGATAGTGTTCCTCGCATTAGCCCAAATTAAAATTAGATCTATCTTTAACAATCTAATAAAAAAAAGCCATATGATGACACTTTCCCTCATTTATGCTTTCCATCTTCTCCTCTGCAAACCCCGCAGGACAATAAATTCTCCTTTGTTCATGGTGCTTGGAAAAAAGATCTTTTTGCTAGTGTGCCAGCATCTATCCTATCTATAAAATTCATCACAGTCAGAGATAATTTTTTCCAGATCTATGTCCAATCAAGAAAGTGTGGAAACTACAGATAGTCTTGTTGATGTTACAGGTTGAATTAGAGGGAATATGAGCATGAAAATGAATTAAGCACACAATTTAGTCCTCTGGTAGAGGGCATGTTTTTGTGTCTTCACCACACATCAGCTGACATCGATAGTGTATTAAGCCTAAGGATATTACACTAATAAACAACCTAAAAAGAAGCAGTTTGAGGCCTGTTTGTAATGAACAGAGGTATGAAGCTTTTCACCACCAGGCAAACAACTAAACATGTTTGTTGTTTGGTTAAAGTTTATTCAGTGTCTTCCACAGTCCTGACAGAAACAAGACTCCCAGCAAAACAAATGTGTACGATGTATATTTCAAAACTTCTTTCACTTTTTTGATGTCAGCTTTGTGGTGAATAATTGATATTTTTTGAGACTGTGTCAATTTCCACTGAATCTAACAGGAAGGAGGGAGTAGAAGCAGTGAGAGTTCAAACTCTGCAGCTACAGCAGTTTCGTTGAAGGCGAGCCGTTGTAAAAATGTTAGAAAAGCCACAACCTATGCGACTATTGTGCAAACATGTAAAACCACAAAGAGTGCTGTGAGTTGCTAAACAGCAGGTTATCTATAAATGGGGTTAAGCCACAGCCAAAAACAAACTGAAACTTTGTCCTGTGAAATGTAAACCTCTGTGTTTATTTCACAGGACAAAGTTTCAGTTCTCTATAATGTAAATTATTTTCTGTGACTAATAGTCACTGGGGCTCAACTAATCTGAAACATCTACAGGAGATTTAGAAGACCCACTGCAAACTCATCCAAAAAGGGACTTGACTTGCACTTTACAAAGAAGCATGTATGTTGCTTTGGATGAATACAATGACATAGCACCCTGCTGTTAAGTAAAATTGATTTTTTTTTTGCCAAAAAGGAAACAATCTGAGAAACAATGGACATGTACAAGTGGTGTCTGACAATAAAGCTCTTAGTCCATTCTTAGATACACGCCTTAATCCCCAGACACCTGCACCACATCTCCTCTGACCTGAACATGAAACCAGGACAAGAAACACTATGCAACCATTTGGTTTTGTTTGTCCTCCAGGGGCCGTCTTGGCTCTTGGAAACCTTACTCTGGCATTTGCTCTAATCCCCAGAGAATGAAACTCAGGGCCAGCAGCATACAGATAAACCATCAAGTGATTGCATATCTGTGGCAGGCCACCGCTGAACTCTCTGAATGTAGCCTCCGTGACACTGCTAATTTGACGTCCCTTCTCCAGTTGTGCACTTGGCCTCAAGGGTAGCCCATGTATCACCTTACATCTCGTCGGTTACCTTCAAATAACAAGAGCGGCGTCAACCTAAACTGATTCAATTGAGCAGAATTGCACACAGTTCATTGGCTATTGGCTGGCGCTGGTGGGGTAGATGACAGCAGTGTGCGGAGCTGAGGAGTATCAGTTGACCCAGACTAATTATTCATAAGGCCTTGTTGTGATGGCTGCTGCTCCACTAAGGTCAGGCAGGTGCAGCTAAGGGGAAAACAAAAACATTTCCTTCTAAAACGGAGCTGACACGGCTGCGTATCTACAGGAAACTATGAAAGAAAATCTGATGCCTCAAAAAAAAAAAAAAAAAAAAACATTACTAAAAGCGGTAAGCTTCCTCTTTGTTGTCATTGGATCACAGTGTGACAGATATACATTCCCAAATGGAGGTTGCATTTGAGGCAATGGAGGATATGATTTGAGAGGGGTGCTCATGCATGGCTGAAAAGAGAATGGTGCAGCTCTTTAAATAATAGTACACACTGTGTCCTTACAACCACAGGCAGGCATTGCCTTGAAATTTGTAATTACAGTAATTGTGATTTCAACAAATGGGCCTCCAATATGCTCTTCAACGGCAAAAATACAGGTTGCGTTACCCATGAGGAGTCTACCGAAAGCATCTGGCGACAAAGCTTTAATTTAAAAAGTTCTTGGATAAAAGACATTTAAAACATCCTGATGTCTGGAAAAATATTCTGAAAAATACTATTTAGATGAGTCTTTGACTGAGGCATAAAGTCCTCCTGACTCCTGAAGGAAAAACAAAGACTGCTCTTCACCTTTAAATCCAGATAAACTCACCTCTATTTACAATCAAAATGAACCACTGAAATGTGTGCCCACAAGTACAAAAACAAAAGGCCCACTTATGAAAAAGCACAATAGTGTGGCAATTAGTGGCTAGAAAGGACTAATGCTGGATCGGTTACAGTTGTTGAATGTTAATTACAGCGTTTTACGGTGCTGAGGAGATAACGAGTTAGCGCCTGGTGACAGCAGCGACACGTCCTTTAACGAGAGCCGTGGAAATTTATGAAACTTGAGATCAGGGACAATGAGGCGTTACTGGCTTGTCAGACGCTCTCCTGCTCACCCTCCCTTTGTCCTAATGAAGGCAGACACTTGTTTCTTTCTCTTCTCTGCTCCTTCCGCCACTGTTAGCCTGGAATGATTATTGTTCATCGAGGAAAGGTAAAAATCAGCAGATTGGGATTCAGCCCATGTCCAATCTAAGTACTTTATTATTTCCCTTCACCACTGCTGTTGTCTAATCAGCTTCTGCCACAGTTTTTGTGTAGGAAAAAATAATCAGCAAACACGTGGACACATAAAGGCCAAAGATAAACATGGGGTCATATTACAGATAATTCCCTGTCTAGGGCAGGAAACATCGCCAGTAGCCAGACAAATGTGAGTGACCATTCATTCCCTTCTGTCTAAATAGTGAGGGATCAAGAGCTTGGGGAAATCCGAGGGGTTAATATGGTCATGTTGTGGAGCCTGGTTTGGAATTTAGGTTAATGGAATCATTGATGGGGCTCAGCACTCATGCCAGCAACGCTTAAGAGGATCCATACTTCATGATTTAGACAAATCCTGGGACATTCTTCAAAGTTTCCCCCATTGACCCTGACAAGACTCAGAAACACACAGAAGTCTGAGGATTTTTCCGGGTTTGAACAGCCACTGCTAGCCAGAATCCCAGAGGCTGTATCAACAGCCTAAATGGTTTTTATAGAATATTACATCAGTTACACTGGGGCAAACATGGGCCCCAATGGATATATTAGGCATAATAAACAGAAACAGCCTGTTTTCCTTTTTCGCTGGCAAATTACTCTGAAATGCGAGCAGGAATTGTATAGCAAACTATGGGATTCTTGGAACTGTAGCTCATGTCTAGACTTGGACTTGGCAAAAGAAAATTGCATCACTCTGAGTTCACTAGACTTAGACAAGTGATTTCCATCAATATCAAGTGATTTACATCAGGATCAAAGTACCTTCACTCTCCTCTAATGTAGCCATTATACAAACAGGGCTGCAGTGTGAATGCCAGTGAGAATGTAAATTTACTGATTTAACTCCTAATATACTCAGTGAAGTTGCTGATCTGCTACCAATAGTTGTGGTGGGAAAAACAGTAATTTATGCAGCTGCAAGAGTGACTAGCCTACCGGAGAAAACGGGAGAAGATCTTTTAAAACCACAGAAGACGAGGCGCCTCGGATGGTGTTCAGATGTCAATAAAAACAGGTGTTAACCAGCTTAGCTAAGATGTTAAGAGCTCGGATAATCCTAGCCTGGATCCAAGAGGGATCCGGCTCTGGAATACTAATGCTCAGGATGCTCTGTTAAATCACACAGAGTTGATTAGGGGGGTGGGTTTTGAGTGCTACTGCTGCTACGGGCTGTCAAAGCTCAATCTACATCTGCTGGCAATTACAGAGGATTGAAGAAAAAAGGGATGTTCACGTATAGAAAGTGTTTGGATGTGAGAGGGGTCATCAACGTCCGGAAGCAGTTTTCTGTCTCTGAAAGCTGACGATAAATCATGACGTACGTTAGATGTGACATTTCTGCTGTACTATCAGATACATTGAAAGACAGATACACACTCAATGAACACCAAACTTATAGTGGACAGGGCCTCCCTTTGCTCTGAAAACAAGCTCATTTCTTTGAGACATGGATTCCAAAAGATATTGGAAACATTCCTTTGAGATTTTGCTCCTTGTTGACATTAGTCAGATTCCAATCTCCCCTTCTGCCACATCCTATATGTGTTCTATTAGACTCAGATCTGTTTACTGAGGGATCTACTGAAACCAGTTTGAAACTACTTTTATGTTGTGAAATAGTGTGTTATCAAACTGGAAGTTGCCATTAGATGATTGTAAATTGAGGCCATAAATGGATGAACACTCAGATAGACAGTGGCCTTCAGACCATGATCGATTAATGTTAGGGGGCTCAAACTGAATCAAGAAAGCATTCCTCATACCATTGACAGTAGCCTGGACTGCTGACACAAGACGGAGCACATGCATGGATATTGTAATTTAGCAGAAATCCATATTCATCAGATCACGTGGGTTATCAAATCTTCAGGTGTTCAATTTTGGTGAAGCCTCAGATTTCTGTTGCTTGGTCACAGATAGTAGAAGCTGACATGGTCCTCTGCTGTTGTAGCTCATCTGCCTCAAGGTTTGATGTGTTGTTCATTCAGAGATCCTTTTCTGCTTACACAGTAGTAGAGAGAGTGGTTATCTGAGCTACTGTAGCCATTCTCCTCTGACCTCTCTCATCAATAAGCCATTTCTGTCCACAGAACTACGGCTCACTGGATGTTATTTGTCTTTTGCTCCACTCTGAGTAAACTCTACAGACTGTTGTGTGTGAAAATCCCAGGACATCAGCAGTTTCACAAATACTCAAACCAGCCTGGCTGGCACCAACAACTATGCCACGGTCAAAGTCACTGAGATCACATTTTTCTCCACTCTGAGGTTTGATGTGATCATTAGCAGAAGCTCCTGACTGGTGTCTGTATGATTTTATCCAATACACTATTGCCACATGATCAATTAAAAGGTGGATTGCATTACTAAGCAGGTGTGCACATGTTCTAGGTGAGGGTGGTTGAGAAGTGAGGAATTATCACATCTGAAGTGACTATTTGTTTAAGAAGCATTGCAAAAAGTATTCATCATGCAGCCTCATATTTCAACAATACAATTCAGTTCTGTCTCAACATGTCTCACCTCAAGTCTTGCTTACCATGTCTCTTCAGATTTATCACTGTATCTGTAATGCCTTAAGCATCAGACAAGAAATGTAGTTTATATAAACCCACTTCAGGCTTATAGTGAAATCAACGCCACCTATAGACAAGAAAAGTCACAGTAGTGACAGTGGCCGTGCTACTGAATGTCATCACCAGCCAAACAAAGGAAATGATTTTATCTGAACATTCATTATGTGTTTTCACGTGTGAGTGTCTCACATGCCATCCATTTCTTCTATTTGTGGAGAATCTGTAACCTGCCAAATATTACCAACATAACCTGTAATTAATGTCTTTCTGACAAAAGCAACGGAGCTGTCATGAAATGTCTCAATCAGTAATAAATAATTTCAAAGAACTTGGCTTTCTGATAAGTTGTAAACTCTAATATGCTTTAATATGACATGTTGCTAGGTTTCAACAAAGCTTCTTTGTTATGATCTGAGACACTGACGGGCATAAAGATACATCAAAGCGCTGAACTTATTAAGGTGCTAGTTTTCTACAAAACTTCTGAACACAAACAGATAGCATCTAAAGCAATGGTGCAGTTGCACCTAAGACACAAAAAAGATCAACTGAGCATGAAATAGGAGACAACAACAAACAGTGTTTCATTTTGTATATTTAACTCCACAGTGAGTTGACACGCCCAACCTGCTCTCCCAACCTGCTCCCATGTTGTGAAAAGCTTCGTCTGTTTCAAAGATGACACCTCCATTTGGACAAAATCTAAATAAATGTGACACTTTATTTCAACTAATTGACTTTGAACGTACCACTTCAGCTGCTCCATACATTCATACACTCTTTTACATGCCACCCCATAATCAAATCAGCATCTGGTGTCAGGGTGGCTTGCGGTTTGGGGTGTTCTCATTTGTAAACACCACCTGCCAGTTCTCACTCCTCTTCTCTCGCCGGGTGACATTAGCGCAAGCGTGAAATGTGATTTAGCGTTGAGCAAACCTCTGCACTGAGCACATCTGAGTCTGCCCACCTGGAAAGCGGGCATGAATAATCTACGGTCACCTAAGTCAGAGGGAGAATTTCATGCATAAGACACAAGCCAGACAGCGGCAGCAACGCAGGCCAGCAGGATAAAATGTGTTAAACCCAGTTGATTTCATCCTAGCTGAGTGGGATGATTTTGTTACGTTAAGTCTGTGTTATTTCCTAACCCTGTAATTCAGAACGCTTCCTGTCAGTCTCAAGTACCCAAGTGAATCATTAATCTAATGATATATTATATACAGTTATAGGCAAAGACGTACAGTGGAAAGGAATGTCACCTATCAATGTCAATCAAATCTCTGTCAAATGTGTCCTGGTCTCAACAGCAACACATCAGTATTCCTGTTTTTTCCCTCTGCTGACCACTTTAGCTGCTTCACCACAAAGCTGTGACAAGACCCTTGTTAATCACACACATGCAGCTATTGATGTAAAGCCTTAAAGCGTCACACAATCTATGAGGATCAATCATAAGACAATTTATGCTCGTTGGTCAGGTCTGGTTAATATAAAGGCGCTTCACACCTTCTGCATGATCACACATAATGTGATCACATTTCCACTGACGGAGTAGCTAAGCTATGATTAGATTTCCCTGTGGGGTAAAGAGAGACACATAGACATTCAGTGCTCAGCACTCTTCACCTGCTTTACAACTGGGGAACTTCTGTAGCATATGCCAAGTGCAAAGCAACACTGAAGACCAGACATATCACCTTTAAGTTGCCAGCATCTTGCCTTTTGATGAATGTCAACAAAGTAGTTAGCAGGGCGGAAATGAGAAAAAGAGAGAGAAGAGGAGAGGGGTGGGGGTGGAGGGGACACACAATTATAAAAGCTTCATTTCTTCAGAGAACCATAAAGTCTCGTCCCAGAAGGGCAGCTGAGCACAAATCAATTTCTTTCAGTCGATTACAAGCACTGAGGTTCTAACCTTCATTTGTGAGTCTAATACTCCAACAGTTATGTAGAACACATACCAATTAAGCAATTCTGCTGGAATAAGAGGGCCGTGAACTGACGCGATTATGGAGGCCGGGCCCCTGGGGAGGTCGGGTTATCGGCTCAGGAGCAGGAAGAGCGATGGGAGCAGGGAAGGGGAGAATGGGGGAGAAAGACGGCAAAGAGAGAAGAGAAATTGAAGCCAAGGAAAAAGCCATTTATTAAGTCTAATACTCTGTGAAATGTTCCCATGGTAATAAGGCGGGGAGATTGCGTTAATATCAGGGAGCCATGCAGAAAAGGTCACTCGATATCTGTACCGCCCACCGGGGTCGCACTGATGGGAGCTGCTCAAACACATCTGATAATGCTCTCAGCGTCGTCGCTCGGCGCCAGAGGTCGAGAGGATGGGAGCTTGGGAAAAGATGCCATTTGTGGAAATTGCACTGATGTACCACTGTGCTCTGACACAATTCTCACTGCTGGCTTTTTATGCGCCGACAGCTGTACGGCGAGTGAATGGAATAAGCATGATGACATCCAGTCAAAGATTATCGGGCATAAATGTATAGCTCTGCGGTGCATTACGTTTTCCGCTAAGTTTTGATTTCGCAATCATTCATCTCCACAATAACATGAATGCAGAGGAGAGGCAGGCGGCATCTTCTTTCTGATTTTCAATATCTGTTTGCACACAGGCTCATGAAGGGAAACGCATTAGAGACACTCTCCATCTTTCTATTGTCACAAGCTAAATCTGATGCCATTTTCCTCTTGATTTAAAGAGCCTGGATGCATCTCTCCCGATATGTGGAGATCAACACATTGTCATTCACTGCTGAGGTGCACCTTAACCACCGCCCTCGCTGCCAGAAGATTTATGGTAATTCCTGATAGCATGTGATAGGATGCAGCCCATAAACCCATGTGAGGTATGTGTTTCTATGGTAACCCTTCCCTCTATTCGCCAGCCTTATGTGCCTTGGTGTTTTACTTTTTTCACTGCATTGTAGGCGCTGTCTATTTGGATGCCAGTGGTAGGAATGAGATGCAGATTTGTGGAAAAGCAGAGACACAGATGTTTCCTCATTGCCTTTTAATCTTCTATTCCCTCAGCGCCCGGCGAGAAACACTCCCCCTTTAGAATGGTAATTGGACGAGATGAATAATAAACAAGATGAAAACAGGCCGATGTTTATAAGGAGCATTTTAACACTTTGGAATGATCATACTTTATGGTTATTATTAGCCCAGAGACAAAAGCAAGCATTGCTTCCTCTGGGAATAATAAAGCACTGAGCTTTAACTTGTCTAATCAGTAGGAGACCTAGCAGGGTCTGGCAGAGGACGACAATGCTTTGCTCATTAAGGCAGCTTGGAGACCATTACTAAATTTCCATTTGCACCAATTTCCTCAGTTTTCAAAAGTCTGCACTACAGCATTCATATAAATGATTTTATGCTTCTTCCTCCACATCTTCTCTAATTGTCTTGCTTCGATATGTCTGACATATGCACAATAAAACCACACTGAACTGCAACCGCAGCTCCGTAGATTCATTGCTTGTAAATTTTAGATACTGATTTCATTAAGTGTCGCCTGGCCCGATGTCATATGGCGAACACTCTGCCTTCGTCTCATATCAAGTCAAACATCAGCCTCCATATCTGGAGGTTGCTCTGTGTGTTTGTTGACAGCACTGAGATAAATGTGGATATTTCGACACTGTGTGATATCAGAAAACCAGCTATTTGCATGAAAAGCCTGTCCCTCTTTCTCCCCGGAGAGCTTTATTACAGGAGGATATTTCAAACGCTATCAAATGTGCCAAACATTTACTTTGATAACTCCATCAGATGGCTCCCTGGGTTTAATGGCAGCAATCTGAGAGTGCTGAGGCACACACCTAAAGCACAGACAATAATAGCAGGGAGAAATACGAGGATGGGATGAATAAAATCTTTTTAAAAAGTTCATAAATAATGCACCTTGTGCGCAAGAGAGTTGTTGCCTATTTAACTATGCATGCCTTTTCCTGGTTTCTATGCTGGCAGAGACACAAACACAGCATGTATTGTGGGTCAACATGACAGCACAGGAGGAGTACAACCTAGGGCTCCATCAATCCTCTCAGCCTTGGCCTTCCACCCACGTGGAGCCACCCCTCCCAACAACAAATCTCCAGCCACAGTATGACTGCACCACCTACTGTATTTTCTCGCTGTGCTGAAAAACATAATGACAAAAGGGAAATAGCGAATGACCGACTGCTTGCCAAAATGAGGGAGAAGATTTGAGAAAATGGGAGAAAAACAAAGTGCAGGACTAATTATCCAATTAATGTGCAATTAAGCCCATGTGGCCTAATGGTCTGTGTTGGATTTGGTAATAGCTCCACCAGACTGAAGAGATTATTAAACCCACTGTAGGCTGTTGTACAGAGCAGACAGACTCCAACACTGTCTCAGTAAAGGGGCCCAATAGTAAGATATTACAATTACAGCAGATGTCTAGATTATAACTCAATAAATAAAATGTACATATATTGTGTTTTGGACTCAAGCATGCTGACTGCAAATTTGAGCGGAAAAAAATGAAACCCCCCTGACACAAAATTCAACAAAGCATTTCATTAAGATTTTCATTATCTGCCGTAGCAGAGTTTGCTAATAAATGCTAATTATATTCAAGCTAATATTTAATCACACACAATTTCTCCAGTCAACTCAGTTTGAGGAAATACTAATTCTAATGAACGTATTCACAGCACAGTTTATGAAGTTCAACACTGGCAAAATGAGAGAGGAGACGTGGATGATGTTTGAAAAAGCTTTTTCAACTGAGTGTTATTAGTTTTGACTAATTTCCTACCCTAATGAGATCCTCTTGGAGGGATATTTTGGTGCAATTAATAATGCACATAGAATAATTAGGAGCATAAATATTTATCGTGTTGTATTTCTGGTTAGTATAATGTGTGGTGAGTACAGACAGACCTACTGTTAGAGTAGAAGCACTACATAGCTGCTCACTGTCATTATAATGTAATTTATGAATTATATCAAATTGTATCAGCTGCGCATGTGTCATATTTTCTCACAACGTTTTTTTTTTTTTTTTTTTGATGGAGGCCAATGGTTGAGATTGTACTGTAGAGTCTGTATGGATGACAGCCACATGTTACTTGATGTGGGGGAATTTCCAATAGAATCTCTCACCTGTAAACTGAGCCAGGGACGAATCTGAGTTGTCACGTACACACTTTAACAAACATGTTCAACTGCACAATTGGAACTTTGGAACTTGATCCTCTTGTTTCAACTGGTTCTTCTGAATCACTGTCTTTTTGAGAGAGGCTTCATTGTGGCAGACCTACAGATGAGGCTGACTCTTGTCCTTTGTCCACCAGTGGCAGAACTGAGCATGTATCTGCTGAGCAGAGGAAGAAACCTTGTGCCATTGCTGACATTGGTAGCTTTGTCTTCCTTAGTGACTGAAATGTTTATGTTTCAGTGGATAGTCAGTGTTCCACCAGGGGAAAAGCTGGTTGATGTGAGACAACCATTCCTTTTACAAATGATGAATATTTTAAAAGTGGTGTAGAGGGTTAAAGCCATTAGTGAAAAGGAATGTTAGGTTTCCTGATGGAAATGTACAGGGTTTCTGGGTATTACTTCCTCCTGTTGGTTGGAATTGTCAGTGTGTGAAACTGATTAATGTAGCTGTAAACTCACTGAAACATATCAGAGAGTATCCTGTCCTTGGTGGACCCTTTGTTATGTAGACAAAGTATATCTGTGACAGTGATTAGGTTGCTTCATTGTCATCCAGCAATCATCATTTGAGTTGCAGGGGCTGGCTATCACCTTGGCAGCTCAGACGCTGGCCATCATTCAAGTGAAACAGAAACCAGCAGAGAAAAGTACAAGGCACAACTGAGACTAGGGTGAACTCTCTATGCCCTTGAACAACCAACACAAAAGGTAAATATTGCTACAACACACACTTCAACATGAAAATGTAAACACATGAGGGTATAATGTGTAGCCAAACCCAGATAAGACACTCATATAAGCAAAACATTACTCAACATCCCCAGGCTGATTATGAACCTTCACAATTTTTATCAGTGCGCTGGGACAACTGTGCAAATATACTTAAAGCTGCCACAGATCTCTCAGGGTTTAGCGCAATCATCTACCTTTTAGCTCACTTTGGCTAATCCTCCAGGACCCAGCAGGCCAGGCTGTGACTCAGCACGGGTTATCAGGTAGAACTGCCTCCTTGGCCCATAGAGGCCAATGTCAACAGGATGGAGAAGAGGTGGAAAGACAATCAGAGGCTGGGATGGGGTTTAATCCAGGTTCAGACTCAGAGTAATGGAGAGTCTATGTCTGGGTGAGCGATGGATTGTGAGGCAGTGGCGTCCCCAGAGCCCCGGGCCCTCTTCCTGCAGCCATCTGGAGTTGATCTCTGTCTTGTTCACCTCAAACCCAGACATAAAATGGCAGTCAATTCTCCCTCTGTCGTTCCCTCCCAGTCCCAGGTATGTAAACAATCAGACACACTTTGTCTGACCATGTTTCTTTGATTTCTTGTCTCACTGCCTCTAATCAACTCTTCACTGGTTTAATTATCTGTAACTTGTGGTATTTGCCTCACTTGGATTACACTGCCATAGGTCATGTCAGAACCCTGGAGGGTTTTTTATCTTTAAACTGCATTTGACCAAACATCAAACGTAAAAGTGAACTTTTATCCAAAATGTACAGCATATCTACAACTTGTAGCTGTCAAATTGTAGTGAGTTAATGGTGCGTTTAAGTGCCCCAGAAGGAGGAACCCACAGCGGAAAAGGAGGTGAAAGACTCTGAAGCTCCATTCTGAATGACAGGTTTCTCATAATAATGTTCCCCAAGGTTAAAAGAGAGCTGCTTGACATAACTGGGCTAGACCAATAATGGTGACTGGGTCAAAAAATGCCCTGCAAAAGCTGCCAGCTTGTGTTAGTTATTAGACTGTTTTAAATACCTCTTTCAATGTGAATCCAATTACCAGCAGCCTTTGTTTGTTCAGACAAAAGCAGCTATGTTCAAGGCCTGTCTCTCTCTGATTTTAATCAATTCACTGGGGATGTGTGTGTGTGTGTGTGTGTGTGTGTGTGTGTGTGTGTGGGAGATACATATCAGGACTTGCCATACATCAGTGAAATGTATGTGTGTGTGTGTTTATGTGTGTTGGATGCTTGTGAACAGGCTTATTTGTGAGAGTTTCAGAATAACCGAATGATAGAAACCGTCAAAAAATGAGAAAACATAACATTTCCATAACAGTATTCATCTCAAAAGACAGCTGATTCTCCACCAAATTCCTCAACTGTTTCATTCCTAAAAAGCTGAAGTTCCTTCTGGCTTTTTACATCAACTTGGAATTGTACCCAGCAGTCAAACACAGAGACAAAGTTTGCAGCAGACAACATTTATATTAGATAACTATGACATCATAATTCCAATGCCTGTTTTTCTACCTAGAGAGGTTTGCTATTACTTGGTCATGTGGCAGATGTGCTCACACACTACAGCATTAGTGCAGCGGGGCACAATCCACCTGCTCCATATGGGAACTTTGCAGCTAGCATGCCTGCAGATGATAGCTATTTTCACATCAACATGCACATCAGGACAAATTAGAGAAAGACGGCACTGCAATAAAATGAACAAAGTCAGAAGGTCAGACTAATTTCTTTCCCTTCCCTTTCAGAAAAAAAAAACTTCCAAGAAATGAGCGCTCCCCCAACCCCTTCCACAAAGCACATTTATTTTTTTTGTTGTTGTTGTTCCAAAGGACCGTGTCAACCCTAATGAATTCCAAAACGGTACGATTTGCATTTCAATTTGGTAACCTCCCTCTCGAAGGCGATAAAGCCCCCCCCTCCCACCCCAACTCCAGCTTTAAATCACATTAAGCATACAGCTATCTTTTGTAAGGCCTCGGAACAATGTCACTGTGGTTCTCCCTCTCCATCATTATGTCTCCTGCTTTTTGTTGGCCTGTTTACAAGCTAAATAAATAGCTACACAAAACATCTGGAGCCACAAAAGAGACCTTAAGTGGGGCTCTTAAAAAGAACCACCAGGGCAGAATCAAACCTGCTTTAACCCTTCCTCTTGCACCACCGCAACATCAGAGAGAAAGGACAACTTTTAAAGTTCCTACATGATTAATATCTTAAAACCATTTGTCATTTATTTGCCCATATGTGTATTTCCACAAACAATTCAACATGTTCTTACTTTTACTGCACTCAGTTAATGGTGTGATTGGTGTCTGTGTTACTGTTTCTGTTTGACAGCACCACTTTTCATACTCATATTTTTTTTTCTGTGTAGCTCAGCAATGTTGAGGTCTTTTCTCCCTCTACAACAATATCAATAAAAACTGTACTCAACTATTAAATCCACATCTTTTTGTTCAGTGATGCAGGTCACTGATCTGGCGTGGCACTGACACTGCTTCTGACTACATAGAGTTTAAGCGGTGAAATCTAATCAGGGTGCCGTGTGTGGACTTAATGGTGCGTGGCCCATTCAGCCTCCTCATCCTAGAGGTCAAGCGCGCTTTATGAGGTCGCCGTCCACAGATTTACAACCTAAATTTCCCATGACAGCGCCTGTTTCTTTGTGCATCCAAACAGGGAGGCTAAGAGAAACATGTTCTTACAGTTTAGTCAGATTGTGACCTGGAAATCTCTTTTAAGGTGCAGAGCCATGGAGGAGGCAGAGGGGAATATGGGTTGTGTAAACATACCGTCAACTTCAAGGACACCCAGCACAATAACTTATGGAATGTCTTGAATCTCCATCTACGCAGGATGATAAGTCATGTTGAGAGGAGGTGCTGGTGTAATTTGTTATGGGTGTAGTGCTTGCGTAAGCTGTGCTTCACATGGAAGATTCAGCCCAGCAGTCGGGCAGTAAACCAACAACAGAGATTGAGTAAGAAAAACACGACTTCCAACAGACTGATCAGTGTTGTTGATCATGATTCAGTGCTTTCTCTTAAGACATGATTTGAGGCTGTGAATTTGGACAACAAAGGCAATCTGCAGTAGATTGTTCTAGAGCACTGCAGTTAATGTTTCTCATATTTTCTCGCTGCACAGCATTAAGTGAGTGGGAAGCAAAAAACAAGAAGCACAGAAAAGTTAAACCCGTCTACAAAAGCTTGCCTTTAATAAGCTGGTTGCGTAGGAGTGTGAGATGTTTTCAACCTTGACCCTTTCTGTTTTCATCTCTTGAATACAGCAATTGGAAGTGAACACAACTTCCATTCACTTTAACTCAGTGTTTGTGCAAAATGCCTCACGGACTAGATGTTGTAAAGCACAATACAATCTTTTAAGATGAGACTTATTCCAGTCTACTTCATCCTGATTAGACAGTTTTTTTTTCGAGCAAACAAGCAAAAATGAAGGAGAAAAACATAATTAAGTACAGACCAGACTACAGATTGGAAATGTCTCAGCATGAGGCAGAAACATCATCTTTCATGTCCAAAACAAAAGGTCAAAGTCTCAGGCAACCCACGTTTAGACCCAACAGCTAATCGCCTCACTTCCCCAACCCATCTGAGAGAATTACAGTGGCTGTTAAGTGTGCATAATGAATGCCATAAAGTTGGCCTATAAAGCAGGCTTTTGGCCAGCCCCTGGCAGTGAGTGGGAGCGGGTCTAAGCACAGTTCTGACTCTACACACCCTCGTGTACTGCACGATTGCGGAGAATGATTGCTGATGGGTTTTTGCAAAGAGGGGACGGGCGGGCCGCTTCCACATCATTAATGAGCGCTAATATTTCAAAGAAGGACGCAGGGCCTGAGCACTGACCGTTATATTAAAAATCAAACGGTGTGACCTTGTTAAGATGGATGCCTTGTTGCTCTGTCCCCTTGGTGCAGCTGAGCTGCAGACGGTGCACCACATTAAAGGTGGCTCTTTGCTTTTTAAAGCATCAGCTATGGCTGCAGATATACGGGGTGCACCGGGAGCATTACGAGTGGCATTTAATTAAAGAAAAGTAAGCTGTGGGATTTTATAGACTGGCCAGGGATTGCTTGATCTGGTAAGTAAGTGGAAATGAAGGATGCTTGAAAGGAGGCATAAATCTAACACAGTGCTAACTTAACCTTCCTATCATTGTAAAAGTCAGGGCGAGGACACTTTAAGCCCTGTCTGCTGCAGAGAACGTTATCTCATTCAGACCCTTTTAGTTTTAAATGAGTTTGTGGTACAATAAAATGGAAAAAGTAGACAATGCATGCAGTAAATCTGATTATTAGTTCATTGATAATCAATTTGCAAAAGCATGGCATTGATAAAAACAGTCAATGACAACTCAGTAAATTCAATATTAACAAAATTAAAAGCTTAAATTATTAAACCAGAAAAACCAGCCATGAAGGACTGAGGTTCTGATCCACCTAAACAAAGCCTAGTTCCTCTCAGCTGTAGCTGGTCCAGGTTAGATTAGTGATTTATAGGCTGGTAATTAGCCCCTGGTGACAATGATAAATGTGCTACACTAACACCTTTGTAGGCTGCCTTGTTAGGTAACATCTGAAAAGCTTGACAAAGCTATCATTTTACAGAAAGCTCTTAATTACCCGAACACAATTATGAATGGACCACAAACAGACCCAGCTGTTTTGATGCATTGCAGGAGGAGGAGATATGGCGTACAGGGAAGGAGGGAGGAATGGAATGAAAGCTTTGGCTGACAGTGCTCGGTGCAGATGTGTTGCAAGACAAAAGCAGCAAGACAAATAGCTCAAGGACATTTTTTGTTCCTACGCTCCCTGGGAGTCAAAGAAGCCATTTGTCTCAGGGATAATCAAAGATGGGATAGGTCAAAAGGTGGGAGATGGAGGACAGGGAGTGAGGGAGGAGCAACTAGGTACAAAATAAATGTTCCTTCATTGCAAAGGTAGAAAGAGGAAAATAACTGGTTCCACGGCGACACTGCAAATACTTCATACTCATGGCTTTTATAGTTATCTAGCACATCTGAGATTTGAATATATATCATAAATGCATTGTCAGTGGATTTCATATCAAGTGTCTATAAATCTTGATCTCCATATCAATCATTACTCTTAATATCACATTGTCAGCCACCCTGTGTGTGATTAATTCACTCAGTGTATTATTGACATTTTACTAATGTCCACATTATAGACTTTGTCGCACAGATAATGCTTCATCTTACAGCTACAAGAAGAAAATAAGAAGCAGTGTCCAGGCCTGATTCAGAACACAAGAGGAACAAGAAATGACGTGTGCTGGATTGCTTCCCCATCCATCACAGGCCATCTGGTAAATACTGCACTGGCAGTTACACTGCAAAGTGCCATAGCGGAGACACTTCCTCGTCTCTGAGGCCCCAGGTCCTTGTTTGACACATGGCATCCTGTGCAGAGAGCGAGTCGTGCTTTGAAATCAAAGAACACACTTCCATAATCGCCCTGTCGTGTCACCAAGGTCAACAACGGGCTGTCTCCCCCACCGCCACACATTTATTTTCCTTATGCAGCTTTGTTTAAATCCAAAATTAGAGTTTCCGTGCAGGAAGCCAGCCTGGAGGAGGAGGAGGTCTCAATTCATCTCATTCCCTAAATATTTGGACGACTGGCAATTTGCTTTTTGTGATATGAAATTATTTCCTTTCGAGTTAAGAATCAAATAATGGTTTCCATCTGTCTGAGACACTGTGAAGTGATGCTGCTGACTTTGTCTGAGTATGTAGGCCTGTGTGTGCATATGTGGTGTGTGAATAGAGAATGGTGTCAGAGGGAGGGCAACGCGACCTGTAACTCAGTGAACTGGCCTGAGACAGACACAATATGGAACAAATGGGAAAAACAACAGGGACTAAGACATTCTCCTGAGGCAATTCCTATACCGCTCCTGTAGTAGCTGCTGTAGTCTCCTAATTGTAACTTTACTGCTTTCATGATTTTGTGCCAAAAAACAAACTGTCCATAATTAACATAAGTGTAAACTGATTATAAAAACATCAACAACGTCCCTCTGAAAATATAATTAATTACAGATAAATAATAAATGGCTCCAATGCAATTACATTACCTCCACATTCTGTGACTGCATCCAGTTACTTACATTAATAATGACTTGGGAGCTGTAGTTTCATCAAACTGAACAATTACAGTGATGTCAATGGCTGCACAACAACCCAGTGATGGTTCTATCCTCAGAGCTCTCACGGGAAAAAGATATACAAATAGTCACAAGACAAGTGGTAATTACATTATGTTTGACAGGCATTTTAAGCCATATGTTGGATATGTAAATGTAAATGTATGATAATATGGCTATTCATGGCTCACCATACATGGTGGAGCCTGTGATTGTCATGGGTAATAACACTGTGCTGCGCTGTTGTTTGATCATGAGATAAAGAGATAAATCCATGTGTAAACATACACTGTGAAATCAATATGTAAAAGGCTAAAAGGCCATAAACAGCCTCCCTCATAATGTGTTTGTGCTTTATTAGACAGCTACATAACACAAGCACATCCACGAGAAAAATGAATCAAAAGTGAATTGACGGCACATAGCAAAGGTTACGAGGTGGAATCAAATATGTGGTGGTGAGTCACATGGTGGTGTCCTCTAGTCCCCAGAACAACCACAGCACCCTTGGTATGGATTAACTTAGAGGTCATCAGGTACTCTGAAATTCACTCAATGTGCCGCTTGTACACAACACAAATGTATTTCTCCAGAGTGTGTTTCAGTTGAAATCCATTTTCATTTCTTCCTGTGTGGAGTCTGTTTATAAAGATATAGCCCACAATAGCTTCTATATGCTGTCATTGCCAATTTCATCTCTTTGTGCTGTGGGACAAACTATCGATGAGCTGTTGCAGGCTGTTAAATTAAACTGAACCCCATCCACAGGAGAGGGATTGCTCCTCCAACACGAAATGACACATCCCAGGACTAGTTCAATAAGTCACATCTTTGAATTAAACCACCACAAGGCACAATTTCAAAACACAATCTCAAACTTGTGTGTGAAAGTTCAAAGCTGGGAATTGGTAATACACGCACTTTATATTGTGATAACAGAGCAGACAGTTGTGTTGTATTGATTTAAGAAGTTTACCGTCATTGGGGATTTGGTGAACACCACACATGGATTTCATAGATATAGGAAGAATATATTAGTGAGTAAATGGTGGAGGGAGATGACATGCAGATGACACTTGACGATTTTCTTATGAATTAATATTGGCAGTTTATTCAAACACTGGTTGATTAAAGTCCCCCTGCATTCAAAAATGTGTTTTGTATTGATGTTTGAGCTTCGCTGTGCAGAATGATGTGTGTACAGAGGTTGACAACAGTGGGATGTTTTCATACTCATGAAATATTCACCTTAACTGTGAGTCTAAGATGTGACATCACTGTGTGAAATGTGGAAACCGAAAGTTGCTGATTTACTCAATGAGGGGGAAGAAGCAATTGTTTTTTATTTTTTTTTTTTTTTGTGCGTGTGTTAAATAATTCCATCACACACCAAATGGTACTCAAGATATAGTGTTCTTAAATATATTAAAACGTTGCTTTAAACATAAAACTTCTATCATGTGACTGAAAAACAACAACAAAGAAGATTTGTAAGACTTGTCAGTGGACATTTCTCAGATAAACACTCATACATTTGCTTTATAAGTAACTGGAAGACACTCCTACAGCGTGTCCACAGTTTGCTAAAGGGGGACCTATTATGCTTCTCCTTATTATCATACATATGTCATACTGTACAGCTCAATGTCAAACTTATGAACATGTTTGGGGAAAATGCACAGTGCAGACATGTTGTAGCAAGAAAACCACATGGAATAAACAGCAAGAAACCTGCGAGTCCTGTCACAAGCAGTCACAACATGGAGCTGAGTGGGAGAGAGAAAGAGAGGATGGGGGAGGTGGGGGGTTGTTAGAGTGAGGCTCCCGTCTCTAACCTGCCCGATGGCAGTAGCTGAACTGTCATCGCCTGGCCCTGTCATTTGGAAACTTTGCTGTTTAGAGGTGACAGCCGCCTACGGACACACACTGTACACACTTCACAACTCTACACACACACACACACACACACACACACACATATATACTGTGGAGAGGTTTGGGGTGGTGAGTGTGCACTGTTTGACACATCCATGTTTGACACTTCCACATCCCTATGCATGTTGTGGTCTCTGCAGGCTTCTCTCACTGTGTTGATGTGTCCCTTGCCCCTTTTAGAGGAAGATGGATCCATATGACTGTGTTTACATGTGCGCGTATGTTAGTGCAAGAAATAGATAATAGAGCTGTTGGTGTGGATGTGGCAATTCAGCTCGTTTATTTATTGGTAAAAAGTTTGGCTTTAAGTGCTATGAATAATATTACGGCCCTTCTACATTTGAGCATTAGTTGTGAGTGCTTCCAGAGCCACTGGAGATAACCATTGGACATTAAATGAGTATTTGTGTGACACTTAACTGCCTAATTACAGGTGTCCTGTGTGTGTGTGTGTGTGTGTGTGTGTGTGTTAGTGCGCATTTTGGGGTGTGTTGTAAGTAGACAGACGAGGAGGAAGGGGTGATGAGGAGAGCAGCAGGGTTTCTCATCAGCAAGCTGTAAATGGTCCCACCAACAACAACCCCCTCCGGCCCCCCCACCCAACCAACACACCCACCACAACACACACACACACACACACACACCCACATTTATTCGCACTGCGGTAATTGCCGCGCCGGCTCATTTGAGCTTGTCATTTCTCCCGATAAGCCTGCAGTATTAAAGATGACAAAAGATTGATACACACCCTCTTTCACACACACACACACACACACACGTCACACGCTGCATCTTCCAGCGTCCACGAAGCCTTGCGAGGGCGGGGCTGTTCATGTAGATTCTACAGGCGAGATAGAAGGGAAATGTGATTTCACACTTTTTTCAGGGGTAGAACAAGATGTTGTGTAAAACAAAAGAAAAGTTTTGGGTGAGAGATGTTTGGATGCAAACAATGCTGTGAAAGTGAAAAAAATATCTAATTGCCTTATCTGGAGGAGATAAATGTGAGAAAACAAAGTCTGCCTAAAGTCTAACGTGTTGTATGTACCTACCCACATACTTATCTATCTATTGATTCTTGTTATGGTACATTCATTCTTAATGGTCTACAGTGACTGGTTACAAAAAGCTTTATTGGCAAAAATAAACAATAATAAAATCAGCCAAACACTGTGGGGATAACGGTAGCAGGCGTCATAATGTCACAGCTCATCCATAACCAGGCATATCATCATCACTGATGTGCTGAGAGAACGGAGCAAATAGCCATTCTGACTTCGATATATCAACAAAAGGGGATGAGAGGGATGCCAGAGTTAATTGGGAGCAGTGTATGGACAGAATAGTAATACGCCGTTTGGCGGAGAGAGCGGAGGAATGAGCTGACGCCTGGTCTCCAAATGAAAGGAAGCAGAGCGTTCACAGTTCATTACCACTTCCCTTCTCTCGCTAATCAAAGCGCAAAACACTACAACGTGTCAACAAGGAAGTGTTTTCATTTTTTCTGAAAATATATAGATGTGAGTATGCATACTATGTGTGTATATGTGTGTGTGAAGGAAGGCGTGGGTTTGGCTATGTTATATTAATATATGTGTAACTTTGTGAAAGGGTGTAGACAATATGTGGTTAGGAATTTGGGTCTCTTCAAGTGCATGTGTGTGCAGCAGTGTATGGCTATGCTGTGCAATGTATTTATGCTATTAAATCATTCACATGACCGAATTACACTTAACCAACCAACCAACTGAAAATTGGCCTGTCGAGCCAGTTTTCATTTTTTTAGTTAATTGGACAAAACTACAACTTAAAAAAAAAAAACAAAACAACAAAACAAGGAATAAAAGATAAGACTAAAAGATAAGATGATAAGAAATACTGGAGATGACTGATATTGTTTTGTAGCTGAACTATGAGTTTCTCTTTTGCAGCAAGCATTCTCTAGAAGAACATACAGTACAAATCGAAGCTCTTATGCCACAATCACCCTCCATCTACAGAGCTGACTGGCTGAGAGCCTCCAGTTGTCTCACACTTCAGACAGACAGCAGGAGGAGACCAGGGAGGCCACAACTCATTTATGCTTTTCTCTGGGCTAACTCCGG
Organism: Polydactylus sextarius; assembly: GCA_016801845.1. Classification (NCBI taxonomy): domain Eukaryota; kingdom Metazoa; phylum Chordata; class Actinopteri; family Polynemidae; genus Polydactylus; species Polydactylus sextarius. The sequence continues at coordinate 3,643,705 of CM028915.1, forward strand.
TTATTAGCTGGAATCAAATGATCCAACATGTCTTGTGCCACAGGCAGGCCCAGCACAGAGAAGCTCTGTGTGTGTGTGTGTGTGTGCGTGCGTGCGATAGAAAGAGAAGGAAAAAAAGGCGACAGAGAAAAGAGAGAGAGAAATCCATTAGAGAAATCTAAAGGCATCACGCAGAATGGATGGGCGACGATCCACGCTTGAGAAACTGTGACGCTCAAAATTAAAAGTATTTTTCAACTCAGATTGTGCCCAGAGGATCTTCACATGGCCCCTGTGAGATGTCAGCCATTTCTTTTTAGGATGGCAGCTGATTAATCTGAACTGACCCTGTGACTGAATAGTACTTGTATTATGTATTGCGTCATAAACTCATTCTCTAAAGGTCCACCCACAGGTAAGTAACACGGCGTATGTGAATGTTTTTAAAGGTATGTTACTGTAATGTCTCTTCATAAAAAACATGAAATGTGACACGTAACTCCACACACAGACTCACAGAAGGAAAGAAGAACGGCAGCACTGAATACTAAGACTACAGCTCTGAGACACCACACACAGACACAGCGGTGCTTTGAGCTAAATGCTAATTTCAGAATGCTAACATGCTGTCCTAATGTTTAGCATATTCACTGTCTTTGTTTAATGTAACCGCATGCTTACAGGCTAACTGAACATTAAGTGTATTAAACACATAGTAAGCTAATGGGAATGTCACTGGTTTTGCAGGTGTTTGGTCATAAAAAGCTTGAACTGAGGATGACGCTGGATGAAGACTCAGTGGATCATACAAGTGATGAAAATTCAGCCTGAGGGGAACAGGATTAAAGCAGGTAACTGGTTTTAATCTTGTGGCTGATTGGTGTATTTTTGATTCAGCCAAGCCATGAAGCTGTAGGAAATAATCTTTCAAAACGGGCCACGGATATACACCGCTCAGCCACCACATTAAATCCAGTTACCTGTTTTAATGTTGTGGCTGATCGGTGTATATGCCTGAACAGAATTTCTCTGATGCTATGAAATGTATTTGAGTGAAACTCTGAGTGAGCATGCAAACATATTGGACATTTTATGGCCTTTAGGTTGTAGCAACTGTATTTTCAACATTTTACAACTTCTGAATTTGTCGATGTTTACTTGTACATCTCGTCTACTGTCTCAATCACCATGTCATTCAATGCGGCGTGCCACATCAAAACAAAGTAAAGATGCCGTGTAATCATTTCACCACAAGTACGTAATGGTGTGCTACATATACTTATTTTGTGACCAAGAATGCACAGTGTGAAGTTCATGCGTTCCAGCCTGGTGTGTAATTGTGCCTGTCCCAACAGATTCCTGCGTCTAGAATCAAAGCCACCTTCAGATTTGTTCCTTGTCATTTGTGCCTTTTGTTTCCACATTCTACTATGTCAGCTGCAATGGCGCGGCAGCTAATTTACCCTCAAAGGTTGTTATTCCACCTCTCCTCCTCTCCCTTCCCTGCTCTCTCGGGCAGTTTTGGCAGTATCCTTGGAGAGAGCTGGCCCTCATTACTCTCTTCTGAGTCTTTTGGCCTTAAGGCTGCAGTGTCTTGTCCTCCATTCTCCAGTCCTGCTCTCCCTGTCATGCTGTGGGCTCCAGCCTTATCTCCCTGGTCCACAAAGCTCCTGTGGATGTGTGCTGCTATCCTCTCGCAGCACGTTGTTCCCAATCATCTCCTTCCCACGTTGGTGAAGACAGAACATTGTGCCAACTTGCCCCCACAATTAGGACAGAGAGGCAGCTTGTGGTACAAAGCTACAGACTCTGTAAGAGGTTAAGGCAAATGGCAACTTTCTACAAGCTGTTATTTTTATTTTACTTAGCGTCTCTGAGCCTGATTAATATGTCTGAGAGGTTAAACATACATTGAATACTGTGCGAAACTGTGAAATTCGAGCTTTAATATGTCAGTATTTTAAGTAGAATTCTGCTGAATGAAGTGAACTATGACATATTCAATATACCTGATGATAGCTGTGGTACTTGAGGTTGTATACAAATAAATAGAAAACACGAGAAATCAATTTCTTGCATTATGTGAAGACTCACTGTAACAGTGAAAAGCTTGCAGCATAGTCATATTTGTTATAAACACAGTCTCACAGACGTTATATGGATACATACAGTATATAGACATATAATATATTCTCTTACAAGTTAATCTGCATTTTGCTAGGTCATTTCCGATTTGGCATTCAGCTCCCTCAATCCAATTTAAAAAGAATGTCTAGTGTCAGAGAGAAGGGGAATTTATTCTGAGCCAATAAAAAACAGGCGCTTGGTGAAAATCACCATCGGCAAGTCATTAAAAGTGGGAGAGGAGTGTGCTGGGTGTGTGGAAATGGCTCATCGGCTCCCCGGGTGCTACTCACAACAAGAGACCTGGACACGTAGTCCAAGGCCCTGATGAATTGAACCATAAAGGTGATTGGCTCAAATGAAAGTCTGCGCCTCTGAGGCAAAAACACATCCATTTGATTTGAATACATCACAGTGCTGAAAGGACAGCATGCTCAACCTGGAAGAAAATGATACATGGGCATAAACAAGAGATTTGCTCAGCGGGCTCAGCGTGAGTTCCAACATCAAACCTGGCTGGCAAGTGAGACAAACCAAGCCTGTGGGATACATAAGCCTTCATTACTGCGCCACTACTGGTTGTCAGGTTACCGATGCAGGGCCTCGGGTGCAATGTGTGATTTTGGAGCAGCGGCTGCTTGCTAATTACCAACCTAGGCAACACGCAGCCATTAAAAACGCAACCCTGAGTGTCTGCTGAGCTAATTTGTCTAATTACATCTTTGTAACTTATGAAAAGACCTAACATTACCCTGAAGGCTTGCTTTCGGAGAGGGAGCTGTGTAGATAGTAAATGAAAACTTTGCTGTCTTACTACAGCCACATGAGTGCCTCGATAGCTGTGAGGCACTCGGAGAGTAGGAAAGCTTGTGAGGGGGAGGTGGTGGAACCCCTGTTGGGTGATGCTGTAACTATTTCTATATCCCTGAGATTCCTTTTCCCATGGGACAGCCACCCACATCCTGTCGACAAGCCTCCTGTTTATTTTTCTCATCATTAATGTGGCACTTTTTCAGAATTTATCAGCAAAACCAATATTTGGTGGCAGTTATGAGATGTGCTGGCTCCCAGTCAGTATAATAGATTGTGACTGAGCTGTCACAGCGATGAGGGCCTATGGCAGGTTTCCTAACAAGCATCTCTAATAGGGGGAGGAGGGGGAGGGGTGTTCTCTTCATGACATGTGTCAATTTACCAAAATTTGAAAGCATTAAAAAAAAAAAAAAAAAAAAAAAACATTTCTTCCAGTTATAGTGATTGTGAAATGCAAAAATCTTTCCAAACTGAGCGCTGTCTTTGGGAACGATTTGCACTCAAAGTGTCTGGGTCGCTCACTTGTTCACAGCTCACATATGTTACTGACTGAGTGAAATCACTGTGTTTGTTTGATAATAACTCAGACACTTCATCATCTCACTGCAGCTTGAATGACAGCAATGAAATGGAGCACATTAAACCAGTGATGATCAGAGAAAAAGAGAATAATCATGGCAGACTAAGTCAGAAAAAGAACAAACAGGATGATGCCATCTACCGCCTTCCTTCCTTCTTCCTCCTCTCAGCAACAAGAGCAGCTGGTTGACTGTGATAGCATCTCTTGAGTTTCAACATAGCAGCTCCCAGGAGCCAGACAACTTGGCTATTTTGGGGCCAGATCTCCTGCCTACGTGGGATCAGGCTCATCTTTCGGCCCCTGGAGTAACCCCCCTGCTCTCCACAGTCCCACATGGCTGATCTTAGTGAGGCCGGGTGCCAGTGATCCACTGCCATGCTGCCAAATTGGAAGAGACCACTGTCAAGGTGGCATATGTGATGGTTTCAATTATTAACTAAAGCAGAAAAAATGCACCTTGTCTGAATGTGTGTACATGTGCGCACCTTAAAAAAAGGTTATGGTTTTAGTACAAAGGCTTAGAAAGTGCTGACCTTGTTTGCCCGGAACAAATCTTACAGGGAAAAAGTTGTAATCATACTTGAAGAATCTCTGTCTCAAATTTCGGATCGGAAGATAAAGCAATGCCAGTGTGGTTTGTAATCCGTCAGTCTTGACTCAACCCACTCATTTGTGGAGAGCGTGGTGCACTCAGGGCCAGCCAGAGATGTGTCAACTGAAACCTAGACACAACCTCAGACACCCGATGAGGCCCGCTATCTCCTCTAGTTTTTACTCGCCTTGCCTCAACTCTTTCTCACCGCCTCTCTCACTCTTTTTTTTCTAATCAGGTGAGATTTTATCGGGCCCCCTCTGTCAGTAACCGCTATCGGTTGTGAAATTTCAGAAGGCAGAGCGTGTGGGAACCACAGTATCAGTTGTGCTCATCTCACCCAGCACCTTTACAGACACGCGGGCGGTTTCTGAAAAGGCGAGAAAAGCTTCACAAAGAGCATATCGGAGGCCGGTTTAACACAAACCGACAGTGGAAATACTTTCATATCCTGTTCAACCTCTTCTTTCTGCTTCCTCCCTTTTCTGTGCTTGTTTTCTTTTTGTACAACTACTGCTCGACCGTACTGACTCAGTGCAAGATTGATTTTCAACATCGAAAAATAGCATTTGAGGAGAGGCCTCTATTTGCATGAATCTACAGATATGGAGAAGAGACGCCAGATGTAACAGTCTGCTGCCATAGAAATCCCTATCAATCAGACCATTCTTTTGCTTGAATACAAACACCTGAAGGACACAAAATGCAGCTGAATGATGGCCGCTCCCTGTGGGCTCACATTATGTTCACTATGGCTTCACCATTCACTGCAAGTATATTCTTTTACAAGCTAAACTGATGCTCTATATTCAGTATCGCGATCAAAGTTAATTCTTTGCACTTACAACTAAGCTGGCTTACTGAATTTCAAGGTTCCAATAACTACAGCACGTCATTAGAGCTCCCAGCATGGATGCACCATAACACAAAGTAATCCCCTGGGTGCTACAGAGACGCACTCTCTCTGTGAGCAGAAAGGTAATCCAGCTGAGAAGTGGAGTTGTGATCAAAAACTTTGAATCACAACATGAGCTGGCAAAATATGGGTGGGGAGAGAAATGAGTGAAACTTGTTTAACTGCTAGTCTTTTTGTTCAAGTGTAAGACATATTTACCTCCACAGAGACGTTAGGTTTCCACCCGTGTATGATTATCTAGACATGATGGTAGAAAATGTTTGGCCTTGGCAGAGATACAGGCTCTACTGATAACACTTGCCAAACAATTCTACACACGTCTATCAGATCATCTGCACTGAATTATACAAACTCTTAGACCTCAACACTGTAGATATTTCTGGGTCAAGGTGCATTTATTATTTCCTGGAAAACTGAGTAAAAAATAAATAAATAAATAAATAAAACCCCATCCCGCTCTATTACACAATGCCTGCCTGTTAAATTGGATCAGCACCAAACTTTAATGGGTTCCTTCCTGAACCATGCCCCAACCCTCCAACAAGAATAACTAGCTAATCTCGTTGACAAATAAACACACTAACAAATGTGGGTGAAAACATAACCTTCTTGGTGGTGGTGAAACTACTATTTAAATAGCCAAAGCAAAAACCTGAACTGATTTTTGTCATTAGATTAGAGTTAGATTAGATTTCCATGTGTAAAGTCTTTAATTGTTCATAAATTTAATTATCTCTTGGGTATTCTGGGTCTTTATTACATAGAATGAAAGGCAGCAACCAGCCATCCTCCAACAAGAAACGCTGCAGTTCATGGCCACTCTCTTATCCCTAAACCACAGAGTTGAAACACATCCTAACTTTAATTGTGAACATTGACTGATTGATTTAATACCTTGAAACAGTAACGATATGTGGGTTACTCATTCATAACATTTTTTTAGAGCTAAGGAAGGAAATTTGCAATGAGACTAAGACTTTCACTCTCAAGTACTAATTTCTAATAGGTGATCTGTTCTTGTCCTGCTGATCCCTAGAGGTGCTGCCATCTCTTTTCTTTTCTCCTTCCAAATGCATTAGCATAGCTCGCAGTGCTGGGGCGTCGGTGGCTCCATCAGTAATGTCATGGGCACTTTAACATGATGAAGCACGCCGTGGCCCCGCTGGCATGAATAATTCACATTACCACGCACCCAGAGACAGAGACAGAGAGAGAGAGAGAGGGAGAGGTAGTGTTGCAACAATGAATTGTGGGAACAGATGTGTGATTTTTAAGGCACATGGGTCTCTGTTTTGGGTGAGTGGGCAATTTTAATTCAATTTGATATTTCTCTTTTAAAGTGAGTTGAAACCTTGAGCTGGGCTGGGGAAAATAAATAAGGTGGATCAGAAGAGGGAGCCGTGGTTATGGGTTGGGAGGGGAGAGGGTTGGAGGTCCTCCTCACCATCCATCACAGTGGCACTTCAATGATTGTCAAATAAGTAGCCCTGTCCAAACCCATCTTTTATCATTATGTATGAATGAATCTATCTGGGGATTGCATCATCCAGCACATGGGAGGGCTCCATCTCATATACATGATAGGGAGACAGTATGGAAATGGGATACATGATAGTAGAATGGTTTCGATGGGGAGATGGATTCGCATCACTGGCTGGCAGAATGGACCACTATTTGATCTCTGTCTTTGCCATCAGTCTTGGAAATAGAAAATATACAAGCTACTGTTTCCATGAGTGTAGTCACACTCTCTGAACTTAATGCAACACATAATTTTTTTGTCTACTAATATCGACAGAGTAACTCCTCCAGTGGCACGGACAAACCTCTCTGCAAAACATGTTCTGTTAAAAGTCTTGGAAATACTTATCATAATATTTTCCATGCTTCCAGTGCTTTGAGGTTTAGGCAGTTTAACACATTGTACCTCCAGGCCCTTGGCTCCAAAGCTGACGTGAGAACTTAAATGTAAATAATTCAGCAAAGGTGGGTGAGAACTCTTGGCATGGGATTAAGGAGGCTGCGCCTGCAAAAGCTGCTCTCAATCCATTTCTAAATTGTCACGGGGCCTTCTAAGAGGCAAAACAAACCCACCTTAATCTCTGCTAATCATACTTAAGCATGAATGTTTCATGTGGAAATGCCTGGTTACAATTTAGAGGCTTTTTCCTCATTCCTGGGGTAACCCTGCTACAATCCAGAAATCCTTTTGGCCACAACAAAGACAGAATGTGATGTAGAGACATCTGATGTGGTGTGTTGCACACAGCATGTAAGTAGGAGGAGGCAGAATCCCACATTACAGACACCATGTTTGTTGACTACATGAAACACTGCAGATAATGAATTCAGGCTGCCAAAATTCAAGATGTGCCAAAAGATAAAGCTGTTACAAACAAGGAAAAAAACAACAACGATAACATCAGTGATTGGTTGTGATTAACATCAGCCTTCTTATTTGTGTCTCAGAAATTCAAATTACAAGCCTGATGTAGGCAATGCCAGAGACCAACCTAATATTATTATTATTCGAGACGGAGCATAACCCAACGGCAGGATGATTACATTTGACTTGCAATGATTTTCCCCCTCTGCATGAGAAAACAACAGCTTGGAAAAACTAATAGACATATTCCCCAAAGTAGCTTTGTTGCTTCTGCCTTGCTTTAAATAAATCTCATCACCACAGTGAAAAATGTTTTGATTTCTCTTGCATTTAGAAAGCGGAGATAAAAGTCCAACCCATCTGTCCCTCAACTTTGCGGGGTGCAGAGCGGCAGAGGGAAGGATTTATCACACGCAGCACGGTAAAGTGCATCTGCATCCGCCACACTGCTCCCGCTTGCATCATTATCCTCATCGCCTATCACTTCCCCAGCTGAGCCCCCTTTTGGAAACAGGGTCTGACACGTCGACGGCGGGTAAACACCTTTAAAAGGATCTGACGCCCCGTAATGGAAGAAAAAACACTTCCGTATTGTTCGGGACCCCTGGCGCTGTGCTGGGCTTATGAAGAAGTAAGCCATTGTCTGGTGTCACCTAATTGGATCAAGTTTGCAAGGAGAACAGATGTGTGTGGCTGGCTGAGGTAAACACTGGACCAGAAGATGCCAAGGATGAAATTACTTTGAAAATTGTTTCTGCCTCCATAGAACGAGTGAGAATAGCAGAGAAAAATACAGTATAAAAGAACATTTGTGGTGCAGTCTGAAAAGTAATAAACACTTTCCCTTTGGTGTAGATTTAAAAGGGTCTCTATTTTCTTTTGTTCATCCAAGGGTACAGCCATGTACCTATGTAGAAGGGAATGTGTGGTACAGAACAAGGCCGAGGCAGTTAGCATGGCAGTGTTTATAGCGCAAGTGATGATCCTTGGCAAAAGACAAATTATACCTTGGAAACTGAGTATTGCTGATCTAATTAAGAGCTGGCAAAAGGTGCCATCAGAGTCTGACAGATTTCAGCCCTGAGTCTTTTCTGCCTGCGGTGAGCTGCCGCAAAAGTGAGAAACATCGGCATGAACAAAGAGAGATGAAGAGAGACAAGGAAGCACTATTTCCAATCAAGCATCTGCCTCCCCTCCGACACAGCTCGATTTAACCTTGAAGAGTAATGAGATCTGACTTGCTTAAATGTTAGCATTCTTAAATCATCAGGAAGTGCCTCCAAGGAGCCGATAATCACTGTGCCAAATTGCTGCGCTCGCTAATTTCATTTCTCCCTGGCATTTGCTTGCAGTTAGTGTCGATTATTCAAGAACAGGCATTTAATGCTGCCAGGTCCCAGGGGTGTTACATTAAAATGTAATAACTTGCAACATAAATGAAAACAAAAACCATTACTTTCTTCCCCCCACAACTTTCTATCCTCCTCCCTTTTCCTCTGCCACCTCTCTCCCTTCCTCTCCCCTCAATCTCTCTCCACTCCCTCCCTCCATGGTGGGAGTTCGAATCTAATTCTCAGCCCATCTGGCAGGCGTAATGAAGGCGGGCCGGGCTTGCGGTGCCCTGCTGCCATGGCTCGGCAGAGCAGGAGGCTAGCTGGCAGATTGGGCCGGGATGAGTGGAGGGGAGTCGAAGAACCTGCTGAGCGAGTAAGCCAGCCCAGTTAATCTCCCATGTGCCCTGATGTGATCGGGGCCAAGGCCAACCACACGCTGAGGGCACAGTGGATGGGGTCTGGAGTGTGGATAGTTGTGGGCAGAAGACTGGAGGGTGAGTCTGGCATTCATTTACATTTCCTGGCATTTAGCTGACTCCTCTACCCAAAGTGACTTTCAATGAGTAAAACAGTAAAATTGCATTCATTTTGAAGATCATCAAAATCCCAAAAATCCACTTGTTCTTGGGGGGGTCACAACTAAGTCAACACATTTACAACAAAACTGAAAAATAAATGCAGTGGATACAGGGGATGTTTCATACTGTAAATCGGCTAAGTAGAAAAATAAAGCATAACGCAGTGAAACACACAAAACAGTATAATATTGACTTGTGTTTCTAGTTAACACTTTAATCTATAGCTTCTGTAAGTGACATCTGCACAAACAGGGCACAGGACTGACTTGGTCAAACACGTCAGAAGATACAGATAAACAGGTAGACTCAACCCCAACAGGTGCAGCCTCACAGGAAATGAAAGACAAATAGTGTGTTAGCACCATCTGGCACAGACAGAGGTGTGTACAGATTTACATATAGTCAAACATGGCTAATAACAGTGAGGTAGGACTGCGCAGTGCACTTAAAGGTACACTGGATTAACACAAGACGTGTATCTTTATGTTGTTACATACACAGAAGGATAAACCACTATTTTACAGTAAAATGCATTGTATCTTCCAGGACTGCTGAAAGTATCTGCCAAGGAGCAACTAGGAGAACGCTGCCAGACACTGAAAACCCCTTGCAATTATGATAAAGGTCCTTTATCTAAACACAAACTCCTCTCCAATCGCTGCGATCTGTCTGCCGTGTGTGCAAGCACGTAGGGGGGAAGTGGCAAAGCAGCCAACCCCCTGGTGAGAAACTTGTGGTTGCAAACACCAACCTGTGTATGTGTATGAATGTGCATACATATCTACCAGGATGCTTTATGAAGCCAGACTGCTATGACTGTAAGAAGCCATTTTCACTTGCAATCCAGTTAGCGCATGGTGGTTGAGCACATTACAGGAAGTCTGTACCTGCTTGGCGCCTCTGTTTGCCCAAAAGGCAAAAACCACAGCACAGGCAGGGCAACACAGAGCACGGCAGCTCAAAGCGAAGGTTCTCAGTGTCGGCGAGGCGTGGGAGAGGGAAAGAGAAAGAACAAAAATCAGATAGGTGAACAGAAAACAACCTCATAGCAGGAAGCTAGGCTGACAAAAACAGCAGTTTCCCCAAGCTCTGCTCTGGCCTCTGGAGAAGCCGCAACACTGTCATTAACAGTTACTCTCCTCATAAACACACCAGCATCAGCTGGAGGTATAATTGCCCCTGCTTCTCCTGTAATCTTATACCTTACCTGCTGTTACTGTCAGACACCTTCTCCACTGAGAGAGATGGAGAGATAGCGAGAGAGAGAAAAGAGAGAGAGAGAGAGAGAGAGAGAGATAGATAGATAGAGAGAGAGAGAGAGAGAGAGAGAGAGACATGGGGGGTGGTGGTTGCTTGTGTACTGTCAGATACAAGCTAAAGAAAGTAAAAGAAAGTAAAAAGAAGAGTGTAGAGACAGAGAGGAAAAAGAGGAAACATATGCCAGAAAATCAAATGAGTGTGCGCTGCTCACTGAAATCCCAGGAGCAAGGCTCAGGGGCTCTGATGGAGGGAAATCGTGTTCTTTTCGTTGAGTGATTAGAAGACGAGTGGCAGAACATGACCTACTTAGAATAACTTTTTTGTACAGGTTTTGGAAAAGGTACCAGTGTGGGTGGGGGTAGAAAAGGTGGGTGGGGACTTTAACCCTAATAGATTCATAGACACATTAAAGATAGTGGGAATAATTGCTAGGGGGGTGTTTGTGAATATGGAATAAAGTCTATTCATCTCATGACCTCTCAAACTCAAACAAGGGCTTGTAGTCGTCCTCAGTGCTCTGGCTTTGCAGCCAAAAAGCAAAGATGGATGTGTTTGATCCTACAGATATGCAAGGTTAAAATGCAAAACAAAATATGAATTAAACATAATCTGACACTCTCTAAACGCTACAAGAGGAGGTTTTAGTATCTTTAAAATTAGACACGAAAGGGCGGTGGGAGGTGTGAATGTTGAAAGAGTCGAAGAGTCGAAGACAAAAAAAGGATGAGAAACCTGCTTTCTCAAAATCTGTGACTGAAAATTCCAAAGCGCAGTTTCGTTTCTCTGCCCTATTACAATCCCATGCTGGAAATCCACTGAGGCCATGAAAAAGGAACACTTTAGCTCTGCTGTAAAATGGGCCTGCCTCTGGCTCTTCTTAATTTCAGGCTTTGTTTGTGCGGCGTCGGGGTGCTCTTGTGGGTTCGCGGGAGACCCGCAGGCCTTTTGTCTCATCAGTGGAGGTGGTTTCTGCTTGGCGCCTGCAGCAATCTGTTGGCATGCGTCTTTTATTCTACCTCTCCATGCGAGATTTGGCCACAGGTCGCGGATTACAGGCAACAAAGCCATCACAGGAACACCGCTGTTTATTTACCCCACAACAACTGAGGCAGCATTGGATCATCATATCAGCCAGAGAAAGAGAGAAGCGTTAAGAAGAACAGAGAGCGAAGCACTACTGGGGTTTGCGTTGGAAAATGAAAAGTCTCACAAAATATGCTCTTTTTTTCATTAGGTTCTGCTCCAACTAAAATGGCTTCCTCTGGGTTCCTTGGGGGACATTGGCAATGCTGCAATGCCTGCTTCTTTAAATGACACAGACTAATATTACACTTGTGGCGCTGAATTAATAAGCTGCAGCATGATAAATCTCTATGATTTATTATGTTCCCTCCAGTGTATAATCAACTTGAATAAGGGAGGGAGAGAGAGAGTCAAACAGAGGGAGATTGGAAAAGACAGAGACATAGCTGGGTCTGAATTGAGACACAATAGACGAGGCCCTTCCTCTGCACAGCTGAATGGACAGGCTTACATAGCTTTGAATGAGAAGTGTGAAACAGTCAGCCATCGAAATCAGTGGGTGTTGTGTTTAGCAGAAGGAAGGAGATTAAAATACCAAAAAGTTCAATGTGCAGCGCGCCGTGAAATATGACATATGGAACTGCCAAAACGGATCTAGCAGACGTTCTTTCCACCCCCCAAAATTGTCTATTTCTTTTGGAAGCATGAATTCCCCATAAGGACGGTTTATAAGAATATCACACCTCTATGGAAGCCTCATCCCACGATCCACAGGAGGCTTTCTCTCCCTCCTGCCTGCTTCTGGTGGGCTGCCATCGTATTCATTTCCCGTTCCCAGATAGATGTTTGTAATTGGAGCTCTAATTTATGATCGGGCCTTGGTGCAGGATAATGATATGGAGCATTGTAATTTGCTGATGCAAATTGTACGTTATAATGGGGAGCCATAAAAGCCCCAGCAACATCTCGGAGACTTGCCAAACACCCTGAGCGTTCATTACAGCCCTCATTAAAACATCCATGTCGGCACTGGGAGCTCTTACAAATGGAAGGAGCATGTAATTGCTGCTTGATTGTGGTATATGTAACATATGATAAAGTGGAATTACCACTTTACTTGTCTACAGTGTCCGTGAAACTTAATGGGGAGAAAGCCTGCAGTAAACAAATCCTCAGAGCGTTGTTTGATTGTTACATTATAGGGCTATTTGTTTAAAGTGGGGCAAATGTGAGTTAGGGGACAGTGCATCCAGGACAAACTAAGAGTGATGATAATCAAGGCTGGGCTTAGGGGGATAAAACTAATGCTTTTACCCATGAGAGCCTATGTTTCATTTGGACTAACTCCAGCGTGGGTGATAGCATAGAGCTTCATCTGGGAATACATTAACTGGATTTAATATAAGAAAAGATCAGTATTGTTCTTTTTCATTACCAAGCACCAAAGTCATCACCATACATTTGCTTTAAGGGTGGTGGAACTAGATTGAAAAAGGTTAGAATGAACCATTGAAGTCATCTCTGCTGGAAAAATATTTTGTACTAATGCCAGTCTGGGTCTTTGGGGTATAGCTTCTAGCTGTTTCCAATCGTTGATCTCAATTCAGTTCTAATGAACGGAGTATGTGGAATGCGGTGAAGTTGAACGTCCCAGCTTTTAAGCAGCCTTAAGAGCAGAGCCAAGTGGCAAAAGCAATTAAGAGTTCATTTAGAACAACTGAACTATGCTGGGGCTGGTTTTTCAGAGACCCGGTCAACACTAATTCACAGTGTCGCCTTTTTATTCAAATGACCTCTCCCAAAGTCCCCTTTGTGTTGGTGCCGTTCTAATGCATCTCCATTAGAACAAAACCTGAGCTGCATTGCTGAAAATGAAGTTTGCCTCCTCGACTCTGAATGATAGCAGGCCTCTACCACCACAGCTCTGTGTGCTCAGCCACTGGAAAAGGATTTTCAACCGTGCCATTCAGCCGGGGCCCCTGAAGCCTGCAGCCTTTATCTGCAGACTCGTTGATTGATGTATTGTGGGCCCTGCTGTGGTTAACAGCAATTTTTATCTGTTGCTAGCGGCAACAGTCCAGGTCCCTGGTGCGCAGAGAGCAGCGGGGCCCAGGATCTGAAGCCGGACCGCACACGGGGATAAACAAATAGGTTTTTCAAGGCGGACAGCCCTCATAGAGAGGCCCCTGACAGGCAGCGCCCCACCCCAAGGCCAGGACAATGTCAGGGCCCCAGCCCATTCCTGCTGGGCTTGTGGTTTCCTTCACTAATTTTCACCATGTGCAGAGCTGGTGGCACCTGCACACCCCACTGAAAAGTAAGCAGAGCAAGAGAGAGAGAGGCAGAAGGAGTAGTATACAGAGAGAGAGAGTCAGACACAGATTTCATGTAACACAGGGGAAGAAGCCTTTGTTTTCTGTTTAAGATATAATTTACACTCAATTTATTTCAATTGCTGTGTTTAGCATTTAATCCGGTGAATCTGTGTTGTTTGGTTTAATAAAGCGTGAAGCTTTTAATGGCTCCTATTGTAATTAAGTGACATAATCCTTGTATTTGATAAAGATCTAGTAAAAAGCCTCATCACTCAGACAAGGAAGTCTATTTGCCACAATGCGGAGGTCGCGAATGCCAAATCAATTAAAACAAGGCTGTTCAAGAATGCACAAATGACTCTGAGACTGCTGTTTAGAATGTAGACTCATTTAGCGTTAAATATGATTATGACAACCCGGGCAGGGGAAATGGAGAACGGGTGTGTCTGAAAGCTCTGAGCGCTCTCGCTCAACCTAAACACTCTAGTTGAGGTTTTACTCCCTGACATTGCAGACATAAACCCTCCCAAAACAGACAAGTCAGATTATACTGTCACAGACAAAGCTCTGTGCTTTTATCGTGCGTGAAAACATCAGCTGTAGCTTGGCCTTGGGTGGTTTCAAAAGATGGGGAGTGGGAGTCTGAGGCTCAATCACTTCATCTAAAAGGAAAGGGAGGTGTGTTGTCTTTTTCGCTTTGCTAAAAACGTCTCCTTCTCTTTACACTACATCCAGCCCAGGGGTGGCGACAGAATGGGCAGAGAGTTGCAGTGAGATTTTTTGACATTTTCCGCATCTCTTGCAGCCCGTATCTCCCAGGCGCACAGGGGGATGTTGGGTTCTTTATCAAGGAGCCCCTGAGAGGATGATAAATCGCCAGAGCCTGGGCCCATCTCTGCTGGAACAACAAGCAGGTAGCAGCGCAGGAAACAAGGTGCAGATATTGTCTCCCAAACATAGCTGAGGCTATAATGAAGCCTGCACAAAGCCGACAGGAGAGTGTCTGCCTGATAAACAATTCCATAGCCAGTCTTCCACATAGAGTGAGATAGTGAGTCTCAGTCCTGCTGCTATGTATCGCTGTTTGACTCAACGGTCCAGAGATTAGACTTCACCCCCCGAATAGGTGATGAAGTGTTTGTAGGGTGGTGTGGGTGGTGGGTGGGTGGCTGTCATCAACTGAATAAACATACCATGTTTGGAAGAATATATAAGAAGAATATATAAACTAATGCAGTTTGTAATTATATTTGTTGTGGTGTGGATTAACATCAGTTGTTTAAGGGATTTCTTTAACTATAAGTCTTTACCTATTTTACTATTAGAAGTGAAGAACTATATTGTGTGTGTTCACCCTGGCATGTAAAAAGACTGTATTTTTTGGTACATTTACTTTATGTCAGGCAAATTGTGAAAAAAAGACATCAATTACTTTTTCTGTAAACAATTACCACAAAAAATGTGAAATCAGTCCATTTCAACAACAGTGGTCAGTAATGAGCAGGTTCATTTGAGCAAATGTTTTGAATCTATAATCACTTACGCCACAATGTTTTCTTTGGAGGCACTGTTGATACTTGAAACATATATTTTTTTGGCATTCAGTTGGAAACTTTGTTTCATCTTTTTACGAATAATCAAGAGAAGAAATGAGATGAAAAAAGCTATGAACTGTGCAGCATTCTCCATGTGCAAATAGACTGTTCAATGAATTAAAACAGCAGACAATGTGTTCTGTATGCAACAGCCAAGCATTTTAACACAGTATAAAGGTATTTGCCGTGTCCAAAACACTCTGGGGGCTCCAATTTCCTTTTTTTCTTGAGTCTGGCACTAAAAACTTCTCTACATTCTTGTATAAACCATTCAAATGAGGCTATTCAAGCCTGGCAGACAGCATAAGAAGGGAGACATATGGAAGCATAAACAAGAGGAGGCGTTATCTCCCATAGAAGCAGAAAACAAACTGTCAGGAGAGATTGCCTTTTTCTACCTCTCAGTGCCTTGTGACAGATAACCAGCCCCTATTCTCCAGCTTGATTTTTTTGATTGTTTGTGGAGAGGCAAGCAGTGCCAGGAGCTAACCAGCAGATAGCCCTGTTCGTGCTACTGGGGACAGTGCCTCTTTCCCCCGCCTTGTTGACCCTCCCACGTCCTCTCCCCACATTACAAACAGACCTCCACCCACATACATAGCCTTGCTCTTTCTTCTCCTGCAGCCATAACACTCTCTCAAGCCTCTGGCCTTTTCATCGTCCTATTCCTCCTCCCATACCCACTCAGCCTCTGCCTGGCAGTTCCCTGGAGCCCCCCGACCCAACATCCCATACTCCCCCCCATTCGAAACCATCATACTGTAAAGCCTGAAGCACTTACAGATAAGGAGACCCCAGAAATCAAGCGGGCCTGGCAGCAGAACAGATTGCGAGTCAGAGCTCAGCACCCAGGAGGTGCCTAGAGGCTACAAAACGCTGTAGATAGCACCGTCGGATTGCCAGAGAGGGAGCCTGACAATGTAAAACTTCCTGCCCTTGTTACTGGACTTTCCTTTGCTTGCACAATGCCTCTGCCCCCACACCATCACCACCTCCAAGCCCCCCCTCTATCTCCATTTCAGCCGTCTCTCTCTCTCTCTGACTCCCGCCTTCCTCTTTTCCGATAAAGAGAAGGCCTTGTTCCCTGCCGACTCAAACTGACAGCTCAAGCCAAAGGGCTCCACAAGCTTTTTTGGAAGGTCTTGTTTGTTTTCATCCATCTGTGCGTATGCAGCCACTGGGGAACAGGAATGTGACATGTTCTATTAAAACAAAATAAAAAAAAAGATTGCACAAAGATCAATGGTTTTTGAAGTTCAGCTTTGTTCAGCGCTTTAACTGCAGTCCTTTGAGGCAGATTAACGATGACAAACCATTTATAGTTGTTTTGTTTGCTGGGATGATTGCTTCCAAGCTGCAATAAGAACTGCCATATGCCACTCATCAGCTAAAAGTAGCACACTTTAAAGAATGTTCCTCTTATGAGCTCCCCTTTAAGCAAAGGACATAAAGGACGACCGCTGTCTCTATTACCCAGAGACTAGACACATCATTGAAACAATGGGAGGGGAAGAGCACAAATTTACGGTTCGAAAACGCACTGGGGCACGGCAACAGATGCTTTCACGGGATAAAAATAGTCATGCACTGACAATTTGTAAGCTAGTGTATGTTTGAAAGGATTGGGCTGATGTTTTCCAAGGCATCACTAAATATTCCTCTTGGGCACATTTACCTTGAGCTACACTCTACATGTTCTATGACAAAGACCGTCTCACTGATGTCTATTAATGTCAGTTCCACAGAACCGCAAGACATGTTTAACTGCTATGGATCTTCCTGAAGGCGTAAACGTACGTGCATTTCTGTACTGGTGAGAAATAGTATTTATTGCATAGATGCAGGGGCCTTTAAAAGGCTTTTAGGCATATTGTCTGATATGTGGGCAAAAGGATCCTCCACTGACAGTCACTGGAGAAAGACATAAAACTCTGACAGCCAAATTGCAGCACCGTCGCGTGGTGCTGATCGATGCCAATAAAACGAAGCTCTTTTCGCCAAGGTAGCGCAGGACACCTTCCCGCAATTTAATCAGTCAGTCAGCCAGAATTAATGTTCCTAATATCATGATTTCTCCATTACTCTATTTAACATAATTAAAATGTCGAGCGCCGGGGCCATAAAGTGGGTCGTTGGAGATTGTAATTCTGCCGTAAAGCTATGAAGCATGAAAATGTCACTTACCGAGTAGCCACGGCCTGACAGCGAGTGAGTGGAACTCTGTAGGGAGAGAGAGGAGAACAGGGATGACCTTTAAGGAGCATTTCACTCGCTGACAAAGACATGATGAAGCAGTGCAGCTTTAATATCAATATTCACGTTAACCTTTTACCCGCCCTGCCATGTAACTCCCGCCCACCACACCAGTGCTCCCATAGATTCTGGCGTCCATCACTGAAGGCAACTACACCACACCCACTCTAAAAACAATCACTCGCATCCATGTGACAGACTTAATTTGAGCTGTCGTAGAAATACACAGTGGAAAACCTTAATTATTTTGTAAGATCATAATTAAAATAGTGCACAACAGCCATTCAAGACTGTGAACATAATGTCCATGCTTTTCAAAACAAAACGATGATGAGATTTCTGATATTGCTAACATATTATATGACTTTATGACTTCTGCAGGGTTGATCCATCACGTACATCAGAAGTAATCTGATCAAACACACGCTGATTGAAAAATTGATATTCTGAGAATTAATGACTGACCAGGTACTTTGCTAAAGGTGACGAACTCTCTCTTTCTTCCTTCTTGTATTTTTCAAATGTATTTAATTTACTTCCACAAGCATTTTAAGATTGTGTGGAACTATGTAGATATTTGAACACATAATATGAAAGTATACTTCATATATAAAGATCTTAATTACACATTCATTAAATATTCACTAAAAAAGATTATTCTAAAACTGGAAAATGTTATTTTGTGTGCACTTACAATCTATGTCATGTCTATGTCTTAATTTAAACAATCTTTCTTTCTTTTATGTTCCATATATTTCAGAAGCAGACCAAGCATTTTTTATTGTGTTATATTGGCCCTGTTTGTACTCAGGTTAAGTATCTCTTCATGCATTTAGGGAGGTGTTTTGGCCCATCAAACTCAAACTGTGTTACTCTAATACAGTCCTCTAAATGCTGAACAAGAGCAGGATGGAGACAGAAAAAGCTGGGTTTTGTTCTGTTCTCTGGCTCTGTCTGTCAGTTCCCAGCACGAATACCAATCTCCAAATCCCTCCCTCCACTTCCACTTTTCACTGCTTTTATTCCTCTGTCTAGATTGGCAATCTCTCCCCCCCGGTCTCTGGAGGGGACTTTTCTGCTAGACCAATTTCATCCATAGGTCCACCTTCAATCCAAACGGCCTCCCCCACACCTTCACCACCACTGCTTCCCGTGTTCTGCACCCTCCCAATGGCCCTCATCCATTCAACCACACCTGTTCTAGGCCTCAGCCCTCATCAACGCCTGTGTGCCCCTCTGATTCGCAGGACGGCTCCTGTGGTGACGATTAGGGAGGAGCCCTGCTGCGAACCGGAAAGTAGGCTCTGCGGGAATCAAAAGGCTATTCCCACTCTGCTCAACCCCTCTGCTCCCCTCACTACCAAAGCCAGAGTGGAGGCCGAAGGAGTGGGGACTAAGAAGTGCACAGAAGGCAAAATCTGTGGATACAAAAGTGTTCTCTAGCAAGAATGTGGTCTGTTGTCTGTGTGTGTATATGTTGTGAGTGCACTTAAATGTGTGTGTATACACATGTGTTTGTAATGTATGTGTGAGTGCATATGTGCATAGGTGGTGGGAGGCCAAGGCCATTTGGAATTAGCCTTACTATGTAGAGTTCATTCAACTTGCAGCATTCTGAGTAGAAAGAGAGGCTTATTTAAATGATAATGAGGGACAATCCATTGGATTTAGTGCTGGTGAAGGGAGGAAAAGAGGGGAGGGAAAGGGGGGATCCATTAAAACGCCAGCGGTTCATAAGCCATAGGGTCGGCATACAGCTAAACACTCTCTCTTAAAAGCCATTATACATGGCTCTCAATGGATTTCTGCAGCGCTTAGGACTTCAAAAGGATTTAAGAACCCGCCCCAGAGAGGCAGCGTGGGGGAGGGAGGAGGATGAGTGGGTGGGTGGGTGTGTGTGTGTGTGAGTGTATGTGTGTGTGTGATGGTTCTGGTGGTTGGTGGTGAGAGGGATGGGGCGGATGCTGGCGGCATTTAAGGGTTAACTAAACAGCCCCGGCTAAATCCGCCCCCTAATCCTCTCCCCATTTCCATGCCCCCTCCTCCACTCTCCTTACAAAAAAGAAAAAGAAAAAAAAATGAAAGAAAAAAGAAAAACATGGCGACAAGAGAGGGAGGGTCCAGTCCATCTTCTCTCAACCCAGACTATTGGTTTTTGCCGTTCCACGGAGGCCAAGAGGCAGACCAATCAGAACTCATTGGTGCATGATGAGGAAAAGGGATGTGTATGTGTATGCCCTCTGTGGAAGGAAGATCAGGTAGGTGGGTGAGTTTGGTGCATGTGGGTGGATGCGGGTGGATACAGGAGGGAGTTAGAGACCATGACAGCACCCCAACTGCCACCCTCGCCTCCGCAGGACACAGATGCTTTGGAAAACCACCCTCTCCACCACCACGCATTTCCCTAATCCTTGTGTGGCTTAGTGCCAGGGCCCCGCCGCACCGCAGGCACAATTACCTAGTCAAAATAAACAGATAAAGACCCAACCATGGCAATGAACAAACAGCATCCCCTGCAATTTTTTTTACCCCTGCTTCCAAATTGATGCATGACTGTTTTTGCAGGCGGGCGCGTACGCATGTCGCATTTGTCTCTATTTCCTTTGGCGGTAAGACAAGAGAAATCCATTTTACTCGTTGCCGACGCAGCATCATTAGTTAAGAGCTCTTAAAGCCGGGGAGCCACTTTGATGTGGTGGAGTGTATTTTACGAAAATTAGCAGAGCTCTCAGTGCGGTGGCGGAGATTTCATGGAGCTGAAAAAAAAAGAAATATAGGGGAGACAATGACACGGTGTTGGTGAGAAATCTCACTGTGTGTGTCATGTCCAGGCCTTTGCTTGGTGGAATACAACGACCAGCAGGGAGAAGGACAGACACAGAGACAGACAGACAGGGAGAAGGAGAAAAGGGTAGACAGAGAGATGGATAGATATAGATGGCGTAGCTGCTACGATCAGCGTCTGTGCACCATTTATTTGGCAGCAGATTAGAGAGACATGCCACATCTAACACTGTCGGCGATTACAACGTACAATTTTCATCAGTGCCCTCCCCCTCCAACACTCCCGCCCCCCACCATCACTGCAAGAACCAGCACCTCCACCACTTCCATCCACACTCTACCATCTCCCCCGCCCCTCCTCCGCTCTCATCGCTTGTCGTATATCCCTGTCAGAACTGTCAACCGGCGTCTGTCTTTTATCTGACAATCCCGCCTCTTCCTCCTGACTTTTTCATTAAAAGACAGCCTTTTACACAAATTCAAGAGAAACAGCACGGAGGGGAAGAGGGGCGACAGTGCACGAGAGAAACAGCAGCGAGGCTTAGAAAAGACAGGATGAAGATGGAAGAAAATTAGGCTGGGTGATTTTTTTTCTTTTTTTTTTTTTCATCAGGCAGGATTTTCAATTGGAATGCTGAATAGCTTAAAACAATGTATTTAATAAGTTCATTAAAATCTTTCTTTCCATCATTTTACCCCTGTTGGAAAAGGAAGCTGCACATTTTCTTTCCACCTCTCTCTCTCTCTCTCTCTCTCTCTCTCTCTCTCTCTTGCTTTCGTCAGCTAAATGAACAGTCTGATTGAATTTAGTTAGGTTTGGGAGGCCTGCTTGACAGGCATTAGTTAGGAGGCATATTTCTACATTCATTTAAAATGAGCCGCTTGGGATTTTGCATAAATTCTCATTACTTCCTCTGTATCTAAATTGTATTATTTCATCCCTTATGCTGAACCAATGCCTGGCCTCCATTTTCCCATTGCCACCTACTCATCTTCTAAATGGGTGAGCATATGGATGCTGGCGCAGCGATAATTGGAGCACTTTCTTTAACTCGTTCCACTCTGGGGTTGGTGAGGTCAGCCCACACCTGGCTGAACTGCGTTAGGTCATGTCTACATTTAACCGTGCCATGCTTTAAATGATGCCAGGCCAACTAGGTGATGCTCATTTCCTGTCTATGTGCTGCTGGCCAACAGGCCTTTTCCCCAGTTCGCTTGGGATTTATGAGGTCAGGGGTGGAAACAGCAGGAGCTACTGCACCAGCTGCCCTCTGATCTCAGCCTCAATGTTGCTGTTGTCCACCCGCACTCTGTATCCTACTTCAGGTCCCCTGCCTTGGCCTGTGAAAGTGGATAGCCTGGCTCTCTGTAGGAGGTCTGTGAATAGGGGAAAGGGGTCTCATCCAAGGTCTCACCTCGCTGAGCTGCTCTTTGGAGTTGCTCCTGTGTGGTCGGCTGAGCTCCTGCACCGTCTCGTCCTCGCTGACTTTGACTGGACGTAGCGCCAAAGGTTTGATCTGCAGAAAATGAAGAAATTAAACATGCAGCTTATTGAACACACAAATGCAAAAACATCAGTTTGTTTATCTACTGATGAATGATTCATCAATAGAACAGTGACTGACATTAATTATGTATAATTGAATTACTGTATGCTATTATAATAATTGAATAATTAAATGTTATTCCTTCTACCAATGGTGTTTTAAACAGATAGAACCCAATTGGGTTTTTAGCAGTGGTGTTACATTCATTTGTATTTAGATGACCTCTTGACACATTAATATTAACAAGTTTTTGTTTAAGAGCAAAATCTTCAAACCTGACACAGTCTCTGAGGAGCAGGAACATCAAAAGTTCAAACAAAGCAATAAATCAGACTGAATAACAGCCGTGTATCAACCAGGGACCACAAATTTAAGTTGCATCTCATTTCTGACTGCATAAGTTAAGCAGCAACACGACTACAATAGCCTCAACTGACTTTCAATGGGCCATGGTTTTTCTATTCTTAACCAGAGGGAAACAACAGAATGGACGTGGCATCTCGCTGATCAGTGTCGGTTTGTGTTTTGGCTAAATGCAAAACAGAACTGGTTGTAGCAAAAACACCTGCAAACCCAAATTTCGCCTGGAAATACACTAGAGCTGGTGACAGCAGACAGCAACAGGAATGTAGCAACAACAACAACTCAGCAAACCAAGTGACTAGTGACTAGGCACAGAACAGACATTAGTCTCAGTGATGGTGATAAATGTTAGCCAGGCTAGCTCCTCCTAGTGTTTCTGCTAAATTTCTCATTGAGCTTCAACACTTGGTCAGGCAGCTATTTTTTGCACCAACTCTCAACTGTTCAGGCCAATCAGCAAACAGAGGGAGGGCTGAAAGCAATGACGTTGAACTCAAGTGTTCAAGCTTGAGTTTCTGGTGTAGTTTGAGCAGCACTGAACGAAGCTGATGAGATGGATATAGGCGCAGTGTCACAGAATCTACAATGCTCGTTAATGCACGTTTTTGATTCATATGCAACCGCTACTTCCCTGGAATGACGCTAATACGCGGATCCCACTAGGTGTGTTCCGGCGTATGTGATGTTTTTGGAAAAATGTTTTGCACAGCTCACCCGTCTCTTTGTCCTTTGTGCTACCAGCAACTTGTGAGCGAGATTTGTGAGTTGTGAGAGAGGAGAGTCATGTCTCAGCTAGTGTTCTTTGCCTATTTTTTAATTTAGTCTTATTCTTAGTCTTGTGACAAAATGTCATTTTTAGTTTTTGTCATGTTTAGTCATTCACATCATCATTTCTGATTACCATTTCGCTGAATATATTGTCACACATCTCAAATATTTAATTTCAAGGATTGAAAAAAAAAAAAAAATTGAATTAATAAAAAAATCCTAGATAACACAATGTTAAAAACAAAAGGACACACAGATAGAGAGAGAGAGAGACTGCAGTGTGTAGTTTATTAATAATAACGTTATCATTGTAATTGCATTAAAACTGTATGGATAGCTTTTAGCACATTTCTTATTGGGGTCACCATGAACAGAATGTGGCATGCAGGTCTGAACAGTAATATTTTCAGGGATGGTGTGGCCTGTTTTGGCGCCCAATGTGCTATCTTTTCATGGGGCCCAAAATCCCTGGTGGTGCCCCTAAGTATGTGTGTTCAGCCACCCACATCATGGCAACCCTAATGCCAACATGGATGGCTTGTTTTATTGCGGGCCATCAAGACCCACAGTTGGCGTGCGTCCAAATTCCCAGCCAGATGGGAGGTTGGCGAACTCAGCAAGGAAGACTCTGTGCTGGTGCAGCACTGGCCAATCACAATGCCCCGTGCTGTTTCCCCACCTTGGAGTACAGTGGTGATGGCCGCAGGGTGTAATCCATTTGACTAGCAGTTTGCGTGTAGCAGCTCCCCCGGTGGCTGGCCCCGGTCTCCCGATCTCCACTGTAATTTAAGCAGATCACTGCTACAATTAACCTTTCCCGGTAAATATCAATTATGGCCCCCGGCTGGGCTAGAATTAAAAGGGTCATCAGCTAATCTGACAGGTCCTGTACGCTACCACCTGGCTGGGAGAGAGGGAGGGAGGCAAGGCAGCAGAGAGAGAGTGTTTGTCTACCCTTGTGCCCACCAGCTCACATGCCAAGTAGACACAATTCCCTTTTAATTACCCTGCCGCCGCCAGGGCAAGCATGCTGATTGGCCAAGGGGTGTTAGCAGTGCACTGAGGTCAACAGTGACAGAATGAGGGTGGGATGGGGTGAGTGTGGCGGAGAAGAGGAGGGAGCTTGCCGCCAAGCAATCAGGGTGTAGAGATGGAGGGAAGAGAAACCTGGCAGGTGGGCCTAATCAGGTTTGACTTCCACCTCTACCCGCCTCTCCCTCTGCCTCAATCTCTCTCGACTAGATGTCAGCCTAATCACTCCATGAATCTCAAAATAGATGGTGGCCTTTTTGATTTCCTTCTCTCAAGGAGAGCACAAAGAGAAAATTCCTCCTCGGCAGGCAGGCAGGCATGGCGGTAGAGATGGAAAGCTGAAGTACAGTCTGTGACACATCGCCGTCAAGTGCAGCCGTTGATTACTTTGTTTACCCAGCATCAGTGGTGCTGACAAATTCCTGAAGGCGCCAAAAGTGTTTCCATCTCCTCTGGGGCATGCAACTACATTACCCAGTCAGCAATCAACTTGGCTATTGATCGGAGCACAGCGTCTAATTAGGCACCTAGGTTAATGATGCAATGTGCAAGGACTGTTCCCTGAGCCACTGTTCAACGGGACAGGAGAGCAATTGATCTAGGCTGGAATTCACTACCTCTGACAAAAGATTGACAACCCTGACTGCCTGTGATTAAGGTAGGGACTAATTTCCTGTCTGGGGAGGTGTTTAATTGGCCCTAAGCTCCCAACTGTACAGCTCTCATGTATTGTTTTTTTCTTTTTTGTCTACTCATTAATGTTAAAGGACAGGTTAGTGAGCTTGAGGGTGGGGCTAATGTTCTCTACTGAGATGTGATTGGTTACAAGTAGTGACGTAGTTCAAGGTCATAACGTCTTTTCACTACGCTTGAGGTAATGCCTTTGAAATGCACTCTGGGATACCTGCAGGGAGTAGGTCTTGGCCACCTAGCTATTTTAAGGAGGATTTTTGTGGTGTGGATTAAATTTGTTTACATTGGAGATTTAACCCATACTGTATCAGGGTAAGGTTAATCAGGCTCAAACAGCAAGTGAACGTGATTAATCTGCGTGTGTGGGGGGCAGATTGAAAAGACAGAAGAAACATAGCTAAGTCAAGAACTGTGTTTTACATGAATAATGTACTGGAAATTAGCTCCATTAGTCTCGGTATTGAACATGTCTGCAGTCTCTCTCTGGAGGCTGCCGCTCTGTGCTCTTTAATTATCTTCAAAGGGCCCTCCAGCATCTTAATTTCCCCCTAAGTTGAGTAGTGCCGACTTGGGTTTGCTCATTTATACCACTCTAACCCTGGGTGAAGTCACCCCTCCTGCTAAGACAGGACTAGTCAAGGCTTGATGGAGACAGTAGTGGTTCGCATCAGTTCATGCTAGGCTTGGCTAACTTTCCTTTTACTTCCAGTCTTCTTCACTCTCCTCACAGTGTCGATCAATCTGCAGCCTGTCAGCAGGGAGCTGGCTGGAGGCTGGTAGGTGAAGCTTTGTTGTCTTGCTCCTTTGATCCTCCCTCCTCCTTCACCTTGCAGGAGGTTTTAGGGGGGCACCGGATTGCTGTGCAGTCTCCCACCTTTTTCCTCCTTGAATAAGAGAAGCTGTTAGTCCTGACCTCGCTTTTCCTCTCCTGGCTCCAGCTCCTCTCACTCCGTCTCATCTCTCCCCAGCCTGCCGTCATCTGTCAACAGCGCTCAGGGAGGCTGTGCCTCAGCCTTGTCCTGGTGTCAATCCTCATTACCCCGGGATCTTGGACCTTGTCCCCCACTCGCTCCTTTCTTTTTAGCTGTCGTGATGCTCTTCTGCTTCGCAGTGCCATGCTCAAATCTCCTCTATGGGCTTCCCATGCACAGGGTGGGGAGGGGACGAT
Organism: Polydactylus sextarius; assembly: GCA_016801845.1. Taxonomy (NCBI): domain Eukaryota; kingdom Metazoa; phylum Chordata; class Actinopteri; family Polynemidae; genus Polydactylus; species Polydactylus sextarius. Next base: position 3,669,808 of record CM028915.1, read on the forward strand.
GGGCAATACAGGAAAGGGAGGGCTGAAGAGGACGGATACAGATCCTTCCTCTAATTTGTTCTGAAAAGTGTCCTGCGCAAAGGACCCTCACCCCCATTAACCCAGCGACAGGCTGCTACCGCTGCTCAGGGAGGCCTCTGCAGTGTGTGTGTGTGTGTGTGTGTGTGTGTGTGTGTGTATGTGGGGGGCCCAATAGTGCGGCGGGCAGAGGCACTCTGCGCTCAGTGCCGGGCTCCGGCACCGGCTCAATCTATCGGCTCATTATCCCCCCCACCCAGGCTAGGGTGCAGACAAGTGCACTTTAGGGCCACAGGCCAAATTGATTCATCTGCCTTCATTTTCTTCAGGCTCAGAAGTGGCAGCTGCTCGGAGGCAGGGGGAAGGAGCTGTAAGATGGAGAAAGACAGAGACAGGAGAGAGACAGAGGGAGAGAGAGAGTCTGGGATAGAGTGAGACGAAGGACGGAGGTTTCAAGAGAAAGAGGTGTTCCTGGCTTTGTTCCCTATCCATGTCTCATTTTACTTTTCCTCCTCCTCCTCCCTCTTCTCTCTCTCTCTCTCTCTCTCTCACCTTACAGCACAACCAAACACCTCCCTCCCTTGAAATCACTATCAAGACATGCACTCACTCCCCTACCAAGTCCCAAGTTGGAAATTAGCCCAAGGACAAGCTAGTGGATTTACTACAGGGAGAGCAAATGGATTTTTGCTTTTATTTTGACGAGTCCCAGTGTATCCATTACGCCTTTTAATCATACATTATTCATAGAGTTCGGCTTATAATAAATGATCACATAAAAAGGGTACACATATTATACAAGGCCTAAAATGCCCCCATAACTCTCTCTCCTAGTGCACTCAGAACTACATCACATTTGTACGCTGGTTCACAAATATGAGCCTGTGAAATCGCAGCAAGATGGCGTTTCTATTCCAAGCAATGACACAAGGACACAACAATATACGGCAGATTAAAAGCACTCACATATAAATGAGGTACAGGGCAAACAAATTAGAGGGTGTGACCTGGCTGTTCAGCAAAACTGCAGTGTAGAATGCTGCACAGTAGTGAGCTAACTGGGGTGGCCACAGCGACCGCCCAACGCTGTAACAAAGCAGTCAGCGTGAAAGCAAAACCGCCTCCTCGGCCTGATTCCCAGCCAACGGGGACCTCAGGAGAGCCTGAGTGTCCCGCAGGGCCCTGTCTGGAACAGATGAGCTAGGGAGAGGAGCAGTCCCTGTGGGCCTCAGGTCTCTCCAATCACTCTCACCATATGCCTCCTGGGGGAGTGAGGGAACAAGGCGAGAGAAGAAGAAGGGGGGAGGAGGTGCACCTGCTCCCAAATACGAAACCATCCCTCAGCACCTGTCCCGGGGGTTCACTGACAACCGCAACCGACAGACACACACATACACACACCTCACCTGTCAGCCAGGACCGTAGGAACAGTATCTGCCCTGCGCTGATAAGCACAAGGCCTTAGAGCAGAAACAACCCAGCCTCCTCCTCTCCCTCCCGACTCCCACTCCAAGGCAGGCATTTCTCAGAGCTACCAACAACAATTAGGCCGATGATGTCAAAATGCTAATGATGTTATTGGAAGGAAAGCAAGGGAGCGATGTTGTGGATCTGCATTTTGCTCTTCATTGCTTGAGCCAACATTATGCAGATCTTCCTCCTTTCTCTCATTGCTCTGTTAGAAAAGCACAGCTTTGATTTTCATGTACGCTGTTAAAAGTGCATTTAGTAGAAGAATCACACATGGTAACAAGGAAAATTCAAATGGAGGTTGTGCAATTTTTTTAAAACTCGCCATTATTATTTGCAAGTCAAAGTTCACTTTGGCTTTCAAATATGAGGGCGCTTTCAGAGTTGCAGTGAAACAACTTCAGGTTGTGGTCTGTGTCACTGGAAATGCCACATTTGCACTTAGTGGTTGGCAAAACCTTTTGGAGAGTAAAGGAGTGAATCATTTAGTCATTCACTGTCAAGTGTGCAGTGCTTCACCTCTCAGTGCTGTAATTAGCTCAGCAGGCCTCTCAATACAATCGACTGTATTTTCATAGAAAAGCCATAGACAAAAGATACATATACATACATATATAGGTATTTTTATGTAATCCTTCAAACAACTTGTGAGTTAACCTTATAAGAAAAAGCTAATTAATAATTTGAATGTATTCATGCAGTCTGTAAATTTCATTTCACATAATTATGCATGAAGCTTTTTTTCATCGACAAAAAAAACAAAACATATTCTTTCATAATTTATGTTGTTTACACACATGGTCATGCCTTTATTGGCATTCATCCATCCATATCCATGGCTGTTAAACAAAGATGTGACACTGATATCACCTACAGTGTAACACAAATGATGAATACTGTAGAATAAATAACTGACTACTGTTAGTTAAGTACTATTGGTTATGGTCCAAATGAACTGCCTATCATCACTATCACTCTAATAAAGATAGTGTTTAAATTTAATCATGCTTGATGTAGTTTCAGTGATGGGTCATGGAAATATACATCTACAAAATAAAGTGTATGCTGGGTGTATTCCGAGAACTAAATATATAAAAACATATTTTCATTACTTTTATGACTGTTGCAATATTTCAAAGAAATTACAGATTGTATCTTTCAGATGTCTGACAGTGTGAGATAAAATTTTGCCTCCTACTTGGAGGTCAAAGTGTTTTCCACTGCTCCACACTGTGACCACAATAACTGGAGGTATGCGCGCACCAATTACAGATTCTGCAACAGTTTCATGTGGAAAAGATTTATCAGTTACGACTCTCAACTCCTTAACCTTTTAATGGACAGAGATAAGCCCGGCGTAAACACTTTTATCAGCTGATAAGAGTCTGTTAGTGCGACAGATCAGTGGTCCAGACCGATGTCGAAATGACAGAATGTCTGACTGCACTCAGGGGCTTTTCACAACTTGAACTTAGAAGTTGGTTAAATATCAAAGATAAATACCGCTCACTGTAAATAAAATCCAGATGTAGGTCATTTACTACAAAGATACTGACAGTGAGTATTAGGATTACTGTGACTGCTATTTCATTAGAAACTTTATAGGTCTCTGCTTCTGCCAAACCCCGATTGGAAACACTTCACACATCATGTTTGTATAAGTGATAAGAACTGTATTTCTTGCATATCACTTTGGCTTGATAATTTACACACTTTTCATCACAAATTTCTTTTTGTTTATTGACCAAAGCTTTATACTGATCCATGTACTAAAGACAGCATTTCTGATCAAATTGCTGTAACACCATTAATTATTTTTTAACACTTGAAAATGATCTTATTAGCAGTTGAAAAAATTACATTTTTGGAAGTGCAACATTCACACTTTCTCCTGCGACTACACTTGATAACTTTGTCACCTTCACACGTACTTTAAGAAATGTTTAATTTCCTCTAATGTAATCTGAAATAATTATCAGCTGGAGAAGACGTACACGCTCGCAAAAAAGACCCCTTTTAACAAGTCCACCAAACACACACGAACACACAACACACACCTTAAAACGAGCTATCATTCACCACGACATAATTAAAACACTGAAGATGAGATTGTGGGGTAAAGGAAATGAGCAAGTGATTAAAAAAACGCTAGATGAAGAACAGACTGAAACTTCCAATCGGTCTAACTTTAGACTGTGTTCTTCAATCAGGTAAGGAAATGGTTATTTAATGGAGCGTATGAGAAAAACCGTGCAGTGTTTTTCAATTAGCATGTTTGTGCTTCAGAGCTGACCATCGCGCAACAGAATAATCTTGTACGTAAAACTTTTTGAATGACAATGTCAGTTGGAGATTCTCAGAACCATCTGTGTCTTGAATGGCAACTCTTGTTTACCATGGACAGATTGTGCTAAAAGATCACATTTTAATTAAGGTTTCAATTATTATGGAGTTGCAACAGCTGGCAGCAGCAGATCCAAGCTATTGGCTGCTTCTTATGAATCTGGTGTTGATTTTGATATTCATTCATTGTTATCATGGCAACAACTACTCCGATTTTGTGATCCTTATAGCTAATGTATGAAAAAAAAAAAAAAAAAAAAAAACCCTGTCACTGTCAAATACATACATACAAAGCCATACCAACAGATGCAGCACCTTGTTGGCAATGAATGCCAAGAATGTTAAAAGTATTGTGGCTGATGAGATGTTTAATTCATTTGGTTATTTGAGAAATAAACCCTTTTACTTAGCAGCCAACATATACACCAACATCTATATATCAGTGATAAGATAAATCAGCCAATAACACTGGCCACGCTAAAATATCCATCGCTCTAAAACTCATTAGAATAATACTGAACACATTTAGCTGCAAACTCATGGACAGAAATGACTGGATTCATATATAAAGTACTAAGTTGACTCTTAAAGTGAATAATTACCTTGTTCCACAGTCCCAGTTATATGGTCTAAATGTTTTCATGCAGATAAGGGCCGCACTCAAATAGACAACAATGAATCCATGCTAAACTTGAGACTTTTCATGTATAGCATGGTTAAACTAAAAAAAATCTATATAGGAACACTCCTGGATTCATAAGAAAAATGTGAAAATATTTGTGTTGGCTTCAGAGACACACAGACACTGTTCATTTCACTTACATGAGGCATGTCATCAGAGGAAAAGGGAGAATTTAGAGGAGTGAAACAGAAAAGAAGGAGTTTTTGAGAGAGAGATGAGGTCTAGGCTAGGAGTCAGGAGGTAGTTTGCAGTCAGAGGAGGGAGAGAGACCAGGAGAGAGAGCCAGAGTGCTCTGGGCTTTTTAATAGGAGGCAGATGCAACACATGTAATGAATCAGCTTCGGCTCGACGCGGCTTCCCTCTGATGTCTGAGCACTCGTCCTGCCCTTGGAAAACTTCTGGGACGTTATCTCATGCCTGCACAGCACACACCGCCAGTGAATTTTGGAGGAAGTGTTATGTGTTGGATGGAAGAAGGGAGGGTGAGGTGGGGGAGTCAAATTGTGTGTATGCATACTAGCAAACTGCAAGTGGAAGGTAACAGCATATGTGTTTAAACACTTAAATGCATACTAGAGAACGTCTGTATATATGCTCAATTGCTTTCATATACAGTATTTATGCATGTACTATTATGTGTATTTCACTACCTATTTATAGTGCACATCTATATTTGTAACACACACTGAGTTACATTTAATCCGTGTTTACATGACCCAGAGCAATTAATTCCACCTGTTTTCCACCTGCCATGACATTCTGTGCTACGAAAACAGTGCACCAGTGTGGTAGGCTTATGTGTTTGATTCCTTGTCAGGGGTCAAAATATTGCATGTAGCCCTACTTTTGCCTGTTAATTCACATTTGTCTTAATGTGTGTGTGTTAAAAAAAAGGACATTAGTTTCTTACACCGAGCAGTTCTTAATCCTCAGCACCACCACGCTGCTCTTCATGGGCATTCATGGGGATTCACCGATCGGATGGCATGAAAACATGAAGTATTTTGAATCCGATTCAGCCTATAATCGGATTAAAGCGGGGCATGTACAATGTTAAAGCCTGACTCCTACTCAAGACACCTGCTGAGTGTTTTTCCAGCATAGTTAATGGATCATTGTAATGTTACAGTGTAGACTGCTATCGCTCACCTACAGTAAGTAGCACCTTTTCACTTGGATACATGCCAACAGCCACATTACTGGCCCTGTGAGTATGTCACACTCAGAGAGTGTGACATTTTCAGACTTTTCATCACTTCAGGACAGACACAAGTGTAACTGATACAATTAATAATGATTCTGTTATTGGTAACACCTGTTTGGAAAGTTTATACATCCTCAGTGACAAAGGCATATTGTCTGTTTTCAAATATTTGGATGTGAAACTAGAAGAATACGTCATCTGGCACAAAAGCAGCCACACTTACCCATATGTTTAAAACTAAAAGATGCTGACATGTTAAGGTGTTGGCATGTTAAGTATCAGACATGTTAACATGTTTATATTAAAAGCTATGGTTGCCAATAGCTACTGGATATTATATTGGATGTTGACGTCCTGCTGTTAGCATATCAAGTAGAACAAATGCTAGCATGCTAAACACGTATGTCGACTACGATAACAAGCTCTCTAGAGCCTTTGGAATTTAGCTTATAAAGTGATGAACTTTGACACTGAAAAAATTGTTGGTGAGGTGGAAAATCTTAAAAGGAAGAATTCGCCAATAAATGGATAAACTAAATACCCCCCACAACTGAAGTTTGTTACATCACCTAACTTAGAACGAGACAAACCTGTTTCTCTGATGTCAGACAATACATCTCTCATAGAGTCCAAACACCTGTCATTTTGTGGCACAACAAGCCTGGGTGTAATTTTTTAACTCTGATAATGACTGAATTCCATTCAGTGTTTCAGGTGTTGGCATTGAGCATGCTGGCTTACCTGAGTGGATGACTGGGACATGTCTGACTGGGACATGTCTGACTGGGACATTAATGGAGCCATTGTTAATGCTATTAGTTCCACTTTTCCCACTATGAAAAGTCAAAATGAAAATGGTGTTGTTGTTAAACTCTCTGTCAACAACATCATTTTGGTGCATAGTCTATTGGTAAAATGATTCCACCTGGTACTAAAGAGCAGTGGGAATACCAGATAATGCTAACAACAACCAGCCTTTGTATTTTTGCCTCACATTCTGCCTGTGGCCTAAAAATGTAAGTTTCTTTCACATTTGCAATTGAAGCACCTTAATGATTTATGTTGTTTTTAACATATTTATAATCATAAAATTAAGTTAATAAAAAATACAAAGGAGAAAGTAATATATTATCAACCATATATAATCTTTTGAATAAACTCAAGACAAATTTCCTCATCTTACCTTTTTGGGAGTTTTACATATACAAGTGCTGTGTAATAATCATCCAGCCATAGTTGTGAGCAAAGAAAAAGAAAAGAAAAACCTTCCTAGCCAAGTCACTGCTCTTTTAACTTGCAGCAAATGGGTTGATTGGTAGCACATCACACTGTCGTCACACTGGCTTTTATCTATCTCCATATGCAGCCCTGCATAAGGAATGTTTTAAATCCCTATATGCCCAGATGCAGAAAACGTGCAGCTCCAGCACCTGACGTGCAAAAATACTTTGCAAAAACTGCTGAGAACAAAGGGGTCAGGAGGCAGTGAGACGGCAGTGAAGGTAAATGCAGGAGAAGAAAAACTGAGAGACCATCTGAAGATAGAGGGAGGTGATGCAAGGACTGATGCATTCTTTTTTCACAAAATTGCAGTGGCAGACTTACAGGAGTTTGTGCATGCTAGATTTGGGAGAGGGAAGGCAAGGGTAGATGAAAATGTCAGAAGAGGAGAGGAAATGGAAGCAAGGAGAGAAGGAACTACACAGGAGGCCTCCTCTCTGTCATTTGGTTGTTTGGCTGTGACATCTGCCTCTTTGTTGTCAGCTCCATCACTCCTGCTTGGACCAGAACAGATAGAGGCTGGTGGAAGAGCAGAAGGAAGAGGAGGAGGCGGAGGAGGAAGGAGCAGAGCAGATAAGATGAGAGGATGCTAAAGCTTTGGGTTGATATGGAAATCAGGTCTTGGATTGGGGGAAAAAAAAGATACGATGAAAAGCAGATGGAATCAGCCACTGACATGACAGCATCCAGCCTAGAGAGCGCAGATCCACTGCTTGTGCAATTACATGGCCGCATTTGCATCTATATGATCCCTCAAAATGCTGACATGCGCTGGGATTTGAGCCTCACTCTCTGAAAAAGCCTGTGTGTGTGTGTGTGTGCATGCGCGCATACTTACAACATTAGATGATCTGACAGGCACTGCTTGTCACGAAGTACACTACATGAAACGAGGATGCCGTTGGTAGAAGAGGATCATGTCCATTGTGTTAATAGGGATAATAGTGCTTTAATAAGCTTACAGGGGGATTCACTGTGCATTCTAATTGGCGAGGCCCCTCGGATGAAGCTGTCTTCTGGATGAAGCTGTCCCCTGGACTCTTCTATGTGTTCCCAGTCATGGGATAAACAAAGTCTAAATGTAAATCTGTGCCAGTTGAAAGTGATGAACGTTAACATGGCGTAATTAAAATGATGGCTTAGTCTAAGATGAGCTGGATCATTTCTGATGTGAGATTGACGCTACTTGCCAACACTAATACTACATACGCTCTCAAATCTAATAACTTCTTTAGGTTTTGTTATTTCCCCCGTATAGACCGAGAGAATATTTGGCAACTGTTGTGGAAAAATACAATTATGTACATTTGGTCTGTTTTATAGAACACAGTACATCTGTCTTGCAGTCTGACTCAGACAGCTTTGTATGGTTTATTTTTAAGATCTAAGTTGCCCTGCAGATTTCGTGTTACACTAACAGCCTTACACATTTTCTTCACCACCACATGGGCTACCTTAAAATGTTGCTGTGAACATCACGTCTTATTTTACCAAGAAAATCAAAGATGACCCATATTCACAACAAGCTGTCTCACTGTCACGCTGCTGTTTTCTCTGTTTGTGCCTGCCATGCCGCCATACTGCCCCCCCACGAAGCAAACACTCATACATTACAGTATCCAGATTGACATTCTGCCACTTCCAGTAACCCCCCCCCCCCAAAAAAAAAAAAAAAAACTCAATATGTCACTTTTGTCTCCTTTATGTATGAGGTGTTTGTCTGGGCTTGTGTGTGGTGGGAGCACATACGTGTGCATGAGGCTCTATCGCAGCACCACTCGATGGCAGCAACGCGTTCTACCAGTATAGTATATACACAAACACATACGTAGAGTTGCTGAAAATACATTGTCTTCAGCATGGAGATGAGTGCCACAGGCATGCAGCATATAAAGTAGCTGGCGGAGCAAGAGGAGAAGGGGAAAGAAGAGGGAGGGGGCAGTGAATGTGGAAATGACAAGAGAATATTGGGAGGCTAATTGTCTTGAGGAGCAGCCCAGGCGACCTTGGCAGGGTGAGAAGTCAGGGGCTTTGGCCTCCCAGGGCATGATGCTGCCAGGGTAATTGTGCCACGATCTTGACCTTGCACTGCTTAAACCAGCCCTCCCCTCTCCTCTCTATCCCTCTCTCTTTCTTTATCTCACTCTTTCTCTCGCCGAAGCTGGAGAAGAGCAAGGATCTGCTCTCCACTCTAATGATGTCAGCTCCCCAGAGGAAGCGTCTGTCTGCTGAATCTCAACAGCTAGCCTTCAAAGTCTCAGCCTGACCCAGGAGGTGGAGGCAGGTCTGGCTTGGAGAAAGGCGAACAAGGATCTGTCCAGTATGGTACAACAACCCCAGCCTAAATAACCAGCAGGACTGGCACTGCTGAAGGGGGTCAAAGAGGCCTGAGCCTTCACACTGCAAAAAAAGGTCACACATTTGATTACAGCACGCATTCGCTGTAGTGTTGTTTTGATAAGATTCTGCAGTGTCAAAAGATTTATTTCCGTCCAGTGTTGTGTTCATTTTTCAACAAGATCTTGTATTGATGATGGGAGAGTCGGACCACTGCTTAAAGTCTTCTCCAGCACATCCCAAAGATTCTCAATGGGGTTAAGGTCTGGACTCTGTGGTGACCAATCCATGTGTAAAAAAGGTGTCTCATGCTCCCTGAACCAGTCTTTCATAATTTGAGCCTAATGAATCCTGATATTGTCATCTTGGAATTGCCAGTGCCATCAGAGAAAAAAAAATCCATTATTGACATAACCTGGTCATTCAGTATATTCAGGTAGTCAGCTGACCTCAGTCTTTGGACACATAATGTTGATGAACCCAGACCTGACCAACTGCAGCAAACCCTGATCATAGCACTGCCACCACAGGCTTGTACAGTATCACTAGACATGATGGGTGCATCAGGTGGCAACCCTTTTTTTTTTTGGCCAGGCAGTGTATTACCTTTGTGTGACCAGTCTAAAGTAATATAAAGTTGATATATTGATGCTGCAATTGGATTTTAATGCTTCATATTGTATTTATCTGAATTAATCAATATAACCAGTATCTGACAGTGAAATAACACAGTTCTGTGAATGAAGGTTAATTAGGATATACTGATGACATGGCATGACCCACTAAAAAGATGTCTCACTCTGTTGGATTTCTATGATCTATGAAGTTCCAAGTATTTATTCGTGGTTTTATGGTGGTAACACAGAGTGGAGGTTTTCTTCCCCAAAATCTATCTCTGGCAAGTACAGACAGCAGCACACATCCAACAAAAGCCAAGTTTCACTTCATTAAATTACTGATAGGATTCACAGTAATTATTGGCTGCTGGTATGATGTTTGTAGTTTGTCGATGAAAGCAACGCTCAGTGTGGCTAAAACAAGAAGATGCAGCTGAGTGTTTTCTACACTGCTCTGCTAATAACTTGTCTATTAGCCTCAGAGCAGAGTGAATCTGTGTATATTTCGAACCTCAGCGTCTGAACTCACTCATTCACTGCTGTGCCCAAATAACACGTTCACACGCTAATTTATACTAGCTTATACAGAAGGATGCTGCACTGTGGAGCACGGCTAACTTCAAGAAAAGGAGCTACACAGAGGCTCCCACACACATAATGATTGGGTTCTGAATGAGTGGGTATTTGCCGTTATTTTTCTTATTTAAAAAGAAATGTATTGGCCTTGTGGGGACTCTCATTGACCTGATAGTGCTGCAGGCCTGTACATGAACGGAGGAAACAGTGTTCAGTGTAGCCTATCTTTTCATTATCTACATTCTACCTTCACGCACAGTTTTTTACTTTTGGTGTTTGGTTTGTTTTTCAAGTTGGTTTTCTGTTTATGATTTTTACTGGGCTCTTCAGGGAAGAACCACCTGGGTTTCTGTTTTGTTTTGATGAGATTCTTTCTGTAAATAAATGAGTAAAAAATCAAAATGTACACAGTAGTTTTTCTCTGTGTTCGTTTTCAATGATGCATACCTGTTAAATTGTGTGAATATTCCAAACCCCTTTCACTTAAAAGCATGATCAGTGAAAGTCAAACACATGTTTGTAGCAACATATTAAAGCTTGTGGTATTATAATTAGTCCCACTGGTTTGACTTCGACAAAACAAGAATACGACTAGTAGCAGAAGTAGAACAAAAGAGGGCCTGGAATGTAAAAGAAAATGTTTTTAGACCACAACAAATGCCTGTAGAAACACAAACTTTTATGTAGGCTTTTTAACACACCAGCAGTAATGTACAATTGGCAATATGTTTAGACATTTGTGTCTCAGATGCAAGCAGAGTGATTGATCTGCCCCAGGGCTTTTCTGTTGCTGTTTGAACTAGGTTTGTCTTTTATTCAAATTACAGCGAACCTCACCTGCAAGCCAGCCATGCCTCTATCTACAGAGACCACATCTGGCCTTAAATCAATACCAAAGCAGTGGTGAAAGGAACGGAAGGAGCAACGGAGGAAGCAACAGACGAGAAAGTTTGATCCGGCTTGACATTTACCTGGGCTGTGCTCTGTCAACACTCAAGCAAAACCTAAGTCAGATGCTCCTGATCCCCAGATTGTTGTTTAAAACTGTATTGCAACACGACCAAATCACAGGCCCTGTACCGGCAAGATTCATGCCTAATTCATGACTATAAAGACAGGGTTTTGAGGTCCAGTACCAAAGACAGAAAGATCAGGACACACTAGAGAAAACTTGCAAATGCTTTTAGCGAGAATACCACAACAGTGTTGACACTTCACCCCAAGAATGACACAGAATGCATTCTCTGACATTGTAGTTGCTTCCAGATACTCGTCCACTTTTGGAAATAGCCAGCAATCATCTTATAGCTTAAAAGCACTTTACCATACGTCTACCTATTGAATTTCATCAAAGGACAGAGACAGAGGGGCCGAATCACATAAATCTATAGGCCAGCAGTAGTGTGAGGAAAACGACTCCCACAAGACCCCACTCCTCCTCTCTACCATTACCTCTCTGTGATTTCTTCCTTACTGCTTTCAGTGAATTTCTGCTAGAACCATTGTCACAGAGATAGAAGATATAGTAGAACTGCCTGTCTACTTGACCTTCCAGCGATGGAAAGCCTTTTTATCTTCCACTTTCGTTCATTCTCTCTCCATCCTGTTATATTGCAGCAGCTGCAAGGCCAGAGTATGTCTGCCTTGCATTTCACTTAGAGAAGTTACTTTGACTGTAACATCTTATGTTGATCCAACGACTATTTCCAGGCCCCGTAAATGTGTGTTCCATTTGGTAAAAATGTTATCAGAGTTTCTCTATAGATACATCTACAGTATATGATTACTGTCAGCAAACATTTATCTGTGGAGTTTAAGCCAGAGTACTAGCATGTGTTGCAGCCTTTAACCACAAAATGAGGCTCATATCAAAATGAGGACACTGTAGGGGAATTTCCAAAACAACACGTCATTAGATATGTGGTGTCTTAAAGAAAAATACCACACCAATAACCAGTGTTAGAATCAATCTATTCATATTTTCCACTTTGTGAAGATAACAAGCATTGGTTAGTGAGAGCTAAGGGAAATAGTGTGAAGCTACTAATTACAGCCTGATGACACCTGATGCTATCTGCACATATACAATGGAGATTACAATTTCCTGATGTAAGTTATGTAAACATTCTGCTTTTAGCAACACAATGTTAGTGTGATATGAAGTGGCACAGATCAAAATCTGACACATGTGAAACTTACCTTGAGTCTCATTTCTGAGAGGAAGTGGTGCAAACAGTTAAAAACCTAATTAGAGTAAGATGTATTCATCTCAGCTTTGCACCGAAGAGCATCGTGCTGAGGGTGGGTAGTCCACCAAAACAATATCACATCGCTGGGAAACCCAATACTGAATATTAGGTATACTAGTATGGTATACTAGTATGTATATTTGTCTCACAACATGTTACAGTAACCCTTATATCTTGTCTGAAAATGAGTGAACTGGGCTGTAGAGTATCCTGCAGTCCAGGTTCTATGTCTGTATTAGTCTTATACTAACAGCAATGTCCTCACTTCAAAGACAAATGTCTGGCCTCACTCTGTCTAGGTCTAGGTCCCACAGTGTTAAGTGATAAATGGAAACGCAAGGCCACCCTTACTGTCCAAGTTAAGTAGGTCCATTTACTATGAAACAAGCATCTCAAACATTTCAAACTGCCAGAGCTGAGAGCTGTATAACCAGACATATCTCTGGTTGTGATATATGTTTCTTCATTTCATACAATAGGCAGACCGTTGGAGCTATGACAAGGAAATGTAACGTATATACAAGTGATGTATTTGGCAATTTTACTGAAGAGGAAACTAGTTGGATTGTATTATTGTTACTTTGACTACTATGCACCTGCTAGTAACTATTTAATAGTCACAAGTTAAATTCAGAATATTCTGTAGTAGTTACAGTTGAATCTATTCATGTGATTGTCATTAATGACCCTTTACTTACTTCTAACCAGGCAGTGTGAGCCTAAACAAACCAAATGGAATAATGCTGCGAAATAAAAAATCCACTACAGTTTGGACCAAAGAACACAAACTGCTGATCTCCTTCCCACCCTTTGTCCCACTGTTCTATCTTTAAAGCCCTGAGCGAATATTACAAATTACCCCCCCTTGTGCAAACACTCCTGATAAATGGAGCTGGGAGGCCAGGCCTTAGGGAGCTAACAAAGCAAACACGACATGGTGCATTGCTCTACATCTCCATCCCTGGTGTGTTTTTACATGGATGTGAACGCCTGGTCGTCTGGGTCAGATCGATGGCACATCGAGGCTCGCTTAGCAGCATTAACAGTGTGGTGAGAGGTGAAATGTCGAGACATCTCCCTCTTTAGCTTTCACATGCCTCTCCTAGAAAACCAAGGTCAGTGTCTGGTATTTATTACAATTAATGTTATGTAATTTTGTTATGTAATTATTTTTTAAGGAATTAATGGCAGTGTTAGCCTTAATGTGAGTCAGTAGCAAAGCTAAACAAAGCCATTATATAAAACATGAAATGTCTAATTTGTTATTAATTTTGTGTCGGTAATGATTAGATGCATTCATATATACAGTATATATATATATATATATATATATATATATATATATGAATACACTACACATCTATTCGCATATTACATTTCTATTGCTCATTGAATACAATAACTGTGATTGGTACCAACAGAAATGTGAGACAATACTGTACAAACCTAAAAACAAATAAATGGCTAATGGTATTCTTTAAAACATAATGTGGCAAGGTCACACATCAATATGTGCTGTACTGTGTTTGTGAAATGTATGGCTTTATCAGATAATGCTTCTCCCATTATTGATTTTGCAGTTAACTGGTCTGTTATACAAACAGCCAGGTAAGGTAACTGCACAGTAAGTGAGTTTATGATGGTGAATAATCAATATTGTAATTACATGTAATTTGAAAAAACAAAAAAACAAAAAATTAATTACATAAAATCCTTTTAAAATTGGTGCACACATTTATACACATTATCAATATATTATTAGTTGTTGCCAGGTGTCGAGCAGGGCCATGGTCTCTCACTGTCCTGGTCGATATGCTCTAATTTGACCAAGTTCTTCTTGGTTGAATAATCAACAATTATACTTTCATAAGGAGAAAATTGCTGCAACAACAGCCTTACTGAATAAATCTATTATCACACAGCCTTGTGGTTGTATGCGTCCACTACTCAGCTAAATCACAGATTATGTGGATTCATTCCACGTAATTCAAACTGATGCAGGTATGTTGGTGATCATATGATCACGGTGTAAGATTACAATCAAATTTCTGTGGGACCTTTTACCTCTATCTCGATCCACCTGATGGGAGTCTACTGGTGTGACCAGCATGACCAACTGACGCCACACAAACAATACTCTCAATAAATAAAGTCTGGACTATTCTAGTCTACTCTGATCTTATCTGGTCTGGTGTAATCCTGCATAGCTTGATCTGATTGACTTTGACTTTATCTGATCTAGTCTATACTGGTTTCCTTGCATGTGATAATGAAGGTGGCATCATTTAGGAGGTGTCGGCATTCAACCGCATTCACTCAATGGCAAAACAATATCTGCAAAATCATTTAACTGAATCTGTTTGGTCCTAAGTTTACAGAATAGTAATGGCTGTTGTGATGAATAATGACAAATGAGGTACAGTGTGAGGGCAGCGAGTCAAGCCCATAAGATAACACTAACAGTACAACACTTTTAGAATGTGAGGAATACAGGAAACGTACCTGTAATATGAGGAAAAAGAGGCGTTCTCAAGCTTAAAGAGGCTTCTGTAGGCTTACAGCTGCTAGCTGAGCACATTCTCTTATATAGACTTACCATGGTATGTCAACAGTTAACATGAAAACAAACATGTAGAGTAAATCTTTCACAATGCATAAATAAACATACACTTGCCTGACATAAAAATCTAAAAATATAAACCTACAAAACTGGTTATGGTTTTTACAAATACTCCATTTCCTGTCAGATATGGCAGCAGCCTCTCAGGGGATTTCCATGCTTATTGACCAGCTATTTCTGGTATGTGGTATGCTTTGTGAATTTGTGACATGCTTGCTTTGTCTTAACAAAAACAGTTGCTGGGTATTAGTTCTATGATATGCTATCTCTTCATCACCTGCTATGCTTTTTGATGGTGGAGAGGCTTTGTGTTATCTTGACTGGTGTTCCATTTGCATTATGACCATAATTATCTGCCTGTATCTGATAAGCACTGTAATCAGCTTTATCTGACAGGCATTTTGTCCCCTCTCTTGCGATTTAACATGTTATACAAGAAAAGCGACTCCTACCCGGAACAGTGACAAATACACAAGCTTGGATTGTTAGTTACACAGGAAAAGCATATAGTTATAGTTTTCTATTGTTTATAAGAGCCAGCACAGAGAAAACGACCCTAAACCAATACTGCATGAACAAAAGTAGCTGTATAAGCACGGTTTGAACCTTTTTATTTTGCTAAACCACCTGCCGATGAAGCTCTGGTGGTAATCCAATAGCAGATGTAAGTCATGGGGACTTTGTATCAGAAGGAAAGGCGAGATCCCCAGAGCCTTTAGACCCCTAAATAACATAGCACACTTTTCCTTTAGCTGAAACAGAAGACAAGGGCGCACATAAATCCTGCGAGCATAGCTCCATCAGCAGTTAGGTTATTTTAATCCCTTTCATGGTGCCATGCGCCACCATGGCTAATAAAATGGGAGATGGCGGCTCATGCTGTTGCACATGCACTTGATCTTTTCAACACAAGTATCCTCACAAATATGGGCATTTTTTTGCATATTTATGTGTAAGCTACACAGCATATAGTGCATGCATGTGCAAATGTGCAATTATTCACATTTACACATGCACATGCATATACATAGACGCTTGCAAATCACATACATCAAAAGCACACATGTAGCCAATATCCCAAGTCAGACATCTGGAAAATATCTGAGACGGTGAAACGCCTGTCTAAGGGCAGCTACAGTCCAACTGTGTAGGCATGTCAGGGAGACTGGAGAACAGCAGGGAGCCAGAAGGATGAGGTGAGAGGTGTAGCAAGTATAGCGCCATGTTGAAAGAAATCAGTACAACCTGGGGAGAGAGAGCTGGTACATTATGTCCTACCACTTAGCTTTCATGCTGTTATTTTTGTAGTATTTATTGCCTCTGGCACTGAGTTCTTAAGGATGCTGTGTTAACTGAGCCGCTAGATGCTAAACACTAAAGTTAATTTATAGATGATACTAAATTGTAATCTCGATTTGTAAAAATGAGCAAATAAACAGAAGGAGGAATTAATTACTTGTTATGAGCGAACAACTGCTGAGGATTCATAGATTGAACGCATTTTTAAACCATAGACTGAGCTGCAAACATATTCCATGTTTATGGAGCATCATTGTCTAAGCTATTAAATACATTAGTAAGTTACAGGCCTGGAAAGTATATAAGGGAAACTAAACAACCTGAACTCATATAGAGTATGGAAGCACTGAAGAGAATGAAAAAGATCTGAGCACAGTATCCTGGATCATAATTTACACCATTTAGACAGCAAAGATGGCTAGTTTGAAAGGGCTGTTATGGAGGTCATGCACATGAACCTTAAGAAACCCTCAGTGAAAAGTGGTCGAGGATAACGTTGTCACTTTTATGATGCTTCACTATATCATGGCAGTATCAGTGTCATTCTAAACTTGGAGATAGGGTGGCACCTGAAGGGATGATTGTGCTCATCTGCTGTGCAGATGTCCTCAAATATGTCCTCATTGAGCATGGAGAAGTGTTGACATGACTTTCAGATGTCATACATGAATAATGTTTAGGTCCATTTTATCATCTTTTATGCCTTGTTTGAACCTTTACTAAGATGAACCTACAAAGATATTTTCACGAAACACTGCCATGATCACAGGTTTATTTCTTACTGGACCATCTAGATAGAAAAAAATCTATTATGGAGCATACATTGGAGAAAGCTGTAGCTCACAGAAAGGAGAGGGTCGTCAACTAATCGGAGGGTCGGTGGTTTGATTGCCAGCTTCTGTCGTCCATGTGTTAAAGTGTCCTTGGACAAAATACTGGACTCAAAATTGCCCTTGATGGCTGTTCCATCATTGTGTGATGCGTAGATGAGCAAAGTGCATCTATGAGTATAGATGCACTGTGAGAATGAGTGTGTGAATGGGTGAATGTGAGTCATAGTGTAGAGGACTTTTAGTGGTCACAGAGACTAGAAAAGTGCTATATAAATGCTGTCTATTTACCATCTACATAGACCCTCCACCAATTTCAACACCCATGGACTTTAAATAGATGCTAGAAATTTTTTATACTTCCTATTAAAACTCAAAAATTATTCTTGTCTTTATAGGCTGTGTCAGAATCAACACAGCAACAGACTCCTGAACTCAGATATTAGACCTTCTACCATATCAAATAAACGGCCCAAATGGGATGTGGGGTGTATGTGGGGTCTATCTTCTGAAATGACTGATGTCTGGGGGACGCAAGGTGTCAAGGGGGACTTTGGTAAATGGCAGCATGTGGCAAGGTCGCCTCTCCATTTGTCTGCCAGTGGAATGGCGAAGGGCCACTGCATAGTGGAGCTATAGCTCTGTGACTGGCTGACAACCTCCTGCGGCCCCGCAAACGATGGGGGCCCTCCATCTTCTGTCACTGTGGGGATGTCTAGGAGTGGCGTGGTGCAGAGTAAAGTGCCACCCCCCCCCCTTTCAGTGCCTCTCTCAACCTCCCGGAAGCATCCATCACAGTGTTCCCCAGTGGGGCGTGGGTAACGGATCGACTTTCCTCCGGAGCGCTAATCAATCCGACTCTCGCTGCCTCTCCCTGGGAACATTTATGGCCTGCCATAAAGCAGGCCTTTGGGGCATTACGGCACCCAGTAATCCTGCTAAGTGAGCAATATTTCCCATCTCTGGGGCTGCAGTTAGACGGGCTTGGGCCATAAATAGCAGAGTTAATCTGTGGCCGTGACTTCTTGGCCAACCCTCAGCAGTCACAACCCCACTGGGGCCAGGTGGGAGCCACCCGGCGGCCAAGGTAAAACAACTTGTGAGACGAAACAATGAGATGGCCTTCGCTACTGAAGGCGTTGGATTGCCTTCTCTCATTTTTTTTCCCCTCCCTGTAGTCACTAAGGGAGCAAGCATCTATCATGAAACCTACAGAGCCCAGTTGGTACTGATGCACGCGTGTAGTTCTCTCTATTAGTAAAATAGTTCATAAAGCATCTATGAGGACAACAGTTTGTCAAAGTGCAACCCAAACCCCATTCATTACAGAGACTGGAATTCACAAGTAGCTACCAACAGCAGAATTGTTTCAAATAAAGAAGAGAACAGAGAATGTGGCAGAGTAAGAGTTAATGGCATAAGCATGCTGATCAACTGACCCTATTTTTACAACTGTCTTTGAACATACAGTTTTAATAATTTTATGAGATGTAAAGTGAAAGCCAATGACCAAAACCCAACATGCATGTTAAAAATAAGCCACAAAAGGAAAACACTAAAGCCAAGAATCTGGCTGTATTCTTTCAGACTTCCTGCCAAGGTCAGTGAGTTCTTCTCAAAGGGGAGCCACTTCTCCATTTTATGCCCAGCTGAGTTAAAACGGATATGTCGATGTGCTAGTATTTCTTCAGAACATCTTAAAACGGGCCGTTTTCTCTCAGGGCACCAGTGGGAGTTCCATATAGTAAAACCTAGAAGATAGAAGGCAAAGCTAGCCTTAGGTTGAGCATTGCCAGAGGGCTACAGCAGCCACCTCCCCTTCACCAATAACTGCTGCTAGAGTTGATCCCATTTTATTTTATTTTATTCCACCCATCATGCATCAAAATGTCTCCCTGAGGTACCTCAGCTTTGAGCAGAGGCTTCTGTCTCTTTTTTGCTGGAAGGCCAAGTCTCTCCATCACACCACGGGTGCAGGAGTCAAGGTCTTCAACCCTCAGCCCTCAGCAGCCCTGCTCTGCTCAGCCAACCCCCCAGGCTGGCTGCTTGTCAGTCAGGAAAGCTTGCTGACTTTTTTTAGTCTTTGGTTCAGGTCCCCCAACATTGTTTTCCTATTCAGAGCCAGGCAGAAACATGACAGGTGTCCATGGAAACAACATTTGTGCAGATGTTTCTGGTTCTTTGAAGATTTCAGAGGATGTTTTTAACAAGTAAGGTCAGTTTTCACAATGCTACCATACCTCTTGGGCAGATACAAGGAATTGGGAGAGTAGAAGTATGATTTAATTGAATAGAGTACAAATGATAGATATTCCCGTGAAAATATTTATATATTTATCAGATTTAACATTAAGCTCAAGCTGGAGTGTAATGTATTAGCCTCAAAGAAAGATGGATTAGGTAATGGTGAATGAGTGAATGTCGAGCTAGTCAAGACAGACAGTTCAGCATAAAAGGCAAACATGAAATATATAACATGCATGCATTTCAATACATTAAATATAGCTGTGGGTGAAATCAATACATGCAAAACACAAAGTCAAAGAACCTGAGGCAACTTCATCCTCCGTAGGAGAATGATATGGAAATAATCATCCCTCACAGTTTTTTGTTGACTAGGGTTTTTACCCTACATACCTCAGTTCAAGCAGTGAACATACGTTTTGAATACTGGCCAATTAATCAAACCTTCAAAAGAATTTAAGGCTGTCCTTCACTTTCAACAAAGATTTTCATCACTTTTTTTCCTGGAAACTCAATTCCTTCCTTGTCAAACTGTGATCCTGCAGAGTGCGAGGCATAGACTCTGAAAGCCTCTGACATGTTCTTTGATTCTACCATTTGCTGTTCATCATCTTATCGTCTCATGTCATATTTATAGTAGCAGCTAGCATGTAGCTGTTTGTGGTTAACCTCTACTGATGAATCTTGTCAAGTGTATTGTTCTTCTCTCTCCGCCCTTCTCTTTGAAGCCGTCTATGGAGACCTCCTTTCCATTTGAGACCTGGGCACCATCCAGCAAGACTCTGTCAGTGTAGTTATGTGGCCAAGCCCAATCTCACTGAGTTTCTGGGGTGGTGATGGGGCCCTGATTGATCCTGTAGTCCCACAAGTCACTGCTGTTGTTGCTGCCGAATGTCCTAGCCAAGCCTGAGTAATGCTCTGGGGCTCCCAAATCATTTCCACTTGCAGCAGGAATGAACCCCAGCTACAATTGGATTCATATGGGCTGGACAGCTGACAAGAATCCCTCTCATCTTCTGCATGTATGGTAGCTCCCCCATCAGGCAAAGTACTTTCTTGCTCTTTGTATTTATGACCAATAAAAGCTTAATAACTGATGTGATCAAAGTCCATGGATACAGAGGCCGCACTGTAGCTGGAACAGAAGATTGGACTGTTCCCCTAAAGAGATGTTATCACTGTAAGGCTCAGTAACCATGAACCTGTGATCCACTCCGACACTGTGTGCAGGGATTTCAACTCCCTTACAGCTAAAAGAGGAATAAGGAGCATTAACTTTGTACAGGGGACTATGCCACAGAGGGGGAATTGGAAAAGGAGGAGGAGGAAGAGGGATGATATTCTTAGCACTGACAATGCTGCTGCACTCATAAAACCTTTGCTTTATCTCTCCCAACAATCAGTCTAATTATGTTCATTGGAGGAGTCCAATTAATCCTCCATTGTCAGCCGGTGGCTAAGTGTTTCTCTACCCCTCACACTGCCACACACAGACACAGTGGAATCTGCAATTAACACTACCCAAATTTATTTAGCGCCACTTGCCTCAGCTTCTGACTCCCTCCAATTATGCCTAATCAATTCCACCAGGAGGTGATGGGGGAGCGGGGCACTGGGGAGGTCACTGTCATTTGCTGTGACAAACCCCTCTGCGCTACCCAAAGGCCAGACGTGTCAGTGAGGTTGTCATGTGGCAAGACATGCGAGCGATCCTCGCTGAATAGCGAACTAATATCCCAGCTGCCACTGCCTGTGGAACCTCGTCTAACTCCATTGTTGGTGTTAATTGAAAAACATGTGATACAGACAAAAGGTGGCAGTACTTTGGTTTCAATGGGCTCTGGACAAACATGCTAGGACCTAGTCTGGCCTGTCCACTCCCCTTGTCTCCTGATACTTACATGTATCTGAGAGAAAATCCTGCACATACTACATGATATACTGTATAACACACAGTGAAGTTGACCTTTGAGCTTTTAGATAAAATATAACCACTTTTCATTATGTACACATTACTGTAATATTTAGAATTTGAATTTAGGATTACCATAAAAATGATTGAAGTATGGCCAAAAAAAGCATTTTGTGAGGTCAAAGTCACCTTTGACCTTTGACCACGAGAATCCAATCATCCTTGAGTCCAAGTGAATGTTTGTGCCAAATTTGATGAAATCCCCTCAAGGCGTTCCTGAGACAACACTGAGTCATTTATGATAAAGAGAAGAATGACAGACAGAAGTATGTTTCTTTAGAGAATAAATATTTTAAAAGTGAAAATCAGATGGCAACTGTTGGATGCAACTGTTTCTTCTGACATAAAAACACTGACTAAAGTCTGACAAACAATACTCTGTAACTGTTAGAGGAAACATGTAAACCAGAGACTTCCACTAGTAATTACCATAAAGCAATAATATAGTATTACCTTGAGTTATACCCTGATTTTTCTGTCAACACCTCCTTACTGCATAAATGTGGAATAACACAGCAGTAGATAATTTAAAAATGAACCCAAGTTAAACAGTTTAAAATTGGTTGTAACGCTGTAGAAACAGTTTGCATCCGTTAAGATACACTCATCAAGTGCATCCTGTGTGGTACATATGTGACATGTGCTTCTGCATGTTCACAGCATGTGGGTTACTATATAGGGTGGATGTACACTCATTTCTCATGCACATAAGCATGTGTACATGCAGAGGCACAGAGAGGCACTGCAGTATGACAAGGTATGAAATTTAATGTGTCCAGTTATGCTAACATGTCCACACTGTGTGCATATATTTACTGCCCAAGGCTTGCAGGCAGGTTAGCCTCCCTCAAGCTAACATTTTGTCCCCGCGCTGTCAAACCAAAGCTCTACAACAGACACAAGCCCAGTGAGTGGAATAACCACGTTACAAACCCGCCGTAAAACGCCACTAATATTTAATGCCTTGCTGTCAGGTCTGAAGGGCACATGCACATGGGGGAACTGTGCAGTCAAGTGTGTGTTGCTCTGCAGGGCTCACTGCATCTGACTGTGAGTAGAGGGAAAATCTGAAGTCTGTTTGTGCATCTACCTGACAAATTAAAAAGACATGTTTGTTTCTTTTTTTGTTTTGTTATTTATTTATTTGTCTAATATGCAAACCTGAACATATTTTAACTCAGAGCTTGAATATTTTCATTCAGCCATGTTGGATTCTTCAGGCATACTGCAATGCTTTCTCACCACAAAACAGCCGGTGGCAAGTCCCTCACTAATCCAAGAGGGTGTATCAAGTGATGAGGCATCGAAGACCCTGATAACATCACTATGTCTCTGGCAGGATCAGGTTGAAGAGGCACCTAGTGGGTGAGGTCAGGTTAATGGCAGCGGATATCAGATCATGGCCTGTCTCTGTATAAATCCTGGGCTTGTGTAATCCTCTGATAATAGACACATTTAAAACCGAGGACCCTGGTGAAACTGTCAACATGCTAGCCATTATGAATCCCATGGAATTCAATGTCAGAGGTGACAGGAAGTGTGTGTATTCAAAGTCTGTGTTTGTGTGTATGTGCATTTGAAACATGTAGGTATTTGTTGTAGCTGTGTATCTGCATTTGTAGAAGCAAATCATCTGTGTATTGGTGCTTCAAGTGAATGTGAATCACATCAAGATTTTTGATAATGTGCATCTATGAAAGCTGGTAGAGTGGGAATACAGCCACTAAGAATAGCATTCTCCTCCTCTTGACCCAAGTGCCTGGCTGTGGTAATTCTCCAGAGCAGCGTATTACTTTCACACCAACAGCAGTTTAAGCACAGAGCCCCCTGCACTGGTGTAGTCCAAACACAGCACCTTGGGATGCCTTCCACTTAAAACAAGCAGTGGGAGCGCATTAACATTTCAAGGTATTATTTCAAACGTGGGGAAAATTGCTGCTGAATATTTCATGCACACCAGAACAAGTCAAATGTATCCCTCTGTGGCTGTGGCGGAGGTCGGGGTTGGCGGTTTGGGGGGTGCTGGAAAAGATGAGACCTGAGGGAGCGGACCTGGGCATTTGAAACAAGACTGTGTACAGTGCTGTTCTATACTGGTGTCAGGCGGGACCCCACTTTGAAGAGCAATTATACTACCACTACTGGCTCATTAATTAAACCGAGAGCGATCGGGCTAATTCTGCTTTCTGACCCTGCAGAACATGCTCACAGCTCACTGCACCGCTCTGATATTATCCAATCAGTACTGACGACTCACCGCTAATTGGTGATGTTGTTATGTCTGCGGCTCAGTGTCACAGCTCAGAGTCTGGCCTTTGACTTCAATCACATGTCATGCCTTCCAATTACACTATGATGTTGATAGACTCTTTTGAGACTCATTCTGAGCTATTTGGTTGTGAAACGACGTCTATCAAACAAAAGTGGATTTTAGAAATGAATAAGCTGGTGGTTAAAAAACTGACACCTGCTCCTATGCAAAAATTAACAATATTTGAAATTAAAGAGGAACACATCCTTAGCTACCTTACAAAAATAGAATTTCTCAACACCATTAAAACACTAATTGTGGAACCTGATGAATATAAGTTGTACAATAGTACTGTGTATACATTGTATAATTCTACTGTGACGTCAGACTGAACATACTGGGCGTTCTACCTCCCCCAGTCTCCTCCCCTCAGAACCCATGGGACTAGACCTGACCTTTTTCTCTCCAAAGGGTCGTCCAATAGAACCACACCCCATCTAGATCCAACTCTGTAGGGACTTCTAGGGGGCGTGTCAACCTCTCATCTGCCACTTCAAACCTCCTCCCACTACACTCTCCCCCCTGCCTCAGGGTGTACATGCTGTATTGTGCAAAAGCAATCATTCTTAACCCCCTCCCCTTTTCGTCTCTTTGTTTTGCAAATGGACTCCCACATCATTTTACATACACACTCCAACCACTGAGCTCTGGGGACCATCCAGGAAGTAATTGTGGCTTTTGTGCGTGTGGTCCCCCCCCCCCTTCCTCAAAGGAGCCGCGCCCCCTTGTCAGCTGTCATCATATAACTGCCTGCAGACCCAGGGGCCTAATGACAGGATCTATAGTACATGAAAACACAATTATAGCCCCTGGTTCAATTGCTACTGTGTGAATGGCCTTTAAAAGAGGAAGAAAGAAAGCAAACACATGCTGCCTGCTCAAAGGCATATAAGTCTGAACAATATCCCCTAAATCCCATCCATTAAAATGCACAGAACCTCATTCTGAGTCTGAACATTTTAAATATACCCTGTTTCAGTGACTCTCCTCACACTGGTGTTACGATAATTGTAGGAGGTGCTTGACGCAAGGAGATTTCTGAGTGATATGGATACATTTGACCTTGTACAGCACTGCTGCTTTCTGTTTTAATGAGCTAATATGAGCAACAACGCTGGCATATACAACCCACACATGAGCCTCAGTGTTCCAGCAGCATTTCATTATCTCTGGCGATGCTGTTTTCATGGCAATATTTTGAAGCCACATTAAGCATCCATTACAATACGCTGCAGGAAACATGTTGATGGAACCACCGCCTGGGCTCAATATTGCAAAGCCCAACATGCTTTACATTAGATAGTCAAAATGGCAGAAAGGGAGAGGAGAGGCCTCCCACCATCTTTTTCAAATGGGAACAGTGACCCCCAATGGACGATGCAATGCAGTCTGGCAAAGGGTTAACACAACGCAATCCACCACCTTCTCATGAATGTGGGTGTAATGAGTCTCTATTACAGCAGGGGGCAGTGTTGTATCATAGCAAAACTAAGCACTAAGAAAGAAAAGGAAAGCTGTGGCTGCAAATATCACATCTGTCTCAGTGACATCACTAATCCCATTTAATCTGTCTGAGTTAACGTCCAGCTTTGCCAGTCGCCAACCCCCCCTCCAGGCACAGGGCTATGAAAACAGGGGCAGTGGCCTCTGCAGATCCCATTAATGTGGTGACCCTAATGGGTTAAAGTGGAAAAGATGACACTTAAATGTTCAGACGCCGCCAGGTGGACAAGCACTTCATCACAGCCACACAGGGATGTACACTAACACAGACAACACACATACATAAATGCTCACATGCCTGAATAAATAGAGACGCTTATGTGAGACACACAGGACCACACAAACCCAAAAGAAGAACAGCATGTAAATGAGATGCACTACACATTTGCACACACATGCGAAAACACATTCTGCAAGCCAAGCAACGATTAAATGGAATCTAATTAAATAGGCGCTAATTGAAGTGCTAATTAACTAAAACAAATTGATATAACTGTGACAGGGAGAGAGTGAGGCATCTGTAAATGTCGACGGAGAACAATACAAGAGGAGCAAAGCAACCGAGTGCAGGAACGCATTGGGATAAAGCCTGGTCTCCCTATTGTCTTACCCCTCTCAGGCCTGTCAAAACACACAGGGTTTCAAACAAAAGACCTCTCACAACTACAGGAGGCTTCTCTTTTCAGAGAAGGCTACAGGGTGCCACCCACTTCCATTCTCCCCAACAAACACAAGATCCTAATGTCCTTAAAGCCACCCATGTAACACAGCACCACACGACGGACAGCTGCCAGACTCCAAAAACAGTGGTAACTAGGAAACATGACCCGTGACAGAGCTACGTTAGAGTCCTGATTCTGGGGTTAAACTAAACTTTGAAGATCAACAACCTCATTTTGATTTCTTCAATAATCTGTCAAACAATAGAGACACAAGTGATGTATTAAACTCTCAAAGAAATTTGTGACCCACTACATTAACTACTACACACTTGTTCACTCTACATGCTGTACATCTACATCAACAGGTGCAGGAGAAGGGCCCAAGGACCCGTGAAACTGTTTGCCCTCCATCGTGCATAACAACCAGAACCACCAGACTTAATCCCAGCTTCTTACCAGAGAATGTGAGATTAATGAACAGCGCCAGCTCCACTACCTCACACACACAGACAGACACACACACAAACACAGACCACTGAAACGGACTGCTTCATAGTCAAACTGACAGTTTATTGATGCCACTTTGAGCCCAGTGCCATAATAGTCTACTGGTGTCACTTTACAAGTGTGAAATTTATCATAGATTATGTTTTGAAGATATCCATTTTAGACGTCAAAATGTATTTTTAATGTTTATTTTTCTGTGTTACACTGCTAATGTGAGTCCTCTATTTCATTGCACTGTATGTAGCGTATATTTATGGAATAGATAGAAAGAAGTTAAACTTCTTGAATGTTCATGAAAACACAGGGACAGAAAGTTACATTTGTTACATTTGCAGTAAATGTCCTTTTATCCCAGTGATTCAACATTTTCTGGGTGAGGTTCTTCCAGGAAACAGATATGACAAGGGAGAGACCAGCAACAAATATATGAGGTATAATTACATCATGTTAACCACCACACTTACAAGCAATAATTGATAAAAAATACCACAGCACCAGACGTCAAGAAGGATCAGCAACAAACTCAGATGTTGCCTTTTAAAATTCAAAATAAGAAAAGTAAATTGCTACTTCACTTTAATGCAATAATGACTGCTTCTGTTAAAAAGAGACCATCATCTCAACAGGTGGGTGATATTTTACATTTACATTCACTAACAAGCCAATATCAACTGACTTCTACACATCAGTCTAAAGCCATATGAAAAGCAGCACTATCTGAGAATCTGGGCTGAGCGACCTCATTTCCATCACTTTGTTCTCTGTTTCCCTGAGCGCTGGTGTTCGGTGTCTGTTAAAGGCTGTTTAGGTTCAAAGTGACAGTGCGTTTCCTGTGACAACTGTGACATAATACCTTTTAATTTGTAAGCGGGAGCATAAACTGCACTTGCACACACCTTCACACACATAGTTGATCTCATATTTTACAGTCCACTCTCTTTATCCTCGTGTACAGCTGTACAAGGCCTCTATGATAAGCCAGTTTGATAAAAGCACTTCGCAATAAGTCAGAGCTCACATGATTTGTGAGAACTATGATGAGCTACAGTACTTACGGTAGAAAGCTTTTGCAGGAGGAATATGACCCCAGACGGCCAAGACTTCCTGGAGCACAGATACCTGAACTGCTCCCTAAACATTACTGTAATGTAAACCACAATGATACTGTAAATCATAAAGCATGAGGTGTAATAAAGTGGCTCTCACTGCTGTCTGCTCTAGTTAAACATCCACCTCGG
The DNA here is from genome assembly GCA_016801845.1 of Polydactylus sextarius. NCBI lineage: Eukaryota > Metazoa > Chordata > Actinopteri > Polynemidae > Polydactylus > Polydactylus sextarius. Next base: position 3,697,771 of record CM028915.1, read on the forward strand.
GCAATATATCTGTTGCTATAGCTACAGATTCTCCCATAGATATCAAACTGGAATATGATGTAGCCTGGGAGGTCCCACCTTAATAAATTACATAAAAAATAAAGTAATCACAACTAGCCAGCTAGCATAGAGTGGAGAAATAATGTCTTGACAAATTTATTATGGCCAACACCTGCCTCCTGAGTCCAAAGCCTAATGACTGCACAGAAAAAAAAAACAAAAAAACGCTGAACCACAATGTAACTGCAATATTAACATTGCTCTGAGATAATGCTCTTACCCTGCACGGCAATATCAAGTAGCACACAGTATATCCAGAAGGAGTTTCTCCCTGCTTCTGTTACCTAGTCCAATCCCAGCATGCAACAGACCCAGATCAAACAGAGCATGACTTAAGATCCCTGCTAATTTAATGTTCCCAGGCATAATTGTCCCCAGAGTGGTTGCTCTGAAGTAGCCCTGCTGTATCTCAATGACTATAGCTTGTTAAAAGTGATGGGATGTGTGTGTGCGCGTGTGGGCCTACAATAGAGCAACCTGGCCAGCACCTTACATGGCCTGACATTAATCACTGTGCACTGTCCCATGCAATATTCACCTGGTTAAGCACAGCGGGCGCAGGGGTTGTCTGGGTTCGGTCGCTCTATGTCACTCTATTCGCTTTATTTCCAGATCTATTTCAGTCTCTCTCTGTCTTTCGCTCTCTCTCTTACTTTATAGGGTCTGGGCGGCAGCTGTAGCAATGGGGAATGGAGGGTTGATGCATCTTGACGAGCAATTCTGAGAGTGCTAAATATTCCTGAAGGTCGCACTTTAACTTACCAACAAAGTACTTTTCCTAATGTTTCAACTGAAATGTATTTTGTTGAAGTTGCTCCTACGGGTCACATTTATCACAGCCACATTTATAATCTGCCCTTGAAAAAACATATATCTCGGTTTATCACTCTATCCATCTACAGAGCTTGTATCTACTTTGGCAGACTGTTTGTAAGAGGAGTATGTGCCACCTTTTCCATCAGTTTACTGACTATCCAGTATCTAGTCATCTGGGGCTAGTTCAGACTGGGATGCAGTTCAGCTTCAACCCATCCCCTGAGACCTGAGCAGTGGTCACGAAATCCATCTATACCCTCCCCCACCTCCATTTCAACACCGGTGGGACTGTTTCCTCATCCTTTCCCAGCCTTTCCCTGGCATCCTGGGCAAAGTCAACACTGCCAGCCCCAGTGGAAACCCGTGGGGATGAGTTTGGCTCCTCACACTAAATCCACTGTGGTCAGGCCGTCTGCTGAGCAAAAATAGATGGCATTTAGGAAACTTGAAAACACACACCGAGAAAGGTACACGCTCCCAGACACTTATTCATATAGGAAAATCATCTCAGGGTGGAGAGAATAAAAGTCTTGTGACCTTTTTACTGAAAATCTCATGTGTGCCAGTTTAACCCCCAGAGTTTCTTTCATTTGCCAATTCTTGTCTTCTTATTATCTATGGAAAGTCTTTACCTTTGATTTCCTCCACTGAAACACTCAATCAGTACGAGTGACTCACAGAGAACATCTATTTGCTCTTTACTGACTAAAGAAAACCTTGTCTGTGAACCAAAAAACAATTAATAGAGCTCTGCTATTACTGTAACCTTTATTATGGTGATATATTACCTCCTCACTAAACATGCTCAGCCTGATCTCTGTTCTAATTAGATGACTTTGCAACTCTCTGCTGGGAAAATATGAGGTTCTTGTTTATGTAATTTCCATGTGACTATGGTATACACTGCACCGGAGACTCCTTGAATGTTCTTGTATTTCTTTGGTCTGCCACTAAAGTTAATGAAGTCATAAATTACTCATTTGAAACATGACTAATTTCAATTTTTTACATTTAAAATGATTCAATCCAAAATAAGATGACTTTTATTTCAAAAGTGGCTTTTTTATTTAAGTCATAATTCACACTGGCTTGCTTCAACCACATGAAAAAAAAAAAGATTTTGTGAATATGGTCTGGATTACACTGTTCAAATTGCTGTGCAGCTGGGAAGTAATTTTGTAGGAAAAGTAAAACTCCTTTCATCAGCCACTGACTTAGGTTCCCTGTATGAAGCCACTTAAGAGGTTTGAGAGATATGTATGCTGGAAAAAGGCTGCATCTATAATCTATAACTGGAGACTAAAATGTTGAAGTTGTGAAGTGCAGAGCAATTAACAATTTCAGCAATTTATCTATTTCTATAAAAGTATTTAGTACATTAATATATAGCACAGCCAGATGCTGATGTGGACCATTTTGCTTTTTTATGGTGCTTAATATAACATGCTGCACAATATCACAGCTGCTGTAAAGCACTCAGGGTTTCCATTCAGGAAGTTCATTCTGAAATAAAGAATGTACTACGCACATAAGGCAGATGATCGTATTACTTCTAATATCTGGAGTTCTTTGACAAAGGAACCAAAAATTCCATGTTTCCATTTTTTTAAGGTTAACAATCAATTTATCTGCAAATATCTGTGTATTGTGATCATTTTATTTAATACAATATTTTCTAAATGATCTGTCACTTTTTATATTGTCATTTATCTCTCTCATACAGGAATGCGCGTTTCTCTGTTAACTTGTCTTTGATGTGGTAAAGACAATTATCTGCACTGTGATCTTGCATCATGTGCATGTTCATGTTACAAGCAAACTAATTGATCTGTCAGGGTCTATTACAAGTCATGCTCCTCCACTCATCTCTGTCTTTGCACTCACTCACACACACGCATGTGCACACGCATACATGCGTATATATACACACACACTCACATTCGATGAGCCTGCAGACACATCTGTAGTGCACCTCATTATCCACTCATCTAATAATGGTCTTTGTTAAATTGCAGCACTAACCTAGGTAACAGGAGTAAAAGGCCTTTTCTATCATGTTACCACTTACAAGCTTTCCAACCCCATAATTACATCAAGGATTTCACATTTTAGGGCTGATCTCATTACAAGTGCAACAGTAGATAGTGTTTCAGTTCCTCGATCACCCACAACATTATAAGCACAATAACAACTTGAGGAAAAGGTGTAAGTCTCAGGAGGATAAATGGAATAAATATTTCTTTGTGAAGTTGAGGAAAATAAATCATGTGCATCCTATCAAGCAAAGTATGATTTCAAAGCTTTTCTGTCCAAACAACAATAAGTGAACACTACTACACTGCAGCTCAGTAACTTGTCCAGGTGGAGAGGATTCACCTTTATCTCCAGTTTAAATGGGCTGATGCAGGGTTAGCCAGGAGAGATATTGTCTGCTGGGTGTCTCCTGAGCGGAGCTGCTACCGCTCAGGGTCGCTGCCCCCCAGATAACAACCAGCCTACTATTATCAGTCATCCTGATCGCCCTGCCGTTACCACCGCCCCACTGCCGATGGGCAGCGGTGCTCTTGCGTCTCTCAGGCTGCCCCTGAACTATGCTCCAGTGCACTGTTAATGCCCCAGCTAATCTGATCTGTCTCCGGCTGGCTTACTGCTTATAAACACACCTAGATATGAAGCCGGGGAAGTAATCCCGAAGCAGCCACAGTATGACAGAGGCATGCAGGATGCTGGCTTCATGTCCAGTGGCTGGCCTGGCAGTGAGGGATTTTCCTGAGATGAGAAGGGGTGGAATAATATAGTTGTGTGTCCAGAGGTGTTTTCCTATATGACATTGTTAGTGGAGAGTGAGTGTAGCATGGGGTAAGGCACCGCACTAATGGACAGAGAAAGTGATGTGATGTCTATGTGTGGCTTGAGTAAGTAAGCATTATGTGTTATTCATGACCCCCATTTGAAGCAGAGTGAAGGTCAAAGCCATGTTGCTGGGAATCATGCTCGCTTTCCGTTCTTATGTCTAACAACAGACTGGATACAGACTGATGAGTTGTTGTGGTGAGGTCAGTGATCCTTTAGTTGATTCATGCCAAAAACAAACATCTATTTTCTAAGTTATTCTATTTACTTATTTAAGTTATTCTATTTTTCACATGTTCATGTTCACATGTATTTGCAAACAAATAGAAAAAATGTTTGGCTGCATTTCAAAAAATGTCAGTACTCTTCTTCCATCCGTGACTGCTGCAGAAATGGTTCCTGACAGGATGTGACAGGAAAATGGTCCTTAGACCTGAGTGCAGACACAATTCTAGACAATTCTCGTGGTTCTGAAGTCCTCAGAGTGGATCAAATGCTATGATGAACTCTGCACTGACACTGCAGCTCCTGTCCTGCGGTGAGCTTCTGGCACAGCGGGATATCTTAAGGAAAGCAGCCCATCAACTCGCCTGCAGATCATAGTGGCTGACATATAGGGACAACTCCTTTGATTGGAGAGACAGCAAAGCAGAGAGAAATATGGACAAGCAAAACTAGGCTGGACGTTTGGAGCAAGGGGCAGCCTGAAGGAAAAAAAGTAGAAAGTGCAACACACTTGTGCTGGGGAGCCTCCAGGAACATACAATAGTGTTTTCTATCACTATGATCTGACATAATGAGTAAATGATAGTTTATTACCTTCATATGATTCACTGACACAGTTTTAAAAGCTGTTAATAACCCTCTAAGATCTAATTCATATCAGATTGAGGAGAAACACCACTACCTCATATAAACATCTGCTTTAAAGGCCAGATGACTACTCTGTGCTGTGCATACTAAAGTGTACATCATCTGTTAATGTCTCAGTAAATAACAGTTCATGTAGGTAAGACTACATTAACTATAACATACATTTGGGGTATTGTTAAGCTACCTTACCAGCAAAAAGAAAATGACTGTTCTGTTGGCGCTGCTGCAAAGGACATTTTCAACGGAAGATAAAATCCACAAACGAAGCCCAGTCCATCTGGAAGTGGACATGTTTTATATGCATGGTATTCCATTTCTCGGGGACACTTCAGAGTACATGAAGTCATCACAGGGTGTGGGGGTGGGGGGAGAATAAGAATAGATCTATTGATCTTGCTCTTACATCGACACTTCAGTCACAAAAATAAAGTTAAGCTTTGAAGTAAAACTTTTACAGCTGTTGTGATGGTTGAAAGCCGCTCTGGGAAACACGGAAACAATTCCTTGAAATGTCCATGATGCAGAGACAGACTCTCATAAACTCACCACCAAAAGAACGCGCTTGTAAACAACAGGAAGTGACTGCAGAAAGGGGAATCACAAGAGTCTATAGACACCTTCATCTTACACTTACACACACACACACACACACACACATATGAGATAACTTGAGGAAATGTCTGTATATATATATATGGATAAACAGGATTGAAAACAATCAAAACTCCCACAAAACATTTACAGAAGGCAGGTTGTTGCACAGGCTCTGTGAGGCTCTGAGCAGATGTTGGTTTGGTCATGATGTAATGTGCCTCTGCTTGCCACATACATTCCTGGTTGGGAACAATTTATAAATCACTTTATGAAAGCAGGTGGCCGTGAGATAAAAAGCAGGTGTGGGCTTAAGAACCAGACCTGCACAACTGCACACAACTGCACTTCTGACTGAAGCACAAAGGTTCCATTCAGCTTCTCACTGCTTATTCAAAGCTGCGGATCAACTGCTTCATAATTCATAGTGTTATCTATAATTAATTTGTTATGCAACATGATCATGTCATGAGCCTCATTCATCAGCACTGTGATTATTACTGGAATTGGGTGGTGTTGTTTAACAGCATAATTGTTAGTTCTCAAAACAACAATAATGTAGCTGGGAATTGGGATTTGTACTTATATAGTGAAGGCATGCTGCAGTCCTGTGGAGACAGAGAACTAAAACCAGGACAGGTTGAAAGATATTTCAGCTGCTTGATCTCAAAGAGTGAAAGCCAGACAATGCTTCAGCCAAACATCAAGATTAAAGTGAGCAACTAATAAAAGGAAAAAGGGACGGAAGTTAAGTTAGAGCAACAGGGAGGCACTATAGGAAGCCAGTGGTACTTTACCCATCCGCCCAGCTAGGAAGTGAGACGTCTTCAGTTATCTACAGATCACAAGACTGAGGTGTGTGTGTGTGTGTGTTGTTTTTGTTTAAACAATGCCATAACCAGTACAAAGTGTTCCTCTAAGATGCTACAAGAAAAAACATTTGGGAAACAATAAAACACAGATAACTGTGACCGACTCTTATACTGTTCTATTTCAATGCAGTTAATCTGTAATAAAACAATATTCATTTCAGGATAAATTACATGGTTTTCATGCGATGGCAGCAGTTCGCTGATATCATGGGCTTATTATCTGGACTGAAATGTAGATCTAGTTGAATTAATTGCAGCCTATTGCACTTACACTGTGGATAAGAGCATCAGCTAAATACATAATTTCCAACTGTCTCTTGGCAAACTAAATATCACAGCCAAACTCATTTTCAGCCATGTTAACTTCCTGAGGAAATCTTATCTAAGAGAGATATTTTTGTCTGAGGAGAAGGCCTCTGGGCTGCATAGCCTCATTATTTAGTTTGGCTTCCTGACTACATTTCCCCTCTTATCCTCAACAGCACCATGGTGGATCTTGGCCTCCGACGGGAGCATAAAAACATCCGCCCATTTAAACAAACTGTTAACACATAGATGGGCTATCTCACCGCGACAGACTCTGAGTCTGTGGGCTCAGCAGTGTGCTTCAAGCTGGGGATACTGGCAGTCCTCTATCAGCATAAACAAACAGAAAACCACTTCTGCAGTCATGAGGGAAAACAAGGAGGGGGTGGCAGGGTAAACCCACCTGAAGGCAGCATACCAACAATCTGTTTATGAAACAAAAACATTTTTGGGGTTAGCACCAGGGATCATGCGCGCACACAAGTCACATATAGAGTGTTACTCTGATACTGTGGTGTAAATGCTGTTTGGCTGATTCTTGCCCATGATAGGGTTTCTCTTTTGCACAACACACCATGATCCCAAACAAGTGCAAACCTCCCACAGTGCACCTACAGGTAGCAGCTACTGCATAAAGGTATTAACTGTGTTATTTGCTCATGTACTTCAGAATCACTGCTATGATAATAGCTCTGCTGAACTCCAAAACTTAATGAAACAAAGAGCTATCATCACTAAACAAATACATCTGTTAATAGACAAGTATAAGTCATGCACTTGATATGAGGAAGTGACTGCATGATCACAATAGGCCAATAGTCTACAACAGCAGAATTATGGGAAAAATGTTTGATTTCTTGCTGAGAATGAATACATAAATAAGTAAGAATGTGTGCATGTTAAATACAAATACGAATTCAGTCCATAATACAAAAATTTAAGCACAGCAGCAGCGATTGTCATACAGTCAGATGAAATGATTAAAAAAGGTACAACATAACGTCACTGTCAACAGCAGGGAGAAACAGGGAGCTTGTGTTCAGAGTGAGCTGCAACTACAACATGAAACATCAGATGAGTTTCTGTACTATCACACTGAGCTTTTCTGCAATAACCTGAACATCAATAAAAGACAACTTGAGTGGTGTCAAAACCTCCTATTTCAAAAACAAAGAAAACCAAGTAAGTGTTAAAAAAATACAACTGACATACGCCATTTTAAAAATGACTGTGGCAGAATGAAGTCAATTTCAGACGGCTCCAAATGGGCTGTAACTCCACATGACAGCCTCTGGCAGATGGATATGAAGAAAATGATTTTCTCTTGTGCTGAACACTGAGATATGGTTCGATGGTGTTCAGAGAGGGGACTCAAGTGTCTCACGTGAGTTGAAGTTATCTCTTGACAACTTCAGCGCTGTGGTACAAAGTCCCCGCTGACACTAGAATAAGTACAATCACACCTGACAAGGGTGTGAGACTGTTCACGCTGTTCATCCTTTTCCCAAAATTCCCCACAGATCTCAATAATTCAGGGCAGTTGTCAGGTGGATGGAAACTACATTATTTGGAAAAAAGTCTCTCCTTATTTTTTTAGTTAGAGAAGATCTGTTTAAATAAGTATAGCAAAGAATACATCTGCATTCGTTGGCCAAAAACATGCAACTCTTTCATTTGTCTAAAACACAAACAAGTGGTCGATGCAGCAAACATCTAACACTTGTTGAACTGCTGTCAAACTTAACTCCCTGACTATTTTAAAAACCCGCACAGAACCACTAACCATTTTGTTCTTCTTGGAGTAAGTCTTCTTCAGCAGCCTCTCGTTCATCCTCTCCTGCTCCCGCTGGGCGTGATGAAGGAAGCCATTCTCCAGAGGATCCACCACTGGCTGGACATTCTCCTCCTCTTCCTCCTCCACCTCCTCGTCTTCGTTCTTCGGCCGCTTTACCACCTTTTTCTCCTTCCACCGCTCTTTCTTCTCCTGTGTCTTCACAACTCCGGATTTCTTCTGTGTAGAGAAGTAAAGAGCTCATTAGAAAAGAAGATATTATATATGTGAATCAGAAAGTGTGGGTGGATACACAGAGACATCCAGATGATCCACACAGGTGAATAAAACATGAATGCGACTTGATATGCATCTTGTCAACAAAAATCAGGGATAAAAAAGGTGACTGAAATATTAACAAGGCAGTGATAGCCTGTGGCATATAGCTACTTTTAAGCTGATATTATTTTCAAAAAGAAATTCTGTACTTTCTTAATTTCACCAATCAACTGCAAACTGATAAGAGAAATTTACTGATTTTAGGATTTCCTTAAAACCCTTGAAACAATTGTACACCAGGTGATGACAAGTCGATGAAAAACGACTCTTAAAGCTGCCTCTGACAAAGAACAAAGCCGACAGATATATAGATAGATCGACAGGCTGGCAGGAGATGAATGTGTAAAAGAATGGAGTGAGGGTGTGCCACAGCTGGCAAACAGTCAAGCACGCAGTTCCTTTCACTGCTGGCTTATACAAAATAAGCAACACTCGAGCAAAGAGCGGTGACGCTCACTTGTGCTCTCCCTCTCTTTCTTTCTTTCTCTCTCTAAAAATCTTTAATCCTGTCAACAGCAGAACAATGCCTTACTGGAGCCCATAATCACTTTATGGCTCAGATATAATGAGCTTATGATATGAAGTGCTGCTTTAACACACACTGGAGAAAATAAGCTCTACATTTACACTATGACCAAGCAATTTCCCCCTTTAACTAATCATTCCTTTCACGCTTCGGTTACAGCTTGTGCAGAATTGGTTGTTTGTTTATTAGAATCCAAACACCATTTGCAACTGGCTGGTATCTCACTCAGTAATATCTGTAACCCCCCTCACCACCACCCATGACCAATAATGCAGAGATTTGTCCAACATGATGCTGACTAATTGGAGTACCATGTGTCCATATGCACTAATCTAAACTCTCACAGAAACTCTGTAACTATTCATTCATTGTTCAAATTACATTCATTATTAAGTATTGATTAACTGTTTTGTTAGCAAACAATTTGTTAGTTACAGAGTTTTAGTTCTGTTACATGTGATTGGCTGGAGGACATTAGTAGCAGGACTGAACCAGGGTCCTTGGTTTGTGACTTTTCAGGTTTTATATTATGGTTTTCTTGCTATTTTATAAGGTAGGTTTGTAAAAAGCTAATAAACGGGGGGAATCACCCTTCACTACTTTCCATCCCACAAGGCATTAGTCACAGATCTGAGGTCAAATTGAGCTGTAGATGAACTGGCTTTGTGGGTAAAGTTAGGCAACATGATACGGTGAAAGAACACACACACATTTACACACACACGGACATCTGCCAGCCTGTGGAAAACACTGCTGCCTGCCTGCTTGTGTGTCAAGTGATTGAACTGTATCCTCCTCCTGGGCTTCTACTCCCTCTTATTTTCTAGATATCATCAGGTCTGAGTGGAGCTGGTGACACGCTGCTGCCTGGTAAAGCCTGTCAGTGAACATTACTGTGTGTCTGAACAGCAGAGGACGACGTGTCGCTGCTTGAAGCTGCGTGAGGTTCGAAGCCAAGGGCTGCTAGTTCACGTTTCAACATCTGTTCACAGCCAGCAGAGCTCGGCCTGACCGCAGTTAGCTCAGCACTCCATATGAATAATCAAATTATTGGCTCGGAGGGTGGGGAGGTTAGCAGATGGCTAGCGCATTAGACCCCGTAATTGCTAATGAATGACACCTTCCGTGACAAAAGGTGCTCATGTGTCAGGCACTGCAAGAGAAACCGGGTGTGGAAAAGAAGAAGGTTTCCACAAGAAAAAGCAATTTGATTCAAGACAAAATTTTACTGAAATATAATTTGAGAGGGTAAAGATCCTAAAACACCCACACCAACACATTCATTACAACATTTTAGTCCTGGAGTCTGAGCATAAATTATTTTCTTCTGCACTAAACTTGTTTGTAGCCAAAGTGTTATATTTTATTTCCAGACTTGCTGGTACAATTCCCAGGCTCCCAGGCGGAGTTGTTTGAAAACACGTGAGATTTTTCTTCTTCTCACTACATACAGAAAAAAAAAAAAACCTAAACACTTTTTAACACAGAGTCCAGCACTCGCTGAGTGTAGGAAGATATTTGTCATTTCCCATGTTGTGCCACAATGCACTTAATACAAAAGAATCAATCAGAATATGGATCTAGCTGCCTTGTTCTTTAAAAATAAAAAACTGCATAACAAGACAATTTATGGTCATTGTATTGAGCTCAGAGCTGAGAAAATGTTGTTCATGATGAAAAAAATGAATGTGTCGGTCTATTCTTAGCTCAGAGGAACGTTAAGACTGGTATTGTTCCAGCGTTGTTCCTCTGTGATACATTTTACACGCTGACAAAAGGTTGCTGAGCTAACGCCGCTGACAGGTTGACACCACTTTGACAGAAGGATTTAATGTCATGACAGTGACATCACACAGCAGCTCAGCACTGCTCTTATCACCTCGCACGGCAACACATTAATTTCTCATGAGGTACTAGACGCTAGTAACAGACCACTTGTCATTTCAATTCATTACCTGAAGAGGTGTCTTTAAAGAGCTTTTACGAAATCAAAATAGCTACAGTCTGACAACAGAGGACACTGAGCACACTATCTGGTGTTTTCTTCCTCAAAGGTATCACTGAAGCTCCAGTAAGACTGTTCATCAATAATCATCAAGTCAGGCGCACGGACTGCAAATTTCAATTTCCCATCTTCTTAGTTATTAATAGAAACGTGAACAATCCTACTGTGATTGGTGCAATCAATTATCCACATGCAATCATGTGAAGTCTTATTAGCATTCTGTGCACATGGAGGCACGAGGGCTACCATTACCATCTTTAATTGTTTTTAATATCAATATCAATGTAAGTTTTGTGTGTTTGAAAGATGCTGCACAAACCGATGCCTTTTTGTGCAGCAATCGTAAAAGGTTAGTATCATCTGAAGTAAAGATGACACTTTTGGCAGCCCAGAGTTATGATTTCTTTTTCCAAGTATGATCTGTGGATCAATTGTTATCAGTTTATTTGTGGTTCACGAGATAGATATGATCATCTGATAATTGCAGTTTGATTTTTGGCTCCTCCAGTCTTTTGCAAGATACCGAGCCCCAAATTATCCCCAATGGTTCAATCAGCGTGAGAGTTTCACATGTATTTTTCTTGAAAAAAAAAAAAGTGTCTTCATTTTTTTCTGACAAGTCAGAGTAGTCTGGATTTTAGCAACTGCAGCTAAGGTCTTGGTCTGCAGGCAAAATAGATTCATTCTGCTGCCAAACCTCTAAGTAGTGAAATGAGTAATGTCACCAATATGGTGTTGTGGTCTCTCGCCCTTCAAATTAATGGCAATACCAGACTCAGGGGTCAGGGTAAAATTCTCTAAAGGGGCAGTGTTGTGATGCCGTTGTGGTCTCACTGACCAAGATCTGCAATAACTGTAGTATCTTGGTTTCCAAATTGCCTTAAAACCAGTTCTGCTCACAAAATGAGGCATATCTATGTCATCCCAGTGTCTCCGCTATGTAAATCCAGCATACAGCCAACAATAACAATACAGCCAGATGTAGCTCAGTCACTCATGTCTTCACTCTCTTTCCATTTCACATGCTATCTTTTAACAGTATAATAAAGTTATGCCCGGGGATTAAAGAGGCCATTTGTGACTTATAGTAGTATCCACAGAGTAAGGTTGTGGTAGAGACTCTAGGGAGGAGAGCTGCCACACTAATAAAGTTATATCAGCATTTTTTCACAACTTTAATGCAAAGTCCTAACATTACCGGGAGCAACTGATACTCTGCAGTCGTCCCTCTGTGCCACACATGACTCACTTGAGCTCCGTTCAACATCAGCAGTTTCTTTCCAGCTATAGCGTTACACTGTTTGAAATTGAATGTGTACGTGGGCTAAGGCACTTAACGTGACATTACCTCAAAAAGGCTTTGATATGGGTGAACTGAGGTGATGTGTTCATCGTATTTCAGTTTTAAAAAAATGACACGTGAAGCCATCCCTGCAGTATCTAATGCTTTTTTCTCCTCATGTGGCCTTGTGTTTCGGCACATACAGTTCATATTGGTTCAACACTCAACACGAGGTAGAGAAAACAAAGGGGCTCTGAGAATAAGAGTCACGCATCTCCATCTAGTTTTGTTCGAGCCAGGCAGCTATTTATTGTCATATCTGAGCTCGAGCAATCCGGCTTTGTTTAGAACATCTGCACGTGCTCAAACTGCTGTTTCATGTCTGCTGCGCTCTATCAGTAATAAACAGATTTTATTGTCTATCTGTGTCATTTCCATTTATTCACACTCCGTAGCTCTGACAAAAGATCTATAATAGCTGCAGGAGAAGAAGAGTAATCCATCACCGCATGTCTGTGAGCGACTGCTTAGTTGTAATATAATTTCCATATGCCAAAGGCCTGAAGTGGAGTTTTTCTTTTATACAACTACATTATTTCAACACATAATGGAGCAGCCTTAGCATACTCTGTATTATTAAAAAGCCATTTACAAATGAAAAAATACTGGTGGAAATAATTAAAATATATGTTTTAAGACTGGTGAAAAGGCAGTTGTGTATTAAGTAATTTACAGTAGTTAAGAATCAGGTGTTTTTAATGGGAAATACGTGACGTTATCTCAACCTGCAACCTTGCAACCTTGCAACCTTTCTTTACGTTTTCTCAGAGTTCTCTTAATTTTCAGGTCCAGTATTAAGAGGATTGCCAGACCTTAATTAGACAAAGCAGTCAGTGGTGAATCTTCCTCATTTTACCCCTTTCAGCCAAGGGCACCACTGTGACAGGGACCAGAAAGTGGAGAAGAAATGGCTTACGACACAATGAGCCAGTGTGGTGGGGGGTGCAGACGACAATTAAGAAGAAAAGAAAAGAGGTTGAGGAGAACGGACAGAGAAAAAGAAACAGAGATGGTGTAAGTGAGTGGAAGAGGTGTATGTGTGTGTGTGTGTGTTGGGGTGGTGGGGCTCAGCCTGGAATAGGAGAGACCGCTCCACTGGTTTGACCCGACCATGTTACCCTGGCAACAGTATGGGAGAGCTTTGTTGCCGTTCCAGGCTGCATGGGGACTCGAGCATGTGTGTGTGTGTGTGTGTGTGTGAGATTGTGTGTGTGTGTGTGTGTGTGGGTATGAGTGCATAAAATCCAACACAGGTTTCCATGCCGGCAACAATAAAGTGCACGGCTTTATGTGGTTATGCTGGGGCCTTGAGATTCACCGTGGAAGCACATTCAGCTCCCAAAGGAAGGTTTATGCATTCTGCACAGAGGAATGTCAGCAACCCTGAAGTTACTTGCAAAGGGTAAGGAGGGTCTTCATGAGGCACGCATAACCCAGAAGGCCTGGGGCGCAGGAAAATAGACAGGGTGTGTAAAAGGAGAGGGAGATAAAGAGATATGGCACTGTCTCATGCACATCAACATGCTTTCTCCACTGCACTCTCTTCTTTCTAATGCCAGTAATTATTTAGGAGACACAAAGAGCTCTGCAGGGTACACCTCCCTTGACATCAAGCAGCGCTACAAAGAGATTACAGGGATCTCTTGAAAATTTGCCACAAGCTACTGCTCAGAACCAGTGCTGTAGCAAAACTGTCTATTAAATAAATCAGAAAAAATCTGATAACTGCCAGTCAGCTAAACCTTTTGTGCAAATTATACCACTGCTGGAAATGTAAAGATAAATGCTGGTGGAATAAGGAATTTCAGTGCCTGGTTTAGTTACTGGGATTATCTGAAAGCAGGTAAACTATAGGTGAGATAAAGAACTGAGGTAAAGACAGTGTGAACTCTCACCCTCTGCTCTAGATGTGGTTTCATTTCAGGGCAACGAAGCAGGACTGACCAGCTGATCGTCTGTGTTTTATTTTGTGTTGATGTTATTTCGTGTTGAAGTCTGTCTCAGCGCGGATTAAAGCTGTTTTTTTTACAGAGAGGTTTCTGTTTGGTTTGTAGGCAAATATTTAATGTGGAAGAAAATACTTGTAACACTTTGATTCGATCTCTCAACTAACAACAATGCTTTTTTGCTGAGAGACATTAAAATATAAACTAACTGAGTGAGAACAAGCAATGACAAAAATCCCACGAAATCTGTTCTTTAATTTCTTAAATACTGACCCCATTGCTCTGCTAGTGGATAGAACACAGTAGTCAAAACAATGATTTTCATTTTTAATGATCCCAGCTTCCTAATGTCATCAAATCAAACCTTCTGTTTAATAATTTACATCCCATTAAAGGGAATAATGATACAGTTTACTGGGCCTTTAAAAGCATCATATGGTTTACAAGTAAGGAATATAAAATGTAAAAGGCTTTAAAAAAAACAATTTCTTGTGTCATTTCACATTATGACTTAATTTGCAATTGTATAATTATGAACCGATGTATTCCTTTTTATGAAGTTTGACTTGATAGCATCATATTTCTGTGATAATACAGTGCAGCGTGTCCTTGTTGATGACTTTCAAACATCTTAATAGCCAAAATTCAATTTCCATAAAACCTTTGCCATTTGAAAGCTATTTTTGGGTTGCATTTATTTGCGAATGAGGCAAGTAGTATTTTCCAACAATGCTGATATGAAAGGTGTTGGAGGATATAAATACTCAGACAGTAAATTTTCCCTCTTTCACCTTTCCATATCACATGAAAGTAGCAGAGTCATTTGTTGCAGCACTTCAGTTGTGTTTAGCTTCTTTTAAGTTGGCTGAGGTGTGGTTGTGCAGATTTATTACTCAGTTGTTGGACTGATTCTGTACGCATTACCGCAGCTCTTGGCATGTCAGATAAATCACTCTGACTTGTCATGATTTAGACTGGATTGATTTAATCATGCTGCGCTCGCTAGCTTTTATAGTCCCGTGAATGTGAAGCTCAGAGACAGCAGAGTATTCACCATCTAATGCCGCTGTCAGCTACATCAAACACACCTTTGATTAACTTAGAGCATACAATCATTTACCCAGGCTCCCTGTTTCTCTCAAAGCATATAATCACAGGGTTATTGCCTCAAAGAGAGAAACGAGAGCACGCGGTGTGTGCCAAGGAGCTTATCAGGCTGTGAACAAGAGAAAGCACACATTTCTACAGTGATCAATGTTGCATAATTGGCTAGCACACAGATTAAATGAACCGCATCCTTTTCACCTTTTGTTAATCGATGTGTTGTATTTTTCCTGTTCATTTGACTTCACGGTTAAAGGCCTAATCCGTTGTGAGTGTAAGCTAGTTTTTTGGCTGTGTTGCTGTACGTAATGTGTTTTTGGAAGGCAGGAGGTTGTAATCCCTACACTCACTTTGTCACCTCTTTCTCTTCCTGCTTAACACGCTGCTCTTAGCTGCTATGCTTGAGTAACTATAGCATCCCTTCCAGGTAGTTTTACACCTCTACTAATCCTTCCTGCGTAACTACTATTTGTCATTTGCATGAACATAGATGAAAAAAGGGTGTTTAAGAAGACAGTGACTTATTAAAACAACAGGAACTCAAGTTTCTTGACTGGTCATGATCAATGAGTATGAATATATTATATATAATATATACAGTTAGTCTAAGTTCTCTGTTTTTCTCTCCCACTTGAGATTCTGGCTTCATCATGATGAAAATGGCCACTTTGATCACGCAACTTATACATTAGTGTGTAAAACTTAATGACGACTACACCTACTCAACAGACGCCAGAAGGCTCTGAAATGAGTCTCATGGGTAAAACAGGCGCAGACTTTGCATCACTCACTACACGTACAATCCTGAGATCACTACATCTGTAGTGATCTCAGGATTGTACGTTCATCTTTATCGTTTACTGCTCAAATGCAACTGTAACACTGCAACTTACTTACTCATAACAGCAGAAAATATTGTATCAAGCTAATTGCACAGATGAACTATGACCCATGGGATATTCTTTTTCTTTTTACAACAGTCTCCCTTAACCTGTAGCAGTTGAAAGAAGAGGGACATTGTAATTTTCTGGTAGTAATTTCTTCGATATTAATTGAACTCAGCTGCGCTCACACTTGGAAAGGGAAAGTGTGCATATGAATCAGGGAACAAGAGGGATCTCCAGATCTCTTGGGTGTTTTTTGATAGTTTTGGAGCCTGTTGGGTGGTTTTCCAGTGGCTCTTGGCCTGGAGTTTTTCTCCCGACCTGGCAACGCTGCTGTAGTGTGAGAGTGCAGCCTTTTCTCTCATTCCTTCCAATTGCTCTGTGCACCCATTTGATTGTATTTCTGTGTGCACATGGAGCAAAACTGCAGGTTTAAGGACCATTTAAGTGTTTTTATGGCTGTGTATCCTGCTGCTATTTTTGTGTGTTTGTTAAAATGTACTGTATAAGTGTGTTTATACACCATCCTCAAGTATACATCAATAAATTGAATATATGTATATATATATGTAGAGTATTTCAACTATTGCAAACTATATTGCAGGCACAGTGTGAATAAGTGTACATTAGAGCAGCTTCATAAATCCTGAACTGCGTATGTTGTTTCAAGTGTGTTTGTGTGATTGTGAGTGCTTGTGTAGTACACGTGCGAGGGCTGAATTAGCTCCTGGAGTGACACCATCTGGCCAGCGGGTGCTGACGGGAGAAGAATGGGGGGAATGCAGCGATAACAGGGAGGTACAGCACAACAATAAACACTGGCTTTAAATCTGTTTAAGAGCTGTGACAAACACTTGGGAAAAGAAGAGCACAGAGCGAGACGTACTCCACACTGCAGGAGGATTCTGCTTAAATGCATTTTTTTTTTTTTTTTTTATCACCTACAGCAAAACATATTAATTGTTTGAATTTTTAAGAAAACTGAATCCTGGTGAGCAGTTCTGAGGCATTAACTTTATAACGCACAATTGATATTTCGCTCTGCATCAGCTGACGTGTCGCCTGAGTTGGCCGCTACCAATTGAGCAGTTTATTTCAGCTGTCAAATTCACTTGCTCGCTCTCGGCCACTGATCACTTTGCTGCTGCAGCAGCTGATGCATCTCTCTTTGCGCTGCTGTCCCAGAATGCACCTGTGGGCTCAGTTTCTTTATGATCCCTCGCAGCTGGGTGTATTGATCTGAGCTAGCTTCTGCTGTGGTGCTCTCATTGTGTCAGGCTAAAAACTTCCACACTTACATTGTCTTCTGAGAAAAAACAAACATTGTTTTTTTTTTGTAAGTTTGTCTGAATATATCGTCTCTTTGCAGCTGTTGAGTCCTACACAAAAGACAGTTACTGAGGAAATAACGTCAACAGAGCAAGGATGGTGATTATACAAATGTCTGTTCACGTGCTCTCACATATCACAAGTCTCACCTCCCACTCGCTCTTCTAGAGGCTATTAAGTAGATTGTCTGACAGGAAAGAGGCTTTCTATGGAGGCCAATATGTCCTGTGAACCTCCCACCCATTGTCACAGGAAGCTCCCTGCTTTATGCTGCTCAGCCCACACACTGCAGCCCAGAATACAGCCGGGTGTCATTCCTCGGGTTTCTCCTTGCCTCACAGTCTCCAGAGAGAGGAAGGGTTGCCTCGGCAACAGCGATTCCTATTGGTGGAGGGGTATGACAAATAAACTCCTCCAAATGCGTAATGTTGGTCTCACACTGTCACCAAATCAGATCAAAGGATTTTCTGTATCAACTGTTAATTATGTTTTTCGAAGTTAAAATCATTAAAAACTCACCAAGGACATTAACAGTCTGCTTTGTCATTAAACGACAGGAAACAACAAGCTTTGGAATATCAAGAAACCTGTTCTCCCTTTGATTGTCATTCTCTCGCCCTTTTTGCTACAAAGCCAAATCACAACACAAATTACAAAACCAGTTTCCTTCCCACCACAGACTAACTCAGAAGAACATGGCAGAAGTGCTTTGACATCAGCCAAATTTCTGAGTGCTTCCTACTGTGAGCTGAACCGGTGTGAGGAGTCGGCTTTGTTCGCTCAGCAGGAGGCTGACAGAGCAAAAGAATCCAGACCGGGGGGAAAACTGACACGGGAGGAGAAACCTCAGAACTGCCTGTGGCCCCAAACTGTATCAGCGCAGTCACAGGAAAATTTATCAACAAAAAGTAACAGCCCACTTTTCAACATATTCTTCAGCTTCCTTTCTAGGCATGATGATAAGGAAACGACCTGAACTAACACACAGCTGACCTGGATGTGGCATAAAATAATATGAAAATACCTTAAATTTCAAGTTACAGGGTTTTTCCATCCTAACCTTGGGGTAAACCCCTGCTGACTCAGTAGAAAGCTGCGTCTGCCCTGAGGTAACATTGTGAAGATCTGAATAGATATGTGACTGGTATTAATAATATAATAAACGCAACAAAAAGCCTTTTAACCATTTAAATCCACCCTTTATGAAAGTTCAATATTTCAGATTTCATGGTCATAGATTAAAGATGCAGCACTGCAACCTGGGAACTGATAAATCCACTGAGAAACTCCTGATGCTGCAAAGTGAATGACTTCTTCATTCTAGCACGGGAAACTGGTGTGTCTGTTTTTATTTCCAAAGCAAGATGGACTCAAAGTCACACCAATCTTTAGAGATTTGTGGAGATAGAACAGGCCGTTGAGTTAGATTCACAAGTTCTTAGTGTCCAACAATACAATGTCACACTGTTTCTGTATATAATTATGCATTGAAGGTGTATGAAGGGAACATTAATGGTTAGGTTGATCGCCAGGGTATCCCTGATGACAGTGTTATTTTTCCAGACTAGAGAGAGCTGCCTCTGGAGTCAGACAACACATTCTGCTATTATGAAATGTTTTCACAGGTTAAGTTGTAGCACTTCCCCTGAGAACTGAGTTGAATATGATGTGTAAAAGCAGCTGGAATAAACGTCTAAAGGTTTATGGCATATTATCACTTTGTCTTACTGACAGCACTTGCTGTATGTGAGTGAAGTTCTTCTCTTCTACAGGTTTCTTTGCATCTCTATAACAACAAGCAACTATAACAAATGTCAGATGTTAGCACTAACTGAATCCTGGGATTGTTGAAAAACACAGGCACTAGCAATAAAATTGAATGGCTTCTCAGTCTGACAATCTGTCTCGTCAAATAACGAACAAACCCCCTTTCTTACTCCACAAAAGTGAGTCTTTTTACTGTGACTGTAAGATTTCCTCTAAGAAGAAAGCAGCTCAGACACCGGATGATATATTAATCTGACACTTGCATCAATTTCCTGTTACATTATGCCGACTTCTGAGAGTTTATGAGGGCTGTGATGGATTTGCAGTTTAAAAATGGTTTTACTGGGTATCATTGATGTGGTAAGACAAGAAAGGTGGGTGCCAAGGTTGATATGCATCACCCACTTTATTTAAAAGAATCACCTTGTCATGTCATGATACCTTTGAGAATGATCCACTATTTTACTGCATACACTGAATATAACCCTGATGGAACAGATGTACTTATTTATTCCCAAAAAAGCTATACATTTGTTTGCATTTTACAAACTAAACAGTTTTCTCTGTGTAATTTAAGTAAGATGCCTTCTTGTCTGCTACATACAGTCATAAATCTCAATATTTTCCATAGTAAGGACAGTAAAAACTTGGATTATTGCCCCTTTAGCTCTCTGAGCTAGGAAATGCTGTGTTGTTCAGTGCTTTATCACTCCCTGTTGTGCCTTTAAATGTGATCAGTTTACCTCAGCCCTGAAAGGAAACATACACTCTAATATGAATGTATGTTAAGGGTACGAATATTCAGACTGTTACTAAAAGAGAAATCATGGTGATTTTGTTTGACAGGGAGGGAAACGAGCTGCCACAGAGAGAAAGAGGCAGTGTGTCAAAGGCAACCAAAACAAGCGCTCCTGTTGGTGCTAAAAGCTGCCCCAGAGCGCTCCCCGACCACTGAGTCAGCCGTTAACTGATGCCGTCACACTGTTCGCTAGATGAATGAGCCTGACGCACTGTTTGCGTACGCACACACACACACACACACACACACACACACACAGGCATGTGTAGCATTTAGAGAAACCTCCTCCTGTGTGTGTGCGCGCGTTTGTGTGCTTTCATCAGGCTCAGGCACAAACAGCCCAATGTTTATTAATGCCTTGCAGTTATTTCCCATTGTGTGGCTGCCTACTCATGTACTGCACACCCGCATCTCTCTCTCTCTCTCTCTCTCTCACACACACACAAACATACACACACACACACACACCAACTATGTGTATTTTTTTACTCAATCATCCACTTTCTTGCTTTCTTTTCCTCTTTGGATAATAGTTTTCTCTTTGATATACATACTGTGTGAAATAGGTGATTATTTTACTTCCACCTGTAAGCTCCGCACCCCCAAGCCCCCACCAACCCACACACACACACCACCCATTCCGTGCATCCATTCTCTCTCTCACACACACATACAGTACAGCCTTATACTTTCCCAGACAATACACAATGTGAAAAAACAACCATGCACACACTACGGCTCACTCTTTTCCTCATTCTCCACCACTGTCTCACACATATACACACACAATCCTGTACATGTCTACACATTGTCTAATCATGTTGACGCTTGCTCACGCCACACACACACACACACACACACACACACACACACACACACACACACACACACACACACACACACACACACACACACACACACAGAGTAAGATGTTACATGAATCTTATACTTGATACTGAGTCAGGAGTTTTATACTCTAAAAAGTCACTGTGTAGACTTTTTATCGTTGCTTAATTAAATGCATTGTTGTGAGATTAAAAATTCTAGTTCAGTGATTTTGTTAAACACCATTGTAATGAGCTGCAGTGACACGGTAATATTTCATTCCAATTTACAAGTAAGCTGCTTAATAAAACATGGTTGATGATGTAATATCTCTCAGTCTATAGAAACAACATCATCATACTGCAGCAGACTCCCCAGCATGTGTTTATAGAAAGTGAAACTCTCCAGAGAAAAAGTTGTTTTAAGAGTTTATATAAAATATTTTTTATGGAAACTGTGTGTTTACTGCACTTTAAACAAAGTCATGGCTGTTTCTTCTTATAAATATGAAAAGCACATGAGAGCCATGATGAAGACTTGTATCAGATTCCTGATCTCTACACAATTACAATTTGTTTCTACTGACTCTGACAGAAGGTGGCCACAACAAAAGCAGCACCAACTTCGATTCTTGACTTTTTAAAGTTGACTCACATTTTCAAATCTTTAAAGCTGCACCAAAGTTTTGTTTGTTCGTATGTCTTTTTTCGATAATCAAAACCGTTACTTGACGGTGTGGGTTAGGGTTAGTTTCAGGACAACAAAACAGAGCTAAAAGAAGAGTGAACACCTGCCATTTATTGGACAGAAACACAACTTCACTGTGTGTGTAAATAAGCTTAGCAAGCAGTTGTAACTTCTTCTGCTTTGGTAAAGTCCAACCAAAAATAAATTATTACTGTGTTAAGTAGGTAAACTTGAAACATATGATGTGATTTGCTTAAAAATATAATTGGAACATTCTGACTGCTTCACACTGTACACCAGGTGTTTGCAGTTTGCATCAGTAACAACCACTAACAAGCTGGCTACTAACTTCCTGTCTGGAAATGACACAATGACTCAACACAACACTTCACTGTTGGAGCTCTAAAAGAATATTATTTCTAACAGCATAAAAATAATACTACGTTTTTGACAAAACTGTCTGTGGCCACTTGTAAATAAGTACTTGTAAGTACTTGATCAATTTACTAAAAAAATGAAAGGAATGTAATTAAAATCAGTGATTTAACACTTGATTTGGGAGAGAAGAAGCTTTTTCATTTTATTGTTTTATTAAATATTTTAAGTTTTCAAAAGTTCCCAGTTGACCAGTTACAAGCTAATGATTTCTGAGATTGTCTGTTCGGGCAGAGGAGCAGTAGCAGCAATGAAAATACCAACTTAAGAATAACATTCCAGCAGATAAATATAGTCTGATGTCTGCAGCGTCTGGCACCTCTGCACGCTGCTCTGCACACTGCTCTGCGTGTCATGTCCTGCTGTCCTTGAACCATAAGTATCAATATAGACTGCTATCACTCTGTACCAGCACCAGTAAGACAAATCCCTGTGTTTTTAATATACGCGACAATTCAATTCACTCCGATGCTGATTTTAAAATGAAGCAGAGAACCGCATTTAAGACACAGTGAAGAATAACAAAGGACACAAGGGCAACATGGAGCATTAAGACTGTAACATATTTATCCTGCTTTCACTCACCACACACACACACACACACAAACAGAAACAAATGCATACACCAGCCACCCTCTCATCCCTCATCTGCCCAGTGCAGATCCTTGACCAGGCTGCTTGTTTGAAAAACCAGAGGTCAAACCGTAAAGCAATTACGCTGGCAACTCATCAACTAAGGGCTGACAGCAATACAATTACCTCCAGGCTGCAGCAGACAAGTGAGCAGAGAGAGAGAGGGTTGTGTTTAACTCTGGATGTAACAGTGGTTGCTGTATAATTGCACCCTGCCGAGTGCACTTTAATTCTGTGTTAACAGGTACAGAGTAGCGCTGAGGGGAAGAGAAAAATAGAGACAAGGAGATAGAGAGAAGAGGGTGTATTATGTGTTAATATTATTATTTTTGTGTGTGTTTTTTTTTTTTTTTCATTTCAAGGAAGCAGTGGAGAAACACAGAAAATGTGAGGAAAAGAGAGGGCGTATGGGCATGTCATGTTGCAAACAATCCGGAACCGAGAGATTCACTGCTCCGGGTATTTGCGTCCATGCAGTGTGTGTGCTTTAACCACCGAGGCACTTGGAGTCAAACCACTTCACCGGGAGGAAGATAAGAGAGAGATATGCAAATGATGCTGGCAGAAAAACAAACACAAAGCCATCTCCCTGCAGTCAAGGCCGGCAATACAGGCGCCTCACAACTCACTCAACAGAGAAGATGAGAGAAAGAGAGAATGAGGAAGGGTCAGTACCATCCAGGCTACTATCGTATCCCATTAAATAGCCTAAGTCATTTTTCAAAAGGAATATAAACAGAACTTTGATTTAATGTAGTTAAACTGTTTATATACAACAGGGTCAGCTCATGGTGAGGGAAGCTTCACATACGGTTCTACTGACAGAGGATCAACAGTTTAAAAGGCTACAAACACTAAAGCGCTCCAGATCTTGCAGCAGAGCCACAACTGTCCTCTGAAGTCATAAAATAACAATAAACAGCAATATTACTGAGTGTCTGCAGTGCAGATGGGATTATTTTAATGGGGCTTTCAACAAGGCTGTAGCAGTATTGATTTTCTTCCAGTTGGGTTTGTACATCCTCTGCATCTACATAAATTGATAAATTATCATCATAAACTATGCATCCACACTTTTTTCCCCCTGAAATGTGAGTAGAACTAATTCTCATCTTTGCACATCTTTAAAAGACAGCTAACAGTTCAACTATGTTTTGCTGTTATTTGACACACACAGCGGTTACTCATACATTTAATTCTCATTCTTTTACCACTAATATGTCCCCGTGTGGTAAATTGCACTTCTTTTATGTTTGATACCCCTCATTTACTTAACTTCCATTTACATTCCTTCTTTCTTCCTCTATTCCACTTATTCAAATTATGTTGCTGCTCCAGTGACCCAATTCCCCAACAGGGATCATTAAAGTTTTATCTTAATCTATGTGAAAGACTCTCCCTTCACTATGGAGCAGAAAGTGAGGGGAATTTCTGTAAAAGGATACACTTCCAATTACAGCAAAATCTAGCAGTTACAAATAAGAAGTGACTTGTTCTTTTAATGTGATTTTAGACAGAAGGGTTTCTCCTGACTTCAACATTAGTGAGCACAGTCTGGTTGCTTCTGTCATTAATGGGACAGAAATATGCAGTAAAAATACCAACACTTTCATTAAATGGTATATTATGTTTGACAGGATGCTCCTTGTATGAACCTAATCAGTTTCAAGAGGAAACTGGATCCAAATGCAAAACCTCAAGCCAGACCTCGGCATATACAAGTCTGAGATATGAACAACGCCACAGAAAGATAACATTGTAAATAGACTGATTAATGAGAAACCAGACAGGAGGAGACTGCACAGTGGAAGAAGTAATCATCCCGAGTCAGCAGCAGCAGCAGCACGTAGCAGATATGAGGCATAGGGAGGAACCCGGGAGTGGAATAAAGTCAGTTTGCCTGAATTGGCTAATGACCAGCTGAAGTGGGAGAAACCCTGTACTTGAGTCTGAACCCTGCTCCTCCACAAGCTGTCTCCCTGTGGGGAGCAGCCTGTCAGTCATCCAGTGGGGCATGTAAGAGTACAGCACCGGTGGCCCGGTCTGAGGAGCCCGTTGGGTCTGAATGATGTCTCATCAGCTTCTGTGGTGTCAGAGCAGTGTTGTGAGGCCAAGGTGTCAGACGGGTTACTATGACATCCGCACAGGTCTCTGTGCTCTCAGGTGTGGTGAGACGGGACTGAGGCAGCTAACATGTCTCTGAGCTGAGACAGCAGACGATAGAGACACGTCTGTCAACTTAATTCATCTGAGAAGAATGAGGATGTTTAGGTGAAGTATGAGATTAAACCTGGCTGCTTGACTTTCTTACTTCAGGATTCAGATATGGTCCACCTTGCTTTAAATGCTAGACCATGTGTCAGGTACACTGTTTTGTGTGTTTGGGTATATGCGCACAAGTGCTCGTATACATAGTGCGTGTGTGTCTATGTCGAGCCTGTTTCCACTCAGTGGGATCAAACAGTAGCAGTTGCCGTGCGCCTCTCGTCTCTTTGCTCTCCCTGTAATGAGGAGTGATCCATTCGCCTCCCATGGAGGAAGGACATGTTTATACAGCTCCTGCTCACAGGCAGCGAGAAGAGAAAAACAGATTACAGAAGCACTCTGGTCAAATGTCAACACAACGCCACACAAGTAGCAAAGAAACACACATCAAATGCTGCAGCAAGAGTGTGAACAGACGGCTAGCGCTTAGTGAATCAGCTAAAAACAAACAAACCTTTGAGTTTACAAATAGAGGAATTTCCTCTGCGCTGACCCTTGCTCAGTCCCGGTAGAGGATCTACTTTTTTCTGCCCTGTGGCATTTTGAATCAGTGAGTTGAGTCAAGCCAGTGCTCCAAGCATATGTTTTGACACATTTTGCAGAGCAGTGCAGAGTCTTTCATTGAAAACTGCTGCACAAAATGGTAGAAATGAAACAGCTGCCAACTCATCAGGCAGCCCCCAGGAAGCCCTGTGTGACAGAGGAGTGGGTTTGTTGCAGGGGCAACGATTGATTACAGGAGAACCCCCTCTGTGAAAATTAAGAGTGGAATCAGAGCAGAGGGCTAGCTGTGATTCATCTTGCTGCCTTTTTTCTATTGCAGCTCAACCGCTAGCATGATGAAATAATCGCAGAGAATGGGCACTCCTGCACAGCGGGGCATCAGGGAATCTGTATGCTGGAGGCAACGAGCAGTAATTGGCAAACGCAAGCAGGAAGGGAGATTTGGTCCGCCTGCTGTATAACTTGGGTCAGAGTGAGCCACTCTGCCTGGCTGTCAATAAGTACATGTGAAATTAACAGTGTGACTGCAAGGCCATTGAATATCCATTAACGCTAGTTGCCCTCAATCAAAGCAGGTCATAGGGCCACATATCTACTGCTGCGAGAGAAAGTTCCACCAAAAGGTCCTGCAGAGCGCCGAGAGCAGAGAGCAGAAAGAAAAGAAGCGGGTGTACGTGGAGACAAAGCGGAGGTATACTTGAGTCAGCCCAGTCAAAGGTGGAGTGTCTGAGCAGATGCCAGATCACAGACAAACTAGGCACAGTGACAGATCTATTCCCCCTGCTGCCTACAGCCAGCTGTCAGTGCAGATAAACACAATGGGCTCCTCTCTCCAACAACAGCACACTGTAATCTGGAATTGACAGCTGACTCTGAGCTTCACAACTCTGGGGGAGCTGAGGGAAAGTCGCGGTGAGTCAATTAACTGAAAGAAATTAATTTTCATTTGGATGGCTCTGAATGTGGGATAAGTAAAGAGAGAGAGAGAGAGAGAAATGAGCTCAGCTACAGGGACCTCAGCTCAGGTGCAGGGTGAAAAAGAAGTCAAACTAAACTGGGGAGAAGAAAGAACAACTATAACTTTCACAAAAGCAGGCTTTAGTTTTAAAAGCTTGATATGAAAAGCTTACTGGAAGCAAGTGCAAGCATGTGGGTATTCCCAAAAATCCCAAAATACAAAGATCAAATCCCTCATGTATTCATCTCCACATGTATTCTCTGATCCGGCTCTGCTTCCAGACTCAGCAGGTTCCACATGAGATGGCATCCACCCTAAAAAACTCCTTCACTACTGGTGTGTGACACTCATCCACTGACACATTCCCTCCATCAACAACGGCTGCCAGGAGTTTGATGCTTTGCATGAAAACGCTGCCCGCACAATCACTTTATATAGAGGAAAATGCGTCCTCAGCCTCCAAATCACTTGTGCTGCCAGGTTTTGCTTCAGTCTTTCCACGGGGCATTATGCACAGAGCAGTGGATCAACGTGCTGTGTGCTAGATGTGACTGTCTGTTTACGTTTTCACAGGGAAAGCTGGCAGCCGCACAGTGTCTGGGCCTGCCAGTACAAGCCCAGGCCTCAGCTGACCCGAATTCTGTGTCTCTTTACACAACAAAACTTTTTACAGCATCTATAAAAAGTAATATCACACACACACATACTTAAGTTCAAAGACCATCAAATGAAGTGAAACATATATCTTCACTGCCTCTCTGGGGAACTGCTCTTACCCTCATCCATCCAGTCTCTCTCAGCCTCCCTTGGCCTAGTTAATGACACCAGGGCACGGGCTTTTAAGAGGTCTATTCCCTTTATGTCCAACGACTTAATATTCAAACTGCCTTATAAAACCAGTGCTGCCAATCCTGGCCCCATTTTTCAGCCGACTAGCACCTCATTTTATCCCTATTACATTCTGCTGGAGTGATGTAACCCCGCCTCCCATCCCTGCAGTCTTTCTCACAGCCAAGAAAGTCATCCATTCTTCGCAATCTGCTGCTCTTATCATAAATACCTGTATAGGTGACCCCTGATTGAGTCCACAAATCAATGCTGCACAGTTGAATGTAGATTAGACCGACGCTCGTAGACTATTACAGGAACCAGAACAGTCCTTTTTTCAAGCAGTATGTAGCTGCTTCACTTGAAGGCCTGGGTCAAATCATTGGAGTGTTAGTTCTCTGCTTAGAGAACAAGATGGGTGGCTTCTGTCAGCTACACTGTGGGAAATTTAACACTATATTAATTTCTGCCAATTTCTATCTGAACTGATCTGATGTGGTGAACCCAACCGGCTGACTAACTTTACAAGTTGTTCAGACTTTTTACTGACAAGAAACACTGAATTAATCATGTTGGGAATGTTCCCTGAGATAGTGTTTGTCTAGATACAGTTGAGGGGTAAGAGTCTTAATCTTTGAAGCTTTTTCTCTCTTTAAAATAACCTGTGAAGTACTTCCATTAAAGAACAAAGTAAACATCTGTGGATCTGTGGATTCTCAGGGTTTGTTTTATCCTGAAACCAGTGATCATTTCTTCACAGATTCATTTCTGCAGTAAAGATAAAAGAAGATGCTTTCTGCTCAATCTTCAGGAAGTGCAGACAAAAGACATTACACAAATCAACACAACACTAACTCTGGACGTCACACTATTAACTCCAGCTCGGCAACATTAAATCCACAAACAATCCATCCAGGATTGTCCAATGACAATCCTGTCATTGTTAAATGGTGGATGAGGTCTGTGTAGTTGCAATAGAAGAAACACAAGCAGCTATGACAACGTCTTAAAGTTTAATGAGCACAGGTTGTCCATACTAGACACAGATAGCAGTAACTATCTGACATGGATGAGGTTCCCTTAAGTGGTGTGAAAGGTTCATCTGCTCCTTCTTGTCTTCTTGTTGTCACCAGACGTGGCTCATGGCCCTATCGTCATTACCATGTTCTTCTTTAACATGTGAGCTTCATGACCTACTTTGGAAATTTCCATCTCTCTGACACTTGTATTACATACAGCAGGGGAAAAACTACACACTGTCACCCTCTTAATGGAATATAACACCGGTTCCTTTAAAAACATCTAGCTGTGAAAAAATGTCTATGTGACTGCAACTTCCTCAAATGTAATAGTCAGTCTTCTACTGAAGCCCACAATTTGCGCCTTTGACATAAATTAGATTGTTATTTAAGTACATCCATTCTTCCTCTTGGAGTATTTAAATGTCAGTGTCTTTGTGTAGATGAAGTTTTTATTCTTTCATGATTTATTTGGCCTTGTTCAAACCTCAGCCTTGTACCACAAGTATCTGAAGGCAAACACTGACTATATTAAGGCGCGGTCTGAGGCAGCACTGTTCTTATGAGTGGTGAGTATATCACCTCGTATTGAAAAATGGGTTACAGGGGCTTTATGCTGTACAGTAAACAAAGACTGATCCGCTGCAGATCCGAGCAGACAAGTAATATTGACCGCCCTGCCAACTCAAAGATGCGTGAATGGCTGACCTTCTTGAAAGTTAATAGCAATAACACAGATTTTCGTTTTCACCACCACTATAGACTGCTGATAATTTGCAGCTCACACAAATCACCATCTCAAAGAGTTATTTCTATTTGTTTACAAAATACAACAATGATAATAATCACTTTCCATCTTGATTGTGTATTCTCGCTCAGCAACTCCCAAAACAAAAGCAAACTAACCTTCCTCTCCTCTTTTTATGGATCGGAAGCAGTTGACATTATTGTGACATTTAGCTCACGTCTAAATGCTACAGCTTTCTGACCGTCCTTTAAGCAAACTCTGCTGTCCTCCAGACTCACTCAAATGCTACCTGTAATTTCTGGGGGGAGGTTATACACACAGTAGTTTTTTAACCATTGGCTGTGAGTGTTGATGTGTGGAGAAACTGCATCACTTAGGGCTGGGAGTCTCAGTGAGCCTTGTTAAACTTGACTTTAACAGGCATCCCCCATGACCGGATTGCATTCAGACACAGCAAAAACCATTAAAAAGCACATAAAATGATGTTGTGGGCACCAAATCATGTTTCACAAAAGGTCAGAGACTTCCCTAGCAACATAAATATCAAAACAACAGCGCAATAATGTATTTTAACAATTCTGTCTGATGTCTGATTTCCCAATCTTTGAACGAATGAAAACAGTGATCAGAACAACCAATTTTCAAACAATTTTCATTGGTTCCCAAATACAAATCTGCTTTTACAAATTCTATTTTTCACTCTGTATGACTTCTCTGTATAATTTCAAGAAAGACACAGTATCTTCTAAAAAACCCTGAAAGTTATTTTTATTGAATTTTGGATGAAATATTCATATGGAAATGAAATGGCACTTTACTGACAGAGATGAGGCTTTTAGTCTTAACAAAAGTAAGAAATAGCCTGCTAAGTTGTTATTTTTGCACTGCACAAATAATATATCAACAAATTCAAACATAATATTTCCAGCCAGCAGCAAGGCAATGTAAATCAACTTTAAATACGAGTGATGCATGGTCATTACAGGAGTAAATGTAAACCAACCTGAGTTATAACACTGTCAGAGCTGAGGATGATATCAGTGACAGGTGGGGGGTGGGGAGGGAGAGTGGGGGGAGGGGGAGGGTGGTGGCAGTGGGAGCAGGCACAGGATCTGCCTGGCTGCACCACACATAATGAGGTCTGATCCAGGAAGAGTCAACGTTAATGTGACAGCAGGGGTTAAAGGTCAACACGACCTCTGACTGTGTCACGAGCTGTGTGTGTGCATGTGGATGTGTTTGAGTGCATGGCCCTCTGTGTCTCTGTGTGTGTGTGTGTGTGTGTGTGTGTGTGTGTGTGTGCATCTACCGGTATGTTACTATTCTTGTCATTTGTCAAGCGGTTGAAAAGGTAATTACTGTTTCGAAACATTGACTCATTACAATATGGAGACAAATGGCTTGTCTGTTCTGCCTGAATCATTGACAGCATAATAACAGACCATCTGCCCCCCTGTAGCACTAAGTGGTATACATTCATCATACAGTACAGACTGAGTCTATGTAATTAAATGACACCAGCTCTGTGTTATTTTACTAACAAATGAAATTGATGGTGATGTCTCTATTAGTGAAAGTGACCAAATGGGAGAGTATGTATGATGACCTTTGAAACACATTGACAGAAAGCCAAACAAACCTGAACTAACTCCTCCAATAGTATTTCAATCTAACATTATGGATGATAACATATGGCAGATTAACACACTATTCATGCTTATAATAAACTTGTATAATAAGGATAAATAGTACTGTAGGAGACAAAATAGTATAAAGCAATCCGTGTTTTCAGGCTGTAGTCATGGTCATTGCTGTAACTGAGATGAGTTTTTGACTACATCTTTATGGAGCTGCCACTGCTCCACCTGAATGTGCTTCTTGTCTGAAACACCGTGGTCATTTTGCCAAAGTAGCACAACGGGTGAGTGAAAATGACTGGCGCGCAGTAGAGGGGAGGATGCCATTTGGATTTGCTGCTGAATTCAATAACATGATGTATAAAAATCCACGTGTGGAGCTTGCCATTCTCGGTCTCCAAGAAAAATATGGCAGGAATGCAGGCGCACAGAGCTGTTGTGTGGCAGGGCGGAATGAATTTACAATTACATAAACAAAGCTTTATGTGTGTTATATGCATATGTCGACTTTCTGTCTGTCCTTCACCTCTATCTTTTCTGCCAATCTGTCAATCAGTGCAGTGCATAGAAAGAGCCCAACACTTCTCTGTGTGGGTTGCAGGCATCTGTCTGTCAACAGCTCTTGCTTTCTCTCTGTATTTTTATGTTTGTCTGTCTGCCAAGCTGCGGACGTGTTTGCAGAAAGAGAGAAGCCATCTTTCTCAGCTGAAGGGCTCCCCACAGAGAGAACTGAGAAGCCCAGCTATCTCTGTGGGTATTTGTGATTGCCAGCAGAGTGATAAGATGCCCCCGGGGCAATAGTCTGTGCTCTGGCAGGCAGAGATCTTACACTGCACTGATGAGTGCTGTCTAGAAGCTTTATCTGGGACAAAAGCTGCCTTGTTAAAGCTCAACACCAGTGCTTAAACTAGCCGTGAAGAAACACAGAGAGGAATTATGGGGGGAGCAGGAGGAGAAATGTCTCCGGCTGAATATAATTACCTAGTTCAAACGATGCCGAATATGGTAAGTAGTACTTATCTCTGCGACCTTCCCAGCCCGCGCATTCCACTGTCATGGAAACTTAATAGAGTGAAAGCTGGGCAATCATGCCCCTCTATGTGGCAGCATACTTCATCTGTAGTGTACAGTAGACGCTGGATGAAGTGCAGTCCCCGACACGGTCAAAATAGTGGTATAATAATGTCACAATATTGCCACTTAAACAACAGCATGTCACACATCGTCTTTAATGACACAAACAAAGGGCAGGGTAGTCACTGCTGCCGGGCTGCTGAGTGACTTTCATCAAAGAAGCTCAGTTCAGTGCTGGTTCAAATGTCCATATGCTGACAGCCTTGAGCACTGCACAAACACGTTTCTGCCACTGAAAAGTAAATGAATTGTTGGAGCTGAACATAAAAATTGCCACATTATCCACTCATCCCCACACCAGTCAAAACAGAAAAGTGTGTATTGAGAATTGAACACACAGCAGGTCAGTTAAGCTCTCTACACTCTCAGACTCGACACAGCGGTTGAATCTATTGTTACTGTGAAAAGTGCAGCCTTGTTAATCCATTAACTATAAAAACCCCAGTATATACTTTGCAAAATCTACACCATCATGCAGCAACTAATGCCAAGTGCTATTTAACTGAAAACAATGTGTCTTGTCTAAAAACTAGAAACAGCTTGAATTTAAGCCAAAACACTCACATATTTACACACTATTACACACAAAAAGTAGCCATGAAAATGGCAGTGCTACAGTGATGATACAAACACTAAAAAGATTGTGAGAAATCATAATGACATGATGATATTTACACAACCAGACGGCAGCTCTGTGATATCTGCAGATTTATCCAGTGACACACTGTGGGCGCTGTGTGCAATTTGTGCAACTCCCTTGGGCAAAAAGGCAAACTTTGGTCACTTCTCTTGTTATGTTTCCATTTATGACTTTAATACTCAGAAGTGGAAGTTCACATCTTGACAACTCAAGTGTTGCAAATGTACTTTTCCCGTCTTGGTAAAGCTGAGTGCTTGAATATAGCTGAGATTCTGCAGAACTTGTGAATCCTCCATGCTGTCATCTGGGTTTAGAGCGTACATGCTGCTTCAGCTGTTTGGTGTTTGCTACTTTTTCTTTTTTTTTATAAGTGTATTCATTCACCACTTTTTCATCCGCGTTGAAACCATAACTAAGCAATACCTGACTACTCATACCTTCCTTGGGGTTTGGGGGAAACAGAAATTAATAAATTTCTCTATGTTCCGCTTGATATTAACAATTGACATGACACATGGAGCCATTGGGGCTATAATCTGAGATCCCCTGTCAGTTGAACACGTTACTCTGATATATGTTTCTTTAGATTTTCCCAGTTTTTCAGTTTTAGTTTAATTTTAGGTGTGTCTCTTCCCTTGAGGTGTCATGAGTGTATTTAGTTAAAGGTGGCAGGGAATGGTTGAACAGGTTTTTGATTCTTGTTCTGTGATGTGACACATACGCAATAAATGTTGGTTGGATGTGTAACGCCTCAGAAGCTTCATAAAAACCTTTCTCAGAAAGCTTTTTAGGGTGGAGATTTTAAACATGTGGTTTTGCATCCATTTGACATCTTTTCTGTCTTAACTGGCAGCCTCATTATTAAATGCAAGCACTTGACACTGATTGGCTGCCTTCACTGTCACTCAAATGAATGTAACTTCGCCGGCGTCTGAATACAGACAAACTGTCTCTCAAACTGTCTGTTAATCGTCTTTGAAGGAGAGGGAATGGAATCAGAGTGAGGGTGTGTGAGATACATTTTATGTCACAAACAACCGTTTTTGAAATTGACCCATTTTCTAGCGACATTTCTAAAAGAGAAATTTCTATGAAAAGGAGATGTTCAGAATGTCTAGCACTTTTCACATGTTCCTTTTTTCCCCCCAAGAACTGCAAAAGCCTAAAGAAACCTGCTATTCTCACAGAGAAGGAAAATACACATTTGGTCATATGGATTCATTTTTAAGAGTATTGTAAAAAATTATGACCTGAAAAGAGGAAATGAGATGCTCTTGAGAGACAGCTGCAGGAACAGCTTGAATAGAAATATGAAGTAACAAAGATCTCAGTCTGAGTCAAGCTGTGTCAGAGTAAATGTCTCTGACATGATGAGCCAATAAAAACAAATCTATAGAATGGAAAACTGATGCCAATATGAGTGGTTAAATATGTATGTATTACATATGCACTGAGTTGCTTGAATGCTGGATCAGTGTTTTTATGATATTATGAGTGTCTGATGAGATCCCACTCTGTGGTGTGTGTCTGACAATGTGTGTTTGAGTGTGTGTGAGTGCTCAGGGGCAGCTGGCAGGTTAATGAGCTCAGTAATGGGCCTGCAGACTGCTGTTCACCCCTTATTAATCGGAGACGCGGCTGTTTATCCACACAGCTCAGTGGCCCCCTAAACAGCCAATCACAGGTAGTCTAAATACTGACATGCAGCCAAAAAAAGCTTTTCCAAACAGTGTGCTGACAGTGAGGGATCAGGGCTTAGAGGATATACTGTATGCTGTAACACTTGGTGCACTAAAACGACTCCTCAGTAATTGTGTGCACATTTGAATACTGACACAGCAAGGATAAACTGTTGTCTATATTCAACAGTAAAGAACACTTTATAAATTGAGCATACCACTGAACACATTATTGGATTTCTAAGCCGAGATCAATAACCTTCATCTTAACAAAATACCTATAAGAATCCAGATGCAACCATTTATTTGAGCCTAAGCGGCCCCACAGGGGTGTAGGACATGAGCATATTTTCCTACTCACTGACAGCAGAGACAGCATGCCGAACACTGGAAGTGAGCTTAACAACAGCATAGCCATCATCGAGACGAACCGTATTGCATCAGCGCCACGGCCGGTTCATTCAGAGCAGACTATCATCAGTTTTTACCGCTGATTACATCATTGAAGTTGGGGAGATTACACCGTTGTTTATGCTCCCATCGCGGCACTACAAATGAGGGGCTTGCAAGCTTCCAGCTGTGTACCTAATAATGCAGTCTGTTTAGGATGCTCATCTCCTCCATCAGCCAACCTCTTACATGTTTCAACAACTAACAGCACACGGCTGGCAGTTTACATCAGGCACGTAATAGGGGAAGAGGAGCCAATATGTTAACTGATGGATTCAGACATTGGTGGGGTGTGAAAAGCTTGGCACAGCAAACAAGCCTTAAGAGTTTTCTCTTTTCAGGTTGAGGTGCATTGTGGGTCTTTTCTTTGTGTTGATATCAAGCAGAGTGGTTTGCCATGACAGCAGATCATACAGACAGAGTGGAAGCAGTATAATCAGAGCAAAAGGCTGTGTAACTAAAAAGATTGTCTACAGGAAACACAATAGGCCTCCAGTACCCGAGAGTACATTAGCTGAAAATAGGCCACAGGCATTTTAGTCCATAAAAGATGACGAGAAATGAAAATCCTCCTGCAGCAAGGCAATAACGCAGCTTTTAATGACAACAAAAGGAATCAACAAAGCACACAGTTCTCTTTCTGAGTGCGCTCTAATCAGCGTCGCGGCCACATTGTTCAGATCACACGAGACCAATGAGATGCTTTATTTGACACAACTTAAAACAGCACAGTATTTTGGCTCTAATATAATTTAATTACAGTGCTGCCATCACACAGCTGGCATACCAGCTCCCAGTCCTGGCAAAAAACAGGCAGTAGCTTTATCAGATTAATTGCTCCTCTTCCTATTTCTATATAGGGGCTGTCATCCAGCCATCATGATGGGAAATTAAGTTGAAGGCAGAGTAGCATCTTTCAAATAGCTTTATTACTAATCTAATGTTCATGGCTTTACAGAGGCTATTAGGAACTGGATTAACCCATAGCTCCAAAATGAGGCAATTTGCTTAAAAAAATCACACTGCTTTTATATTATCACTTCACATAATCCTCACAATTGGTAGCTTTCTTAAGTTTCGATGTAATCCAGTTAGCTGTCTGTACATCTACAGGAACAGTGCAAGCATAACTGCTAAATAGCTAACCATTACAGTCAATGCAATTTTGTTAAACAAACATAGGCTTAGAAATGAGGCTCTACATGAGGCCTGCAGCCTCACTGACTCCATGGCAACGTTATCCCACCTATTTGCATCCTCCAGCTGTTCTAGGAGGACATGATTATTCTAAAAGGAAGCAAGACATTACTAACTCTCAGACCATCACATCATAAAATCATGAAACTATTCTATATTTATGTTCTTTTCCAAACCAATGTTTATCTCTAGGAGCAAGACAGAAGAAAGGACAAGCTCTGCTGATAGAGAAACTCAAGTGTTGCTGGTAACTTGTATCTACATGGCACCTTCACGGTGAGGCAAGCGTCAAACAAATCGCCCTGCATCCTAAACATGTAGCGGATGTCTTCATACAAATCCTTCCTTTGAAGATTTGCTGTGGCTCGGCTGCTGAACATGCCCTTGTCTCCACAGCGTGGCGTCTCTGGCTCTCTGCGCCTGCCTGAGCCTGGCAGTGTGAACAGAGGCGCACAACACTTTTAAATTTCGCTAGATCCCTGTCAGCCCTGTCACTACACCTCTGTGACTGGGCCGCTACTGCTCCTGCTGTTGCTCTGCCTCTTTTGTAACAGCATTTCCACAATGTCCACAATTTCACACCAGTAACTTTCATCACACTGGGAAACTGCAGCTTGTTTTGACCTCTTAATTAATAGTGTATCAAATAAAATTCATAAAAAATAGAACAGAACAGACATCTTAAACCTTCACATCTCCAGGTAGAGGCTGAAAGGAAAGAATAGTTTGGGAAATATTACTCTGAAAAGATTGATACCACTTTCATAGCTGTCCATTAAATATGCAGCTGGAGCCAGGTTAACTTTACTTTAGCTTTACTGTTTTCACGCAAGCACAGCCAAGCTAACTGTTCCCTGTTGTTTTCCAGTATTTATGCTAAGCTTACCACACTGTCTACAGCTTCACATTGAATAGACCGATTCAATTCAATTTGCCACTATTGATATTACAGATATCAGAGTAATATTGATCTACATGTCCAAATCTTGGCCAGAGAGTACATTTTCCCCAAAATGTAGAACTATATTTTAAACACTCACTGAGTAGTGAAACACAATTCACTGTGAGTGTAAAACAAATCAAAACTGAATGACTTTAGACTGCCTGCTCCCCTTTTAGGCCCATGCTGATTTTAAAATAAGCTGTGTAAAGACTTTGATGGAGAGGAACACTATAAACCGGATTAGTGCAACTCAGAGGAATATGCTTTAATCTTTCAACAATTACTTTTTTTTTATACAATTACTATTCACTTGTAAATACAGCTCTGCTCTGAAATCATGGCTGGAAGGCAAAGTGATTCATGAAGCCATGAAGAACAGATCAACTGCCCTACTAAACAGCTGCGGCTCACTTGACATGTAGTCTGCCTTCTGTTGGCTTAGTTTCCTGAGCAGACCTTTCAATTCCCCTTTCCCTCAGCAGGCTGTGTAATGAAAGGCCGTGGCAGGCTAAAGGTAGTTGTGGGGTTCATACATTCCTCTTACTCTCTTCCCACACACTGAAAAGCACAGCGAGCTTGATCCTCATGGGCTTGCTTTTTTTTTTTTTTTTTTCAAAGGCTCCATGGTCTCAGCAGCCACATTCATCAACAGGAATGTTTGGCTTCAAACTGAAAGGCCTCTTGCTACAATGGAAAGTGATGCTGTTTCCCCTAGTGGTGAAATTAGTTTTTTTTTTTCCTTCTTTTTTTTTTCTTTATTCAGTGCTGCTGATACACAGTAAGCTGCAGCTGGGTTCACAACCCACTGACTCATGACAGAATGAGAATGACAGACAGGATTCTCTGTTTGAGATATGTTTGATGTATTTCATTGTGTCATCAAAACCGGTTAAAACACAACAGAGCCTTGCATAGCAGAGAGTGAATCACAGATCAATCATGCCTTAGGTATCAAAGAAACAAATCATGTCTGTACCATATACCACAATGCTGTTTGGGGATTTTTTTATTTTTACATGAAATCACTTCCTGCCAGTCTGATGCTGATACCCTGTGTGTAGGTGTGATTATGGGAAACAATGCAGGCTGTGCATTCATGTTGTGATCAGTATGTTTATAACACAATCTACAGGTTCTCTGTGGCCATCTAAGCATTTGATGTGGGTCATGAGGCTCCTGCAGCACTGAGAACTGACAGGCTTTCTCTATAACAAGAGCCAGGAAATTGGGCTGCATTACCTTTGAAGGTATGAGATGCAAACTCAACCCAACAAGCTGTGTGTGTAATGAAAGTGCAGAGGACTGATACTGACAAAGAAGGTTCAAAGAATACTAAAGCACATACACATTCTCATAATTAACAATAAAAACGAAGTGACACATCTATGTGTAATGATATCTTGTCCAGTGTTAATAAATCAAAATGAAATAAGTGGAAATAATGAAATGGCGATAGTATCACTATTGAGTGTCTTTCCCAGCGCCTGGAGCTCTTGGTGTTCTCAGTGCAATGTGGAGCCTCAGCTGTAAGATGTTTCAACAAGCTCTGCCTCCCGCTGTAAAAGAGGCCTCAATCAGGAGGCAACAATGGCAGCCGAAAGTCATCCCCACCCCTACGATACTCCTCTTTCAAAGGAGGCTGCCATTAATTGGCACACAGCACATTCCACCGCAGCAATTACACTCTTGTCTCTTGTCTCCTGCACCGCCTGGTTCAAAGAGCCAGGAAACGGAAGTCCTTCTGGTGCTAAAAGCACAGCAATATCCTGACAATGTCTGGCCTTGACTGGCAAAAGCCTGCAATATTTATCACAGGAGGGAGAGAGTCGTTCATTGCCAGCGAGACAGCAACTTCCCAGTAGAATGTACTGGAGGAGGGAATGAGGAAAACACGAGGCCATGGTTAGGAGGAATTAATTCCAGCTGCTGAAGCCACTTACAGAGGGTCAACATCTGGGCTGTTTGGATGAAGCACAGAAAAAAATCTAGACAAAAGGTCTGTCAAAGAAAAGGATGAGCAAAAATTGTAATATACAGAACAGTCAGAGCACTCTTCAAGGATGAAAAATAGCCCGTTCTCACCAATTCATCTAACTTTTCTCAAACACTCAGACTGCTCCACTGTTTGCCTGGAGGGCATCTGCCTTTCCTCCCACTGAAATTCCCCTGCAAACCAAATAAAAAGAAATACCAGAGAATTTGTTGACAGTGGTTGTCTTTTGCCTTGGGCTACAAGATCCTCTGCAGCTACAGGTCAGCATGGGGTCAAAGCTACTGAATGACAGCTGACATGATCACCAAGAGCAGAAATGTCTTTATCCAGGCAGAACATTTTTCTGTATTGATGTTTAAGCTTAACTGGTTAAATAGCATTTACACATTTATCCTGTTCACACAAAAAAGATTAACCTGTCATTGTCATTTATGTCTTTATCTCCAACACTATCATACTATACCAATTTAATCTTCCAGAGTCAAAGCCCAGAGCTTGTTGAGCACTGAAATGTGTTGATTTCATCTTTTAGACCTGCTATGATCACCATTTTTATATTAAGGACCAAATTACAGTAAAATGTGAATAATGACAGACTTACAAAGAACTATCTTGCAATGGACCAGAAAAGCTGCAACACCTGTCAACATGTTAATGTTCCAGTCCATATCTATCAATACATTATGACATTATGACCACACCCATATTCAAACCAGACCTTTGTTTAAATCTTCAGACTGTATCTTGTATCGCCCTGTGGTGATAAAAATCTACGCAGACAGACAAACACATAAACCACCTCTGTGGTAGTTCTGATAACAGTCGGTGTCTCCAGGACCACATACACACTCTGACTCACACGCTAAAATCAATACCAGCCCCGCTGTGATGGCTGGTGATTATAATCCCACTCTGCAGTTCCCCTCGCCTTTGTGGGGCATTTTAACATCTTTCAGCTCATGATTTTGCATTTATGACCTGTGATTTCACTGTTTTGGTTCCTCTCACCGTCCTCATCACAATCATTTCTAAATAGTTTCTTTAGATGAAAAAGATTTCCACTGCCACCAAGTGGCCAGAAAATCAGTCATAACTAAATCTGTCATAACTTTGCCATTTTCATACAATTTTGCAAGTTCTTTAATGGCAGCTTGTGAACATTATACCAACTGTGTATGCGTACGGTGTTTTCTTGTGTCAACTGAAAAAAGAAAAGCAAATACATAAAAAGCTAGGCAAAAGATTATCATTCTTATATTTGGGTTAAAATCCTCTTTCGCATATACATCTGAATTGTACGTTATCAAGCTCCAACAGATGCAGAAACACTTCATCACATCGTGTGTACAGACTGAGCACTGTGAATTCTTACAGTCCAGTTAACTTCCTAACATGTAAATCTGTTGTGGGTGTATTTTGAAAGGTTTTGGATAGAGGCTACTCTCTGCAGTTGTAATATACCACACATCTTCTGATGTTTCCTGCCTTTGTTACAGACAGGACAAAGAGGTGATCATGGAAAAATGTGCTTCGCAGACCACTTGGGGCTTTTCAACCCACTGTAAACTCTGTTCCGTTTCCTCAATCCTCTAAGCCTTACCACATGTACTCTCGTACCATACAAACCACTAAAGGCTTTTCTCATACTTGTCCAGCCACAGCTAATTCAATCTGGTCCTAATCTGTGCAGGGTGCAGCTCTTATGCCCTAGCAGCTTGCCATGTACCATTAAATAGAGGAACAAGCATCTTGTTGATCTGCCTAATGTCAGCATCCAGTGGTTCATTGCTAATTCCTATCATTAGTGCATATTGATGACGTGCAGCTAGGGGAGAGCTCTGTCCAAAACCAGCAGTCAGGGACCAGAGCACAGGAAATGAGGAGGGATTGATGGTCACTTCCTGCATCGCTCACTCTGCTCCAGAGGCAGCTGACAGGGGCTTCCTGTGGTTTTCTGTCAGCCGCTGGGAGAAGGGGACAAACACAGAGAGAGAGAAATGGCTGCTGCTGGGCTGCTCCCTGTGTTGAACAGTCATGATAGTCTCTCATATCAAATTCAGGTTCAGGCAAACAGGGCCGCTGTGTTTAGTGTGAACACACACACAGCATCTATTCATCGTGCTTCATTGAGCAGGATTTAATCTGTTGTGGCCAGTTTACTGTGATAATTTTTTTTTACTAAATATTTCATGAGTGGTGTTTGATAGTGAAGTTGATCTTGCATCTGGATTCTCACACACATATCTTTAAAAAAAAATTAATCATGATCATTTTTTCATCATAAATTAAGTCTTTTATTGTTTGTCCTTTTGAACACCATAATTGTTAATTCTGTAAACACTTTGATGTGCTCTCTTCAAGCTGGTGTCTGTTCTTGACCAAGGCTAGTGTCTTTAAAAAAAAAAAAAAAAAAAAAAAAAAACACCACCACTACTGTGACTGAGCTGTGTTTTGTAGTTCAACGAGATTAAGAGAGCGACGAGTCAGAATCTGAAAATTGAAGTTTTATGACACTTTTCAAGTAGCCCATTAACAGTTAAGTATCTACAAAACGAAAGATGAGAACATATTTGCTTATCTGTCATGTATAATGCCACATGTGACAATGAAACTTGCGTTGAGGAAATAACATCTGCAGCAAACCTTAAAATGCAGCAGATCTAATCAGTTCAGAAGAACTCAGCATTGTGTTTCAGAACAAGAAGAACAGAAGGGCAAAGCAGCTAAATGCAGCTGGTTTCTAATCTAGTCTTGTTGCAGTTTGCACCTCCAGTGCCCCTGGTGCTTGTGTGGTTTATGTGATTATTTATCTAACAATTAGAAGAAGCGATAGTATCTACAAAAACTCACAGTGACACTGTGCTGAGAATAATTTGAATAACACAAGTTGTGGATAAAGATGAAATAGACAATTCAAATTCAGTCACATATCATTGAAATAAACCAAATTATTTTAACTCTAGAATATTAGTCTCTTGTCATCTCATGAATTGAAGTGCAAGATAAA
This sequence comes from Polydactylus sextarius, assembly GCA_016801845.1. NCBI lineage: Eukaryota > Metazoa > Chordata > Actinopteri > Polynemidae > Polydactylus > Polydactylus sextarius. Next base: position 3,739,536 of record CM028915.1, read on the forward strand.
CATTGCTGCTGCTGCTGCCCACATTTCAGCCTGTTCAGTCCCAGTTTCAACAATCAAATGCAATATAATATCATATTCACACCAAGGGACAGGATATCCTTGGGAACGCATGTTTGCTAAAGGAGATGAGAGCCTTTCACAATGTAAGCAATCAGGGCTTATAGTAAAAATTTAATGTGGTAGATTTAAATATATAGCACAGGGAGGAAACCATCTCAGAGAGCTTGTTAAGTGAACCTCACCCTGAGGCTATTTTCTCAGCATATTACAGAAAGAGTCAGGTGTTAAAAGTTATTTTTAGGTTATTGTAGACTCCTTGCAGTAACCTGATATCTTAATGTCATGTGATCCCCAGCTCTCCGAGTAGCCTGGTCTCCTGTGTCTATCATCTCTGACTCATTTCTCCTGAATCTGAACAGTGTTATGATAATTCCTGTGAAATAGGCCTAACACTAGGTGGAAAGTGTCTCTCCTTGAAGAGGAAACACTGACTGTCACACAGACTTTGGCTCCTCTAAATTCCTCTGTGGTCTCCAGCATTAAATCTCTCTGTTGCGCCATGACAGAAAAACTACCTGGCAGATCAGATAATTATCAGCTAAAATGAGTGATAAGAAACTGAACCAGATAAGAACTTATCGTAACATACAGTACGTGCATTTCTTAAGGCAACATGCCAGGGGGGGTGAAGTCAAACCTTATTAGTCTCACTGCCAAATCTGCTTGCAGCACAGAGACACCGTAAAACTCACAGTTACTGCTGAGCGCTGAGTGTTGTATAAACACATCTATCAGTCCTGTTGTTGACGTTGTTACAAAACAAATAGTCTATTATCATATCATATATTTCAATACATTTTCAAAATACTAGTGCTGTCTTCAGCTAATCTTTTAGATATATCATACACATGAGGTGTAATTTACTATGGTTGTTAATCCTGACTTGTTATTATAGAGTGAAAAGCATTCACTATCAGCATGTTGTTCATCTGGCTCTACTACTATCTTGTGTAATCAAGGTGCTGTAAACTATGTGTATGTCAATGGCATCAGGTTAGACAAGCAATGAAGCGAAAACAGTTAGGCCTTAAGGAGAAACCACAAAGTCTGCTTGACTACGAGAGAAATTCACAACAGTAGATTGTGCCACGTGTCCTCTGGCCCCAAAGATGATGTCCAAAAAAATATGAATGGCAACAGTGGTAAGCGGGTACTCACCCCCAAAACAACCTTTTGTTTTCATACAACAACACTGTGTCTGAATCTTAATGAGTAGGAAAAGATGAGTCACTGTCCTGGAGGTAGTGAAGTACAAAGAGCAGTTGTTGTTGCTGTTGTGAAGCTGGTTTTGAGGAACTGGTTCTTTGCCTGTCCCCCTCTGTCCTCGGGTTTTAGTTTAGATATCTGAAACAGTTTGGTGAAATTCCTAAAACTCAAATATTTACCTTCAGTTTTTCGCTCAACCGCAGCATCTTCTTTTACTTAGAAATATATCAAACTGTCGAACCAAAACAAAATGCCATCACCTTGAAGCATGCATAAATCTCTTATGATATGGATTACACACTCAGAGTTTGAACTGCAGCGGTTTTCATTCCAGACTTGATGTTATCTGAAACACCCATTTATTTCCAGCATGTGAAGTGTAACAGTAACAGCTGAGCTTGTAACTCAACCAGTGGTTCTACACAGCCTTACAGCCCTCAACAGCGTACAAAATGGAAAAGCGATCTGGCAAATACAACAATCCAGCACAGGCCAGGTCCAGAGGTCACAGTCATTTCGGTGAGTGACAGCTGTAGGAGCTCAGCTGGCGTAGGCCTACGTACTACAGCGGAACCAGCCGGAGCCTGGTCCAGACTCATTGTTTCAGCACAGTCCCAGACCAGACAAGCATTAGGAACAACCCACTGTGATTCAGTCAGTTAACGGCTGTTAAGGCTTTATTATCCCAGCCCAGTCTGCTCAGAGACAAGATCAGAGCTGCCACAGGAGGAGTCCTTTGGGATGACTCCTTACCCCCCTCCTCTCTACCTTCCCCTCCGCCCCCCCACAATCATGATAAACGACTTCACACTTTCAACCCAACAGCTGTCTTCTTTTTCTCTCTTCTTCTATCAGGTTTACCGGAGCTGATATTTCACTGGGAAGATTGAGATTTGCCAGATACATGTGGCATTAAAACTTAGCGCAGAGAGATCTCTTTGAAATAGACAGGAACTGGTAAACAACCCCGCTGTGGCTGGAACGAGGAATCTGACTAAACTTTGAACAGTCAGCAGACTTGTGGATTAAAGACTTTCACTTTAGATCTGTTTTAACTGTAGCTCAGAGAATATTACATTTACACCAAAAGTGTCTTCTTTTCACTGAGATGCACAAACTTGCCATTTTAAAGCATTTCATGTCTTATAAGAGGTCTGTAGGTAACCTAAGCTTCTAAACAGAAGATGACAAACGCTACTACACCTACACCTGCTGAGTCAGAATGAAATTAAAATGTTTTTTCTTCATTGTAACAGAGAAGTCGGTGTTTTCCTACAACAATCTCAGAACAGAGTTCACATTCAAATGCACTATTGTTATTAGTAGTGAATGTACTGATTTGAGAACATGTCAAGCGGCACATCTGTTTAACTTAAGAAACTCTTGATTTCACTTGAAATTTGCGTCAACATCTCCAACAACAGATAATAAATTATCAAAATAGCTGCAGATTCCACACTATCTCCCCACTGATGCTTAACAGAGGAGCACCACAAGGCTCTGTGCTCACCTACCCTCCTTTTCTGCCTGTTTCCACATCAGCCAGGAACAGGACATCTCCCCATTATTTTTTAAACTTCTACATTTGTAAATGTATTTTTAAGTGACATTCATGATATTACTGTTACTGGTTCTATCTGTTCTATTAATACATTTCATTTTACATTCATACATATCACTAATAAAACAAAGCTGAAATTAAACTAATTTCTCTGTCAACTGACTAATGAACTGCTGATGAACATTTACCCTTGAATCTATGATGGCAGTTTAGAAAATTTAAAAACCTGTTTAATCTGAATCTGAAAACTTAATTATCTCATAATCTTGGCTGCATATTAAACTGCAAATGGCTTCCAGCAATGTGACACAAAACATTTGACTTACACACAGGTAATCACACACCGACTCTAATTCCATCTGGATAAGAACATCTGCTAAATGTATACAGTTGCAAGGTCCCAACTATTACATAAATCACTGCTGTGAGCCTATACACAATCTACTAGATATTAAGATAAATTAATACAAGCTCACAATAGGAACTAGTCAGAGACATATTCTTGTAAATGAAAAGGAAGACATGGTAATTCCAGTATTTCCGTCCCTCAGCTTGTCTTAATGTTAATGTCTCATTTACACTATCACTGAAGTGCTAAAGCTTTCTCCCCATAGCTACAAAAGTATCTTTCCACAGGCTGAGGTGAGCGCGCTTCCTCAAGCTGCTGCATGTTGCTATTTCGTGCATGAACAGTTCATCAGGTATCTTTAAAGAGTTAACCTTTTTACACAGACTGAAAATGTAGCACTTGTGAGGCTGCAAATAACTGAGCTGCTCTAGAAATTGCAAATGGGCTAATCTCTCTACACCACCAAGACCATTCAGTTATTCATGCTTATGAAAATACTGACAATTGAAACAATCTGGCTTCTAAGAGAGTGTCAAACACGGAGCCCTGCTACACTATACAAGACTCTACATAACAGCCTCAATTGACTGTCATTCTTTCTACTGAATTATAAACACAGATTTTACAGATTAACCTCACCTGAATGTAAGTAACTCCTGATACTCACACCTGCTGCATTTCCTGTGTACTTGAAATTATAAACACTTTAAATTCATCACTGTCAACGGGAATCTGAAGAGAAAAAAAACACTGCATGCAAATGACTCATTCACTACAAAGGTGATGTTTGCAATTCAAAGTGAAAGAAATAATGTCAAAAACAAAGTCAAACAAAGAAATCTATGACTGTAGCCACACTAAAACAAGTCATAGCTAGATTTTATTTCATCTACAATACCATGATCAACTTTGTGAAAAACAACATAAAAATAAGGGACAGAGATGGTATTAGAAGATAGCTATAGAGTGCTGTTCAACACAGCAATTGCCTCTTTTCTAAAGCTTATAATAAAATAAACATTTTTTTGATTCTGTGCCACAGAAGCAGAGATAAATAGTGGGCTATTTATGAGAGTGTAGGTTAAATTCTCCTTCACAGTCTCAACAAAAACTAAATGTAACAATTTCTTGTTTTTGTTGTCTTGTTCTTGTTGCTGCACTGAGCTGCAGCAACCCTCTGAGTCTGTCTGTTGATCTGTGAACATTCTGCACATGTTTTACAGTAACTAAACTTGGTACATCATATAGTGATATAGTGAGAAAACCAATTGAAACTGGTGTTGTGGCATTTTCACACACCATCACTTTTACTCTGCAGACCATAACTGTTCTTTAAAAGACATTTTATAAAAGGCTCAGACATTTTCTTAAGGGTTTTCATTTTTCCTTGTTTATTTATTTTGGATTCCTGGCAGCATTACACTTGAACTGACAAAATAAAATTTCAGATAAAGACAGAGTTTGTGCTAAAAAAAAAAAATTTGCACTTGAAGTGATAGGGCAAAATGAGTCACAATGAACCTGTGCTCCAAAGTGACAAATTCTGTCAATATTTAATTTTCCCTGAAAAGACTAATAAGTTTGTGGTTGTAGGATGGCTGCAATGTCTTGTATTGTCAAACCAAATCCAGCCAAATCTTTCAGTGCTGAATAGGAAGTAAAACTCCCTCTAAGTATCAGGAACTTAAACTTGTACTTGAACTATGACAACAAATTTACTGCATGTTTATAGGCATGCAGAGTTCTTCCCAACAAGGAGGTTTGTAAAAATGAAAAGGATAAAAAATATTATTTTGCTCCAGCCAGAGTAAAGCTGCCTTTGGTTTATAAAAAGGTCAACTCAGCAGGTAGGGGATTAGCAGAATCACTGAGCAGGACCAGCTGAGCCTCTGAACCTGATGAGGGATGGCTACCTCATTCAACACCACACATTAAATATGCATTTCACTAAATCAGCAGTCGGCATGAGGAGTCACAAGGAATGGGCCGTATATTTGCAGGTTTCGAGACTTACTTTGGACAATGCACAGGCAGCGATTTGGATCAGAGGGTTTGAGAGGGTATGTAGCCTCTGCTGTGCAAGACTAAATATGTTTAAGCAAGTGGAAATAAAAACTCAGTGAAAGTGAAATGCGCGTCTGATTCAATGGAAACACGTCCGCCTACATGTCAAATGAGACTCTGCCATTCTCCAGAACAGTCTGCTCAATGAAAAATGAAAAGCTGCCAATAATGGAAAGCAAAGAGGAGAAGAAGGTATTGGTAAAAACAGTCAAAAGCTTTCATTAAATTGCTTTTGAAAATACCCCCCCTCTCTCTCTCCTTCAGAAAAGCTGAAAACAAGTAGGCAGCGTTTGTTTTTGGCCAACAGATCCATTTTTCAAAAGCAGTGTTGCACTACAGGAAAAACATGCTTCGCAATCGCAACATTTTCCACTACACCCCCTCTCTCAATTACTACATACCAAAAAGGCTTCCTCAGAGCCCATCATATTGAGCAGAGCCGAGCTTTATTGTACATGGCATGTCCTGGAATGGAGCCACTGCGGGCGGCTGAGTGTATTCTCATTCCATCCCACTAAAAGGAAATCTTCAGGTCTGAGGTAGCTGAGCACAATCCCAACACTGTCCTGGGGGACGGCAGCGGGGTGAGGAGGTTGAGCCGCGTGTTAATTGAACCAATTGCAAGTGTTATTGAGGCAAGGGGAGTGAAGGAGTGAAACTAGGGGGAAGGTGCACATGACACAGCAAAGGAGGATGATATCTGAAGTGTAATTGGGGTGTGCATGTGTGTGTGTGTCTCTTGAGGTTTCACAGGGCCTGACTGGCCTGGGGCCAGGGCATATGTCTGTGGGAGGTGGTAGAGGAGGGGCAACAACCTTTAACAAGATGCTGACCTATGTGATCTTAGTCGTTTTCCATGGGGAACGCTGTGTTATCAAGCCAAAGACACACTGCATGTGTGATCACAGTAATTAAATAGAAGCAATTGGTCATGGGTCACTGAACACTTCCTGGCCAACGCGTGGACTCAGAGTGAGGAGAGAAAGCATGAGACAAAGGTGAGGCCATTAAAGTGTCTAAGCTGTCAACAAAACAGCACTGAGACCGTGAGTAATTATTCAATCACTTCAACAAACACACATACAAATACTGCACTAATCAGATGACATCATTTTGGCTCTGGACACTTGTGATGATGATTTTTAAATATGTTCTTTGGCATTACAGGCTATGCACTAAATTGAGAAATTAAAAACAAAACAATTAATAGATGAATCAAGAATGAAAACTTTTACACTGTGCTGGGGTGATTGTGAATAGTTTGAATGATTTATTTTTTCAAATTTCTAAAAGTTAAAGCTGCAGACTGCTATAATCACACAAGTCAACTATAAATGTTGGAGTTAGACACTAATCATAATGGTATCTTTATTTGATATCAGAATGATGCTGTTATGAAGCAGCTGGTTCACAATGGGGAACAGAGCTACCGGGTTAATTTTCAACATGTTGAGAAAACAAGGTTTAATATGATATAAGGTCTGATTAGAATTGTATTGTTTAAGCAGGGCATAATAAACACTGACACATCTTTCAGAGCAACAAGCAGAGGTATTTTTGTCTAATTTAACTGGACACAGAGGCCTAGTGAAGTGATCCTGCTGGAAAAGACATCAGCAGCGCCTGAGTGGGAACCTCGCTTCAGATCCCTTTACCTAAAGACAGACCAGCAGAGTGATCCGGAGGAGGTTAGCTAAGCAAATGCCTCTGTTTGGTATGTACCAGCCTCACACAGCACAAGACAGTCCTTCTACACTCCCAGACACTATCCTCAGCCTATAAACAATGTCTCAGGGAAATAGAAAAGCTGTGTTCCACCCCATCTTACTCACTGCAGCCAGTAGCAGCAGCGCTTGACTGATGCTCTCCTGGCTCTGACAAAAGACTTTAAAGCCAGTGTGCAAATCACCCCGACTCCCCCCATGTTTGCCAACAAAAGCCAATTGTGGGAGCCATAAATACTTACAGATACCAGCTTAACAAAAGAGCTTTGGTTTCTCTCTGCTGCCCCACTGAAAATCTATGCTCTGTGAGACTGTCAAAGTGCACGCAGTACTTCTTCGCTGTCGTAACCTGGATGAGTGGATGGTAAATATCCCACTTCATTGACATGCCGAAAAAGCTGAAGACATAATGTGAGTGCAAATTTAGAGCTCTCGAATGGGCTGTGATTATACAGAAATACAAAAATTGACTTTTATGCTAGGCTTCGTGGGGCGCGGTACAATAGAGCGCAGTGTATTCTATTAAAACGACAAACGCCACTGCTGGCCTCTTGCTCCTAAATCGTCAGGCCTGGAGAACAAAACATGCCTTTCAGAAGCTAACTCTGCAAAATTGATTATTGCTTTCTCTTTCAAGTGGCACTGCTGCTTTGTGACTTGCACATGACTTGGCAGGAAAAGGACAGCTGGCTCTCCATTCTGGGTCTTATTCACATGACTGGTGTCCCACAAAGGAGACAGGCTGCAGGGCTGCAGGCGGGGCTACACTTCACTCACAAAGCCGGACAGTGAGTTATAGCACAACTGGATGATCTTAAGTTTTAAGAGAGAACAGTTAACAAGTCTCTGGTGACCAACAGAGGAATGAGAAGTACTATCTCTCAAACCGACTCAAGCTGACAAAGCATGTGAGTGTACATAAAGGAATGACTGCAGAAAATGGCGAAAATCCAATAAATGGTTTCATCTTTCAAATGTTGCAGGAAGTGATACGTGTCCCGCTTTATAAGCTCTCTCTAAAAATGAAATCAGAGTTTTATGCTTCCTCTTACTATTACTGTTTGCTCGGAAGTCAAAGCATAGCCTTGAGCCTCGGGTGAACCAGACTATATTAACATCTTAGTGCGAGCCAGCACTTCATACTCACACCCACTCATTATTGTCATCCAAGCAACTCAAAGCTCATTACAGGTTATGTGATATTTCACTTCTCCCCTGTCTCACAGCATGTGCTAACAACCCCTTTAAACTGATGGAAAGCTTTATTGAGTATCTCCTTGAAAAGACCTAGTGAGGGGTAAAGAATGCACATCTTTACTGCCTTTCGTGTGCTTCAACTGGCTTCACAGACCACTAAGCCTGGACTCACAAATCAAGCCAGAGTTAACTGCATGTTTGGAGAGAGCTAAACAAGAAAGCAGCGTTCCCGCTGTCATATAAAATAACACGGTTTTCCCATTGACCCCTATAGGCTGGTGACTAATCGGACCTACTGGCAAGAAAAGAAAAAACAAGTCAAACCTCTATTATTACTGGAACAGAAAAAATACGAAGACATCCGCTTGTTGCTCACATTTGATATTTGCGTTTTCTTCTTAATTCCCAAAATAATTGCAGTTCTCGTTGTTGAGCAGCATGTTGCTGCTTAGCCATGGGAGGCGGGAAATGAGTTGGAAGCCAGTCCTTTTAATTATCCTTCAAATGCTTCCTGCGCTCAGCAGATGTTGGGCTGCAGGGCAGGCAGCCGAGCAGCAGGGCTCCCTAACACTGCACACAGATCAGAAGTTGGCTGCTGACTCCCCAGCTCCTCGGGGTAGGTGGTATACTGTATTTTAAAGTATAATGTTATAAATCTAGGTAATGTATTTCCACATCACATCATCATCATCAACCCAGTTACTGCTTTTTTTCCTATCCTATAAATTACAAATTGCAGCAGAATTAAAGCCATTAAATATGACGCTATAACAACACAGTGTTGGTGCTTGTTATCCACTACATGTACGGTGCAGACTGTGTTATTAGAGTTTCCAGAAAAGAACAAATCCCTGTCCTCATCATGGCATTGTCCTTTTCTCGGGCCTGTTTGTGTTCTCGTTACTCATCTCCTCCTACACACAGCTCTCACCTCGCTTTGTCACATATTCTGAGTCACCCGTGGCCTTCAGCACAAATCTACCTCTTCACCACTAATCAGCTCCTTCTGTCTTGTTCATCCACTGTGCCAAGCGGCGGGAAAGGTGAGCGTAAGAAACTGACTGAAGAATTTAGAGCAGATGTATCTAGCGTGAATTGCATGACTTCACACATCAAGTGTGATAAATGTGTGAGAAAAATGCAGTTAAACTATAGCTATGACAGATTGATGTATATCTTTAAAGAAAACTGACACCATAATCGCACCCTGACTATTTCTACAGTGAGTAAAAAAATTAATGTCTAGCAGCTATTGAGTCTATGAGACAGACTTTTTCCACAATTCCCGATGCATCTTTTTTCCATTTAAGGAGCCATCACAATCTAATATGGCAAACACACTAACACACGCTATGTGAACCACTGCGCTCTTTAATGCAGCTGCTCAAATTTGACGAGCCGTCGTGACCTCAGCTCTCGCAACACAATCCAAAACTCCTTGTAATGATCTCCCAACGCTGCCAATTGTGTGACTCCTGCTCAAAGCTTCATTTTCCATTCAAGCTGTATAAATATGAGTTTTGTTGGCTGAACAGAGCAATTGTCTCCCCGCGGAGCCGCCTCCAAACATTAGCAACTTACTAGAGCCTGCTAGGTGCACCCATATTATCTGCATTGGGTCAGCTGCTAAGTCGGCTACTTGCACTAGAGCTGGCAAATGAGGCAGTCCTGATATCCACACTCGTGCTCTCCGTGCTTTGGCAAAACAGAAAACCTTTTCAGTTGGAGGAAAAAAAATATCTCCTGAGGTTTGAAAAACCTGAAATGCTGCCAGTTTCAGAGATCATAGGTGAAGAAGCTGTCATTCAGTTGATAAGCCTTGGAAAACACTGAATAAATACCACAGGCCGCACCTACTGCACTGCTCAGTAACTGTTAATCCAATCTGACTGGGCTGGTTTTTTTTTTGTTGACCTGTAGACAGTGAGCTGCTTTTATCTGTTAAAATACTCTGGATAGTTTAAATGTGCTCAAAATGCAAAAGTACTCCTTGACTAAGCAGTCTATCTTCTGTCACAAAGTGTGGCATTCATTTATGTGTGCATTTATTTTTTGAGAGTTTTTGCAAATTCATAAAATTGCCAGTTTATAATTAGAACCAACAAAAGACTGACGGCAACTGATGCACTTCTTTCTCTGCTGTTTTATAATTAGACTGAGGGTTGAGCAGAATGTGGGTTAATGTTTCCATCAGCCAATCTACTGCATCATAAACTCATATTAGCATAACAATAGCTCTACTTCCAGTGTGCATACAGTGTGTTAAGCAGAGGGTTTTACTAGTGACACATCAGTTTAAAATCAGTGGAGTTCCTTCTTACTTTCTGAGCGAAGGGGGCATCAGATAAGACGAGCTGATTGATTCCGAGGCTTTGAAAGGCTGCTTTGACGGAGCTGCTGCAGGCTCCCGATGACAAATTGAGACACGTGTTTTTATCCACCCTGCTGTGAATACATGACACAGTCGTCGCTAACGATCTGACAGCATCTCAAAAGCCACCAGGCTTAGATTAATCTGAGAACAAACATCACCCTGAGTGCAGGAACTTCAAATGCAGCAAAGCAGCTCTGTCAGAGAGAGGAATTGGGAGGGGAAAGAGCGAGCTACTCAAAGCCCAATTTCAACACACATATACCGTTTCTTTATTGCAAAGTAAAAGCCAGCAGGTTAGCATTTGGCTGAGGTGCTGTAACTGCTCCATAAACAGGTGGTGCTGTAAAATAATTAATCCTAATCATGCCATTTTTCACACTCATTTGCAATTTAACACCACCTCTGTCGCTTTGAATATGATAAACGCTTGCCTCCATCTCTTGCTGTATCCATGGGGTGACACAGACTGACAAAGGTGCCACTCGTATTTGATACCTGCTTTGTTAAGGAGTGTGTGTGTGTGTGTGTGTGTGTGTGTATGCACATACAGCTGCAGAATCAGTCAGCCAAGCAGTAGTTGATCCCTGGAGCAGCAGGGAAGTTAGGCAGCACTGTGTAGGTAAATCAGTCTATTACTAACACTCTGCCCGCCTGGGGGAAGTCTCCTGGGATGCTGCTGACAATACACTCGCGGCCTGCCTGCTGGAGCATTCATCCATAGCTGGATAAACATACAGACACACACAACCGAGTCACAGAGTCACTGAGCTTCTACACACAGTACACATACCGTATATACTTATGAATAAACAGTAGGAAGCCAGCTTACAAAGAAAGACATATCAACAACTCCTACACAGATCATGGCAGAATTGCCATGATCTGAACAATCATGTGTTTAACTATAAACGGCATTTGATCATCACTGAATCTGTTAAGCTATAACACCCAATTTTATCAGCATACACGATTATAAATGTCAAGAGTTGCTTATCTCTGCTTTAATTAATTGTAAAAATGACAGACAAAAATAATCATATCTAAAATGTCAACATTGCGATGGATGTTTTCCATTTTTTTTCTGATATTTATGATGGTCCAGACTTGTGGTATAACTCATGTGCAGCTGCATCCAAAAAGGGGAAAAAAAACACCTGGGATGTGTTTTGACCTCATCTATAAATCAGCTGAGCCGATATATAAATAAATCCATATATGACAAGATACTGAGGAAAAGTTATGGCAAGGACGTGATTTTACACTGGATCACTATTGTACAGTGTTCACTGGAGAGTCGTGACCATTTATGTCACAGGTGGTGTAAAGACAATAAATTTATATTGATATCAATATCAATGCTGGCCTCACAAGAAACATTTTAAAAGCACAATAGAACTTAACAACATTGACTTGTGCAATAGTCATTCCTAAATAACCTTATAATCATTTACCCATTACTTTACCAGTTAATTCACTGTTTTTTGGTGATTATAGCAACTTACAGAGTTCCATGGTCACAGAAAAGTTCTTTCATTCCATCTGAGGCCTCGTGGTCTTTAGCCTGGCCACTGACCAGAGAGACTCTGTTGTATCTGACAGTGTAACATTACCTCTATATTCTATGTTCTCCATGGCTCATGTTCCTTTTGACTGCCTCCCATCTCAAATAATGGCTCATTTGGCTTACACAAGACGTTTATTAACTTCATGTCAAACCGTTCCCTCTCTGCTTTTGTCACAGTATGACGCCGCTCTGATGAGAAGGCGTTGGCGGATGTATAAATATTTTCTAATTGTTTCAGGTCCTAACACGACTGCTGACACTGCTAATTGCACGTAATCATCTGCTGATTTTCAGACGGCGAAACTTGAAATTCTGCTTTTCACTACTTTAATGGAATAAAACCAGTCACCTTATAAAGCAGGAATTAGCCTTTCCTTATGAAACACTGCATTCATCAGGCTGAAACAAGCAATTTACAACTAGTTTGTACAGTTAAGCAGGTTTGGCGGATCTGAATTGAATCATATGAACAAACTAAGCTCACAGAAAAAAAGAGGGTAAGAGTAACTTCACAACAGGGAGGAAATTAAAGTAGTAGTATAATGTGCATCTACACACAGCATAAACTGATGGTGTTGCAGCCATGCAATTGAGCAAATTAAGCAACATATTAAAATATGTCACCTTATTGAAAACAGTTTGATTACCGCATGGAGAAATATGTTGGCGTCTGTGCTAACCTAGCAGGAAGAAATCAAACATAAACAGGAAAATGCTACAACAGCAGCCCTGTTTGCTGCCGCCGCTGGTATGAAGTCTCAAGCAAAGCGCACACAAAGTTGTAATTACACTGAGTGGGGAGCAATTAGATGGATCAGGGCTAGCCCATTTAAATCACACTTTGGACCATTCATTACGCTCGGAACCATAAACAGAGACTCTGTCGGATGTCCTGGAAACCACCGCAGAGCCTCCTGAACTGCATGGTCATCAGATCTGCCTCTGACCCCCTTCCCTGGCGCCTGTAATCAAATGAGGCACTGTGTGAATCATGCAACGTGATACACACTGTGCAACCAGAGCAGCAGCCAGCAGTTACAAGCACAAAATACATTACCATGATCATAATGAGAATCCATACTGCAATGATTGTGATTAGTTTAGGTTATTCCTGCTAGCTCAATAGGCCTGAGAAGCCACTGGCACTGTGAGGACATGGTGACTACCAGCACCACTTTGTCTACTATTTTACATAAAGAATAAAGCCGTTCATTAAGTAACATATGAATAGATGAAAATGACACATAAAATTTGCTCCACTGAGGCAATTTCTGTTTTGCATGTGCCAGGCGGTGAGCGCAGATCCTGAATTTTTCCCTTCAGCCTAATGCTGAATGACAGATAGGGAAAGCAGAGGAACCCTGAAGAGTCAATTTGGAGCTGGAGTGGCATTTCAAACCCTGCCGCTAAAATGTTCGTGAGAGGAAGGAAAAAAAAAGACGTTGAATCAGACATCGAGCTCGGCTGTGGGAGCTCTTCCCTCAGAAAAGCAAAGCTGCTTTCCCTGAGACGGTGTTCCGCGGATGAAAATGATATACCGAGCAGAGCTGTTGTTGAATGAGACTGCCACTGATTTTTCTTCTTCTTTCAGTGTCCCACATGTTTGAGTGCACATGCAAATACATTTGCACATTTATTCATTCATTCCTTAATTCATGTGTGTGTATAGACTCATGGAAAATGTGGAAATACGTGTATTTCGAATTTGTATTTAACTAAAGTTCTTTACACTCCAAACTTTGTCTGGTTTTAACTTCTCTTGGCTTTGGATTAACAAAGAATAGTGCATGTTTCACACTCAGAGTTATGTATATGATGGGGTGTCTGCTGATAACCGGTCTGACCCCATGTTTACTACAATGTTGAGTAAACAGTTTATTTTTCATGATCCACTTGACCCAGATTCTGATGGTTCAAATTGAGTTGATGGGGAAAAAATGCAAAGAGAAAGACAGAAAGAAGCAGAAACACGTAAAACTCTGATGGGTGTATGGAAACTACCAAAGCATAAAGTCCAGTCAGGGTTTAAGTTACAGAGTAGAGCTTCTTCCCCTGCAAATTATCTTTGGGCATCATCTTCCAGAGTGCAAGCAAACCCAACAATCACCATGTTTAAATTTAGCCTGTCATCAAGTTACTGTCAGAATTAATGTTAATTTGTGATATCTGATCTGATACGCCAATGGAGACATTTGTCTTTGACTGGTGAAGGCGACAGAATAAATGCTAACAATAAATAATTCAGATTATCACATATGTGTGTTCTGACAAGCTCAGTGTCACTCTGGTATGATCAAGTACTTCTTCAAATTGATACACACTCTAATGGAATTTGATATGTATCCTTAGTATCAGCTTGGGACATTTCCTTACATATATAGACAAAAAGATTTATCAGTTACTCATCCATAATTTAGTTGTAGACCCACAGAAATTATGTGTGCACAGGTGCACTGTTGACAGCATGCATGCATAGCTATTTGTACTTGGCAGCTTAGGTGTAAATTCTTAAGATGAATGCAAAAGCTGAATCACTGCTGCTTGCGAATGTGCAGCGCTGCACTCACAACCAGCTGTAACCCAACACTTGACACTGGTGTTCACCCCGAGCAGCATGGGCAACACAGGAAATCTCCACCTCCCCCTTCTCCCCTCACCCTTCCATTCCCCTCTTCTGAACCGCTCACTTACAGCACATTGAAGTGAATCTCGGCTCGGGTCTGCAGCAGCTAGCAGTAGACTGTCATGCTCAAATCCCAGTGGAGCGTGCGCACCCCATGGCACCGACAGACACAAACACTCACAGTCATGTTTTTGCGTGTGTGCAAAAAATGTCAACAGGTACACATGAGCCCACACACACTTCACAAATCCACCCTAACTGCGTCAAAATGCATGTAAAAGTTAAGTGCACTGCTGCCTCTGCGTGTGTGTGTGTGTGTGTGCGCGCATTCCCTATTGCACTGAATTTCCTGCAGCAGCCCACAAAGCACATGCACATACACACTTTTGACTTTCTAAACCAAAACACATGTGGAGGGTAATGCGATTACATGGCTCTTTGACAAGAAAACACTTCCTTGCTCAGCTAAAACACCAACAGTGACGCAGGAAAAGAAGGAGAAAAATGCCTGTAAACAACAACAAACAGTGAAGAAACACAGCGGCAAGGTCAGACAAGTATTTGTCACCTAGATTAAACAAGTCAAGCCGGGGAGTTGGAAGGGGGTGGGGGGTTAAGAAAATATTCCAGCCATTTTATTCTTGCTGCAGCCATCCAAACTCATTCTGTCAGCCTCTGAGTCACATTATTTATAAGGCAGGGAGACAAACTACTGACCTCGCCTCTTTTCTCCATAGCATCAACTGACTGTGACACTGACAAGGACGCTCAGGGGAAGAATCTAAGATGGGAGTCGGGTGTGTGGGGGGTTATTGCATGTAAGAGACGGAAGAAAGAGAAAGTGGCAAAGGAGAGAGAGAGACGGAGCGAGAGACAGAGAGATAGAGAAGGACAAAGATGAGAAATAAAACATCTTGTTAAGATTTCATCCAGAGTAGCTGGCAGCGACTGGAGGCTCCTTTCAGCAGACAGGAGATTTATATGAAAATATCTGTGTCATACACCGATGAGTGAGGAAAATTTTGGGTGGAACTTGGTTAGAAATATTTCCTGCATTTGGAAACAAATGATCTGGGGATGATTAAGGATATCTAATAATTTCAGCAAGAACAGGTCTTAATGTGTCATATGAAGCAACAGTTTGATCATGTTGAAATCTGATGTCCACCTAAATCATTTCATATCCACAGAGGGATAACTACTAATCTTTTTTCATTTTTCTTGAGTATCTAGTTAAAGGGATTTATTCCCAGAATATTGCTTTCAAAAACCAAACGACAAACCATAAAGTGTCCATCTAATACCAAAGTTTCAATACAACATTTAAGTGATAGTCCGTTGGTCACTGGGACTACCATCAGACATTCAATACCAAAACTATGTCCTTGACAGTTTCCAAAAGCTTCTCAGTTCTCAGACACGTTTTAGTCAGAAACAGAAACATCAAAGAATCAAGGTTCTGAGCAAATCATGAGCATGAGCATCACATTTCCTGGCTGCTGACTTGAAGAGAAGCTGAGCTGATGATGATGGAAGCTGAGAGTCGGACTCCACAGTCTACTATTCAACCTTCCATCTTTATGTTCATTTGTAACCTGCAAAATAATAAATGAAAACAGAGCTGGAAAAAAAGTGGGTCATATACAGAGCAGTCATCAATTAGAATATCATCTGCTGCTCATTATGTATGAGCACTGCTGAAAGATGCAAAGAATCTTATGTAAAGTATGAAAGATGCTCTGGGACATTATAACCTAGCAGCTATTTTTGTTGCCAGTGAAGCTCAAGTGCATAAAAACTTGTGAAGTTAGGTCAAACAGCCAAATGCCAGTGGTTTTTACAAAATTCAACCTGAAATATTTTTCATGAAAAAGTACAAACTGATCCAAGAAAAAAAAACAAAAAAAACAAACATATTTTATGGTGTCACTTGGCTACAGTCGACTGCAGGAACTAGATCGATGTAATCTTAAAATATGTCAGAGTGCTCTGACATATTTTGGAATTATTCCACATGAAATCCCAAGAGATATTTCCTGTTATTTGTATGGGTTTTGGCTTCAGTGATTTAAAAGGCGTCAATGTAACAAACCATGCTGGGTATTATATTGTATTACATTAACCCAGATCATTTTGAACCCCTCACTTTTTTAGAGTATTGTCAGTCAACCAAGTGGGACACAAGCCAGTGTTCAGTTCCACCACTAAACCCACAAACCCACATCACCAGCATCAGTCTGGAAACTGATGCCCAGCCAGATGAGCTCTTCCTCCAGAATAATATTGCATGCTCCCAAAAGTGCTTCAAACTGTGGAAACAAAAGCAACACCAAACAAACAATAACAACATAACAACAGGAGTTGATGCAGCCTTGCACATAGAGAACAAAAGAACTGAAGTAAAAAAGAGATGATGCTATTATCACAAGATATTCAAATGACAAAGCACAATAAAACCACAACTGAGCATAAAATCAAAGCCCTGAATTACCCAAAACCACCAGTTCCACCAAACAGCAGAGAGCAGCTTGTTCTGAGGAGTCAGCGTTAGCAGGCTGAGCAAACTTAAAATGAACTGACTTTCTGTCGAGTTAACGCCATAACATTTTAATGGCACAATAAAACATAACCCAGTGAAACTCCTTATATCCCACTGTACCAGTGTAAACAAACTCACACTGTGCAGCCCCATATTGTGTTAAACCTACAACTTTATTGTATATTCTAACTACAAAATTGCATTTCCTTGCAGGAAATTAACCAAACCACATCTTGCTTACACATAATATCCTTCTGGCCACAGTGACTTCAGTATGGAAGTTACACAGTCCTTCACAGTAAAGCAAAAATACATTTTACAACCTGTCTGCATAAAATGTCATGATATAAAATAAGGTAGAACTCCAGAAAATACAGAATTTATCTTTTAACAGCTTAATGTTAACAAGGGCATCATTAAACTAATGCATCTTTTAAAAACCAAATCTTTTGGTTCAATGACCTGAATCTCACTTAAAAACAGTGACAGTCTACCAGGAGTTATGCTCCTTAAGTAGTTTGAAGATAATCACTTTTAGGATATAAATAAAAATGTGTGCGCAGCAAATATTCCTGAAATAGCATCTACAACTGGTAGCAAAATGATAATGAAGTTTCTATAATGACACCACCGTTGGGTAATTATGTTATATCCCCACAGCTCTTAACACATACAGATGTTGACTCCACACATTTAAAGCAGCACATTGTGGCTCCTGGGGTTATGCGTTGAGGTGAAGTGTACCTGTTAAATCGCTGCTGTGTGTTAATGACTGGTTGCTGTAAAGCAATGCAGCCTTTAGGGATTTACACCACACTGTTCTGTGAAATCATCACCGCTCTTCATCTCCCACATATCTGAGGAGGTGATCACAGCACCAGCATAAAGTAATATGACCTTTTTACCACAGAAACCATTAAATAACAAGAAGGGGCTGGTTTTTATAATACTCAGATTTCATCATTTAAAGCCTGGTTGGTTCTCTCTGGCTTTAGTGCAGCTGTGTACTTTTTTTTTTTTACTGACATGAGTTAATGTTTTATGTTAATTTTTTTAAAGTGGTGTTAATATTTGTTAAATGACTACTTGTATCTGTAGTGTTACTTGTTCTTATCTGTATGCTGCTCACTGCCGCTGTGATGACCCAATTTCCCCCCAAGGATCATTAAAATTTCATCTAATCTAATGGACTTTTATTTTTATAACTTCATTCTTTGTAAATCACTGTGTGACAGTCTTGAAAAGCACTGTGCAAATTGTTGCTGTTATTATAATTAAGGCTCGACTGAATCTACATTTAGCATGTTGATGCATGTATTTCTGTTGGCTGAATGGAAACTGATGTTATTTATTATCTTTAAATGTGATGATTTGCATATCATCCAGTTCAAGCGTATGCTTTCTACAGAAAATGATTCCGCTCTATTTGAAAGAGCGTTTAGACGACAGGAAAAATGAAACCACTGAGCCTCCTAAGTGTATTGTGACATGATGCTGTGTATTGAAAATCAATACAGATATAATTCAAATTAAGGGGTTCTCGTTGACAAAGCGCAGTGGCAAATTGAACAGCAAATATGCAATCAAACACAATACACCACATCAATCAAGGGTGAATGACACTGACAAGGCATTCTTACACCCTGTCAGCACTGTCCATCAGACCATGGCCTCATTTTATTCCAGCAGGATACATCTTCTGGGAATGGGAATTAACTGCTGTGTAAATTAATATAGATGTGTGTCTGTCATCCTCCCATGACTGTTCATTTGAAAACGTCGTCTACACAATATACATTGTAATGCAGGAGTTTTCTAGGGAACATGAGATCCAAACAACACAGACATCACAGTCAGTGACTAGAGTAAACAGCAAAGTTTGAAGTCTAAAGGTTATCAATAGCAAACTGTAACATGCAGAAGGTCTGTTTGTAGAAGAGCCAATAGTACACAACCATAAAAATGGCCACTGCAGTTCAGTTCGAATATTATTTATGTTTAGGTTCAATAGCAGACTGGCTGACATTGATCCTTGTGGGAAGCCTTCATCAAGCATCTGATCTGTTTGAAACCACAGCAACAACAGTGTGAACTGGAAATATATGATTTTAACCAGGTGTCTTCAAAACCACAAAATAATTCATAACTGAGATTTTCCCAGTTACATAGTCCATGGTTCTCTTACATCACTCATCTGCTAAACAGTATGGAATTGATATTTGTATGTTGTTGGACAATCATACCCAGATGACAAATTATAAACAAACACACCATAATTACTGAGCCTTTGCAGAGGTTTGGTTTCCTACAGATAAACTCCTAGGTATTATGAAGATGCTTCTCATTATTGTTTTTATTATTACTGCCTCTACATCTGCATATTAAACCGGTTAACCATATCTCCTTTGCTGATATTTCTATATGGGCGTAATCCACAGCTATGGCCCTATGAGAGTGGGCTAATGCCAGTGTTCTGCTGCCTGCATACCAATTAGAAGCTGATTAACAACAAGGAGATGTTGCAAAAGGGATGATGGGGGATGGTTGGATGGTGTCTGGAGCTGAGACTGACCTGATGGAGAGGCTTCGTTACAAACACAAACACACAGATACACATATACAAACACAGCCGAACGCAGCTCAGACCTACCTATTGTTTGTGCTCCACAGCCATTTTTGTGCCAGCATAAGAACAATCAGCAGACCTACTGTACTGTTCCCAGGACAGTTATGTAGCACTGAGGCCATGGCTGATTTAAAACCACTTAAAGCGTGCCGCTTTGCTAGTTCCAGGTGAATGTGTGATTAATGATGACCATGAATGCCACTGTGCTGCACATGTCTACACTCCACGCCTCATTCTCTTCACATTTTCCACTTCAGACATTCAATACATGTTGGTACTGAACAGCTAAAACAACAGCACTAAGAGTCTTCAGCTCTTCCGTGATTTACAGAGGCAAAAAATCTCACAATGACAATGCTAACATGCCATCTTAATTTGGTTTACTATTTATCCTTCATCATGTTCTTAATTTCACCAGAGCTGTTCTTTGTTTGCGTGTGCATTGGAATTAAATATAGTTCATCCTGGTAGGTAGTGTGAGTAATACGAGCCAGACAGGAAAGACTTTTCCTTCTCTTTTTTCTTGCACTTGTAGCAACACTACACTACAAAGAACCGGGGGGGAGCGGGGGCGACAGTTCATCTTGTTTGAATAAATGTCTTCAGGCATCCAATCCCATTGAAGTTCAAGCTCAAGGACTGTAGCACGGCATTGAATCTTTGCAGGTTCAGTCAGTCACCATTAACCACATCTCTATTAACTTGACTTGCCAACGGAGGAAAAATCTGTTCACAGCTCTTTTTTCTCTTTCCTTTATACAAGCAGTACATGAGCATCAACAAGTACGTGAGAGGCTGCATGTCTATTTCCCTGCCTTTGTCTGTGTATGTGTGTGAGCCACTCTGCAGTTGGGATGTCTGCTTTCAGCTGCTCATTGTAGGCTGATTAACTTAGACAGGCTGCCTCTCAGACCCACCACAAACACAAGCAGTAAAGAAACCAGGCAACATTTCCACCGCAGGAGTCTACACATGTCGTCTTGTAGTTCCTGTCCAGATTTGGGAGAATTTGAAAAATTAATCCACTAAAACTAAACTGAAATCATTATGTTGACTCACACAGCTGCCAAAGGTTCTTGAAGCATAATTTTCTTTGTTAAAGATACTGCGATGCCAAGCTACATTCCTGCGCAATGATTCTCATACCAAGCGGAGCTGAAACCTACTGAGGCAGACACTTTAGAGCAAGAGACAGAAGGTCTAAGGTATTTCTGCTCATTTTTTTTTTTTTAACAGAGCGCACGCTCACTTAAAAGAAGAATGTTGTGGAGTACTTCATTTATCAGCGTTTGGATTGCATTTTATCATTAAAGATTTTTATTTAATTACTTAAAAGAATTAAGCTTGTACACTATTCAACCTTTTTTTTCTTTTTTCAAAAAACTGCCTGAAGGATTCTACCAATCTAAATAATTACCAGACATCAGGCAAAGAATCTAGTTAATGGAGGTCTGTGATTTTAATGTACATAGTGTGTGTGTTTGGTAAAAAGCCCTTAATAAACAGGTTAGAACAGCCTCAGCATATAGTTTTATATGATTCTTTAGACACAAAGAATTGCAAGTTGTTTATCTTCTTTCACTGACTGACCTTCAGCAACCTGCACTCATATCAGTGTTATGTCACTATAAGAGCGAGAGCAGCAAAAAAGATCCTTCAGTCATAACAGTGATATCTGACAACTGAGTGTTGCTCAGTCATGTTTATCAGACCTATTGGATCTGATCTCTGACTGATGCACACGACATTGATTAAATTCAACAGATATTTTCTGTGCAACTTTAAAAGTTTGTTTCAAAAATAAATGTTTGTCTAGCGAATATCAGAATTGTTTTCAGACATGAGCAGATTGATCTGTTGACATATGAAAACATTCAGAAGTAAAAGAGCTGAGAGCTCACAGCAACATGAGAAGAATTGTATTAAACTCAAAACATTTGCCTCCATGTCTTTCACTGCTCATGTGCCAACTTTTGAAGGAAAAAAGCCAGTTTGTTATATGGACTGTGAAAGACTCCAGCAATAAGAAAAACAGATGAAAAAGGCCACAAAAAGGGATGGGGAGCCCTCAGTACTTGGCCTTCTAAATGCAAAAAGCATATTGAAGTGAAAGGAAGGAGGGAAGCTGAAAACACAGTTATGTGGAAGCTGTAGAGGTGCCAAGTTAGGACCCAATTAGATTAAAGGTTTCACACAGACAGCTGGTCCACTGAGTAGCATAGCAGATATAATTTTTAGTAAGAGGTCAACACAAGTCCAACCATCTTATTAGCATGAGCTATAGATATGGGGCCTGTTTTAAAACTAACAGCTATAAAGAGTGATTTAAAGAGCAATAAAAGACGACAAGTAAGAAGAGAGAAGGGGACAAACAGAAAAATCTTGTGATGAAAACTGCCCTAAGTCCATTTTGTCCACTTGACAGCAGCACCTTGCAGGTTAAGTAACCAGAGCCAGGACTCTAACAGGTTTCCTTTGTGAGCACGTGCTTTTCTCTCCCCTTCTGTCTTTTCACCCTCACTTTCCTCAGCTCTGACAAGCTTTCACTTGTACTGGTTTTGAACAGAAACACCATTGTGCCTTCTGCAGCAAACAATGCCTGCTGTTTTGCTGAAGGGCCCGAAAAACACACATTAGCGCACTTTGCCTCTTTTGTCTGCTGTAGATTCTTGTCATGGATCTGGTTGCAAAGCTAATAAGTAAGACTGAAACTGGTTAATGACTGGTTCTGGGTATGTCACAATGTCAAGTGTGCTAGTGCGTTGCTGAAGTGCTCTTGGGCAAGACGCTGAATCCAGTCCAGCTGCGGAGGTGCACTTTAATCTGCCTGCTGAGAATTGGAGGCAGAGGAAAGTGATAAACCTTCTCCCTGAAAGGTCAACAGACTGACATGTCTCACTACACCTTAAATCATAACACAATATGACAGTACATCAATATGCTCTGATGCAATACGTGTGGGTCCTTTTTATCACAGGTAAAGCACTGCAGGGACACATACTGTACATTTTTATGAATCCACAGCAGTATATCTCTATTCATTGGCAACACAGACACTTTCCCAGCCTGCCCTTGGTTTTAACATTGCCGCCTGCAGCTATAGAAGCTTAGCGAGGCCTCCAGAGGTATGTGACCCTCAGTTACATTTATAGGCTTCAAAACTGATAAAAGCAATGCCACAGGCTACTAAATGACTTGCAGCTACTGCTATTAGAAATAAAGACTTGTTCTGACAGTCATAAAACACTGGTATATGGCAGATCAGTGAAGGGGGAGGGACTGATGAAAACACATAAATCATGAATACGATGTTCAAAATACTCAGTTAATTATTTAGCATTATTATGAAGGACTTGCCAACTAAGGTACATTTATAACTTTTTAGTTTTTTTTTTTGTGAAAAAAATGTTTAATTATGGGATTCAATCTTTCAAATGCAACACTTTGTGTAATTTTCCAGCACAGAGAACGTATGATGATGTTGAATGTGGCAGTTGCTCAACGCCTGAATGGATGACTGACTTTATCACTCTGCAGCAGACAGCCTGACAGATTTACTAAGTAGCTGGCACACTGGCTGAGTGGTGACTGATTTCAGTGTTTGACAAATTAACTGGTTGCTCAATTCTAGATGGCGCCACCCAGCAGAAACACTTACAGACACACACAAACCGAAAAAGAAAAGAAAACAAAAAAAAAAACAAAAAAAAAACAGTGAAACAGTGACACCCACCACCCTCTTGGTGTAGCCTGTCAGTGTGTGTAACCGTTTTCCACCTCTTGCATTATTGTGCAAATTGAAATGCCAAGGAGGGCCATTCACACACACCCAGAGAGCCAGTACTGTGTGTGATGGGTAGGAGTAGGGGGAGGGTAACGGGGGTTGCCTCCGTCTCCCTCTTAGCGTCTTGGCAGGCGGGAAAGGGAAATATGATTATCCAGCAGGGGAATTGTTTCATCAACACCTGGAGCAGATAAATGAAAATAGGAGGATTTATGTACTGAGAACAAGCTTACCTCTGCTGCCAGGAAGCAATTAAGCACGAAGCAGCAATACTACCCCCTGTACTCTCTCTTTCTTCCTGCTACATCATCGCTTTCCAACTCTTTCCCCTCCTTACTGTGTCTCTGTCTATTTGTCTGTGGCACTCAGCGCTCGCTACACACCGGTGGGACATTTGGAGAACTGATGGCGAGCCTTGGGGTAGGCAGACTGGAATAGAGGGAAGGTATTCATTCCCACAAAATGTCACATTAATGGCTGATGAGTGTGAAGTGTTGTGATTTCATCTGACTCTATGCTGGGAGGTGTGGGGTGGGTGATCACATCCTGCATAGATTTAGACAGGAAACATGGTTTGCCTTGCCTTCCTTCTGTGACCTCTGAAATGTAGAAAGTGGTAAAACACTATGTAAAAATATCTTGTGTCTGTTGTAATAAATGTGGGTGTCACTTTTCAGATAATGACTTCCCTTAACTGACAGGTTAACGACTAAACATATATAGTTATATCATGAAGTTATATAATAAGGTACTAACACATAGCAAATAACGTTACCAGTTTAACAACTCAGGTCTTTTTGCTGACTGCACTTTCCTGCTGAGGTTGATGTGAGGTCATCTTTGTGTACTGAAGTAACGAGTGGCCAAATCAGAGCAGTCCCATAAAAAAGCAAACTTCACTGCTCATTTTGCTGCAGGCATGATCTGAACAGATCACACTGAGGATGTTACACTCTGTTATATTAAAGATTCTTGCTCTGTGATGACAGTTATATCTGCAGCAACCACAGTGAACCCTTGTACAGTCAGAGGGAGGGTGTGGTGCCTTTGCTGAGATTAACTGAGACTGAAATTGTGGTAACTAATATTGAAACATCACTTCAAAGCAGGAGATGTAATATCCTCTAACCAGGCCAACAGATGTAAGATGGCTGCATATTCTCATTCAGGAGTTTATTTCAAAATTGCTCTTTTTATGCAATTGACTTCTAAATGGCCCTTCTAATGTTTGTTTCTTACACTGAACTCATCTCTGTGGCTGGACTGATACAGTAGCTCTGCCTGGTGCTTTTGTCATACACAATATCAGTATCATTGCAGACAACCAGCATCAATTTACAAGCAACAAAATGAAACATGTGGGCTGAGTAGCTATTTAAAATCCACTCAACAGCAATACTACTGAAGCCATTCAATATTTCAAAAAAAAAAAGAGGAACTAACCATTTATTAATGCATGAACGGGTAAAAAGAAATAAGAGAGATAAGAAAAGAAATCATTTTATTTGTAGATGAAGCTTTGGGGATTGTGAGTAATATACACTGGCCATAAAAAAAATTAACACAACTAAAGATGACCATCATGCCAGACTGGGTAAGCCCGATCAATGTGCCAAATTCACTCCAATAATATGAAGACCTTTAACAAGGATTAGGTACCAGGGTCAACTACAGACCAACCGTCTCTCTATGAACCTGGCTGATCCTCAGACTTGGCTCCCTACTCAGTGCTGGCAAGCATCTGTCAAGCTGATGTATCCCTGAGCCAGATCCTTTTATTTGAATGACGAGAAACTATACTAGGTAAATTAAGTTAAGTGTGGTCTGTTTTTATTCACAAAACCAGAAAATAAGTTTCATGTAACATTGAAATGTTCTTTTATCCACTGCAGGCACCAAAGGAAGGAAACCATTCATCTGTGTGCTTCCGTCAATAAAAATCACATACTGTATCAGGTTTAAAAACGTTGACGTTGTTTACATGTTTATATCTACAGTATGCATCATCTCAACGTCCAAGTGAAAACATAATATCCTGCTAATCTAATAAGATGAAACATTTTGCTTTGGATCGATAATTACTAATATTCGGTGTCAATTTAAAGGCCATAAGAACAGAACATAATATCAGTGTAGCTATGAATAGCGAGGTGTTTGAACTACACAGGGCTAAAGCAGCTGCTTTTGCTACGAAGCTGAGAGATGTGGAATGCAAACAGTAGCTTGGCAGAGTTCTGTTTATGTTCCCTCACTCTCACACGCTGCCTGTTTTCTTTATTGACTCAACAACTAGCCTCACGCTCAGGCTCCAAGTGTGTGTGTACATCCGTGCGTGTCTGTGTGAGTGTATGTGTGTATGTGTGTGTGTGTAATTTTGATCTCATTCCACACCTTGGGTAAAGCCCTGCTGGCTCTAAGGTGCGTGTCCTCGTTTCAAATGCACTGACAAAGTGGCCTCTCTGAAATGAGCTCTGTGGCCTGTTTGAAAGAGGAGAGCAGATGCATTTTACTGCCTTTGATCTATGAGTAAACAACCTGCAGATTAGAAAGAAAAAAAGGAGGTGGATGTACATGCTGTCAGGGAAGTATATAAGGAAGGAAGAAAGACTGATGGAGATCGACAGGAACAGAGAGCAGAGGAGACAAACTGACTATTTTCTTTGGCAGATGTGTCAGGCAGATCTCACAGTGTGTGACAGAGCTTGTCTTGTCCTTGCAGGTTTTACTGCAGTGACTATGTTGCATATACCTTATTATATATCCCATTATATTTCAAACACATTCTCCCTCTTCACTTGGCTGAGCACAAAACATTGACTTTCATAGACATTCAGTGGATTCATAAAGTGAGAAGAGTCGCAGACAGCAACGATATGATGGCCTGAATTCCTAAACCTGGATTTATGGAAGTTCTTATTGTACCTACCATATTTTTTTACTGCCTTAAAATGTCACATTTTTATGCAAAGCAAATACATGAAGAATCCAGAAGGGTTTAGTGTTTCCACTATAATTTAATCTTGGCAGAGTCAAAAAGGCTCATAAACAGCAGGTAGACCACAAAATACCCTCCACTGAAACCTGGAGTGAAATGACTACTTCAACTGCTTCTACAGCTAAGAATACCATAACAACGACCATGAAAACAAAAAGACTTGGTCTTTTACTTTTACTTAGTATATGGATTAACAGCCTATATACTGAACTGAATATAACCGTTGCTTTACGTTCTATAAAGACTTCACTAGAGGAAATTAATTCTATAAAAACATGCATTTCAAAGACCAGCCACAGATTATACTAGTGTTGTCATCATGCTGGCAGTCACATGTATATTTTTAAGTAGCAGAGGAGGGAGATTCCCTTGTTTCATGACTCTTATGGCCACAAGTTGCAGTTATTTCAGTTTAATTATATCAGTTTTGCCAGCAACACATGAAACTTCACACACACACACATCACAGTGGATAACAATGACCAGCTGACACACACACATACAATAATCAACCTGGTACACTGGCAACAGCATGTAGGCAATGACAAACTCCTCCTCATACACTCCACCTGCCAAACAGTGATTCAGATTGCATGAGTGAAGCGTGGATGGAGGACAAGGTATTTCATATCAACAGTAGAGGCGAGCGTGGCAGCTCAGCCACGCGTTGTCAGGCGAATATCAGTCAGACAGTGAATGGAGCAGAAGTGGCAACGGGAGAGAGAGAAATTCCACATTGCATAACCACCCTCTTATCTAAGCTCTATTATCTTGGCCACGGCTTGTTATATGGCTGCCAAAGCTATAACACAAAACACTGAAGCAACAGTCCTTATTTGGCTTTGCCTGCACCCACACATAAACACACAGAAAAGGCTAAACGCTGCAAATACAATCAACATAACAACAAACAATGAGCTGTAATAAACTACAGACTAACATATCAGTGGATCTTATTTCACACCGGGAGCCGAGCACTGAGCAATTATTGTCAGCATCACTTGGCCTATAAAGACTATTCCCCTCAGAGCTGGTGTTGGTAGAGAGTGTCAGTAGCAGAAGAGCATGTCGACAACTGTTAACGCTAATTGCTTTCACACCAAGAGCAATCTATTAAGAAAACATGCAGCAAGATTCTGTGCAATGTCACGGCTATGCGAGTCATGCCTTTGAAACTGAGGCCCTCCTTGAAAACAGGACCACATGGACTGAAGGCTCATCTGTAATCTGCAGTGGTTTGATGACTTTTGATTTGTGCTGGTGTGACCCGGCTGCTGAATCATACCTGGGCCTCTTAAACCCAATCATCCAATTCAAAGCTCAAACACAGCTACAAGCTGAATTTTGGTCTCAGTTGTAGAGATTTTAGTCCAGTGTCATCTTGCTATTTTTGGATGTTATTCAAGTATAAAAGTGTTATATTTCATTCTATCTGTAATAAAAACACACAAAAACCGTATGATGTTGAAAAAAGTCTTCACTAAATTATCTGCAGCATTTAAATCTTAGCGGTGCCCCATGTTGGAGTACAAATGTCCTGGAGGGTTTAAACTGTCTTAATTGAGCCACTGACATGACCTTTATCTGTGTTCACTTTAAAGTTCTTCTGTGCTCAGAAAAACCACAACTGTAGCTCCCATTAATGATAATAACTACATTACAACAGTGATCTCAAATTACTTTGTCCTGACCTGATGTTAATAAGTGGCATTATATTTACAGATGACTGCTAAGTACTTTTCCACTTGTATTAATAACGACAGACATCTGGTAAATCACACGGAGAGAAACCCACGCAGACACGGGGGGATAACATGCAAACTCTGAGTGGCCGGCAGACACATTTCAGCCTGAGGTGACAGCGCTTACCACTGTACCGTCATGCCTCCATGGGACTCCTCCGGCTGCTCTGGATTCTTCCCACAGCCCAAAGAGCGCGAATGGTTGTTTATATCTCTGTGTCAGCCCTGTGATAGATACCCTATCCAGGACGTGCTTCACCTCTTATCCAATGTCAGCTGGTTGGCTCCAGATGATATGATTTACTATGTGCATTAGCTGTTGCTTAGTGCTTAACTGTGAGCTAGCTGTAGCCCATCAAAATGATGTGCACAGGCAACTAATGCAACATTATTTGTTGTCTGACAAACTCTGACACTCAGAACCTGTGTTGGTCCTAGCTTCTTCTTTTAATATCTAAAGGACATGAGGTGGCATTTCATCCCCTAAATCATAATTATGGCAGCACATACGGACAATAACTAGTAGGGATTCAACAATTAATTGGCTGAAAATATTGAAATCTGTTTATATTTCTATGTTAAAATGTTTTATCAAAGATAAGATATAAAAATAAATCTGCTGTGTGTGTGCTGTAAAGTAGTCAGAAAAATACTGAAATCTGAATCAGCCCAGAAAATTGCGATCAGTGCATTTCTACTTACTAGGTAATTTCTAAACTACAAAATGAGCTGATGGATAACTCGCAAGATAAATCTCTAAAAATTACATTAGCTAGCTGCATTGATACGACCCAGTTTTATGGAAACAGGTGAGCACAGGAAGGTTCTAGTGAAAGAACATTTTCTTTTCTAAAAGGGTCATTGTCACAGCAGTGCACTCTGGCTCAAACTCTACATGTCAAATACAGTGATTACTGGTGACACACTAAAACTGCGAACAACTACGAAAGGGATTTTTTTTTCTTTCTTTTTGTGGTACAGTCAAGCAAACCACTTTACTGTAACGGTGTTCACCTTGGTTTGTAGCGGAGCATTGTTGAAAGTACTATTAATACTTTCCTCCATACGCACCACTACTCAGTAAGACCAGTCAACAGACCTTTTTGTGTTGAGCGAGTCTGCAAGGCTGGAAAAAATGACCTACCCTCGCATGCAAACAAAATATTGAAAAGGGATTCAAGAGATGTGAAGGTTGAAGGAAGCCAGGCTTTCAGAGTTCCTTCTTTGCTCTCTGTCAGCAAAGGACAAGCCTGAAAAGAAAAACAGCCATTATTTAATGAGCCACTTAAAGAGTGCCCTCTCTATTTAGGTTTCATTATTTTTATTGTAAATCCTTCACAGCCTTCGCCTGCTAGTCATTCATTCAGAGTTTCTGCGGCCAAGAACGCCATTATATATTAACCAAAATCACAGGGCTGGAAAATACCTTAGCTGAATGTCAAATATGATTACTATGAAGTTATCACCAAATAAATTCTTTTTCTCAAACTGCTCAAATGAAATGCCTTTTGTTAACATTGTTTAATAACACGCATTAATCAAGCAGTCGTGGAACCGGAAAGGGGGTTATGAAAGACAAAAAAGGCGGGGGGACAAGTCAGCAGTGGATAATTACCGGGGAAACCTTCGAACAGTGTGGCTCCTAATCCATCGCAGGCTCAGAGACAGCATCTTAATCACAGCATAATTACATCCCGTCATTCAACGCAATGAAAACACTAAGACAGGAAGATGGAGGACGGCTCAAGACGACAAGCAGGAAATGGATATATATGCTTTCAACAAGCTTCCCACGTGCTGCATAATATGTGTCAGCTATGCTATACTCTGCACAATCCAGCGATTCCTCACACGTCATGTTACCTGAAAACAAAAATGCTCTTATTCTGAGGTTTTGTAGTGCTGGTACGTTTAGTTTGTAGAGTGATACCTCACAACAGGCATCTGACAGCACTTCAAACAGGATTCTTCAGGATCAGTATGCATTTATCCCACTTCCTTGCAAAAGAAGAGAGAACTACAGCAGTGCTGCTGGCTGAAAGACTGAGATGCCTGGTGTTTTTCTGCCTGGTGTTGATTAAGGTTGGATAGAAAATTTATGCCATTTTTTTCTGTAACAAACTGAACTGTGTCTGCTATTTTTCTCAGATTCAGACACTTCCAAATAAATAGTTTGATCACACAGCGTCTGACTTAAATCACACTTTTAGCTTTAGATAAAAATGACACTTCTTGTGTTGGTTCAAGCGAGATGACTAGAGCCCAGAGTTTAGGCTTGATATATTATTGATCACACAATCAATCAATTGATCAAGTAAACAATCAGCAATCCAGATCAACATTTTTGCAGCCCGAGCATCTTAAATAAACATGTGTTTGTAAACATGTGCCTCCAGCTCTTTTCTAGTTATTGACTTGTTGGAAATCTCTAAACCAAAGCATTTTCTTTTATTTATGTCACATAAATCATCTGTACCCAAATACAAGTACAGTTCTATAGTAACACAGAGGAGAAGCAAATGATTGTCAGGCTTTCAGATCGACATGAACACACTTCCACCACACACTAGAACCTTCCTTAGATGGATATATTTAGGTCACTGGTCGATGGCTTGGACAGATGCACTGTGGAGGTTCAATGCAGTGAGTGGTGTATGTGTGTGTGTGTGTATGTGAGAGGGAAGGTTTGTGAATGTGACCATGCATTTATCAGCCATGCTGTCGCCTACAGTGTGTGACAGTTAGAAAAAGCCAGTGCCAGGGGACATCCCACTGGCATTAAGAAAGCTGTCTCCATGGGATGCGTCAGCCAATGAGCAGCAGAGCCTCAGGGGTCTGCCTTGTTAATTAAAGCCGGAGTTGTTTGTCAGTGCCGGCATATGATACACAGCGCTATCACCGTCGGGAGAAAGAGAAGACACGAAGCACAATTGCTGCAACCCCTGCAACAAATCTGCTGCCTCACCATGGAAGCAAGACATCTTACTACAGCAACAACCGCCACGGCTTCGAGTGTCAGTTTCAGTTTGCCCCATGTTGTTCAACCTGCAATCAGATAGTGTACTTGCAGAGCAGGAGCACAAAAAGTGACCACGAAGAAAAGATGGGATTTATAGATCAGATTCAATTTTTTTCTGGCTCGTGCATCTCAAGAAGGCATTAACTACAGCTCAAGCTCAGAGGGCGTTAATACATTACATCTGCATAGGTGTCCTTGTGGTTATTAATTGTTCTTGGCAAGTTATGCTCTGACTAAAATGTTTTCATTTGACAGAGGATCATCAAGATGCATCTGCGTGCTAGCTGCACTAATGACTGCTAATAAGGATCACATGCTCTCATCTAAGTGCTAACAATAAGACATCCAGTAATGAATGTGTTGAGACTTGAGCTGCTGTGGGCAAAGTTTGGTTATTTTCAGGGAATGCCTTAGAAAGTAAAAATAAAACTCTCTAATGGGTGCTTAGTCTTCATCAGAGCACTAATTGAAATACAAAGATAAAATACTTGCGAAAGGAATGTTGTTGGCTGGAAAAATGCAAGCAGAGAAAGTGAAGCAGCAACGCACAGGTTCCTGAGCAACAACTGTCAAACTCCCTGAGGGCAGAAACTTAATTTTCTCATATTGCTTTGGTAGGGCTGCTCAGTGGCAAACAGCAGATGGTGATTAGTGTGTAAAACTGTAGAAAGCAAGGCCATGAAGAAAAAAGCAAACATGTCCAGCAAAACTTCCGGAAATAAAATAAAATAAAACAAAAAGACAAAACTCTACATATCAAGAGTTCTTTCTGTATGAAACCCATTTCAGCCCCAGTCACCGACCTTTCAGCTTCCTGCCCTTAACACTACTGTATTATCACTAAATCAACTAAACCTAAATCCCCATTAGAGTGAATTTAGAAACTCATGCTGTGGAATGAAAAACCCAAACAAATCCAAATTCATGTTAAAGCAGATGAACAGAAGGATTGTGGATTAACGAGAGGGGATTTGCCACTCACTCACAGAGCAAATGGAGCAAATCAAACATCTTATTAATACTGTGACAGATGGATAATTGTGTCATTTTATTATCTGCTCCCTTGTTCGATACCCACTGGGAGACTTCTGGAGGGTTTAAGCCACAGCGGGTAATTGTTTTGTGGCACTGATATCAGGTGAAAAGCCTCCATCTCCAGGAAACCAACCTTTCAGCATCTAGAAGAGTCAATGTCAATCATTCTAATATTTGGTCTGAATGTACAACGGTTATAAAAAAAAAAAGCCAAAACTGAGCTATTTTGGGTTTTCCTTTTCTCCCCACAGCCCACTACAGCAGATTGAAGATGCCTGAATCATCACTGAGTCATCCCCAACATTTTTTCTAATTACGATAAGGTGCCTGTGACAAAGCAGGGACGGCTGTGTTTGTATGGTCGATTTGCACAGGTAAGTAAGCGGCTTTCCTGTGAGAAACGAGGGGATTCGAGGCAAATAAACACGCCATAATCAAATGCGGCCGTGGCTGCAAATTGCTTTCGGCTGTAATAAAACGGGTTATGGGAACGGGCGAGACCACCACACAGCCTGAGCCTTCATCAAGGGAGCTTGATCCTATCAGTGTGGAGCTGGAATATCAACAGCACCAACCCACCGAGTGTGTTTGGAGGCAAAGCGCTGTGGGAGAAACCCATGACCTCAGGCTCTTCTGAACAGACTGTAGCAGCTGCACATGAGTTACAAACTAAAATAGGACAAGCAAATGACAGTACCCAAAGGTGACATGGATTATTTTGAAACTTTGTTCATTCTCAGATGCTTTGGAGAACAGCAAAAAGGCTTGGACAGAGATTAAAAGAAACAAGATGGAGATAAATATTACTATGTCAGCTATGTGGGCTCACTGAACCAAGGGAGGATGGGACATTGCATTGATGTTGGCAGAATGTTAATGAGACCACAGCCTGGATACATGACCTGACATAAACACATTCATGCTGGCCATCAGTCATGTCAGAGAGGCGAACAGACCACACACTCCCACCAACGAGGGTGTGAGAGCCTATTGAAGCATGATGCATTAGGTCAGAGCTATTCCCTGGTCAAACACTGCTGTATCCTCCTCATAATTGATGAGCAATTAGCTCAGGTAGCATGGGTCATGAGCTCCACCCAAGCATACAGTAAGTAGGTGAAAGCATGAGTTACGACCAGTCAGAAGACATTCAAACAGCATTTCTTTCAGTGAATTAACTGAAAACAAATGTGATCATAGCTGTCATTTACAGCAAACTGCATATGAGAAGTCAGCTCATTTTATTCACTACATGCAGTGAAATCAAGGGGAAACGCACAGAAACCCTATCCATAACCCCTCATGTAATTGTACGAGAACCACCAACATCATTTAATAAGCACAGCCCATTTGCATGCAAATCAGGCCAATTACCAAGTAGTTGGCATGTAAGTATCATTTCACATATAGTCATATCATGCCTCGTTTATTTAGCATGGAAACATAAGCTTGAGCACACTGTTTTGTGTGTGTTCATCCAACATGGACTTAGCACTTGAGTGAGAAAACTATTACTGTGAGAAAGTGTAAAACAAAAATTAGATAATTATTTGGCTTAATTTCCCTCTCAAACACAAAGAGGCACTAAAATAAAAAAGTGAGAAGCAAAATCAGCACTGCAGCACCAGACAAGATGATAGCAAGGACAGATGTCAAACATCTGGACTAACGTTACCTCTCACTGCATCAACCAACACAGAGGGGAATTCTCCTGTAAGTCAGGAGGCCGTGGCTCTGTGATGACAGCAGAGGAGACACCAGCGAGGTGGAAGAAGACACCAGCAAGAAGCTCTTTGCTGCTGTGACATCTTTAAAGTCAGCAGCTGTCAAAAGTGGCAACGAAGCAGCACAAAGGGCAGAAATACTCACACATATAACAGCACAGCAGGCTGCACTCATGCAAATCAACAAGAAAGGGAAGACACAAATTTCATACATATTTGATAACATGTAACAAGTTTATCTCGGGAAGTATAGCACTACAGTATCATAACAGGATTTTATGACATGTAATATTTTTCCTCAAAGAAGCTACATAGTTTTTTCTAGTTATGTTTAGCATCTGCTGCTGTCTAGTGTTAATTACATGCTAACAATACATTCTTGTAGCTGGTGTTCGTGAATGCTCCACACTTACACCTCTCTCCTTATTCATCCCCTATCTGCTTTCACACTGACAGCTGCTCGGGCTGAATATTTCTGTCCAAACCCTAACTGAGCCCGACAATGTTCATGTCATTGAGGCACTGACTGACACTGTCACATCGTTGTTACAATGGTCACAGCAGGTGTGGGCATATTGTCAATGACCATCAAAACACATTATTTTCTATGGGCTACAGGTAGATTGGCTTAACACACAAAAGTTAAATGTCTCTTGTCTCTGTCTGAAACTAAACTGAACATCGTCTGTAGATTTCTGTCTAAACCCATCTGGTTCCGGTTGTGTATCCACCCACTATTTCACACCCACTCTAAGCACCATGAATGGTCAAGAAGACTAGTCGTGTAATTACAGAAGACCCAGACAGGTTAAACTTGTTAAGAGATGGGAGTTGGTGAACTGACGTGTTGGGTGAACTATTCTGTGTATGGTGCACATCTACATTCAGCCATTACACCAACTAAGCACTTTGTAGGAAGCAAGACTCAATCACTTGTGATTAGTACCACTGCTAAGCCTGTATGGGAGTCTGTGAAATTAGGTGGCCTGTGGTATGATCCATGAGCTTTCAAATGAGGTCATCATCTTAAAATACACAGACCTCAGTAAAGGATGTGTAATATGTTAGCGGTGTTTATTAAAATGATTTATTTCAGAAACAGCTACCTCTCAGAAGAAGTACTGGAATAAAACAGACCTGGCTTGTCATTCAGCCTCACCTCCCTCAGGAAACAATGTTTTATTTGTCATTTGGAGCATAATGAGATAACAGAGATAAGAGGACGTCACATGAGAACATCCTTTCTTTTGAGATCCCTCTTCTGACATCAGACATACCACACAGCGACGACAGAAACACAGTTATCAGCACATGCTGTATCAGCCTGGAACAGATGAGAAGTACAATGGGCTGTTTATCACACAGCAAAATGTTTAGATTGCACTGACAGCTCACAGTGAATCCGAATTTCAAGTCATACAAGCCAGAGCTGTTACCGACACAGCAGCACTTGCTTTTCCTCACCAAACCACAAATTTTCAATAATGAACATTTCATTCACAAAGCCTTGAACATGTAATATTCAGCAGGCAGAGTTGTGTGCTGCAAAGGTTGTCAAACACCTTCATGTCAAGGACTTCAGACAGACACACCTGGAAACACACAACAGACTTGAAGCCCTAATAATGGAGCATGTATTGAACTGTATAGCCATAACAACAACTGTATGAGACTCTAACCGAAGATCAATCTGGGACACCTCTAGGGAGGGCGAGAAGATCTGAGAACCTCGTATCTCCACCATCACATGATTGGAAGAGTCAATCTGATCCACACTCTAATTGGCATCATCTCAAGTAAATTAGACACAAATTAGACTAGTCCTCACCACGCTGCTGAGTGAGGGGGTGAGAGTAGGAGTGGGGGGGGGGCTCAAGTACCCCCTGTTTGACAACCACTCCACTGATAAAGAATGCACCACATGCACGCACACACGCGCACTCGCACACAGGTAATGGTCCGGTTCCTCCTTACCTCCAGACGGTCCAGGCTGATGAAACTGGCTATAGCAAATCCATCAATGATATCCTCCTCTTGTGAGCTGGACTCCCGTCTCTTTCGCCGGGGGGGACGCGGAGCTCTGGCGGCGGCGGCGTGTTGCGGCGCCTTTTTACCGGGCAGGGAGGCGGCGTCCCTCCCCGGACTGTGTCCCTCCCTGTCGGAGCAGGAGGAGTTGGGGTCGGGGCTGCAGGCGTCTCTGCTCCCTGCCTCTCGCAACCTCCGCACCCTCTCCCGCTTGGACCGACATCTCCGACCCTGTTTCAATTTCCCATCCATGTTGTCAGACAGAGCTTGCGGTGTCAAAAGCACAGAAATATAAATATAACTCCACAGTGGCTGCTCGTCTAAACGCTCGCTGCACCGTGTAATAACAAATAACACACACTGGACTGACAATTGTAGGCTGCGCTATAACGTGAGAATAGCGCTGCGTGTGTGTATGTGCGTGTGTGAATGTGTGTGTGTGTGTGTGTGTAAATAACAACGCAAATATATCCTTACAACACTCAATGACCTTGAGTATAAACCTCCCCAATCTCCATTACGATAAGCAAATGTTCAAGTATCCCACACAGACGAAAGAGAGCGAGCAAAGCGACGCGGATCCACGTTATTTTGTCACGAATCTGCACTGTGTCGACGCGGTATCCGTTAAAGCAGGTGCAAAACGGTGAAATAGTTAAAATCCACGCATTACACTCGCTTTGTAACTTTTGTTGCATCGCAATAAGAAGCGATGTTAAAGCCTAACCTCGCTGCATACCGCAGACAGCGCAGAGAAATCATGTCGCTGCCCGTTGTTGTTTTCCACCACCCCAATCCATGATCCAAGGCTGTCAAATAAAGAGCTCGGGATACTATCCGTCCGGAACAAAACGACTGGCGAACAAGTACGTATCGATTGTGGCTGTCGGATGAGTGAATAATCCCGTACGCGTTGAGTTTTAAGCCATATTCCTCTCGCTCTGCGCTTCAGGGGGCAAAGGATCCCAAGTCTGAGAGCTACTTATATGCGCAATATTTCCTAAATGATTCCAACCGTCCGAATAAGACAACCATCCAGTGTGTAATCAAACTCCACGAAGCAATGAAGCGGTGTATTCCAGCTCAGATAATGTTGAGTTTCCTAAAAATCCACTCCAGTCCGTCCCCTGGCTGCTCAGTTGCTCAGCGGCTCATGGTATTTTCTATTCGCATAATAAGGCTTTGATAAGTGTCCTTAAAGCGACAGGAGTGATTAAAATCTCCTCTCCCCACTCTCATTCCCTTCATCCGAAATTAAGAGACACAGTCAAGCTTCAGAGAACCCACATAACTGACGTATTTCCGCCACCTCTGGCCTACAATTTACCATAGGAAGGAAGCTGGGTTTTTTTTCTTAAAAAAAAAAAAGGAAAATCATTCTCTCTCTGTTAGGCACACTTTGTCACATCAGGGACTATTTTAGTCTGCCTGCCTGCCAGAGCTGATGCCACATCATGCCTCTCCCTCTGTCTGCTTGTGTTGTCACCAGCACAAAATACAGGACACACACACGCTCATCAGTCAGGTTTTAACAACTTTAACATTCTGACCATTTTGTCTTTTCTCCTTCACCTCCCACCCTTTCACCCCAATAAATAAATAAATATATAAATAAAACTCTCTAACTTCAGCAGGACACCACTCAAAGTGCAAAGCTGCATTTCTGTCGGATTAACGTCAAAATCCTATGAGAGTACAGTAAATATCCAAAATATGGGTTACCATGTTGCTGTACTCACCCTGCCCTGCGTCCCAGCTTTTTAAAGCCCAGAGTGTCTGCTAATCTGCAGTGAGGGGAGCTCCAGGGGTCCCTCGGGGAATTCCAGGGAGTCCTCTGCAAAGTACAGCGCAGATTAATTTATCTGATTTCGATTAGTAGAAATTAGGACAGTAGAATTATATAATCACTGTGTTGTGTAACAAGTGTTTCCATTATGAGTCTCGCTGCCCCTGCTGTGATTATAGTTCCACTCACACTGATATGGACGGTTGTATGACAAACTGTGTTGATGTGGAGGGTTCTTCATATGCAATAGAGTATTTTCTATGGCAAAAAAAGTGTGAATCATTAAACAATTAAAAAAAAGTTGTCTTTTCCTCATCTTCATCATCCTACAACACCGGGCTCATTCATTATAGCATCAATCCCCAGGGAGTGTGTTTACACCTGGGTCGAGTGGAATTTTGTAATAAAAATTTAGGATGTCATTATGTATCCACGGTTGAGACAAGTGTTTCAGCGTCGATAAAGTAAGAAAACATTGCACCTACATTAATAGTTATCCAAAGTTTCATGCTGCATCAGGCTAAGTGATAAAATACAGACCAGTGAAATCTTGAGCTGTGACTTTCAGACAGGTCACCCTACACAGGAGACAACAACGGCTGCGTTGCCCAACACAATGTTCTATCAGTGTTTGTCAGCTGCAGTCTCTGTGGATTTTATATTTGTTCATGTTTGTCTTTTCTGCTGCTTTATCTTTCTATTAACTCTTAAAGAGGTGTTAGCTATTTGATTTTTATCATCTAATACTGCTCCATAAAGTTTATGGACACCCTCTGTGCTGTTCATGTGTTCCAATTATTTTGTCCATGTCATACATATCAGAAAAGATGAGATGAAGAACACAAACATGCCTGTGCATAAAGCAGTTCACAGTACATTCTCTAAAATTACCATGCAGTTGAATAAACAACTTCTGTAAATCAATTTGAATACAAACCGAGCAGCACGACCACAATGAATGGAAGATTTATTCCAGGACTGTTAGTGCATTAGTTTTATCCTGATTTACTAAATAAACTGTCAGCAGTGTACTGCTGTAAGGATCAGTGGTACGTACAGGTTGCAAAGTGTCTAACCTGACCACAGTTCTCACTGGTGGAAATTCTTTCTCATCTTTACACAAGTCATTTTAGTTTAACTCGACTGATTATAATGTCAACACTAGTACATACACCGCAGGTCATTTAAATATCAGAGGGAACATATGACCCACCTGTGTGAATGACCGCTCAGTATTTGCATGATGTTTTGCTTAGTTGAAAACCTGAATGAAGGAAACGTATTTGTCTTGTGTTTTCAATATTCAACGTCAGAGAAAATACACCGAACTGCTAAGCTGTGAATGAATGAGTTAATGAGAAATAACAGATTGAAAAAGAACTTCAGGGTCACAAGCTACAACACTCAGCATTTTAATTTAAACGTGTCAGAAAACATTATTTCAGTCAAGTATTCCAGTCAATACAATAACACGAATAAAGAAAAAGGCGTGAAAGAAACTAACAGTCAGTTGAAGAGAAAGCTTTTCTCATAAGTCAAAACTCCCATGAACTACACCGTCATTCTTTGCATTTCTTATTAGTCAGAGTCAGACGGGGACAAGTGGGAAGAAACAGTGACAAGAAACAGCTAATATCACAGACTATACTGGTAATGATCTCATACGAAAGGTGTGTGAGTTCAAGAGAAATTACAATATTCAAGCCAGTGTGAAATATTGCATAAAAGAAATTCTCCGGCTTATTATTTG
Organism: Polydactylus sextarius; assembly: GCA_016801845.1. Classification (NCBI taxonomy): domain Eukaryota; kingdom Metazoa; phylum Chordata; class Actinopteri; family Polynemidae; genus Polydactylus; species Polydactylus sextarius. The sequence continues at coordinate 3,779,283 of CM028915.1, forward strand.
ATCTTCACAGCACAGGAAGTGGGGAGAGCAAAGCTGCGAGAGGTGGGTTGAAATATTTAGGCAGTCGGCGCCGTGGTTCAGGTGTTTCTTTTATGGCAAGAATCTTCTGTGAAACTGCAAAACAACATATCAAAATGCAAAACGAAACTACTTTTATGCAAATATGGTGTGTGCTGCGGGGTAAATTATCCAGAGCACTGTAGGTGATTAAACAACAGACTGCACTGAGTGAGTGAGTATGACAAAGTTTTTATGATCTACTGCTGCACACTGCAGGTTACACTGTGTGGTTTACATGCAAATATCAAAATGTTACACTTATATATTTATAAATGGGTCCATTCAAAAAGCTGGATGCTTAGTTTGTCAAGTGTCTTCTGCAGTTTTTATCAAAGTAACAAATAAAGATGTATTTTATCTGTGTGCTGTTTCAGAGAACAATAACCAGGTGATCTGCACATCAATCTTTGAGCAAACTGACCTGAGGACATTACCATTTTCATGTTCCTTTAACCTCTGTTACCACTGTGAATAAACCCCTCTGTTTGAGCAGCTTTGCAAGAACTAATTCAGTAAGGAGATTAAAAGAAGGAGGGAACAGGTATGGTGACAGGGCCGTGGAGGAGAGGGAAGAGATTACCTCTGTTTCTTCCATGCTACTATTTGCTGTGAGGTTAATCCATAGCTCCAGACTCTGAGCTCCCACATCGCAGTCATTCAAACACTGGTCTTTTTGAAATGCTTAGCTCAGGCTCCGCTGTGACTTTAGAGCGAGGGAGTATGTGTCGCTTTTATGATGTTTAAGCAACGCGATTGTTTTTCTTTGCCTCCGTCAGGACGATAAGGATTCATTTGATGTCGTTGGGGTCAAGGTGCGTCTTGCTTAAAGGACTATTTTCTGTGGAGATAGATCCAAGCGTGCACCATGTGGTGGAAACATGAGACTGGGGCGGTGAGGGATCTGAAGAAAACAATAAACTTGTCTTCAAGTACGAGCTGCATTCTTTTGTTAAAGAATACAGCCTCACAGAAATCAATAAGTCTAGATTTCACAGTAGAAAACCAGACGGCTGTAAGACAAATCCCTACACTGCCGTAAAGAAAACAAATTCTGTTGGTCTCGCAACATACTGTAATTTGTGCTCAGCCAGTATATCAGGACTACATTAATCAATTGTAGAAGCCATCACTGAGATTTTGCGAGGTATGGTAATGGTTTAACTGGATTAGCATGAAACCTACAATATCCACCAGAGTTGAGCCAAGATCATACTTGACATGTATAGAGAGATAGATTGTGGACATGGTAATAAATGGGTAAACATTTATTGTGGGTTTCTGAAAGGACATGAGCTTCTATATCTGAGTCAGACCTCTTACACACCGACCCACCACACAGACTCTGGACTTGACCTGGACATTATTCTGGGTTCACTGCAAACCAACTTTCAGTGTTGCTACAGTTTGTTTGATTTACTTTGACAAGGGTTTCAGTCTCCACACGAATAAAAGCTGACTGGTGAGATTCTGAATTCCTTCCTTCCTACTCACTGGGTGTAAATATTAAACCCAACTTGCAATGGCTTGAATGAATGAATTCACAACAGACTACAGTGTTTGTAACTGCTCAGCAGAATCAGACACATGAGCCTTTTCTGATGTGATGACACTCTTGACCAGCAGGTCAACATCACTTACTACTGGCATACAAAACTTTCAAATTGCTGTTGCTGAAAGGAAATCATTTAACGATTTGACCCCTCTGTGGTTTTGGTTTGGAAAAGCTTAAAGGAGAAATTTGATGAAAAATGAACTTTGAATATGTAAAATATGATAACAAGTTAATATGTTTGCTGAGGAGCAAAACTACGCTAGCATGTTGCATTCCAAACATTGTTATTTAAAAAAAAAAAAAAATGATCAAAAATCTCACATGAATATAACTTGTTAAGTAAAACAAATGCCATTTATTTACTAAAGTGGCAGCAAGACCAGACAAATGACCAAGCAAAACCGAGGCAGTTCAACAGCTACTTTATGCATTCTCATTGTTTTAAATTGATTTATTCAGGAAGATGGACCTTCATGATTCACTGATTGTAGCACCATGAGTAGGCTGACATCATTGTCTGTTGTATCACATTGTATTAAAGGCCTTGGCAATTATTTCATGACTTTATATGAAATTATATGAAGATATTCATGGTGCACAGAAATAGGTATCAACTACTTTGAATGTCCTCTAACTTTTCCTCAGACACCATTAGAAGGTCAAAATTTGTACTTATTCTGTGAAATCTCTCAGTATCTCCTCAACTGTTTCTTGTTTTCTTGTAAACCATCCTCAAACTTTGATTTGCCGAAAACAACCAAAACTAACAACATTGCTAATTAGCACAAATCATTATGCCTAAGCATCATTGTAATTGTTAACATGCAAAACCACCAGTACTCACTGTCTCTTTCTTGTCAGAGCTGTCTCAAATTCCCAATTTTCCTGACACATTATCCTAAAAATAGTTTCCTAAAAATGATTTGCCATTGCTTGTTAAACCAGAGGCAGCACACTCATTCATTTAGTTCATCAAAAAAAAACTTGAGCTGCAATGGCAACCAGCTGTTTTGAATATGGAGCTGCTGGATTATAACTGAGACGTCTCAATTTGTTGCCCTAGCTGTCACTGAGGAAGTAGTCTGAGGGGAAAAACATAAGTCTGTGGTTTTATGCCTATAGGGCTTTTCGGCTGCCTCTGTGACACATCATGGAGTAATTCACTACTTTGGTGGCAATTTGAAGGCAGACTCAACAAGAAACCCGCCCGGGGGCCTCGAGCAACAAGCTCTCTCTCGGGAAGCCGTGGCCAGCTATAGGACTGCTCAGGCTGGGCCCTGCAAACGGCTGCATGAAAAATTAACCTGCTCACTCTGCAGACAGAGCTTACACTCCCTGCCTGAGAGCCTGCTTACACAACTCCCTTCATCTCTCGCCCTCTTATCCTCTCCCACTGTCTTTTTCTCAGCCTTTCTTCCTCTCCCCTCCTATCTTTTTTTCTCCCCTTGCAGTCTCTGTGCACAGCCTGTGTTATTTAGATCTATCATAGAGCCAGCGCTCTGTATCTCTGCCTCAAAGACAACAGCTGTTTGTTTTATGTGGAACACGGACAATTATTTATATACTGGCAGACTTAGCATGAACCTATCAGATACTGCATGTGTAATGTAAACATGTCCACTGTCGCTGCCATCAAGTTGTAATGAATCATTTCATGGTATTTTATCACTGAAAGTCAAATGGAAGTCACCAACTTAAATAAGTGAAGTAAAAACAGGAGATTAGTCAAGAAAGTGATAGCAAAGGCAGTGAAGTGTCAATAATTTAACGGAATAGGTTGTAAATCTAAGTGCCTTTGGATATTTCATGCCACTGCGGTGCAAAGTTTAATCAAACAGAAAGATTGGCCCCAGAGCTGTGTGGGTGAGAGAGAGCTGAATTTATTGGCAGCCCTTGAACAGGCAGTAGGGTTTTTATTACAGGCATCATTCAGGGCGAAATTAGCAACGTGACCTGCTATTTTAGTGAAATAAATTGAGTTAAGAGATTGATGTGGATAAATGTCACGGTAAATGTCATCATAAAAAACCGTGTTTCTTGGAATTATCATAAGCCACAAGGGGTTTTTGTTTCACTTGCCATTTCTTTTTCTTACATCCTTTTCTTTTATGCCCACTCAGAGGATCCTTCAGTCAAGAATTCCCTCATTTCTTGTTTTTGGTTCCAGGTATTGCTCAACATTTTTGAGCGAAATGCCGTAATGGTTTTTATTGATCTTTGATGTCTGGTGCCCTCTCTGATGCTAAAGTAACAATGCTCTCTGCTTCTCCAAATCGCAACAGATGTTGTGACAGCAAAGCTTTTCATAAAAGACCCTGAAGGCGGTCGATACTCTCCCCAAAACCAGGCTTCGATTTCTGTCTGTTGGTGGAAGGATAAAGTGAGGACGTCATTTGAGTTTATCACAGTGATGACTATGCTTACTACAAACCAAAGCCCAGCAGCAGGGAGGTTGGGTGGATATTTTTGTTAAGTATGTATATTTGACTCAACACTAAGTTAAATATCAACTAGCTCCAGCCTCAAATTAGGATGCAAGAGAATGAAATATATTTCCTAAACTGTTCCTTTAGCAATTTTTCCTGGTTGTGCTTCATCCAAAAATTACTCGAACTCAAAGACTGAACACTCAGATGAGAAACTGCAAGTCTTTTCATCAAACAAAGTTTAGTTAATTAAAAAGCGTATTTGCTGAAAGGTCAGTGCATTGCTTCAAGCAAATAGAGTGGATTATGTAAAATATTAATTTTTAACGCACTTTGTAATATATTTTGCATGATTTGCATGACAGGGCATGCAAGTGATTAGACTGCTGTGTGACCTGTGGCTCAGTGGTGGAAGAGGAGAAGCAAGAGAAGTTGAATTACTCGCTCAGGGATTAGAATCAAAAGTATCACAAAAAGGAAGCAGTTAAGGATAGTCTGTGTAACTGTCACAGCTTTTCTGTTAAAGTCTGACCCCGGTTTGCATGCATGTAAGTTGGTAAATAACTCAACAATAAGCGAAGATTGATGAGGTGCGATTGGTTTCTTTTACGTATGAAAACATGTATTTGCTCTGGTGCTTTGTGAGGGACAGAAAAGTATTCCCACTGGTCATGCTGCAATTAGCACCCGAGCCACCAAACCCCAGAAGCTTGGGCAAAAACTTGTGCCAAGTCCCCAAACTACCACCTCCCTAAACCACACACACACACACACACACACACAGAAAGAGAGAGAGAGAGAGTCCATTTTGCTTCCTTTCTCTAACTCAGGGTTTCTCCAGTATGCAGCCATGTGGTAATATACCCTCGAACTGTTCGCAACTGGGGGACTTTTTTTAAACCTCGAAGGCCTTGTTGAGCAACGCCACATTAGCAGAGGTGATGTTTCCTCAGTGGTGCTCTCAACAGGATGACACAATGTGACAAACTGTCATGGGAGGGGTAGAATGTGAGTGGTACATGTGTGTATGTGTGTGAGTGCATGTGTGTATGGGGTGCTCACTTGTTAGAAGTTGTGAATAAGTGAGAGAGCGACAGAAAAAAAAGGAGTAAGAGAGAGAATGAGCTTCTCTCTGCTTGTTTTCTGTGCACATCCGCAGTTACGCGGCATAATGAGCACAATGTTAACAGGGAGGGTAAACGGAGGCAGCAGCATAAACAGGCTGATGGCAGGCAGCGGTGAAGGCTGTCTGTGTTGTTCTGTGAGATGAGGGAGCTGCACAGATGAGCCTCATATCCATCCTCTTGGTTTGAAGGACATATGGATGGAAAACTGCGGTCACTTAATAGAGCATGTAATGAAAACTCATGAGAGTTTAACTTTCATTTATTTCATTTTCCTGACCCTGGGAAAGTTTACTCATCATTATTTTAATCTCCACTGACAGCTCTGACCACTGAGCAGTTGTTGGGGATTAAATCTTGCCTAGTAGCGAGCAAATTCATTTTTATGACTACTTCTTGTTGCATCCATGTTCTCTGTAATGGTGGTAAGGTAACACAGCTCAATTCTTTATTCTTTACTTTCTTCTTGACACCGGCAAGGACCTTGTGAAGTGGTGGATGAATTTTTAGTGAAGATATAAATCTTTCCATAGAGTGAACATCATTATTCTTTGATGCCAGATTCACTGACTGTACAACAAGCTGCAGATGCTCTGTAGCGTTCCAAAAAACACACAATCCACCCCACCGTACAAAATGCCAAAAAGCTCGGCTGATGTGCATCATCTTCAGTCTTAGTTCATATGTACAATCAAATCGCAGCCGAGAGGTTGCTATTTGATTGAAAATCAACGACAGGCAGATTGAAAGTTAAAAGGCTGTAAAATGAGTGTGTGTTCAAATAGAGGGAGATATAGAGACACACAGAGAGAGAGAGAGAGAGAGGCTGGGAGCAGGCGTATTATACTCTGCTTCTTATAACGCTCCCCTGGCTTTCACAAGGCTCTTGATTAGCAAACAGCAGTCCCCGAGATAAAACACACTCATAGACACGGACTGGATTTGCATGTAAAGAGACTTGGAGCTTTTCATGCATGCATCTACTCCAGGCAAATGAGAGAACACAACGCTTTAGATGCTGCTGCTTCTTGCAGGAAGCCGCTTGTGATCGCTTCTTTTGTTTTGTGTCCTTATGGGTCAACGTTCCTCCTCAACAGACATTTATTTTTAGTACCTCTAACAAGTTACCTTAAGCGTGGCAGTACGTGTGGATTCTCTGCAGCTATGCACAGTAATGACATATGTTATATGCCACTGTTTATTTTGTAACCTTGCAGGTTCATCTTGTACTGAATAGTGACTGTGGATAGCTTCTTTGCATGCTGTTAGATATGTTCTACCTCTAGTGGTTTATTTGTCAGTTTCAACTCACATTTCATTACACATAGTCCATCTCAGGCACTAGTCATATGTGCATTGTAAATAAGCGTCTGGGCGATCCTGAATGTATTTTCTAAGCTTGTAAATCAATATTTAAACAAGCTGAAATTTCACTCATACACAATGTAACTCCACACGGAGTTACACACATTCACACGAACTACAGCAACAACAGAACATCACATACAAGGCAAACAGACACTGCAGCTGCACGCATCACTCCACTGCACAGCCTTTATCGCTTTGTGTACTTAGACACGATGTTTACAATAAAGTAGAGAAGGTGATTAAAAAGTACCTTGAGAAGATCTGAATTAAATGTGAGTGAATATGTGTATAATTTGGTTTATAAATGAAGACATGCTAAGGAAAGTCAGCCTATTACTTTCATTTCAGAAAAGCAGCAGCGTCTTTGAGTTCAGCCTTAGTAATGACTCGGTTAAATATAATTTATGACTTGCATCATAAGTTATTCACTGACTTGCTGATTAACTATGTAAGCCTGAAATGTAATATCTTTTATAATGTGTGACAGTACATATTCATCGTTACAGATGGAAGGAGTTTCCAACAGCAGGTTCATGTAAAGAAGATTTCTTTTGTAAATTGATACAGATGCATTTGGCCAAATATGAAAATGTGTTTATCCTCTTTCTTGATGGTATAACACTGAAGAATTTGTTTTCCCGGCAATACTACATGTGCTTCCATTAAAAATCATTACTTTAAGGTCATCATTTAATCCCTCTAAAATATAGTGGATCCAGACTGCAGCAGCTAAGCTGATTTTGTTCTACTCTCATTTTTTTAAATGCCACTTCTTTTCAAATGATTGAATCTCATTTTTAAATAGAAGTGGATTTATAGCCCTAGAGCGAAGTAAAGTCATTCTCTAATGATAGCATATACAGGGAAGGATATGGTCAAAACCTTTCATCCATTTTTCATGCTTGTTTAACTTTTCCTCCGTACCACACTAAATCCATTTTCCACACGAATTTTGAAGAGCTGCGGCTCGAGACTTGTGCAGCCAGCTTGTTAAATATGTATTGGGTGAGCAGTGGGCAACCTGCTGAAGTGGCAATGTACCTCAACTCTAGTTGAACAGAGCAAGTGAATGAATGATAGATCCTGTGATGAATTGAACTCCCAACTTCTGTAATGTTTCAGAAAAGACTGGCATGGCAGTTCTCTAAATGTGCTGGATTAGGGAGAAAATAAGATGTAATTTAACAATATCACACTTTTGTGGTCCAGGCAGGGCAGTCATGCTGCACACACTAACAGTGCTGTAATATCTTCAGGAGCCTAAGTTTACCCAGCGGAATCGTAGCTTTTCATTCCTGTGTAGTCTGTTGCTGCGATAACATGAATGGGAGAGCCGAGCTTTCTCCACTGATGAGGAGTGTCTCCATTACAGCAGGCAAACCTGAAAACACAATATTCTATTAAAGTATTTCAGCGAGGTGTCAAAGTTCTTCTCAGAATTAAAATAGATATTAGGTGTATATTCCCTAAGTCTGCGTGGCGTGTGTTCTCTAAATCCAAGTAGCAGGGTGTGTTCTCAATAAATTTAACAAGAAACACATGTTTCCTGTATTCAACAAAGCAGTGTGTGTGTGTCTGTGTTTCCTAAATTTAATTAAAATCATATGTGCAGCCCTTATATCCAGCTAGCATCATTTGTGCTCCCTCGATCCCATTGGCATTAAGCATCTGTTCCTTAGATGCAACAGGACATCGTGTGTGTTCTCTAAGGCCGACAATGCATCATGTGAGTGTTACCTAAATCCTACTGTGCGTTTCCTAAACTCCCTTTGTTATAGCGTGTGAAGCCCAGTGCGTAAAACACACACACAGCATCATACGTCATCTACAGTGAGTCTCTCTCTGTTGCTGTTTAGTGAGTCACTTTCAGCAGTGCTGTCTCCCAGCTGATCTGTAGTTAATCTCTCAGTGGTCTCTGGTGGGAGGAAATGATGACGGGAGGAAAAGAAAGACAGAAACTGAGTTACTCTTTCTGCTGTAGCCTGATGAGCTTCCCTTTGCCTGCGCTCCCAGGGGACAGCTTGTATATTCAGAACCATAGCGAGACTTCACCGACTCAAGTGATTACGGTCACTGTGTGTGTTTACATGTGTGGGATAGTGTTTGGTGTTTACTTTACGGACTGAAAAATACTGTAAACCTTTCGACATTTTTGTCTCAATCTCTAGCAGACTCCCCACAGAGCTGAGGGGAGTTAATGGATTCTGTTAAATTGAACTGATGTTAGCATCAGGAATTCAGCAACAAAATTTAAGGAACTGCAGCCTGTTTCTGATCCATATTTTAGTTTCCTCGAGGCTTAAATTCACAGCTCTTTTTCTTTTAAATACGTACATCGTGTCCTTGTGTTTAAAGTCGACTGCAACAGAAAAATCAATAACGGGTCAGCTTTTAGTGAGCGTGTTTGAGATTTCTAGCTGATCATAAAGACACAGCTTCTTTGGTGGTGAGTCAGTCAAACAAAGAAAGTCCTCAAAGACCGTCAACAAGTAAAGTCCAACGCTGGGTCACCTGGGCCAACCGTGCTGACATGTGTTTCGTTGTAGGCTCCGCTCACTGAGATGTGGTCCATCGGGAGAAAGCAGAGAAAAATTGTGTTCTTCACTTTTGTCCTCCCCCAGAAGAAGCTCTGGTGCATCAGTGATACAGTGAGCAAGATGAAGATTGAACTCTTATCCCGGCATATGCAGAAAAAAAAGGTAGACACACATTCACAGGCAGAGCAAATGCTTTCACACAAGCTGTTGAGGCAATGCATACTTTCCCGTTCCTGCTGTGCCTAAAGGAGTCCTCGCAATTTGTACGAGATGAGAGGGAGAGGAAAGGGAGAGACAAACTGGCAGAGAGAGAGAGAGACAGAGAGAGAGTGAACGCCTGGATGTATTTTCCACCTCGCTTCAGTTCCCACTGGCACCCAGAGGCTTCTCCAAAGCTTTTAGTAAAAAAATAAAAAAATAAATAAAATAAAACAAGCGGCTGTGTGATGGATCAAACAGCAGCAACCACTTCCCAGCCTCCCCAGCAGACTACTGGCTTTGATATTTCAGTCGCAATCAGTCCCTGTGTTGTGTCTGTTTTATACACTGCGGAGAAAATAAATCTTTTCCTTTGGTCTTTAGTCCTCCCTCCACTGTCCTGTCATCCCCCTACATCACCCATCACCTACGTCCATCAGCCGCCCCCTTCACTCCATCTACAATTTGTTCCAGGCTTCCATCTCCCAAGACCAACTTTGGGTAAAGCTCGCCATGTCCCACACTTTGGTTCTGCCTAAAGGTGAACAATGTATTTCCCAGTGTAATTACTGCTGGTGAGACCGCCTCAGACTTTTACTTCTGTCTGAATATATGAAGGAGGAGATGTGTTACTGATTCTTCAGCTGACTCTCCTCATCCAGTCAAGTATGTTGTGACGTGTATCTGTATCATTTCTCTAAGCTGAGGATAAATGACAACATGACTTAGTTCTCATGATCAGTTTGAGGCCTTATTCTCCTCACAATCAAGATTTTCTTTCTCATGCATTCTTTGACTTAATCTGAATCCTCGACATCCTCCTGTACCTTATGATACACAGATATGTTTTCTAGTGGCTGAGCACTGGCATTCATAGATTTAATGTGGTAGTCAGTGTATAATCCATGTCTTAATCTTCTTAAACATCTGCTCACCAGTGTGTTCCAAACCTAAACAGAAAAACCACAGCATATGTAAATACACACAATTAGCCACCGCCTGAACTTTTGAACACTGAGTTTGTTTCTGAGAACTTGGCAACGGCTACAGCTCTAAACAACGCACAGCAAACTCTGGAGCTTTGAAACAGACAAAGGTTTTCTTTCAGCAAATACCAGAAAAACATACTGTTCTACCCTGGTGCCTGATCTATTGTAACATCTTACTGTACACTAGAGCCCCAGCTCAGCTTCAGATTGTGTAGAAACTTGAAACCACACACAACAAAAACTTTTCCCCACTTTTCAAACATGATTTTAGCTGCTCTGGACCACTCGCCAGTTTCTCATTTCAGCCTCTTACTAACCACACACACAGCTTTACATGGCCAGGTGCTGGATTACATCACTGAGCTTTTAACTCCCTACAGTCCCAGAAGACCCAAACTAGAGCCAGGCCGGAATCCAGGTTAGGATCAAGAAGCGGTGATTGAGCTTTTGCAGTACTTGTGCTTTGGCTTTGAAACAGTCTTCCTAAGTATTCAGTCTGCTGTCAGAAGATTTAATCCAGCCTCAAAACACATTTTGTCTTCCTGACCAGCTAAAAGACATTTTGTTGTCTGCATAATACTTCTCCATAATGGCCATTTGTTGCTGCTTGTTTTATTCTTGTATGAACTGTTTTTTGATTTGTGTGAAGTATTGCTGCTTTAATGCTTTTATGTTGTTGTTTGCACAGCACCATAAATCTTGAGATTGTGTTTTCTTTTTCAACTGTTCTGAGGGAATTTTTTTCTTTCTTTTTTTTCTTTCTTTAAGGATGATATGTTTGCATATTCAAAAACCTATGCATAATCTGTGTTTATACAGGATTACATGTAAGTGTTTACTTACTAAAAAGTGTTTTTCAAACACTTATTTTAAGACTGTATTTACCCTGGGATTTCAGGCATGCTGAGCAGCCATGTGTATATTATGTGCATATATCTTTATCAGCAATTCCGTGCTTCATACTCAGTGACTTTAACACCTGGGAGCTGTCCAATACAAACACTCACCTCAGGCAAGGTATTGCTACTGCACTGCCAGGACTGGGGGTTGGATTTCAACAGAGACAAGTAACAAAAGTATGGATCTATGCATCTTTAATAAAGCAAATCACTTTTTTTTTTCCTTTCAATCCCTTGTGTGTACAATAGTAGAAATCTGCTGTATTTTAGTCATATATTGACTATATTGACGTTTAAAGACTACATATGCATGTTTCCTCAGCAAAAAATCTTACTGAGAAGATTATGCATGAGTAACTGATTGTTTCCATACAAATGGGTCTATGATTAAATATTGAACTGTGCCGTGATACTGAGAGAGAGCGTAATCATAGCCGTGACGATCCTGACAGGAGACAAGTGGTATCAATGTCACGGGGACTGAAAAAAATCAGATGTGATTCATGCAGCACATGTGGGATGCTGAAAAGGCAGTAACACAGTGCTTGTATAAACCTAATTACACCAAACATCAGCCCATCAATGATCCCCTATCTCATATATAGATTTGCTACAAGGTAACAATTTGAGAGTAATGACCCACTGAAATTTACCTTGTATTGTCAGAGCCTCTTGCTCTCTTTATTGCTCGCTCTCTTTCAGTGAGGAGGCACATTTGCACTCAGGGTCAGCCTTTCTACATGCTGCATTTTCAAAGAGCTAAATGAGTCTCTTGCTGCAGCCACTGCCATTCTATTGATCCCCCTCTCTAGCTCTCCAAGTGAAGTTTATGCACTAAATTTAGTTTGGTGCAAAGGGCCCTCATTAATAATAGATCCATCAGTGGGGGGTAGGATGGGGGGGGGTCAGGGGACCATCACTGATTAATTTCAAAGAGAGAGTGTGTTAGAGAAAGACAGAATAGCAGGTTTATTTATGTGAACCAAATCTCCACAATGGTCTGAGTCAGCTGTCTTTAAAGCCACTTCCTACAGCATATGTGTAAACACACACACACACACACACACACACACACACACACACACACACACACACACACACACACACACACACTGTATAAATGTACCTAAATGTATGAGCAGTGCCACCATCCATCAGCATTTTCATCTTCAGACTCCAGACCCAGGTATTTTTAGTTGAAAATTAGGTCAAAGACAAACGTGCAACCAACAAAATGAAGATGAATAGTGAGCAAAGGCCTGTGAAATGTCACATGAGCATTAAGGTTATGTAATGTTGCATGCAAACACACCATGTTTGACTCTACAATTTGCTAACAGATGGGACACAGCTCCAGTCATTAAATAGGCTTATTTTCATCCTACAACAATCACATGGCTATAACAAACCTGTTGACCATCAGTCATAAACAGGCAAAGACCCTGAGAAGACAAAACAAAGGACCAGAGAAAATGTGCACAGAGTAGAAATGTGTGCAGAGTTACTATGTTTGTGTTATGTTTGACATATGAAGTAGACATGTAAAGAAATGAATTTGGCATTCATTAAATCATATAGTACATGCAGCCAAAATATACACTCTTGTTGGAAGGTTGAATGAATGAGAACAACATGTGGAAAACATATTAGTGTTTTTCATAGTGGTCATTTCATATTTCTGGCAGGAAGTCTCTGAGCCAGCTAACATCATATTACAGTTTATTGCAGACAATAAAACAGTTATGACACCAAACAAATGCTATAACTAATGTGACTAACAATAATAGAGGCGAAAAACAACGTGAATTGAGACACTTTGTAAAAAATAATCAGTTAAAAGTTATTGAATCAAGAAAAGTTATTCAGTCTAGAATTTCATGGACGCAATGTGATGATATATGTCTAATGGCCTGTTGGCACAGGCCGATGTGTACAGTTTGATGGTCTAGTTTAATACTATTTACATATCATAGATATTAACCAAATCCTGCAGCCTGATAAGTGGGTTTAGGTGGGGCAGCGACTTGTCAAACGGGATCTTATTTGGATTGGATCTGGCTGCCGTGCTACAGGGTGCAGCTGTAATGACAGGCCTTTCAGCAGCCACACAACCACACTGAGTATGGCTCATCACAGACAGAAGCCCTACAGGGGAATTATGTGGAGCGACCTGGCACCACAGCACTAGATTTTCCAGCAGACTGCCTCTTGGGTTGTGTTGACAGTGAGTAAGCCTTGAATTTACTCTGTCAGTCAATAAATCCCCCCTCACCAAACCAATGGGAATTGATGGATCATTGAAGGTGTTCTTTTCTTCCTGCATGTTGCACTTGTTTTATGCGATGTGCAGCTGTGGTTAGTGTGCTGTGTGGGTGTGTGAGGATATTTGTCAGTGCAGAAAAACAGGTATGCTTATGTATTCTGGCTTCGGGTACAGTACACGCTAGACACTGTATGTATATCTGTGCAGCTATGTACAGTTATAGCAAGTAGAGCTATATCTGTTTTATGGGTTTAAATCAAGCACCATTTAGTTTCCTGAGAAACTTCAGCCATCATACATGGATCCACAGCAACATGTGTATACGCCAGAGTGTCAAACCTATCCTCAGAAGAACAACAGGAGGTGAGAGGTGTTTGTGCTTCCTAATAAGCCTCCTGTATAAAAAGCCACTGGCTTTGTCTCATGTCCCCCTTCTGACTCTGGAGATAATATGACACATGCAGCGCTGCCAGTTTAATTCATAATAATGGGCCAACTTGTCAGGATTATTAATCAAAGGAACTCCTGGAAAGCAGAAGCTTCTATGAGTCTTGTGGGGAGTTGCACATTCAAGAGCCGCGCATCTGATTAAAACACTGCTGGCGTTATGGGCGAGGTCCCCCACCCACCCGCGAGTTCAGATAGCTAAGCAATTATGCCTGTTTGAGCACTCAGAAGTAATGCAGTATCTGGTGCATGTTCCAGCTGTTCTGTCTCTGGGAGCAAGTGTGACAGGCATCAGACACAGGCCTTGACCTCACAGATCTGACACAGCTTGCTGACCCACCATTTACTGACATATCATGCTGCTGCAGCCGCTGAGGAGAGACTAGTGAAGCAGGATGTAGCTGATATGTGTAACACAATAAATTCTTTTTATAATATAATGACAGTGAAAACTGAGCTGGCATTCGTCTCACAAAACACTTTGGCTCCTGATCCAGTCGGTTGTTGTTAATATATACAACATTTATTGCATATGTTTGGCAAATATACTCTACAGAGTATATTGAAGAGAGTGATGAATAACACTGTTACACAGACCTATTTAGAAAAAATAACAACCCTCCATCCCACATGATTCTACAATGCATGATCATCATCCATCCAACGCCAACGTTCATTGCTGATTCAGGATCCTGTGATGTGTGATGTTCATACAGCCGAAAGAAAAGTTAGGATATGGAGATGTGCTTGCCTTGCAGAGGTTTTTTTTTCTTTTTTATCAACATCCTGTTTGGTGAGTGGGCTGCCTCCTCACAGAAGGTTATTCCAGTTCTTGTTCTGATGAGTCAATAGTTTTGAGACACCACCTTTGTGAGACATCTACTCACTACCTCTGCAGTTGGAAGTGCATATGAGGAGACGTATATATGCAACATTTTTCTTTACTTTTATTGAATTTATGTTATATTTTCATGGCGTCGTGTTCACGGACAAAAAACAAGTCGGCATAAAAACTACCACTTGTCACAGACGACTTTGATGCAGGCACCATGCCAACATCCTGTTTCTGCAGGAAACACATTAACCACATGAAGATGTTGTCTTTGTTACCTCAAATGCAGAAGCTCTGTTGTCTGTACTTTTTCTGCCTTGCTTAAACTTTAAATCATTCTCATTGTCTTCATTACTTTAAATGTAATTTTGCATGCACAGTGTGTATACACATGTACACATTTTAAATACATTCTAACGTGATATTGCTGCCTTATTGTTGCTGTTTGAAGATATCTTAAATTTCAAAAAAGAATAACAGGACAAAGACACAAAAGGACATTTTGGATTCCACTGACCAATTAGTGACAGTCTCAGACCCTGCTGTGCTCTCTCTTACATCATTAGTCCGTGCTGTTGAAATGAAAAATCTCCCTGTTGAGATCTCAGAGTCATGCACCAAAATTTACATTTTTCTGGTTTGGATTCTGCATCCTAACCTTTAACTGATAAATCGTACACGGACCGTTAATCCCGTTTCATTGCTTCATCTGTCTCTACAGTGACGACTAATGAACCTATGAAAACCCCTGTGGACCCTTGATGGAGGGAGAGGAAGGGGAGAGGGAGATAAGGGGGCTGGGATCGCTGTGGGAGCTGCCTCTGCAGGACTGCAGCAGGGCTGGCTGGTTTTGTCAGCTGGCTGTGTTTAAGTGTCAGCTCGGCTCCCTGGATCAGCTTGCTTTTCAATGGCACCACCTCCCCTCCCTGCCTAATCCCTGCCTGTCATTCCACTGCATTCACAGCTCAGGCCCTCCCCTGCACAAGCCCTCAGTGTAACGGTCTCCTCCATGCACTAACACTGTCTCTCTGCCTCTCTGTCCTCCTCCTCTCTTTTCCACTGCGCTCATTTCAATTCTATTTATATAAGTGTAAATTGCTGCATATTTGCATAGAAGCTTAAGCTACCAGTGATGTATTATCACACAGGTTAGTGTTATAAACAGCAGCCTACTATATAAAAATATAACAATAACATTAACAAATTAATTCAATATTTAGTAAATTACAGTGTTTTCCTCTTTGTCATTTTTCTCTCTGTCTTCTTCATTTGACTTAAAAGTCTCAATTTGCTTCCTAATGTGATTTAATGTCATGCCAATAAAAACTCAAAGCAGCTCGGGTTACAGCAAAATGATATCATTTGACTACATTTCTCTCTCCCTCTAGTATGGTAATGTACATTCCTTCCTCAGTTCAGCTGCCATGACAACATCCTGGATTTTGTCCTCATGCAGGAGTTGGACTGGAGGGACTTTTTCAGAGCACTTCCTATACTGTAAAAGACAGCACGGACGCCTCAACCGAGGGAAAAGGCTATTCACGTGTAAAACATGGAGGACATTATGGAATAGGTACAGTGATAGCTTTCCCTGCAATGTAGAGTGGAAATGTGCTGCGCTTCATGTGCCGATTTTTATGTTATGTTCACAGAGGGAAGGCTCAGCACAGTGACAGGGGGATACATATTTATACATGCATCAGCCTGATATATATATACTGTAGTCTGATGTGTGTTGTATGTGATGTTTTCTTGAATCTCTGTTGATGTGTATTATCATATCATGTATATGTATATGATGTATTACTATAGATCCTCTGTTCTGGTTGGCTATTTTAACTTGCTCATCAAAAATGTTTTGGCATCTTCTAAATAAAATGTCATATTGAATTTGGACAAATTGAGTGTATATACAGATGTATTTGTCTACTTCATTGTATTTATTTTGCAGTTTAATACACAAGTCTCTGATGAGGGTTTTCCACAGTTTTAGCCAAACCCAGGGAAGATTTTTCATGCACCTCGAAAGAATGATGGAGGTTGGGCTCTAGTTCAGTTAATGAGATGAACTAAGAGCTTAACTGAAAGTTCAATACATTCCCATATAAGGCCGTATAACGCTTAAATAATCTAGTAGTTGAAATGAACCAATCATTCCTCTTTCATTAAATGAGGCCTGAGCTGCTGTGTGATCTCTTATACATTCATAGAGATTAATACCGTATTGACTCCGTAGAGACTCAATAGAAAACAGCAACTCAAACGTTGAGCAAGTTAACAAACATTCAGCGCATTACGGCCAAGTGGTTGGCAGCCGTAATGCTAATGCTAACACTTGCATGTTAAACACCGCCCCTGGGGCCGCCTGTGGCATATATCTGCCATGCACCTGTTTGTGAGTTTGAATCCCCATCTAGATCAGCTTTCCTGCGTATGCTCTCCTCCATCCCTGTCTCTCTACACTGCCTCTATCATTAAAGCCAAAAATCACCAACCATCATTATTAAAACAGAAAAAAATCTACATGTTGATGTTGATGATGCATGTTTGCTACTACAGTGTGCTCACCCACTAATTTTTCCAAAAATGGGTCTTGAAAAAGAGGGGTAGTCTAATATTCTATATTCGGGTCAATGCGGTATTATACCACTGGTATCTGTAGTCCTGTTGATACTCATTTATTCTAATGTATTTAACAAGTGTTTAGTCCGTCTTCATGCATTTTTTCATTTGATATTATTTATTTTCAAACTGGTCATGGGTTGTTAGGTACTATTCAACAAAATGGTGAGTGTAATAGTGAAGTAGTGTAAATCTTGTGACACAAAGCCACAAACAATAATCAAACCCACAATGTGGATATGAAACTAGGCATCACCATCGATGGCTGGCAGGATCGGTGCACACATCCTGTTAAAAAAGCACCAGAATCTAGTCAAGCTGTAAAAGTTTGAAAGTATTGTTCCTTCTATATTTTCAGATGATTAAATGTTTTGCTTTTCCTCTCAATAGACCACATGTAAAAAAAAAATCTGTTTTTAAGACAGTTGAATAAAAGCCACAGTATACGTATGTGTCAAGTTTGTGTTGCTGGCAGTGCTGAATGCTGAATGTTCAATAAATCCATGGGTTTGTGTTCCCAGCTGGTCTGGCCGCTCCATTAGCCATTTAAGAGCTTCTGCAGTGTTGGCTGATGGCTGATTCAGTCAATGTTGCTTTAGATAGCTCTGTCAGTATGGCAAGGTGACTGTGGCTGAAAGCAGAATGGGTTTGACCTTTGAACCTCCAGCTACTCAGCTGTGATATAACGCTGACACAATGGACTTCCACACCCCCTGAGTATCTCCCTTACTCTCCCTCCCGCTCTCTTTCTCTCCCTGTCTCTTTCTATGTCCAAGTCAAGTCTACCTCATGTATTATCAACTTGCTTTAAGAGCCAGCTAATTAAATCACACATCATAAATAAAGTACTCCTGACTTCTGTGCTTCTGTGCGTGTGCGTATGTATATCTTTAAAAAAACAAAACCCACAGTGTTGGAGAGATGCCTACTGTTGCCTCCTGCCAAAGACATTAAGCAGTGAATCTAAACTTTGTGTGTGTGTGTGTGTGTGTCCATATGCGCTCGCAACCCGTGAATATTTGTGGCTTGTGCGCAGCAATTTGAATAGGGCAAATGGAGATTCTTGGCGGGCAGATTTCTCTGTGATTAACAACAGTGCACATGGTTTACAGCTGCCTTTTACCAAGGGAATTAACTCTTACTATTTACGTTGAGGCCAACACAGAGCACTTGGCAGCTGCTATGTGGTCCAAAGCACCAGAAACACATATGAAATGTTGAACCTTTGTCAGGGCGCAGATCACACCACAGTCTGTTGTTCAGCATATTAAACAAATATTGCACTGGATGATGCTGGAGGATCAGATGCTTTGTTTTTAACCTTTTGGATAAAATGCTTCAGCAGCATCAGTAAATAGAGAGATGGCAGGTGCTGTTGCAGTGTATCTAACTAATTAGAATTAAATTTTGTATAACAGAATGTAAAGCATAACATATGTGGTCTTATCTCTTAACACACTAACACAACATGCAGCCTAATAATGTGATATGATCAGGAAATCAGTACCACAAAGAATGTGAAGTAGACTTCTGCAGAGTCAACATGCTGATAATATATTGTAGCTTATTCTAATAAAAGACCCACTAGATTTATCAGTGTGTGTAAAGTCATTAAAACGAGCACCAAACTCTCCAAGTTGGCAAAAGTATCTACAGCTGCGTTCAGAAAGCAGGCGTGTTGAATCGCTGCCTGATGCTGTGTTCATAATGTGGAGCTTTGTTTTTACTGGCAGAACAAATTCAGCCATGTTGTGACAGAAATGTTCCCTACAGCAGTTTGATCCTGGTGCACAACACAGGCTAGAAGTTAACAAGACTAGTGTTGTGTCTCAAATGTTGTGTGACTAAACATTTTGGTCAGTTCACCCAAATGTGGTGCACACACTAGTGTGTCTGTGTGTGTGTAGTGTGTCCCAAATCAAACACTGCTGCAGTGAACTCACTGGAAATGATGATCACAACACATCACCGCAGCTATCACCAACCAAAATATCTGACATCTGCTTTGCACTTGATTTGGAAATGTCATGTGACATGGAAATTTTTCTGCTATTGGGACCAACGACCCGTTGCCTGCCCTCAGTCGCCTTTTTCACAAGTATGAAAATACGTCAGTGGTCATTGTGGCTCAGTGGCTCATTTTCCAGGGAAATAACCATTCATCTGAGATATTTTAATTCCCACTCTACTCCAATTCATTTGCAGTGTGAAATACATTTAACAGTGACTCCAGCATCTAAAACATTTCAGCATTAAATAAAATTCTCCTGGAGGAGTTCTTTTTTTTGTACACAGTCCAGCTACTTCACATCTTGCAGTTTGCTTCTGTGGTTGAATAACATCCCAGTGTGGGCTTTTTTTATGCCACAATGGGAACATAGCATAATATATTAAAATTCAGCAGGAATGGCCGCAGACCAAAATACCCTTATTTTCATCTTGTAATACACAGTGTCCCAATGTACACAGTTCTGAGCACCACTGGCACTGAAAAATAGCACCCTGTGGGCGTATTACAGCCACACTGGGCCCATTGTGTTTGAGTTGTATAAAACGTCAACTCGAGATCCATTAAAATGCAGCCCGGCTGGCTGACCAACCTGCTCTTAATTCACCGCGAAAAGGGAACATGTGCTTAAATGTGCAGTGCTACAGCATGTGACCCTCATGCTTTCTCACTCTCAATCACTGAATCAGTCGGAAAAATGCAGGAAAAGAGGTTCCTGG
Source organism: Polydactylus sextarius (assembly GCA_016801845.1). Classification (NCBI taxonomy): domain Eukaryota; kingdom Metazoa; phylum Chordata; class Actinopteri; family Polynemidae; genus Polydactylus; species Polydactylus sextarius. Next base: position 3,799,327 of record CM028915.1, read on the forward strand.
TGTCAACTCACCAGCATGTCCTTTATTTTTTCATGCCTTTGGTCGGTAAAAACGTTGTCATGATGAACGTATACAGTGTTGTGGGCACGTGATCTCCAATGACACCCGTATCCTCCAACCGTCAAGACATGTGACCTCTGGGAACGACAAGAAAGTAGGATTACTAAGAGTGTCCAGCAAGGAGCTCTGCTAATCAGTGTAAAAGATGACTTTAGCAAAAACACACAGCGTCTGTTGGGGCATGAGGAGGTGGCTTGGAAATGGCATGCTGTTATGGAGGGGTGGAGGGGTTAAGCAGGGGGTTGCAGTATATCTGTTTAATGAATGAATTATTAGTGGGTCGGCTGCAAATTTAATGCATCTCCATTGCAATCTATTGGATTCACTTCAAAAGACTGCATCAACATGGAATTTTTCAATGAAATAAGTAGGAACACAGACCATAAAATCTGCTTTTAGATGCTTGTTTATGCAAGGCAGAATATTAACCATGAAGAATGTGTATTTGTGTGGAGTTTTTCTACTGCATCTGTGCACCCTTTGGAAACCTTTGGAATTTCCTGGTTTTCTGAATTAATTGGTCATAAAATATGATCTGATCTTTATCTGAGTCACAAATACAGACAAACACAATGCGCTTATGCCAATAACATGCTAACGATTATAATATTTCATGTATTTATTAAAAACTCTGAGCACTGGTGGAAACAGTAAATGAACCCTTGGATTTAATAACCGGTTGAGTGGGGCCCTTTTTTACCGTAGTAACCTCAGAGAATGCCTCAGGGAGCATTCTTCCTGTACAACTGCTTCATCTCAGCAGTACAGTCAAGATGTGTGGAATACATGGTTGTGGTTAAATCAGTCCACAGTATCTCCACTGGGTTAAGGTCTGGGCCAATTGGGCCCATGGATTTTCTGTATTTGAGGTCACTCTGTTGTAGATTTAGTTTGATGAAGCAGGACAGTGAATCTAAACATCAACCAGCGTCTATGGGCTTCAGCTGGCAGACAGCCACCCAGACATTAATCCTGAGAAAAGACATTGATACCTTGATAAACATGGAAATTCATTTTCCCCTTGATGATGGTGAATTGCCTGAACCAAGAGGCAGCAAACCAGGATCACATAATTTTTACATGTTGGTATACATTTACATTTTAATGTTATACGTGGTCCTGCATGTTCCACCCAAACAACTCAGCTAAGTTTAATCAGTCATTTTTAATCACATTTCAAATAGCACTCTTTGCTAAGAAGCTACTACTGAGGACCACAGTGATCTTATTTTGGAGACTAGTGGCACAGAGCATAGTGTCCCGTCTTGGTAAACTCATAAACACATGTTTACCTGCTCCAGGGATTCCTTTAAGCCTTTAGCTATTACTTTGGGTTTCTTATCTACCTTGCTGAAAATTCTGCAAAGTGCCTTTGGAATAATCTTAACTGAGCTCCCTCTTTTTTGGAGACTAGACCCAGACTGTCAGTGGACCTGTGAACTGATGAATATATAAAATCTTTCAAATGACTTTGAAAGTTTTGATTGTAAATAGTGCTTGATTTTTTATTATTTTTTTTCCACTATTCTTTGTGTTAATAAAACACATATTATCCCTAAAATCACAAAGATGTGTTTTAGTAGAACATTTTACTGATTAACAATTAATAACTAAAAAACAAACAAACAACGATTCATAATTTCATCAGTGTAGGACTGCAGATGACCCTTTGAATGAGCATAAGCACAATGACTGGCAACAATAATAACATTGTGTGAGATTAATCATTCGGGCCCTAATCCTATATCCCCTGAGAACAGATGCTTCATGTCAACCGCAAATACAAAATGCTCAAGTCAAAATAGCTCAAGACTATGGAGGTATTTTATCTATACTGTTCCTAGATAAAAGAGGGCACCCACGCACTCACAAAATACAAGAACGCTATGCATATTATTGGTCTTTTAGAAGAAAAGCCCTTTCTTTAACCTGAATATTCAAATTGCAAACAAATACTTAAAATGTGACAAAGTCCTTCCAAGGAGGCAGCAGATAAAAAGTTTCAATATAAACCGTGACATGAAAATCATTTCTGAATACTACATTAGGTTTTATGGACAATAAAGCCATCATTCCAGCTCGAAATTTATGAACTGTCAAAGAATATTAGCCCCAAAGCAAAGCGTTTTAATGGGAGTCAAAAACTGTGCGAGAGCAGGCCAGAGTTTTGTAGTTTCAAGATAAGCCCTCAAAGTGTGAGAGAGAGACCTCTTTCCTTATCTTGCTCTTTTATTCATATGCTGCTGTGTTTTCACTGCTCTTCACATGAGACAAGCTGAGACTGCAGAGAGAAATGAGTGACTTTGAAACGCCACTTGTGAGACAGAGGAGACTCTGAGGAGGTCAGGAGTTCTTTGTTCTGTTTCTCTCCTGTTTCTTATCAAGCCAGTGGCATTTCTCCTGAGCAGAAACAGCATTTTCGAAGGTTTATGTAAAAGATAAGACTTAACACGCACACGTTTGTGTGAGATTTTAAACCCTGAAATCTCTGCATCACTGCATGCATCTATTCAGAGCTTTATCACACAACCTCAAGTCACGTGAGGGTACACCGACTGTGCTGCACAAAGCACAGAAACCTCACTCAATGAGTTTCTGTCGGCAGCACATAGTGGAAGGAGAGAAAGCCACTGATTCAGCATACTGTTGTAGACAGTTGAGAGAGTCTTCTGCCCAGTAATCAGCTGGAGAGCTCCAGCCTGCAGAGTCCTGGCAGCGTGTGAAAGCCGTGAGGAATCTTCCTCAGCTCAGCCACAGCAGAGTGGTGATGATAGCAATAATGATAATGATTGAGATCATGAATCAGACTGCTTCAGGAGCACAAGCGACAGTGAGGAGTTAAGCACATCTATTATTCTCGGGGATCAGAACATCAGCTCATGCTGCCCCTTCTCCAGTTTCTAGTTCTCTCTATCAAACCCACGTCCTCAGTGACTAATAGAGGACTACAAGCAAAATTTATCTGATGGTGTTTTCACACCTATCTTCTCTAGGTTATATTTACAAAAAAATTTGATTAAAATCAAACTAACATGTTATTATTTCATTCATGAATGCAAATTATAACCACTAGATTCGTGGCTTAAAGATGGCAAAATATTCTTTGACATGATGATCATGAATTTGATCTTAATTTCCAGCAAGTTATCTGTCAAGATTAAACAGAAAATTAGATGTTTACGTATAATTCCTACTAATAAAGCAAACTGTCATAACTAAATGATTCAAGTGCTGTGTTTCTCTGTGTTAACACCGAGCTTATCACGGAGTGTGCAGACAAACTGATAAATAAAGTGTCAGGGAGCCAAAACACAGAGACATACCACACATCTAACTATTGAAACCAACAGCATGATGGGAACAGCAACATTACTCTTGTTCCATACAGAAACTGACCTCTGGCCTTTTACATTAGAAATTCTGTTAAACCGTGATTTAATCTTGGGTTATGGCTAAATAATTATTTTGTGTGATTGTAGTGATCTTGACCTTTGATCACCAAACTCAACTTTCCTATCAGTGCATTCTTAAGTTTAAGTGAAAGTTTCATTAGAATGAAACTGGCAGAGACACATTCATGGAATGGTCAGAGTAAAAACAGTGACAGCAGTCACACACAGTGATGTTGTGGTGTCTCAGCAATGACTGAGCTGCTGCTACATAGATTTGAGACACAGTGGTGATGTGCTGAGCTGCAGCAGCAGTGAGAGCATGACATCTCTCTACAGATGAGACAGAATCAGAGCTCAGGGCCAGATGATATCTGAGATGTGAAATTTATTGCAGTCCAGTGTGTTACTAAAGTCGTCAAAGCCTTTGTTTCTTCTAAATGGAAATACTTCTACTTGTTGTGCAACACGCCTCTGTGACTATGGCTGGATATGAGCATTTGAGAGCAGATTTAACCTCCCTCTACTGCTTTATAGCTACTTTTACAACAGTTTTTAAGCCTAACAAGGCTCTTCATGGTCTGACACATAGTTACACTGCATTAGTTTTTATCACTTTAATGCGTTGTGATACATTTGAATACCTTTTATATACCCTTTATTACATTTTTTTAGTTGCCTCCAGTTATTCTGCTTTGCTTGTACTTGGTGTTTTATTGTCGCTTGTAATGTTGTTTGTGAAGCTCTTCATTATAAAAAACTGAGTGGTAGAAAAAAAAAAATCTGGTAAGAAAAAGAAAACTGGTTTACAAGTGATGTTAGAACCAAAATATCTCTCCTAGTCAGAAAAGGTCACACAACATGTTTATCAAAGTAGAAAAATATGTACTCAGCACATAGTTTTAATGAGGAGCAACTTGCAATTGAAGAGAAATTAAATATAAAATAAACTCTACGTTAACATGAACCTTGTGAACTGATCCAGCCTCTGGAGCTGTTATACTTTATTGAACTGTGTTGTAGATGGACGTGGGCGCTTGTTTACCTCTTTTCAGGTGTTCATACTGTATTCATGATGTGAAGCTGTTACCGATTCAAGGTTGAGTGGATCTGATGTAGTTAATAGTCTCCTGTATTTTAATGAAAGAATTACTAAAAAAATCTTTCTAACCTTCCCATCATTTTATAAATTAAATAAATTTCAAATTAAAACCCGACTGATTTGATTCCTCTGGTGTGGTTTCAAATTATGACATGAGTGAAACAAACAATGGCCGCTCTTTTGAGACCCAACAGCTACTATTCAGCTGCCCTTGATCCAGACACAAGCCCCTAAGCGTGACGGTACTGAAAGCTCGCATGCAGCAGTGTGTTTACAGATATTGGAGACATTTTTTTTTCTCAGATAAATAACAGAAAAGAAAAATCTGACCTGCCTTTTTGAAATTCAGAGCGGAAGAAAGTGAAAGAGTAAACACAGAATATTCTGCCCCGACCTCTTCAGAGACAACAACCTGCAGAAGAATACTTAAGCTGAGTGCAGCACACGTTATTCACAAACACTCCTGCTGTAGTGGTTTGGCTTTTAAACAACAATTTGTCAATTTTGTTTGAGTAGCTCATGAACAAACACCATACATGCATCATTCATATGTACATATGACTCAGCCAGGTCCAACTGCCTCTGTTTAATCATTTCAGCTGTGATTTTCTTTCACGAACAAAGCAATTACAACAAACCTTCCCAAACTGCAGAAGCCGAGAGCTGTCACGGTCACACAGATTTTCTCTGTTGTTATCTCGCAATCACAATCTTAATTATCTTGTTATCTCCAGATAACAAGCTCTTTCCTTGTGACCACATAATAATTATGTTGTCATCCGGAGATAACAAACTTTGTTTTCTTGTAAAAAAAAACTGATGTTGCCTCACAAAAACATGGACATGGATGTGACTTTCAGGATTTTTCAGCTCAAGCTGGCTGCATACTGGTTTGTGAAGTGATGTTGGTGAGACTTTGTGATATACAGGCTTCAGTGGTGTTGGGCAGGACGCTTCAACATGATCATCACACACTGAAAATATAATTACATTACTAATTAGGATTAGGATTAGTCACATTATTTGTTAAATTACAACCACAAAGCTTCTGCACTAACACTACTAATGGTGATATGCATGTAGTGAAATATCCTCTAAGATGTGACAAAGCAATACATTACACTAAAACACAAAAAAGAAAAGCAATGGAAAAATCTGAAGGAATAATCACACAAATGTTGTTTTTTTTCCTTCTTCTTATGTGCTTGGATTTGGTAATGAAATCTATAATTTTGAAAGTTAAAATATGTCTATATACACAGGATCATGTGTCTGCTGCACATTGTGTAAAATGACAACTCTGTGAAAACATTTCAGTTCAGAGTTGATTTTACAATAGACGTTTTTAGTTTTTAGTATGGAAAACTGTGTGTGGTGACACCACATACACCGTGACCTTGAAACCACCAAAATCTAATCATTTCATCCTTCAGCGCTTGTGCAAAATTTGAGGACATTTGCTAAATAGGGTTTTTAAGATATTATATTCAGAGGGCCAAAAATGTGTTGTGTTAAGTCACAATGACCTCTGGCTACAGTTCACCTTTTTGTCCAAGTAAAGATTTATGTTTTTTGAGGATTGCGTCAAGTATTTTCAAGATACAGCGTCGACAAGGCCGAGGCAGACAATCTGGCCACAGCCGTCACTGAGCCACATGTACGGACTCTTGGTTATAGTTTCTTGCTGAGGTACCATCTCTGATTAAACCACAACAAACACAAACAGTGTGCAGATTTTACTCACTAGGTGATTAGTCAGGAATTACAAACAGCAGGAACTGTGCTGACTGTTGAGATCTATCTACACTGAGCCTTGTTATTAAAGTGGATATGGTTCTCTGCTCAGCATATCTGCCTAATATATCTTTAAAAATAGTGGGTCACTGAGCAATGATGTCCTCATTTGAACCAACCGTCTAATCATGATCCTGTGTTGACTCAACTCTTTGCATATTTCATATATTGATCAATAAGCTGATATTTCAGCAACATTCAGTGCAAAGAATTGCTCTGTGCTGACATCTATGAGAAGACATGGTTAGAGTGGTAACAACACGTTTCCTCATCTCCCTGCTATGCAAACAGCTCACTACAAATGAGTTCTGTTTGAGCACAAAGTGGAGACATGGCTGTTCTGCCTGTGAGGTCGACCGGCTTGTTGCCTGTCGCTGTTAAAGCTGTTCAGTTCAGATGTGGCTGCTCCTCCGAGGGGCCCCCGTGCATGAGCTGCTGAGGCTGCAACAATAAAGCAGCAGGCCCCCTAACAGCAGCAGCCAGGAGCCATTATCTCACTGCATTGTGCAAACATGTTCAAGAAGAGAGAGGGTTTGTTTCGGTGTGCATGTTTGCCTTTTTGTGGGCTTGTGCTCTTAAATATGTGTCTGCATGTGTGTGTGACCGCCCTTGCGTTTGCTGTGTGTGTGTGTTCATACAGCTGACCGTTGTGTCTTCTCCTCATAATAGACCACCTCCCAGTTCTCTGTGCCTCCTATAGAAAAGGCCTAAGTGATCACTTATAGCTGCCTTGCTAGTGCACAGGAACATGATTAATGGTGTTTAGATAGACTGCCCTGGTAGGTTCACTCTACTAAATCATAAGGCAGAGGAGGGTTTATTAAGCAAACTAGAGGAAAATACAAGTTTAATGGTCCCACTTGCAGGTTCATGAACATAACAGTATTTCCTTTTGTGTTAATCCTTGAGCTGCCCTGAGCAAAAGTAAAAAATGCTGATTCAATGTGCATATTAAAGAATGCAGGCTAGTTTGAAGGCAAGTTTCAGGTTACCTCAAAGGGGGACATTTCCATTTTAATTTCTGGAAATGTACACTGATCTCTTCAGTAACCTTAAAGGATTACTCTGCAGAAAAGTCCAAACAGCATTTCTTGCTGGATTGTGCAGTTTCTAGTGTGAAAAGGTGCAGAGTGCAGCCATACAGCAAGTGATGGAATAATCAAAGTAAGACAAAAGAAAAACCAGCTTTAGGCATCGTCTCTCCCACTGCTTGGTGGGGTTATTGAAGGTGTATCTTGAGTTGCACTTCAAATTACAAGCCCATATTTCAACTCTCACACCAATAGATGTCATTACACTGTGCGACTGAAGCCTGTAACTTAGGTCATTATTTGTGCACCAATAGTGTCCATTCTAGACTTAGGCATTAACATATTGGCAACAAGTTCAGTGATAAGAAGCTTTGGGATCTCGTGTTCTTCGTTTCTGCAGGAAAATCACAGCTTTCAGTCGAGTTCATGGAGGGACACATCTGTAGCGTGGTACAATGTGTACCACTGAAAGAGCTGGAGTTTATGTTTCTCAGAGATTTCAATCCTGTTGATGGGTCTTCCTAAAATGGTTGCTCAATCTTACACTTGCAAACTTAAAACATAATAACATAAGAAGCCATTAAGGCTACATCTGCATGTGATACTGAATCCCAATTACTATAAATGATTTAAAAATTGAAGCTGCTCACCGAGCTGCAGGGCCAGGACCCTGTCACACTGTGGGTTTATTGCAAGGTAAGTTCTGTGTCTTTTGCTGAGTCAGCCATAAATTGTGGTTTGGACAAGAGCAGATCAGAGCTCCTGAAATTTTGATGAACTGAAATATATTTCCCTTTACTTGTGATTTACTTGCATGTGTGTTTGGAAAGTGACTCAGTGTAACTAACCGATGAGAATTACTGCCCTGAGGTGTTGCATCTCTGCCAACCACTGCTGTCCCAGGTAATTAGTGCTTAAATTAACAAGTTTTAGCCAAAAACATGTTGTGTGAGGTCACGCTGACCATGACCTGTAACCCACAAAACATAATCAGTTCTTCTGTGAGTCCAACTCAATGTTTGTGCCAACGTTCAAAGGATTTCCCTCTGGTATTCCTGAGATATCACATTTACAGGAATGGGACGTGTACAACCCAAAAACATAACGTCTCTGGTCATAGCTGTTGTTTGCATGAAGGGATAAAAATACAAATTGCTTAATGAAAGCCAGTGGAAGTAGAAATGTGCCACAGCATTTATCCTGTTGTTTTGTTGCAAAATACTACTACTATGATGACATTTTCATACAGTTTCTTGACTTGTTTTCCACATGGAAATGTGTTGTTTTTCATTAGCATTTGTTAGATTCATATTAAACATTTACTTCCAAGATAACGTTGTTTATATGTTGACAGCTGTCAAGCTTGCGTGGTAATTAGTGCAACCTTTCAGTATAACATTAACATGGTTTTCAGAAAACTGTTTGTTGCTTTCACACAGTCAATCCACACTAAATGGTGAATTGACTGTAAATGTTCACTATAAAGCAATGTGATATAATAGTATCACATTGGTGAAAGTTAAACAGAGATAACTTCCTGGATACTATAATAGAAAATAAACATAAGCTGTCATTTCTGTTACTGTCTCAGACTTGTCAAGAATCTAAAAAAAAATGTTCATTACTTCATCAACAACCACAGTGTGAACTGTATAATTACCTGTTTTACACACTGGCTCTTGAGCTGCGAAACATTTTTAATGGCAGATTCTTGGCCCTCGATACCTGTTCTACAAGTGGTGCACAATTCCAGCAGTGACAAAGATGGAGATACAGAGTTATTCCGGGACATTGAGAATATGTAGGCCTATTATGCTGTGGAGAAATAGGCTGACTGCTTCACTCATCTCCTTTCGTTTTCATTATTTCCCACTGATAAATGACTGTTGCAGCTGCCCGTGATAAGAGCCTTCCATGCCTATTCATCAGCTCTCAATTCAAGGCTTCACACTTGCAGCATAGAAAGATCTTCACTGGTGGAGTTAGTGAATCATGGTGTGTAACTGTACTGTTCTTTAACAGGGCGCTGATACAAACCAGCTGCATGCAACCAGGTGTTTGCACGCTCTCCGATGCACCAACACATTCATTCTTAACTGAGTTGGATGTTGGATGTTAACGTCTCTCTTTTCAAATTCAACATGTTAAAAAATATACACTAGACACTAGACTTGCAGTATTTTCCGTTGCAGGGCTCTACGGGTGGCAACTGTATGTATTTCCATGACAGTTTGCTGAGTCCCCAGAGGATGAGCCCTCAAGTCTTTGGCAATCCTGTCAGCTTTCCTTTAGTTTCCACTCCTAAGAACATTTGTTCTGGAAAATTTTACCATTCTAAATTAAAGCAGTGATCCCTCTCAACATCAGCATGTTAGCATAGGCCATCTCTTCAAATTCATGTCTATTTTCTCTACAGAAGAAATAGCAGATTCTATACATCGCAAATGTCCTTATTTTTCCCCCAAAGCTGAATCCAAGAGGAAGCGTACATTTAGGTTTTTAAGCAGCGCTGGCTCTTGCTTTCCAAGAAAACCCTTTAATGTACAAAAACCTAAAGTGTGAGAGGAAAGAAGCCTTTCCAAGTCATGACTCCCTCTGCAAATAAACATATAGTGAAGTACATTGTAGGGGTGCTGAGTGTTTGGGGGTGGGCAAGTTATTTTAGCCTGGCTCGCTTCCAGAAGCACAGCCAAGAAGCAAACCCCTCACTGCCTGACTCACTGGTAATCCAGGATGGAAGGCATGTCAGCGACAGTCTGTGTCTGTGCTGTCACATCCCATCGCTCAGACAATGTATCACTCCATTCATAGCACAAGCAGGCTTTGATGTGCCTGGATACACGCAGTAACGCTGTCCTCTTTTAAGCCGGTAAGTGGGTGGATGTTGCTGACTCTTAATCTGTATATCTACATGGCTCCCTTTTCTGTGATCAAGCTTGCAAACTTCAAATATGAGCCGCCGGGCCCGTAAGTGTGTTTGGCAAGGGAAAGGCATGGATTTATGAAGCATAATTACTGTTAATAACCTTAGGGCTTGCAAGGTTTCTTTTCAACACTGCTTATGTAAATATTATCATAAGGCCCTCGGTAAATTAAACAGTTCCACTTGCTGGCATAGCCTTACACAGATGTATGAAGAGCCAGGAAGAAAAAGCTCGGAGGAGCCAGATCAATGTACAACAGAAAGACATGTTGACTATGGACATAGTGAAAAGATAATCTATTGTTGTTGCTGCTGCTACAGTGTTAATGCCTTTACACAATGGATGGCCTATATTTTAAGGCTAGAAAATTAATGAACTTCAAGTGATGATTTTTAACACCGACTCCTCCCCTGCAGTTTTCACAGAAATATAATTCTGAGCCCAAACACATCTAAATTATGGCCTTTCTACATCTCTAAACCCATTATACAATACTATGAATGAATCTTTTCCCCTGAGTTATGCAAATCATTTCAGTGCACAAGGTAGAGTCTCTGGTTTGTACTGTGTATTTAGAGCCAACCACGTCTGCAGATGATAAAAGTCTATTTTACTGTTAAGATGGAACATTTAGAAAAGGTCATTATTGAGTGTTGCTTAAGACTGAAAATGCAGACTCAGTGTGCTGTCTGGCCAAACAGCAGAGAGAGATCAATAGCCCTCCTGTTCTTCTTATTCTGTCTCAAGCTTTTGGGACGTATGAAGATTGAATTAATGAGTGCTACATGCAACACGCTCCTCCCTGCCCACCATTGATTTGAGCTCATCAAAATCTCATTGTGAGAATGTGTGGTTAGCCTCAAATGATCTCAACTGGCTTCAGTCAATTAGGCTGCGAATAAGCCTTCCTGTAGCAGACGCTTCTTCTTGTTAATATGACAGGGATGACTGGGGACATTGAGTAAAGGATATTGATGAAAACCATGTTGATTAATGTGGTAGCACCAGGTTGATGTGTGATAAATGTCTCATTGTTGTTGATAGCCCTGTGATAAAATACACAGGGCTATCAGATCTAATTATATTTCTGAACCAATTTTGCCACCATCAGTGTGACTGTCCTCATCGTGTCCAAGCAGAGATGCTGCTATCATTTTTTTTTTTGGAAGTTTAGCTGCAGGTGCCTAAAAACTGCCAACTGAGTTAAACAGTAGCAGAACATAAACATACACCTCCTACTTGCTATATAGAATAAGTGATGTCTAGTTTCGCTATAGTTTTGTGTTTATATAATGTGCAGCATTTTTGATATTTTGTGTGCTCAAACTAGAATGTTTTGCCCTCAAATTAAAGGAAGTGTTACAATGTTCGGTATGAGTTCAGCATCTTTGATGAACCTCCCCCACATTGCTCTCTAAAGACAGATAACTGTTTTCACCATAATGAGTAAACTGACCTTTAAGTGCAAGATCAAGATCAATCAAATTAAGAGAAACAATCTGTTTCTCTGTAAAGACATGAGGGACGTCACCGAGGGGCTCTTTTATTTTTCCATCTCACTGTGCCCTCTTCTTCTCTAATGGTTTAATTGCACCCGAGCCAGTGTTATTAATTTGCAGGAAATGATATCACCAATTTGGGCACACCTCTACATGAAACCACAGCTGCTAACTTACCGTTTTCACCCTGCATGCTTTTCAGTGAGTGACTGAATGACCCACAATAACCTGTAACTCCTGCTAGAATGGTTCAATACAAAAACTGGCATCACAAATGGCTCAGATGCTAAGAAAAACACCAGTAAAAAGGCAACGTGCACAGTGTGTGCGCTATGCAACAATGATAGCAATCACAACAATGTTTTTTTTTAACACAGTGATGATGGATCAGCACTGAGTATAAGCCAATGAACAATTTCAAGTACTAGTATTATCATCCAAGTAAAAAATGTTGTTAGAATATCTTTAATCTCTTTAGAATATTTAGAATATCTCTTTCTTTTACTGCTACAGTAACAATAACACAAAAACACTAAAATATTCTAAAAGTCTAAAAATATTATGATGTGTTAAAATGGTTCCTATCAGTTATTTATCTCAACAACTAAAGTACCTCAATTAAACCAGATTGTGTGTCTTTGATCAAATACATTCAAACTGTATCTTTTTAAGTTCTGAGGTGGTGGTGGTGGGGGGTCGGGGGGGTCTGACCTCTCCTTTGTACTAAAAGCAGCATCAGCAATTAGAGACAGGGGAGTAAGCTGAACAAGGGAAGAAATGTACATTAAAAAGCACAAAGCAATTCAGAGAGAGCTAAAGGGGAAAGCATTCCCTCCCTTCTCCAGCAAGGATATAGCCACATTTGTCTCCAAATAAAACAATAAAACCAGCCAGCCAGTAGTTGTTAATTTCCTGTTTGCTCCAATTGACTCAATAAGCTTTTTTTCCCCTTAGAGACAGCAGTAGCTACTCTACAGGTGAAAGCAGCGAAAAATGAGAAGGGGAAATAGAGAGCGGAAGAAAGAGATAGAGTGCCAGCAGCAGAAAAGCAATTGAGGATTTGACATCCACAAAACCCTGAAAGAAGTTAATCTAGACTGCCGTGGGAGTTTTTCATTAGCCTGGCAATCTGTTCCTGTGGTGAAGATGTAAGCTAAGTTATATTTCACAACTGTGAGCTCTCAGAATTTAGAGTAACATAGAGTAAATATGGCAACGTTTGACCAACAACTTGCCTAAAGCTCAATATCCAGCTGATTTAAAGACTTATACTGCAGGGACCTGGGGAAGGGTTCTTGTGTTTATAATAAGTAATCAGTGTTTGTTTTCAGTCATTATGTCCTATATTTATAATCTGCCTCACTGTTTTTTGAACAAGTCTAACAAATATAATTAAATATAAAGCAAACCCTCTGCTTCATGCAGCTTCATTTCTTTCATTTCTTCACTTCTTTTTCAGTCGGGACATGAGAGACCATCTTTTAAGAGTCACCCTGGTTTAATACTCCTCTCTTTTAGTTGGCTTCAATGTGATCCAGGAATTATATGGTAATTAATTGCAGCAGCACAGGATCATTTACTAAATGTCGCAAACCTGTGTGTTTTTAAATGTTCATTGCTAGCATTCTGCCAAATGAATAATTCTATCAAGCTCCATACTGGAAACCCTTCCATTCCAGTGTTACAGGTCCAAACCTGCACTACTGTGGCATTATGACCTGCTCCTATTAAATGACTTTTAAGCCCGACTCATAATATACACCCTGTTGTCTGTGAAGGGAAGTGTGAACTCTCATGATAGTCGAGTCGGTAGAGGCCCAGTGCAGAATTATAATCAGCTCTTTCGAACAGAAAAGTCATCCTGCACCGTGGCATACTCCTGATCCTTGGTAACTTTTAATTAGTGTTTGTCCTTCAAGCCTGTGTTCCTCACAGCTATTAAGGCCCTTAAGCCCTTTGCAAATTAATTATAAAAGACTAGGCAATCATAGTAATTCAATTTGGCCGTGGGCATCAGGCCTGGTCTTTGACCTAACTCCAGTGTGCCTTTCTGTGGGGACAAAGGGTGCCGTGGGGTGAGCCAGGTCCAAATGTGGGCTTGAAAATAAAGAACCTGTCTCCTTATGTTCTGATGAACTATGAGCTACTTATACTTATATACTTAGCGGACATTTCAGCAATATACTTGATATGTTCAGGCATTACTGTTCCTGGTTGTATTTGCTTATGGATGTAATAGAAACACACTGATACACATTTTCCCTCTGGGCTCAACGTAGTTGTGTGTGTTTCCTGCTGACACAGTTCACTACTACAAATCTGTATATATAAAAAACAAAAAATAACTCGACTCTGGTTCGATGCTGCCCTCGATACCTTTTTCTGCAGCCAGAACAGTGAAGAATGGAGAAGAGACTGTTTCACTAGATTTGTTCTCGTACCACATTCAGACAGGACACTCAGTGCTTATAGCCTGTTAGCTCGTTAGCCTGTGGATATTGATTATGATTTCTGATGGTGGAGTTTAGGGAGACTTGCCATTGAAGTTTAGATACATAACTTTTAGTGCCTCGGTTGTTTTCTGTTGTGATTTAAATATTTCAGCTGCAGCTTAACGTTTTCTGCTACTGTAATGACTCAGCACACTATATATGAGTTAGAATTAGTAGAATTGTGTCTATCTAAACGTAAAAAACCACCTATTGATTTCATAACTTATCTGTTTTAGTCACCTATCTTTTCTCTGAGGACAAAAGTTTTTCAACAGCACAGAGAATTTCACAGGCTGATACTGGAACTAGAGAATATTTTTAACATGTACTTTCTGATGTCAGGAGCCAAGTCTGACACATTATTAAAACACTGGAAGCTCAAATCAAAAAGAACCAAACCAATTAGTCAGATAAAGCCGATCCTGAGCAGCAGCTGGCAGCATCACACACATATCTCTATAACTTCAGAAGACATTACACTAACTTAGATTCATTTCCTTTCCTTGCTCTACCCATAACAATAACAATCGCTTGTTTAACGCTAATGCTGACCTTAAAAGATGCCCTCACCTTAAAATGTATAGTGTATGTCCCTTCAACATCAGTAGGTCCATACACACAAATACTTGTCACCTCAGGGAAGAATATAACAGCTAGAGTTCATTCATAAATATAGAGTTCACCTCTTATGAGCTTTCTGGCAGATGCAAAATTCTTGAGAAAAACTTGAGACTGGAGATTATTTATGACCGAAATATGCAACAGTAAAGATAGAAACAGTAGGGTAAAAAACTAAAACAAATATTTTATGTACCCAGTACATTTATGAATACAAGAGATCGAGAGAGGTCAGGCTGAATGTTTTGATGTGGATTTATGTCTGGATGTAGGAGCCTCGTATCAGCACCTACCAGTACTCAATAAAGCCCCACAGGAGCTGAACTGCACAAACAGCAACACAGTGGCTACTACAGGAAGGTAAGTGTTAAAGTAGGCCAATTAGACTGTGGGGATTGGCTGGTCTGAGTTGGAGCTGTGGAAAAGAGGCCAGGCCGTGAGATGATGAGCAGCTATTCTCCTCCACTCCACTGGCAAATCTGCCTGGCACATCTGTAACATCAGACCCATGGACCTGGAAGTTACACCACCCCACAGAGTCCTGTTCTAGTTATGTCATTTAATAATGTGCCGTGCCTGAAAGGTCCCATGTAGCGGAATGGTTGGCCTCTGCTCTTTCTCTAAAAAACAAAACAAAACAAAAAAACTATTGTAAAAAATCCAGGTGGGGATGGGGGGGTGTTGATCAATGCTTATGTTTGTACTACAGTATCTTTAGTAGTTTTCTGATTTTACTTTTGTGGAGTTTTGCCTCATTTATAAACTCTGCTTAGTGATAAATCACTATAAAATTCAGGAAGGGATGAAAGCCTTGTTCTTAAGCCTGGTTATACAATACACATTCACTTCATGTTACTATTAGATTTTTCATGTAATTGGAAATGGCATACTGATTGAAAAATATGTCTTGTTTTGTGAAGATGCTCAAATTTAAACTAACATGTTTAAATAACAGTAAGTCTAAACCTGGCTCTTTGTCTCATCATTTTGACTGTTCTGACTACGGGTCAATACAGCTTTGCACAAATTTCCGCTGTAGAGATTTAGTAAATGCCACTCTGGCAAAACAAGCCTCCTAAAGTCCAATCATAGATTAGCAACAGTAACTAGACACAGGAGGCCTGTCAAACGCTTGACTTCTCTGCACAGCAGAGAAATATATAAAGGCAAACCAAAACTGAAACTTGCCAAAACTAAAAACAAGTAACTAAATACTAGCAACTAAACATTCTCTCCTGCTCTTGTGCTCTTTTCTGGGTAAGCTCAGTTTACAGAAACATCAGCAAAGACTCCATTCTATTCCAGATAAGAATGAGTATATACACAAGCCAGCAGGGATGGTGTTAATAACCATATGTTTCCTTTTATTTATAGGGATAAGACATTTCTCTGCTATGCACAACAACAGCTCTGTTCAGTGTCTTCAGCAGGTGATGATGATGTCTTTTTACCTGGAACATGCAGCTTTAATCTCAGTCTTCTAGCACAAGATAATGTAGCAATCAAATGCAAATTTAAGTCCTCTTTTACAAGTGTCTCATTTTGAACAAGTCAGCTGGAAACATTAAATAAGTCAGCCAGAGACAAGCAGCTCTTGGCACTGTTAGTGTTATTACCCCTCTCTGTCCGCTAGAGAGAATTGTCATTTCAGATGGTAAAATTTAGTTTTGTGTCCTTTCGTGAATGTTTTGCTCAAAGAAAGAAGAAACATCTTCTGGGTGGAAGAACTGCATTGTATCACTTCCTAAAACTACCTGTTCATTTCTTAGCTCAATTGTGAGCAAATGTGCAGGGATGCTCACTCACCCACTGACTGAGGGATCAACTCATTGATTTCTTTGCAGGGATACACTCACATAAAGGACACTCTGCTTTCCAAGCTAATGGCTAATGTAGCCAGAAGTTAGCAAGCTAATCAATGCTCTGATTCCTCATGTGGTTTCACTTACAAAGCCTCATGAAATGCAAATGCACACATTCAAGTTCCCTGTTGTTTTAACAGGCTTCCCTGATAATAATAAGCTTAAGACGTTACACTGGTCTGTACAAGGAGACACAGACTCACTGTGCTGCTGCAGCAGCAGTGAGAAAGAAAGACTCAGTCACTGATGGTACATGTTCGCTGAACAATCAGTGAACACTGTGAACATGAAGCAACAATATCTTCAAATCATAAGCAATACACACCAAGTTTCAGTTCCGTAAGTCAAGCCATGGTCACAAATAATTCAATTCTTCTTTTAAGGGTTAAGAGGTATGAAGCTGTGACAGAGCAGGGCATCAGTATTAGTGGCGTCAATCGCCACAGTAACTTCTGTTTGCCAATGGAGAGTGACAGAGTATATATATCTTCTAATGGCCCTTTAACATGGTTTAATACAGAGTTGTAGGAGGAGCGGGAGTACTTTATTATTTCCCAAACAATCTCCTTTGTGAACAAAACAAAAATGTATCAGTAGTGCCAGAGCTTGAAATTACAACCCTCCAACCTGCCAAATAGAGGGGAAAAAAAATTGGCTGACTCAAGTGAGCTGTCAGCAATCGCTATGAACATTAATGAGACATAGCAACTAGCTTGTATTTTACAAAAAAGAAAACAGCATGTTGTGTCAGGACGGATTTATGCAGAGAGATCCCACACAAACTGTTTTATTGTCGGGACAAGGAACGCTAAATGATTTGGACAAAATTGAAAGAGTTGATTGGAGAATTACTGACGTAATTGTTATTACGGATGACTGATGGAAAACACACAGGTACACTGACTGCAATACTTCGATCATGTTTGAAATCTGTTAACCATGCAGCTCAGAGAGACCACATTCATCTCTGCTGCAGAGCAAACTGGGTCATGTATATTTACTTGTTGCATAAGGTGAATGTTTGTGTACAATATTAAACTACAAAATATGTATGCAACATTATGACATGCAACATTGTAAAAGGCAGAAAATGTCAAATGAGGACATGTGAGTTTGCATGTTTTATATAATGATTCTGTTTCCAATGGTTACCTCAGCCCCTGAGTGTCAGCTATATAGTGTGCAGATCAAATTACTTTCATAAGAAAAATAAAAGTACTTCTTCTTCACATAATCCATAATCATTACACAATAGTCACATTGTGCCTTCAGAATAATCATGTATGAAATAAGAGCCAATGGCAAAAACAATAGAATCCTTTTTTAATCACCAAGAAACCAGTGCAGTGTGTGTGTTTGTGTGTGTGTGTTTCAGACACATGAGAAGAGGTGGTTGTTTGATTGCAAAGCACAGATATGTGTATATAGCAGGGCCTGGAGGTCAGCGCGGTAAACAATACTCCCCGTGATAAATCCTCCTGTCGGTCCTCTGTGTGTGCCTCGCTCTTTTGATTTATTCCTTCAGAGGGCATGAGGAGAAGGCAAAGAGAACATAGAGATAAATAATTCACAGGGACATTAACATCAAAGAGGGCCGCAGGGAAACAAAAACACGGCCATTTGGGTCGATGTGCCGTTTTGGATTAAACCAGACGTAGTGTGTTTGTGTCTGTGGCCGCTTAATATGGCCTTGCTGAGAGAGAGCCTCGCTGCAAGGCAGGTGAACGTTAAAGCATGCGTACTAACACACACGCAGATATACACAAACTGGATCATCTGCTCTATCTCACGACCAGAGATGAGGTTACAGATAGGAGAGGTGAGCGAGTCTAATGGATGCTGATGTTTTTGCATTACTTCGGTTGAAGCTACTCCCCAGAGAACAACAAGGTGCTCCCAGACCCACAACTGTTGTGTTGATGATAAATAAGGAAATTAGCCCCTAGTTGACCGTCTTGGTAGTGTACATGCCTGCCGGAATCTGTCTGGTGAATAGCTCTGCATGGCAGCTATGTCTCATCAAGTGCAAGTCATAATATTCCCATCCAAAGCAGCAGAAGGGTCCTTGCTAATTGCCAGAGGCCATCACGCCTCTTCTCCTTGATACTTTACTTTCCCAAGTGTCTGTTTGAGCCTTCATTTGGTGTGAGGAGAGCCTCTGGCCCACATGGAAATGAGGACTAATTATGGACAAAAAAGCCCACAAGGCTAATTGGATTGGAGCAAACAATAAAGGTTAATTGAGCCAAAAATGATGCTGTGTTTATTTTTTGGGTGCTGCAGTTTCAGAGTAAGAGAATGGTGGTGAAAAGCAGAAGTGACGAGTTCACCACTGACTCAGTTTTCAGGAACTATGATTTCTATTCTAGCGATTAAAAGAAACACTCACTGGCAGTTATAGGAGGCCTATCTTTCACTTACTGCTACAGTAAATACAGAATGCAAGGCTGACTTAATATTTACAGGAACTCAAACATGACTTGCAAAATGTTGCTTCAGAGTTTATTAATAATTTGTATGTGTCCTAGATTGCTCCCTGTGCCCCCATTTTTTTAATACTAGACACATGCACCATGTGCTATAAAAGAATATATGACCAATGAGACACTGAGATAATAGTTGCTGACCCATGAAGACCAAAAGGATTGGAGGTAATGAGTCTGGGAACCAACTCACAGACTTGGTTATTTAGCTGTGGGGAAGAAAAGAAAAGAACATACGTGGCACATGCAGGCGCACATGCACGCATGCACACACACAAACCACGGTTGGCCAGATTTGGCCTGAGCAGGAGCAGCTGGTCTCAGTTTAAAAGTGTGACACAGACAGACTTCTCTGTGTGACCTTGAGCAGCCTCTGGAGACGTTCACTTATTCGTCCATCCACACTGAGGCTGCTCATCTCTGGCTGGATGGCTGGCACGTGTACCTGCTCATCAGAGTGACACACTGGCTTTTTATTTCTCTGAGTGTGTGATTATCTGGTGTTTTCACATCACAGATGATGAACATGCACATTAAAAGACTTGCAGGCTGTTATAGTGCAGTTGACATTATTTTTTGTACAGCATGGCTGTCTGTTTGACCATAAATCTGACATCATTAAGCCACAATCAAACAGACAGTGTTACTGTCTGACGATGATGTTATCTAATGATGGTGTTGCTGTCTGTGTATGGTCTAACGATGGTGGACTTATGGTCAGTGAATGGACTGGTCAGACAATATGTCTGTCCACTAATTGTTTCCAGAGAAAAAATATGTTGCCAAATACTAGTTGGATTGACAGGCTGAAGTGACACATTCATGGCCCGCAGAGACTGAGCATCATTAATGTACGTTCAGACAAAGCGCAAAGCAACGGTGCAATTACATAGTCACTACAGATTTGTACCAGGTGATGCAAACAGACACGAAGACTAATCACTGCTGAGTGTCGCTGAGAATCAAGAAATGGAAGTCACTTTATGTGGACACTTGAAGCTGAACAATACAACTTCTGTACTTACCAGAGACAGAACAAAAAACTAGAAGACTTGGAGACCACCAGTTACGTTCTGAAAATATAGAAATTTTGTTTGATCCCTGCTGTCAGGTGTTGTTGGGCTAGCACAGTCAGATGTCCTGAAGGGGTACTCCCATTGGCTGTAACATTGTTCTACAGATTGCATGATCCAATTCAGTGACCAATATTGCTCTATCTCTATGCAAAGTAATATCGAACATAATAATAATTCATAGAAGCCACTAAATGAACAATTAGATGATTACATCTGCAATAAATAGAATCACTGGGAGCCCAATCAAAATGCTTGAGTCGATTTAGATTAAAGGCTTCCTAGAATGTATTGATCAGTTATGGAACAAAACACACTATCAATATCCATAATGAAAAAAGTGGATGACTCTGCTCAGCCATTATAATTTTTTTTATACACTGTTGTCAGTGTGTTTGTGTTTCTATTTGCCCGTCTCCTCTGTCTCTCTGTCAGCCTGAGTATATGTATAGAGCTGAAGGCAGGTGTGATTGACTCCCCTACTGTCGCTGAATACTGGCTTGTATGTGAAGTGCAAACAGTCAATGTTCCAGTGTCAGTCCACTTGATTGACAACTGGAACCTCTGGAGGAAAACTGGCTGGCAACACCGCAGCATGCTTCAAGGAAAGATACTTGTATCTTGAGGATGTTAATTATTAACATGTAATTAAACATATGGCTTAACTATGGCTAAACACATCTGTCTGTTATGTGGTACCTACTGCAGTATTTTTTGGGGTAAACAAACAACAGTATGCTTATGAGTATGAGTACATTATCCACATAAACTGATATTGTCTTTTCTCCTATGATTTCATGTCTAATTTTAACTGTCTTTTAGGACATGGTGACTTTAGTCATATATTGCCTTTCCTATCGTTTTTATACACTAAGAGTATTTTTTAGTCTGACAGAGCAATGACAGACTTTTCACTTTGTTCACTGTGTTGTATCAGGGCTTTAAATGCAGCCTGTTAACAGTTAATTGTAGTTTTCTCCTTGACTCACTTGTCAACAGGAACAGTTCTACATTTGCTAAAGCAAAACACACCGTTCCCCCAGACATCAGACTCCACTCTATATTTTCAAACAGAAAAACATAGCGACTATACTTAACAGCTCTACTGAGGAGGTTGTGTATTCACTTGTGTGTGTCTGAGTTTTTATTTGTGTGCTTGTTTGTCAGCAGAACTGTGCAAAATGAAATGATTTAGACAAAACTTAATGAAGGGTTAGTGGTTGTCCCCACTGGGTCCTTGGATCAAAAAAAAAAAAAAAAAAAAAAATTATTTTCCAATCCACTTTGACGTCTACCCTGAATCACACATGTGCTGAGTCTTAATTTAAATGATAACTATTAGTATGAGTCAAGGCTATGTTGTCATGTAATTGTTGATTTATGTGCTTCTGAAAATACGCAACTGGTTAGACTACAAACCAAATAGTTGAGCAGGTGATGTAACGTCAGAATTTCTCTTGCAAACTTTTATTGAATTTTCCCCCTCTCTTCCCAGCTGAAGAGGGAACAACGAGTAGGTGGATAAAACCTACCAGGTGAGATATTTTCCTAGGTTGCGTAGCTAGATGTTAAGCCAACATTAGCTGTGAGAATTTGATGGCGACTAAAAAAAAAAAAACCTAAAGTAAAGTTTGCTTCCTGTCACAAAACAGTACTCTCTCCATGTCAAAAATTATCTTTAAAATTCGTACACGTAAAATGAGAAAACCATAGCACATTTCAAACAGGACCCATTGACCGGCAGTAAATAGGCTTGACTTGGCTCAGACTCCCTAATACAACTGAGCCAGGGAAGAACAAACTAAAATTTTCACCAGGTTCTATATGTATCTTTACGTAAAAAACAATAACACATTTTAATGGTGTTAAGATCTGCAAGTTTACATAACTAAAATCTGAAATCTGCATCTGAAACACGTGTTGGACTGCATAGTCTTAGTGGAGGTATGTGCTTTACTGAATGTAATTCAAGTTCTTGAATCTTATAGTGAAACCTGATGACTCCAGATGCAAATCTGCACAAAGCTGAATGCAAATAATTTGGCCGACGATGCTGAGTTTATCATGTACATGCCTGTAGACACACTGGTTTATACAGTATACATTAATACAGTGAGGGCAGCTCTTAAATCTGAGTTAGTTTCTTCTCTCTCTCACAGACATTTCCTCCCCTCTGATCATATTGGTGAGCTCTATGACATTGTGAACATCTCCCTGTCCCCAAGTTTCACACATTTATAGTGGCCTTTAGAGTTGCTCATTTATAACCGTTTTCACCTGTGGGATGGAAAAAAAAAACACTTTGAACTTAAAAGGAAATCACATCCTTAGCACAGTTATTCTATTGTAATCTTTTTGGAGAGTGAAGTTATTATCTTCAATGATGGACAATTGTTCCCCTTAACTGGGCAGTTTGAATTGAGAATGAGAGAACACTTCCTGGAGTCAGTCCACCAGCACTGAATTAGAAACTGACTCAGTGAGCTTGTAAAAGTTTTGTTTGAGTTATTACAGTCAAATGGGTTTTATTTGAATGTCAGGCATTCAGCTGTGAATCAGAAACCATCCCCGCAACCCAGTAAAATCACCACGACTGCTCACAGTTTTTTCCATCATAGCACTCTCTGGCAGTGTCTAGATTTGTCTCAACCATCTCTGCTTTTCAGATCAGAAGAGACTTGTTCTTACTGTTAAATTAATACTGGGACGAAAAAAAAAATCACAGAAAGAACTCATATAAGATTAATTTTCAAGTGGCTTTAGGATCAGTGTCTTGGTACATCTGATGTCTGTATGATTATGTATTATAGATTTAAACACGTCATATATTTGCAGTATGTGGTTTGTATAGTATGTATTAATTTTACATTCCTACATTATATTAATAATTTACTATTACTTCATACTTCATAATAACAGAAAAGAAGTGCACATACGTCCAATTATCAATTTCAGCACTCTATAATTTCTCAGTAAATATTGTGTTGAAGAGGATTAACAGGCTCTTCCTCTGTGTTTTAGGATTACTTGTGTTTGCCATTGTGATGTGCTTTGAGAACAAGCCTAGAATACTGATGGTATTATGGGTGACAGATTTACAAGGATAATCTCCTCTAAGGGTTTAACAACAATTTGTAGAATGACTTATCTCTTTATCCCACTGCATTATAGTCTATAGGAGTCCCAACATGTTTAATGCTTAAGATCTGTGATGGTGAACTTTAGAGTGGTTACTAAAAGCTTCATAATTGTCCATACAAACACAGAGAGACAGCTGTAAGATGTTTATACTATGGTAGAACTGATGCAGCTCACATTTCAAATACTATTGGGACTGTTCTCGGTTGTTGGTGGTCATTTTCTGACATTGGGATCTACTGTATTTCCATTATCAGCGATGCATAACCAGAGAAAACAGAGTGTGGTGGTGTGGCTTTGGGTTATTTTGAGATCAGAAGCACAGCTGAAAACAAGAAGGAATACATTATCAGTGTGGGAGGCCTGGCTTTAATCATGACCTAACAAATCACTTTCCCTTCCTTTTTAAAGAGAGAGATTACTCTTTTAGTCACAGTGTGGCTCTGGTTTAAGGAGAACAGTTGAATGTAAGAAAAAGGTTAAATAATATTTGACTTGGAGCCAAATAGAATTTGGCAGCAAATCACTGGGACAATAAGAAAGAGCCAGTTCCTGATACCTCCTAATGATATAGACACTATCACAAGTTTTACATAGGGGTGAAAATCACTAACAGCACAGTCACCCATGTAGTATATTGCAGGTGTAATGAAATATATCAGGAAATTAAATCAACGTCACACTGGCCTACATATCAGCCACAAATAGAGCTTTGTGGGCTTTTTCAGCTTATGTCATGAAAGAAACACAGAACAAATGTTGGAGCTGTTTATACCGAAGAGGCAGTTGACACTGTGCAAATACTTAAAGGTGACAGAAGCAAAAACAGTTTTTACATCGTCTTTGTTGAAGAACAGTAGTCTATCCGCATTGAGGAACATGCGAAAAGTGCTAGAAAATCTGAACCGTTTCATAGAAATTACTCTTAGAAATGTCGCTAGAAAATGGGTCAATTTTGAAACACAGTTGTTGGTGACGTAGAATGTATCTTACTGCCCCTCCACTCCGATTCCATTACCTCCCCTTCAAAGGAGATTAGCTGTAAAAAGACGGTCTGTCTGTGCTCAGAAGCCGGCGAAGTTACATTCATTTGAGTGACAGTGAAGTCAGCTAATCAGTGTCAAGTGCTTGCATTTAATAATGAGGTTGTCAGTTAAGAGAAAAGATGTCAAATAGGGTCAAAACCACATGTTTAAAATCCCCCACCCTAAAATATCTTTCTGAAAGGGGTTTTTATGAAGCTTCTGAAGCATTACACATCCAACCAACATTTTATTGTGTATATGTCACATCACAGAACAAGGATCAAAACCCATTCAACCATTCTCTGTCACCTTAAATACTTGACACTAGGGTTGTAATGCAACCTTTGAACAGCAGTGACCCTCTCATCTCAGAGCACCTTTTCTCCTAATTTACTGATGTTCATTTGTTGTCAGTGGTAAAATGTGTGTGTGTGCTCAACTATATTTTAACAACTGTCATAGTTTATTATATTTGTTAGAGCAAGCACATTATGCCTTTCATCTAAATTGTTGCTCTGCTGGCAACTAAATGTGCTGCTGTTGGCAAGTTAGAATAAAAACATTTTTGTAGGTGCAAGTAAATAATAAAATGATGTGCCCTACAGTTACGATCTCCCCTTGATTCAATGCTAATTAGTCTAAAAATGTTCAGTGAGGAAATATTAGAAAATGCATGAAATATTTAGAATTAAGAGGAGAAAACAACATGACTAGATGCAGCTGCCATTTGTAGTTGACTGTAAGAAACTTTATGTGATGAAAAACCTGAAAGGCAGACAGGCGGCTTATCTCTTAGCATTTCACAAATTGGTCCAGAAATACCATATGTATGGATCACTTGGCTGACACAGAAGAACTCATCTGGTTACAATTAGTGGAAGAAATGTTTTCCATAACTTCAAATACAGTTCAATAGCATTAGGTTTGAATTTTAAGCTAGATTTTAGTATCACTTTACCTATTAATGTACTGATTGGTATTTTTTCTCTCAAAAAAATCTGAAAAAGATGTCTGAAAAGTTGTCTTATATTCGTGTCAATACGGTATTATCATTATTTACTCTACTGCCTCTCATTCTCTCTCTCTCTCACACACACACCATAAACAAATACATATACACATTTACTGTAGCACACACTATGACTTCCCACTCATAAAACTCACATTGTGTGTCATAAATGGTAATGATGGCAGAAAATGGCCATTCATACGCAGTTTATCCTCCCTTCGCTCAGTGGCCCTCTGCTTCCCTCTGTGTGTTTATGTGTCTCAATATTCCCTTTTTGAACTCTTCTATTTCACCAAGCCCTGCAGATGCTTTTCTGGCCAGAGACGGCATCCTAAAATGCCCTGCTGCTACTGCTGCTGTTACCATAACAACCCCTGAGGAGGAAAAAAAAAAAGCCCAACGTGGTCCAAAATGCCTCCCCAGTTAAACCTGCTCAGCGAACCTCATCATCAACTCGATGAAAGCTGCACCTGCAACAAGCCAATGCTGCTTTTTGTCTGAATTTCCCGCTGGACAATAAATGATCTGGAGTTTTGAATCTTATCAGAGGGGACGGCTGCTGCTGCAAAAATGTATTACCGCAAAACAACTTAATAAAGATTCAATCTGAAGAGGCATTTGATTGAATTATTCTGCTGGCTGTATGTAGACATTTATATTTTCTGTTAGGTTACGTGCAAAATTGCACTTTATGTTACAAAAAGACACATGTTGTTGTGATATCAATGTAATATCTACTGCATTACCACTATGTTTGCTGAAAAGGCTCTTGACCATTGTCAATGAACAAACAACAGCATCTGTGACATGAATTGTGCAGAAGAAACTTTTGATCCCTGGCTTCAGCCTGTAAGGCTGCAAAAGTTCTGTGTAAAACAGCACCAAATGCTGTCTGAAGGGCAAACACAGGAAACCAAAGTCCATTTTCCCAGCTGTTTTTTTCATAACCTGTCAGTTTCATGGTGTGGGATAAAGTGCATCAACATGGCAGCAGTAGCTAGAAGGTAAGGTGTGAAGCAAACACAATAAAGTGCATTATTAAACTTTGGCAAAAAAAAAAAAAAAACTGTCCAACAAGCATCTTTAGAAAGAGATAACATGACAGACTTAATGTTACACTATACAAAGGCTCTACAACATATCAGAGATGAAAAGAATGCTTATGGTTTAAGCCTGCAGACAGAGAAGTAATTACTCTGTCTTGTCTAGCCCCAGTCTGTACCCTCCTTTGTAGCTAAACATCAAGTAGTTCAGCCTCGAAGCACAGCACGTCATGTTGATGGTAGTGTGCAATTACAGTGCTGTAACACACAAGCTGATGTTCAAATAGGATGCCTATACTCAACTACAATGTTCCTTCTCATTAGGCATTCATTTCTAGTGTCTTGAATAACGTGTTTTTTAAGTGATACAATCTAACATTTTATTTGAGGATTTATCTCATGCACATGGTGTAAAATAGGAAACTATCTGCTTCATAACTGCAGTTCTGTGCTCAATTACAAAATACAGAGTACAAAAACAGACTAGATTCACGTTTCTTCGATCCTTCTAAGAGAAAAATAGCTAACACTACCTAAACACAAAGTTGTGTTAGTACCTACAGTAACGTGTTGTTGAATGTATGCATTGTTGCTACTCAGAGAATTTTAAACGCATATTCTACTTGGTGTTTAAACTTAAACTTTCTTACTACTTTAGCCAATAGTCCATGACATCTTCACTCACATTGTTGCCCTTGGCCCCAAAGCCACACAAAATCCTTTACTCTGCTCTGAATATGTTGTGACCTTTCATGCAGGTCCTTGTAGAATACCACAGACAAGGCAGGCTGCTGCAAGGCTTTGGCTGCGATCAATACTAATCAATTTGTCAGTCTGTTAGCTAATAACAAGCTAAGAACCCACTGCTTGGAAAAATATGGCTTCCAGACCTCTTTAATTTGTCATAATAAGAGGGCAGAGGAAGCAAACCTGATTATCAGGCTCTCGGCCTCTGATTCCTCATGTGTGGCTGATACAATTTAAAGCCAAGCAGGGTTATTTAAAGAGGCCTGCCTCCTTTTTCTGTTCTATGCTGTCAGGTGAATTTGATTTGGATACTGAACCATTGCTAATCACATTTTTGCGCCAGTCAAGACCTGATGTTTGTTTGTCCGTGAACACCTTAATAAAACACCATAAACAACATATTTAAATGGAGATCAAGCCTACAACACGTAACGTAAAAATAATCTAAGTGTCCATCAAAATGCTTGAATGGAAAAGGCACTGAGGTCTGCTACTCCATTTGTCACACAGAAAAACTGGATCACGTCGGAAAATAAACATTGTGAAACATGTCATAGATTACAAGTAGAGATTGGTGTATAAAAATTCTACCAGAGCCTTGTTGGCTGGTTTGATAAATTCAAACAGCAGGGGCAATCCTTCAGATCCAGTCGGTAGCCCTTGTCTAGTTCTGGCCCTTTCAATTCCAGATGAATAACTGGAAGGAGGACGTATGGGTTTGTGCCGGGTTTTTAGCCTGTCACTTCAACCCTACAACACCCAACAGCTCCCTGGACCTCTGCTGGAGCTGCAGAACAGAGTGGCCATTAATCAAACCCCAAAGGTCAGGAGCTAAACCCAATTTACCCGCACGCTCTCCTTGTCGCTCACAAGAGTAATGAATATGTTGGTGGTGATCCAGGAGGAGCCCAGCTGAGAAACTGTTCAGATGGATTTAGTCGTTCTGAAAAATGTAACATGGTTCATCTGCGGCCGACTGTTTCCCAGGAGGCACAGAGAGGCAGCATTTCTCTGTAGTTTACTAGCCATACTCTTTTCTTTTGCTTCTGTATTCCTCACAAAGCAGAAAAGATGAAAGTGAATATAAAGTAAATATAACCCCCTCTGATTTGGCTTATAGTTACAGAAATATAAAACTGCTCTGTGAAGTCTGGAGGTGGACGCTTAAATATTCATTGAAATCAGACAGAACGAAACATGGAAACATGTTTTACTGTTTCATGATATCAAGAAAAGAAACTGCTGTGTGTAATATGATTGTCTGTTACTGTATACATGAAACTGTAATGTCAAGGAAAGCAAGGTAAGTAGTACTTATTAAAATTAACGATATTGAAGTGAAAGAGGCATCTCTTCTCACATCACACAGCAGTCTGATCTTGGCTGTTTGCATTTATTGTGTAACTTTCTGGCCATTTAAGGTGATGGCAAAATACTGTCACTGGAAGACAGTTTGACTATGAGCTGGTGGTGATCTGATGCTCCTGTCATTGTCATGCCTGTCATAGTGTCCCAGGGTTTCAGAATAATCCTTGAATCTTTGACAGGTGACTGGCTAGAGCCACAAGTGTTTGTCAAACTGCCCTCAAGTCAGCTTCCACTGATCAGAAATTGGTTATGATCTCACTTATGATCTGATGATCCCACAGAATAAAAATATGGCATTGATTTTTATATGTTTTTCCACTGTTTACTATTAGCTCAAAGTAATAATCTTCTTAAACCAGAAATGAGCGAAAGGCTCTAGAAGGCAGCAGGATGAGCACGAGAAAGACTTTCAGCATCAGAGAGACAGGCAGCGCAACAAACAGACAGGATGAATTAATGTAAGATTTGCTACAACCACTGTCATGAACAGGTATAAAAGTTGTGCTTTGGTCCATATTGTTCTCATCACTATATAAAGTCTTTATAGTAAAGCCAGTAAACAGTAGTCAAATACCCCAAGTTGTACATTAGATTATACATTAAGTACATCACATCAATGCTGTTATCATCTTAATAAGAATCTCCAGACATTGTGAGCTGAACAGCAGCTGGTTCTGTCAGTCTGTGTAACTACAACGTCAGCTAACATTAATTAAGCTTCCACAGAAGAGAGTGAAAGCTGTCAGCAGGATCACTGTAGACCTGACGTCTTCAGCTTTAATTGTCAGATGTGATTTAGAAAAGGTTTGTCAATATTATCACGAGTCAAATACTACATAGCAGTCATTTCTACATTTTTAACATAACGATCTGAAATAAAAGGTCATTTTACTGTAAATACATCTGCAGTAATAGTGGTATTACTTCTAATTCTGAAGTACAGTAAATTAATGTAGCTCTAGCTCACTAGATAGAGACGAGCTGGAAGCTAAAACTTATTTTGTTCAACTCCCTGAGTGAAAAGTTTTGAGTGAATGGAGCAGTGAACCTTTAAAAAAATACTGTTTTGCCCATTTCACCGTCTCCCAGACAACTCTGGGTCAAACACCGCACACGTCTCTCACTGCCCTTCAGCATTGTCCTAATTTTAAAAAGTAATCTGTTTAAGGTTGAGTTTTTTTTTAACTAATAATTATTGTTTAAAAATAATTCAGACATTTTAACTGCACGGCAGATCTCCTCTTATCCTCTTGCCCGTCCTTCAGCTGTCTGCCTGTTTGTCATGTGTCTGCAGAGAGCGTCCTGTCACTACTGTCAGCTTCCTCTCAGCGCCGAGAATCCAATGACTTTCCCCTCATCCATAATTGAGAGGCCATGCTAGGTGCCTGGAGAGCTGAAATGAATTAGCTGGAGGTATTAATAGCCATCTAAAAATACAGCTGCAGGTCTATTTCCAGGGGCCCTCAGAGGGAAGGTGTCCCTGCTATTAGCTGGGTTTGAAATTACTGGAAAGTGCAACTTGTTAGAGAGATAGTGTGAAGTGACAAATTTAAAAATTTGGTTATACACACACACACACACACACACACACACACACGAACACACATACAGACATTATATTATTCTATTTTACTTTATTGGGACCACTAAATCATCCTTTTCTATTTAATCTCATCATTTTCTATTTAATTCTGTCTCATTCTATATGCTTCCTTTAATTAAATCAACTCTCTTTTCTCTACTCATAATTCCACAATCTACTACAGCATCAAATACCACCCACTAAGTCTAATAGAAACAAAAGAAGATCATCAGGATAATGCGGGTGACTTGCAGTCTAACGAGGCAGACACATTTCAGCTCTAATGATCTAAATGAACTCGTCACCGTCTCTCTCCTCGGTGTCTGAATGCCTCCTCTGACCTGCTGTAATTACACCTTTCATTAGCCATTAGCAGGGATAGCCTCCTAGCCCTGGCGGATTGATCGAGCGTTCACAGGGGTGCTGTTAACGACACTGCAGAGGAGGACAGCACCGTATCCAGCCGTCTGATAAGGGCAGGTACTTCAGAGGAGGGGAATGATGGGGAAGATAATGGTACTGAACTGCACTCAACATCTCTGCAGTAACATTATAACTATCTTGGTTAACACTTCATATGAAGATTATATCAATAATATAAATCTGTGGCATCACTTTAAAGACATTAGAAAGTCTTCTTTTATTATTTTACCTTTATCTATTTATAGGAAGACTGCACAAAGCTCTGCGCTACTTTACTACAACAACACTTGGGAACTTTGTTATTTGTAGCATTCAAACAGCTGCTATAGCTCTAATATTAATTATAATGGCAACTGCACACTCAGAGCAATTATACCACAAGTGGCAATACTACAGAACATTTACCCTGCATCTCCTTTGTGTTTATCTTTAGCCTATGAATCATTCCAGTGTTGTTAGTGGTTTTAGTGGAATAATACTGAACACAATCTAAAGTCAAAGTGAACCTTTTTCAAGCAAGCATTTATATTCATTTCACTGTTGTCTGAAATCTAGTAGGGTGACACAGGTAGACATTGTTAGAATCCCTTCCTTTGGACAATGTGGGATGAACACAGCATAAAATGTGTAAGTGTAAAAACAGGAAACATCAAATAATCAAGACCGTGTTGGGGGAAAGTTACATTTTTTTAGGTTTTCTTTACCTCCTAATTGGACATATATGTGTGTGTATGTGTGTGTGTGTTTGTGTGTGTGTGTTGCTGTTGCTACACAGCCAAAATTAGTATCTTCTACTGTTTCACTATACTAACAAAGCAGAAATACTTTGAGTTCAGCATTAATCAGCTGTTTCCATCTGTGGAAAGCAGTAGCAATGACAGCTTTCCTTTGCTTCCGTTTCAATCAAAATTTAGCCTTTATTGAGGATAGCATATAAACTAGTTAGCCTCAGCTTGGCTCAATTAGCATCGCTCGGTGGGAGTATCATATCCTCTGGTTAAATAAACGCAATGACGGCTGAAGCTCTTGGCAAGTGATCAGCACCACAAGCAGCCAACTCTGTCAAGAACCCATGTTCGGCCACAGAGAAAACTTACAAATAGCTCCTTCAAATATCAGTTATTCTGTGGGAAACACTCTCCTACAGGCTTTAAATCTTACTGTTTCAACAATTGTGCCCAGAGTTGATCTTTTTATCCTTTTAAAAAACACTTTAAGAAAATTGATGTGTGAAATAAATGCAATAAAACCTCTTAAACCTGAAACTAAACCAAATAAATGGAATTACACTTGACTGATGTTGTGAAATGGGAAACTGATTCCAGCAGCTTTTTTACTGTTCAAACTGCAACACAATACTTCGTAAAAAATCTTTAAAACGGTCAAATGATAGACAATGATTCTTGCCCTGCTGAGAGCTGAAATATTGCATCAATATCCTGTACACCACTGTAAACGTTTAAACACAATATAAACACGATTTCATGTGGAATTTTTTGACCTTAATGAGGGCGTCATTGCCAAAAGAAAGTTTGGGAACCAGTAAACTGATATTGAGAGGTCAGAACTTTGACAGACTTGGGAGAAAACTTCCCACAACTACCATGAATAACATTGCAAGAGAATTTCCATTCTCGCCTGGAGTTTGAGCGATTTTACGAGGTTCAAATGTGATTTCACAAAACTGCACACACAGCTTCCAATAAATTCCCTGGCTGCTGCAAACTTTCTACAGTGCAGCTAGTGTAGCACTAAAAGGCACTGTGAGATGTGGTCCAAGAAAAGCAGAAATATCTGTAGCGCTAAGAGCTGTCATATCATATCACCTTGGAGGTCATAATATCCACAGTGTGTCATGACTCATGAGTGTCTTCAGAGTGTTGTAATGCAACGTGAGACAGCTGAGGGTGTCGTCAACCGTGCTCATGAGCATAATAACAAGCAGTGAGTAAAAAAAGGGAGGACGTCAGAAAACAAACCTCCCCGTGAATCGAAACACATATAATGAATGTGGTTTGAATTTTAACACCCAATTTATAATCGGTCTAATGATGAAAACGTGTACTTATGTAATGTAATTATTGTGAGTTCATTGTAGTTCAGTCTTCTCACTTGTTTTCTCAATAAAACATAATTTATTGAGTATTCAGTTATTCCCACTGACATACTAAACATATAAATCTTTATGATTTGTTAACATTAGCTTACATTTTAATACAAAAACTGACTCTGCATGTTTTTACATTTTTCCCTGCAGTGACGTTACCATTTATAGTCTAATTTTTCATGCGACTATAGAAAATTCAGTTCACAGATGTGTTACTTTTTCTCTGTAAAAACTGCCCATGTTAACAGAAACAGTGTTACTAATATGCAAGATGCTACTACAGGCTGAGCAGATATATTCATTTCTGAAGAAGAGGAACTTGTCAGAAGAATCAACATATGCTGGTATTCAAATAACTGTAATTTTGTAAATTCATTCAATTACGTCTTCAAATGTATTAATTTGTTTTTCTCGTACTGTGAAAGAATAAAGGAGAATGTGTTTTCTTCTCTGGTGTTTTTATTAATAGCACATAACAGCAGGCATTGTGCTAATGAATCAGGGCATAATATAGAGTAAAATGAACTAGATGAATGCGCTTAGAGGATTGAAAACAATGTAAGAGGACGGCAGTGTGTATTAGCTTGGGGAATGGGCATAGAAACACAAACTTTTTTCACAGAACATTGTGGGTTTGACCCTGGATCATAACCTTGGTTATATAAAATCTCTCTGTGCTGTGCATCTCTCTCTTTTCATCACCGACACTCAATACTCATCTGTTTTAAAAGTTATTAATCAGACAAACTTTGAGGTTAACAAAGAATTAACCTATTCGATTGTGTTATACAAAAATCTGATCATAATATACTCAGCTCCCCTTATCTGTCAAGAGCACTACCAATATGCAAAAACTCAAAGAAAATCAGGAATAGCTGTAGGGGGATCAGCTTCTCTCTCTGCACTGAGCAATTCTTTATCCTGCCAAAATTCATCCGCCATGCCTTCCTTCTCCCTTAACTAAATCCGTCAGCTCCTTTACAATGTACTGACAGGCCCCCTCATTCAGCATCATTCGATTATCAATTCTCATTTCACGAGCGACGGCTAAGCTCGTTTCAGATTTAGATCCCAGACTTCAAGCAGCCATAGATCACCTGTCACTTGTCAGAGCTCCATGGCAGAAAAGGACAGAAAACCGTCAGTGGCTTTGGGCAGTCTGCCAACGACAGCAAAGAAATGACTTCATTTTATGTGCTGGAATTGGAACTTATAATGGAGGCGACAGAAAGCAAATAACTTCTTCATGTTCACACAGTGTTTGCCTCTAAATGTTAGTGGGTGGGTGTCAGTTAGACCTCTGGCAATAACAAATTTTGTATTTCTTGTGCAAAATGTCAGCACATCAAAAACGTCAGAAAATCCCATCAACTGCCAACTCTTTCTTCATTAGGATCTGACAGCAGCAGATACACAGCCTCATAACTGAAGAAAAGTGGAGAGCTAATACTGAGGAAACTGTGGAGTCTCTTTGTTGGCAATCAGATCTGAGAGCGAGTGTGTGAATTCAGTGATTGCCAGCCTTTCTTTGCCACAGGGAATATCTCATTTAAAGGATTAGTCATACAACCAAGTAGACATACAGCATTATCATCATTATGAAGCACTTAAGGATAAGTAAAACACAACAAGCCCCACTTCTGGTTTCCCTCGACTGCATATAAAGCGCAGAAAGCCTTTCCTTTGCTCTCTCTCCAGTAATGGTGCAATTGAGGAGACGTGAATTCATTTCGGTGGCAGCCTGAGAGTGGATTGAAGAGCTTCTCTCATCCCCTGTCACTCATCCACACTGATGGGCACCTTGCGCTCCTCTGGCCTCCCTTTCTCCTTCTCTTTCCCACCTGACAGACAGTTCCTCTGTTCTATTACCCCCAGCTGTAATTTCATGTCAGTTGACAAGAAAAAAAAAGACCTATTTACAAATTTAACACCCAATTTTGACACCTAAGCTGCAACTGTCAACTGCAGCAAACCTGCACACGGAACAAATGGTAATGTCACGGCATCGATTTTCACGGAACTTAATTGAAACATTTATACAAATCCGAGCCGGCTCACACTTCGCTGAATAAATACCGCTTGTTTTCTGCCGTGTGAACAAATGTGGTAGCTGCAACCATAAATTTGCAGCAAACACCCCACTGAGAGACGGAGAGACTAGTATAGCCTTTCTAAATGTAGTATCTGCTCAGCTTTGTGTACAATCCCGCCCCTAATGTAAAAAAAAGTGCCTTGCTTTTATTTATTCATCTCTTTACGCCACCGTGTTTTCATTTATTGGCACTGGAGGCAGACAGCAGGATATTGATTGTGCGCTTTCTTCCATCGGTTTGTGTGAAAAGGGGATCCATCACCTCTTTGCAGCCCACCCACGTGAGGGCCCCCATTGGACTGCCTCTGTTCACCAGGGTGGACCCTTCTGGGTGCACAAAAGCCCTCTCCATGTCTCTCACTAGACCATTTTACAGACTGAAAACTCCACACCAAAAACAATCCTTAATCCAGCGGCATAATCTCAACTCCAATATGGCTGAAAGCAACATCCACAGTGAGACATGCTTCAATAGGGAATTAGAAAAATTGAGATTTCCTTAAAAGGCACTGTGTTATGAATCGCATGAATTGTTTGTCAGGTTTGAGGAAGTGGGGGGCAAAGCCAGAGGAAAAACATGTCGACCCCTAATCCATTTCTTCCATTGATATATGTACGGCAGGCTTAACAGAGATTTAAATAATTCAAAGTGCTTGGATTGCCAAAGCTCCATAATCAGCTTGTGAGCTCAAGGAAGCAGCACGATAAAGTGTACAGTACCATACAGGGAGACTGATTGCTCAGCCCACATGCATAATTAAGCAGAGGTGGGGGTTCAGTTTTGGAGGGAGAGCCCTGTTAATGACAGATCTGAGGTCAGCTCGTTGCGCAATATTTCTGCATGGACGAGCCTGTTTACATGGCTGCATAATGATCTGAGAAGAGTGGATGTGGAGGCGCTGTACTGTGGAGTGTCTTGTCAATGCTGTGGCGTGTTGTCAGCAAATATGTGGTCCCAAATAAGGCAGAGGAGTCTCTCTGCCAGGATTTATGACTCCATATGGTTCGCATTAGTGGAAACTTAGTAGATTATCACAGATGGAGTTGTTTAAAGCCTTATTAGTCAATAGGGCAGGGTTTACTATATTGGTCCCAACTGCTTTCACTGTACAGTTTAATGTTTGAACTTCCTACAGCACAATACACCACCCAGACGTAACATTGGCATTCATCAAATATAATAAGAACAATTTCTCATGAAATTCTGGTTCATGTTTGAACACGAGGATGCGGAAACTGTCATTGAAATGATTTCATCATTTTCCATTTGTGTCCTCACCTTCAGTTCATTAGGGACAACACACACCACACATCTGATTTCATATTCACTGATGTTTGGGCTTTTCTGTTCAGAAAATAAATAAATAAATAAACAAACACTGAGTCTTGAGGCAGAAAACCCCAAAACAGGGCCAATCATTTAATCAGTTAAACAGTAAGCCAGTAAGCCAGTCAGCAGGCCAGCATGTGTGTGTGACCTTACTCCATGTCCTCCCAATGGCATGTCCCTGTCCTCACCTCTCACTGCTGAGACTTAGATGGCATAAGGCAGCAGGGACCGGGGCAAAGGCCTGTCCATCTGCCAGAATGACAGAAGAGCCAGAGGCTCATTATCAAGCAGCAGCCAAAGCAACAGCAACAACAGCAGCAGCCGTGCAGCCTCCAGACGACTGCGTGCAGCTGACCACACTGACAAAACACAAAATACAAACTCATCTGTAACCACTCCATCCCTTTAATGAGAGGCAAAATGGCCCTTTTCCTGTTTCCTACTGGTGCAAGTGCTACGACTGGAAAAAAACTCTAAATGAACATGAATTACTTGAGAACAAGATAATTTAGATCATTTAAACAGATCATTTAGAAGAATACATTCATCAAAAGTGCACACAATACAGGAAATTGTCTTATGAGACAAAACTGACAGCATCAACAATATTTACAGAGGTACCAGCATCTTGACACACACTTCACATATTGTGACATATACCAGGAATAATGAGCATGGACAAAAGTAAAGAGGAAAATAAAATGATGGTTCTTGAGCACTGCACATCTAAATTTAGATGTATAAGAACCGAGTAAGAACTGCGATTTAGATGACTCTGTTCTTACTCTTGTTACTTAATAAGCCTTGTGGATTTTGATTCCTAACTGTGGAATGTGCACAAATCATTACAGATATTCAATCATCTCTCTTGGCACTGAAGCACAGTAGCAGATTACTTGTGTGGTAAATTAGAGTTGGGAGAAGAAGCTATGAGGCTTGACGTTCACTTAAAACATTTGCAACCCATCTGTACAGATGATTTGAGTCAGAGAGTTTTTATGTCATCTTAGTTCATTTTATTTTATTAAATATCAGCAAAACCACTTTATGCAAATGATATTCTGAATATGATATGGTCTAGTGTCTAGTGTATGTACTATGTACTATTTTGGGGGATGAAGACATACCTGATTAAAGCATCAATCACATTGTTTGGACAAAGACAAATCGTTTATCATATAAGTGAAATTGTGTATCAGACAATTACTGCAAACAACTTTGTTTCTCCCAGCCTGCTATTTTCATCACCACATAAAACAAATGTGTAGGAATCTGTCTGTCTAGTTGCACACACATCCAAGCAACTTCCCAAGTTTCCAAGAGATGACAGGATGTCTGATATAATGCAAACAGATGGTGCTGTACAGACAGTGGGGTGTACAAAAAGAAACGCACATTCTGAGCTCCAGTGAACAGCATGAAAATCTAAAAATAATTTCAGATCACAAAATGTTTTTCAGAGCCGAGATGTAATTCTACAAAGATTTCTCAGAGACAAAGCTATTTTCTGAGGCACAAATAATCCCATTGGTTAGCAAGTAAGTTAAACTATAATTAGCAGAGAAAAAGAATCACAATGTAAGAATTTTTAGACAATCAAGCAGAACTTTGGTGATAAAGCCGTGATATAACAACTAAAGCATTTAAGATTTGATTTCATGGTAATGAATAAATGTTTAAAAAAAAAAAAAAAGACAGCTTTTGTCTGCAGTCTTTAGCAGAGAGAAAACATATTCACTGTCTGAGAGCATTATAAAAACACATCTTAAGAGTTCTCAACAGTGAAACAATATCATAGAAATATTGTCTATTTGGCCAGGTAACCTATTAATGACTGTTAATATGATTCTTGTTATTATAAAGGAAGATACAACAGTATTTACAACTAGTAGTAAATGCACATGTATAGACATTTACAATGTTAAGGAGTTGGCTTTTCAGTCAGCTGTTTCCTTCACAGAATAAGATTTGATTCCACTAACAAGTAACAACTGGGAAAGGAGAAGGGGAGAAGGGGAAGTTGGATGTATTATTGTCTTATTATTCCTCTGACTACAAGTCTTCATGGGTCAGCTCCATTCTGAGAAACTCAGACCAAAGTGTGCATCCAATTACTTTACTCTTATCACGTGGTACATAATAATCACTGAGGGAGAAAATATTTTAGGAAATGCAAAAAAATGTTTCCTGTTAAATTGGCTAGAAAATTATATTCTGTCCATCTATCACCCTGATTACTACACAACGTTTTGTTGGCAGTGTAGGAGGTGAAAACATTTCAAACATTTCTATAAATAAGTTGTTGATACATGAAAACTGGTTACATCTCTGGAAATATTATTATCATACTGTTGATCTTTTTATACATGGCTACTTGCTCACTGATAGCCTATTGTACTGCTGAGAGCGTTGATGTTCTCTGACTATTATGGTCTACTTGAGCTGACTGCATTTTAGATTAAATATTCAGTTCTGCATTAAATGCCAGTTTTTTGCTCACTTTCCTCTCATTAAACTGGCCACTGTAGTTTATTCTGAGTCATTCTGTGCAAACTTGAAATCACTTGTAAAGCTACAGAGAAACTAAAGCTACAGCTGAAGTTATAATTATACAGTTTCTCTTACTAAAACCCACAGAAACTACATTTTTGTCCCACTTTTAAATATTTACAGTAGGACTCAGTAATATGAAATGGGCTTTAGGCTGAGTGGCATAAACAGAGCAGCAGAAAAGAGTAACAAGAGACTAATGTGTTGTTAGTTTTAGTGTTCTTCTTTTAATGGGATTAGTTGAGAATAATAAAACTATAGAACAATGCCAGCCTCATTCTTTAATCTGCCTGCTTGGCTCCTCCCACAGAAGTTTGCCTTAACCAATGAAATGGAGAAGCTCTACGTTTAGAAATGCTTCAAGATCTAAAAGTTCAACATGCAGATGGGCACACAGGCTCTTTGTAGCCTCCTCCATGTGTTCCTTCATTGTGCCACATAATATAAGCCCAGTGTTTGTTGACTGCTTGCTGTAAACTGGCACATTACAGATTGTAGTCTGAGTGTGAGTCACAGACAAATCCTGGCAAGCTTGTTGCTCCTTAGAGCCTGCAATGATGAGCGCAGAAGCAGCCAATAAGCAGCGGCCGCTCACTGAAATAACTCCAGCCCAAATTAGAGCCCAGAAACATTCCTACAATACAGTATTCACATACACAAGTGAAGCGAATGCAACCCACCCTGTACATGTGGCTACGCACAAACTAACACATAAATGTTCTTTCATATGACTGCAGTTTTGAAAATACTGAAGACAAGTGTGATCAAGGAAACTGTTGACACACTCACTTGTGCTAAGAATACCAGGGAACACACACACGCACACAAAGAGCTAACAGACAAGACACAGCTGTGGGCCCAGAGCAGTGCTCCAGCCAGCACAGCATCCAGCCTGCCACTGACTGACAGGACCTTAGGGCTTTCCTGCCCTACAATAACATATTTTCATAATCATCCTTCTTGTGGCTAATAATAACCTTTTGGGGGAATTGTGGCTAAATAATGAGGGTAGCAAATGCACCTCAGCACCTCGCCTTGGAGACTGTGGTTGGCAGAGGCCTTGAAGTTGTAAGTGGAGACGCTGGATTAGAAAACAAGCTGCAAGCTGCAGGCAAACAAAACCCCTCATCCTTCCTCACTTAAATAAATGTTAAAACATGTGAACCATAACATGTTACTCAAAACGGTGCTTGTGGTGCTTGCACTTCCTCTTGCACTTCCTGAAAGATTTATATATATATAAATACACTCATTTTAGCAACTCTAAATCAAAGTCTGGGGCTACAACAGGGAATAGGTCCCCATACACTCTTAGTGAAAAACTTGAATACTTTTTTCTTATATTAATGTAGATCAGTGGATTTACTGTGAGAGGCAGAGCACATTTAAAGTGTCTGTCGCTCTCCTGACAACGGCCATTAATTAAGGCTTTGGCATAATTAGGTTTATCGGTCAGCCAAATTCTTCACATTTTGTCTTGTGATTGTGTCAGTATAGCAACTATAGATATAAAAAAAAAGTGTACACTCCAATTCAGATGAGACCAACTCAAACAATTTAAAACTTATGTAGTTTCCAATATGAGCCTTTATAACGAAACTGAAAAACAAACTAGAAATCTTTAAAAAATAAAAATGTAGTTGTATTAGCATACATACTTTAATAATTGGGGATGTGACTGTGTTTAGAATTAACCAATCATATTAAAACTCACGTAAAACAGTCATTAGTACACACATGCCATCAATTAAAGTTTAGAGGCTCAGATTATAGTTCCAAATACAGTTCAGCTACTACAGTAGGATCCATCTTGCAGCAAAAGTCAAGGTCCAAATAGAGTATACAAAGCCTCAAAAGGATCTCATTGTGGAAAGACATCAAAGAATTCATAGGATAATACAAATACCAAAGGCAAACACTGAACATCTCCAAAAAGCAATAACAAGACAAGAAAAAAAGGGTAGGGGTGACAAAAACTTGCAACAACATTAATGGAGCTGCAAGAATTCCTAGCAAATGTTGGTTGTGCCCTGCAGGTGACAATAATTTATCGTATTCTTCATAGGTCTGTAGGCAGGGTGGCAAGATAGAAGCCTTTTCTTATGGAGAAAAACACCTCAACAACATTTTTTTATTTTGCTAAATGCAGAAAAACCTTTCTCGGGTTGCTCAAAAAACATGGAAAAATATGATATGGTCTGACAAGACCAAGGATGGACTTTTCAGTTATAATTCAAAAAGGTATGTTTAGAACAAAAACAATACCAGTCATCACCAAAACAACACCATACTCACAGTGAAGCATAGTGTTGTCAGACTGTGGAGCTTGTTGTTCTTAAGCTGCAACTGGGGCTTTAGTCAAGGTGGAAGGAATTATGACTTGTTATAACATCAGTGTCAATTTTTCACTCAAGGAGGATTTAAGTTTTTGAATGGCCCAGCCAGGATCCTAGACCTTAATCCAATAGAAAATCTGTGGGTTTATCTGAAGAAATGAAGTGCACAGGAGATGCTTTTACAATCTAACAGACTGAAAGGCTTTTAAAAGGAAGAGTAGGCAAACACTGCCAAGTCAATATGTGCCATGCTGACAGACTCCTACTGCACCCTATGAGTTTAAGGGAGCGTACACTTGCACTCAATGGAAAATAAGAGATGGTAATTCTGATGAACCCTCATGAACCCACCACATTCATATAATGGCAGAGAATGAAGCCATGCATTCACTCACATTTTCTGGAAATGCAATTCAAATACGTGTAGTAATCCAGCTGCTATTTAATTAGGACAATTGATTAGAACAGAACAATTATTACTTACATTCTCATTGTCCTTAAAACTCACCTACTGCGACATCTAATCAAGTAAGGAAGACTACTGTGGGCATCTAGTGCTAGTATGGGCCTACATGCCCACAGCACAGCAAGTTAAGCTAGCATAGCTGCCTAAAAATGCATGACGAAGTTACACATCAGTGATCAAACATCCCCAGGAGGCAAAACACAGAAAGTACCGGCCTTGCAGTCTGCATCGTTAGATGTAATTGCTAAACGTGGAACATTCTTGCTGGGATGGATGTGGTTTGACTTTGAACAGATGGATGTTGCTCAAAACACAGCAATCTGCCAACTATGTCTGAAATCGGTCACCATCAAAAACAGTTCAATAACTAACTTGTTTTACCATCTGCAAACTAATCACCACATACTATAGGGTTGGGAAAGTTTGGGGAATCCATGAGAACGTTTAAACCAGCCAGAACAATTCAGCAAAAGAAGAAAACCGCTGTCTCAGATTACATCACAAAAGACATGATGCCAATTCAAGCAACTAGGACATGCTTTCAAACATACTTTTGAATATCTTGGACCTAAGATACACAATTTCTGATTGAATATTCAAGTCAGAAATGTTTGCCTAAATTGTAAGATTCACATGACTAAAGCAAGAAGACAATGGTACAATACAAAAGACTTTTACAAACATAGTTTTGAAAGGTGCAAAATATAGTCCACTTGTCATTATCACTCAACCACAAGTGCAGAATAATTTTAATCATGGTTATGAATAAGATGACAATAATAGAGTATACACATAGGAGTAAGTGCTAATATAGACCCGATACTGGCCTTACTCCAGCTCTGTTGGAAAGCAGCACACCCTGGCACACAGGACTACAGCAATACAATTAACTGATTTTATTCAGGCTAAATCGGGACAGTGGAAAATGACAGTAAAATAAGGCCAAGGTAGAAAATTGTTGGAGTTGCTTGCAGATGGAACCTTTCTTGCATTGGCGATTCACCTCCTCCCTGCATTCATTATGGATGAGGTCCTTGGTGCTTTCATGACAGACTCTTTCATCCCCACAGAGACCAGAGAACTTTGAACTCTCCTCTCCCTGTAGCTTTAACAGTGCTAACAGTAACAAAAGCGTACAGCTTCTTTGGACTACACGTAAATGCTGCTGGAGCTCTCCTGGCAGTTTAACATGCTACCATGTGTGTGTAAATGTGTGTTCAGCAGGTCTTAATTAATGGAAGCCCCGAGGATCTGTATTGTGTTATGCATGAGAGTAAAATAGACCTATGAATATATTATCCTGCATGTTAAAGCTATGCTATGCATAGTGGTTAGAAATGCCAAAGTATGCACACGCACACACACGCAACACACAACACACACACATGCACAACAGCTCCTTTATGAGAAAATTTATAGATGACAGAATTCAGTCTGCTCTTGAAAAATGGGCGAGTGGAGCTAAGTGTGGCTTTCCAGGGAGCGATTCCTTGAGTCTATGGTCCTTATGTCGATGGTTGTTAACGGCTCCCTCTATTGCAAAGTCAACATGCAGCTTCAGTCTGTGAGTGAAATACCTCCGCTGTCGACATCGTAAGTCTGTCGGAGGAGACTTGAAATATGGCTCTCCTCGGACCACCTAGGAGTTGAACCCTGAATAAGTGCTGATGTTTGTGCTGCAGCTGGGGAGAACTGCAGCTTTTAGCTCAATCATAGCACCACCCTTGCCTTCCTCTTCTTCATCTGTCGCTTTTTGTCTACGTCCCACTGTGGTCACTGAGTGGACAACGGACCAACAGGAGACCTGTCTTTGAGGCAACAGCTGATGAATCCATAAAGAGATTACTACCCTACAAAAACCCACCAACATATAAAAGCTCCAGTATTGATTGCACCCTGGTTGGATTCCTCCTTGTTTTCCACCCACTGGAGCATGCCTGGAATATGAAGTCATGAAAAGCTCTTTGTGCTCATGTTGGACTGATCACTAATACATGTGTAAGTTTTTTTTTTTTTTTTTTTTTTTCCTGCAAGAGTCTCGCTCAACTTAACAAAGGTTTTCCAGGCACCTCCCACACTGGTGTTATACCTGAGCTGTTGCACAGACAGGATAAAAGCATGGAAAAAGTAGTAAGAGAAAGTAGTAAGACTTTAACAGCAGGGAATGTTTATGGACACTATGCTGTGGACTCCAAGTTTTAAATCTATGGTAACTATTATTTCATCAGGTGTCATTATTTTATTAAACAGGCCCTATTGTCTACCCAAGACAGATACTGTGTATGTTTAATTTTAATCCTAAACATACACTGTGATAACCGATCATTTGTACCAGTAGTCACAACTAGAGTTGTCACGATATCAGAATTTCAAACGTGATATGAAACCCAGGAAAATATTTGATACTTGATACCATTTTGATACTATGGGTAAGAAAGTAACAAATCAATGAAGCATATTATATACATCTGTATTGTGTAATAAACATAATACAAATATCAATGACATCTCTGTGGCTGGTTGATTTTTATCAGCTTCCATTTGTAATTTTAAAGCCCCCGGCACCAGGGTGTTACATTTAAAAAGCTCAGAATAACTTAGGTGGGTGCCCCATACCACCCCACACGCACCTTACACTCTACTGATGCACACCTTCTATCCATTCCCTCTGCTTATCTTCGTTCCATGGGTGATAGGGCT
This sequence comes from Polydactylus sextarius, assembly GCA_016801845.1. Taxonomy (NCBI): domain Eukaryota; kingdom Metazoa; phylum Chordata; class Actinopteri; family Polynemidae; genus Polydactylus; species Polydactylus sextarius. The sequence goes on from CM028915.1 coordinate 3,843,570, forward strand.
TTGCTAGTGTGGCTGGCCTTAAACTCTGGAACACCCTCCACTTTCACTACGTCAATGCACTTCACTCTCCACTGTCAAATCCATGTTCAAAACTCACTCTGGCTTTCTCACTGCAGTCCGACTTTATGAGAATTTATTTATTCCATGTTTGATCTTGGCTGATGTCTACATTTGTGACTGTAGTGTCTTTTAACAAACATCCAATGATGTTTCATATGCTTCATATAAAATGTATTGTTATCATTATTATAATCATCACATTCCACTTCATGGCGTGTAACACCACCTTTGCTTCATAAGTGCTTTGTCAACAAACAAGCGGTATTAGTCCCAACAGGTGGTCTTATATTCTGGGTCATCTTATATTTGGGTCATAGGCTGTTCAATTTTAAGTGGCTAATGTTAACGTGTGCCACCAGCCAGGTTAAGGTATGATTAACAGTTTCATATGTTAGCTGCTTAGCTTCTATGTTAACGTTAGCAGTATTATTAGCCACTGCTTGTAGTTATAATTTAAGTGGCTGTTCGGAAAGGTCCGTCTGCTGCTGCACTCACCAATGTTTGCTGTGTGTGCACACGGGATCAGAGAGGGGCGGGGCCGATTTCAGGCGCTGCCATTTAGTGAAGTTGTGTTGTGAAGCCAGATGGAGGAAAGACAGCTCTGTTAATATCACAACACTCTAATATGAGACCAAACACATATTTTGCATCCCTGCATTTTTTTTTTTTTCTTGGGAAAGTGTAAAAGCCTCATTTAGCAACAAAATGTAATGATGCATGAGAATTAAGCTCAGAGCATCTTGTAATTACTCCTTTCATTACTGTGATCAATTAACCAACACGTATGAATAAAACAAAACTACAATACACTATGTAACAACAAAACAGCGCCAGCGTCAGTGCTGTATACACAAAAGTAATTATCAGATGTAAAACTCCTTTTAAGTGTTTATTTTTGCTGAATTTGATTCTTGAAAATCTGGAAATGTATCTGTATTAATTTTCCAATTGTTATTAAAAGACTATTAAAATTCTGCAGCGTGTGGAGACAAGTATCAATTAAGAATGAATCTGTTTACATAAGCCAATCTGCCGCTTTGGTATTTTCCAATAGAATTAAATTAAATTAAATGCGTTTGTCGATACGTTGATATTGTCTCCGAGAGTGTGTGTTTATCTCAGAGATAAATAAGTGTTTTAGAGCCTCCAGTGACAGAGAGGTGGACAGTGCTTGACGTGTGCCATTAGTGTTTTCTTTTGTTATTGTTGTGTCAGCGAGGCCCCTTCAGCTGCCGTCACATCACAGGTTATCTGTGCGACATGCCAGTAAGTGCTACGACCTCGTGACCCCTGGCAGGCGGCCACCCACCAGCTACGACATTCTTCACCTGCTGTGCTGCTATTTCACCCACTCAGAGGGGTAACTGTCATGTCATGTACATGTATGTGTGGATTTTTTTTTTAGCCATGAAATTCATCTTTGTTGAGATCACTTCTGTAACATTTAGGTACTCATTTAACAAATGTGAGTGCTCATCCTTTGAATAGCATTAGCAAGTCTTTTATTGGACATAAAGACATTAATGTCAAAAACCCATAAAACTGTCATTAAAAACCATTACAAGTCATTATTGAATTGTGTTTTCTATTAAAGTAAATCATGTGTGTTTTCTCTTTTCCCGGCATTTTAGACCAGTTTGATAGTGTGATTCAAACTGAAGGAGCTTCAATCATTCAAATTAGAACAGCAGTAATCCTATTAATAATTATCTTCATTCTCACAGAGAGAATCTCATTTACAGCTCAACACCACCTTGAACAGAATCCTCCTAATGAGCGAGGCCTCTTGGTCAGTGTACTATATCTGCTGGATATCTCAACAAACTTGTGCCAGTAAATATTTTTTTTTTATCTATGTGTATTCTCTGGACAGGAAGAGTCACAGCTGCTTCACATGCAGGTCAGTCATAGGGAAGGATTAGTGTGTATTCCTTATTAATGCCTCTCAGGGGTCACTAGGCTAATTAGCATTTCAGGGACTTTCATTTTGCCAGAGAGAAATCAGTTGATTCATTCTCCTTTCAGCTTTTCCTTGGCTCCGATCCACAAAGCTTTCTACACAAACATGCACAGTGTATTTATATTATTCTTTCTTCATCTGACTATGGAGCAGAAGTGCAGAGGAGGTTACAACACATTGTTCAAGAGAACCCCAAAGGTAGTCATTTAGAAAATGGAGACTGGAGGATTAAATCACTTGCTATACTTATTTAATTTACATCCACTATGTTGTGCTGAGGCAGCAAAACTCACCCTCTAAAATCACTGCACACTGGAGTAAATGAAAGTCATAATTCATTATTTAATGACCTCAAATTAAATGCTTATAGAAACTTTAGGTCGCATATTGAATATTACTTAGGTTGTTTGGAAAAACCACAATGGTGTGTAGGCTATATGGAAAACCTATAAAATCTATGAGAGAGTTTGAACACTGCTATTATATAAACACAAGAAACACAAGAAAGAAAGAAGAGTGATTAGTGCTGAGCTCGTATTGATCAGGCTGATTATCCTTTGTTTTGATTTGCACAACAATCCTTGATTATCAGAAAAAAAGTCTGGCCCATGGTGTTCAAATCACAGTTTGCACAGCTGCATGTTGTGTGAGACTGAAATGGTTGCAGACTCTGGTTATTAGCTGCTTGAAATCCCTGTCTGTGAGGATATACTATGTTAAATAAGTTTCACATCTTTAGTGTCATATTTCATAACTGCAGCTTACTGCTGCTTGTGCCGTGAGCTATTTGAACAACTTTTGTGTCAGGTAAAGACCGACCAATTAAAACAACACAGCCTTTTTTTTTTTTTTTTTTTTTAATTTATTGTGATATTAAGATTATTGCAAATATTATTCATCAATTGATTTCACAACACTATGAATGTGTAAAATCACATGAACACTCGTTGTACATCTTAAAGTTTCTTTTATTTCTGTCTTTTGATGCCAACATAACAAAAATATGTAGCAACAAAGTCAAGTAACCAAAAAGTACTAGAAAAAGGACAATAATCCCACTGACTCTGAAAGTGTCTGACCATCGACCTCACGCTGTGTTTACATATGAACAGTATAATGTAAGGTGGTGTATGCTGTGTAATACCACATCTTATGCAACGTGCACGGACTGAAAAACAAAGCAACACATGCGGCAAGCCGACCAGCAACACGCGTTGTGCTTAACTATAATTCCGGGCTGGCATAATATTTTCCAACAGTCCATCAGGAAACATTATGATCAATTGACCGTAGCTCTTAATATCGTGATTAATTGTGATACTGAGTAATCCTGACATACTTGACATAGTCATGACTGAACAGTAGCAATCAGTTGAAGCAGAACTGTGGAGCAAATGTATGCCAATGGATAGTTTTAAGACGCTTTGCACAAAGTGAAACGACGTGAAAGTGTCTGATGCATCAGGCTAGGCTTTTGCGTCCTGCTCTACATATTATTGCTCTTGGCAATTTTGCTCATGTTTTTTTTTTTTTTTTTTTTTTAATTCTTGTGCAACTGTTTTACACATGTTTTAGTTTAATTCACTGTGTATCCTGTAGGGTGTTTTTCAGCAGCAGGGGAAAGGGTTTGCTTGGAGGCTGAGGTGAAAAAGTGAAGTGACTCCAGTTCATGAACACACTCGAGTTTCTGACAGTTCATCGGCCACCAGTGACCCACTGGAATTAGCACCAGTATGCCTGAAGCCCAGTCTGACTATGAAGGGTATTAATAGGTAATGAAAATCAGACTTAATGCCATCTAGTTAAATATACCTCTCTTCTTTTTTTCCCTTCATTCTCTCTTTCACTCTGAGCTCAGCGGGGTGTCAATATGTGGCACCACTTCCTGTGGCTGTCGTTTAAAATTAAAATCTGTCTGCAGTCATATAAATCCAACGTCAGGATATTTCAGCAGAGATAATATAAATGAAACACTGGAATCAGTTAATTTACATTAACCAATAGAAATAATGGTCTTTGTTCAACAGTTTTATAACTAGGAAATGTTTATACAATTTAGCTGGAAATGTGTGCATTACACAACCTCACATCAAAGTTAACAAGTGTTTGATGTGTCAAAGAAATCAAAGTTACCAGGATGCAGTGTCAGAAGCACTTTACACAACACTGTTTTTTTTGATGTAAGTGAAGAATCAAGAATTAAACTGAAATCAAAATCAAATCAAATTAGTTCAGAGATCAGTTCTGATAGCCTGCCCTAATGACAATCCAACTTAACTTATGTGTGTACTCTATTGCAGTCCAACCAGCTGACTGTTTTTTTTCTTGTTAATTCAAAGTGTTGACTACAACTTACACTTTCACTAGTTTTACATTTATAGTGTTAACAAAAGTGGCAAAGTCTGAATGACTTCTCCCTCCACTTCCTCTATCCACCACTGCTGCAAAGACTGAGGTGCCAGAAGAGTCAGAGGTGAAATGTAGGTTGGCAGCCACCCATCTGAGTCACTCTGCATGTGTTTTAGTCCAACCTGCCAATTGATGAATGAATCCTTTGTCTTCATAACAGGGAAAACTATTTGTGGCTTGCGTTGTAGATCACTTACAATAAGTAACATCCACATCTTCCCAGTTGCTCTAAGTGGCAACAACAATCCACCTTCACTTATTCCCACTCCCTCCCCAGACACCCCCTCCCTCCCTCCAGTCTCTGCGGTCTGTTTAATGAGCTCACTCTGAGCCGTGTTTAAGCTCATTAACCTTTGTGGGTGTTGAGTCCCACTGAGAGGGAAAGCCACTGATACACAGATACAGATAGAGGGAGACTTTTTTTTTCAACACTTTAAAACACGGGGACACTTTCAATGTACTATTCTGCAAATTATGGTTAAAACAATTGAAAGCTTAAAGTTATGAGGATTTAAATTCTTCATAGCTCTAAACTGCTAATAATTTAAGATACTTGTGTATTTAATTAAAAAAGGCAGTTCAATTTGCAGTGGAAACCACTTATTCTCTAATTAATGTCGTACCACTGTATGCTTTACACAAAGACTTCATTTTCCTTTATGTTTACTTTTAGGGTTTAACTCCCTTGACAGTGTAAGCTTGTATAAAATGTGATTACTGAATGTACATCTTTTAATGGGAAAATGTTAATAACACTGATGAGTTTTACTAAGCCCTGTTCCCCCTTAGTTACTGTTGCCAAGACAAATACACTCTACAATAACAATACTGCCAAATTAACCTTTGAAATTCTCAGTTTTTGTATTTCTGGGTCCTTAATGTCAGACTGGGTTAGACAAATGCTCTTGCATCAAGTCGGCAACAATCGATTTTACCAGATCAAGTGACAACTTTCATTAGCAGATTTTATCAACAGTAGCCAGCTTGCTACTTAATCTGATGTTTGTCCTGAGAGTGGATTAAAACACTCTCCTGTTGAGTTTTTAAAAGGTTGCATGCTGACTTGTTTTAAAACAAGAATCTTGCAAAAATGAGCCCGATGGCTACTTTTACAGTCAGCCTCAGCAGTCGGTGATTCACGTAGAAGACACTGAAATAAGAAGCAGCATTGATTCTCTATTGTAGTGGAGAGTCTGTGACTCCTTTCATGATAAGGAAACACATAAAAGCAGACCATTGCCTTGTTTATATGCTTATAAAGATTTTCAAACAGAAAGTTATGACTGGAGAAAAGGCTTTTATCATGAGGACCAAGCATATCTGAATAATATAAAAGTATCCTTGACAAAGACTTCAGTGTAACTGAGATGTTATCAGGCTCTCAACAAAATGATCTGTCTCAAAAATTTCATTTTGTATTTTCTAACCTAATAGTCATTTGCAATTCTAAAGATCACATTTAATTCATAGTGACATCTAATTAATTCAGAAATATATCTCCACATCCTCACACAGGACTTATCTTTATTCTTATTTGAACTCATTTAAGTTTTATTCTCACCACCACCCTTTAACATATAGATAGATAGATAACCTTCAGTACATAATGATACGACAACTCTAGAGGAAATGTGAAGAAAAGAGTCGGTTTCATATAGGTCATCCTTTGAAGAGACGAAATGTAAATGTTGAGCAAAAATGGATAATTTATGTAAAAAAAAAAAAAAAAAAAAAGAAAAACAGAATTTTGACATACACACACCACCAGTGTGAGTCAACTACAGTCCTACACTGTTTCCAGTCAAATCTTGTCTAAGCAGGAACTAAGCAAGAGAAGTGAAAACAGTGTGCCATCCCAGGGTGTAAGATCCACCTATTTGGTCAAATAGAAAGTGGAAGTGGGTGTCTAAATGGGTAGGCGTTTAAACAGTCTTTAAACAGACTTCATCTGGCAGTGGCTATTGGATGAAGGAGAGAAGATTTTATTAGCTTCACAAAGAATTGAAAAACCACAAGACATCCTCAAAAAATACAAGGTACAAGGCATTTACTGTTCTATAGTCTATGATCAGATATATGATCATACCTACGAGATGATCATGATAGATGATAAAAGGAGAGTGAGGTGCATTAGCTGTGGTTCTGACATTACACACTAGATAACCGTCTGGTACTGTAACTGTAACCTGTCACTCACCACACCTCTTCTCACTTAAAGTAGTTTATTTCTGCATTATACATGTGTTGGTACCTTGATGTTGGTCACGCTGGCTCTGGTTGATTTGGAGAAATTGTAAGTAAAGTACTTTATCTTACACCAAGCACCACTTTGATATTTTTTGTTTTTCCTACTGTCTACACTTTGTGTTCCTCGTCTGTTCCTTTTCATATCAAATTAGCATGGAAGCTGTGCTGCTGTGTTGGTATTGTGAGGTAAATAAATGACATGCATATTAAATGAGTACACAGACTGACAATCCTGTGGAGAAGAAAAATATCTCTACCCTCACTCACTCTCCCATGGGACTTGTGGTTATGACGCTTACATGTTTCTTCACGAAAGCCTGGATGTTTCCATCCCTCTGTCTCTTTCTAATTGTCTTTTACAGTCACTGCTCCCCAGGGAGGAAGCCGTCATATTGTTTCTCCCTCCAGCAGATGCTCTCCTCCTGCCATAATCTGTCTGCCACTGAGCCAATATTATTAAGTGCTGATTTTTTACAGAGGGTAGGGGTAGAGGGGGTGGGGAGGGTGCTGCATATTCACATCTTCACAGCTCAGTTTACTTATTCGGTGGCAGAAAAGGTTAAGAGCTAGTGAGACCAGAGGAGAGGATTAGTGCTGTGAGAATTGCTTTTTATTACTGTTAAGGTCACAGCCATATTTAAAATCCATGAGAGAGCCGCGTCGGTGGATATGTGGCCAGTTGGGAGAGCTCGTCTCAGCGCCGTGCTGCAGAATCAGCTCTGACTTTGATTTCATTAAAGAGACACTGTGAGGCTCCTTATGAATGCAAGATAACCACGCATGAGCGGGAGATAACCGCAAGAACAGAATCAGCAATCAGTGGAAATCGAAGTGTATCCACATGGAGAGGAGCAAAGAGCCTGTTTGTGCCATGTGATATAATGGTCTAAAAAGGATTACATCATCGTTGGGTGATGTAGGTGGGGGGGGGGGGGGGCTGGAGAGAGAAAAGACTTGGACTGCCACCTGGTGTCCACCTCACCAACTACATCGTCCTCTGATCTGAAACCACCAGTGTTGAAACAAAGCTCCCTGTGGATGCTGCTGAATGAGAACATTTGTTCTCCCAGACGTGCTGCATGAATTACCAGCAGCACCGCTCTTCTATGCTACATGAAACAGGGGAGTTCCTGTACACGGGGAGACGAGTGGCAGCCTCAGCTTTCTATATGAGAGCATCCTACATGGTGTTTGCCTAGCATCCATACATCCTGGCTGTGGTGTTACCGTTGCCACCAGCAGACAGCTGTGCGGTTTGCAGAGCTGCAGAATAACAACACAGAGGGCTGTGTTTAGTGCTCGTCATTACTACAGGATTAGAGCTCCTCTTTAAAGACAACACATCTCAGAGGAGCCCACAGCGTGCAGCCGTGAGGGAACCATCAGGCCTTGTTTGGTGACGAGACAGCAGCATGTTCTCACAAGTGGGTTTGTGTTTGTTTGCAGCCAAATCAGGAGCAAATCTCTGAGGAAGCTCTTAATGGCGCTTACAAACTAATAGCAAAATGGCTTAAAAGCCTTGGCTGCTACCACAGAATCTGTGAGAGGCACTCTGCCCTAACAGCATGAGGCCGGTTTCTCCCTTACCTGCTAATCATTCGAATGTGGCAGCTCAGATTTTCACTGCCACATTTCAGAGAAAACCATGAGAGATGTGTTGGTTCAGACACTGCTACACCAGTGAGATGAAAACCACAAAAGGCCGAGTATAAACTGAATGACACTTGTTGAGCCTCTGGTGGCTTGAAGTCATTTCAAGTACACTTTCTGTACTCAGTTTAATGTTTGGCTCAATGATGCACACGTTATATCTCGTAGTCTTTTAGATGCTGAGTGCACTCAGTGATCTTCAGAAGACGCCTTCCCACTAGCTGGGAAGAGCTCAGTGTTTTGTTTTCCTACGTGTAATATTTAATGTGTGTTTAAGGGCTCAGCTCCTCCACATAAAAAATATTCTTAATTGCAATAGTAACAATGCAAGCAGACAGTTCTGGTCATGTCTCACTACAGTGGAGCCAAATAGTTTGGTGTTCAGTGGTTGTTTGTTTCATACTTTGATTGTACAAACTATTTAAAGCTTTAATGTGCACTGGAGTGATATGAATTGTCAACTTTCAATAAATTAGGTACTGTATGCAAGTAAAAGACCATTTTAGAGCAGTGCCGGGCAATTTCATACGATATTATGCGTTTAAGGTATAATCATGTTTGGAGCACTGAACCTGCAGAACTGAGGCCGATAACATTTTATATTCATTGGGTCCACAGCCCTGCACTGCACCCTGTTTGAAATGTAAAAAGCAAAATTGTCTCTTGAATACTCGAGTGGTTTTGAAGTGATTTTCATCACTTTTATATTTTTTGAAGCACTCGCTGGTTGAGAGATCTCAGCAGCAGCATAAACTATGTCATCCTGGACCTGCCACACCGCTCATTCTCAAAGAAAATGTAGCAGAACTAATAACTCCAAATATTAGTTCAATCATTCACAGCGGCAAACTGCCAGCTCTGAACACTCCACAGGCAGAGATATTTCATCCTTGCTTTGTGATTTCACAGCCACCTCACAAACGCTGCTTATGATCTCATTTCAGTTGCTAATGTATTCACGTTTTTTTTTCCTGGCCCGCTTTGTTCTCGGGCTGGAAAGTGTTTAGTCTGCCAAAGTAATGATTTCTGAAAAGTGGTGTTTACAGGCTTCAGTGGGAGCTCCACAAGCAGAGTGAGGGGGGCCTTGAAGCTGTATGTAAATTTAATTAGGTTTTCAATTTCACCTGGTGATTGCTGCCCCTTTTTATGTTTGGACATCTCAATAAAGATGACTGGTGTGCAATTTATGTTTTACATCAAACAATGCCACAAATTAACAAAATCATTTGTAGAGCATAAACCCCGTTCAGCCGAAAGACTCAGCATTTATATATGTATATTGAATTTAACATGTGAAAACTTTTTTTTTTTTTAAAGTCAAGATGAATAGAATGAAGTCAAGTGAAGATAAATGTGTATATAAATAGCTGATGCAGCGTCCCAATGTGAGTCACTTACGTTTCTTGTAATGCTGTGGTTAAAAAAGCAAACAAACTAGACAGCACAAAGAGACAAACTCAAAAGAGTACATTCAGAGCACAGTCATTGCATGAAGTGCGGCATCGCTAAAATTGTTATTCAGGTCAAGTAGTGCACGATGGTACTGAATGAGCACATTTTAATAGCACAGGATCCCCGAGGCAACAAACTCCATTCACATTCCAAACACGGAGGATTCATTTACTGACCTTGAAGAGTCTTGTTTATACAAATTGGAATTAAACAGCAAAGAGGAAGAAAATCATTCCCTGGTTTAATTTACCTTCATGAAGTAAACAGATCACACAGGGAGAATATTACTTTGCCCACAACTGAGATAATGAGCATTATTTCATTGACAGGACTGCTTACATATTCACTGCATGGGGACACCAAAGGGCCCCGACCTGTGAAACAGAGAAGAAAAACAATATTTCCCATCTGCAAACTACGTGTGCTGGGGTGTTATGATTTGTAGTTTTTGAGTTTTAATGTCTACAAAAGTTGCTGTAATGGAACTGGTTGGGCGGCAGGCGTGGTGGCAAGAGGGGGGGTGGGCTGGTTGGAGAAGAGGGTGTAAAAGCGTGGTTCCCCAGGGACCTCTATATGTCACCCAGCTCTGCATCTTGGAGCAGCCCGCTGCACACACAGGCCAACCTTTTGAAATGTCAGCGCGATAAAACCCGATGGATTCAATGTGCTGGACCTGGTGGTGTCAAACGCCATTAGTTTTAATCCTATTTGCGGTGAAATTGCTCTTGAAAGGTAAAGGGATCTATAACTGTCTGGGGGCCAGGGCTAGGCCATTGTAAATCTCGCTGTGTGCTGATGGCTCCTCTCCGCAGGTTTATAGGGTTGGAATGAGAGTGTCTACTTGCTGTGTGGAGACGTCGTGTCCCCGCAAACTCTTGGCTAAGTAATGGAGCTGTAGTGGATTGTGGGAGGCCATGCATCTCACTGCACCATGGTGTATTCCAATGGCTGAGAAAAGAGCTGTCCTTTCCACTCTGCCGCTCGCCGTCTATGAGGGCCAGCGGAGCACAGAGATTCATTGGTACTGTGATGACTCTATATGCTCTGCTTTGCTGTGGCCCCTTTAAACTCAAATTGCTGCTGTTCGCTTCTCTTTGCTCGTTGACAGAGATGTGCAGAGGAGAAAAGAGCAACATGGTGCAATGGCAAATGTTCACTCTGAGAACAGAATTAAATGAATGTAACACAAGGGAGAAGACATGGTGGAACATAAAAGTAAAATACAGGAGACTGCGAAGCAACTGAAAATCTTATAGCAGGATGTGGTGATTTTCAGGTTTACGTTTTGTTTTAACACACTAAAAGGCAGAACGCTGAAGGAGCAAATAATCTCATGGGTTCAATTAAAACAGTTTTCAATCTCACTTCAGTCTCACAGTGTGCCCATGAAAAAGGGAAAACAGTTTAAAGTATCATGCTTTGTTACATTGACTTAAAATACGGTCTAGTCTACTGTTTCAAGTACAAATGCTAATGAAAAACCTTAATATCTTTTAATATAGACACAACTCCAATAAGTCCTTTGAAAGTCTTTGAAGCTATAGACTGGCGTTTCATTTGGTGGGGCACATGAATTTAGTCATAGTGCATTTAAAGTAAAGCACAATTAAAAAAATAATTATGTACTGTCTATGTACTGCCAAAACTAAATACCAACAGGGCTTGGGAAATATTTTTGTTTCATGTCAGGCTGGTATTTACAAATGTATTTGCTGCCTGAATCTTGATTTCACTCAACAAAAGATCATGAAGAAAAAATGTGAAAACATGTGCCATGTCAGTTTCAGCATTTTGTCTAGTCTCAATAAGCAGCAGCCACAAACGGTCTCAGGTCATATTGTGCTGTATGTCTGAACCACTTCCTGTCTGAAACAGAAGGATGCTGGGAGCTGTTTTCCACTTCCTGATTCTATGATGAATGTGGTTTCCGGTGTGAGACTGATACTGTAGCTGTATGAGTGTTAGATGATTCTCTGAATGTAAGAGTCTGCATTAAGTAACATACACAGATACATGTAGCAAAGTGCAGAATGGAGGAGTATAACGACCGTTAGAGGAACATGTGCATATAGTCTGACTGTGATCCTGATCTTGATCAACCTAGGCAGACACGACGGAGACCAAGTTATTTTTTTAGGGTAAGTTTCTCTGAAGAAAAGCCTGGTTCAAACATATTACATGCAAATTTAAAATATGTTTGTGAGAGAGAAAGAACAGATTTGGGTTTCATGCTTCACCTCTTCTTTCAGCAGACCTAACACTTATTTGGCTGTTCACTGTCGCCCCTGCTGCTTAACATTATCAGAACAGCATGCTGCACAACATGAGGAGGACCACAGCTGCTGACTGTATTGTGTGGCCGACCTCATCATGCCAGCCAATCATGAGTGTCCGCTTGTTTGTGTTTCCGTGCCATCTCCCTGCAGTCATGATTGCATTTGAGCCACAGCGAAAGCAGAGTCAGGAAGCACAAGTCAAGCATGTCTCTCTCCTTCTCTCCCTCTCCCCAATGTCCTATAAAGTCCTGTTACACTGCACAGATGCTGCACAGCCACTGAGGCTTCCAGGAAATCATCACCGACTGGGATAGACAACATCCTGTGGCTGTGGGTGAGCCTCACTGTGTGTGTGTATGTGTGTGGGGGGTTGCTAATGCTATGTGTCTGCGCGTGTTCGCACAGGCCAACTCAAGTCAAACATTAAACGTGAATGTGAGGACACACCACAGTCACAGGCCACAAGAGTATACTGTGGTATAATGGTAATGTAACTAAACCTCTCCATTTCAAAATATCAAGGGGAAGCCTCAGAGCAGCAGATGGTCCCTCTGTTGCTCTGTATCACTGCAGAGTTTTCAGTTTTTAGACTCTGCTGTGATTCTGTGCAAGTAGGCTTTTCTGGCAAGCATGCATGCAAAACCAGGCCAGAAAATGCACAAAAGGGAATTTCCACCATCCCAAAATTTTAATCGAGGCCTGTCTTGGCACATACAAAGCACACCAAAAGCTTGACAAAAGCACATGAACTCAGCAGCTAAAGCCCGGGATGAGCCCAGCTATATTTGGATTGTGAATGAGCCATGGCTAGCCCTCTCTGAAGGCAAAATGAAAACATTCTGGCATGTAAATCAATTGTGAAATAACGCCTTTTTCCCTGTGAGTTAAACAAACAGCTATTAAATGTAACACAAAGGGAAATGCACGCCATCTCAAAACTAATCTCATTTAAAGTTATTCAGATTGCAATGTCAAATGTATTCAAATTCAACATTGGACATGCAGGCAGATCTTTCCACCGTAGTACATGACACTGAATAAAACATTTCTCCTGCTGTAAGCAGTATATGTACCGTTGGAAGTGTATTATAGGGGTACTACAGATATATCCAGGGAAAATAGGCTGGGAATGGAAACAGTTCATCTTAGTAGTGGGCAATCTTTCCAAAGAAATATCACAATCTACAGTCTGAATGGTGATCGTTCTTCTTCATTTTTAAATGTACTGTGCACAAATTTGAACAAGCCACAGTTTTCATGATCTGAAAAACAATATTGCATTAACACACTAGTAGATCATATGGTGAATTTAAAACATGTGCTGTTGTCCACAGCATTTGCACAGCACCACAACCTAAACTAGACACAATGTGACCTCATTTGCCACTTTAATGGTATTTTTTCAATTACTTTAAGGCCACAGTCAATCATGACATCTCTTGACATCATTAATTGGGGCTGTACTGACCTGAGTAAAACACTTAGTATGTTCCTTTGAATGCGTCCTTAATAAAAGTGATTGACTGTTGCTCGACAAAGTTCAAATCTAAGACATGCAGACATGAACCACTGGCACAAGCTCCTCATCCACCACAACCAGCCCACGTTGAATTCCTTTTCAAGTACATCATACATGAAAGAAACAGAGACATGTGGGTGGATTGTGAACGTAGCATGGCTACATATTATCAGGGTAGACAGTACAGAGTCATTACAATGGTAAAATGTCACGATCTATATGACTGAAAAGTAGATCATGGACATTGGACAAGGATCATACATGAAAAAAAAAAAAAAAATCTACACAACCTAGCCGTCCATCATCTGTTAGAATATCCTGCAGAAAAACAAAACAAAGCTCATTTACTCAACTCCTACATTTTCTGATTCTGTTATAACTCCACGTCATCTGTTAGAATTTCAGATTATATATTCATTTTGTAATCTCTTAAAGTAATATTATCCACATAAAAAACAAATCACACTAAGAAAGGCAAATTCCTGGAGTTCCCAGATAGCTGAGTGTTTAGGGCACACCACTTTGGCATATAAACCGTGACTGTGATGATCATTTCTGTGTTTCATCCCCTCACTCTTCTCCACACTTTCCTGTCTATCTCCACTTACTATAAATAAAGGCATAAGGGCCAAAAAAATATCTTTAAAGAAAAAAAAAAGAAAGGCAAACCCTGTGTCCATGTGAGTCTTAACCTTGTTGTGGGTTACACTCATTTCTGAAAATCACATCTTCTCGTCTTCACATCATCTAATTAAATAAGGAAATACAAATTACAGCATGACTTATTCTTTCATTATAAAAGTCAAATTACATTCATTCAAATTGCTTGTTTATTAAAAAATGTAAAATAAAATGATCTAAATTATATACACACGAATTAGAGTAGGCTATATATATATACATACACACATATAAATAGCCTACTCTACTGGAGAAGCAGAAACTAAAAGTGGAGCACGGCTTTTGCTTGAACAGGAGTCAAATAGTGCCAATAGTTACTAAATTATTTTTCAGATAACCAACGAACTGTTCCAGCTCCATGAAATGTGCATCATCCTCCAAAGTCATCACAGTATCAGAGCCTTTCTAAAGAGAACTGACAGGTGTGATGGAGTCAACCAAAAACCCCTCAGTTGCTTGACATCTTTTAAATTTTATGAAATTAAACTTCTTGTCACACAGTTTATGAGGAAACACTGACCCCAAGTGGTTGTTGGGTTACACAACACCGCCTGCATCAATGCACACACACTAATGAGCTGTGGTGGCAGCTCTGCTGAAAAAAAAATGTGCTACTTGCTATCACTGGGTACTACCAGCACTGCATCCTTATTTGACCTAGTGAGTCTGGCTCTAGACAGATGTGGTTCTGAGTCAAGAGAAACCTCTGTTTTTCTCCTTTAATTCACTTGGTTCTAAACTGCAGAAACTTTAACTGCAACAATAATCAGTTGTGTAAAGGTATAACTCTACATCAATATGGACATATATATATATTTCATATGGAACTGTTAAATACAAAACACTGACAGATATAGTGCTGTTTGATACATAGAATGTGTAATATATTTGATTTTATTTCTTGATCTTAGCTCTCCATTAACAGAAAACTGCTGTAGAGGATAAACTATGCAAAACCACTATGGTCACATCTGTAATTTTTTCTCAGCTGACAGTGGGGAAAAGTGCTATAATTCAAACTAATTTAATCAGTAATATATCTAGTTCATTAAGACAAGTTTAAAATGAAACGATGTAGAAGACAAAATGTGCAAGGCAAGAAAACTTTCCCCTGAATCAGCAGGGGGCAGCATCTATCCATCCTAAGCATCCTTAATCCTAACATTAGTCACCTCACTGTTCTCTGCTGTTATAAGAGCCCGACTATCATCCTGCAACCCTGAGCAGGCTGCTGCTGAGCATGGCTGCCTTCAGGCGCTGTCTAAAATACTGTAATATAATCTGCCCTCCATATGAATGGCCCAACGAGATAGGGTTGAGGAAATCTGGATTTCCAGTAATAGCTGAGACATTAAATGTAGGTGGCAGTGACCATAGAAGCCAGACCAGCAACAGACGAAATGTGACACAAAAAGAGGGATTTCTTAAGTTCTGCTCTCAATGAAACATGTCAGGCAGTCTGTCAGAGCTGAGGGGAAACACTTGAACGCAGCATATGACAACTAGAGTGTTTCCACCAGCAGTCTGTTTACATGTAGTTATCCTCTCTCTCTCTACCTCACCCCTGCTTCTCACTATAAAATCCCTGATTTAATTATGAGCATAATTGATCAGTGAAACCACTTCTGCTCTGTCTTCATTAATGGTTAATTAAAAGACACCTATAAAACCAGTGAGACTATTCTCAGGCCAAAGGAGCTATTTACTATTTGTATAAGGGAGGCTAGGGGAGCTCTGTGCTATTGTTAAGGTGAAAACACATGAAAATACTATATATATATATATATATATATATATATATATATATATATATATATATATATATATATTTTAATCTACTTCCATTAAAACATTTAGAAACAACAAAACTAAAACTTGTACTTGCTGTACAAGTTTTGCTGCTGTAACTCACAGCAGCTTGTAAGGTGACTGAAGTCTGTTTACCGAAGCATCACACAGTTTTGATTTTATTGGTGCAGGGGCTTAGTGCCACTAGTCTCAGCCACAGAAATAAAAGTATAAGAAAACAACTGTGCCTGTTCTTAAGTTGTGTTTCCAATACAGGATTTTAATCTCAGAGCAGCTGTCTGGAAACCAAGTAACTGTTAAAAAATGTTTAAACAACATTCAAATGACTTTATTTTAGAATCCTTCAGGAGGTACATGTGCACTGGCCACAGGGCAGTGTGTTCCTGCATAGAGGGACTGTAAGACTCTGGGCTGTGGAGATGCAGTAGTTCACAGTGAGCCTGAGGTCAGATCAAACTCAGAGGAGTAGAGGTGAATTTATCAGCCCCCGCAGAGCCTGTACAGTACTTCAGCCTGATCTATCATCACGCAGCCCTGCTGGCTTTACTGGGAGATGAGGGAGGAAGAGGAGAGAGAGGAGGAGGACACAGTCATGGCCTCACTCCCACTACACAGAGCCTACGGTTTGTGGTTTTTGTGTTTTTATCTACTGGTGCTGCCAATGGCAAAGATTTAGCATCAACAGTCAATAAACTGTTAATGAAAATTCTCAATTTGAATAAAGTAAACATGCCTTGCCAGCTCTTGTGTGGGTCATTGATCATTGATTGAAGATTAAATATAATTGCTGAAACAAATGACAATAATCATGTAGTAATGAGAGAATGACCGGCACTGTCTCAGCAAACTCTGTCTGGAAATGATCCAGGTTTTGGTCAGTATTGGGTATTGAGGAACCTTGAAGTCAAGTTGCAAGCTGTGTAAACAACACTTAGGCACAACACTAAAAGGCATACGTATCTAAAAAGTGCACCTAACTAAGACTGGCCATATAAATATAAATGATGTAGATCTGTTGAAATAAAGCTGCCTAATGTCACAAAAATAAATATTAAAACTGGTTAATTCAATAATATTTTTAGAAGCAGTAATCAAATGTAATGTTTGGACATTTTGACAGCGCTGGTCAATATCCAGAAATTCTTTATGGCAACAAAAAAAATTTCATTCATATCAGGACAGACAAGTTTCACATGAAGAACATCATAAGACAGTAAGTTTATATGGTTAGACATACAAATTACATTCTTTCTGGTGTGTTTCAAGCTCCCTAAGGCAAGTTGAGGCAGGTTATATTCTAGGTTTTACAGTTTGGACCTGACCCTGAATCAGATGAGTGAAATCCTCCTACACTACATTCAGACACTCATTATACTGTAAACTAAAAGATTTTCCATCTGTGGTGAAGGAGAAACCTCCGTTGTATCACAGGTGCACAATGCAATATGATATCTTACGATGAACCTTGAGATTTCTATTTTTTCGACACATTCACATAACATGAAATGATTTGGATAGTTTTTCTAGTTATGAAAACTCTTTTTATTTAATTAATAATGTTTCTGCTAGTTGTAAAATATGTTATTGAGGGTGGTTTAAAAATTACTTTGCAGACTCAGTGACCCTTTATATTGTAGACTGCATTTATGTAGTACGATATAGTTTGTCTTTCATTCACCCATTCAGACACAGCCTGATACAAGCAGTGGCAGCAGTCAATATGAGGTTCATTATCTCACTCAAGGCCATTTCAACATGTGAACAGAGGAGCCTGGTATCTAAATACCCGCCCAGGCAATGGACAATTTCCTATAGCATCACTAGCTGCCTTCAGACTGTTGAGCCGAGCTAGGTCGTGCCAGGGTCATTTGGGGGCCACCTAGGTGCTAGTGTCCCAGGTCTACTAGCCCCATAGCCCCTGTTCAGACAGTCAGGCTATCAGCCTCTCTGGATTACCCGTCGGCCAGCCTTCGTTTGTGAAAACATCACCGACACCGGCCATTTTCAAACAGAACGGTAGGTTCAAGCATGCAAAAACTAATGACTAGAGGCACGTAAACAATCAAATCTACATGGGTCTGCAGTAAGAAGTTATCTTGCTAACTGCTAACTTATACTGTCCAAGGTTTCTTAAGTTTTTCTCGGATTTGGAGGGAAGTTTTCTGGATGCCTAACTTTGCTGCGTTGTGTTTCGTTCCGACAAACCCTGTCGATTCTCTGCTGGATGTTGTCTTCTGCCCAAATGGAGAGCAGTGCACAAACATCATCGTGAGACCAAAACTGTCGGTCCATTGTTCTCCGTAGCAGCTAAAATCATAAATACATTTCTCCACTGCCATCTTTATTGTCTCTACCTGCTGTCTCCACACCTACAGCAACAGGTTGATCCCACTTTAACATTGATGCTGCCTCTAGCCCCTCTCTACCCTGAGTGGCCCAACTATTGGCTGGGCCAGAAATCGGGAGCTACTGGCCCTGAGACAATCCCGAGGTGGCACCAGTTAGCACCGGCTCCAAATGGTGTGAAAGCAAATAGCCCTGGCATGGTTAGCTGAGCTTTGGCCCGACAGTGTGAACCAGCAACTATCAAAGCAAAGATTTCCTCTTATGAAATATGTCAACCCAGGGTAGGTCTAAAACTAATAGCACTATTTCCAAACTTTCAGCAAACAATGTCATATTATAAAGAGAAATCCTGATGTTTTCATGATGCCCTCACTTTCACCAAAATTAAATGGGCTTTTATGCTTCCAAGAAGGTGAACATATACCACTCTGTTTCATACACTTGACAAGTTAGCTCCACCGACAGGCTAAAATGTCAACTTTGTAAAACATGCCATCAAAAAGGCGTACAGGTGAAAGCTGATGTGAAGATTGAATGATGTGAATGGATGAACCACTTTTATCTTAATTAAACCATGGTGTTTTTTAAAGTACCACCTACAAGACAAGTACTACCTTTTTATTTGTCCTCTTAGGAAGAAAAGCTGCGATATTTGTGCGTATTATGCGTATTTCTAAAATTTTCAGTGAACAAATACATACAGTAATGCTTTAGGATTGTTAATGTAGGATAACTACATGTACTGATGCAGTTTGAATATTGTATAAACTCACATTGTTTATATAAATCAATAATATTAATTATCACAGGGGTTTGACAGAAATATCTTCTGCTGAGATTATTTCACAAAGCAAAACAATGGAAAATTTCAAGGCTCTGCTTTCTTGGCATTCAAAGTTCCTCTGTATTCTTGAATGGTTTAAAATATACAGTGGTTCTATAGTAATTTCGTGCCTTGGGGCTAGAGAAATTATACTACTCTTACTCCTGTTTCAATGCAGAGGTATACAAGTTTGCTCTAATAGACTCCACAGTCTTTCCCTGTGACGTCCTCACCACAGGTAGGACTGATAACAACATCTGACCAGCCACACCTCTTTCAGTCATATGGGAAGTGGACCACATGCCTCAGCAGGGCCTACTATCATATTAGTTGTCATTCACAGCAGGGATGGCATTGGGAACAGGCCAGAGAGCTGTGGGGTTATTAAGGGACTCAGCTTGGCATCACTGAACTCTGGCTCCTCCTCCTGGAGAAGGGCTTACACTGAGCTGATGGGTTTGTGGAGGGAGGAGTGGGGGGCAGGTGATAGAAAAACACAATGTGTGATGTATTTAGTGTCTGGTTTAGCTATATCTGTGAGGACTTTCTTGACAGACCACTGTTTTTTGACTGTAATGTTGGTTCTGAGGACTATTGTGTAAAATATTGTGCAAACTGTCATAGTGTGAAGCACAGAATGGAGGACTCAAGTGAACATACTCACACAGGCAGGCCCAAACAAATCCAGTGGGCAAGGCATGAACATCAACAATCTAGCAAGAACTAAAGCTTCGCAACATGAGGATATAAATCACATTAAGATAACGCAAACATACATACAAACAGGACATTTTTCAGCTGGTTAAGACAAAACATGAAGCACATACCTAAAAGAGCAGTGGAAAATGCCATAACTACGGCAATATTTTAAGATAAGATAATTGCAACAATAATGCAGCAACTGAGACATCAGGGAGAAGTGATTCTGCAAATCAAGTGGTTATTGTCATGCGATACCCCCCATCTCTGATAACTGTCTAGCTGCTGGTTTATGTTTAGGTCTGTGTGATTTCTTTACATGTGTCTTTGTCTATTCATCTATCTCTTTGCATGTTCAAATAACTATGTTAGGTTATGAGGCACAGATTTCTCTCTGTATGCATGCATTGTTTGTGTGTTTGTGTGTGTGTGTAGGACGACAATCAGAAAGTCTCTGATCTCAGGGAGGCAAATGCCAGATCACACTTTTCCTTTCTCCATCTCTTGCTTTCTCTTCCTGTCCTTTTTATCTTTCTATCTCCAGAGAGAAGGTATGTGTCAACTATGGTGACATCTGACCAGAGAAAGCCTGTGGCTCCCACTGTGATGCACACAAACACACACAAAGTCTTCCCAGGTGACTTCCTGCAGCACACCCCCCTTGTTTCTAACCCAAGGCTGCACTCCCAGCATATTTCCAGTGACCAAAGACAGACAGAAAAAGCTGTTGTGGTTGTGCCAGCAAGAGTAGGAAATGAAAGAGCATTAGGGAGTCAGGTGAAAAGAGAGAGGCATTACAACAACTTGACTTGCATAGGAATAAACACAGTCCTTCATCATTATTGGAGGAATTAACTTTGTTGTGATCTGTGTTCATGCATCATTCACATGAAGAAAACAGAATAAGAAAGACAATATATACAAAAGACACTGTCAGGTGATGTAACCACCAATCTAACAGTACCATTGACTGGGTGACATTAAGTTTATACTGTAACAGCACTGTCCACCACAGGACTCCACTCACAATCAGTCTACCAGCAGTATCAAAATAAAAGCAGCAATATGTAGAGAAGGCCTAGAGCAGTAATAACAACCATTATGAGATGAACAGCAATTTAGCAGCCCTGTCGGTAACACAGTAATCTGTGACATAGCAGTGAGTGTATACAGATGGGCTGTATGGTGCAGTGGAGATGAGTTTCCCGGGTGACAGTTATGGTGCCAGGAGTGTTAAAGGAGGTGATGGCTCGACGGAAAAAGCTGTTCTTTTGTGTGGCTACATGGGGATCTGTAAGGACTTCCATGATGCAGAAGAACAGACATGTATTTGCTGTTGAAGGTTACATCCTTAGGACTGCTGACAGCTTTACAGAGGCAGGGAGCACCACAAATATCCTCCACTGCTGGAAGTTGGGATCCAGTAATTTGTTAGGTTGTGTTGATAAGACTGGGGAGTCCATCTGCAGTGGTATAGCTTAAAGCACCATAATGTAACACAGCACATCAGTGTAGATTTGATGGGACACTGGTAAAAGTTGTCAAGGAGCTTTTGCAGAAGAGGTGCTCTCTTCAATCTCTGCAGGAAATAAATCCTTGCTGTTAAGTCTCTGCTGTGCCTTTTCAGCTAGAGGGGATGTGTTGAGAGACCATGACGGGACTTAAGTGTGACTAGGTGGCCACTCCACCTTGTGGAAGATGCAGATGGACAGGAGGTGATTTTGGCTAGTTGTAGGGCTGTTAGTAGACAGTGGTAGTCCATTACAAAAGGCTACAATACGTCACTGCTCTGTTTTTGCAAACTGTGAAAAACTGCTTACAGTCTTCAAACTTAAAACTAATCATCTCACAAGTTCAGACTGTGTCATCATGTCCTTTGTCATCACCACATTTACCACACCTCATTTGTTTGCAGGTGGGATATATGAAGCTCTTTAACAATACTGGAATTGCCTAACCATTAAGAAAGCACCAATTAACCTCTTAGCTTCTAAATTAATTCAGTAATATGTCCTTTAATAAAATTATTATCACTAATAAAGGTATAATTAACCTTCTGTTTGATTAGGGAGCAGATCAGCCTACTGTTTAAATAATGACAACTATGCTATTCTATTATGTAGCATAAAAGACAATTAGGTTAACCAACTGTTAAATTGTTAAGCAGTTACTTGCTAAAACTGATGGATATATTTTTGCGTTTTTCATGCCTGATGTGATTTTACCATCTCTACGTTTTGTATATGGTACCAGCATTCCTCTATTTTTCATTTTGCTTATCTCTGTGCTAATATCAGGTGCTGGTGCTGTTTCTAACTTGTACTAATTTAAAAATCACTGATGCATGGGTAACAACATGAAAAATATTCCTTTGCAGAAATGCACCATATGTTTCAATTTCAAATTGAATTAATAAAGAATTATTCATGTTGTGTTGAGGCATTTTGTATTGCTGAATTGCAGGGCTATGATTTGTGCAGAAGATAAGCAGTGACAGGATAATAACAGTTGCTGAGATTGAACATGAGTGTACATGAACAAGAGGGCAGGGAGATGCTGCTAATCTGGAGACAGACTTGATGCCATGGTAAATGCTCCCTCTTCACATTATTGGTCTGTGGTGGCATTAGGAAGCATAATATTACCTCAAGTGTCTCATTTGGTATTATTTAAAAGAAGACTTCAGCCCTAGCTGCCACTTCTCAACACTGTGATGAGCAGCACTGGCAATTACAAAAGTGACAAAAGTTTTTCAAAAAAATACAAGGTGAAAAGTGGTGTGTGCTTTAAGTTCAAGCTGGAGTGCACTCAAGATGATATTCCATTTAGTAAGCATGGAAAATATAATCATAATAACCTAATACGCTTATTTTGACAGCGGAAGAGTGCAATACAAGAAGAGTGATCAGCAAACTGAAAAGCTCTGCTGTCATTTGCTCTCCTGGTGAGATAGCAGCAACAACAAAGCCAACTTATCTCTGGGAATAAAAAAGGATGGATTCTGGTGCTTAACACCAGCAACTTTTTCAAATCAACACAGAGCAGAAAATGCAAGATAGTTTTTGCTCCATGCGTACCTTTCAGTCTTGTACTAATGTTTGGCTCTAATGACCTTACAGATATATTGGGACTGCAAAGTGTCAGTTGTCAAATGTTAAAGCTATATGATTCTCATGTTTACAATTTACTTAAATGTAAGTTATAATTATATTTCTCAATTTACTTGGTGGTAGGATGTTTAAGTCATAATGTTTATAACAAGCAATATGAACCTTAATCAGATATGCTTCAACAACTACACATAAATTATGATTTATGGCAGTAAACCACACTTGCCCATCCCTGCAGCTATAGCCCTGTACATGGTTTAGCAGACTTCCTTTCATGAAACAATCTTTTGTAACTTTTCTTTGATGCTTTGCTTTTATGTTCCTGGCCTTGGTTTTTATGTCACCTACCTTGGTTTTACAGCGTTCACCGTGGATTTTTTTTTTTTTTTTTTTACTCTCTTGCAAAGCAACTTGTATTTTAACTGTGAAAACTGAGAAAAACTACTAGTTTTATTGTTATCGTTGTCGTTTAGCTGTACTGAAGTCTTAGCTAATCTTAGAAATTCCTCATGGTTTCCACAAGCTTTAGCAGACACACATTCACTACAGAGAGTACTGATGCAACTGAGAGACATTCCTCCAACTGCACACAGCACCAATGATGTGATATGTTGTCCAAAGCTGCTGACTTAGAGTGCAGCTGGAAACTACCTCACTTCATGCCCCATAAAAACTGACATTGTGCAAGCTTTTCACCAAATTCTAAGAACCCAATTAAAAACAATTGTGTGTACATGTGTTTTCTGCTTAACAGTCTACTCTTCATTTACCAAAAGGTTGAGCTGCTGCTTTTTCTGACATGTATGTGGGTTTTTTTGTCTGTTATTATATTTATATTATATTAAGTGTGTAACATAATGTAACCAGGTAATAGTGCAAACCAAGCTTTTGTGTGTTACTGTTAAAAATGATACTATACTGGATAACAAAGCAGACACAAGGAGATGTCCACAAATCCCACCCATCAACAGTGATTTCCAATCACAGCTTAGCAACTGTAACTAGGCACAGCATGTCTCTCAGACTTGGTGAAATGATGGGCACATGGCTGCGATTTGCTTTTGTGATATCAAAGACCCATTGTTTTTCAAAACTACTGCAAATCGAGTTTCCATTGCAAAGTGTTAATATACCATGCTACAATAGATTGTAATTACATGTGGCAAATTACATTAATGTACAGAAAAGAAATACAGCAAAAGAGAGTAATCATTATGTAGTGAAAAATGTGTTTTGTTCTTGAATTTAACATAAAAAAATGAATAAAATCATAAAACCATCCAATAAATATTGATTGTGTAATATATGGTGTGTATGATGTATGGCTGTTTATGTATTTAATGTGTGTATGTGTACATATCTGTTGTAAAGACACCTGTCTGCCTCCCCTCTCTGCTGACACCTGGGAAACAGAGGTGATATCTCTCTCCCTGAAAACCAAGATGCCTGAGCCTGTCACCTGCTATGATACTAGCCCTCCCATGATGCACTGTTCAACCAAGCGTGAGGCTATGAAGGACGAAGTAAGGTGGGTGGGATCGAGGTGTGAGAGTGTGAAGCAGTCGGGTGTAACAGGATTTTTCTGCAACCTGGTCCAACCTTCCCTATCCCACGCCTTCACCCCTGCCCTGGGTTCACCACCACTGCACTCACATGCCTCGTATTCACGTCGCAGCTGACCATACAGCTCACTCTGACCCTGGTGGCTCCTCTCATCTGTACACCTGGTGCAGAGCTGGCAAGAGAAAAAAATGGCAGCTTTTTTTAATGGTCCGGTGACAGTGAGATGGATAGAAAAGTATTCTGTTCTCTCTATCCTCCAGTATGAGCTCAGTGAATTCTGTGGTGATTGAATTCCAATGTGAACAGATTCACAATTGCAAGCCTGGCACCATTACAGGGCCCTAGTGGAAATCTTGCAATCCCTCTACCATCTCCATCTCTCTTTCTTTCCTCTTTCATTTCTTCCCTTTTTCCTTTCCCTATCCTTGGGAAGCATAATAACACACTGATGCACTCTGGGTAATTTTCAGAAGAGATGGGACAAGCCCTGCAGTGTGCCCTTGAGCTTCCAAATCAAATAGCATCTTAACCCTTACATAAATTGATTCCTTAACCCGTGAGCCAGCACAGCCTCAACCTTGAATTACGCCACTAGACTAAAAAATCGTGAGAGAACACGTTGTTTTCATCTTGAAAAAGAATATAGCATGACGCTCCTTCCCTGGACACACGTATAGATTGTTTTGCTTAGCCTGAAATATTCCTGATAGCCAGCCCCCAAATATTGCAGGGAATCAGATTTCATTTCTCACTCGCAGAGCCCACTGCCATCTCTAATCCAGTGGCGGCTTTCACAGTCACCCCCCCAATAGGCATGATTTCCCCACCACATCAATAAGCGGGGGTTTATTCAGCAGCATGGTGGTCCATGTGGACTGGCTGCCTGCCCTGCCTATGACAGAGTGTTATTAGTGGGACGAGTTGGTGAGGTGTACTGAGACAAGAAGATGGATGCTGCCATGAGCATGAAGAGCAACAACAGATTATCGCTTTTGCTACAGAAACTCTAGACTATTGTTATTCTATTACATTCTTTTCTCAACTAGCTTCAGTTTATCCATGTGTTGTTCAACTTAATGAAGTTTGGATGTTTAAAACCAATTAAAAACTCAGCTGAACCCACAGCTGAACCCACAGAAAACTAATTATTCTCTGATTCCAGATTCTGCAGTAGGAAGATATTCTCCTTTGCTCCAATTTAGGCTATGTCATTGTAAATTCAATTAACTCAAATTGACAAAATAGGACATTTGAGTACACTACCTTGGGCTGTGGGAAATTATAATCATCATACTTCAATCTTTACAGAAAATAATGAATCAGATCAGTCCATAATAAACTGATGTGTCAATACTAATTAAAATTTTCTCTCATTTTAAAAATGTATTTTTAACTAATTTTAATTAATGCCAGGCAGCTTTAACACCTTCCTCATTTTATTCCAAAACTATGGCAACTCTCCGGCTCCCAGCACCTTCATCACTACATAAGCTTTTTTTTGGGCAGGCCAGTCTTTATTTGCTTTACGCCTTTTTATGACACTGAGGGGGCAGATGAATTGTTGAGAAGAAATGGAACAAAAGAATCCATCAAAAATGTAAATACACACGATAAAACGTAAAACTTCATGAGAAGACTTAAAAGGGACTGCTCACACAACATGATGACAGTAGAGGAAGGGGAATATCTTGTTTTTAATGCCATACTTAATCACTAATTCACTTTGCTTGGCACACTGCTCCGTAAAGGTCATTGCTCCATTGCTGTATTGCTTTATTTGCTTTTTGCCACCTGAAGCAATATTGTTTCTAGATGAAGCCGATAATAGTCAAGTAAATTAGATGATTTTTTTTTTTTTAATATTGATTTCAACCGTTTACTCGGTGAAGTTGAAATTAATTTTCTTCATCCCTAACTCACTGTAATATGAACAAAGACCGATGGTCCTGAGAAAGCAGCCGTCAAAGGGACAATCAGGGGAGAAACAATGTGTCTCCTGTTGAAGTCGAACTGATGAGTCATTCTTTCTGTCTAAATGAAGTTTATAGTCTCAACCAAACAGAAAAAAAGACTAAATGAAAGAAAGAATTTCTCAATGCAAAATAAGCTGCATACTGTCTGCTTTTATTTGTATAGCCTTCTAGAGACAGGCGACCAAGTACACATCACGTGATGATGTGTAGTACGGCACAGGTTTGGTTCACAAAATGATAGGATATTTTCTTCTTTTTTGCTGATCCATGTTAATTTCCCATGTGTTAGCTTAACAAAACAAAAATGGAGTTATCCCCACTAATGATACCTTTAACAGACTGAAAGTGCTACTATGACATAGATGTCACAACAAAGTGAGCAGCTGGGGAGGCACTGGCTGTAATGGAAGCCAGATTTACCCACAAAGCACCATGATGAATATAATTACATGACACATTTTACCAGTAGCTCGTCATATCAGAGCTCAGAGTCGTATGTAAATAAGCTCATGTGATCAGGGAAAATTGCTGACAACCAACAAATGTTCAACAAACTCACTTTGCAAATTGGGCCTGACAACACGTGTGCACTGTTCCCGTTTTCATATTCATGTCTAGTCACATTTAAAGGATTTTTAGTAAGCAGGCGACCACTGCCATATACAAAAAGCTCTGTGCTAAATAAATAAATGCCTTTTCCCAACAAAACACCAGGAGCATATGCTTAGTCAACAGTTCTGATTAACATCACTTGCTTTCCCTTTCAAGTTACACAACATGTAATGACCTGGTACAATTATTTCTTTTAAGAACTTGTCACATAAAACCACAACATCTTTGTACCACAGACTACATATAAAGATGGATGACATGACAGCTCCAAAGTGAAGTCAAAACACACCCTGGTGGCTGGCTGTCCTTCCATGTTAGCAGATGGAACACGAGCCACACTAAAACATTAAAGTATACGCGGTATCTATCATTTTAGATTTTTTGTATCACCTTGGTGTATGATAAATTTTTCATTTTTCAGGAGTTTAATAGCACACCTCCACTTATTATGTCATTATGTCACCAACGCTAACGACAACACTCATACATGGGATATCTGAATCTCAATGTTGTCCCTAAAGAACCCTCACAGGCTTTACTGACATCAGTTGGTAAGTGACTGAATGTGAGAAGCAGTAAGGACTCGAAACATATATGAAGAGGAATGGGACTGCATATTGCATTGCCTCGACAAAACATGGTTTACTTTAGCCCATTTAGAACTTTAAGTTATTTACTTTCTTAACAGCAGTTTAGGATGTAATTGTTTGATATCACCATGTAGCCAGAGGTCATTTTTAAACTAATTAATGCCCGTTTGTTCAATGTTACATTACTGTTCTTTTTCTGGTACTGTCTGCCTTTCCCTGGTAGTACCTGTATCTCACATCACAATGCATAGAACTGCAGGGAATTCCCTCAGGCAAAATCTGCAGAAATGCCAAGTTACAGAAAGTGTGCATAAAGTTGTGACAGCGCTCTCAGGAGCTTGACAAATCGAGCCCTTGTGGACATTTGAGACTGGACCTTTGGCTTCATTTTTGTACAGTGGGAGGAAACAGTGGTGTGACATTCATCTTTATAAACAATCACTGCTCTGGACCAGTGAAGCAACAGTTCCTATAAAGACAGTAACTCATTGAACAGCCTGTGGACATTAAATGTGTCTGACCAGTGTGTTGTGAGATATTTCTCTCACATATTTATACAACACATGAAACGCCTACATTTTGGCATTGAGGGTTTTCTCTACTACTTACTCAGACATGTCCAAACTATTCCACAAAGTCCATGTGGCTGCAGGTTTTTGTTCCAACCAGTCAAGATCATAGCTGTCAAGTCTCCCGTTTTGGCCAGGAAACTACCGTATTTTACCTCTCTTTCCTGCTGTCCTCCTGTATTAGTAGTGTTCCGTAAATCTCCCATATTATTGTACTTGTATCAAATTATTAAAAACAAACAAACAAAAAAACATTCCTCTGCCTCTCCAAACTTGAACTCTCTCAGTAGCTTCATGAGAACTGCCACCTGCAGTAAGCCTGGGAGGCGCAGTTGTTGCGAGATTAGTGCTGACAGCGGAAACAAACATGGAGCAACAAAAAGAAAGAGATGGGTGTGAGGAAGGAGGCATTCCTGCCAAAAAACAAGGAAGTCCTGTAAATATCTCCAAAAAAATGGGCCAGCAAATTTATTTTCCTAAAGAGGAGCAGGATGGGGCACAGTCAGGGGTTCTGTAAGATTTGAAACTGCGATTTTAGTGTCTCCCACGGGGGAAGGAATGATGTCAGTCAGCGTGAAAAATCTACCTAATCTAAACATCTACAGTATGTTATATATCTATAGTACGTCATTATGTTTATAGTAATCTAAACATAATCATAAGAAAATATGAAATGAAAATAAAATGTACATGTTTAACTTAAAGACAAGCAATGTGAAACAGACAGTAAATAACGCTAAATATGTAATGTCTTGACTTGTGAAAATATGTAAAAAAATATGTAAAATAAATGTGCTTCATATACTCTTTTGTGTTTTCATTTAGGCTGTATTATAAAGTAGGAATGTTCACAGCATTTCTACATCAACAAAGGTGGGGCTATCAGATTCTGATTCTAATTGCAGTTGACAAGTTGTTTTTTAGATATCTTGTACACCTGTCTTAAAATGTAAAAGATACTAGGAGGGGTGGCGAGCGTCAGGAAATTTCCCTTATTTTCAAATTCAAAACTTGACAGGTATGGTCAGGAGCACACAGTTTGACCAATCAGCTGTCTGAAGACTGAGATCAGGTAAACAGGCCTAAATGAGTCAAGTCTGCTGTGCTGCTGCTGCTTGGTTGGAATAAAAACCTGCAGACCTGCTATGTGTGCAATATAAAAGAAGCCCGATGTGTGTTCAACACAAACAATTATTTTTATAAAAGGTAAAGAAAATAAAAAACATCCACATACAAAACCACTTAAAGAGTGAGTACTGGACACACTCCAAGAAAAGTATTGATATTTCATGACCAAAACACATTGTCACAACAACTGGGGGAAATAGTTTAGAAGTTTAGCCAATACAAGAAATTCACAATTACCACAAATGCGCAGTAAACAGAAGAAGAGTGCTAACGTGATTAGCATTAGCAACGCTAGTAGCAGTAGCAGGAGCTTACCTTGTGAAGTGATGCAGTGAAGTTGTCGGCTGCAGCCGCCGAGTTACATACAACAGTCCTTACACTGGCTCTGTTGTTTAGTTTGAAATGCGTCCTTAAAGGACTGAGTAAATTAAGTAAACCGATTTTTCAACCGTGCATTTGCCATTATATTTTATGAGACACAGCATATTTTCTATAGCGTTTTGTAAGATGACAGCTAATCTATTCCAAACCAACGTGATCGCTAATTAGCCAATTTCAGACAGGTATGCTGCACATTTGAATAATTTGACTTCTCTGCACACTGTAGTCAGTGATGGTGTTGAAAAGAACCGCAGCCCCAAATGCAAGTAGTATTAAAGTAACAGAAATATTATTCTGTTACTATTTAAAAATATAAGCACTAACTCTTTTTTTATTTGAAATGATTTATTAAAGGCTACACAGATGTTTTCAGTGACTGCACCTAATTAAACCTGCTCAGTTTGAAGTTGGGCAAAGCTCCTCTGAGATTTCTGGGAAGTCACTCAAGTCCATGAGGTAATCAGCATGATAAAAATGTGACTTGTCTCAGGGCCTCAATGCTAACAGGGGGCAAGAAAAAAAAAAGAGAAACAAGGTCAATCAAGTGCAGTCTGTGCACACCCACACAGTTATGAGAGAAGCTCTAATCAAGCAAAATAAATGGAAACACCTGTGGGTCTGATGTGAAAGGAATTTAAACCAACCAATAGTTTATAATATTGTTGAAATTAGCTCTGTGTCAACCAGATACATCAAAATGCTACTTGCATTTTGATGCTTCTAGAATTATAATCTAGTTTT
Source organism: Polydactylus sextarius (assembly GCA_016801845.1). Lineage (NCBI taxonomy): Eukaryota > Metazoa > Chordata > Actinopteri > Polynemidae > Polydactylus > Polydactylus sextarius. The sequence continues at coordinate 3,874,168 of CM028915.1, forward strand.
GCATATCAAAGTGCATCTATAGACCAATGGGGTCATTCAGGATGGGATCTTATCTTCATTTCTTTTAGCTCAGTGTTTGTACTTCTGTGTTTTTCAATAGAAGACGTGGTTAAGTAATGGATTTGAATATGTCAGACTACCCAAATTTATCTACCCAAAGAAAAGTACTCAATAATGGTACACCTACAGGATGATTGAATTTTACATGCTGCTTAACCACTATTTAGTAATATCCTGTATAATCTAAATACAGCTATTGTTTTTTCATATACATTTCTAAGTATGGTCCTTAGATAATATTATAGGCTAAACTATGTTGTGACATTTATTTTCTCAATTGTTATATTAATAGATTATATTATAATATTAGAATCTGCCTCATGAGAAAATGTGAAATGTAAATGTGAAATTTTACTTTTATCTTTTTTATAGCAGCAGGTGAATTAGGGAGTCAGTGAGAGTTACTCTGGCTGAAATGTCAACTTGAGTTTCCTTTTCTATGCAGAGCTGTGGCCCACTGGCCAAACATCCTGTCTCACACTGCCAGGCCACTGTGAAGGGTCCATTGTGTTTGTCACCATCTGTCTACACTTGTCAGACACGGTGCCTTTCAACCGGAGGTCCCAGCATCAAGTCTGTATGTTCATGTGCACATAGCGCATCAGTGTGAGTGTGCACATGTGTGCAATTGTGTCAGTACACGTACCTGTGTGCTATTGATTTTCTATATATCTGCTTGCACATGCACAGACGTGCCAGTTCCCTGGAGCGCTGACCTGTCAATCCAGGATGCTGTCTGAGAGAATTGTGTCCTGCTTTTCAACTCCCCCGTCCGACTGCCAGCGAGATGGCCATTCACACCCTGTCCTGCTCTTACGTCTGCTGATAGCGTTCCCTGACTACTGAGGCACCCAGAGAATAATGTGTGAAATATGTGTCATTTTCTATGATGAAAATTTCCATCAAAAGAAGAAAACAGTCACTGCAGGAGCATGAAAAACAGCAGGGACAGGATCTGAAGGTGCTCATTGATATTCAGATTTTATTAAAAAGGTGCCATTGTGGAAGTTGTACTATTACTGCAACATGGAGAAGCTGAATGCTGTATTTATCTCTCCACACAAAGTGGAAACGTGACTGAAAAACACGAGTTTTGTATTTCAATATTCCTATTCAGCTCTGCATTATGTAACATAATGAAGAATAGAATGCAGGAGAATAACTGCATAATGGAAGCACTGCATTCATCCACTCATGTAAGTTTTTTTTTTTTTTTTTTTATGTAAGTTTGGTGCAAAAGCAAAAAAATCAAGGTTTGGAGCTGGTATTGATTAGATGTGCCTGCATTTCCTCATTTCATCTCTTGCTATGATTACCCCTGTGATTTATGGTGTCTTAGCATGTCACTATATTTTTACTGAATGACTGGAAACACCTTGATCAGAGAGAGGAAAAGAGCCTCAGATAAAGAGTTTTATAAGGTAAAAGTATGTGTTAAAGACAGATTGCAACCATGTTTACTAAAGTCTAAATACAACTAGTCTGTTTAAGTTCCATGCTAGCACATTTTCACATTAAGCATGAAAAATTGTTGTTTCAATAATTTATTTTAACCTGCTGAAAATTGTTTTTTTTCCTCTGCAGAAGGAAAACAATTCTAAATTCTGGCTAATGTAATACTGTTTTGTGCAGGCACACATTTATTAATGTGGATTTGCAAAATAAATCCAACAATATGATTTTTAAAAAGCAGTTATCATTAAAATAGTCTGATGTGTAGCTGCACAGGTACCAGTATACACCAGTATATATTCTTCAACTGCTCCTTGACAGCATATAGTACATGTAATGTGTGACATTTGTGATATATATTCCCTATAAAAGTATATAAAATTATAGATTTATAAATAAAGAGAATGACATCGCTGTGCAAGTGGTTTTACTACCAATTCTTATCTGATAGTTTTGGCTGTTTTTGTTCACAATTCACAGCTTGCAATTCAATAAGATATGAGCAAAAGATGAGTCACACTGCTGAAATCGACCAGAGATCGGCTGAGCTTATGTAACACAAACAATATGCGTTGTCCTTGCCTGAAAATCTTCTGTGTTGTGGTCAAGGCGCAATTTTGTCATCAATAAACATGTCCAGATATTTGTATTTGTCAAGCTGCTCCACAGCTTGGCCCTTGACAATGCTGGCGTCTGAAATCGATCAACACGTCCGAATGCTGAGCTGCAAAAATGAATTCTCACACCACTGAACAAAGTCCACCAGCAGGCCCTTGGTTGCCCATTTATCTCGTGGGAGTATATATTTGTAGAGTAGATAGCATGCTGTCTATCAACTGCAGGGGTGTAGTGGACAAATGCCAAGTTAAACTCAATGTAAACACAGGTTTTAGCTTCAGATAAATCTTTAAGATGTATATACATTATAGAAATAAACCAAAATGTGTAGAGGAACAAGTCACTGAGATGAAATTGATTGCACTGGAATTTTAGCAACCAACAAAAGCATTTAAATTTAGATCAAACAGTATTTTGCTCGCTGATTTTATTGCTTTATTTGCTCTATTTGTTTTTGAGGTCGTATTATTCTTGTACTTTGTGTGTGTGTGTGTGTGTGTGTGTGTGTGTGTGTGTGTGTGTGAGAGAGAGAGAGAGAGAGAGCTCCGTGTGTGTCTTTTGAATGATAATCACAAAGTCCAATTCATTGGGGTAAGGAAATTCTTGTGATTTTGGTAACTTGTTGTTAAACCTCTGGCAGGCATTACATTAGAACTACATTAGGTCCATGTTATACCCTAATGGACATGACTGAAACACAGTTTTTTTGTTAAGCTAATTACCTGCTGAATGTAGAGACAGTAGTTCCTTTCTGAGAGACTGTTAGTGAAAACATCATCTCACATACAGAATATCTTTCTCCTGACCTTTCTCTAATGTGCAAAAAGCTGCTCACTGACGTTGAATGTGTCACTGCAGCCTTGCTCTAGGTTCTCTCTCTTTAACCCTGGATTCGAGGAGGAACTCTGAGAGATGGGGCAAACTCTTGACATGTCTTAGGAAACAGAGCGCTGCGCTCAGCTATTGCTGCCGGCTGTGAACTGGCTGTGATAGCAGCCCATGATAAGTTGAATAAATTATAGTGCTCTTCTCTTTGTAGTGGGAGTTGAACACCCTGCACTGCAGCTCCAGGCCCCAGTCACTTGGTGAGGATAAAATACCTCATATTCCTAAGTATGTGTCTGTGAGGACTTGTCAAGACATGACTTTGTAAAAGACACATGGTAATATCAGAGAGGATTATACCTGGCTCTCCCACATTGCTGCTAGTTAATGTATTTCAGATCATACTTAAGAGTCTGTGTCCCTCTCCAGTGAAAACCATCTTCAAATCTGATGATTCAGATTTCTCAAAAGACAAAAAAAGAAATGCAATTATGTAATCTTTTGGGCTGCTAGATAAGCTAAGTAAAAAAAATTAAAAACTGTGAAAAATGTAGTGTAAAAAATTTAAAAACTGTGAAAAATGTAGTATCTGTGGGCTGTTTGTTTTTAGTATCTCATGAAAGACTGATTTTTTAAAGTCAAAGATGTAAGATCTGAGGTTGCAAGTGATGGTGAAGTTGAGGTAGTTAAATAAGCTAATATGTAGCTTTATAAAGTACAATATATATCTAATTAAAACCATATTCATTTGTAAATACAAATATACTATGCAAATATATAACATATATTTTAAAAGAAACAGGAAATCAGAGTAAAGAAAAATCTTAGAATCTTAGAATTGCTGTTTCATATATCTAAATATAATTGCTACTGGCAAGTGAGATGCACCCTTATGCTTTAATATTGCATCATATATAATAATAATAATAATGATAATACATTTTATTTAAAGGTGCCTTTCTAGTACCCAAGGACACCATACAAAAATGAAAGACAAACCAGAAAATACACATTAAAATTCTGGAAAAAAAACAAACATTAAAAACAAGTTGCAATCAAAAATGAAAATATTGACAGTGCAGTGATTTAAAGTTGAAAACCGAGTTTGAACAGGTGGGTTTTGAGTGAGGATTTGAAATGTGGGAGGGACCTGATATTTCTGAGCTCGGGAGGCAATGAGTTTCAGCCAGAGTGGCTGAAAGCTCTGCTCCCCATGGTGTTGAGACGGGCGGAGGGGACAGTCAAGTGGATGAAAGAAGAAGATCTGAGGGAACAAGAGATAGTGGCAACATGGAGGAGGTTGGACAGATATGCGGGAGCGAGGTTGTGGATGGCCTTGAAAGTTAACAGAAGGATTTTGAATTCAATTCGGAACTTGACTGGGGGCCAGTAGAGCTGCTGCAGGATGGGTGTGATGTGGTGGATGGAGGAGGCTCTGGTGATGATGCAGGCAGCTGAATTCTGGACCAGTTGGAGTTGTATATATATATATATATATATATATATATATATATGTGTGTGTGTGTGTGTGTGTGTGTGTGTGTGTGTGTCATAATCTGCGTGGCTCTCCAACTGTTAAATATTTGCAGTTTTATTTTGAAATGACCTAGCTCTTGTATCTGTTCTACTTCCCTCTACTGCCTTTGAATGTTTTCTCAGGTATGTGCTACCTGTTTTTTTCACTGTTGTTTTTTACCTGGATATCTGCCTGTTGTCACTTCATCTGCCTGTGAACCTGCTTTTCTTCAGTTTCGTTATTAAAGTGTCTTCACTTCACCAGCCTGCCACTGTGTGAGTCTGCATTTGAGTCTGTATTTTCCTTGTGTTCCTGGCTTCAGGCATAACATTGTGACGGACATAGAAGAAGAAAGAATCCAAGCACAGCTCGAAAAAAAAAAAAAAAAAAGCTGGATACTGAATCAAAACCACGAACAGCTCTCCTCTCCTCATGTCTTTATAGAAAATTGATTCATTTTTGTAACAACTGCAGTCATTATCTCCAGCATATTATCTGGGGGAAACAACCCTCACCAAAGCGCTGCTGTTTTTATGCCTAAGGCGACATTGTGAAGGCTTACGTGTGTTGTAAAACACATCTCGGCAATCAATAGCCCCATTTTCTATATAATAATGAGGGATATCATTTCCCTTGGATTGCTGCTGATTTCTCAAACTCGTTCATAAACTGTTAACCCCTCTCAGGGTGTGCTGAGTGGACACCTGCCATCCACAGCTGAATCTGCACTCTGGGGCTTAAAGTCTTTAGCTCTGCCTTTCCATGTAATATTTAGCAGCTTGGAGCTATTAGTTTACAACCCCTCATCCAGCTAAACCTATAAAACAAACCAATCAAAAATCCAGCACAACACTGAGGCTTAGAGAAATCCATTGGCTTTCCTGAGCTATTGATCTTGCCCTCCAGAGCCAAGGCCTTTCTATGGCTCAGAGGCTTTACAAGAGAGATAGAGACACATCTAAGCTGGTAAAAAATGACATTGATTTCAATTGAGCTACTTACCTCTTTAAGAGGCATAAATTACCTGGTGATTATTAGCCCACAAAGGGTCGTGCAGCTCTGTGTGTCTGAGTTTGGCCAGTTGGAGCTGTCCATATGTCTAAGAGAAAGTCAGGTTGTGGCCTTGGCACAATTTACTCATTCTGCAGTGAACCTATGGGGACCAGATGGCTCTCCATCTATAACTTATGTATCCTGCCCGTACAGCAGTGCATGCCAAATGGCATATGGCCTGCCAATACACACTCTGGATGTGATAACAGAAAATTGAAGCTGTAGGAAGTATGTTGTGCTCTTATTCACAAGGGCCTCAATGGCAAATACCCATTTGCATGAAATTAATATGTGGATGGGGGAAGAAAATGGCTGAGCAGTCAAGTTAAACTCATTAGCAAGCCCAGCAGGGGCATTTGTTCTTCAGTTATCAAGGAATCCAAGGCTGGTTTTCTTTATGTATTCTCTCTTTATGCTTACAGTCTCTATTTGGTTGGATAAAGAGTATTTAACTTTGAGAGGTGAGGAGAAAGAAATGACTCTGCCTTCAAGCAAATGCTTTAAAAGTGCTTTAAAAATGTTTGGCTTATTTAGAAAAAAAAGTGCTTTGTTTTCTGGATTAGAGAAAGTGATAAAAAAAACTGCAAATTGTAAATTTGGTGAGAACTGGATAATTACAAAAGTTATTTCTGTACAGCATAATTATTGTGTGTTGTCATTGTAGTTACATTGATATTTTTAATTGTGTTCTTAAAGTATGGTTAAAGCCTAAAGTCACATAATAAAACTATGGAAGATTTCAGATTTCAAAAATGGATTTTTCACAAGGCTAGTGCAATACAACGTGCTTTAGTGATTCAATGACAGAAAGACAGGTTATCGTAGACTATTGCAGAAATAGCCATAACCTCAATAACACCCATCAGTCTGCCTTCTTTGAGCTTCCCAGCCAAGTAGATATTCAACATAAGTAATGTATGAAATAATGTTTAAATGCTGTTATTTTTCTCCCTGATGATACATGCTGCTTCTCTGCTTCTCCCGGAGCACTGCAGCGCTATGTCTATATCAAAGTGTAAATGGATTTTAGATTCAGACAAATGTGATAAATGTCTTTGCAGGTAACACCTCAATGTTCCCCACTCATTCCTGAGAGGACGATGTAACTATGAGGAAAGGCAAATACGACCACCTCTGTGCAGAGGGTATGATACTCAGGGGATCGATCAAGGGCAACACTGTCCATATTTGGTTTTGGCGGCACTCTCACCCACAGATCAATACTTATCTGTTTATGATGCTATGAAAAGAACATTTTTAACTAGTGGTTCTTGTGGCCAAGGACACAGTTCATCCTTTTAAAGAGCTATATTCATTAAAACAAATCAAATGACATATGCACTGTCTCCTGGAATTTCAGCTGATATGGCTTATTAAATATTAATGAAAAAAGTGTAATTCAGAATGCCTTTACAGATCTAATCCCTAATCACGAGATAGTTGGTGAGAGGGTTTTTCGTTCCCTCTTTAACTTATTATTGAGGGACATGATGATGAGCAGGTTTGATTGATATGTTCCAGACTCTCTAATGTAACAGCTGTGGACTTGTCACTTACTAATAGTTCCCATGTCAACGAGACCCTAGTACTGCCAATTTTGTGAGAACATACTGAAAAACCTTAAGAGCCCTTACTCTGTACAGTAATTGTGGGTTAAAATTATGGCTTCCATGGTTACACAGGCTCCTATGTAACCATGTTTAGCTCCTAATCAGGCCAAGAGCTGTGTTAGTGCACTCTGCAGTGATTCAAACCATTTCTGAGGTGGTTTTCATGACCAAAATTTCAACAGAAGAGTGTCAAGTTCAACATTTGCCACTCTGGCAAATTTGCACTCTGGCAAAAACCTGGCTTATAATAACATTTACTCACCAGGATTATGTTCAGAGAGAGTTACTTTCTTCATTGGGTGAGTTCAGTTCATATATTTCGTGTTCTTGTGTTCCAGAATCAGAGTGATGTAGAGCAATATAGGCAAGCAGATGGGTACAGTCAGCGTAGGTGTGTAGGTGTCAAGGCAGACCATATGTGCTGACACAGAAGTCAGAACTTGAAGTCAATCGAGCAGTTACTATAGTATTCTTACCATATGGTTATACACTTTGATTACAGCAATAACGTGTAAAGTCCTTCCAATCCAGTCCACTCCATGATATACTTTGTGGTAGGGAAATGGGAGGAGCAGAGAGGCTCAGTTAGCAGAGAGTTGCTGCACTTTTATACTAAAAAGATCCAGGTCATGTAGCTTCAGCTGATTAAGATGTGCCCATGATGTGTCAGTGTGGAGAAATACAGGGCACATCCAACTGGGAGGAGGAACCCCAGGGAGGAGCAAGAACACACTTAAAATATCGCCTGTAGCTTGGAGACGCTGTGGGAACCCCCCCAGACAGAAATGGAGGAAACAAATGTCAGTATTGTTTTGCTTGGTTAGCTGCCACTATTAACAAGACCTGCATGAGCAACAGCAATGGGCAGATGGATAAGGTAAAATCTAAATGTTACTTTCATGATAAAAGGACATATAAGAATGCATTTATAATAGCTGTAGCTGTAGCTTTAGTTGTACGTGCCTTAGCTCTAATAGCAGTTGACTACCGACATCATTTCTATGCCTTGAATATTTCAAATTGTTCCCTCAAAGGTCATAATCATTAGGTTGTTGTTGTTATTTACCCCAAACGCCCACTTAATCAACACTGACCACAGCAGAGACGACATAACAGGTTTCATGAGAATGTTAAGTTAATCTGCTTAAAAGAGACTGTGGTGACATCAAGGTTGTCAGCAATATAAAGGGCTCGGGTGAAATTCAATTGGATGAGATGAGTTGCGACAGTTGATACAGAGCGCTGTTGCGCTGATGAAATGGATTCATGGTGACGGCTGAAGATAATGAGCTTTACTCAATCAGCTTGAGACGGCATGCAACTGTGGCTGCTGTCGCTACCTTGCTGGTGTTTGAGGGTCGCAGGGACAGACAGCACAGACAGTCTGAGCACTGGTGTCCAGCTGAGGGCCTGCAGGGAGACCTGCCTCAGTGCACTGAATCATTTCTCCCCGGGAAGTACAGGTCACACTGCTCAGTTCCCCACTGGGACTTTTTCATATGGTAATTGGGTAACTTTAATTTTCCTCACACTTTAGGAGGACTTTTGTAGGTCAGCAAAGTAAACTTTAAAACTGTAATTACCAATATTTTTTTTATATTAATAATGCATGAAATGACTTGCAGTACAGTGACAAACTAACTTCCAGCTCTACAGCTCTTTAGAACATTTTAGTGTTTATCAGTGTCTGTCTATTTTTATGATTTTTATGACGCTGTCACCGATAAATTTCCTCTTGGCAGGACAAATAAAGTATTTTAGCCTAACAGGCTTATTGTTTTGGTCAAATGCCTACAACATTATTAGCCAAAAAAGTTGATGTATACCTCCACAAAACAGCAGATACAGATATGGACAAAACAATCTAAAAAAACTTGAAACTAACAAAATTTTAGTTTAATGGTATTCCTTATTGTTTCCATATTCCATCTTTCCATATATTCCATATTCAACACTATTCAGATTTTGCTTTTGATTATTGATTCAGTGGAATATTTCATATAATTAAACAAATGAATATGGCATTGACAAAAAAGATGGGTACCAATAAATTTATCCACACCAGTATAGTTAGCAATCAGCATTTAGAACCTTAAAAAAACTACACATTTTTCACAGAAGTTGGTTGAGACCAAATCAGAGCTATGAGCTGAGATTTAATATGAATTTACATTAGGTTGGACGGAGACACAACCCCAAATTAATGCTAATGTTGCTTCATTTCTACCAGATGTGTGAATTTTCAGTATTGCTACCTTTTTAAAGCCATCAGCCAAACAACTGAGGAGAAACAGCAACACTGGGATTTCTAGCTGTGTTGTAAATGAATGTGGGCTGAAACACTGCTTGAACGTAATTCACCTTTCAGAATGATCTCTGTGTCAATGTACCTGAAGCCTGAAAATGCTGAGTCATTGTTAGAGCAGCAGAAACACCCAAAGAAAACAACACAAAAAAATAGTTTGTATTGCTGAAATGTCCTTACATTGAGTTTTGGGAGACTTGGCTAAAGATGTGTCATTTCCATCAGTAAAGTGAAAAAAAAATTACTGATATATGGTAATTTTCAAAATAGCCACATTGCTGTACATACTGAAAAAAGACAGAGGTCAGTTAACATTAGAGTCTATGGGGCAGTTGAGGGTGTTCTCATTGCTCAGTGGCAGACAGCTCAAAAACACTTATCAAATAATTTATCATACTCCATGAAAAGACACATATTTCTTTAAATTTCAATGTAAATCATAGAATATACTAGATTTGTTAATATATGGATATAGTAACAAATCGGTACTTCCGCAGAGATTTTTCTGCATTATTTGCAACACTGCCTGACATCAAGGGCACTTGACCTTTTCTACCATTTCCTGGTGTCTTTTAAGACTCGTAGTGATAGATGATGATTCAGTGCTTTTGCACCGCGAAACACATTAGCGGCAAAATCCTGTGATATAAATACTAATACTGTGTTTTTGTGAGACCCTCAAAAAATGCACATTTACAAAAGATTTAAAAGCAGTTGGTTCAGCAGTACTCGTTTCGTTATCACTTTTTCAACACAGTAATGCTTAGGGGTAATTCATTTTAGTTCTGCATCAATGTCTATTTTTGTCCCACGTGTGCTTTAGCAGTTTGCAGGGTAAAATAAATTCATGAAAAGACACAGTTTAAACATTGGGATTAGACTTCCTCATAGTATATACACAAAAGATTGCTAAATTATTATGGCTACAGAGCAAAATGTTCATTTGTGGTGCTGTGGCAATTTACAATGTCACAATCCTATTCTACTGAAATGCCATGCAGTTAATACCAACATTTTAAATTCTCACTTTGATGATGAACTCAGTCAGCAGTGCACAGTTTGGGCACAGAGGATTAGCAGGAAATACAATACGAATCAAAAATTCTCCTGCACCACAGAATCCTGACTATTTCCACATAGAGAAGACAGTGCAGAGGAGATCTGTCACAAAACCTTTTTCCAAAAAAGAAACTGGTGTCCTTGTGTGGGAGTTGCAGCATTGCTGGTAGCGGATACAGCATATAGCACCTTAAATTAGCTTGGGAGGACATAACACATTCGCTTACTTTATTTTTCAGGTCCATAGAGATTGTCTGTCCAAAAAAAAAAAAAAAAAAAAAATGCTTTAATGATATTCGTGATGAGCCAACTGGCTGCAAACCATAAGTGCAGGAGCCACCCATCATGCTTGACAATCCTCATCAATTCACATACTCACATTTAGCTGGACTTTAAATAGTTAGTATGAAAAATGCAGCTGGCTTCAAAAATTATTTTCTGCTTCAGGGGAGAATATCAAAGTCAAATTGTTCATTATGCATCACTTAACAGCTCCACAAAAATAAATGCATATTGTTATGTGTATTACTTGATAAGCAGGAAGCGGCAAAGCCACAGCTCTTCGTGATTCATGACACCTGGAATTTGCACCACAGTATGATACTGTATGATGAAATATTACTGACACATCTTTCATTATAATTGTTTCGACCTCTTAGACACCATAGTTTTGCATCACTTTTTGGTCGTTTTGTGTTTCTTTGTGTCTTGGCCACAGTTGGCTGCTGCTCCGGTCCTGCCTTTGTTTATCCATAAAGTCCTTTTTATCATTTGAGCAATCAGTTTGAGTATAGATGTAATTGTTTTCAAATGGTGGTTATGTCTGTGTGATGCATGAAACTCTTATCCAAAGTATTACCCAGCACAAGTGATCATGCTTTAATTCTAGGGAAACATTTTAAGGTAATCTAATCTGATTCAAGCTATACAGTCATACTGAAATAAATGCTACACTTGGTAAATGAGGAAAAGAGAGGAAAAATCACAGATTAAGAGACATTTCTTTTCGTGGTTGAGAAGCCAACGTTATCTACTTCTGCTTTTTTAAAGTGTTCTGTATGCGCACAGAGTAGCAGTAAACAATTACCCTCTAAACCTTCTGCACTTTTCCACAGAGCAGGAGCAGCACCTTTGCAGTGATCTATGTCAGAAGTTTATTTGAGGTTTTTCCACACTTTTTCAAACAGTTCACCGCATATGATGACAAATCAGGAAGAAGCTGTATGCACATAAAATATAGGCCGTGCTGCTGATGCCATGCATCGGCATGCATCACTGTGATCTTTATTTTGGAAGAGTAAGCTCATTACAAATACGTTTTTGATGTTTTGCTGTCCTGAGCTATGCAGAGTGTTATGAACACACAGTGCACTGACACTCAGAGAGTAACAGCTCAAGGAAACTCAGTTAGTGGAAAGCTATAAATATCCTGTGATAGCGATGTTGACAACACTGTGTAAAAAAAGGTAAATGAATAATGTCCACGGCATAACAATGTCCTTATTTTATCAGGTTTATTAAATCATCTATATTCATGCACTCTGTTTAACCTGGTTCTGCCACTCAGACCTAGAAGCAGCCAGTCAGTTTATATGACTGTATATGAACCAGACACAGGCGGAGATTTTTTGAGAGATATTGGTCAAGTCAAAGTCTGATCTGATCCTTCCCCGGGGGGCAGTTTGAACTTCAAAGAGCATAAATCAGGGTCTCATTTATCTCCTCTTCAATTATATCACTGCATATGGTTTTTAGAGAGAGATCAGTCAATGTGTTTTATTATCATTATAAATCACATCTGAGAACCAAATTTGGAGAAAATATTGATCGGATTGAATCAAATTCAGGTCACCCACTCTTTACAACAACCGGCTTTGGTGCAGTCCTCCACATCAGCGCTTCTTCAGGAGGCTCATGAACACGCAGCTCACCATGCTCCACCAATCTGTGCTGGCCAGTGCTCTAATCTTTGCAGTAGAGTGCTGGGGTGGAAACATCAAGGGCAAGGATGCAGACAGGATTAGCAAACTGGTGAAAAAGACATGGCTCTGTTGGAGGGCTGAGCCAGGACACCCTCGAGGATGTGAACTGAACTGAACTCCGTCCTCGACAACATAAGATTCACATTTGCACACCGAGCACAGCTTTGCACAGCAGAGTCCACTGATATCTTTCTTCAGTTTCAAAATGTTTCATATAGAACACTTATTTGACTTTTTTCATTGCTTTCTTACCATCAACTTCCAAAAAAATAAAATTCATGGTATGATGAGACGCCTACCGAGGTTGATTAATTAATGTGGACATTAGAGATGCAGCTCTATGAAACAATCATACGTCCACAAGCAGGCCCTAAATCTTGTGTCATCTTTGATGCAGCTTTAAAATTTGACAGTTATATTAACAGTGTCAACTAAGAAAGAAAACTACACCAACTTAAGCAGGTCTTTTCTTTTAATGACTTGAAGATTGTCTGAAACAGCTGGATTACTGCTACACTCTCCTCTTGGGAATCATTCAATTGTTCTTGTCTCATTTGCAGCTGAAGCAGAGTGATACTGTTAACTACAGACTGGAGCTGGGAAGACAGTCAACATCTCACCTGTACTTACATCCACACATTGGCTTCCAGTCAAGCACAGGATTGAATTCGAGCTCTACATACCCTGGCACAACAAAATATCTCCAAGTTCCTCTGCCTGCCTTTCCCTCCCCAGATCCCTCAGATCCACCGTCCAGCTGATCTTGGCTGTCCCTCAGTTGAGGCTGAGGGGTAAGGAACGGTAAGTGGACGATTACGCGTTCAGTGTAGCTGCTCAAAAGCTCTGCAGCACTTTAACTTCTAGCATCAAGTGTTAGGCTGAAGGTTAACTGAAGAAATGCTTCTTCCTCAGGCTTTCCACTGTCCTGAGGGGCTTCTACTCATTTGTGTTGTTATTGTTCCTTTCCCGTGTATGCTATTTGTTAAGCTATGCATTAGAGTATGATATTTTATTTCTTTTCACTTGATTTTATAATACCACACACTCTGGTTGTATGAAATGTGCTTTAATTACCTTTATAGCAGTACTTCACTGTGCTTTACAGACAAGCTGAATTTTCATCTTTCATTAAGTTTACTACTGTTTTCTCTGTCATGATAAGTAGAAACACCGCATGCTAAAGCTCACACTCCATGTAACTTAACCAACTTCCCTTGCAAACAAGACAACTAGTGTCAGTGGAGGAGACGGTGCAACAAAAACATTTACTCCAGGAGAAATCAAGGAGTAATTACCTGTGTGTGGCTGGAAATGGAATAGTTGAACATTGCAAAGATTAGAGTGCATCCTCCAGTGCCCATTAATCAAGAGCATTGGAATTAACTTTCAATTGACTTTCTCATCCTTCCGCATAAAATAGATGCCACAGTTGAAAAATGGAGTAAGCAAGCAATCTGTAGTTCAAACATGGTTTGTCATGCCAGCAGAAAATAAAGCAACAACAGAGGAGCTTGAATTTTCATTAGGATTTCAAAATAATAAGAATCTATCAAAGGCCTCAGTAGTGCTTTTGTTTCATGAGATTTCTCTATAACAAAGGACAGTTTTTTAAATGTTTCAGTCTCTGAGAAGATAATATGTGATTTTTCTAAGATCAACTATCCCCCTCTATTTTTCTTTTTATTTAAACTCTGGTATTATAACCTTTTTTAGTGTTGTATTGTATTTATGTGTCAAAACAAGTAAGATTTTATGCTTAGAATGCTTTAATTGATAGTTACAGTGATCCCTCATCATATTGTGCTTCACCTCTCTCTGCTTTGAGAGAGTGTGGAGTCAGGAGTCTGGGATTCTGCGTTCTATAGGTATTTCTGTTTTCTTAGATTATAATTATTTTGCAGCAAACTAAGCAATTTCTAACCATAAATATATGGTTGCTACTTACTGCTAACCACCACGATAGGCGAGGGACCACTGTACTTTCATTTACATCAGCACTAAAAAGCACAGTATTCATGTAATGATTCCACTATTGCTTCTGTAAGATTATTATTAAAAATGGGCTACACTTTTTGTCCTTCTATTATTGCCCTCAATGGCTGTTTTATGTTTTACTACTAAACACCCAAGGAGGCATTTAAAACAATGGTTTGACACTTAGTTGCTTTCTTGCTGTGTGTTAAATAACAAAATCAGTTTCGTATCTTTCCAGTAAATATAGACTGTAGCCAGCAGCTGGTTAGCTCAGCGGGTCTGTACTCTGCTGTTCTGTGTGGATTAAACGAACAAAATATGATGTATCAGTTAGTGAGCTTTAGGGGAGCTGGTAGGAAGATTTTGTTATGCTTGGAGATAACCTGGCTAGCTGTTTCCTCTTTTGCCATTCTTTATGATGAGCTAAACTAAACAGCTACAAACTGTTTACAAGACATGTGAGTACTATTTGAACCTTTCCCTTTAACTCTAACTGTATGTACTGTACATCCAAAAATGACAAATATTTTTTCCACAACAGCTGCTTCAACTTTATCCCATTCTTTGCAAATCACATTAACACAAATGAGCAGTGGAAAGGCTTTGGTTTTACTAATTTTTTGTGTTGGATGTTATTTGTCTTTCTGAAATGCACAACTTCTAATCTCTGCTGATCCTGACTGGATGATGTCTGCTTGATGGATCACCTCGTCCTGGTCCTGCATCTTCTGACTCACCGCTTCCAATCACGGATCACTATCTGGCAGCACTCTCATTATAGGTACTGTCACGGACCACTATCTTGTTATGCTGGAGAAACATCATTGACAATTCAAAAGCAATGAACACATGAAATGAGCTTTAGGGAGTGTTGTGACTCTACAGTGCTGTGGTGTAAAGCCACCAACACAAATACTTGTTCGCTGATGATGTGTTCAAACTAATACACCCAGAATTTGAAACCACACCTAGAGTATCCACTAACAAGTAGACTAGACTATCATCCATACCATTCTATCTCCCTCAGACATTACACTCTGAGTGGCCTCTGGGAGCAGAGTTGTTTAAAAGACACCTCAACCCCACTTTCTCTCTCTTTTTGCCCTCTAATCAGCCATCAGGGAATTATGTGCATGTGTGTGACTAGAGATGTTAAATGGAGGACAGTGTGAGGAGGATCGACGACCCACAGTCCCCTGCACCCACTTCCACCTCAGTCAACGCAATTCCCGGTGGCTCAGCTTTCCCTCCCTCTCTCACATGCACATGCACACACACACACACACACACACCTCAACCACCACACAGCCTTACATTTATTCTCCACCAGCTCCCTGCTTTTTCTCACCTCATCCCCACACTTACCCATCCACCCACCCACATGCCCTCTTCTCAGGCAGTGCCACGTAATTATTTTTTCAGGGAGACATACTGCTCATGTGTGCCTCTATCTTTAATTACAATCAGGCAAAAGGGGTGGGGGTCCTTAACAGGAGGGACCAGACTCTCTGCTTTGATGTTTGTCTGCTCCCGGTCATGCACTTTTTTCTGTCCGATATTTTTTTATGACTTATGGCAGAATGCTTACATGTCGTCATGACCACACAGTGTCATGTTTTTCTCTCTGGCAGTGATGGGATGTAAAGCGCAGTGTCTTTCGAAAAAGCAGATTGGAAAAGCCTGGATGAGGAGCTGTTTTTCCGGCGGTAGCGTTAAGCTTAACAATGGCCGGCGTGTTGTTCTGCTATGAAAGTAAATTCCAGTCTGGCCATCTGCAACGCTTTGATCCCCACTGCCAACAACGACTTTGTTCTTTTGGAGGAAACACTGGCAGCAGGGCTTAGTATGTGTGTGAGGACAATGTGGTCAACACTGTGCTTCTACTGTAGGTTTTCAGGAGTTTTTTCACTCAAAATGTTTGAATAATATTTAGCTTATAAATATTCAACTTTACCCTGGAATGTGCTGTCGTTAGCATATGAAATGACAATTAGACACATGCATGTATAATGCTTGCTTATGCATGCATTTGGCTTGTTTGTGTGTGCGCCTGTGTGTTTTTGTTGACTGATTAGCAACTAAGGTCTGTGATTGCTGGTGTGAGTCTGTGATTAGAGTGTTGGCTCAGATGTTGGCTGCTGGTTCCTTTTGGCCCCAAACGGACAAGAAACTGGACTGAATCAGCAGCTATGAGTTTGCCACATGCAGGCAAGTGAGACAGACACATTTTATATATCTTTTTATTTTTCCTGATACCCTGAACTCAATTCGACAAACACGCTGTTGTGTAAACAAAACATCAAAAATGAAAGCTGAGGCAATATCCGTCATCTTCTGGCTATGATATAAGTCATGTTGGGAAAATGGGACTCAAGTATCACTTCAGAACATATCAGACCATGAGAAAATGACTTTACGGGAACAAATGCCTCATTTATGATCTTTATTTTCACGGAGAATTAGTGCAGTATGAAATGTTGTGGACTATCTCTAGAAATATGATTTTGGGAACTTCTCAAACAACAAACCATAAACAACATGGGAACATGTTGCATAAAAGGGCAACAGGTGATATTTCCCTCACTGCTTGGCCAGGGAAAACATTGCGTGATGTGGATGAGGAGGTTTTTTTTTTTTTACTGTAACAGTAAATACTTCTGTTGTTTTGTATGTACACCACTGTATGTGCACCTTTGTGTTGGTTGGTATGTACACTGTGTACATTGTTTTTGTATGAAATATTAAATATATTTGTTATCGTGTATTTGGGTGTTTTGAGTATAAAAACAATGTTCTAAAATATATTACTACACACTTATGTATGTTCTGTCTGTAGTAAGTGTAACGCTGAACAAAAAAAGGCCTAAGTCATTATGATGAATAGAGAAGAAGTGTTTTCCATTCATCGTAGTGTTTTTTAGTGTGCACATCAGTGTCCAACTGGTTCTTATAAATGTCTTTTCATATGATGGTTTGCGTTTGTCATTTGAAAACGAAACACCATTTTGAGAAGAAATGACATCGTTTTGAATGTAAGGTTTCATTTTGCAGGAGAATTGAGCAGTTTTATCCATTGTGTGTGTGTGTGTGTGTGTGTGTGTGTGTGTTTTATTTGTGTGTAGAGATCTGAGAGTATGAGTCATGTTTTCAGAAAATGTGTGTAAACAATTGGGAAAAACTGTAACTGTGCTCAAAACTAACTAATGGTCTCAGATCATTCAACACAATAAATGCATCAATCAATCAATCTATACAATGTATCAATCATCCAATAAAAATAAGTATATAAATAATAATAAATAATAGAAATAATCAGAGAAAGGACTGCTCACTGGGCTTCATCATGCCTTTGACTTGGGTCAGGGCAATCTTCTCTCTTCCTAGACAACAGGGGAAGAATTCAGCTCAAGCCAACTCTATGGTCACAGAGGATCAACCCTGATGTTGGGTTGGACTTGAAGTCCTGCTTCTCTCTATGATATTTCATGAACCAGAACATGGTCAATGATTGTTTCCTGAATTTCATCATTTATTACAACTCTTGATACTGTTTGTCTTGCTCCTCCTCCTTTTCCTCCTACCTGCCCTCATCCTTTCCTTGTACCCCACCTCTAACATACACTCGCCCCCCCCGCACCTCTGGTTATTGTCCATTGTTGATATGAAACTGCAGCCAGCCTGTTTCAACTCCAAACTGCTTTATATTGGTTGCCACATCATTAGACACAATTGTTATCAATTTTAAGTCATAGTGTTTGCAGTTTTTTCGAATGTCTTAAGCACATTTTTTGTAAGTATTGGCCATTTCTGCAAACCGCTACACACAAATAAAAAAAAAAAAAACCCTGACACCAAATCATAACACACCGTAGGTCTATTGCAAAAGCTAATAAATCTTGCTGCACTCTTCAAACCTTTTTATACAAACCATCATATTAATAAGCACTCTGCGCCAACTACACACTCATGATACAAATGAAAAACACGCTTGGCTTTTGCTTTCTCTGTGCCCAAGGTATGTCAGTTTGAGGTCATACTTTTGTCATAAATAGTTCTGTAAACACACAGGGATTGAAACAGAGTATGGATGCTTATTAACACACATCAAAACAAACACAAAGATTTTTTCCAAGTTCAAAACATACAGTAATTTCACTGAGAGAGAAAAAAAATCAGTCTACATCTTGTGTAAATAATGTGTAAATAATTTCCATAAATGTGTATAGTTTTGCTCGGAGTGTGTTAATCATTTAGAATTTAAGTATAAAGCAGTGAGTTGTGTTTACAGTTCTGCAATAAGAATGCTGTGCAGTGGATTGTATTCACAATTTTTCAAAGTGTGTGTTACAAAATTGCAAACTGAGTGCAAAGCAGTGTTTGTGCTTTTAGTTTTGCAAATTCAGCGAGTGGTTTTGCTATAAGTATTAATAGTTTTAGAAATCGCGCTATAAGAACTACTGTTAATGTTTAAGCATTCAGAAAAAATGGGTGACATCTATGTTTTAATTGTGTTCACCTTGTTTGGTTACCAATACAATTAAGAAGTGCATCCCAATGCAAAATATGCTTTATTGTATGAGCATGTGTTTAGAATTTTGCAAAAAGGGTAAGTGAGTTTTGCAAAATGCACCTATCTGGGTGAAAGTAGTCTATGGCTTTGCCAAAAAAGAGATTAATTCAATAAATGTGTTCAGGCATTTTAGAATTTGATTCAGAGATCAGGGGTTAGTGTTTTAGCAATTGTGAAAAACTGTAAAAGGGCAACAGGCAATATTTCCCTCACTGCTTGGCCACGGAAAACATTGCTTATGATGTGGATGAGGTGCTGTGGCCAGACCCAACCAGAAGAGAGGATGCAGCATAGTTTTTTTTTTTTTTTTTTTTTTGCTGTATACAGTAGATACTTCTGTTGTTTTGTATGTAGACCACTGTAAGCGAACCTTTGTGTTGGTTGGGATGTACACTGTGTACATTGTTTTTGTGGGAAATATTAAATATATTTATTACCGTGCATTTGGGTGTTTTGAGTATAAAAACAATGTTCTAAAATATATTACTACACACTTATGTATGTTCTGTCTGTAGTAAGTGTAACGCTGAACAAAAAAAGGCCTAAGTCATTATGATGAATAGAGAAGAAGTGTTTTCCATTTATCATAGTGTTTTACATTGAGCACATCAGTGTGCAACTGGTTCTTATAAATGTCTTTTCATATGACAGTTTGTCTTTGTCATTTGAAAACAAAACACCATTTTGAGAAAAAAAACAATGTTTCAAATGTAAGGTTTCACTTTGCAGGAGAATTGAGGGGTTTTGCTCATTGTGTGTGTGTTTATTGATTTGTGTGTATGAGGAACGCTTTCAGAAAATGTGTGTAAAAAATGTTGATGTCTGCTAACTAACGCGTCTAAAAGTTTAACACATTAAACGATGCAAATTGTTTACAACTGTTGCCATTAAAGCTAAGATAGCAAAGCTAAGCAAGGCCAACTCTCTCTTGCCATTTGCTTCATATATAGTGCATAGACATGAGAGTGACCACAAATTTAACTTAAGCAAGACAGGGAATAAACTGAAATTATACCTTGGTCATGTCGTACATTGTTTACATTTACATGTGTTTCTTTAAATTATATGCAGCCCAATAAACATTTATCAAAATGCTAGGGAGATTCAGTTTATTTTCTCCAATGTAACAACAAAATGGTGTGGGACTGAATGCTGAGATACAACTAAACAGTGGCGAATGGAGCGGAGGATTTGTTTGTAATTACAGCTGATTCTGCTTTAAAGGCTTTGGCGTGACAGTATATAAATCCTCACAAAAGTTCCATCAGCACACTTTAATGCGCCGATTGAATTTACCAACACACAGAGTTTTATGTATTTGTCTGCAGTGTGTGTGTGTGTGTGTGTGCCTCTGTCTAAGCTCTAGTGTATGCTTTTGGGGGCATTTTTAATAACATTTCTGTATTCTTTTGTAAATCTATCAATAGCTGCTTTCCTCAGTATGAAATACCCCCATCCATTGTCTCAGCCAGAAATTGAAAACATAAACTGGAGGAACGCTCACAAGCCATGGAATATCAATCAGTCTGCAAACAAGTCGGAGGTGTCAGCAGAGTAATGGCTTTTGTTTGAGAAAGAGTCCATAGCTGGTGCACACAGGGATTTAAAACAATAATCTTTCCGGCATAATGACTAGGTAATATGGATAGTCCATTTATCTTTGATTAGATTTTTTGATGCAGGGATTCATTCCCTCAGCTCCCTGTTTCATTATTCTTTCTAATTACCTGCACCGATTCGCCCATCAAGCATCGGTACACTGGCAAGATGTAATGGCTTCTGCCGTAAATCAAGAAACATTTGGGGGTGTCTGGAGAGTTTCTGCTTCATTAATACAAACACATTGAGAAGGCAGACTTATGTTCATATCATATTGATAAATCCAATCATTCATTTTTACATTTTGATGTTTGATGTGCTCGGTCTCTGGCTGAATGTTTTGGCACTTCATACGCAGACAATTCCTGTCAGAGTTTTGTTTGACAACTTGTGTACAGAAGCAACACTCGTTTTTGTCTTTGTCTTATTAACAGGGTCAAGATTTGTCTTGTCGCCACTTGAGAAAAAAGCACTTTGCATTTGTGATTGCGATGCCGCTGAGTGATGCATTACAGGTACAGCCCCAGTTGTCTGCCAAGGTCAAGGAGCATATTGAGCATTAATGAGGCCCCAGCTCTGATAAACATTCAGCTGCTCGTCCCTACAGCACTGCCTTGTCTACGTTGTACAAAAACCAAAAAACATGTAAAAACTTGCCCGTAGCCGACCACATATTCTAGTCCACAGGGTTATTATTCTAATTTAGTTAAGGCATTAGGCAAATCAACAGCTCCTGCAGCTGCTCAGTGGGGAGAAGTGGCTGGAAGTAGAATGTGAATGAGCTAAGTTAAGGCAGACAGAACTAGGGCTTAGCTGTGAGCCTCAGGGTTAAAGTGATAATGTATGAACTTAGCTCTGACATCACTACATTAGTGACCAACGAGTGTCTTTGAGTGGGCGCTTTACTCTGAAAACGACGCGGCAAGTCTGCTTGTCAGCTGTTCGGGTACAAACAAGGATTATTTACTCAGCTACATCAGCGGCCATGTTCCTATGCATCACATTTGCCTGTTGTGTTTCACAATGTCGCGCTGACCTTGATGTAGCTCATGGCGAATTAGATCATTTGTGCTTTTGCCAAAATGTTATGCATATCAGGCAGATGAATACAAATGGAGGACATGGTTTTTTATCTCAGGAGGAAAAAAAAGCCTTTGTATTTTTGATGGAAGTTGCAGTATCCAAAGGTTAGACACGCTTTAATGATTTCCTTTTATATATCACATATTTTCATTTGTGCTCAGAGCTTCTTTATTCTCATAAGCAATTCTTCTTTGCATTACGCAGAATACAAACTAGATTACTTTTACAGAAACCACAGCAACAACAACATTTTTCTTTTTTGAAATTCCATCAGTATGCCCGAGAGTACATACTGTATTTTATCCCAGAGTGTTGACATGTGGCTTGTTGAAACCTGGATGTGTTAAGTGTGTTAAAAACAAAACACAATAAAAACAATAAAGCTGACAGAAAGTTACTCTGATCTTTTGCTCTGCTGTTAAACGTGGTCCTGCAGTGCAGTGGCTTTGTGTGTGTGTGTGTGTGTGTGTGTGTGTGTGTGATCTGTTGACTTCTGGCTGTCCTTGCTTAATAGCATCTTGTCTGAACACATCCACTCTGCCCGGGCATGTCGACTGGCCAGTGAAGAGCAGCTTCAAATGACGAGAATGCCCGGTGTACTAAAATCACTGGAGTGAAGCAAACTAAATGGTGCCCGACAAAGCACTTACTACATTGTGTTTTACAGTGGTTTCTATCCTCCTCTGAGCCAAGACTGCTCCCAGTATTTACAACAACATTTTGTGTTATATTCATACAGATCAGACGGCTGTGAACGCTACGAATGATGTCACTCGTACAAATGAACACACAGAGAATTATCACCTGATGATGTTGTTACTTAGTGATATGGAGCGTTTTTAGTACACTTCTGTTCATTGTTTTGATGGCCTACACTTTTACTGTTTTGATTCAGTTCCAGTTTTTTCATCAACCTGATTTTTAGATGAATAAAGTAACTGTTTTTAGTGAAAAAAAACAAATAAAGGTCCACATGAGTGTAATGAGTAATATTGTCCCTCATGTGCAAGTTAGCAACTTTATGCTGAAATTTTCACCAGCTTTATGAAAAGAGGAGAGCAAGAACTCAAATAAATATTTTTTTTACTCTATTGTTTGTTTTTGATCCTGAGGCAACTGGACTTTAAACTACAACCCATATTAGCTTTGCAGCTGATTCTTGTGTGTTAGCAGTATGCTAACACACAAGTATGATTGTATGAAGTATGATTGTATGAAGTATGATTCTCTGATTTGCAAGATTTTACAAAAGCAAAAAACCTGATGATAAATGTAAAAATTAAATGTTCTGGTGACTCATTAGTTACAGTTTGCTGTAACAAATTTGTGCTTTAGAGATGCCTTTGAGATATATTCACAAGTACCTTTGTTTCTTTCTTCTGATAATTTTTTTGCACTTCCAACAGGTAGCTTTCATCATCAAGGCTGATGTTTGTTTAAAGTCATAGTTATAGTTATAGTCATACTGACAAATCATTCTGCTCCGTACAGGGCTGTTTCTGCAGAAGCTTCTACTTCATGTTTTCTTTGAACACAGATCTGATGACTACGTGACTGTAGATATTTATGTCTTGAAGCAGTGTCGACAGCGCACAGTTTAATCCAGCCTGCGCCTTCTCCTCTCCCACTGAATATGTTCAAATGGCTTACGTAGGAACAGTGAGTGGGTTGACTAAGGTGCAGTTGGCAGTGACCCAGGTTAATATGGTTAAAACACTCGAGTGCCAGTGTCTGCAGTCACAGAGGCATGCAGGGGGATGAATGCAGAAAACAGCACTAGGAGTCTTCAGAGAGTCTTAGAGAGGAGCACAGAGGGCAGTGATACTGTAGCTGCTGTATAAGCAGCCGTGCTGAGGCCTGCACGGTGGCTGAGGTGGCTGTAACTTTGATTTCCCCACAGTCTGTCGCTTTTCTGCAGACCTTGAATCAAATCAGCACCTTTTGTAATGGGACTCATATGCAGCAGGAATGCTAATTAAAAACTGCATACAAAGCCGGTTATTTGAAATGTATTTGTCACACAGACGTGAGAAACTCAAAAGCTGCAGGGCTGTGGAAGCACATGGCCCAATGTCATTAAATCACAAAGGGGTGAAGGCATGCAATGTAACATCACCACGCTGGTGACTCTATACAAATGTTGTCTATTTTGAAGCCACATTTAAACATATTTTTGAATTACACTTTATGGAACTTGCTCTTGTGCATGTTAAATTTTCGCCTTGACGAGTAACGATGAGGTCATGTTCTTTGAAGAGCTCGCTCAGCACCACTGTGAGCCACTCTTTTCCAACTGTGAAACCGATCTCCGGGAGGATTAAAAATAAAAGCCCTTGAATCTGCTCTCAGAAACCCAGAGCAGTTTTTATTTTAAAACAGTACACCATCAGGACATTTAAAGAGGTATGGGTAATCCTGACAAGACCAGATGTCCTCTGACAAAGCACTGCACAGGCAGGGTCTTTCTTACTTTCATCTTTTTTTTTACAGTTACAGCTGCCATCTGATCACACTGAAGCAGAAAACAAATCGATAAGTTTAACTCTGCGATCCTCAGGCAGGTGTGAAGAGGGATCAAAGTGCTTTGGGCGTCCTGTGCCACCTGCCTTTTCTTAATCAACCACAAGGACAGAGTGAGAGTGAATCTCTTTTTGTGAGGTTTACTTGAGTACTTGTAATAATTTATTTGGAATTTGAGATGATGAACAACAGGAAGGTTATGGTGCTGTTGGTGGAGGCTGATGGGTGTTATCTACATTGTCCATGTTTTTACAGATCTGTACTTGTAGCTTGTTGGGTTTCTGTGAGGTTAATTATTTGCTCTCTCTCTTTGCGCTCTCTCTTTTTTCGCTGATTAAAGTTGATCATCTGTTCTGAAGGTGGCTAAAAAAGAAATATAAATGCTACCTCTTTGCCCAGTGGATTTAATTAAAAGTAGGTTGTTTATTCCGAGAAAGATAATGTTTGTTTGCACAAATTTGATGGAGTTGAAACTCTGGCCAAGCATGTAATTTGTGAGATGATGATACCATCGCTGAGGAGGGGGTGACTTACATAACATGCAAATAAAACCTACAACACATATACGTGTCTGCATGTATTATAGATCTAAGTTGCCCCTGGCTGTGGCATCATGGGGCGAGATGAGAGATCAGATCGCAAAAATGTGTCAACACATGCCGGCGCACATTTTCACACTTGACTTAACTGATACCGAGAAGAGGCTGCTTCTGTCACATGGAGGTAGTATTTGCTGCTTTTCATAGTCATAGTGGGGTTTTATGTTCATCCTGCCAAGTCAATACACCTCCTGAATATTCATGATTGTGCCTCTAAACGTCAGGACGCAGCGGCGGTTCTTCCTCCCTTTACACAGGGAGTGAGAGAGAGACAGAGAGAGAGGGAGAGGGAGAGGGAGAGAGAGAGAGAGAGAGAGGACGGGAGGAGAGACAACATGCCAGAGCCCGGCTACATCGCCCCCACCGACACCGAGCACCGGCACCGTTTGACAACATCTGAGGGCAAATCTGCTCCCAACTCCTCCAGCTCCGCACCGCCGAGGAGAGCAACGACAATGGAGTGAAGGGAACACAAACACAAAGCGACAAAGAGAGAGCGAGAGAGAGAGAGAGAGAGAGAGAAGAGGGAGGGGGAGAGAGAGAGAGAGAGAGAGAAAGAGAAACGCCGCCTTGTTTTTGAAGCATGCACATATTTTCTGGACATAATCTCCTCGGCTTCGTACGGATCCAGTGACCACACAAACGCCTTTAAAGAAAGAGATGCCACAGCAGAACAGTGATCGCAGCAGCAGCAGCAGCGGCGGAGGCAGCAGCAGCGGGATGCTTCGACAGCAGCGGTTATTGCGGTGTATCTCCTGTAAGATGGACGAGACATATTGGGGCTAAGGAACTGGCGACTTCTCACGTTGCGGAGGAGAGAGAGAGAGAGAGAGAGAGCGAGAGAGAGAGAGAGCGAGAGAGAGATGTTTTGCAACTGCCGCGAGCTCAGTGGCGTCGTCTCGAGCCTGTAATATGTAGCTCCAAAGGAGGACAGAAGCCGTGCAGCTGTTTCTGTTTCTCGTGGTCAGTGCGGGGAATACACAAAAAGCATCTCTCGAGGCATTGGTCGCGAGCAACCTTTCCCCACCTTGAACTTTCATATGGCGCGTGTCATGCCCCGGTAACGAAGTGAGCGCAGCCTCGTGAGCTGTCCGCGGTGCTGAACAGGCATCAGCAACAGCAGAGTGTCGGGTCTCGTCCACGAGTTGACCTTCTAACACAACTAAACGCAGCAAAAGGTGACGGAGCAGGCCACCGCGCATGGACAGCTGCTGGGCTTGACTGAGTCAGCCAGAACACATTCTCTTTTCATGGCTGTGGCACGCAAAATCAAAACTTTGCTGACCGTCAACATTTTAGTGTTTGTGGGGATTATCCTGTTCTCGGTGTACTGCAGGATCCAGGACCGATCAGAGGAGCTCATCCAGATTGGGCGTATTTCTGATCAGAGGCTGCGAGCCAGGAATGGCAAAGTTTCCAACTTGGTGGACAGGCAGTCTATTCTCCAGAGGCTGGAGAGGCTGGAGGATGTGGTCTACAATCAATTAAACGGTACAGTCTGACTTTGAAACTCTTGTTTTAAAAACAGTATGCTGCATTGAAATGATTTTTATAAAGCCTCTTACCTGTTTCAAAAGGTTCATTAGGGTGATTCTTTGAACTATGACTCACGCATAGTTTTCAGTCATTTCTCAGCATAAAACAAGTCCCAGAGTGAGTGTGGTAAGTAGCTGCTGCTTCTAAAGCTCCAGCCTTTCTTGTTAAGAAGCTAATGAAGCAGGGTGATGTATTAGAGTGCAATACTTGCTGTATGTGTCTGTGCGGTCTGTGGTGATGGACTTTACTGGCCTGTTACTTTAACAGCCTATCAGACTGTGACACCTTTAACCCATAATTGACTTCTTGTAAACTTCACATAAACTTATGATTCTGGTCTTGATGTCTGTTACTTCTGTATCTGGGTTCTCACTAACAGAGGAAGTCTCTATCAGAGCAGCTCAGCTCCTGTCATCTCACTGAAGGCACCACTGGTGAAACGTATCAGATTTAACAAGCTGTCTGAGTTTTGAAGGAGAGTCTAATGTAATGGCTCCATAACGGAATGACAGACTTGTATTTCATTACATGGCCATTAGTCTGTGAGGCAGATGTTTGGGCTCGTCAGCAGGGAAGCAATCTTTAAAATCAAGTCATATTCTGTGTGGCTGTGTCATGGTCAAAAAATCTCTAGTGGGAAATCTACATAGTCACAACTGCTGTCAAAGATACAATCTGCTGTTTATTTGACATTAATGCAGACAGATGATTGAAAACACTGATCTGGAGACAGTACATATTTATAATTCACCACTGGGATTATTGGGACATGAATTCTATCAGTGATGATGATGTAAACAAACCTCAGCATTCAACTCCTATCCTCTAGTGCAATAACTATATTCATTGTTTATATAGAAACATGCAGTCATTATATTAGCAGAAAAAGTTAGAGGTGAGTCAGCGGGTTTCAACCAAATATCTGCTGTTATTTTGTCAGTTAATTGTGACAGATGACCGTCACAATGTTCTAGAGCCTGGGGCGATGTCTCCACGACAACAGTCCACAACTAAAAATATATATTTTATTTACAGTTAGTTGTCAAGGAAAAGCAACAAATCTTCACATTTGTACACCAGCATTTATTTTCTTCTTCTTCTTTATTTCACATTTTCACTTCAGTGTTCATAAAAATATTTACAGTCTATTAATATAGGTTTAAACACCCAATTATAAATATAGAAGAAAAATGTTTGAGCAATGTAATATTACTGTAAAGATACTAGTCACTGAGGTGAGGGAATTAAAAAAAAAAAATGTTGGATAGGTTCTTGCTGACTCTGGCCCAGGTCATTGTTGTAATCACAGGAACACATTTGTGGAATTAGTGGTAGTTTTTGGCCCGTGCAGAGCTCGCAGGGTAATGAGGCCAAGTGGCATCATAAGTATCATTTCCTTGCACTGCTCTGACTGCTTTGGCAACAAACTCCAAGGCAATGTTGATAGTGTTGAATGAGAATACCACAGGAAATGCTTTACTACATTACAAGATCAAACAGATCCTAATGAAATAAACCCTCACCCCGCCTTCACTCGCTGGCATTTCAAATCCAAGTCCCCGGTCCCTCACAGCCGTCTACCAAAGCTTAAACATCTTTTTCCACAAGCCCGATAATGAGAAATCAGCATTGTTGCTCCATTATATATCATGGTGAAATGTTGCTGTTTAGCAAAGTGTTGCAGATTGATTTCTAATCTATCTGTAAAGTCAGTTTCTATTTACTGGCTCACTGTTCTCTCCTGGGATGGAGTGACTTTATCATCTGTGTAAATTGCAGGCTTCTGTAACTCAGTATGAAGGGGCACCATGAGGGACAGGGGGGTGGGGGAGGAGATCATTTCTGCTTGTGCTGCTGTGTTTTATGCCAGAAATGTCACAGCTATCGCAATATTCCTTTGACTACAGAAAGCTGCTGAAATGTGTAATTCAAGACTGCATGAAACAATAATAGAAAAGAACAATATGGTGAATTACTGTAACGTTAGGAAGGTTCAGAAAATGTGGCTTGACAGTCCACTTGACTCTTTTCCCAGCAGTCAGAAGCTAAGGACATTTCACAGCTTCATGGCCCCAAAAACAGCGCGACTGTGGATATTTTTCCCCCCGCATGATCTTATTACTATGCCCGAGCTTCCGCAGCTATTTGAGGGTCACTCTGTCACTTTGAGTTATGCTTGGCATCTGGCATCCAGCCAGCAGGCATTGCCTCTCGAAAAAGTACAATGCATCCTTTCAGTCACTTTGCTACATATAGAGACAATGCAACTGAGTCAGTCGATCTCACACAGTGTTACCGCTGTGGGACAGAAACACTCTGTGTCTGCACAATTCTTGTAGGAGTCATAGAAAAATACTCATCTAGTTATTAAACATTTATTTGTAGGAGTTACACAAGTTTGTCTCATGCAAATTTTGAGTGAGTGGATGAATTTTAAAACTAAAGTGGAATTCATTTTGACTTTTCCCCCCTCGAGTATTGACTGGAAGCCATTCACCTCTTCTAAGGCTAGACATATAAACTAAAAGTCAGAGCTTACTGTGTCAATTGTCATTCGTTAGTGCACATCATATCAGCCTCTTAAATTATTCTCAACACTCGCTCCTGTATTCAGCACCGCTGAGTCCGTGTAGCCGGGACACAATTTGCAGGTCTTTCACAAGTGGTGAGAGTAACAGTCAATTATGGGCTGAAGAGAGGAACAAGCTACTGCTCCAAGTGTAAAGCTGGCACCGCTTTTCTCCTTCCAGTTAACATAGTGGTACAAGAGAACAGAAGCCTACCAGACTGTTGAGGAATACATTACGATGAGGATGGTATATTCAGTGTCAGGCTATGATGGAACAATTTACAATTCACAAACAATGACTGGAGGCTCAAAACACTCTCCTTCTCTCTCTCTCTCTCTCTCTCTCTCTCTCTCTCTCTCTGTACAATTTAAGTATGAAACATAAAAAGGAATCAGTTGCAGTTATGTAATTTTTCTTTGACAGAGGCAATGAGTACCCAGGAGTGCACACAGGCGGGAAACATTGGCTGGCTGTCACGATCCCTCCATGATTTGTCTTGAGCTCTTTAATGGCATACTTAATCATATCCTCATATCCCAGGTCACTGCCCCCTTTTCTAAATCGTGCACAGACCACAAATTGTATTCTATGACCACTGGGAATAACTATGGTGAGAGGAGGACTCTGTGCGCCAATAACTATTACCATGTCCGGCAGCGATATGAAGTAATTGCCCATTCCTTCTGTTGTTTATTGCCTACCAGTGGCATGCCATGGGAGCTAAAGCAAGGTCCAATTAGATCTGAAGGACATAAACAAGTCGAAGAATTCCTCTTTTATGGTCATCTGATGTATGGTCACTGGACACCCAACAAGAAAACAACATTCAAGCTTTATCAGCAGCCCATTCTGTGCAGAAACGAGCAACATGAGGTTTATCGGCAGCTCTGTGGATGTCACTGTCTTTGAGTAATCAGATGAGGGGTTTTAAGCTTGTTAACAAAGCTTATGAAGCAGCGTTTTGACCTTAAGTACTGCATCAAAACTGGCAAATACCTTCCTCGTCTTATACCTTCTGAAATCTTGTATATCTGACTGGCCTTAAATGAATATCATTCACATATAATATCAGCCAGAAATAGAAATGCGTTTTGTAGTTGGGTCAGCACCAATCTGTTACTGTTTCTGTCTTTTATCAGGTTTTCTCTACATGTGTGGAACAGTAATAACAGTGGCAGATTTACCACTGGAAGCTCTTAGTCAATACTGAAACACTGAGTCCTTGATTTCTGACAGGCAGACAAGAGCAGACTTATTATTTCTGTCTGACAACCCTGGAGTTTGCCAGCAGAAATGACAACTAGTGGTAGTAACAGCCTAAATATAAGCTTCTTAAAAAGCACATTGCTATTAGCAAGTGAACGTGTTACTATTCACTTTACTCCTCTGACCACTGCTGCATGTGTCATTGTCTGAGACCGGATGTTGTCCTGCAGCTCATCGCCAAGCTCTTGTCATCGTCCATGCATGTCACTCATGGCCTTCTCCTAGTGCGTGGGTGCTGATGGGATGGCAGCCTTGCAGGCTCAGCTGCAGCACCAGATATGCTTCTTATCTGTGTTGCACAATTATAGTGAAGAAACGAACACTGTTTATACGCTTAGCCCTGCTGGTCTGCAGAACTGATGAGAAACCAGAAATGAGAAATCTCACGCTCTCTCTCTCTTTTCCACGCTGACATTCCCTCGATGCTTTGACTGTACCTTAATGATACACATCGTGGCCTATATGTTGTTGTGCGGAGCGTAATGGTGGCAACTGCGAGGACGGCACAATGAAGCCTGATGAAATGAAATATATTCCAATAATGATATGTAGATTAGCTGCTGCTCCACAAAATAGTCTCAGAAACTGATAAAAATCATTTCTGCTCAGCCTTTAGGAATGATGATAATGAATTCAAGGCCTCACCTGACAATCAGCAGTCAGCCACAGACAATAATGAAAATTTCAGATGGAGCCAGCAATCCTCTTATTTACACTGTTGGCCCAGAGTCACGCAGCGGTTACATTACCATCATTAAATGATGACATCTGATGGAAGAGGGCACACAGGCCAGTCTGCCAGGATGACAATTAATGATGCAAATGGATTTTCATTGTCAATCTGCTCTATGAATATGTATGCTTTATTGTTTTTAACGTGTAGACAAATTGAAACAAAAAGTATTTTTGAATTGTTTACAGCCAACACTGAGGATGTAAACAGACAAAACAGATGATGAGATGGAAATATTTTTTGATGTTACTCCATATCAATAGATACTACCACAGACTCATCAGATACCGACCCCTGTGATATGAAAAATAATCCAGCATGAACAGAAAATATTGGCTGTGAATTTTGCATGGCCTTCCATGGGACCGATTTTCTGAAATGTCAACAAAAATAAGCAAATAAATTTGTTATTTACACCTCATGATCCAATATTGCAGCTCGGTACACAAAACAAGCTGCAGTTAGGGACCATCACACAAAAAGCCAATGTCCTGGCCTCCTCCTATTCCACAAAGCTTTGCACAACCTCCATGTTTTTTAAAGGAGGCAGTATTAGCAGAGGCACATTATTCGTAAAAAGCAGACCACTGTTTTATATCCTTAATTAAATCTGATGTTATTTTGTATAGAGTAGCTATATTCACACCAAATAAAGAGTTTAAATAGCAGCAGAAAACAACTGGACATTAGATAATTCCCAACAGCTTGTGGTTTTAATCACAACAAACATTTTTTTTTATTTTGTTTTATTTTGCTTTGCTTTGAAACCCCAAGCAATTACAAATATTAAAGCAAAGATGTTTTTTTTTTTCTATTCACTGATAGCAATAAAGGAAAAACACAACCTAGTGTGATCTTGGTGAGGCAATATTTAGTCACAGGAAACAACTGTGCCTGTGCTACAAACAAGCAGGGATCTTTAATGAGGTAATTCTAAAGTGGTGTTTCTTAAACCCATCACAAATATTTCTTCTTATTTCTTTTTTTTCTATAAAAATTTAAATAGCTAAAGCTTGATAAGTGGTGAGAGATGAATTGCTTTGTGATGCTCGCTCTATGTTTGGTGTTCTTGCATTATCAAGCCAGCTCTTGTGTGACTTACATTTTTCAAACGGACAAGAATCTATTGTTTAGAGACAATTTAGAGGTCTAGTGCTACCAATTTCCAGATCAGGGTTGTTATCCTGCTGACATGCCTGCTGTTGTTATGAGCGGCAGCGCGAGAATTAATGCAGCTCGGCTACCAGCTCTCAATATTTCATAGATTTGTTTTGGCCTTTGGAGGCTTTAAACCTCTCCAGAGCGGGTTATTTTTCCCTTCTTTAAGAGATCTCTGAATTCTTCATCCTCCTCTCTGCTCACCATCAATATTTAGAAGTCAGCTGTATCACTCTGGATACACATGAATCTTCTCTTGTGCTTAAATCATTGATTAAAAAGAGGGTCATCTTTGAATTGGAGACTATATTTCATAAAGGCCAAGAATCAGACGTGTCCTGAAGGTTGCTCTATAATTTAGAGCCATTGGGGATTTAATGTGTCACGTCAGAGGGATTTGAACAAATGAATTATGAGGAACGAGCACAGAGACAGATGAATACTTGGATAGGACCAGATTTCAATTGGCAATGGGCATTTGTAGAGGATCCACATGTGGTGGAGGCTTTGGATAAGGATGAAGTCTGAGTGGAGGAAGCAGATGTTAGGCTGTAATTGCTTTGTAGTGAGATGATGAAAGTGTTACTGTGCTGTTTGTGTGAACACACATCGGATATGTTGAATGTAGTACTTCACAGGAAGCACATGGAAATCTTAAAGCTGTGAAGACAAATTAATGCAGAGATGATTGTTTTAGTTTATAGATTACATTCATTGTATCTTTGTATTCATCTCACTCTGCACAGTTCTACAGCACTGTGCACTGTGGGCATTTAGTCATTGTCATCTTTTTTTGACCAGAACATAACTGCCCACTTGTGGGATGCTTTTATACAAAGTGCCTCACAGGATCGTGTGTACATACATTTTTAACTTGTGTGGTTGACATAGGAACAGAGCTCTTAATGCAGCTCTCTACTCGTAGATCTACATGGTCCAGTTCTTCTTCTCTAGAAATGTATTAAGAGCTTCTATTTCTGTTTGTAAGCAATCCATTTTGGGATAAATCTATTCATATTGCATTTATTTGTCTGACTTACTGCTTCCTTTCAAATGTATTTCAGAAGAAGTGGAGATGAAATAGAGAAAACATAAAAGATGAATCAGAACCAGCTACCTCACAGTACCTACCAGCTGCACACGATCCACAAGACTGTACAGTTTAAACCTTTAAACAGCATCCGTTTCCACAGCGCTGCTTTAATGTCAGGAATACAAACTCTTCATCACAAAATTGCTTTTCTTGAATCTTTAAACTTCCGCTGACAGACGGCGGCGGATCAGATTTTCAGGCCTTACTCTGGGAGTATCCGTTGCTGCTCATCCTGTAATGGAATTTCCTTCAATCAGACAGAGGAAGTGGAGCGTATTGGGGAGGAAAAATAATACAGTGACCAGAAAACAAAGCTGGCAGGCTTTGTCCTGCTTCCAAGACTCATGCAGAGACAGGGGGCCCCTCCAGACTTGAGTCTCCGGCTCTGGAGGGGTATCTGAGTTATTGTGTGACGGCAGGCCACGGTGCCAGATGGCTAGTCCATGATGTGAACCCCACCCATACTTGTCAAAATGCCACCGCACTGGCTGTTGTGGGGCTGTGCTAAATCCCTCTCACGGGAGAAGCCAGTTTGCTACCATTCAGCTCCAATTACAAATCTTCAGTAGCACCCGAGGATTTGAGGCCATCCAAATATGGTGATTACTCCACAGTTCCTGGAGGGGTGAAGCTGAGAGCTGAGCTCTTCATTGGTATGCGCTGTTTACTTACTGTCTGTGTGTCCATCTGTTGATATGGTGAACAGACGCGACTTGATTTTTCTGCAGAGGCCACACTGGAGGCTTGGCTCGAATAACAATTATCCGACATTATCTCGCAATTTCTTGGAAGTTTAAACAGTCAAACAATCATCAAGGCTGATATGAATAAAGATGATAACATGCTCTTTGGGGCTGTAGAAATGTTATTAGGGCTGTGGGGTCGGACAGTTGGTTGGCTTATGTATGTTTTAATACTTCTTGAAAGGAAGGTCCACAAATTTTCTGTGCCCAAGATTTATACTTTATTTATTCACTTTCTTGCAAGATTTACTGAAACCAACTAGATAGTTTGTCTAAGTAGGAAACCAAAAACACAACTTCTGTTAGCACCGTAGATCGTTTATTTTAATGTTATGTTTCACTGTCTGTGTCAGGGCTTTATTTTCTAGTAGCTATTAGAATTAAAATATGATCTTACCTCGTCTCTATTCTTCACCACCACAGCACAGCTACAGTAAAATTAAAATACACAGTTATTTAGAGCAAAACTGTAAATATAGTGCTGTTTCAGCAGAACCCCACCTGTTCTACTTATCAGGGGGAGGTGAAGATATTACGGTGGTGAAGGCCCCCAGCAGCCACAGAGCTGCCGCCTGTGCCCCATTCATTTATTCATAACAGCTGTTATTATAAACTAACTATTCATTTAGTAGCTCTCGGTTTGAAAATAAACAGAGCTGCAATGTTCAGCAAACAGTGCACACAGTTTAGATCTAGCATCATTTTGTCAATTACTTATAAACTAAATATAAATGATATTAATATTATCCTAGGTAGAAGTTTTAAAAGGTCAAACATGAGGTTTGCTCCACACACCAACCAAATGATTTCTGTACAGTCCCTCTGAGGTCTGAATCAGCGAACAGGCTTTTTTTTTCTCATTTCTGACATTGCACCCCATTTTTCTCCCTCTCTTCCTGAAAGTCTCTCTGTCACAGCAGCAAAGTGACGGTCTGTTAAATCACAGTCATGACAGCAGAGAGGTATTTTAAGTCCGACACATTTAAACCTGTGCTGAATTTAGTTATGTTAGACCAGAGAGTCCCATGGTGATGTGGACTGAGCGAAGACCGGCTCTTGTTTGTCACTTAGGACACAGATAGACTCTGTGGATGCACTTCACAGATTCTTTGAGGGATAAAACAACCTTTTCGGAAGAAGGACTGTTTGAATAACCTCTTCATGGTAGCAGCAGTGTTAGACACTGCCTCTGTAATACTTCTATAATTAGACATACGGAGCCATTAGGGGCTCAGGGTAACATCTGGTGACTCCTCCTGGACTAAAGATCTGTAAACATTGGTGAGCCTTAAATCCACCAAGCCAATTTAACTTAAACTACACCAAACTGTTGTTTTATGAGCATTTATGTCAGAGCTGGTTAAATCACAGAACCAAATGGAAATGTGCTTATTATCATGAGTCTGAATAATGAAGGAAACACCTCTTAATTTTGAGAAAATAAAACTTTTTATTACCTCAGTTTCTTGCTAATGGGCTGGAAGTGTGTAATAAAAATTCACAACAGTGTGATGTACACAGTTCTGACTATGGACCACGTCTCGTCTGTCCTGAGAATCATCATTTGACAGCACCGTATGACAATACGTCAGGAAACCACTGCACGTGTAAGAGACTGGCTGGTTTAGCTGAGAAATGTTTTTCACTCATCAATATAACAACACTGGCAAGAGTTGCTATTCATGACAACACAAGCAAAATGTATTCAAAAACCCGGCAACATTCATAATCATAATCATAATCCCTCTCACAGAGGATTTTAGAGAGTTTTCTTTCAGGCATAATTACCCACCGACTGTCTCTGGGTGTGACTTTGAGCAGTGCACTATAATTCTCTCTGGTCTCTATTGTTGGCCACTGTGTCTCACCAGCTTCTACTCTGCTCTGCTTATCTGTGTGATGTCTGTGTCCATGTGGGTGTTTTGCAGTTTTTCATGGACAGGCAGTGTAATGATGCCCTATGGATGAGCCCTGCTGGGTCTGTGAGCTGCCATACACTACGTCTCCAAACACTGGTGCAGAATGTCAATCAGCCGCCCCTCTACATGGCCTCTCTTCTCACCTGTCTCTCCCTGTTCTCTGTGCGAGTGCGTTGTCTCCCCACTCGACCACGTACATCAGTTTGATTTGTCTTTCCGTTGTGTCATTTTCTTGACAGGATTGGCGAAGCCCATGGGGCTGGTGGAAGGACCCGGAGGTCTCGGCCAGGGGGGAGCTGCTGCCACTCTGGGAGAGGACAGTCGTGATGCTGAGGGAAAATACGAAGAGTACGGCTACAACGCTCAGCTCAGTGACCGCATCTCCCTGGACAGGAGTATCCCTGATTACAGGCCGAAAAAGTATGTCCACCTCCTGATTCTTCATGCTCTCTGTCACGTACCCTCTGCTTCCAGCCACAGCTTAACTGCTGTTTTTCCCTCTGGGATGGTTACATCATGTTAGAGAGACAGGAAAGTTTGACACTTAACCCTGCAGCAGTTGATGGGCTATATTTTTGTGAGGGCACAAAATGTAGGACATTTTGCCTGGAAACTGTTATTTACATTAAGTATTTTTTCCTATTTCTTTTTTTCATTTTAGTTGGTGC
Organism: Polydactylus sextarius; assembly: GCA_016801845.1. Lineage (NCBI taxonomy): Eukaryota > Metazoa > Chordata > Actinopteri > Polynemidae > Polydactylus > Polydactylus sextarius. The sequence continues at coordinate 3,910,679 of CM028915.1, forward strand.
TTTGCTGAATTTTCTGTGGAAAAACTAGATGCATAGTTGCAGAACAAGGTGTGTCAGGAATGATAAGATGTGCAACTAAATTATAGAGCGGAGGAGGAATTCACGACAACTTCCTGTGTGCTCCGGTCAAGTCAAAAGTGCATGGCAAAGTCTTACTTTTTAAATATTTTGCTAAGCAGCGAAGTCTGCACAGATTCTTTTCCACTGCTCACCAACTATTCTTGGGTCTAGTTCCCTTAAGGAAGAATATTTAATTCTAAATGCAGTAGTGGTGTGAACTGTCAGTATGCACTAAGTGAGATTTGTTATTGAGATGTCAGTGACAAGTTGGTGGATGGATGCAACACAGTAACAAAATGTACTTTCCATTGAAAGCTCAATTTAAGGTGCTGTAAGTTTTCTAAATGCCTTCATCTTAATTCAAGACTTCATATGATACACTGGATGCAGTACCTGCCGTAGGGAAGGTGAACGGATCTATATAGAATGTCACATGGATCAAAAATCACCTGATATTGGTTTCCATATTGAACATGAAGATGCAAATGTCACCCTTGTGAAATTAATGGCTGCCAGTGGGGGACATTCCTGTTCCTTCAGTGCTTTATGACATTGATTTTGCTGTGGCTGCCAAACCCCAAATGCCATGAGTCAGAGGGCAGTGGACTGTAGTGCTGAGAATACATTTATTTTTGTGTTACAAAACACAATAGAAATTAATATATTTCTGTCATGTATGGTGTTTATTTTACAGTGGCTGTCCTGAAGTTGTTAACATTAGCATTTTGGCTGGCTGATGACTGTGGAGAAATCATTTGTGACCTCACTGGTGTTCAGTGGAGCAGCTTTTGTGCCTCAGCATTCCTGATGAAATCTGCATATACTGTATGTGAAATATGCAAATTTGTCAACTTTCCCTCCACTTCCCTCAGATATTGTTACGCTTCTATGCCTACTCATTAGGGAAGCTCTCAAGGGAGTGCTGCGACCTGCTATGACGGCAGCAGCCCACATGACTGGCGAGGGTGGCAAGCAAGCACCACTGAATCTTTAAATGGACCTCTCAATATGATGATTAGCATAACTTTGCATATAACAATGAGTTCTTGGTGGATGCTGCTCCCAAGTCCAGTTTTTCTTTGAATAGTCTTTGAATGCCACCAACATGGCTAAACAATGTGCACCCAGCCCCAATGTGTCAGGTCACAGCAGACTCACTGCTACTGTTGCACATTTTACATTAACAGCTACCCTCTATAAAAAAATAATTGCAAGCAGCATTTTCCTTCCTACCCCCTTCATTCCTACCCCTTCATTCCTACCCCTTCATTCTGCATAAAAAAGGAATAGATGTTGTTTGGCCCCCAATTTAGTCAATACCTCCTTTTCACAAAGACACTGCAGATCAGTGCTCAGGGTCAACCACCTCTTCAATGAGGCAACTGCTTTGTACTGCATCAAAAGCCTGGGTACCAAAACATCAGTCCATCTGTTAATGATTCTAGCAGGTCTTTAGTTACAATTTTACTGAATTCAACACGTAACTGAAACAGAGAAGGCAAAATGACAGAGAAAGGGGGGATTTGTTCAAACAATCTTCATAAATACAGACAAGACCTAAAAATCTCTGATGATGACCATGATGTTGTTTACAATACAGTTTTAATTCCCATGCCTTTTATTGGAAAAGGAAGAAAACATATGAATTTCCAGTTCATGAAGTGGGCATGCTTATTAAAATAAAAGTACAGAAAAAAAGCATTTTGTTGGCAAATTGAGTTGAAAATACACAATAAATTAAACTAACTATTAATATATATTGTATCTGCAGGAAGGATAACCTTTACAATAGTTACAATATTCAGTTTTGATTTAGTTTCATTAAATACATTTTTGCTGTAGACTATGATGTAGACGTGTATTACATTATAAATGGGACCAAAAAAAGTACCTGTTATTAAAACCCAATTCAATTGAAACGAAATTTGTCACAAAAATCAGGGAAGTAAATCTCTTGATCCTGAGTGTTGGAATATTGGAATAGGGACTTATATCTCTTGCCAGACATTTTTTCAGTGCTTTGCTTTCAATGTCCTTGATGTGAAATCTAAATATATTAAAATACACTGCTGCTGATGTGAAGACAGACATGAGAGCAGAAGAGCCAATTGTCGCAACCTTCAAGTAGACAGGGAGTAGAGTGAGAACGGTCAAAGATGTCTCTGCCTGTATAACAGGTGTTTCAAAGTGGCCTCAGTCTTAACTGGGGGATTTCTTGTCATTTTGATGGAATATTTTCATTTCTTTTATGGGAGGTGTTAGCTTAACGTCAAGACCAATAAAGCCTTTCCAAATTAAAGCAAACATGGCCTATGTGGTTAATAACATCACAGTGAAATAAAAAACAACTTACCAGTTAGTGCTGTAGCTCCAAGGAAAAAACAATCCTTATGGCAAACACTGTTCTCCTCACAATGACTTGTATCCCTGCAGTATATCGAATCCCTCCGCCTGAAGCAATAGTCCTTTCTCTTTTACCACAAACTGTATTATGTTTTAGTTTTACTGCAAATGTCAGATATGTCCATGGTGCATCTGTAGTTTTTTTTAATTTGGCCATGGTTTAAAATGAATAATACTCTCTCGTCTCTTAAACCTCGCAGTTGCAGCAACATCTTTCCATTTACTTTCCTTCTGACAGAGTAGGAAAATGTCTCAAATGTCAACACAACAAATTACTCTATGTTTAATTTTCAAAAACGTACACTTTTGAGTCAAAAGCTCAGTCATCATGATCAAAGTTTTTGTTTTTTATTCAAATTCAAAAACGTTTTAAAGCTCATTTAATTGAAGAGAAGAAGTAAATTGACATAAGAAAACAGGGGGTAATTATTTTACTCTGAATGGTCGAACTTAATAATAATTCAGAGAATTTGACTCATTTCAAGACTAACAGTATTTCCTCTGATGTCTCATTTCTTATGCACTTCCGTGCACAAGAAATAAAATGGTTTCCCCTGAAAAACATGACCAAAGACAAAAAAAAAAAAAGAAAGAAAGAAAGAAAGAAATGGAAAAAAAAAAAGAACAGTGGCCAGTAGTACCTAACAGGATAAGTGTCCTGTCGCAGCATTTGTGAGATTTAAAAAAAAAACTCCTCAGTGTAGCTCCAGGCAGAGCTGGGGTCATGTTGAGGCCTTTCTGGTGTTGTAGACTGAGCTCATTCAGCTGGTTCAACTCTTTCGTCTTGAAATTTTAGCAACAGTTTCTAATGATGAATAGAAACCATCGACTGTAGATAAGTGTCAGTAATCAAACTGAATACATTGGTTTTTTTAGGAAGACACAAGGGTCATGCTGCCATCCACTTCACTTTTTTAGGCTATGTTTCTGAGAAAAGGCTCAAAAACTCACTAGAAATTCACTGATCATAGACGTACAAGGAAAAACACAGTTCAATTAAGATCCAGAGTTAGACTCAATGCAAATGTTTAAATGATCTTCATATGAAAGCACACACACGCATATATATTTACTGAATTACATGGAACCACTAAAAGATTAGTGTTCATTCACTGCTGACCATAAATGAAAAAGAACAAAAATAAATACATCTAATGACTGTTCATTTGCACTGATGATTAAAAATGTTCTCACTGTGGTGGCTATGTATTTACAGTAACTTATATAACACGGTTAATAAAGTCTTTATTTAGTTCATTAATGGATCAGATTTTATTTGCCATGGAAAGATACAGCATCATTAAACAAACAGAGGTGAAAGAAGGCAGACATAATAGGAGGTAGCTTGGGAAGCTTTACAGCATTTCCCTGTTGCTATAGAGAGTTTCGTTCCTTTATCCAGGATAACTGTGTTGTAGGTTTCTCTACAGACATTTAGATGAGCTAGCAAAGCCACCAAATGGTGGCATCCTGACGCCTTCAGCCATCTCTCTGTCTCTGTCACATGACTCTGCCTGGTGGGTTGTGACGGCCCCGCGAGAGTCTCGCTCTTCATAAACCCATCCTCACTTCCTGCTTGATACTTTTCATCTCCTTTGTCTGTCTTATTGCCTAACTCCATTTAATCCTTCCTCCTTTCTTCTGTCAAAGGCCAAGAGAGGTTTCTGACGGCTTTAGAGTGGGATAACAATTCATTTTATCCAATCTGCTTTGTTCCGAGACTCTTTTTCACGCCCAGAAAAATTAGACAAGAGTGGAACGGGGAGGAGGAGGGCAAACTAAAAAGCGGCTGGCTAATTAATAGTCAGCTGGGAATGTCTCTGGAATAGAACGGTTATAGGAAATTCTTTTTTATAACTGGACAAATTCATGGTGACTATGTATTGTATGTGTGCGTGTGTGTATGTATGTGCAGATGTCACAGATTGTGACTGTAGACTTTGTAGGATAGATGCATTATACAGTGGGATTCTTCTGTATCTCTGTGCCTGGGCATTAATCCATCATGTGTCACTTTCAGAACACAATATTCTCAATACATGTATAAACAGGTACATATCCCCCAAGTGCAAACACAACATGTTGTGTCAAACAAGCTAAAGCCTGACTCCATGACAGATATCCAATAGGTATAAGAGACTTAGCACATTTGTTGTGAAGCACAATGGAAATCGATACAATGCAAAATGCAAACATGGTTGTCAACCAGTGATCCAGTGAATCAGCAGTTTTAAGAACAATAAAAACATTGAAGCATTCTTCTTAGCAAGTGAAAGAATTGTTTAAAGAAAGGTAACGGAACAAAACAATACTGTGCCTATCAGTGTTGCCGTGGCACCGGTCAGGATGTTTAAGGTGCGTTCACAGGTTTACTTGTTTGGTTCAGTTTACACAAGATCTGCAACATCTGACTGATGAAAGCAGGACCAGAGAGACCATATGGTTTTGTAGTAGTAGATATGTGACTAATGTGAAATGTAACTGCTAAATGTCTGTTAAACTGAACCTTTCCTTGACAGTTGATGAGCAACAAAAAATGAACAATCTGTATGAGAAATGTACACGTATTTGTGAAAAACACTCATGACTCAGTATGCGAAGGGTTATTGCTTCATCAACAAGAAAGAAACAGGAGTGTTGTGCTAATGTTAACCTTATTTGGGCAGCTGGGTCTCAGGAGGTAGAGCAGATCATCCACTATCTTCAGGGTCAGTGGTCAATTCCTGACTCCTCCAGTCCACATGTCAAAGTGTCCTTGGGCATGTTACTGAACCCCTGATGGCTGTTTCATTGATGTGTGTTTTTCACTTTTACTCCACTTTGGATAAAAGTGTCAGCGGAATGATTAAATGTTATGATATTTTGGCATTTTGTCATTGAAGTAAACCCGAAGCCTGACAATAGAAACTGTTCCCACATGACAATACATCAGAAATAAGTAATGAAACACAAGTAAAAAGAGTGTTTTTGTCCTGTGAGTTGTATAATTCTCAAAACAAAAAGAACAAAAGAACAAAAATCACCTCATACTGAATGAAGTTAAAGTGAAGTTCTGTATTACTTGTTGTCAGTTTGCGGCTCAACAGTCCGTATGGCCCCATGATTATAGTGCTTGGATTGTTTGTTAAAAAGAAAAGCCAGTGTGAACATGAAGGAGACCAGAACTGAAAGATTAACAATGCATCCGTTTGTTTCTCCAGTTAGGACCAAATGTACTGAACTGCAGTCGTGAAATCACCCACTGGGCCTCATGCCAGAGCCACTACACACAATCAGATCTGTTTTTAACCAACACTGTGTGGCATTCACCAGTTTTTCCTTTGTTAGTATTTTCTCTGATTTGTGAGCAGTTCTGACATTTTCTACAAGAAACGGAGTATATAACTCCTACTTGATAATCACCATATCCATCCACACAAAGATCATTTAAATTTACAGACACAGTTGGATGCACATGCAGCCTCATGGCAGTTTACAGCACTAATTGATAATGAGATCTCATGTCTATTATTCTCATGGACAGATGCATTCATCATGCTAAAACATGTACTTTACAATCCATTTGACAGAGATTGGTGAATCTGACTAGGATGCTCATGTGAGGTTTAGGATAAAAAAACTGTTCTTGCACAAGGCTTAGTGTCCAGCCACAGTTTGCAGCTTCATATAGTTTCTGATCTCTAATTGTGATTCTGTAATTACGTCCCGTGGGTAAAAGGTGACTGCAGCACTGCTGAAGTGAGGTTAAAAGCACAAGCAGGCACCTCCTGTCCGATGGGATTTTAACTGAAAAGAAAGTCATTGCACAGAGAGGACTTTGATGACTACAGGGAGGTAAAGTCAATTGCCATGACTGCACATTGTTAAGTCTCTCTCTTTTCAAACCTGCCGTTCTGCAGCAAAACCAATTCATAATAATTACAGCCACAATTGTCTCCCACACAAAAACCTGTAATCCCCTTCCACCGCCCACTGGACTGTGTTTCCTTCTTCTGCCCTTCATTTCTGCAAGTGACATTCTTAACTCAGATACCACGGGACTTAAGTAGGCTCTACATTATGGTGACTCTGAGCCTGCCACTCGCTGTCCTTGGGAGGCTTAGACCCAATAACAGTTCACTGGGCTGTTGAGAGAAAAACAGTAAAGGTAGACAAGCTGGTGAGATTACTGATGCCCGTAAAACAAACACAAAAGATTTCATATGTAACTCGTGTCACTCTTAAATAGAAAAATGCAATTCAAGGCATCAAACCCGCGTGTCACCCTGCAGTTCCCCTCCTGCAAGAGGATTCTTATTCAATTACTCTTAATCTCACCTCAATCTCTATTGTCACTGTGCAGAAGATTCGATTTATACTTTGTCAAAATTGTTGTTAAACCCAAAACTATATTGAACGCTGCGCTTCCCTGAGGACCCTTCATCTGTGCGTCTGCCTGTGGGAGGGTGATAACCAGAAAGGGAGGATGAAGAAACAGGCTTACCTCATCTCCTAAGCGTCTGATACAGCAGAATGGGATCATAAGGTCTCGGCGGTGCAGGAGCTCCTGCCGCAAATTGTTGCTCTTTCCAATGCTGAAGTTTATCTGTTAGATTGTTGGGGAGAAGGGAGGAGGGAGCAGGTTGTAGAAATGACAAGGCAAACGATTGCCTTTCTGAGAGGAGTGCTTGCAGGTTGGAAAGTTGCTTTGGTGTCGCCGGCGCTGCGCAGGTTACAAGAGGTTAATGTGAAATTTCACAGCGGATAACAGCGGCTGGCGAAGAAACAGTCAGAGGAAGTGGCTGAGGCTGCACACTGGTGGAGGAGAAAAAAGGGGGAGGTGTGGTAGAAATACATCTTAATCTGGCGCTCTGTTTCTGTCAAAGCTTGTTCCGGGTCAAATTATGAGTGCTGGCCAGTGAGCTCAGTCCCATTACAAACAGATGAGTCGATCGCTCATCCTGTTACAGCTTTACAAGGCTTCCCTGCTACTGCAGACAGGTACAAATTTAAGGTTGAGCGATACCCTAAATTGGATCCAGTAACTAGGGCAATGGAACTACAATATCACTTTACGATCTTGACACTGAAATCCAGCTTCACACCACATCTCAACTAAAAGCGATGAGGCTGCCTTGCCCCTTCTGACATTTTCAAGATATTACTCAGGTAATATTCATTAAGCGCAGCCTCTCCACTGGTCGTATAACTGAGTGGGAGTGAGATATACATTGCTTTGTTTTGCACAGTTGTGGTGTCGCGGCCGTGTCTCTGCAAAAGAGCTCGTCGGTGCAAAAAATCCCTCCTCAAACTCACTGCCAGATTTCTCATTGTATTTATAGACCTGGCAAAGCTGATTGAGAGAGGCAATAGAGGAAGCTGCAAGAGGGAACAAAGGAGTTACTGAGCGAGAGCATAAATGCACCAGGAAGGAGTGAAATGATACAGTGGGGGTATCAATCAAAACACTTGCGCATTTACTCTTAAGAATCGAGTGTGAGAGCAGAGCTTAAAGTATAGGTAGACGTGCATAGTGTGCTCCATCATCAACACTCTCCATGGTTTAGTTTACCTTGCGTTATTCCTGCTGTCAAAATGCATGTGGGCTGCAGTAATGGAAGTGATTGATAACAGTGAATGAAATTAAGCTTCCCCAGTCCTGAAGAGCCAGCAAAGGCTTGTTCTTTCTGTTCAGGACTGACAATTTATACCTGTACTTGGCCAGTGAGACTACAGGCAGCAGAATGTCATTCCTGTGCATGAACAGTTGCCAATATATACCTGCTGATATAATTTCTATATTAACAATGAACTAGATGGTGTGTGAACTGGTTCAGTGAGGTGATGACCCCACAGAGAATAAATACCCTAAAACCTCAACAGTGTGCAGTGGTTTATATCTTCTTTCAGGTCATTTTTTTGTTGTGTCATCCTTGGCTGTTTTCATTGAACAGATCATTTAACAGTTAAAGGGACAAATATTTCTGGCAGAACTTGGTGGAGACCAAAGAAATTACAGTATATTTTGGACAAGGGTATCTGAGTTCACTTATTCATTTCTCTATATATAACAGAAACCAAATAGCTCTCAGCTTTGAGCTGGAAATTTAAGTTTCAGACATCATCAGCAATGTAAGCTTAACATGTCCTCCTACAGCCAGGGTTCTAATATTTCTTTACATTTCCATAATCCATCATTTTACATTTCCATCATCTCTACAGGCTGACAAAAACTCAGAAAATTAGATAAAAAAAACAGTAGATTAAAAACATCTCTCTGAAAGTACACTAATGTGTTCTTTGTCTTCCATCTGTCCAGTTACCGGTGAACGTATAACTACCTGCTGCGTTTTGCATTTGCGTTTTAAGTTTTGACATTTAACTGACAGATTGAAGTAGAGTGCTGCAGCATATATTGATCAAATATGTTTGAATTCTGTAAAAAATTAATTAAAAAGCAAGCAGCCCAAATTGCGAAGTAGTAATTTGCAATGACAGATGATGTGACGAGTTTTATTGTGTTTAGTTACAGTGCATAAGATGAATATTCAAAACTAAAAATATAAGGTAAAGCCCAAAGAGTAAATTAAAAATAGTGTTTGTTTTCTAATCCCTTGTGTCCACAGTGTTATAGTGATAAGCAAACATTTATTATATAACTATGTAATTTTATAAGTAAATAAGATACCATCTGTTGTGTCGTCCTACATAATTGCTGGTCCTTCTCTTTGCCAGTTCTCATTGTCGAGAGGTGAGAAGCTGCTAACACATGCCCATCACACACGCACAAACCAGTGGCTGTGAAGCATGAGGGGGGGTGGTGGGGGAGGGGGAGGAGGTGGTGGTGGTGGTGAGGCGGTGGGGTGGTGGTGGGGGTGGGGGTGTTCCAATGGATGGCGAGAAGAGGATGTAACTTTAGCACCACGCTGGGATCCATCTGTTGTACGGCCGTCCCCCTGCGGCCTGACCCCGTGGATGCTGCTGACTCAAGCTGATATCCCAGTTCACTGGGGGTATCAGAGCACGAAGCACCAGTAGAGTTCAGATGGCTCACAGCGAGGGTGGCAGAGCAGCTAACGTGATGTCTTTGAACAAAACATGTTCAAGCTAAAGCCAGAATTTTGACTTTGATACAAAACTACAACTGAGGTTTTCATTTTTTTTTTGTGCTGTACTATGCAAGAAAAAAATACAGTATAGTACCAGATTTTACATTTAGCTACTACTTCCTGTGGGCAGTGGTGTTTTGACATTTAGAAGATGTTTGCTGTGTCATGTTATTACAGATCAAGAATGCTTTTTTCTGTTGCAGACCTTATTTGTGATTCAGGCTGAATAGCATCCTTTCCAAGTGCACATTTTCAAGACTGAATTTCAGCCTCTGTCAGATGTGATAATCTGTGATAGCATGTGAGACTGATACATTCTGACAAATCAATATATTATTTCATTAATAGCTCTAGAGAATGATATTTCACCTGGCAAATGAAATATGCCACTTTAACATCTTTAACCGTGTTGTGATGTTTAGGGAAAGACTCAAAGGGCCCAACGTGATTTACTGAGGCTTAATGGAAAACATAGATTTGTTTACACTATAGTTGATTTATGCCAATTTGATGTTCAAATAAGGAGCGATATTACAAGTGTTTCTTCACTGCAAAATATCTTGTAAATAATTCAGCCACAACATTTATACTAGCCACCTCATTATCCCCACATTATGACTCAACACAGCTGAATAAGATATGTGGAAGCGTGGAAACAAAGGCAGAAGTGAGTCAAATGTGTTAGCCAGCTGTTGTGTTCAGATCCTAATTGGAGTGTTGTGGAAAAATTCACAATATGTTGTGTGTGTGTGTGTGTGTGTATGTGCATATCCACACTGTTGCAATAGGAGTCCATGATGTCCTTCTGACCCGTCAACAATGTTATTTCTAACCTCAGAGGCAGAATATGGCTGTATTTCACTGGAAATGACAGGGAGGTTTCACAAACTCAGGAAGAAAAACCAGCAGTAGCAGCAGAGACTAAGACACAGAGTCCAAGCATATCAGGTGAAAGTTAATTTGCATGGTGTAGTGTACTGTTCATTGTGTTAATTGGGTCATTGTAAGTGGCAATATGAAGTAGGATTCCAATTACAGATGTGCAGGAGAGGTTACCATGGATTCCATTTATGAAAGCAAGAAATGGAGGCAGAGGCTAACAAAGGTTTTACGATACATAGGTTATGACAGAAGAGATGGAGGCCGAATTGGAGAAAACCATTGAATATAATCTTGTATATTCTGGTTTTGATCATATTTAGGCACATGTTGAAATGCAACATAGTCTAATTATTCTAATTATTCAGACTGCTGTATATATTTCCCTATTGTTTATAGATTACATATTTCTGCAATGGCTGCGCTCCCAGAGCAAATGAGAATAAACCTAGTTTGGCTTTTGGTTTCTAGGACTCTGCTGCATTTACCAGTCTCTGCCTGCACTTGGCACCTCTATCTGAATCTGTAATGGACTGGAAGTTGTAACAGAAGACATACGTGACAACGGGCTGCACTTTATCCTCTGCACCACTGAAGTCAGACCTGCACTTTAGTTTCAGGTTGTACACACTGATTGCTATATAACTCTAAGTGATGACACAGCTGACAGAGCAGACAGCAGTAGAAAGAGATCAGAGACCTGGATAAAATGTTGACATGCTGCAAAATCCGAGTTGTATTCAAACACTTGTAAACATTCTGGGCACTCTACAAACATGATCACAACTGGGTCTGTAGCCAATCTTGGCTCACATTGGGCAAAAGGCCGAGTACATCCTGGACTATCACATACAGGTGTAATAAGGAGGCAAAACAAACAAACAAACAATTTTAGAGCACTTAGAGCCAACAGTTAACCAAACCTGCATTTGTTTGGACTGTGGGAGGAAGATCCTGTAGAGGTGACATGCAAACTCCACAAACCTGAAGCCTTTTGGCTGTGAAGCGGCAGTGCTAACTGCTGCACTACTGTACTGCCTGTTTCTTAATGAAAAATATAATTAATTGCATCCAAAAAAATTGCTTTGCCATTTACCTTTTGGAGAATTTCTACCAAGACGATGATGGTCACTGACAATGTAAAGTGTGGTGTTTTTATGATTCACAGATTCACATGTTTTACCAACATGGAAAAAGGCCTGATTTTTTTTTTGCAAGCATTAACTTTCTGCACATTATTATTTTGTTTTACTTAATAAATTCTAATTAAATGTCGAAAAAGTCAGCCTGTCACCAGTGACTTTAATAAGAACATAATACTAAGTAATATGTAGGTGCTACCAGTGGTGACTTCATGAACCCGTTAAACTCCACACTTTTCTCCTGACTCTGGAGAAATATGCTCTGTGTTTAGCACAAAGTTGCCAGTGCCTATAGCAGCTATACAGTAACAGTAGTCATGATACAGTACAGTACAGTACAGTACAGAACATCCAGGTCCGGGAACTGCAGTTTCACCATCAAATAAAACTGGGCCTTCAAATGAAATCTTAGATAAGTGCTATTTTTGCCTTGCTGGCTCAGTGTACTGAGGCAAAAGTCATTCCGGATACATAATTTTGTTTTTGGAGAGGAATAAAAGGCTGTGTGCACCATGGGAAAACACTGGAGATGTGACACTGAATGCTTTACTCAGTTTTTAACAGGAGAAAAGTATCTTAAACTGCAGGGCAGCGGAAGGAAAGTCCAAGGCTTAATTCTAGACACATCCGTCTAATAAACCTTTCTGGGTGAACATTTTGACTTTTTTAACAGGTGTAACTAATCACAGTAATTACCTCTGCATCTCGTTGACTGCAGGTGTGCCAATTCTACTGCACATGCTCACTGGCACAACTTAATGAAAAAAACGGAGCCAGGTTTAATGTTATTAGCTACACCTGTGTTCTTCCTGCCATGATGAGGCAAAATAGCTACTGTGAGACGGGTTTGCTGTCAAAGTGAGTTGAGAGCACACTGAGGTCCTTGAGGAGAGATCGGAATACATAAGTAAAGGGATATCCTGGGGTCCATGAGGAGCTCTAGAGCTGCAGAGTTTTCACTGAAGGAGGTCCCGGTAGACTCCAGTAAGACTGTCCATCCACTGATCCTTCCATTTGTTAGCTTATCCTTTAACAGTTGCACAGGAGTTGAGAACAGCCTCAAGTGATCCTGTTTACACCCTGGACAGTTTTCCAATTTATCAAGGAGCTGACATATAGAAACAAACAACTATTCAAACCCACATTCACACATATAGGCAATTTAGAGTTACCAATCAACCAAATGGACTGTGCAAGGAATCCGTAGTACCCAAAGGAAACACATGCAGGGAGAACATACAAACTCTATTTCTCCATAATTTCTCCTTATGTGGCACAAACTTGGACACAATGATAAACTGACTATGTCATGATGGTCAAAGCTCACAAAGATCTTTCAAAAAAAAAAAAAAAAAAAAAAAATATGCCTAGACTGAAAAACTGAAGAATTCCAGTGGTAACTAGTATAACTGCTTTGCAGTTGTCTGCTTCTGTCAATCAGACCATAACCTGTGACCACAAAATTCTAATCAGTTCATCTTTGAGTCCATGACTGTTTTGTCAGATGTCATGAAATGAATCCTGGAGAATTCACATGCTAAGTATGATGAAAAACATACATTTTATATAAGTCTTAGCAGACATTGTTGGGTGATTCTAGTTTTTCCCCAAATTGTCATGTATTACATCTGTTCTGCTGCTATGTATTATGTTTGAATCAATACACAGTAACCTTTTTTACACAGGGGATCTGTTGGGTTCTCCATCTTGGGAAATTTACTTGGGAAATTATTTGCATCTTGCTGAGAGTTTGACGAGTAGATCAATACCGTTGTCCTCTCTGTGAGATAAAGAGGAAGAGTAGTTAGCTTAGTGTGAAGACTGAAAACAGCTAAGTGCTAGTAAAATCTATTGCTAGATGTATTGTCAACAGATTTTATTTCCTTTGGGCAGAGGTTTGCTGTTTTTGTTGTTTTCAAGCTTTATGCTAAGTTAAACTAACCCTATCCAGACATCAGTCTTACAGAGGAAGCTGTTATGTTTTCTTAATTGATTGTTATATTAAGGATACAAAGTTTATATTTTAAAAACAATCTAATAATCTGAAATGTATCTCAACAGGTGTAAGCAACTGACATACCCAGAGGACCTCCCTCAGATCTCTGTCGTCTTCATCTTCGTGAACGAAGCACTGTCTGTGATCCTGCGATCTGTCCACAGCGTGGTCAACCACACACCAGCACATGTGCTCAAAGAGATCATCCTGGTCGACGATAACAGTGACAGCGGTAAGAAGTTTTATAGCAGGGCTCACCATTTTAAGAACTGTCTTGAACCCCTTTTCTCTTACTTTGTGCACTCTGCCTCTCATTAATTGATGGTAACTTGTGAGTCAGTGTGCAGGTTTGATCCAACATTTCTCTGATCATTTCCTCTTCCTGCCACATTTAATTGTTTCTCTTTTCCAAGTATATCCTCTCAGACTCTAAATCACAAAACCTGTAGACCCTGCAGTTTATCACTGTCTAATGCTGTAGGTTTGCTTATTCAGTTGAGACAGCCATCCTATTTATCATCGTCTTCCCTGCTGGAATGTGAGCTAAGGTGTCATACACAGATGAGTTAGTGTGATGATTTTAGACTCAGTCTTTTCATGTTATAGTTATTGTGCATGTGTGGTTGGTTAGTGAGTAACAGCTGATAGGACAGAGAAACCCTGAGGGTGGACTCCTGAGCACTAGGTTTTAAAATAGCTTAACAAAAGAGGGAAGAGAAGGGATGGGATTTGTCTCATCCTTTTCTAAACTGCTGCGTACTACTGTCTCCATGGCGATGTGGGCACATGCCTCAGTTGCCTCCACGCCATGACGCCCACAGCAGCTGACGATGCTCAGCTCCGCATTCCAAAAGCTCTCCTGTTTGGAGAGGGAGGGACAGTGAACTAGATTCCAGACGACACTTGGCCCTCCTTCACTTGGCACACAGCAACGGGCCTGCCTCCCTCAGACTGGCAGAGGAAAAGGGTGCATAAATAACATACTGAAAGAAGGCCGAGAAGGAGTCACCACTGGCACATCTCTGCTCCCTGCTGAGGCTCTAACTGCCTCGCATTAAACAGGGAGCTGTTAAAAGCCAGTGAACAGACAAAAATGGAAGGCAACCCCTCCTCTCATTATATCGTTATGTCAGTCTGCCCCACACGTTTTACAAGGGTTGTTCCAAAATAGATTTTTGAAGGACACCCTATTTTCACTGACAGGATTCAGCTTTATTGTGTTGTACCTCTTCCCCTTCCCATAAAATGTTATTGTTGTGAGGGTGAACGAGAGTCTGAAACTGCATTTAGAATTTGATAGCACAGAGAAAGCTTTTACTGTAATCTATAATGAAATTGTTTCAGTACTTGGACCAACTCTGTATAAAAGCCAGTGCAGTCATTTTTCATAATAACAAATGAACGAAGGACTTCGTGTACCGTGAGAGGATTTGCTCATGATGTATCCATGACGACCCTGCTGGTCCCCTCAGCTCTTCAGTGTCTTTCAGCTTTCTGTTTTGGCTTTCCAGCCAGCAACTTCACTATTTTGGCTTCTTACAGCTCTCATCCATCCAACCACATGGATTTTAATGTTGTTCAGTGTCTGTCAGATCTGTAAATAGGCAACTCTCTGCTAACAGATTCATTGCATTGACTTCATAGGATGATAGTAAATCAATATTGTGTTTTGCTGCACTTCCTCCATGTTGCCAAGAAAGAAAGACATACATTGATCAATGTAGGATTAAGCATTCATATATTATTAAAATGAATAAAAAGTACATCTTTGCGATTATTCACTGACAATTAGTAACCACCTTCATCAACAAATTTCAAAATATCTAATGTCCTGATTTTTAAATGGAATGTATTCCCACTGACTGAACCATTGAGATTTATACGAATTTGCTACAATAAGATTTCAGGCACAGAAATGTATTAAAAGTGTTCATGTGGGGGTGCCTGGATAGCTGAGTGGTTATGGCGCACCACATTGGCGTATATATACTGTGCAGCTGCCCGTTCAAATCCCGACCAAATCAAGCTTTCCTGTGTGTCTTTCCCCCGTTTCCTTTCTCTCTACACTGTCTCTATCAGTAAAGGCAAAATGCTCAAAAATTTATAGTAAAAAAAAGTTAATAGTGTTAATGTGGATAAAGTTGTCTCCACCTAGAATGTGACAGTGTGACAAAGTGAAAGTGCCGTCTCCTAAAAATAAACAGGAATCAAAACAGAAACCTGAACTCATGTTACATCTGTGGCTTCTGTCTCTTCTTTAGTAACCTTTGCTGTAAAGCAGCACAGACTGGCAGTTAACATTAGCGTGCAGTGTCGCTGATCACTGACATCATGCTACGTGACGACTAGGTGTTGATGTTTTCACTGTCCACTTGCCTTGTGTGCCTTCAGTGAAAGGTAAAGTACAGGTCATTGTCTGTGAAATGAATGGTCCGTCACATGGTCTTACTCCGTGTTTACCAACAGTGATAATAATTTGTGCGGATGTGTGAGCTGTTTCTTGGGAGCCTCTCTGCTCTGACATTAGACAATTAACATGCAGGCTGGACTGCTTGACCTTTTCTGGATGACACTGTCTGTCCCCTCTCATTTAAACAAGGCTCAGTGAGATGAGTGTAGGTACAGCCACACTTATCCCTAGTATAATGAATCACACACAGGAAGCATGTTTGCCTTGTCGCCGCGACACATCGCCTTTGCTGGGACAGCCGGTGACATTTATTGGTGGCTGAGAGGTTTATTCACAGCACTGGTTCCAACCGTCTGAACAAAATCCACATTCCCATTGATAAGCTTTAGTTTTTGTGCCACAACTTCAACTCATTGTTGTTTGCCATGTTAGCAGCAAGGAAAAGCTTAATGAGCCCTACAGGATTCAATTCCAGCAAATACCACCACCAAATTGATAACTTAATGATTCATATAATGAAAACAGGAAATAAACTGAGGACCAACTGAGTACAGCTTGTAATATTAATTTCAAGTGGAGCTGAGTCACTTCATACATTGCATACATTAAATCTGATTAAAACTCCTGAAAAGTGGATGTGCTCAGTGGAATAGTGCAGGAAATCTGTCTGACACATGGGGAAAACAACAAATTAAAACAAGTTTTTTTCCCTGTTAAGTATACACTGGTCTTCATTTGTCCTTTGTTTTGACCAGTTTAGCTGAGTTTTGTTGGAGTTCTTTAACTTATAGTTCCATTAGACAGGTTTTGCCACTAAATGAGGATCTGACTCTTGACTCAGTTGCAGAAAAACAATTAATGAGCAAGTGTTTGTCTTAGCTGCACTCTAGTCAAAACAATCACATACCAGCCTGTAAAACCTTGCATACAGCATTGAGTCCTGTAGAGCAGATAATACAATCACCAGGCATGTATCAGAAGCACTGAAGAGGGGCCAAGGAATTAAATTCAGGTTAGAGAGTGTATCCCTGATTGTTTTTCTCCATAATTTATCTGTCAGCAATTCAGAGAAAATCAAGCGCGTTTTGCCAGAGCTGAATTTTAAATGAAGTGAATGTAACAGTGTTAAGAGTGGGTCAAGGGTGGTGGAGTCAGAAAACATGAACCAATTTCTCATCGCGCCGTTTCCAATAAATGTGTGAGAGGTGGATAACCTCCATATTGCTGACATGTTGCTGCACAGATTATTTCTGCAATGCACAGGTCTACTGCCAACCGTGCCCGACTCACACTGAAGGACTTATACTGTTGCAGAGCATTTGGAGGTTATCCTTTAGTAGCTGTTTTGCCAGGATGAGGAGTATCATTTTACACGTGGCTTTTTTTTTTTTTTTTTTGAATATTTAATGTATATTGCATTACTTGTGGTGAGACAGTTTACCTGTTTACCTCTCTAGTCTGCTTGTGATCGATCAAAGCGATCGATTTCAGACCTGTTCCTGTATTGGTGCCTGAGACAAGTCCATAAATCCACAGCTAGAAGAATGTGGCCCGTGGTTTGTGGAGCAGAGGTAAATCTCTTGTCACTGATGTTGATGGTTTTACTGAACCAAATCTTTGTAAAGACACAACAAAACATCAGCTGACAAGCAATTTGAAGCTTAACTTCCTGAATGGAAAATTCCAGACCAGGCTGTATATGGAAGGACATAACTCTAGCTTTTTAGCATGTAAGTGAATTGTAAAGCCTTACCACAGTTTGAATAATTAAAAGCATGTTCAATACCTCTCTACTATCCATCCTTAACACTGCAGAAACTATAATCTTCCATGTCACTAGAGGAATTCATGTTACCCGTTGTGCAGTCTACCATGTATTCATTTAAAATTCATAGTATGATGGATAGTTATTTATCCTCTGCTATGTTGCATTGCCACTCTTTTAAGATGTATCCCCTGCTTCATAACTCTCCCCCCATGGATTCAGTCCAGCATTTTATTTGCTAGGATCACAGGGAGGCCCATAACTTTTCTCTGTCCTAGCAAAGCCTGGTAATTATTGCACTCTAATAGCTTTTATCATATTGTCGCTGCAGGGTACACTGATGATGAAGGAGCCCCACTGCATAGGTTTGAAACCTTGAACGGAGCAAATAGAACCAAACTGTAATGTCCAGCTTTTGTGGCTTAAAGAGGCACAGTGCAGTTCAACAGTAAATGGTGTGAATGGGAATTCATTGTAGATTGACCTCATTATTTAAAAATGATTTTATATGATATTAGTACTAAATCCTGCCACAGCATGCTCATCTATAACTACCATTCTGAGATGCTTCAAACTAAAGGATATCAAAGAGATCAAAGAAGAAAGGTAACTTTGATAAGACCGAATGTCTCGGGATAGAGACGTATTTCTAGTCTTTAATGACTTTTTGTGGTATTAATCTTTTTCTTTTGATTTGGAGGAGGACGTCACGCAACACCACAGGTTCTGTAAGTGAAGGAGCAGAAGAATTATCAGTACAATATACTTAAAAGATCAAAAGAAAAGAGAATTTTACTTAAGTATTATTACATAAAATGTCCTTGATAACCAAGCATTGAAACGGAAATGGCAATTTACTTATTAGTTTTAACTTCAGGTGTGTAATTCAGTTTAGTGAGTCCCATCCATCCATTTTAAACTGCTTATCTGATGTTGGGTTGTCATGTCAGCAGCCAAGCCAGATAGTCCAGGTGTCCCTCTCCCCCAGTGACACATTCCAACTTTTCCTGGGGACATCCTGAGGCTTTCCCACACTAGATGAGACATATAATCTCTCTGTCACTTTCTGGATCTACCCTGACTTCTCCTACTAGGTACACATGACTGGAAAACCTCCAATTGGTGGCACCCTGTAGGCATCCTGATCAAATGTACAAACCAGCTGAAGTGCCTCCTTTCCAAAAAAAAAAAAAAAAAAAGAAGACCATTCACTGTTCTCCATAATCTTGTCCACTTGATTTCACAATTTCAATTTTTTGGTCTCTCATAACCAGTGACCAGTGATTCCCAACCTGTCAAAAACACCACAAGCTAAAAAGGCTGGAAAACATCATTAACGATTTTATTTTTGAGCCCCAAAGTTTTTTATTTATTTATGTTTTTATATTATTTTTTTGTTTTTTTGTTTTTTTGTTTGTTTTTTGCCTTCAATGATAGAGACAGTGTAGAGACACAGGACATGGGGAAAGGACACGCAGGAAAGCTCGACTCACGTCCGGATTCAACTCAACCTCATACATGTAGTCATCAGGCTAACTACTGAGCCTCTTTCCATCCATTCACCTTAAACATTAAAATACAAAAGGTAGTAGAAAGAGTGTAAAGGTGGTTACATGTCCGTAGACAGTAAAAGACTGAAACGAAGTTTTCATGACTCAGTTGTTGCTTTTGTTTGGTATCAAAGGCTAACGTTGTTTGCATCATGGGTCGCTGCTTCCAAATTTACCAACTTTCTGTGCAGTGGGGTATGTTACCTTCAGCTAGAAAAAAACCCAAACAATCCTGACAATCACTTCACTCACCGTGTCTCCTTACTCACACAGTTGGAGGGATTAGACTGCCATTTTATTTACTTTCACTGGCTGATTTATGTTTGTGAGCTGAAGTCAGAAGCTAGGTACGGATGCTGTTCAGTGTGCTACAAGCATCCTTATTAATCTCTTCCTCAGAAAGTGGAACATTCAGCAGTAACCCAGATGAGAAGCTCGAGCAGCCATCTATCCTCCAACAAACCTCAGACAGCAATTTGTGCAACTGGCTGTTTATCTGGGAAACTTTGTTTTCAGTGATGACAGCCAGAGTCATTACTGAGAGCTGTTACAATCCAGCTGGGATGAAGACATCAGAAAAGAATTGTGAAACTGTACCAGTACCATGTATTGTGACCTTGAACATCGACACATTTAGACTAAACAAATAAATGTCAGTTTATTTCATGTATACTTTGGGTTAGTGGTGTGTTACCTCATATCAGTATGGTTTTCATTTCCTAAAGAACAAATTATCTTTTCTCCTTATGTTTTCCTCTCACTTTGTGGTGCTGCCACTATAGGATATGTAAATTTGGCAGTGTTGGGTGGTAAAGTGTTACTTGGAGAAGTGTTAACAATAATGTGTTACCTTCCTCAATGATGAGTAGAGTAATAGCCCTTTGCTCTATAGCTTATTCAGTGTTATACTAGTCCCAGTATAACACTTGCTAGATGTACTTTGGTCTTTGTGAGTTCAGATGGCAGACGGTCCAATACACCAAGGCCATTATTTATAGTGGATAGAGAAGCTTTACCCTCCCATGCAGCAACTTACACTTAACTGAGTTTTTGCATAGTTTGAATGGTAATATGCTTCTTTGAGATGTGAACCAAAGGTAAATATGTTGCTGTGACAACTTGTGTATGTGTGTGTGTGTGTGTGTGTGTGTGTGTGTGTGTATATATATATATATATATATATATATATATATATATATATATATATATTTACATTCAGATCTCGTCTATAGAATGAGTGTAAGTTGTACTTTATTCTTTTAACTCCCTTGGATATGCTGTTTGCTGTTGCATGTTTGGTTAGCTAAAAGAAATCAAAGAAATCATATGTACAAATCATAAATGTATTGTTTTTCCTTTCACAAGTACTGTATACAGTGACGTTTGTGCAGACTGCATAATGTAGTTAGTTTAACTTTTATTGTTGATATGTCCCAATGAATTAATAAAAGTGTCACTGGTTACCTTTAAATGTGCACTTAATTAAAAATGTAAAATGATATAAAATGTGAAAATAGATTAATGTAAGAATAATCGAAGAACATGACACAAAGACTACAAGGCCGAAACCATTCAGTGTTAACGCTGGGTTATCTTAGAAACATTTTATCATTCACCACAGCTGCCTGGTTAATGATCTCTCACAGTCATTTGGATGTCATTTTAAAAAGAGGATTGTCTTTTATCTGCTCTGTTTCAGTTGAGCTGAAATTCAACTTGGACCAGTATGTGAACAAACGCTACCCGGGCCTGGTAAAGATTGTGAGGAACAGCAAGAGGGAGGGCCTGATCCGAGCTAGAATACACGGCTGGAACGCTGCCACGGCTCCTGTCGTCGGCTTCTTTGATGCCCATGTCGAGTTCAACGCTGGCTGGTAAGGAAAGGTCATGTTTAACACGAGAGGGTCTAGGCTGTTTCTCTGTCCTTTCTCGCTTTTACCTTTGTGGTTTGCTTTTAATGTTTTCACTACAGAGGGATGTCATGTAAGATTATTATCGTTGAGATATGCAGTTTAGTTTCCCCTAAGCATTTTTGACTTAATGCCAGGCCAACACTAACTGAGACAGCACTTTTGAGACAGCAATATGACCTCTATTATTAGTAAGGGTTTGTTGTTAATATGCTATTTCTCTTCTTAAGATAGTGAGCAGAAAATGGCAGCCCACATTAAATGACATTACCTGTCCAGCACATACACACTTATGACAAGAGAAAGTCGAACAATGTGAAAGATGAGAGTGAGTGTAATTAAAGAGAGAGTGAACGTTGAGCATTTCAACATTATTCTACTTGCGGGCTCTTATTTTTTTTCCCAATATGAAATTACTTGTGGGGGTCCCAGTCCAATGTCTGCCTGCTGCTCACGTTTAGCAGCAAACAAGTCATTCAAATAGATGTAATTGGCACCTAATTTGAGCCTGTCATGTTGTCAGTGTCAGTGAGGATGAAGTGTAGCTTTTGGTCCCAGGGAAACTGCCTGGAAGGTGGACAAGGAGAGATGAAGAAAAAAAAAAAGATGAGGAAATGGAGGAGGTGAACAGGAGGGAAACGGTTTGATAATATATTGTTTACAGTGTGTCTTGATGCAGATACCAGGAATATAAACAAAAATGAAAACATATTAGATATTTATGGATCACCTGATTGATGCAATTGACTGTAAGTGTTACACTATTTCTCCTTATAGTCATAATTCAGTCAGATAGCGTACACACATTGCTACAGTCAGCAGAAATTACTGTTTTACTGTGGCGGCAAGTGATGTCCAATGTCTGTTGAGGATAAATGTCTATAAATCAATTTAGAAATCACAGAAGCAGAGGACTCTTCGTGGCTTATACGCTTCAGATTCGAATGTAGTGCAGATTGTTTTTGTCTGCACAGAGTGAACAGGAGCTGCTGATGCTAAAAAAAAAAAAACGCAACTACAGGCTAAAAACATGATGCCTTCATTCAGTATTCAGGTGTTTGTAGGTTCAGGCTGAATCATTTTCATAAAGTTTGCTGTGCAGTTTAGGACCTCTCTTGATTTGACAGTAGATGGATTCTGATGAGCTCAGTTAGGAAGCTGGCTGAGAGAGCTTTTCAGATTTTTGTCAACAGCTTTTTCATTTTTTTCACCTACACTAAAAATCCACTTTACTTTCATATACTGCAAACATAACCTCCTTTTTATAACCGTGCAGTATGTCCCAGTGTGCTGTTATGGCCCATTTCTTGTGAATTGCTGTGTAAGTTTTTACTTTGCATTCATCTTGTTTTCCCCAGATTATAAACACACCCTCCAATGACAAATCACGCAATCTGTTCATTTCAACCAACAGCAGTCACACGGAATTTAATTAAAGTTTTATATTGTCAGATTGACCTTCTGTGTCTCAGCAAAACTGTAAAGTAATTCTGTCAAATTCACAAAACATGCTCAGGCTTTGCAACTCGTGTGTAGTTTAGTGATTTTTATGTTTGTGTTGACTGTACTCACAGTGACAACCTGAAAGCACTAAAAGGGGTGAGTGTGACCCTGCCTGGGAAAAAAAAAAAAAAAAAAAAAAAAAAGCCTAAACATATTATCATTGATTAGTCAGCCACCAAACACAACACTGTAACCCTGCAACTGTAACAAAGGGATGTTTTGATGCACCTTGATTGTTGCCTCTTGGCAAACCGTTTTACAGCATGAAAGGAAACTGTCGACCTGGAGGCTGTACAAGACGGAGCCGTCCCACCAACAAGCTGTGCTCAGGGAGAACATTGCATCATTGCCTAGGTGCATTAATGATGATAACTGATTCCCCTGGTGGTTCCCTCATCTGTTTTCCCATCTGTTCTTGCTCAAAAATAGACGTGCCTTTCATGCTTCCTCATAACCCTTTCACCTCTGTATAGGCTGTTCTTCAGTTCTCCCACTCCTCTCCTGTTGTACATGTACATGCCGAGGCTGTGTCGGCAAATTTCCTTTGAGTTAGTTCACCTGCTGCCATCTTGTGAATTATATACATTCCTCTTATCTACCCCCTCCCTTACACACACATACATCCTGACCCACATCCTTTGCCTCTATATTCATTTGATAACCTGCTTTATTTTGGTGCTTTAGATATGTTTTTCCACAAGGTTTTTATTTCCAGGCATCAATGAGAAATAGAGAAGAATCCTTGTGATATAGCGATAGAGGGGATGACAGGGATCCTCAAGAACCTTGTTCTTGTTGCTTGAATTTCCGTGTGTTTGTACGCATATATTATCTACTGTATGTCTGCAAACATTTGGTGCTACTCCTTTATTCAGATAGATTCACTTGTGCTATCTACACTATATATTTTTTAGAATGGAAGAAGCCCCCTATTTATCATAATATGATTATTCTCCATGCCACATACAGTGATAAGTGAGATAGATGCTTCCTGTAGATGTTGTGGTGAGTCTCCCTCAATGACCTTGTACACACTGCCTGTGCATACTGAGCCAGAGACAATGCTGCCAGCTCTCAGCTGCAGCGCTGTGATTCATTGGCATGGCGTTCCCCCTGGGGTGCTGTACATTTGCAGCTGAAATGTATTGCTGGTTCGCATTACTGTTAAAGCAGACATAATTGTATCATACTGTACAGTTCACTTGACAGCTGTTTCCCATTTCCTCACACAATGTTGGTTTATGAGGAGTTAAGAAGTAAGCAGTTTCCACCATCAGAGGAGTGATGGAATTTGATTTCCATGGCTTTGCTCTGCTTTAATGCGAGGATATGAAATCGTTGCCTGCTGTTAATGCGGTATTGCATCTGATAAATGTTCACAATCCATCTCCTTTAACACTTTATATCCATCCATCCTGTAGACGGAGGGTGTCCTTTTTGCTCCTACATGACCCGTTTTCTTCCACATGCTCTGTAAATAAACAGGATTAATGACAGGAAACAGGAGCGTGTTTTAATTAGGATCCAGTGTATGCCACACGTCAGCCACCCGGCTGCAGAAGCACGGTGCAGGGAAATTGATATTTATTTGGTTTTTGAAGCCCTTACACAGTTGCAATCTCAAGTTATTAACGATTAATGATTAACAGTATAGCAGCCGCTCCCTGCTGAGTGTGTGCAGGAGATAAGATTGTCATTGCAGGGAAGCTGTAATGAAATCCATGCTTCAGAAAGCAACACTTTGATAAATGTTGAACGCTCTGCTGCTATGTGACCTGGTGAGTTTATCTATGAATAAAACAAACGGTTGGAATTTTAAGGCACGAGAAAGCAACCCCTACTTCCTGTAATTATGAAATATGTAATAGTTGTTTCATTTATATTAGATATCATTTCTTTTGTCAATACTGCAGAGATTTATCTGCTCATTATACCATGCAGGTGCAGTGGTGTTATAATAAATTCAATGGTACATAAACTTCAGCGTTCTTGAACGCTGGGGAAATAATTTCTTTTTGCAAAAGTAAATCACGTCCGTGTGATTCACTGTATGTACCCGTGGCTACAGCTGCAGCCATGCTGAGAGCTTCACAGTAGCACGAGCCAAGCAGACCTCCCAAACCAGAGAAAAGACAGGGATTGATGCAGCCTTTACATTTGTATCATATCAACCACATTCTGAGCAAATGCGTTTAGAAATAGTGAGAAGTATTTTCCAGTTCACGCTTCCGCATCTTACTGTCTACTTCAAAAAGGGCCCGCTGCCATCATGAATTGAAATTCTATGTGGATGCCTTTACTTTCAGTGGACTTTGCATTTTTCATGGGAGGTAGGAGATGGGTTGTTATTAACATGTGCTCTACATTTACGTCTGAGGTCTGTTTGAAAGTCAGGCAGGAGAACTGTGGACAGCTTCACATTTAGAGATTTAATCTGCTTAAAAATGGCTCGAGGCACGGCAGGCTTAGATTCTGCGTCATCTGTACAGAGCAAACGCAAAT
Organism: Polydactylus sextarius; assembly: GCA_016801845.1. Classification (NCBI taxonomy): domain Eukaryota; kingdom Metazoa; phylum Chordata; class Actinopteri; family Polynemidae; genus Polydactylus; species Polydactylus sextarius. The sequence continues at coordinate 3,935,887 of CM028915.1, forward strand.
TAACACTGTCAGAGTTCCTTTTAACACTTTCTAAATGGATCCACACCACAGTGTTAATTACGGACTTGAAGTGTTGGCTTAAAATAACACTTTATTGGCTTTCTTTGTGGTCAGAACTAACAAGTGCTTGCTGTTCTCAATGATAGTGTGAATTGATAGAAGAATATGGCTACACACAAATATCTCATCTAGTACAATAAACATTACCAAAACGAACATACAACAGACTCAACAGATTTAAAGAGAACATTTAATTTAAACATATATGGTGTGTCCTGTTCATAATGGCTTCATAATCCCTATTAATCCTGTTTAATATTATACTCCGCTACAGTAATACCTACATAATGATTATTAAAAATATTTTAATTTCAACATGAAAAATACAAACAAATGAATTTCTAGGTAGATAAACATGTTTTAACCCATTAATGCTCAGTAAGCATTTACATTAATGAGAAATCAGTATAGACAGGAGAGATATACTGTGTTTACTTATACATCATAAATCTGACCAAGCATGTACATCTGCTCATATAACCACATTACTACCAGTCCATCCAGCCACATGTGCCTTTCATCCACTGCATCAATGATTTCACTGTAGCTCAGCCACTTAACCCTTTTGAGTTATGACCTTTTTTTTTTTTTTTTACGTCTACATAAATGTACTGAAGTCGCTTTCCCTTAAACAAAAATAGAAACAAACAAAGAATTACATAGATTTGTTGCACTGTGCAATTTCTACATTGTAATAAGATTATATAACGTGGTGTCATTGGAAGTCACCTAAGTTAGACTCAATTTGGTCTGAAAATCTGGGGGTGTGACAGGATGATCCTCATCTCAAGGCAAGTAGCTCAAGGGGACATTGGTGGACTAAGCTGGTGGTGGTCCAGTTGCACTATAGGTAATATAGACACCATTTCATTATCCATCGTTTATGGAGGTTTTGCATCAAGTATTTTGTCTCTAATTTTCTGTGCTGTCCCTTTGAGTTCTCTTGCACAGGTTATTTTGGTCATTAGAGAAAGCTACATTATACCATAATTACTTTTTTTTCCCTGCACGAACAGCTCACATGTTCTGCTGCGTTAAGTCCATGCAGAATTAAAAGAGGTCTTATTTTAGGCACCAAGGGTCCCACTGCCCTTGGGGCATAACTGTGAGCACACTGCTAGATCCCATTATCTGATAATTCCCTGCTTCAGAATCATTGCCAAATTGCGATCCATTAATCTGGAATTTTTTAAATAAAAAATGTAATCTCAAAGGAAGAGCTGCAGGTGTATATATATATATATATATATATATATATATATATATATATATATATATATATATATTATCCCTGGACAAAGGTAAGACAGTGAAACGTTCTGTTAGGAGTCAAGTTGATATAAATTGAGATTAATTTCCAGTTGACACACCATTCTGTTGAGTTCTGTGATGACTGTACACAAGCCAATGTGCAACTCCACAAAAGTGCTGGCTGCTGTAAAAAAAAAACAGTGGAGCTATGAAGAGTTAATAAATCAAAAGTACTTCTGCCTCAGAATGAAACGCTACAAACGCACAGTGGAGTGAACGGCAATGGAGGTTGTCAACACGTATTCACAATATTAGATGAGTCATCACTGGAAGGGGGGAAAATCCTATTGTAATATGGAAGTGAGGATGATTCAGAATGATGTGGATGAATAACGCACACGCTGTTATGCAGATGAAATAGCGGATATAGGAAGAGGAATGACACAGACTCCCCGTCAAAACCAGATGTGTCCTCATTTCAAGTGCGTCTCTATCTTATCAGCCTCACGAATCCCTGAAGTAGAGGAGCTGCTGGCTGGCCCTGGGGTGTTTTTTCTTTTGGATTCTCAAGGACAAGGTTAAAATGAACGGAAGATGTGCAGCAGAAGGCAGGGGGCGGCAGGGATGACACAGAAATCTGCTCAAGGTTGAGCTGTAGAGAGAAATTCGGAGACGGCACAACCTGAGCTAACCACGTCAGACTAACCACGTCAGCAGCACTGCTACATCAACAAACCTCTCTGAAAGGTCAAAGTAAAGTCTTTGTTCCACCTCACAGTCACATACTGTACATCAGTCCTCAGTCAGCCAGGTTTACTCACACTGTCCATGTCAAATAATAAAACTGCTTTTTGAGTTAAGTTACTTTTTGTCAGGAGGCTTTGAAACATCAAAAGGTTTCAAAAAGAATTCGCTATATTGAAACCTGGGCCTGTAGAAACACACACACACACACAAAAGAGGGATTCAGGTCATTTATCTTCAGAGATGTTTTTGAAGTTTGATTTTATTGTTTTGAATCAAACAGAATATCTAGCCGACATCCATATGAGGATGTGTTGCAGTGCAGGGTAAATACAGGTGGTGTCGGTCCTGCATTTACTTTAATTTGTTTTTCATATAAGGTTAATTAAACAGCTGATTTATGTGATGTGCTCTCTATTGACATTGGCATAACTGCAGCAGTCAAAATGAGTGTGTTTTCATTGACAGCGAAAGTATGGATGTTTGGGTTATCACAGTCAGCCTTTTCTGCTGAATGACAAATGAAAAATGAAGGCAAGCTATTCTCAAACCACTAGCATGAAATATGACACAGACTTTGGTGGAAAAAAACATTTGATATTGCTGCGTGAGCATGAATATATATGAGAACACGATACACATTCTTGAAGTATAAAAATGTAATTTAATTACAATCTAAAATGCAAGTAGGAAACATATACAGCAGATACAGAGGTGAGCCAGCAATAGATCAGCCTCACAATGTTGACCTGACACACCCATGTGGAGATACATGAGACCAAATATTCTGTGACCACTTTATTAGTCACACCTGTACAATTAAATATGTATTAGACTGGAACTGAGGAAAAAGTTTATGTCTCTGTTTTAAAGCTTCCAAACTTATAAAATTCATTGATTCATATGTTATATGATATTTGTTTAAAGGACATAAAGATACAATAAGATATTGCTAAACAGCAAACATTAGAGTTCAGCACCAGATTTATCACTGATCGACATCAGTGTCTGCATCACTTCTTGTTAGCAAGCCAAATGTTTTTAGTTTTTTTTTTTTTTTATTATTATTTTGGCTAATTCACAGCTTTGATCATTGATAAAGCCACAAATAAAGAGGAAAACTCTCCAATATAGAAATATGGCTTTGAAGTAAAGACAGAAGTGCCATATGCCAGCCTCTGCAGCTGTAGTACTTTTACCAGCCAATCATGTGTTATTAAAAGATGGCTTTCTCTAAGCACTGCCTTGTATTTTACATCATTCCAGATAGTTCCGTTTGGATCCATTCCCTCTGTACTTTCTGTCCCCTACCTTCATGTGATAAGTAGTAATTTTGCTTTCGGAAGATAAATGGGTTTCACTTTTTTGAAGAAAAGTAGATGCGGGGTAAAGAGGGGGAGGGAGAGCGAGCCAGGAATCAGAGCGAAGACAGAGAGAGAGAGAGAAAGTCAGTGGGTGGGGGAGATGGAGAGAAAGTAGGAGTGTGGGAATGTTCTTGAGAGATACATTTATCATTTTATAATTGCAGCATCTTTTTTGAATTTAGAAGTATATCATGTGAAGAATTGAGCGTATGAAGAGTTGCTTTGAAGATACGGTGGAGATCATCTCTCAGCATGAAGAAGATTATACAAATGTAGTCAGTGCCAGAAGCCCTTCGGCTTCGTTTTCTACCATATGGGGCTCAACAATGTGTTTCCTATTGCCAAATCTTTAAATAGCAGACGGTGCTCCCTTTATGTGGTAATATGGGAAAACCAATCCAGTGACCAAGAGAAGCTTGGTTACTTTTCAATTGTGGATACAAGTAACTGTCCTGAGCGGGGTGTCTCGGCGTGGGCTCAGCCTTAGGGAGGAAGTGAGGAGCTCAAACATCCAGAGGAAGCTCAGAGTTGAGCTGCTGCTCCTTCCCATAGAAAGCAGCCAGTTGAGTTACTTCAACTATGTGATCAGAATGCCTGCTGGTGACCTCCCATTGGAAGATTTCTGGGCACGTCCAACTGAGAGGAGACCTCAGGGTAGACTCAAAACATGCTTGGGAGATTATATATCTCATCTAACCTGTATATACCTTGGAATCCATCGTGGGGAGCTGGAGGATGCCACTGGAGAGAGGGATACCTGCACTACCTCGCTGACCTGCTGTCACTACGTCCTGACCCCAGATAAGAAACTGAAAATGGATAGATGGATGTGTGAGTTCCTTTGAAGATATGGTGGAGATCATCTCTCAGCATAAGGAAGATTATACAAAAGTGTTGGTGCCAGAAGCACTTCAGTTTCACTTTCTACCATATGGATCACAACAACGTGTTTCCTGTAGCCAAGTCTTTAAATAGCAGAGGGAACTTACAGCATGTGTTATCAACAGGAAACCATTACAGGGACCAAGAGACATTGGCACCAGAAGGCAGGAGTATATTGTCTTAAGAGTAAGTCATCCTAATTGACACTAAAGTTCCAATGGTAGCTAAGTGTTGTGTCTTAAAACATTAACAAAACTGCTGAGGGCAGCTGCATGGAGTGAAGCCTACAGCTGAGAGAAAAGGTGTGTTTATAGTTTGGCTTTAGATGATGTCAGATGTAATGAATGATGAGACATTCAGTTTGTGTTGGTGTATCCATCATGAATAAACACCGTCCCCAAAAGGCATACCAATTTGCTGTAACTGTGTGGATGTGAGGTGAGAGGAAGGGCTGAAGCTTTGCTGGGACCCCAGACTGCCTCATATTGCTCATACTACACTGTTGCCCTTATTATTTATGTGAAGACACCATGATAAATAACAAACAAAATAGCAAAATGTGCCCAAAATGTTGAACTATTTGTTCAAAAGAAATCAATGCTGACTGTTGAGAGGTGGCTGGAAATAAACGACCTTCTCCGGTGTCACGTAATCATCGTCCAGTCAGGGCCTCAGCGCCAGCCTCTTTATGGCCAGTGTAAATCTATAGGAAATGAAGTGCTGACGTCTTGAGATGGCATGTACTGTTTGATGTAAAGTCTAATTTACTCTGTAACAGGCTACGCTTTCATCAATGTACTCAAACAGGTTTTATTCATTTATTTTCAAAAGGTTAATGTCTTTAAATCTTTCATCACTATCGAACCAGTTATTAGATTAACTGCCTGCAGTGTTCACTTCCAAGACTGTGGTTGGGACTTGTTCTTATTGACTTATGAGTTCTCTTAACTTACCCTTACCTTCCAACACATTCAGGAAATGGTGCTAAAATGCTCCATGAATGGAAACGAAAAACAAAAGTGTTAATGTTAAAAATGAGAGGCCCATAATTCTCAGTTGTTTCTCCTAAACCAGCCCCTCGTAGTTTTGAGTATGGACCATTTGATGGAGGCTTTAAAAGAACATGTACCAGCTGAGCCTCTGAGCAAAAGCCATGCGAAGGGTTTGCACTGGAAGGTTGTTTCACAAACTAGCATGCAGCCCTTTTACACAGAGGGGGAAAAAAGGAGTGGAGAACTTCTCCAGAAGCAAACTAAGCTTCACTCTGCACCTGATGTGTTTTGCTTTATCAGGTTTTACCTCTTATCAAGTCTCTCAGCTGGAAAAGTGTCATATTTTGACATTTGGTTTTCATGAGCAAGTGATATAAAACATGATATGATGTTATTTGTTGTTCCGTGGAAAATTCAATTTGCAAGGTCTTTGCATCATAGACAGTGTACGGCAGTGAATCGGATGCTGGTAGTTGGTTTGAATGTTGAATGAATGCTGATTCGACAGACTGCATCATCTTTGAGAAGCCATGTAAATGTGGCAGTGGTTTGAAGTTGAGACAATGTGTACAGTCATCTATAGCTGCTCCTGGCATCTTTCGTCGATCTGGATCTGAAGTAAACTCCTTTCTCTTGAAATAATCTCTGCTGGTCTCCTGTACTCAGTTTCCATGAAACCACTTTCACAGTTTTCAGTACATTTAGATTCAGTTATATTATCCACTGGATCGCTCTTAACCAATTTTTTCTGACAATGTTGCAATATTAATACTTTAAAAACTTTATGGGGCAAAAAGAAAGAGTGCAGAGCTTTGCTGCCCCGCAGCAGACTCCTCTCCACTCACATTTGTTTTTTGCAGCTTCTACATATTAAGGTTGGAGCTTTGGCTCTTAACTTCTGTCTCTTTTCTAATCCACAGGGCCGAACCTATTCTGACCCGGATAAAGGAAGACCACACCCGCATCATCCTGCCCGCCATAGACAACATCAAATACAACACGTTTGAGGTGCAGCAGTACGCCAATGCCGCTCACGGCTACAACTGGGGTCTGTGGTGTATGTACATCATCCCTCCACAGGAATGGCTGGACAAGGGCGATGAGACAGCCCCTATCAGGTGAGGGACTCAGTTGGTGAACAGCGTTCATTATAGATGAAGATGTTTGATGAAATATGGATAGCCCCAGGATATGACTTATTCATGTGTGGAACCATCAAACTAAGGTGCTCTGTGGTCCAGTGTGCCACCCAAACACACAAATAAAGCCTCACCGTGGAAAGCTGTCTAATTACCATGATGAATATCTTCATTTTGATGCAGGATCACGAGGCCACAGCCATGCGGTGTCATTAGTGTAATTGTGTGTTGAATATGAGCAGAGCGCTGCTTCTGTTTGCAGGAATGAGATTGTATCATGTTTCTGTATAATCTTAGAATTGGTGATGTGCGTCCTTGGTAAAAACATATTGGATTTTAATAGACTGAAATAGAGCACAAGAGTCATTGCACTGCATGGAAATGCTCTTATGTTCCAATCGATGTATTTGGCAGCAAGCTACAGTAACACTAACTACGGAATAGTTAAATTTAATGTATTGTTTGTGGACATGCACTTAACGCATTTCACTTCACTCTGAAACCACTAAATCCACACTGGAAAAGTGTCCAGACCCTGACATAAAATATTTATCTATAAAATAGTGACCAGATTTTCACACTTGTGAATATTATGTATTAATAATATACAAGAATATTAATGTTATATTCTTTGAGCCATTGGAGACTTTTAGTGTAAACTATCTATGCGAGAGGTGTTGATATCTGTGACAGCAGCTTAATAGTGGAAAAAAAAAAAAAAATTAGATTCATTAAGACGACACTAGATTAGTTGTAAAAAACATCACATTAACAGCAAAGACAATGAGGGCATGGATTTTTGATCAATAATTTTAGTAAAAACGAAATCCTGTCTTTAAAAGGCTTTCAGGTTAATAGGTTTAAAAAAAGAACAGGAGTTTTGTATTGCATGAAAATGGTTTTATATTCCACTCAACATCTGCTGAGTCCATATATTTAAAATGACTCTATGGACATGAGCGTAATGCTTAAGTCATTCTGATCACATCTAAAAATTTCTCCTGTGACTGAAACCCTAAAGTCATATCACCTTGGAAATGTGATTGGGTCTCCAAACAACTTTATACATCTGCATAAAATAATGAATGAAGTAGAGATGAATGTCCTTTAATTAGACGCTCTCTGATTTGCTTCTAAAACAGCCTACCATTCTCGCTGTCAATACTTAAATCAGAGTTGGACAGCACAGCACTGCCTCAACAATAGAAAAATATCTTGCATTATTTTACAAAGATGGATTCTGTGATTTTGTTGCCACGGCAGCGTGGCTGAGCCTCTGTGAACATGAAAGCACAACAACAGAGAGAGAGAGAGAGAGAGAGAGAGAGAGAAAGAAAAAGAGAGATGGGAAGACAGTGATGTAGGTGCAAAAATGCATGTGATGTCTTTTATTGATGTTTTTCAACCTTCAATATGTTTGGCTCCACTCTAGAATAACAATGTGAAAGATGACAAAAAAAAAAAAAAAACAGAACAGACAAAGATATGCCTCACAAATATGCACATAGCAGATGCGGTCATGCTTATTAAAATGTCCTTTAATAAAAAATTGTAGCTGCAGACCAGACGTGTAGGGTTAAACCTCCTGGTCTCTGATCCCTCTAATAAAATATATAAATGCATCAGTCTCAGAGGGACATGCAAGAAAACAAATAACACGAGAATATACGGAATACCATGATCTTGTGATATGGTCATGTAGAGACTCTTGAAGGACAACAGCTGAGCCTTTCACATGGTGCTTAAGATGGAGGAACTGTTACCAAAGTTGTTCGTTTTAATGCGGTAAAGCCAAAGCCAGTCGAGGAGCCAAGAGTATGAGGTCAAGCCAGAGCCAGCGTGAAGTAGCTCAGCTATTGGTTTTCATCTTTTCCATATTCATGATGCTGCTGGATTACAAATGCTGCTGTGGGCTTGCTGCATTGCCACTGCAATTCAAATGCTATAAAATCTCAAATTCAGACCTGAAGATAAAACATCCTGGCATATTAAAGGCTTCAGACCAGAATTTTTTTAATAGAAAATAAAAATATTCAAATGTAAAATTCTGCAGAAGGTGAATGATGGCCTAAAGGTATCCAACAGCCCATAATCAGCTTAGTCGGGACCCTGAGGCCTTTCAGTATGTTTTTAGGAACCAAGGATAATAACAGAAATATTGCTGTTCGTTATTAGTCCTTCTCAAAGCAGTCAGAGGTCAGGGTTAGCAGTAGAGCAGCAGGCCTGAACAGCTGTCTCTGTCATGTTCAAGGACACTTGAACACTGTCAATCTACCCTGCTGTCATAAACAGATGAAGGAAGCCAAATGAGATGTCGAACTTGCCAGCGAGACTGAATCTCACCATTAGAAAAATGTTCCAAAAATGTTGTTTGTGTTTTTATTGGAGCCTTGTATAAACTTTGCTTTGAATAACCCTCTGATTCAGAGTTTTAAATATTCTTTAAAAATCAACAAAATCACACACTGTGCTTAATTAAAACCAGTCTAAAGTGCACACTGCATGATGAAGGACAAACACAGAAAGCATAATCAATCATAGCAAAAGTAAAAGTAAAATCAATCACATAAGTAAAGCAACTACCGCAGCTCCAGTGACAGGTTGTTCTGGAGCCAAATGCCTGATCAACTTTAGTATTAAGATCAGATGGTGGACACACTGACGGCTGTTCAAACTTGTTGAGTTCATTCTTTGAAATAATAACAAAATGAACAGTTGCTGCAGTTAGAATGAGATAGATTATATCTCAGCTGCTGCGGCATGAAATACACAGATATTTTCTGCCTTCCTTGTCTTTAATATGGCAAACTAAACTAAGATAAAACATTCACATATACTGTTATGTTTTGACCAAATAACACTAAAACTGAATTCCAAATGTTCCATGTTTCATTACCTCCCTGAGTCCAGCATAGGAAAAGCAATAAGAAATGCATTTGATGGAGGGTGACTCATACAAACAAATAATGTGGTGACAGTTTTATACTGTGGGCCTAAATATTGGATGTCTTATCAAAGCTTCGGGAAAAATCAAGTATCAACTGTTGGACTTGAGATAGGAGAGAGATAAGAGAACAGCCTCAGACGCTGCAGAGCCAGAGCTTGTGTTCCCCTGTTGATACTTTGCTGCAAATGGACAGATCGCCTCAAGGGCCGGCTGAAGTGTGTCGGCTGCACGGATTTCTATTGGAAATCATTCCCCAGCTTTTTTCCTCAAGGTTTCTGCCCATCAACAACAGAAGAGTCTTTGGCCATTCAGAGGTCAGTCTTAAAGCCTTTTCCGGCTGTTTGAACATCCTCTGCAACAAAGAGAGTAAAACGGTACAAGACGGAAGCACAAACCTCTCACTTTTCTGAGAGTACAGTGGATTGCAACCATTTTAAAGATTTTTCAAAAATAGGAAGATGTTTACTTGTACGACTTGTACAACTGTAACGATTACTGGCAGGAGAAGAAATGAAGACAGTGGAAATGGGCACCACGTGATTTTGAAACCTCCCAAAAATTACATTTCTTACGTGGAAATGGTTGATATTATTTTAGATCTGTGGCCTAAAAGGCACAATTGATACCTGAGTATCAGATGTGACAACAGATTTTTTTTTTTTTTTTTGACAGTACTCGATTTAGTTATTGCTGGGGAGTGCTTGAGAAAGATACTTCGATCTAATCAAGTGTCTGGCTTAAGCAGATACTTGAAGAAGATCATGTAGATTTGAAAGCATTTGAGAACAGTACAGTGCACATAAAGTAGAGAGACCAGTAATAACTGTCACCTTCCCCTTAACACAAAAAGCTTTATTTTATAAACCTGAAAAATTACAGGTTAGGAGACATTTAACAGGAGGCTCTACTATTCTTTAAATGACTTGGATCTTAAAGTCATAGACATGAAATTTCCTGCTTTTACATTAGTAAAGTCACTGAAGTAATGTCATTGACACTGATTATCACTCAGCTTATTGGATAGTTAACCTCTCATTTTCAAGGTATTGTTATATGACTCCAATATCTTCAATAAAAACTACTTGCTGTTAGCCTGGGCTTGCCCATACTGCCTGTGACGCGTGTTTACGCTGGTGCAGGTTTAACACAATGAGGCACTAGATAATCAACCTCAAACACGTGTTTACACCCAACATGGCGACCATAGAGGAGCGGTAATTGTTTGATTCAGCTGTAGCTGCTGTTTTTAAGAGATTTTAACAGCGAGTTTTTCTTTGAAAATGGAGTAAAAGGTAGCTCTAGGTAGCGAACTACAATTGGTGAGAGGCATTTGATAGACGCCTGTTGATCCCGCCTCTGAGAACGTCCCATCTGTGGGATCTTTGCCAGACCAAGCTCCGTCTACGAGCTTTCTCCGGCAGCCAGGCTATAGCATTATCCTGTCAGACCTTAGTCGGTGTCTGAGATGGCATACAGTTTTAAATGAGAGGTCAAAGAAGACACCAGATGTCCAGTTAAAAAAAAAAATCTGTTTCAACAGCAGTGTCTTCATCTGGGATGACAAATAAGCCATCTTAAATGCATATCTTGCCAAATTGCACACATGTATCAAATGTTCAAACTGCCTACTGCAAGCAAATGATCTAGTGGACAAAGTTAAAGGGTGTGAGGGGAGGACAAGCCTGCAGGCCGACCATCTGTACACTAAAAATACCGAAAACCTACTGTCATCAAATAAGACGTCCACTGGGAATTTACACCATCAACCTGCAGTACTTAATACAGTCCACTTATTTTGTGACCAACTGTTAAAATGTCCACTTTTGGTTTTGGTGAGCGTGCTCTCACTCAAGCTGTTGTTTGCCAAACCTCACAAAAGTGAGTCTGGAATTACAAAAAAAATCCCTGAGCAACAGAGCAGGTGCGGAAGAGTGAGATAGAGAGAACAATGGCTCAGTGTGCGGTTCCTACTTATAAAATATTACCACAAAGCTACTGAGGACTGCGTCGTATTTCACACATTCACACTCCACTGATGGCAGGGTCACACAGAGCAGAAACTGTGGCTGCATTTCATCAAACTCTATTGAAAGTACTCATTCACGCTGATGGAGAAACTACTCTTTCTGTCTCTTATATGACTGATTTCTCTCTGTGTCATGGCTGAATGTTGCTGTAAAATTGGAGTCAGAAATTAAATCATTGCTATTTGATTCTTGAAACCAAAAGTGGACCTTTGATGGTATTTAGCTGCTCTATTTGTGCATTTTTGGAGGAACAGCTGGCTGTAATTATTCATTTAATTGGCTTCAGCTAATTGGTTCTAGAAGGGAAATTACTTTTCCATGCCTCAGTATTGCATGTTTGATCACACCCCACAGCATACAAACAAGAGCTACACCAAACTTTGGCATCATTTGCTCTTTTCTTTATCCATCAAAAACATAACCCACTAAAACTCTACCAATGCAAGGATGTTTTAACGTCATCATTGCTTATATCTCACTAGATGTGAAGTGTGAGTCAGAAACAGCTTTCACGCTGCCAGGATGCTTTTTCTAAAAAAGAACGCTCAAAGAAAGCTGCACAAAGTTTGCAGACAAGAAAGGTAGGTCACTTGTCAAGACATGGGAAAGGATGAGATGAACAGGGCTGAGTCTGTCTTTTTATCTGCACAGCCAGTGCAAATAATGGCATTTGAAAGTCTCCCTGATGCCAGCTCATAATTTAAACATGACTACATGACGCTTCATCAGGCAATAAGCGTTACATAAGTCATAAGTAAAGGTATTTAGAATAATTATCTACTCAGTAAAGAAAACATATTGCTCATCGTTAGAAAAAAAACAGATTCTGTTTAAACTGCATTCTGTCACTCAGAGCTGACTGCTCCATATAAGCTCAATATTCCCAATTCCCAATTATTTGGCTTCTTAGATTCAGATTCATTCAAAGATTAAAGATTTGACAACAACAAAGAATTATTATCTGTTATCATCCACTATACTACTACACACCTGTAAAGCTTCATGACTGCATCTTGCATGTTTGTCACACTATTGACAGACACTTGCTCAAAACCACCTCTGTAGTAGTCTTCACTGATCAGGTCCAAGACCATATTTTCCCACCATGACAATAATGCACATACACAGACCTGACAAGGGGAAAACATTACCAACCTTTGTGTAATGGCTGCTCAAAAATCTCCCATACCTTCACAGTGTTGTTTTACAGTATTGAGCAGTATACATCATTTTGACACTACTCATATGACACATTCTATAAATTTAAAGGAGGAAATATATATGTCAGCGGAAAAAAAAAAATGGCGCGAGAGCTGTCTGGAAATGTAATGGTTCAAGTAGGTTTACATCCATGTCAGTTTTATTTTGTTACTCATCCAGGATTTTTAAAGTAACTCTCCGTGCTGATGGTCCAGACAGTGTTTTATATGGGTTCTAAACCTAAAAGCACCTTTCTTGTTGGCTCACACCCCGTATGGCTCAGTGCACTCTTTTAATACAGTCAATGAATCATAATGCAGCTCCCACTTAATACTACTTCCTACTGCCATGTCTCTCAAACCGAAGTGGTAGACACACATTAGCCTCCTCTCTCTTACTCTCTCTCTCTCTCTCTCTCTCTCTCTGTGTGTGTGTGTGTGTGTGTGTGTGTGTGTGTGTGTGTGTGTGTGTGCGTGCGTGCGTGCATGCGTGTGTGTGTGTGTGTGTGTGTGTGTGTGTGTGTGTCTGTGTGTGTGTGTGTCTGTGTGTCTGTGTGTGTGTGTGTGTGTCTGTGTGTGTGTGTGTGTACACTAGTATATGGTAAAGTTGCGTGGGTGTCATTCTAGAGAGAAGAATGAAGCCACTCATTGGTCACTTTAGTGAAAGAAATAACAGAGCTCAAGACTCTGTATGAATGTAATGTTTTTTGTGGGTCTTTGTCCCCAAGCACTTAGGCCTTGACAGATAATAGTAGTGAAAAGCAGCCCTGAGGGGACCACAGCTAAAGTGGGACCATTTCTTTTTGTAAAGGTAGAAAGTAACTGACTTTTGTGAAAAACACTCTCTTGCTCTTGCTGTGTCGAGCTGGGCATGGGTAGTATTTATGTGGCTAATTTCAAGTTTTTTTTATGTATTTTTTAGGAATTTTTGCTAAAAAAATATGACTCACTTGAATCACTTACACTTTCCGTTAAATATCATCCTATATTGCTGTACTGGACTGGGAGTGAAATGTGGATATTTTTCATTAATAAGCCGACTTAGAGCTACTGTATCCTCCACCTCTGCAGGTCCCTTCAGTGATACATTTAACATTTTAGTATCTTCTCAAAAAGATTCTTTGGCTTCATAACCAAAAATTTTGCTGTTGTTTTACTTATTTCTCATCACTTTTGATAGCCTCCAACATTAACATGCAGCTGTTTTAGCCACAAAAAGTTTTGATAAACCAACTGATCATGAAAACCTGTGCAGGAGACAATCCTGTTTTGGTATCAATGGGATATAAAGTGGTAATATATTGGTTAAAACAACTTAGACAGATGTAATCCACTTTAATAGAGCCAGAGCTGTCTTACACTCTTCTGAACACCTAGAAATACAGTCGCCCCAATTCATCATATCTGGATGGAAGACAGTTCTGTCTCTATTACGGTGAACTGATTTTGAATTTTACCATATTAAAATTCACCTCCTCTGTGCATAATCAGAGAATGCTTAAACATTCAATCAAAGCATCTTACGATTCTTGTGTATAAATATGTAGTGACAGAATAATAGTATTCAAAAGATGCTGTCTCTGTCTCTGCTCATCCAGAACTCCTGCTATGATTGGCTGCTCCTTTGTGGTCGACCGGGAATACTTTGGCGAGATTGGTCTGCTGGATCCTGGCATGGAAGTCTACGGAGGTGAAAACATCGAGCTGGGCATGCGGGTAAGGACCACAGCCTATTATCCATGCAGCTGTTAAAAGGAATTGAGATTGAAAGGGGACTTTGATCGAGAACTTGAAATATAGACTTTTTCCTTTTTTTTTTTTTTTTAAACTGAATTAAAACCCACTGTGTTAAGCAAGAGACGAAATTGCTTGGAGAATTGCTGCAAGAAAAGTTGGTTTTTAATGAAGCATTTGTTCAAAGCTGGAGGGTTCAGTTCGCAGTTGTACATCTGGAAGGCCACACAAAAAGCTGTAATTACAAATCCCACATTTGAGGAGGTAATATTTAGATGAACGGTCCTGGTCGGAATGACTTGAGAAATCTATAGTCAGACTTTGGAACAGCTTATAATGAAATTTTCTTATGTCTCCCAGCCGGAGGGATACAGCTTAAGATACAAAACCCAGGGGCGTCAACAGAAGCCATGATTAAACTTTGCAAAGTTTCTTAGATGGAAGTGGCAAAAAAAAAAATCTCCTTAATGCAAAATCTTCAGCCAACCCAAAGGCTCTAAAGCCTGTATACGGAAAATGTAAATCGCTTTTGCTGCTGCTTTGAGTTGAATTTAACGCTTCATGTGAGCGAAAGGCTCGCTGAAGAATTGGTTAGCGTTTAAATTCAGAAAATGTTTCTCTCCAGCCGAGTGGAACCATTCTGACTCTAAACGCACTCCATGGGCTTATTGGAATGAGAAATGCTTGAAAGATCCCACTCCTTCATTTAACGTCGTCCCCACATCCATTTCAAAATCTTGAAATGGCTTCAGTGACACTTCTGAAGTGTCGGTCGCCTATGAAAAAGCTCTTGAATGAAAGTCAAAGAATAGATCTTGGTTTACAGATTGTTATGGTGTTTTATTGAAGCCAACAACATTTCTTGTTGTTGATGACCATTGCAGAGGCTGATATTATCTCACATGCAGTGGCTTTTCCCTTACATCACAAGCAAGCTTTTTTTTTCAACTGACAATGTCACAATTGTCTAGCTTCTCGTGTCTTTATCTGATGGTTGTTTTGTCATTATCATGAACTGATAAGTCTGCATTTGAGTATGTCTTATGTGCTAGCCGCCGACTGCCTCCACCAAGGTAACACAGTGTGTTTTCATTCAGCAGCACTGCTTATATGTACCTAACAAACCATGCAACTGAGTTAGACGAGGTTCATGGGGGAGATCAATTCAGCTACAGCAGCTATAAAGTTAGAACAACTCTATTGAACTGTGTGATACAGCGTAACAGTGGACTTCTTTTGGCTCACCCTTGTGCGCGCACACTCTTCATTGACTCTGTCTGTTGTGAATATTTACTGTAACTTTTTGATTCATGAAGTGAAGAGAAGCTGCGCCTCGTGTCGGCGAACCCATTGCCATTGCAAACAAAATTACCTCTTGTTGTGTTTGGCCTGTCTGTGTGGAAATGAAACACATGCCACAGAAAAGGGGCCATTCAGTGCATGTACAAGCTTGAATAGGTCTGCAGTCAACAACCAGCTTTAGCCATTCATATTGTGCAGCCGTTAATGGAATGGAGATGGGCTTCTGGCAAGTGGACGGCAATTACTCCTCTAAGGCTACTGTGGCTCAGGCAGCTCATTGTAGTGCCGACTGAGGAGTTGCCATTTGGGGTAGGCATGATTGACAAGAACATGTTTAACAATTAGCCAGGGCAGCTCACAATAGCAGAGTCTGCCCTGTGCCATCTGACTACAGGGGGCTGATGAAAGGCAGGGTTCACACTGAAAGGTTATGGCGTATTTATAATTTACTGAGAGTTGTGGCTTCTATAGCGTTCTCTGGGTAAAAAGGGCTGCCAGCAAAGAGCTGGCCTCTTTTATAAGAAGAAAGAGGGCTATGATGTGCAGGGCTGATTATACAGTACACAGCACTGTGTGTGCTGTTGTTTCCAAGAGGAAGAGAACAGAATAAAACCAAGCGAAGATAAAATAAATCATAAATCTTGCTGCAGTTTTCTTTTTGTTCAGGTGTGAAATAATTTATAAGGTTGGATTTGTAAATGAAAAGAAATGAACAGATAGGGAATAAAACTGCACAGACAAAGACGATGGATATGTAGAGAGATGCTCTCAGCATGAAGGGTAGATACATCACCTACAAACATATTATGACACATGGGTTCTCAATTTGACCTCTGAAAACAGCACAGACTTCTAAATCATTGCAAAATCAAATATAATCAAGTGGACACATTGTATCTTCTTCTGCACGTCTTAGTAATTTGATACCGTCACCTGTGTAAATGATTGTAAATGGCATATCTGAACAAGAACATCCCGCTCACCACAGAGCTCCATTTGCTAACAGAGAAAAATGGTCAGGGACAGAAATGATGAATTCTGCCAGAAGTGTCAATATGAGTTTATCTTGTAATGTGTCTTCCACCCCTCTTGCTTTGCTGAGTCTGTGCTGATATAGCATCTCAGGAGACCAGGACATTGCCTTTCAATTCAAAGTTCCTGTGAGCTCTGGCATTATATCGTGATGACTCTGTCTGCAAATATAATACTACATCAGATAGACAGATGACAGAAGACAGATGTGTCAAGTGGTCGTATTTATACAGTCAGGGGCGATATGCAAGACAAAAATATGGAGGGGGAACAATTAAACTGTGGTCATGAGGGAAAAAATAAAATATAATTTTATTTACATATATGACATCTATATTAAAAGACTTTTAACTTCACCAGCTTTCAGATGTCCCACTTTATATCAGTATAAATAATTAGATTTATATTGCGTATAGTCCATTTATTTGGAGTTTTGACATGCTGCTTTATTCTAAAAGTTCAAGAATATAGATTTAAAAAAAAAAAAAAAGCCACAGAGGGAAGGAAGGAAGGAAAGAAGCTGCCAACATGGTACTGGCTGTATTTTCAAACACAATTCACAGGAAGCAGCTTGAGTCCAGGCGAGACTGTGCCAACATCACAGAGCAGCGCCTGCTCAGCGACCAGAAACAGCTGAGACTGGACTGAACAGTTGGAACCTATTTTCCAAACTCCATCGAAAGATCCATCGTCAGCATATACAACCTGTAACCACACCCATCCACACACTGGTATAATTACAGAGCTCACACTAGAGAGAGACAGGGAGGAAGCAATAATAATTCAATCTGCATATATTTCCATGAAAAAAAAATTCTGTCACTTTAAATCTCACCTAAGATAACCTGTCTCCTGACTGAGGACAGGGCTGCAGCTCTTTGTTGAAGAGCCCAAATGAAATTCAGTGTTTTGCTAACACCTGTGACATTGTTGGTAAAAAGTACACGTGAAATTAGTGCTGTCATAAGTTACATATAACATTTGATTTTCACTGATTATATTTGATATCTTCTCATTTTTCTTTGGGAAGAAAATGATTTCTTCCAACAATGAAGCAACATTTAGACCATTATAAATGGGAAAACAAACTAAACTGAAATATTTTCAACATTATTTTTTCAAAATAGTGTTGTAATTGCAGTCTTAGGTGACAGAGCTCATATCTTATTTTGTTACAGAACATTTCACCATACTCAATGTGATAATTGTGTTGATTGTACATGTGTATTATTTCCCCAGTAAACAAAAATCCCACCAACTCATTTGTATGTCGCATCATGACAGTAGCAGGAATAAGAAATTAATTGGACAAGATTAAAATATGCAAATCACTATGCAAAACAATTATTAATTCTGACACGCTCTATAAGTACTCTGACTATCAACTGAATTGCAGCAGGGAGTCTCTCCACACTCTGCAGGTAGGTTTATAGTACTCAACAGTCTGAGCTGCAGCGAACCCCACAGGGAAAACATGTATAAATCAGTCACCAACCGCAGCGCTGAGAGCAAGTTAACTTTGTCACACTGTACTCGGGCGAGTTTGTTTAATGTTGTAATGTTTCCATTCTGAGGCACAAGAGAGTGCGATGGCTTTTGTCAGCGTTACACTCAGTCTAATGCAGACTGAGTTCATACTGTTCTCACTGTCACAGTGTACCAACTGATTTGTGATAAAGATATTTGCAGCGACAAAAAAAGCCCAAAGCCCAAAATTCACAACATCCATTCCTGCCTTTTTGCTTTAATCCTAATTTAAAGTATTTTATTTTGGCACAACTTCCTGCTACATCTATTGATTCAGTTAATAAACAACTCTTCCTGCCAAGGCATGATGGTAACGTCTTTTCTGCCAAAAAAAAGGCTAATCTGAGTCTACATGAGTTTACCCCCTCACAATATGCCCATGTGCTCACTTTGCCATCAGGAATGTGTCCAAGCTGCTTTATGAAATCGCTCTCACTGTCGTACCAGTCCAATCAATCAGTCCAAGAGACTCACGTGTGATCTCATGAGGTGGCCGGCTTGTCTGGATGACATTTATTAAACTCACCAGGAACTCCTTTCAGAAGTAATGAACCAAAAAATTATTCTCTGTTCCCCCACTTTTTTTTTCTTTGAAGTCCTCTCTCAATAACCACCTGGGCTGGGCCTCGAGGCATCTGGTCATAATCTCTCTGTAGTGAGGAGAATGGAGCTAATTAAACTCTAGCACGAGTACGAGCAGCTAGACAGGAGTGGGACATAATTACACTTTACTCGGTCCCCTTTGCATCCCAAGCAGAATTATTACAGTGTGGTGGCAATTTACAGTGCAACACTTCCTTCAATATATTTATTATTTTGGCTTTCAGTTTTAATTTAAACCGAAAATGTGCCATTTTACATAATTAACAAATCAATTTAAAGATTACAGAGTTACTGAACCTCTGCTACTGAGTAGAGGTTCATAAACTGTCATTGCTACCCCACCCCAGCCCCCAGGGGGCCACAGGAGAGTTGCAGGGGGTGGCACAGGGAAAGACATGGAGCAAAGATGCTGCCTAAGAAAACAACAGGAAGTTAGTAATTGTGGTTGTTATAGTTATTGATGGAAAAAGTGATAGCGAGTGTAGCTG
Source organism: Polydactylus sextarius (assembly GCA_016801845.1). Classification (NCBI taxonomy): domain Eukaryota; kingdom Metazoa; phylum Chordata; class Actinopteri; family Polynemidae; genus Polydactylus; species Polydactylus sextarius. Next base: position 3,955,178 of record CM028915.1, read on the forward strand.
TAGTGGTTGTGGAGTCAGTGAAGGTGAAGTGAAGTGAAGGTACTTTAAAACCCAACTGCCAGTTGGCCACCTTGTGTGATAAATCTTACTTCTTCATTGTTGTGATTAGCAAGGCAAGGCTGGACCCAAAAATGCAGAGAACCATACAAAAAAATCCAGGAAGACGTAAACAAACAGCATTATTCTACCTCAAACAACAAAGAAACAAAAACAACTAGGAGCTCTGGGAAAATAAAACCAAAAAAAAAAAAAAAAAAAACAAACAAACAAACTGGGGAAATGATCACAGGACAGGGGAAATTCACAGACAACTTAACTAGGAACAATGGGCAAAGGGAAGTGTATATACACACAAAGAGAGGAGGAAATGAGACAGAGGTGCAGCACATTAGGGCAGGGTCAGGCCAGGTAATCAAACAGAATAACTTTCAAAATAAAAACTACTTCACCTGAAAAACAATATCAGAGGATGGACCATGACATTAATAACACTGTATCAACTGTTATATGAACACACAGAAATCATCCTAATATGTTTCGATTCAGTGTAATTTGTACTTTCTGATGATGTAATCACTTTAGATATGTTACATTTCTTCAGTACCATGGGCATCATGGATAGTTTGTATATCTGTTGCAAACAGGAATCACTAATAACTAATTACAAATATATTCTAAATAAATGGGTTTCAGTATCAAACTCCATGACAACATTATGCCTCATTATACCCACGATGCATCAGCCTTAATTTATGTTCCACATTACACCACCATCTACCAGGCATCTATTTTTTGTTTTCCAGATGTTGACTTTTGCTGCTCGATAAAAGAAAAGAAAAAGACAAACAGTCAGTCAGTAAGCATTATTTCAGGTGGCACAATAACAGGTGCTGCTTCAAAGCAGTTGGTAGAGAAACTCAGATGTTGCGTTTAGTTTATTGCAGGAACATCTGCCCCACTGATACAAATATAAACCCCAGACACTTTAATGCAGTTGATTAACCCCCACAAGCCATCTGCATTTGTAGATACAAATGGATTCAAAGAGAGCTGCAGCACTCCAGATGCACTGCTTTTTTTAAATATATGATTACACAGTATATTGTGTTATCATTATATCAGCTATATAAAGTATATTTCGTGCATGCTGTATCTGTAATGTTTCTCTTTAATATCTAAAGATCGTGTCAAGGATTGTTATGCTGAGATGATGTGTAAAGTTTATGTTGATAATTTGAACAGGTCTTCTCTTTAAAGTCTAGTTTGTGATTTTGGGAAACATTAACTTTCATTCATGGTTAGAAATGCAAAACAACACATTCTCAAATATCCATTTTTTTTTTCAACTCTGCTGAGCCCAGGGTTGTTCATCAGGCTGCTGTGCCAGGTGCTGTTGCCTGCTGTCATCTTTGTAAAAGAATGAAAAAGAGCATATGTTAATGTCATCTGCAAGCTACAATGAGTTATCATGGGTCGCTACGATAAGCCCATAGCGAGTTTCTTACCGATAAGCTTAACTCCTTTGGGAAAAGCTCTTTCTCCATTCATAACATAACACACCAAGAATTCACTGCTGGGTAATGGAGGTGTGTTTGTGTTTATGTATTCTGCATACAGAAACATTCAGATCAGACCTCAGATTATACCTCGAATTTTTCAGACCTACAACTACTCATGACACCAGACCAAACCTCGGTCCCCTCCTCCAGCTTACAGCCTCCACAGTGAAGGCAGTCACCTTGAAAAGGGCAGGAACATTGTTATGAGGCAGCATTAAGCCCCAGCCATCTGTGGACACCAGCCATTTTGGCAGCTTCAAAATCACCAGCGTGCCCATGTCTATCAAGCAGCAAATGACAGTGGGCGCTTACCATATGCGAGTCCTTTCCAACAAACTGAGTCACTCTGAAGAGGAGAACAAATCTTAGGCCTCGGAGGAGCCCTGATGTTTCACTTTAGCAAATGGAAACAGATAAATGTGCAGAGTTATTGGACAAATGCCATAATGAGGAATGTTGTGGCAGCCTATGGACCAGGCAACAAACACAGCACAATACAATAGCACAGTATCATTTATTGACTGTACACAGTATGTGATCACTGTGGGGTCCGGGCTGATTGTAAGTGTGCTTTTCTGTCTTCACAATTTAAAGACTGCTGGGTAAATACTTGGTCCACAGCTTGTTTGGTCTCAGTCTTACTTTCGTTTAAAGGAACACCTGTTTTCACTTATTGTAAACTGTTCTTTGAGGCTCTATATAGTATATGCAGTTTTGTTGGGGCTGAGACTGATTTATGTTCATCCATGAGACATGAAAAGGTATGCTAGATGCTAGCATACCTCCTTCTTTATTCCTGGCATAGGAATAGCATTTTAACCTCTTGAGCCCTAACGTCTCCGGGAACTGGGGGCAGAGTGTGTCACATCCCATTTCACAGCTATTTAAACATTGGCATGCGTTATATCCTCAGAAACGTCAGAATCTCTAAAAAGCCAATACAAACCATTTCTACAACCACTAAACACAGCTAAAACAAACAACAAGTAAAGAGCAAGTAAACAAACTCCACAAAAAGATGTCAACACAAACCACAACCCTTCCTCTTCAGACAGCACTTTGTAAACGAATAAGCGACGTCTCTGGAGAGAGCAGAGGTCTCGCAAATTCTAAAACAAGTTTCATCAAGATCTTTCAAAAACTGACTGAACCGGCAGCGATGGAACGTTCACGTTCCATAAACACGATCATGAATCCTGTCTTACCCTTGTTGTATTGTTTGCAAAACATAAATCCACAGCAATAGCAACGCTTTTCCTAAACATAATGCATAGTCCTAATATTCCCAGTACATCTTGGAACGTTACATAGTTCTTGTTTTCCTCTAGTCCAACACAATCGTCAGCAGTTTCTTGAGCTAACATTCACCATCCTCTAGTGTACTGTTGACACCGGAAAGGGGGTTGGGATATGTTGAGCTGGGACAAGTTAAACAAAAACAAAACACTTTTTTTTTTTTTTTTTTATTAAAAATAAATTATTTTCAATCTAAGTGGGCTACAGCTCCTATGATGAAATATTGCAGCCTTGCTGAGATTGGTCTGTTTTACCATGGCCATTTCTAGTTTACAAATTTGCATGTAGAGGAGGTCAGAGATGGAGTTGAGGTTTTGGTTTGGTCCTTTAGACACACCAAGCTGCCTTTATTCAGTAACAACATGGTAAATGCGGTTTTGAAGTGCATTACCCCTTTAAACAGTACTCACCTTAACTGTAGCCCTGCTCTGGTTGCTCTCGCCATCCCCATTACATGACTGATTCATCCTCTCACAACACTGTCAAGCTACAACATGGGAGGAACCATCTGCTTTCCATCAATAAAGCCCACATAAAGGTAACAAAAGCAGTGGATATTGATTGGGCATTTGTCTTATTCAATGCCTGCATTATTTAGTGGCTGAATCAATCCATTAGGGATTAATGGACTCAGGTTTACTCCATAGTTGATTACTGTATATTCTAGCTGGCATCCATCTCGGAGAGTAGAAGTAGCTGTAGAAGTTCTGTGCACAAGACTCAGATCAGGTATTGTTTCACAGGAATTACTGCTTACATATGGTGAAGTGGAGCAGCTATGCATATGCTCTGTGTTCTTGTAGAATTTACCGTAGGGTTTGCATTCAGTCAGCTGACATAAAACATGTTCATGATTTGCATTTATGCATCAGTGCGTTCTTTGCATATATAATTCAAGATTTTTATCATCTTGTTGTTACTTCGGGTCCTCTTGATCCGGGCTATGTTCGTAATTTATACCTCACCAGATTGTCTTTAGAAAATTTACTTTATGTATGTATATACACACTGTTTAATAATTAGACGTGCTATACTTCTAGGCTTTGGAAAGACGACATGACTTCCTGAGCATCCGTTTACCTCAGAGAGTTGCTGCTTTGCTGTTCAGGGCCAGAGGGATAAGTAATTAGACAGACCTTGTCAGCTTGCCTATTATCCATGTGAATCATAAACTTCATTAAAAACCTCTTTCAAGAGTGACTGCAGATAACTCCCACCTTAATTTGAGCACATTTTGACAAGGTAATTAAAAACCATTCACATGAATTGTGCATTTTACATCCCTCTGCTATTCAAGACAATTGAATGTTATGGAGAAGCATCAAAAGCTCTAACTGTGGACGGCATCATCACCAGGAAATACAGTAACACTTAACAAGCACAGATTATATGAGCATTGGTTAATCTGTTCACGTACTTGCCTCTGCCTGATGTCTCAGACTCTGCCTGAAAACCTGAAATGATCTGACAAGGCCCGAATATTTGAAGAGTACTAGAACGCACTGATTTGGCTGCTGCAGCAAATTGGCAGGCATATCAAACACGAAGGGCAGTGACTGGATGGAATTAGCTTTTGACAGGCATACTTAAAAGAGCCTCTGCATCTGTCGATCTCTCCATCACCATCCTCCATTTTAAGGATATATGAGGATGACAGGCAGGAAAAGAAAGCATGAAATAAAGTGACGGGGGCCATTGGGAGTGATGCATACCCAGCCTCTTCATAGAGGAAGCCTACAGTTCCCAACACTTTGAATCATCTCATCATAGCACAAGACTTTAGAGGAGGGGAGCGTGGCACTGTTTCTCTCCGGTGTGAGGTATGAACCAACGCATATCCTCTGAGATTCATCATCAGGTAAATGTTGAAAGAGTGGATGGAAACACACAAGTCTTAAATAAATAATTTGACATCATGGGAAATAAGTTTTCTTATTTAAATTTAGATGAGAAGAGTGATACCATTCTGTAAAAAAGAGGGTACTGCAAACAGCTGTTTAGCCTAGCTTGGCAAAAAACACTTGCTGTAAGGGAAAACAGCCACCCTGGTGCTTTTCAACAGGAAGAAAAATCTGTGAAACTTATTAATATTAGTTTGGTTCTATACAAAAACTAAACTTTGTGGTTTTTTGAGGACATGGTCCTGTAAAATTTCTTAAACCATGAAACAAAGTAACTTCCTGGACAAACTATATAAACTATGTTAATTGGTTGAAATTCAGGTTGGATTACATCACCTTTGTACTGTTTACCCCTGGTTAAAAATGAATGCAGGTGAAAACTAGTGCAGGCTCAATCAAGCTGCAGCACGTCAGTCAAATGTCAAGTGCATTAAATAAGAATTGAGTATCAGTCTCTATGTCAACCAACAAACAATGACTCAGTGACTCAGGATACAATATACTGGGAGGTCAGATTTCTGCCTTTCAAAAGTTATTTTCCACCACTCCTCCAACACACACCACTCAAAATAAAAACACTTCTTAACAAACCATTATTTAGGAGACTAGTTTAACAGCTCTTGGCTAGATGTTATATTGTTGATGGTCTGTCCTAATTAGCTTGCATGTTTTTGGTAATGTAATTTGTGAATTTATTATTTATGGTAATTAAAGGCCACTGCAGGGAGCTGCCAGAAACCTGTCAATGTTGAATTTCCTCCTTTGCTGATGGAGGTTGATAAGTTGTAAATTACTTAAAACACATTTAACTCCGTAAATACCGAATAAGAAAAGGAAGCACTTTGCTGTATCACGTGAGAGTGTCTGAGATCCTCTATAACTCTTAAGACAAAAACAAATGGCACCTTAATGATAGAAATGGATTGATGTCACAGGTGTTATAGTGTGTAAGTGTGTAAGTGTTTGTCCTTCACATTATAATGTTGCCTCTGTATTTTTCTGTTGATATTCCACTCATTTCACCAACAGCTTTGAAAAACGACTTGCTATGACGTGACATTCACAGCTTTCAGATCTAGAAATTAGTGTTGTGGTGTGAATAAACACTGCATAGATAGTGACACCAGAGCTGGTGATGAGGAAAAGGGGGGTTGTGCAATTGCTTATTTTAATAAACGCCGCCTTACTTCAGTTTAATAACAATTTTGGTTCAGCAGATCACAGTGAATCTCCCATAAAATCACTTGGAATTTGTTGTAATATTTTGATGTCTTTCTCTTTGTAATCTTATAGATAGAAGATAAGAGAAATTCTAAATATGCAGTCTGGTTTTGGCTGCACCCTTAATCAGCATTTTCTGGCATTTCTTTGAAATGGTTGAGACTTTTTTTGGGTATTATCCTGTAAAAAGGCATCCCTTGGATATTGAGACTGTAGAGTGGAGAGCATTTCAATTAAAAACAGAGACATGTACAATTCCCCAGATACAACCGAGCTCACACAACTCATTATCTCAAGTGGATACTGTCAGTCTGGTGATGGCTTTCTTCCAAGTTAATTTGCAAAAATTTCAGTGTGAAGTCTTGTGACACAGGTCAGCTTAATTTCATTCAGAATATGTGTTTGTTTTGTGTAGAGTCTGCTGGATGCTGGAGCCTGGTGCTGAGACTGCACTAGAACTTATGAATCTTTTTTAACTCAACTTAAAGCTCCATTAATCAATATTATCATACCAATAATGGATCAACATATTATGCAGGTAAAGTGAACGGAGTCACTTGTGGTGGAAAAGTCTGAAGTTCCTCTTAGCTTCTCTGCAGTTTAGAATCTGTCTAGCAAGTAGCTAGTGCACATAGCTTAGCATTAGCTGCTAAAGAGCCACATAGTCTGCTTAGGCCTTGATTGAGGATAAACCAGGACTGAAAAGTGAATGTTGGATTTACATCTATGTGGTGAACAAGAATATTATTTCAAATAAAAGCTAATGTGGGAACTGCTCACCATGTTAAACTGGTACAGGAATGCAAGAATAAATGTTTGATCATCCATCACTGGCAGAGAAGGTATATAAAGTAATGTCCCATAGCTTATGTCTGCTAATGGGCATGCAGTCATAGTTTGATGTCTCTTTTTATTAGGTTTACCAAAAAATCTATTGCACTGTATCTCTGTTAAACAAAATATGACACATGCATTGAAATGTTAGTGAATATTTACATGAAAAAGAAGTAGAGTCTTAGGTTTATGTACTTGTATTATCATTATGTATAACTATAAAACAGAAACAGACATGAAATAAAGTTGCCAAGTTTCACAGATCTGCACTCACGATGTAAGGAATACTAAATAAAAGTATCTGTTTGACAGTAAAGAGATGAGTTATATTGAGTTTAATTCCCGGAGTTCCATTAACAGCACAGTAATCACACAGTAGTAATTATCTTCTGCTCCATATGGAGAAGAATAAATGACAGGAGAAATTTAATGCATTTTTATGATGTTTGTGAAGAAATTTCATGCCAGCAGGTTGATTGGCAGTCAATTAATGCCACTCACTGAACCACAGAGAAACTAAAACACTTCATTTCATTTGCGATATGACACCTAAAATAAAAGCCTTGCCCTTTTGTTAATATGTGAAAAACTCTCAAAGTTTTGGCAGAGAATTCGAGAATTTATTCAATTGTTTTATTTTTTAATTTTGTTTCTGAATAACAAGCATCATTAGCCACTGTAACTGTAGTTAACCATGCAACCATGGGACAAAAGGACATTTCACTGATGCTGTAGATAAATGAATTAATGCAGTATTGAACATCTATAGATCTGTACATCTAATTGTGTACATTGTTTCATCTGTCTCCATCAGTATGACTCCAAAACGTCAATAATCTGATATTTGTGATCCTTCTTTGGAAAAAAACTATTAGCTAAAGCACTGATTTTTCGATCAGTATGGCGGATTTCACTCTCGGCATATGTCTGTGTAAACATACTGAAATTAGTAGAGACTCTAGGGTATAATGGCATCTTGGTAAAAAGTGGTATAATTGTAAAGTGTTACAAGGATGTTGAACTTGGTACTAGTTCATAAGCAAAAATATAGGTAAACAGGCATAGGTAAAAACACAAAGGATTTTCTGTTGAGGTGAAATCAGGTGAAAATAGCAGATGAAGAAGGAAACACAATAAGATACAGTTTTGTTTGTTTGTGTGGCAGAAAACTAGACACTATGATCAATAGACCCTCTGGAATAGTTAGTCATTCAGTGCACAGAAAAATAGTTCCAGATAATCTTTCTTTCTGTTATTTTCAAATTTAGATCTCCACATATCTGCACATTAATCTCTCTGTGGCCGAGCTGTTTCAATCATGTGCACAGAATAGCTGACAAAAGTGGAGATGCACTCTGACTGACCCCAGGCTACCTCTACACTCATTTGGTTGAACCTGGGGCTTCTGTTTGTTTCCTACCTGTCTAAGAAATATGTTAGCTGTCAAGAAGGATGAAGAATAATATGAAGTCTGCGTGTGCTCAGCACATCCTTTCATCAGCTCACCTGGGTTCTTAGTTGATCACTGGGTTCTTCTGCTCTGCCCTATTTTCCATTTTGACCAGCAAAGGAGAAAAAGCCTAATTGGTGATATCGCCCAGCAGTTTCAGTAAAGGTCACTCTGATGGGACTGAAAATGAGGAGCACTTTAAAGGGGCATTAAATTGCCAGTATACTCCATGAGAAGTGCTTGGAAGGTCAAACAGCTTCTCAGTCCTTCTCCTGATCCTGAAAACAATCTGACATTCACTTCATGCAGCAATTGCCCAGCAGTATGAGATTAACTGGGGTTTCAAATTCTCTCCCGGGCTCTTTGTTTTCATTCTCTTCAGAGTGCTGTTTTTCTGTTACTTTTTGCTTGTGCTTTGATGCACCAGGCACCAGATGATATCTCGGGTCAAAGGCCAAGAATTCCAGCAGCATCATATTTTCAAAAGGCATCATTAGTTTCTGAGGCACCTAAACTGGTCCAGTGACAGATGGATCGGTGCAGTGTCAGCAGTGAGGCAGGTGTTGTTGTGTTGAAGAGGGAGCTGAGCTGAAAGGCGAAGCTGTTGATTTACCAGTCAGTCTTCGTTCTGACCCTCACCTATCGGTCATGGGCTTTGGGCAGTGACTGAAAGAAACTCAGCCTTTGAGATCGATTGAGTAGCTCAGAATACTGCTGTTGCTTCTTTGTGATGAAAGGAGCCAGTTGAGGTGGCTCTGACATCTGACCATGATGCTTCCTGAGGTTATCTGGCACACCTTAGTGGTAGGAAACCTCAGCATAGACCTATAACACTTGACGTGCTGCCACCACAACACAACTTTGGATCTAAGATCTAAATTTTACATACATTTAACATATGATATGTTGGGCTAAAAAACTACCAAGAATCGGTTTAAGTGGAGGTTAGTTAGTAATGAGGTTTGAGTAATACTTGGACTCAACTTTTAATTTTATGTTTATTGAGTAATTCTAGTTAGTTAGGTAATGTTTCAATTTCTCAGGTTTTTAGTAGAAAGTTCTAATGGTTCATGATAGAGTAAAAGTTGTTTCTGTAGCTGATTATCAGCCACATGTGAATATCACTGTTTGTCATTAAACTAGCGAAGATCCTTAATCCAAAGTCTGTCAAACGGCTCCACATGAGGCTCCAGGTTTTACATTTTCCCCACTTTATTGATTGCATTGTGTAATGGTGTTGATGGAAACCTGTTTACTGCTGTTAAATAGCTTTTATGCTTTTTATGGCTGATGTTTTCTGTGGCCCCGTGGAGCTTATCATGCAAATGGTCCAGCTGCAATTAACTAACTGCATGTACAGAGACAATTAAATTAAATTAGCAATTACATTACCTCTACATCAAAGTGCTCTGTGTTAAGTGCTTCCTCTTAATGATGCAGGTTGCAATTTTATGAAGGGTCAGCGCCAAATGGACTTCACAAAAAATTCAGTCCTGAGTACCTGTGAGTGGGATGTTATAAGAGGTAGAGGATAAAACAATCTTATTTGGTATTTAGATTTGATTATATTTCCATATAGCTGTAATTTGTGTCCTCAGTTGTTTGCTATTATATTTTACACATTTTTGAAGCAATATGTTTTTTCTATTCATACATGAAATAAAACATTTAGTAGAGGTGCATCCAGTGTGATAACAATGCAATGTGTGGACAAGAGCACAATGATTGTTACTGTGTTTATATCAAAGTGGAAAAAAATAGACATTTGGTCTGACTTGTTCTGCTAATGCTTTGACTGAAATCCTGATCATAAAAACGCAGACTGCAGGATAGAGTCATGAACAGTTCTTGAATGTGACACACATATCATTTGAGCCAGCAGTCTGCTGAGCACCACCTGTTTCTCCTCCAAATCATCAGATCAGTGATTCTGTCACATTTGGAAAAAGGTCACATAAGCATTGATGATCTACATGAGTTGAGTCGTGACAGATGTTGTGCAACAGGTTGTTTGCTGATAAATTACAGAAGAAATTTTCCCTCAACCATTCTACGGCATCAAAAGCTGATAAGATGACACCTGAGGGAACGTAGTTGAGTCTTAAAGTGATTTTATCTTACAATTAAAATTTTAAAATCACATCTTCAGAATTCATTCCTTGGCATAGCAAGGGAAATCTTCTAAGTTTACTTTTTCTATTAATAACCACCATACAGTGTTGTGGTTCTTGATAACCCTTTGAAAATAAAATTATATATATATATATATATATATATATATATATATATATATATATATATATTCTGTATTGTATTTCACACAAATACAGCTCCATGTGGTGTTGCTGTTTCTATTTAAATCTGAATAGCTCAGTGTGGGAAAAACTGTTGGATCAATAGCTGTGTGAATGTTATAATAATAATAAAGTAATGGTTGTTGAAGACACATGTTGAGTAAAGATTGAAATGCTTCTTCTGTTACTAATGTCGTTGCCATGGTTGTGTTCACATTTCAACAAACACTGCAGTCTGCCAATGTTGTTTTTTAGTGTCTTTTAGAGGAGAATAACTATATAGAATATAAAACACTGTCACCGCCTTTATTTGACCTTGTACTTGCCATCTTAGATGTGATGCCAACAGTTTGAGCAGTATATATATATATATATATATATATATATATATATATATATATATATATATGTGTGTGTGTGTGTGTGTGTGTGTGTGTGTGTGTGTGTGTGTGTGTGTGTGTGTGTGTGTGTGTGTGTGTGTGTGTCCTGCAGACAATCCACTTTTTCTGTGATGTGGTCTAAGCAATTCAAACATTTGTCACCATCATACATGCTTGCATCTTGTACAAACACTCATAATCAGTCACTCTAATTATACTGAGGGATACTGACAAACAAGGTAAACTGCTTTACAGCCTTAGAGAATCTGCCCAGCTCCCAGAGGTAAACAGAGCTCAAAATGCATAAGTAAAGCTACAGGAGCTCAATTCAATCATCTTTGCTATCTTCTTTTTTCAATGCTCTAACACATTTGGATTCTCCTTCTTTTTTATGCCTCAAAAGTATCTCAAACTCAGAAAACAACCAGTGTAAACCAAAACTTGTAGATATGTTAATTATATTTTAATTGCGTTTTAATTACGTAGCATGTGATTTATAGCACACCATGTTGTGATATATAATTAAAACAAAATGATGCCTGTTGAGGTTTGATTACAGCCGTGTTGCACATCTCTGCTGTTGAGCTGGTACCGTGGCAACACTGTGCAGTGCTGTCACTGCTGGCACTAAAAGTCAGGAATTAACAGTGGATCAAACTATGGCTGTGCCGGAGTTTGATCCACTGTTAATTCCTGATTTTTACTTATTAAACTTATTAAACTTATTTTCCAACAACACTCAGATATACTGTACATGAGAAATAATTAGTCTTTTCTTTATTATTAACAACGCACTTGTGGTCGGTGTAGCAATACCATATGAAGCCAGATGTAATGCAAAGAATCTGAGATCTGCTTCAAGAGCTTAGTTAGCTATTAGATTTCTGACCTTCTGGAAATGGTGGTTGAGAAAATATTGATCTTCAATTTGCTTTTAGTGCCAGGCAAACTGCTAACTGCAATTACACATATACACGTTTTCAATTATCCATGAGTGCTCCATACACATATCCACAACCCCCTTAACACACATACAAACACACACACACACACACACACACACACACACACACACACATGCATGCACACACACACACACACACACACGCACAAACACACACTATTGATTTTAAACAGGAAACCTGGATAAAGAAACCAAAGAAAGACGGTATTACACAGAGCTTAAAGACTTACCATTAAAATGGTACTGCACTTACACCCACATAAATGCAGCAACCATGAAGGCCATTGTGGAAAAGCAGCACTTGTCATGGGCAGCAGCAAAGCATGTAAAGCCTACTCCAAAGTACTAATGGATTTTTTAGGCTAGGGTCACCGTGGATCATCAGCAGTGAAGATGAGGGGTCAGGCAGTCAATGGAGGCGTTTAAGTTTAGGTCAGGCTCCTGACAAACTATTCTACCACTGACACAGCTGAGACATTAGAGGGTTTCAGGGCAAGAGAGAACAGCAGAGGACAAATGCATCAAAAGTCTTTATTAACGTGCAATTAGACACAGGCTTCTGGAGCATAAAAGGAACATGTAAATTATTATAAATGGAACATATTGATGACTTCGTTTGGATTTTCACTCTCCAACAAATGTTCAGCTTGCCAGAACACTGAATTGAAGCCATATTATGTTTCTAATGCAACAATCTTGACCTAGTTATTAGATAACAGCTTATAATAAGGTACACAAAGTACTGTTCAGTCACAAGAAACAAATTAGTAATTAGAATCTACACCGAGCAGCTTCTGAATAATGACTCTGAAAAACAATGTAGTCACTAATGAAAAGTTACTTAATGAAATGTTATATAATGATTTGTTCCTAAATATGTGAGATGCCATACTCACCACTTTCATAAAAGATCAGTAATATTCAGTTTAATGCCATTCTCCAAACCACCAATGTAGTGACTCTACCTGTGTATCCACAGCCTTTTGTGCCTGTTGTATTCCTCTGTGACAGAGCTACACAAACAATTAAAAGCACATCAGTAACACCATTTACTGTGGGTGACATGTTCCCTCATTATGAACAGAATGGGCACTATTGTTTATTTTTAGGCAATCCCCCATACACCGTCCTTCTGCTGGAAATACTCACCGAACATGTATTAAAATAGTCCTCAAAATGTTCTATATATTCTTGTATGAGTAATATTTGCTAAAAACCACAGCGCCCAGCAGTTGTACAAATTTGTCAAGCTTGTTTTGCACCTGGCACTGCATTAAAAAAAAGCTTTTGTTTTGGTCTTCTCGTGGATTTTGTTCACAATAAGAAAAATTCAGAACTATCACTAGTCTTGTACTTTAATTAGTCAATCATGATTACACCTTCTGATGCTGAACTACTCATTATTTTCCAGTAACTTAAATCCATCCATCCATCCACCTTCTACCCTTTTATCCTGTACTTGGGGTTGTACTCACATCCATACCTAGGGGCAATTTAGTATGCTCAATTCACCTATCCCCAATGTTGCATGTTTTTGGCAGTGGGAGGAAACCCACGCAGACACACGGAGAACATGCAAACTCCACACAGAAAGACCTTGCACCTGACCTGGGAGTCGAACCCAGGACCTTCTTGCTGTGAGGCAACAGCGCTAACGCCTGTGCTGCCGTGCTGCCCTCAATGACTTAAATATAAATCACTATTTTTTGTCCACACTTTGCTATTACTGTTGTTTTTGGGCATCTTTGATTAAGGCATTGTCTCACAACATGAAAAAGCAAGTGAGTCTTTACTGGGAATTCATTTTATTTTTGTTAACAACACCGGAGAGAACCCAGTTCTAAATATAGATTTGAATCATCCTCATCGTCTTTGGTTGGTGTAGTGTACTTGTATGTACCTGTCACACAAAGAAGGAGGGTGAGCAGGCTCACAACTGAAGGCAATATTTGTGATATTCTGACCTGGAAAAGATAGCAAAGCCACAGCAGGAAAGCTCCTGTGAATTCCTGTGAGTTGTTGAGAACACGCCCGGCCAGAAGCTGTATTTACAACTATTGTATTAAATAAACATGGTCGGCACAGGATTCACCCCTGCTCTGGTCTAATTGAGGAAATAGTTTTGCAGCTGCCTTCTCCTTTAACACCTTGCAGGGGGTACCGCTTTGGGTTCAGAGAAAAGTTAATGGATCAGAACATCTGTTACGCATTGTGGCGATCATCATTAAGAGACTGTGGGTGGTGTAGAGGCTCCGCAGTTTGTATGTCTGGAAGGGCAATACCATATGCCGTGGCATTCTGACAGCATTACACTGGTGTTGGTGCCACTTTCCCTCAGCATGCCACAGGTTTTTTGCAGATTTACAAACTGTATATAAATTGAGGATGTTATTTTGCGGGGACTTGTAAATTTCAAACCATTTTTGTTGCCCTGAGAGAAATAACTGTTCTACCATGTGACTGCATGCCACCAGTTTTGTTACATTGAGTGTGTTGGCCACAAGAGCTCTCATCTGACAAGCAATCGATACTTTTTGGTGTGATTGATGCTTTTCAAGATGACGTATCGTTACTGTCTGAGTTTATATATTATTTCTCAGGCCAAATGCCAGGGATTTCTGGTTGTCATAGGCAACTCTCTAAGGACTTTTGTATTTATGAGTCATCAGCTCACAGAGCAATTTATCATACACTCTTTCACTTGATTCAGCAGAAAACAATGGACAGTAAAACCATGTGCAGCATCAAGCACATATGCCATACAAAGGAAATCTATCTAGCTAAAAGGAAAGTGGTGAAATAAATTAATGTAAAGTTAAATGATTTTTCTTTGGTCTCTCCCTGTAGTAGGCTTTGCTGTTGTTTCTGTACTTTGAAGGTGTCTTTTTTTATATTTGGCCTAGATTTTTTTTTTATGAGCTGGAATTGGTAGCAGCATATTTTTTGTGTGTGTCATTAATGATGATGAATGTTGGGCCTTTGTGCCAACATATGAGTAGGTGTGTTTCTTCCTTAAACTCCTGCTCTTCTGTGCTTGTTTGCTTGTGAATAGAAATAATGGCGACAACTATGAAAATAAGAACCATTCAAGTGTGTTTCAAGTGGCACTCCAGTCCATACAAAAAAAAAAAACTTTCATGAAGAAATGTGCAAATCCATTTGTTATTGATTCAGAATTTCTCTTTCGTTCTGTCTAGGTGTGGCAGTGTGGAGGAAGCATGGAGGTCCTGCCATGTGCCAGAGTGGCCCACATTGAGCGCACCAAGAAACCTTACAACAATGACATAGATTACTACGCTAAACGCAATGCCTTGCGAGCAGCTGAGGTGTGGATGGATGAATACAAATCTCATGTCTACATGGCCTGGAATATTCCAATGAATGTAAGTTTTTTTTTTTTTTGTCTATGATCTTGGGTCACACCCGGACTCAGTTCCTCAGCTCGCTCACTTCCCTTTGTCACTTTCTCATTCAGACGTGTGGCCACATTTCTCCAGAGACAATAGTAAATAGGAATTCAAAATTTCATCCCACTTGACCTTCACACTGATAGCAGAGCGAAGGCAAAGTGAGGGAGCCAGTGGCGTCTTGCTCCAAACACATGAGTGAAGTGCACGGTGCCTCATGTCTCATCAGTCTGTTTTCATACACATCAGTTTAACTTAATTACTTTCAAGGGTCTTTTGAGATAGGCTGCAAAATAATAAACAGCTACTTTCATTAATAGAGAGTTTAAAGTTGAATCCTAATTGCCTCCTGAGCCGTGCAGAATGAGATGATTGTCAGTGAAGGACGTCAGTGAGGACCTCAGTACACTGTTCAAAACAACACACTGTTGCTCATAGTAACATAATATGTGACTGTGTGGCAGTCGAAGTCAGATCTGATGTGCTGCTGTTGTCTGCAGGATGTCTGAAAATCTGGCACAAATATCATTACATGAGAACCACAAAGTTCAGGGGGGAAGTGTCAACTGGGGAAAGGCTGAAACCATTGTGTGTGTGTGTGTGTCTGTGTGTGTGGACATATTGGGCAGTGGGGTGGTTCACAGGGGAACTTTGACAAACTAGCCAATCGGGCCACATCCCTTCTCCAGTGTAATTACAAACACAGTGGCATGGCACATTATTACCCCAGCTGTCCTGTGGTGTAGAGTTATTTTGTGTACAGTACAAAGACCTAACACTACGATTATTCCATCTACCCCCACGCTGCCTCCCTCCTCCTCCATTCCCCTCACACCCTCTCAAACACACAATCATGGATTCTTGTTATTGTCTAAGGTACCCACTGAGAGCACAATTACTTTGGTGGGGGGAAGGCTTTATGAAGCACCACAGTGGCCGGCCCTAAGTCCAAATACCAAACAACATCCCACTGAAATTGAATGCATTTGTTAGTGTCGTTTTATGGTACCCAAAACAAAAAGAAAATATTTCCAGCTAGAATACAATATTAACAGATGTTAAGAGCAAGTTCAGCAGCTGGTTGTGGATTCCAGCAGGGAAGGGGGGACTGATAAGAAAGCTTGTCTGGCAATAAGACAACTGTGTGTGTGTGTGTGTGTGTGTGTGTGTGTGTGTGTGTGTGTGTGTGTGTGTGTGTGTGTGTGTGTGTGTGTGTGTGTGTGTGTGTGTGTGTGTGTGTGTGTGTGTGTGTGTGTGTGTGTGTGTGTGTGTGTGTGTGTGTGTGTGTGCGTGTGTGTGTGTGTGTGTGTGTGTGTGCACGCACGTTGCATCGATTTCCAAGGGAACACCATCGTTCTTTCATGTGCACATATTGTATATTTGCATTAGCTATACACAGTGTGTATTCATGTGCACATTCATGCACATTTAAGCTGTTCATTGTATACGCACATGCTGATGTGTGTGTGTGTGTGTGAGAGAGAGAGGATCAGGCCTCTGTGCCAGGCAGTGCAGCCATTAGCCATTCCCTGATCAATCCAGGAAGCCACCTTCATAATGCAGGCAGGGCCGTGAGGGCTCATAATTAAGCAGCTGATTAGAATTTGCTCAGCACAGATCATGTCTAATGAAAGAACAATGAAGGTCCCACACGACAGGTGAATCTATCCATCTCTTAACTAAATGCTTGTTGTGTCTGCTCAGCACGTCAACACTCTTGCGTCCTCCTTTTCTCTAGCAATCACTACTCTCTCTTGGTTCTTAAGTAAAGAGCCTGCTGGCTAAGAATTTCTTTTCCTTTCTGTCTTTGTTTTGTACCTTTTGGTGACAGAACCCGGGGGTTGATTTCGGGGATGTCTCAGAGCGCTTAGCCTTAAGGAAGAGGCTGCAGTGTCGGAGTTTCCGCTGGTATCTCGAACACGTCTACCCTGAGATGAGGATCTACAACAACACCATCACATACGGCGAGGTGAGAAAGATTCTTGCTAACAGGATTATTGGAAAAAGTCTGCAAGTTAATTTTGCTATATCACCATCTGTAATTCTATTACAGAGCTGTGGTTTAAAGACGATGCATAGAGAAAGAGAGAGAGAGCTAATTTGATTCCATAGATGATAAATTCAGAAAATGAGCTGGTGAGATCTTATTAATTTGTGAGCTGTGAATTATCAAGATCTTTTCTGAGACTCTATATGTAACTGTGCCTTTATTGAGGAACATCTCTCTGTGACAGTTGTCAGCAGCTGTTTAATGTCTACTTTATTTTGTGAAAATCTCTTTTCAAACACAAACTAATATGAGCAGACAGAGTCAGAGATCAGCGCAGTGACAGACTCATACTTTCCACATCTTTAATGAAAATACACACGTATTAACTGTAAACAATTGAAGTAAAGGTATCTCATTATTATAGCAATGCAGAATCACCACGCAGGATTAGATACAATTTCCTCATAATGAGGTTTAATTAAACACTTATTAGTTTTCCTTTCTAACTTGATTGTTTTTGGCTTGGCTGCACACTCTGCTCAGTGGGGGGAAAACAACAGGGTTATGACAGGTTGAAGAACTGAACACACTCCAGAGTTCGACACTGTTTATAGGTTTGGTGAAATGCACCATCTTTCGTAATATTAATGTCTGCAATGTGAAAGAGAGAAAAATCAATCTGCTTTGCAAGTGCAAAGTCAAAAAACATCAAAATTAACCTCTAGATTTGTCAAAGCTATGTGAATTTACTCCCCCCCTTGTTTCCCCCACTGCCTGTTTTGGCTCCTTCACCCAGCTAATGGATTCCTTGGAGCAGCAGCCACTTAAGTGGCACTATTTCAGATCTGTTGACAAGCTGGGAAACACTTACCTTGTGTTGCCACACAGCTGCCGCAGCAGAAGTGAGTCTCATCTGTCACTGAACATCAGCGCCACGCTCGGCCATACTGACCAGACCAGCCGAGTGGAACCTTGCCTGACAACAGTGCATGATAGATATGTCACAACCTGGAAATGAAGCCGTACGCATTCAAATCACACTGAGCTGCAGCTCACGCTCAATGCACACCACCATCTGGAGGCCTGGAGGAGAGAGGGAGACAGAACTGGGACTGGTCACTGTATAATGATATCCTATCATGGCCTGGCCATCACTCTGAAATGATGTAAGACTCCACTGTGTGAACAAGCTACAGTGGATCTGGCACACTGGAATAAACTGAGAAAGAGCCAGATTCGACAGACTAAAATATACTAGCAAATGATTTGCTTTCATTTGTTTTGAATTCTGTGGCAAATGTAACCACAACAGCTAGTTACAATGAAGTACTTTTCATGTAGTGGCAACTGTTGCAAAAAGGTTAATATGCAAGGCAAGTGTATTTATATAGCACATTTCATACACAGAGAAACATAAAGTGATTAACATAAAATAGATAAAAAGGAAAGAACTATAAAATAGATAAAAGTCACAGTGTGGTTATTAGCAGCAATTAAACATGAAGTTGAATGTAAATGTCCTCAGCCAGTTTTTTTATAGCCCAAGTTAAGGCACATCCAGCTGTGTGTTTTAGCACGATGAGTGGATGGAGTCTCATTCTGTTTGGTTTCAATCCTGGGACACTGACCAGACTGGTCCCTGATGACCTGAGAGGTCCAGACAGTTCATATTGTGTGAGCAGGTCAGAGATATTGAGAGTATTTTTTTGGTCTATTTTTAGTCTATTCTCTGAGACACTGGTATCCAGTGTAGAGATCTGAAAACTGCTGTAATAATTAATCTTTTTTTTTTATCTTTATCAAAACTCCTGCTGCAGCATTCTGAACGAGCTTTTGCCGCCTGACTGCATCTTTACAAAACTTTTACAAATGTCTAGCTGTAATACCTACTTGTATTTCTTAAATGATAATAGGCTGGTTTCTAGGCTTTAAAGTAAGGAAATGAAGAAGTGCACTGGTTTTCAGCTACTTCCTCCTTTAGTGCCAAAGACAATTATCTCAGTTTTGTCTTTGCTCAACTGGAGGACGATTGACTCATTCACCCAATAATTCAGTCAATACACGGATGCAGCGACTCAATAGGAGCATTGTCGCTTCTTGGCAGAGTTACGTATAATTGAGTGTCGTCTGCATAGCTGTGGCAAGCAATATTGTTATTATGGATAATTTGGCCTTGTAGAAGCATATGGAGGTGAAATAGGAGAGGCTGCAGATTTTAACCTTGATGCATTAAAAATGATTAGATGGAAACAGTAGGAAGTATTTTCCTCATTATTTTTTCACTGTTTGAAACAATCATCATGGGATTTCTGTTTTTAAGCCATGCTTATCAATTATTTTTCCACTTTCTCATCAGACGGACACCACTCACGCTGAGTGAAATGAGATCCTGACCTGCATCATGAGTTAAACAACAACACACAGACTTGGAAATTTAATTGCTTTCTAGTGGCAAAGCAAAGACCTGAAAATAATCGACTGTAATAAAACATTCTGTCTTTTTTCTTCAGTGTTTTAAATAACATGATTTCTGTGTTGTATTTCAGGTGAGGAACAGTAAAGCAAGTGGTTACTGTCTGGACCAAGGATCTGAGGATGATGACAAAGCTATTCTCTACCCCTGCCATGGCATGTCCTCCCAGGTCAGACCACAACTATAAACTCATTATGTTCTCTGCTGTGTGTTAGTCAGTGTTTTTTATTATTATTATTTTATTTCTTATATTTAGATTCCATATATTACCATCCTGGCAAACGTAAACACTTGTAATAATGTTTATGTATTAACATACTCTGTATTTTCACACTTGAGGACTCTTCAAGATGATCAGGTGTAATTATTCTCTTTTTCAAGCCATAATGAAGTAAATACAATTTTATTTAATTGTGTTTAAAGTGGTGTTATTAAAAAGAATAAAAAAAAAAAAAAAAAAAAAAACACACACCATTGAGAGAAATACATTTTTCCGACTGTTCCATTAACTAGCATGCTAACAGCACAGTGGCTAATAACAACAAGCAGACCGTGTCATCTAAGTAACTAGCATCTTGGTATTATCACTGGTAGCATGCTGCTCAACACAAGCAACAAGTAAACATTCATCATTCAGCTAAGCTAACTACCATACATAAAACAAACAGAAACTCTGAATTTGATATATAACAGGAAGTTCAGTTTAATAATAATCAAACAAATTCTTAACACACCTCAACCCATGTTAGCCTCAGCTGGAACAGATTGACTTGGACAAGTAAAAGTGATGGTTGTCTACTTTATATATGTTTTGTATCCCTGCAGTTTATGGGTATACAGACATAACTAGCTACATGCAAAATTATGACAGTACAGAGCTGCAGACTCGCCACAGGAATGAAAAATGTACATATATCATGACCATGTTTCACTGCTCAAAATGCACACTATACAATGCACTTGATCTATTGTTTAAATATAATAAATAATATGAGGACACAGGTTTGATGCATCATCCTGAAGACGTTTGCATCACACCATTTTGTGCTTGGTGTAAGATAAGGCTCAAAGGCTTTTCTGTTATTAAACCTTTATTTGTTTATGGGACAAGTTGAGAGTGAGACCATGTTAAGTTGGGTATGATTAAGTAATAGCCCATCTAAGACTTTCATTGTGCAACACTTGTCTTTGTAAAGAGAAAAAAAAAGTCAGAATAAGGTCTCTAACACTGCGTGTCACCACGCTCTGGGCCATTTCACTGCATTTACCACAAAGATCAGAAAATAGGGGCATTCTAAATTTATGAGTGGGAGGCTTTACTGCAGTGCTTTGGGGAGAAAGGATGATATGTTCCACTGAATTCACTACACTTACTGTATCCACACATCTATCAAAACGTATGCAGAAATTGTATCTCCTGTGTAGACATATAGCATGTCAAGCACTCAATGTTATTTCTTTTTTTCTCTGACTACTTCTGGGATCTATTCTATAGCACATATGTTTTGTAATATCTAATGTCCTTGTTCCGTTGTTCCTATCTGTGGAAATCAGACAGTAACAATGGTAACAATAAAAAATAACATGTTATGGGTCCCATTTGTGGTCCCTGATGAACAGATTAAACTGAAAACACAGCTGGAAAAGTTGTAGTAGTCGCAATATTAGTGAGTAAATAATATATTTTATATATGCTTCACTTCTTACAGAACGGAACAGAAATACAGTCTAAAACATATTAAATATGACATTCTGCAGTTAAGTCTGCAAGCTCCTAATTTAATGTGACTCGGGATAAGAGGTGCACTTACAGCTTTGAGGTGTAGGTTTTAGAGAGAAACACGTGATGTTACCTCTGTCTTTTTTTACATTCACAGAGAAACACCTCCAGTTTTATTTAATTAGCACATGAACCTCCTGCAGTCGATAAAGATTTAAAACAGATTCAGGGAATTACTGTTGGAGAATATGAAATGAGATTATAATTGCACAACCATAATACATTAGCACATATTTAGAAATGTGAAAACATCCGTCAACATGCTCAATTACAGCACTAAGAAATACCCTATATCTGCATTTAAAGTTAAATGAACAAAACCAGCGACTACTGAACATCTATATGTAAGTGTGTGTGTGTGTGTGTGTGTCTGTGAGTGTGTGTGTGGTGATAACAGATTCAAAACTCCATTTTATTCTCCAAAGCATGGCTTGATTTAATTAACATTATTGCAGTGCCAACTATTTAGTTTGATGGTTGTTAATGTGCACTGGTTATAGCGTGAATGGATGGAAGTAATTGTCACCAAATATTAGAACGCATTATTTAATCACATTATTCCAGTGGTTAAAAACATATTCCAAAAGATATCACTTCACATTAGTGTAATGCCTCAAGTCGAACTTAGACAGTAAATTCTGCAGAATCATAGGAAATTGAGTTGAAGACAACAGATTGATTATGTCAGAAAACAATCTGTCAGTATAATTGGGAAAGTATTTCGTTGATGCCAGTTGTTGAGTTTTCTGCAGAAACACTCTGTCAGAACTGCATCCCACTTAAATTTTTGTAGCCCTGCAGCTTTTTTAGTTTCAGTATTCTGCAATTTGTGGGATGTTATCATGTACTTTCATACAAGATATAGTGCAGTTAATTCACATATTAATTCTCACTCAACCATAAATCCTCTGATCTCACTTTATGGAACTCTTTCACAGTCAGTTCAAAAAAAGAGACTTAAATCTGTATCTTTAAGACTTTTTAAAATTAATCTAACATATCTAGAGAGAGAGATGCAGTACTTAAATAAATAAGTCCTGTTGTGTTTTTCATCTCCCTGCTGAATCATCATCTGTATTGTGTTGTTTGATTTTTACCTGCACAAATACACAAAATCTCTGATGATTTCAGACACATATCTAAAACTTAAAAAGAAAGAGTCAAATTGTTTCAAAAGATTAAAAAAAAAAAATAGAATTCCAAATAACACAGAAAAAAAGATTTTGCTGGACACAATGAACCAAATCTTCCTACTGCTTAATTTTAACATGTTTAATACGAGGCCATGCAACAATGATTTCCAGCAGTTTATTTGAGTTGCTCAGTGGGATGCACTGGGAAACTGGGGCACACGCAGGTGAGTGCATGTAATTATATGAATATGCAGCCAGATGATGGGAAAAAAGGAGAAGTACTCGGAATAACCTTTACTTTAATGGGTACCAGGAGAGATGTCTCTATGGGTGGGGGTTCCTTTTGCAGTGCAGTGAAGTCAAATCATGCAAATTCTATTCATTTACTTTCTTTTACATTAGGCACCCTTCTGAACTTCTCCTCTAGATGGTGAGTGACATCTTCATTATGTGTCATGTGGGGACGCCGGCAGCTCATCGGCCTCCTCCAGTGAAAGCTTAGTGGGGTCCAGTAGTGTAAAGATTCAACAACTGCTTTAATCCTGATCCTCATGGGGGAAAACAAATGGAGATGAATTTTGTGTCTTTGTATCATTAGATTACGGTGATGACCGACATTACTGTGTGCGACACGAATTCAATTTCACAGGACCTTGTGATTTTGCATCCCTTTTTACCGTTGCATTTACTTATGAAAAAATATAATTGGCCAGAATAAATCTTTATTGTGCTTCTGAGGAATGAGTCTCTTTCTGCTGGCTCCCACTGGAAATCTAAATCATGGATAATGTCTCACCTTTGTGCAACAGTATTATGCAGTGAAAGCTCAGTGGAAGAGCCCACACTCTATCTATACAAACACACACACATACACACACACACACTAAGCAGCACTCTGTTAAAGTGAATGACCTTGGTTTGTGTATGTGTAGCAGCACCAAGTGCATAAAGGCTGGGTGGAGGGAGGTTATAGATTAGAGGTTGGGGAGACTAATAGAATAAAGATCTCTGGAACAACAAACAGCTGTGCTGATTGCAGCAAGAAATTAAACAGCAGCTCAAAAAATGACATTTATCGAGGGAACTGTTCTGTTTGGAGGATGGGAAGAGGTCAACTCAGCTCCACATGTGCAGCAGCAACAATGAAAAATAGTCTAGCTGTTTATTTCACTCAACAATATTTTAATCATAACTTTGCTGTAAATGGTCATATTTGCATCACAAATGTATGTATTTGTATATATGTATTGTATTTCAAACCACAGATAGTGTGCAAAACTCTACATAAATGTAGAATGGTTGTTGCTTTAGTCACATTAAAAGACACGTTAAATCTCCAGTATTACCACTACTGTTGTTGTTAATAAAGTCACAAGTTTGTGAGACATCCATTCTGATCAAATTAACAACTAGCTGAGCACTAGTTGTTACGCCACCACATAAACATGTCCTTATTCTCAGACAGTATTCTCTTTCTTTGGTTCCTGCCACAAGGAATCTGAGCTATGTCTGGTGCTCTTAGGTTCATGTGATGCTGATGGACACCCCTGCACCACTTACTTATGCAAAAGGGCCTCTTAAGAGGTCTCCCTTATATAAGACTATGAAGAGGTTGAAAGCTCACTCAGACTCCCATGCTACACGCTACTGTAGTCACATGTGCTAGATCCAAAGACGAGCTGACACATGTGACTATGCGCCCTTCTTATGACATTTGCTATAATCTGTGGAATAAAGTTAAGTTACTCTTAACTTCCTGGTGGAGCCAAGTACAAGAAAGGTAAAACTGTGGCGATTACAGCCCAATACAATGTACAGACCCTTCAACTTATATTTACATTGTCACAGCGTTGCACCATTAATGAGCTAATTAAGGAACTTGTGATTAGCTTGACCTCCAAAGTGGCTGCAAAACTTTTATGATAGCAGGAAGGCAATGGAGCGTCTAATGTTGCTGGATGCAGCACAGGTTAATTGGCTTGGCAGAATCATTTCCTCGCCTTAATTATTTGTTATGGTCCCATTTTAAATGTATTAGCACATTAAAAGCCTGCCAGACTGAACTGTAAACAGGTATTAGAAGGGATTATATGGGGTTTTCCTTTTGCCCAATCATAGTTTATACTATGGATAAATCTGCTTTGAGCAATATAACCCCAAAGACCCAAGACAGCAATACTAAAATCTATGGTTTCTTAATCAGACTGCAATAACCTTTAGATTGCCATCTTGAGAAAAATAGCACAAGTTCAATGTTTTACGCATCTTGCTTTAGTCAGACTGTTTGAAAGATGTTAATGTAAATATCGGTCATTCTTTAGTGCAAATAATTATCCTGGAGCAGTCCAACCAGCTCTGGTAAACCTTGAGTGACGCAAAGTGGCACTTCATCGTTCCTATTTATTCAGTGTGGGTTGTTTTAAGATGAAACATTAAAGTCTAAAGAGAGTCATGTATAGGTTTGTTTCATTTATAGGTTAATGTCTGGACGTACAGGAAGGTTGAAAATATAATATTACCTAAAGACTGAAATCAACGAATGAAAGACTGGAAGACACATCGTTACAAGACAATATGAATGTGTGTGTGTCAGAGAGAGATTCAGGACAGTCATGTATGTGTGCTCTCCTGCTGTCATGTTGATGGCTTCTCTATCTTTGGCATCTAATTTTTTAGAGAGGAACGCTGCCATAAATAATCAATGCAATCTCCACTGTATCCTTACATAACAGATACGTATCATCACAGAGTCTTTCATGTGCAGGATTAAACAGTGAGGGATCAAGTTTTGGTTTGGGGAAACGTGGCATTAATGAGCTGCAGATTGTGGTTTCCAGGCAGTGCTGTACACTGACATATTCCACAGAACAACATGTAATAAGGAAACAGGCTTCTGTTTTTGAATCTAGGATTTTTTCCTAAACATGATTTTTTGGAGATTGTGTAATGTTAATAAAAACAGACTTTGTAAATTTGCTCTTACTATAAGTTTTAAAAAAAAAAAAAAAAAAAGCAAAATTTTAAAGCTACATTCAGAGAGAGAGCCAACTTATGCTTAAGTGAAAGTCATTAAGACTGACCAATCAGACTGATTTCCTGTGGTTATCTGAAGCTAGCTAGTTAAACCCAGAGAAGAAACACAGCTAAAGCTGTCAAGGGTCAATGAGCTTAGCTTGTTGACCTTAGCAAATCAGTGGCTGCCCTCTTATCTTTTTATGCAAAATTAATGCAATATGCTGCGATTAAACTCTCCGTGACCATCCTATTTCTGTGGACAGTCAAATGTCCAGGTCAAGGTGACCTCACCCTGGTGTATATAATACACCAGCATCACCCAGAGATTTTTTTTTTTTTTTTTTTTTTTATCACATCTTACACAAAAAATTACCTGGACTTAGTGATGGAGTGATTAGGATTTGGTTGTTAAAAGTCAAAGGTCAAGGTTATTGTCACATTCCACAATGTACTTTTAGCTTTATGAATGCAATATATGAGTAATACATTGAGGGAATATACGTTTGATGTTGACTGTCACTGAATAGGTAGGTGGAGACATACAACTGTGTGGCAGTAATTGTAGTTCACATTGATTTCAGTATAAATATTAATGGTAGACACATAGTAAAACAGTGAGGCATAACAGATGAAGATAAAGGCCTTAAATAATCAAAAATAAACATAAGCTTCTTGAACAAACTAATTTAAATGGTCAGTATAACTCAAAGACAGATTCTGTCGGTGCAGCATTTTCACCTTGTGAATATAAATTTTCCATATTTTACCTTGAAGATGCTATTTTAATTACGTTTTTGTGTAAAATAATTATCTTTAATATTCATGAAACATAAGTTACAACTTCTCTGACTGTTTAACAGTTTACCCACCAGAAAACTTTTCTTGATCTGCTTGTGTAGCCATATGTGTCTGTGCTTGTAGGGTGGAACAGTTAAACACAACACATTCAGCTGTCACATTTACCGCTTGTGCTTTTCACAGATGTTGAGGCGCTCTCTGGATGGGTTTTCTGAACATATGATTGCCACTGCAGTGCTCGAATCCAACAGTGTTACCAAAACATTGGTTATCTCTGTGTTGCAGCTCGCACGCTACTCTACTGAGGGGCTTCTCCAGCTAGGACCCTTGGGGTCGACCACCTTCCTGCCTGACACAAAATGTCTCGTAGATGATGGCAGAGGACGTACTCCTAGTCTGAAAAAATGTGATGCGGTTTCAAGGATTTCCCAGAGGCTTTGGGATTTCACACAGGTAAAAAAAATAAAAACACACATGATCTGCTGTTGTCACGATGATCTTCAGGGTAATGAAGTTAAAATAAGAAACACACATTATGTTACTGCTTGTTTGATGACTGACATTAATGTCATTGTGCCATCTGTTTCTTCTCAAGGTTATTATAGGATTTTCTCAAAGTTAACTTTGGCCATATCTCTGTCTGTGTTTTGCTGCAGAATGGTCCAATCATCAGCAGGGACACTGGTCGCTGCTTGGAGGTAGAAATGTCCAAAGATGCCAACTTTGGCCTCCGTCTGGTGGTACAGAGATGCTCTGGTCAGAAGTGGATGATACGAAACTGGATTAAACATCCCAGGCACTGAGGCCAGAGAACAGACAGTTTGGGCACTGTTTCAAGTTGAATTTGGATCTCAAACTGTGGACATTTAAGAGAGGAGGTTGTGCTGGTGTGTGGTATTTCACACTACAGACTGCACTGCACACTGAGCTCCCCTCAGGCCACAGAGCTTCCAACACTGAGTGTTAAAGAAGAATATGATCAATTCATGCGTTCCAGCGAGCGGTGCGTTCACAGAGACCTTACGACAAGTCGCACAGTTTGAAATGGCCCACATTCTTGACATTCAGCTACATGTATAGAACAGAATAACAAGACACCTGAGTGCCGCCCTGAAGGTGGTACAAAATCCTTGTAATTCTTTTGCTTTTACTATAAAACTCAAGATCTGGAAGAGAGTGTGTGTGGGTGTGGGTGTGTGTGTCTTTTTCTTTTCTTTTTCCTGAGCACATCTCAGCAAATCAGAAGGTATAATTGTCGTCAATTGCCACATCAGAGTCATTATTTTGGGCTGTGATTTGGAAAATTGCTTTGGACATATTGTGCTGCCTTGGCAAGTCATGTAATAGGCTTCAAAGAGGCTGTCCATCATCTGATCGGGAGGTATTTTCACCTGCACTCACACGAACCACTGCAGTTCTTTGTTTCTTTGGACTGTATTGCTCACTGTGGAAGGGAGCAATCATGTGCCTTTTTTCTCATCTTTCTGCTTCATCTGACCAGGGAATGTCAGTTCCAAAAGCATGTACAAAATTATTTGAAAGTTATTAATATATAAAACAATGTATAAAACAGTCTAATGATAGTAATATATTGTAAAAAGTGACAAATTGATATCCGTCCTCTGTTAACAATTAGGATAATAAAAATCATTTTTATGATGAAGTGTGTCTCCTTATTTCTCTTTCCATGAGATTTATTGGATGTAACTCAATGATTTCAGAGTCAGGTTTGCTCCCCGAATGCACTTGTGCTGTGTGCTAAATAAAAAAAAAAAAAAATACACATCTTCTTTTGTACTTTTGTAAAGCCTGTTGCTAACAACGCCAGTGCAATTGTCTGTCTTTTGTTGTGCCTGCACCTACAACAACCTCAAGCCTCCATCAGGTTTCTAGCCCTGTGCACTATAATTGTTCCAGTCGCCCACCAGATAACAGGTCTTCAGAAAGTACTGAAAGCTTTCCAATTATTATGGTCAGAAAGAAACTTTTCTACTCGCTGAATTTTTCTTGTGTCCACCCGAAATGTGACAGATTCTGGAGAAATGACGAGTGAAAGTGGCTTTTGATGTGTTTTTGACTTGACTACAATGTTTGTAAGATAATCACAACCATTTCAATGATTTATGAGACTGAATAAAATGTTGCGTCTTCTTCATGGCTAATCACCTGGTGGGGATGATGACTGACATGTAGCTTTATCGTGTGTGTTGCTTTCAAAAACATAGTGAAATCTTGTTTTCTATGATTCGTGTTTTAAATGGATTCAGCTGAACATGTTAAAAAGTCAGCCAGAGACAGTGTTTTTAAACAATCCATGGAACATATTAATGCTTAATTAGTGAGCTAAGGTCTGCCAGCGACATCTGTCATTTCAGCATTGGCAGCACTGTCTCTCTGCTTATGTCTAACATTGTCTTTTACCAAGGAGCCATTGTTTCAATAATTACTGAGGATTTCGAGTGTTAAATCTGCCAGTGTTATTATTGTAAACTGTGTATGTGTCGAGTGAGGGTGGAAGGCTTGAGAAGCATAGCAACAACATTGTTAACAACTACTCAGTCACATCAAGTGTCACAATGAGCCATGACAGTGAATCAGGATGCATCACACCAGGATCATGGACCCAGCTCACCTACAGTTACTTGCATGTTTGCCACATGCTGTTCAGGATGGATTTTGCCAAGTAGTGTGTGGCAAACACCCCAAACACATTAAAGATGGTTTGGCTCTGGTCAGATGAGAATGAAATTGTACTTTTTGGCCCTCATGGGAAACGCAATATGTGGCATAATCCTAACACTTCCAATTACCCAGAAAACACCATCCCCTCAGTGAAGCATGATGGTGGCAGCATCATGCTGTTTGGATGCTTTGCTGGAAAACTGGTTAGGAATGAAGGAGAGATGGATGCTACTAAACGCAGGGTAAGCTCAGACCTGTGGCATGAATATTTTTGCAAGGCACTGTAAATGCAATAAAATCATTCACTGCCATCCATAACACTTCAACTTGCTCTACTTTGGCACACAAACATATCTGCTGCAACTGGAAATAAGATTTCCTATCCCCGCCAAGCCAAAATAATGATAATCGCTTTTGTATTTGCAGTGAAAACAAAATGTTAAAATCTCAATTCTCATAGACGTGTCTGTCCTGAGCCCATTTGTAGTGTTCGATAGTAGTTTCCCTGCATGTCCAATCTGTTTTGCACTGTATTCAAGTCCAGATACAGTGTGCATTTTAGGATGGAATGGAAAGTGAAAAGTCCTTTTTACTGAGGTGCACTGTGCTATCTAACCTGTATGTTCCAAAGGCCCATTTTAATTTGGTTTCCAGCTGGTTTACCCTGAGAGATTGCCTGTACTTGCCACTGTGTCATGCTTCTTTGCTTCTAATCATTTCATACAAGCAATGCATCATCTGTGTGTCCTCTAAACGAAGACCGCTCCAGCCTTCCCAAGGTAATATCTTATTCTGGTCTCCGACAAGGTTTACAAACACAGTGCCAGCGCAATGTCTCCCTGCCCTCATGTCAGGAAATAAGCCAGAACTGGGAAATTATTATTCTTGCAATATGGGTTTCCCAGGACTTAACACCTGCACAATAATGTTACCCCACCTGATAGGATGAATGGATTCAGTAGGTTACAGCACTGTGCAATGGAGGGGGGGCTCGCCTGCCGAGTCAATTTACAGCTGGCACCATGAAACTGTGAGGCAGACAGCAAAGATTAAGAGGACAGTGCTGTATGTGGTTAAACTGTGTTTGTATTAAATGGTGTGTGAGCAGGCATGTGGACGGTCAAAGGTACAAATGGTAAATGGACTGCACTCATATAGTGCCTTTTTACCTTGATAATGTCTTTCTCTAAATGGACTGCACAGCAATATAGTGCCCTGCCACTTTGACTTGATAGTTTATCATGTCACCTGAGCCACAGCAGTAATCTCCATTCTATGTATCGAAAATGACATATTAGAGACTTAAAATTTAGTAATTGGTAACACAGAGTCTGTGATCATCTGGGAAGCATAATTATCCTTTCAAATCAAGCTTCTGTTCTGTGTAGGGAAGCAAAATGGTTTGGTCAGGGCTATGACTTAACATTAGGGATAAAGGTTAGTGTGTGTAACCACATAATTCTTGCATGTATAGTGTTACACTTGCATGTGTGTAGAAAGCGTGCATGTGTGTATAAGTGCTGCATACCTGAGCATCAGACAATAGTGACTGAGCTCATCGCAGGAGGTGAAAGGGAAGGTTACTCCGCAGTAAAGGTTTCATTTTCCCTCAGAGTGGATGACAGAGTGACACTGAGTGATGGGCTGGTGGAGGGGTGGGAGTGTGAGGGCACGGAGCGTGTCATAGAGGGAGAGGAATTGGGGAGTGGCATTGGGGGTTGTGAGAGGGGAATGGACAAGGACACCGCATCCGTCTCCCAAGCAGGGAGCTTCGTTCTTTCTCATTGTGATGCTGACAATACTCTTTTTACACCTGGGCCGCAGCCAAGAGGGTGAGGTGACTTCATTATTCAGACAGCTGCATGCACTGGGTGGTGGTGGTGTGGCAGGGCTGAGTGGGGGGTGGTGGGGGGTGTTGTTTGCAGGCAATGCAGTTGCAAGAGTTGGCGGGTTTGTTATTTCAATTCCAACTAAATGAAGTGTTGCAATTTCCGGTAGAGACCAAACCACTGTTAATTCCCTCTGACCACCATGAACAGATATCGTTTGCTCACATTTTCATAACTGAGAGAGAGAGCCAGGAGAGCAATCGGAGGTTTATTTATCAGCAGAGAAACTGACAGCAATTACTGCAGCGTTTGGAAAGCACAGAGATCTGGACAGATAGCCAGCTCAATAAGCGGAAAAAAGTGCAAAAGTTTTAATGAGCAAACTTTGAGAGGCAAACACACAAACCTGCATAATCATCCTGCAGATTCATCATATAGAAAACTGAATGCATAGGTGCAAAGCAGCTGTTATCAGTGGAAGAAAGGATACCTTCTTTTCAAGTTATTTCAAAGAAGGAATATCTGCGGTTTTTTTTTTTTTTTTTACATAACAGAATTAAAACAACCTTTTCCATCAATCAGGATTAAAAAATAACTCACATATTTTCCTCTGGTCTGGATAACAGCTCAATTTTATGAGGACTATGAGTGGGTCATTCCTGCACAGATTAATGTCATACAGTTTATGGGCCCCTCTTGAGATAAAATGATCATTTCTCCATATACAATATTTCACCTCTTTAATAGTCCTCAACCAATGTTCTATCTCATTCTGGGCGCACATAACAGGAAAATGTTTAACACTGCATCATTTATAAAGACACAAAATGGAAATATAAAGGAACAGTCAGATAAACTCAAGTATATAGGGTATTCAAATATAAAATCTCCATCCAGAGTGGCTGCTCTCATGAATCCTGTGGGTTGATCCAAGTATCAGTACAGATGAGCTCTTCAATAAGATGTTAAATCTGCCTCTGCTGAAATCATAAGCACATGCTACAGCTGGAAAAAGTCTGACATTGAATAAAATCTTAAGTCTAAACTCACAAATTTTCATTTTTACATTACTGTTTGGATACAACCTTGGCAACCAAGACATTATGTGTGAGTTTCAGAGGTGATAAATGTATTTTTGAACATTGGAAAAAGCCACGCTAGCTGTTTGCCTTCCCTATTTTTCAGGTGTTTTTTGTTTTGTTTTGTTTTGTTTTTTTATGCTAAGCTATGCTAATTGACTTCCAGCTCCAGGTCTGTACTTGAGAGTGTTACTTTTTCATCTCACTCTCGAAAAATAGCGAATGCGTGTATTTCCAAAAAGTACTCCTTTAACAGCTTGGCCTACATAAACATCTCTACAAATATTACTGTAGCTTTTACCTTCAGTGATGTTTCTTGTCAAATCAGGACCTGAGCAGTGTCGGTTCAGAGCAGCAGATTCTAGCTAAAGGCAACATTTTTATTTTGTTTCCTTGGGAAGTACTAAAAAGGACCTGATGCATCTTGTCCCCAAATAATGAACAATCATGACACTTTTGAAAATGCTGAACTAAAGGGTTGAGTTCAAGTAAAAAGAGTAAAAGACTGATAGTTTGGGCAGTGCACTGGACATTTGTGCTGTCAAAAGGACAAACCTTTCTGAAGACTTTGAAACCTCCACCGCTCTCATCGCTTGAAGGACTGATACTAATGAGACACCTGCTATTGACAGCTAACAGCAAGATCAAACACTTCGCTGAGCACTTTATCTCTTTGTCTCTATGCATCTCTCTTTAGGTGCTTGGTGCAATTTCCTAATCAACAATAATTGCTTTATTCTGTCAATACTGCAATGGGCGATGGAGATTTCAGACAGTTATGCTGTACAAGCTGACGGGATGAGAGAGTGAAGAGAGTGGGTATGTGCCTGAACAGCTTGTGGATCTTATAATGAGATCTCCAGAGATGAGCAGCACAGTAGCTCCAAGACACAATTAGGCCCAGCGTTGCTCTGCCTCCGAGATAGAAGTGTATAGGCAGCACAGAGGTGGTATGTGTGCATGTGGGGGTATGTGTGTATGCACATGCTGGTGTGTTTCAGATTTAAGCAATAAATAATGGACCATTTTTCAAGGGCTACCTGTAGCATTCACACACAATGACCTGATTCACCTGAGAGGACCACACGATCAATGATTTCTATACATGTTTCATTTCAAACTTGGTGCTGAAAATGCCCTAAGGGCTTGATTTGCCGAATGAACAGAAAAAAACAAGTTTGAGCTGATTAAACTATGTATGTTTATGTATATCATTAGTGATGCAGTGCAAGCACTGCAATCTCTTGTTGTTGTGCGCATTTCTTCTTATTTATTTTTATTCCGTACCAAATCTCAACTCGTAACTACTAAAACACCCACAAATAATACAAATAATACACCAAATGTGCAGCTCGATCAGACTCCACGTGCTATTACTTTTTCTCTCCAAAAGTGATTTTTTTTTTTTTTTTTTTTTTTTGCGACTACATCGTTTGCCATAGAGAATGAATGGAACTAAGTAAAAAACATCACACTTTTTTTGTGAAAAATTAGTTTTTGAAAGAAAAAAATAATAGCATAGTGAGTCCAACTGAGGAAAATATTTTGGTGAATCATTTGTTTGTGTTTGCTCAACCGGTAGAGGAAGAAGTAAAAGAAAAGCATAGAAGAACAATACTTTGCATACTACACTGCATCACTAGTAAGTTACATTTACTGGTGGCAGATGCCTCTAAATAATGTACTATCTAAGAAGGTACATCAAAATTGATAAGACATGTCTTCTACTCAGGACTTCGCTATGCAAGTCTAATGTGTGGGTGTTTTTCTGGAAAATCATAAGCATCTGGTCAAATAAATGATACGTGTTTGGTACTGTAATGATCAGAAAATACTCCCAGACACAAACATACTCACAGCTTAATAGATTCCCAGCCAAGACACTCCCTAACTCCTTACTATTGCTGCGTAGAGTATATCAGGTTCATAACACAGGTCATAATAAGCTGATGTGTTCAAGAGAACGGGGACTCTGATCTTAAATTGAAAGAAATTGTAGATACAACATATGGATTTGCAATTTCAGAATGAAGTCTAAAAAATAAGTATTCAAAAGTTGCTTTGCTGCACTTGTCATCATTTGTAGTTAATTTGGGCACAAGTGCAGATGAATAGAGATGACAAGTTAGAGGAACTAAACAGAAAAAGGTCAAAACTTACAGGGGCTGTTGTTAAAAAAAAAATCTAAATTTAAATCCAGCAAGAAACCCACAGAATTTCAAATGAAAAGCAACCCATAAACTGGAATCCAAAAAGGCACAGGAGACAAGGAACGAATACAGCATGAGACAGGGCATGAACCCAGAGCAGAGACATAAGAATGAACACTGGACTTATTCTGAAAAAATCTGGTAATTCTGCTCAACATGAATTACTTACTACCTCCAATTATTGGTATATGTAAGGATGTGTATCTGTTGTCTTTACTAATTCTCATCTAATTTCTTAAAAAAGCATAAAAAAAGTTTTTACTCTCCAATTCAGCTCCATAGATACAGTTAACAGTGAACATGACATGAGGCATAATCCTCTTTTTATTCTTTAAGTTTTTGTAGTACAAGGTAATGAGGAACAGCTTGGAAAGCTGACTACATTTACACATACACACACATTCACCACAAGTATGTAGGACCCAAAGGGCTGCTTTATGCTAATAAGCTCCATCAAGGTCAGCCAGTCTTTTCACTGTTCCTACATCCCTGTGTTCTTTCCACATCGTAGACAGTGATGATTTTAATGGCGCTATTTCCCAAAACAGTACAATGACTTGAGGGGGAATGCATTACCCATAACAGCATTTGAGGTTATTTGCCACAGCAAGGTTCCCTCAGCCCCTGAACTCTTTTCTGCAGCTTCATCCCTCTAGAAATCTCAGTGTGTTTTCCCGCTTTGCTCTCTGACAATACACCTTCTACATATCAACATACTAGCATAATAAAAAAAAAGGCTTCAGTGCATTATGATCAGTCTATCTGCAGACATCAGTGAAATACCCTGGTTCCATGTTGTTACACAGCTCATGAGTTACAACTGTACTGAACGTGTTGTCAAGTGTACAACCAGAAAGTGAGTTAAAGCTTTTCAAAGCTGTGGCTTCTCTCTGCTGAAGATTAATGAAAGTTGAAAAACTGTTTGTGATTAAGACAAGCTCAGTACAGTTTTAAGTCACATGCTCTGTGATAAACTCTAGTTGAGTGCAGGATTTGCTGTTTGCTGTGAACTGCACAGTGATGTGGGAGGAGAAGCACAGCAAGAGTCAGTGAAGATCAAGAAAATCAGACGGAGTTTGAGGAGTCAAGGGTGATTGGAATTGCAGTTTATATCACTTGCATAAAACCTTGTCAGAGACACATGGTGTGTGGTGCAGTGATGCAAGCGTGGTGCTTTGTGCAATTTCTGTGGATTTTACTAAGTTTTGTGCACATGAACAGATCCCAGGGCTTAAATCCTGCTGTGGATGTTGTCCAGTTTGACTTTGATATAATTCCCTCAAGCAGAAAAGAGAAAAATAGAAAAATCCAGCATCAGTGTCAGTCTAACTACGGTACAAACACATGAGACTTTGACTGTGTTTGACTGTTCATCGTCCAAAATAGGAACATGATAGAGATTATCCAGGCAACCATGTCTTCTATAGATATCAGACTCCCGTTGCTAGAAAGACCCTCCCTGAGGAAAACTGAACCTGCCATTCACTCGTTTGGCTCTTTGCCAAATATCACTGAAGTGGCTACTACACACACTGTGGTAGAGCTAATGTTATGCACTTCAAGGGCGTCTACTTTCTTTTGGATGAGGATTTTGTGCCATATCCACCCAAGACTTTTCTCAGATATAAAGTATTTACAAGAATGTGTTTGATATACAATTGTTCCGGATGTATTCCTCTCAGTGGCACCTTGTTGCATCTTGGGTCTGTTGTCATTCAGTTTGACAAAAAACAAACAAACAAACAAACAAAACTATGAAAATACCCTGTTTATAAACTGAACAAGTACTGTGTAGCAGGTTGGGGTCAGTGTAAAAAGTGATACTGCTTGTTAATCTAACTTCTGAGTTAGATTTATCAACCTGCGATGTCCTGTTGTTGTAGATACCTTGAAGGTTTTATGTGAACAAACTAACAATTGTTTAGTTATATTGTCAAGAGCTGTTAGCAGCTGCCTAATCATTGCTGTGTCTGCTGCGCCACAGCCAAACATGGATCACTGGATGTTGACTTGTAATCTGAGGCTGTAATGTGTTGAAAATAAAGGAGCGCGGGGAGTCGTCTGAATTAGACATCTTCATCATAGTTTGCATTTTTAAAAATTTAATCAGACTACAGACCATGATTCGCCTGAGAAACATAAACCTCCTTAATAATTCCCCTTTAATTTGTAAAAAGGAGCCCTAAATATATTTGATGAGTTAAGTGACTAATCAGCTGGACATTTAGTCAACTTGTGCATTATATATGTTAAAAGGGTTCCAGGCTATAACAACACGTTCTCCCTTTGAATGGAAGAATAAAGTCATCAGGATTAATTTGCTTCAGCTAAAGGAAGAGTTTGACTTGGTTTGTTCAGATGAAATTTACATTCTCTTTTAACAGCTGTCAATTTCATTAACTCTATGGCAAAAGATATAGGTTGGCATTTTCACAGTGTAAATAGTTCCACTTTTCAACTGTGCTCTTCTGTCACAAATACTGTGATGCCAGAGCAGTGTGGGATTCAGTGTGGTTGAATGTCAATGTCCCTCCCTAAGGACTCAAGCTCCTGAACTGTCACAGACTCAAGTGACATCAGCTGGTAAGTGATTGAGTGTGAGAAGCAGTAATGGCCTGAAACTGCACAAATTGAGACACATAGTGCCGTATTACATAACCTTGACAACACTAAAACATGTCTTACTTCAGCAAGTTTTGGACTTTTTATTTTACGTTCTTTACTTTCTACAGTGCCTAGAGGCTTAAGGGAGCAACTGATATCAGTATTTACCAGGCTGTGGAAGCTGTGGCCATATGGACAGTAGTGATTTTTAAATAATTAAATATAGTTTTTTGAGTGTTACATTGCCTCACTTTTTTTGTTTTGTTTTGTTTTTTTGCCCTTCCTTGTTGCCCCTGTGTTTCAAGACACAACACAATGAACTGTGGGTAATTTCCTTTGGCAATGGGCTCAGACAGTGTCCTCACAGACTCAGTGATGCTGAGATACTGAGACTGGAACTATGTGTTCATGTTATTAAGTTGAACTGCAGCAAGTAATGTCAAGCAGCTACTGTATACTGCTAATATGTATTCTACTAAATCTCAACTAAATACCATTCCTTCAACATCTACTGAATCAGTGATCAGCAAATAAAAATTCAGTTTTGTAAACTTGCAAAACAACTATAATAAGTGTCTACAATATAGTATGGGCCATTTTCACAGCAGCCATTTTGACAGGAAACAGCTGGTAAACACAGGTGTTGGTAATGACATGATCGAGTGTTCTGATCCCTTTAGGAACTGAGCCTTTCTCTACAATGGAGGTCAATATTAATAGATTGGTAATGGAGTCAAGGTTCATCTGCCATTAAGGCAATATTTGTGGAAATGTAAGCAATTGGCTAATAATTACTACTACATGTTGTTGGCCTACCAAAGCTATCACATAGAATTAGACACATTAAGTGATTTTGCATATGGCAAGTGACAGAATGAATATAGGTCACTGAGCTGTTACCCAGTCAGCGAACCTGAAATCAGCACACTATAAGATGGTTTACAACATCCAGCCAAAATGAGCTGCACTCTAATCTCGTAACACGCAAATTCAGAAATAAAATTACAGGTTATGAGAAAAATACTGCAGCTGCACGATAAATGATTACATTCATTGATGGCACACCAGACACTGTCTGAGAGAACAGAGGCGGGAGCTGTAATTTCAATGTGCCTTTGTGTATTCTCAAATGGAACCATTGCTGATTTTTTTACAGCTATTACATTGAAACCAATCTGTGGGCTGAAAATACCGGAGAAGCCCCCCAACACCCATTTTATTAACCTGGAGTCCTCTCAGCCAATCAGTGTGTTGCTTGCATTCATGGCGCAATCCAAGGATGGCACCGCTTTACATAGGTTTATCGTCAGCAGAAACTATTGATGCAGGTCATGTGAAGGTGGTGTAAAGATGGAGGCAGCTAATTGAATTGTCACCGTCTCTCTGCTGTGCCATACTGTACTGCCTCTTCTTTGGCTGCCCTCCAGACCTCTAATAACACGGATGAATGGAATCAATCTCAACCTACAGTGTAGTGATAATGGCACATTCAGACATTCATACATCTGGATGTGCAGTAGACTGAGAGGTGTTAAACGCCAACCAATGAAGTGAATGCAACTGATCAGGTGATCCGTCTGATTGTGTGCTACTTCCTAAGTGGCGAAACTTCAGTCTTTTTCCTCTTTTCTAATCTGTGTAACAGATCCCTGGTGAAGTCTCATTCCCAGGACCTGCTCAAGTCAGCCTACACAGACAAAATTGGGTCCATCATTTATTGTATCAGTCCACAGAGTTTCCTTCCATCAGAGGAGGCTTGAAAACATCTTGTTCTCTTATCTCTACTGTGTGTTTCAATAAAATAAAGCTCCATCTCTATGGTAGACTCAAAACAACGTTCAGCTCAGGGTCAAACCACCCTCAAGTGCTTTGTGATGACTCTGTTGTGGGATGCACAAAGAGGAGGAGTTTCATGTAAACCTTTGCAGGTAGAGATCTACAATTTTGAGTACACATGCTCTTATTCTTTTGTTCTTTCAGCATATTTGTTTTTTCGTACTTGAACCCTATTCTGTTCTTGCTGTTGTGTTTGTTCTTTTTTTTCTTTGTTCTGTATTCAGATCAATAAAACCCACACCAAAAAATATTTATCTGTAGTCTTTTTTAATCTGAATTCAGATTAAGATTTTTTACAAATTAGTAACTCAATAAGAAAAACATCTGAATAACCTGTCCTCCTACATAAAGATATCTTATTTTACAGGCAGATTTAAAGCTGCACTTATCAAACCTTTTCCATAAAAAGTGGTGAAAAATGCATTTATAAAATGAAAGGGACATCCGACTGTGTCATCAGCATTGTTCAGACCCAGGCAGCTGTTTTCAGCAAAAACACTACAAAACTCCACTTTACACTCCTTGTCTGACACTACACAGTAGACAGACACAGTTAGTATCTGGTGAACATACCAGAGCTTTTAGCAGCTAGAGCCAGATATCTCAGTGAATATTAGACTTAAATTCATCAGGCGGCCCAAACGACACATCCAGATGATACTAATGTTGTTCAGTTTCTACACAAAGAGCGAATAGGTCGTCTTTTGTTAGAAGACCCATGTAGCCATCATGTGCAGCCACCGGGAAGCCTAAGTCATGCCCATCTACTTCCAGTCTATGGGTCCTATGCTTGTAAAAATTATGAACAAGTTTCTCCAAAGAGCTAAAGATTATTTTCTGGTCCTGTTTGAAATGTGCCATGGTTTTTACATATGATGTTTGTGAATTTAAAGATAATTTTTGTAAGTTTTGTTTTGTGTGAGTCCACGTAGTGGATTTCAACGCTCGTCTCACATCACATCTTTATCCACCAACTTCTCGGTCTCTCTTTAGCCAGGAAGAGAGGGGGAAAAGAAATTCGGTGAAAAGTTTGCGAGGAGAAATTCTGATGTTACGTCACCTGTTCAACTATTTGGTTTGTAGTCTAAACAGTTACGTATTTTCAGAAGCACATAAATCAAGA
This sequence comes from Polydactylus sextarius, assembly GCA_016801845.1. NCBI lineage: Eukaryota > Metazoa > Chordata > Actinopteri > Polynemidae > Polydactylus > Polydactylus sextarius. The sequence continues at coordinate 3,995,036 of CM028915.1, forward strand.
ATTACATGACAAACATAGCCTTGACTTATACTAATAGTTCTGATTTAAATTAAGATACAGCATATGTGTGATTCAGTCAAAATGGATCAAAAATAGTTTTTATCACTTGATTCACTGTCATTCGTGTTTTGTTTTTTTTTTTTTTTGTTTGTTTTTTTTTTTTTATGTAAGGACACAGTGGGTCAACCAGAAGGGTCATGACAGGCTCCCTATAGGAGCTGAGAACTAAACCCAAGATTTATGTTGGTTTTTACTATTATCAGGATTTTATTCACTCATCTGTGTCCAACTGCAATTCTTTATTTGCACAGGATGAAAACCTTGATTTAAAATACTGCAGCATGAGCATTAATAAGAAAGGATAAGGAAGACTGACGACCTGTCCGGGATGTACCCCCTCCCTGCCAACAGTCAGCTGGGGTTGGCTCCAGCCAATACCCCACTACCACACAACCCTGAAATGATAAGTTGTATAGATAATGGATGGAAGGAAGACTGGGCTTTTTTTTTTCATTTTACTATCACTGGCTCTGTGTTTTAGAATTGATTTTAAGTTAGTGCCAGTTTACGGTAAAGATCTGATTTCATATTTTATATATTTTTTTGTTTTAAATTGAATCATAGCCTTTCTGTAGGCTGGGTCGGCTTCTTCATGTAATGTTATACACTTTAGTGTTATACGCATTATTACCACAGGAAGCAGTACCAGTAGAGGTACTAGCTGTGTAGTCATAATAGATGTAGGTTGTACATCTTTATTCAAGGACTACATTCGGCAACCACATTGTTTGCAGGCATTTTCTGCAGCTAAGACACAAGAGGCAAACATTTGTAAGTCACAGAGGTGGTTAATAATACATAGCAGAGAATATGCTAAATATTCCACCAGTTGAGACTCCCAGCTGAACTAGAAGGCCAAACAGGAGCATGTGTTGGGGCTAGATATTTGACAGCTTCAATAGTCTATATAGGAAATACAAAGGGCTCACTTTCATTAAAGGTCTCTTTGTCATTATACAAAATAAGACAAGAGGTGGTGATGTTGAGTTTATCTAAGAATGGTTTATTATTTCAAATATGCAGAGGAGCGAGGAGAAAAATAGCACCGCAAATATCAATCCTCTCCAGGATACTTGAAGCTTTGTTTAAATGCCAATCAGAGATTGACTGAAGAGGAAATGGAAATGAAAGCTTAGAGAACAATTCTCAACAGATGTGACTCATCTCAGCTACGAATTTAGAATATTTATTCAAGTATTAATTCTTACTGGTTTCCTTTTGAAATCTTTTTTAATTTTTAACACATAGAATAGATGAGTGGTGAGATTTTGCGCATGGCTGATTTTTGTACATGTTCTGAACCTTTTGTGTGGTGATCATCTATTGTTGTGGCAGTAGGTGTTATTAAAGATAGAAATGACCTTAACAAGGCACCTGGATCGCAGAGTGGCTAAGGTGCCCCATGTTGGCGTATGTGTCCTGCAGTGCTTTCTGATTAAAGGCAAAAAATGACCAAAAAAAAAAAAAAACAGAAATGGCCTTGGTATGCCACTTTACAGTATTATCCTCGACAGGTATTGATTTGACCTGTGGGTTGCTTTCATTTGCAAGTATTCCTCCTACCCAGGCGTGATGTACTCACTTCTCCCTCTTTATTCAACTCTGAATACAAATGAGCCTCCTTTTATCTATACAAATAATCAGCCATGTCTGTTCAAATCTAGGCAGCCGCCGCTGCCCTTGCTGTAGTTCTTAAAGGGGACATTTGCACAACAAACATACGTGACAGGCCTAGTCCTTATCTCTGCCGAGAAGGATGTTCAATCTACAGTCGTTATGAAAACAAACTCAGTTTCTCACTTTCCAGAGAAATCTCACAAATTGAGGGGGCAATCTGTCCGATGTTGTTCTCCAAGGAGAGGAGAGCTTTTATCTTACTCCTTGATAACCTTTCCAATCAGCCGGTGAATAGCTGTAATCGGGAACAGTAGGGTAAAATACATTTCTTGCTCCCTCTCTGATGGAAAATCAACAATTAATCACCGTTGCTGTGCTCTGCTATAGATGATTATCATCAGCGGGAAGTGTATTGCCATCTAAACAGAGCCGAGGGCTAAAACACAACAATTTATTTCCATGTGTTCTATGGGGGAAAAATATACCAAGGACACACATCAGCAGGAAAAATCAGAAAATCACATAGTTCCAGTCTGTTGGTTTATACAAAATTAATAACTGTCAAAGCAGATCAGTTTTGACTCTCGTACATGTGTTTCTTATTCGGAAAATAGAAAAAAAAAAAAAACACTAAAGTGGTTTCGTGGCTTGTAAGCAGCTTTGTTTCTGCCTCTGTTATTCAGCAGTGATAAATTATATAATTAGATTTTATAGTTAATTTTGAGCAAGTGTAACTCTGTAACTCCTTAGCCAAGTTAACAAGTGATTGACAATAAACTGCTGTTGCATACCTAAACATTAAGTATTTATTATTATATTTGCCAATAAATATTTAGATTGTGTTTTATTTAGCCATTTCTCTTAAGCCATGAAACAGAATATGATGTACGGAAAATCTGACAGAAAATCTGTAGAGGAAATATAGTGAAATATGATGAGTAGATCTTGAGTTTTGCCTATATTTATAACAAATTTTAAAGCCATAAGTGAATGATTTGTTTTGAATAAATCTTTTACATCATATTTTTGTTTATGTGTGTAATCACATATCTTTAATTAGGATTTACAGCTGTGTTACACTCTTATCAATCATTGTTTATTGCCTTTAGAGTTACATTATGTAACATGTCTAACTTTGGTGTTGACTGGATGTGTTTAAGTGTTCCTGGAAAAGCTTTTTCATATACACAATATATCACAATCTAATGTAAAACCCCCCAAACAGTAATTTTATGCATGAAACCTTTGCTGCAGGGCAATTGACTGCTCACTAAGCCCCATTCCCCATAGTTACAGTTGCTATGCCTGTCAAGCTTTTCCTCTCTAGCAAAGCACACACAACAGTTTACAGTGAGAACAGAGGCAGATTAACCACTCATCTCTGATTTCACACAGAACAAAACAAGAGCAAACTTCTCATTTTTAAGGCAGCTGTCACTGAGAGAACATTTTAAGTTTGCTAAAAAAAAAAAAAAAAAACTGAGTTTCAAGTGATTCCAGGTTGTTGAAAGGCATCATATTATAAAAGCAGTATAATTATATAACGCTGCATGTGTTTTTTTTTTTTTTAAACCTCTGTGAGTAAAGCTGACAGACTAAATGTCAGTATCCTTACCTGATCATAATCAATGTAGCATTTTTTTTTGCAGTGTTACAAAATACAAGTGTACAAATATAAGTAACAGATAAACAAACTGGACTTGCACTGATCATATGTGCAACCAAAATACACAGATCATAAAACTAAACAGTTTTCAAATCTAAATCATACAGGATGCTCCTTTCATATAGCCATAACAACATTAAAAGCACTGACAGGTGAGGTGAGTGACATTGACCTTCGGTCCTAACATTTGTCTGGCTGTTACTTTGACACGTACAACCATTCTAAACATTGTTTCAGACCAAACACACTTCCCCATGGAAATGACACTCCCTGACAGCAGCTGCTTTAGTGTAACAAGCATGTCCTCCACAGTAAAATACACATGGTTTTAATGTTGTGGCTGCTTGATGTAATATGTACAGATGATCAGACTCAGATTCATTTTAATATAACCATGTCAAGCTTTTTATATATCATTAGATTGTATGTTTTCAGTCTTAGTAGAACACAAGAGAAGGATTAGGATGAAGACTACCTGGCAGATTGTCTTGGTTAACATCAGACCACATCATGATAGCATCTCTAGTTTCTAAAAACTAGAGATCTAATTCTTTCTCATAAACATTAACTTAATAATAATAAAAATAAAATAAAGGCAATTTCATTTAATTCTACTCTAAAAAGGCATTTACCATCATCAAATGTGACCTGTGCTGGTAGTAGAGTTTAATTTGAATGAATGAATATAGTAAAACAGCTTCACTGGTGGCATTTATATTCCAAGCCTGTATTTGCTTTGATATTTACCTTTCTAATGGGAATCTTGGTTTTCTTGTACCAGCTGTGGTGACGCCAATGCCAGCCACACTGTCCAATCAGTGGTGATTTATGGTTTGTTTGTTTCATGAGACAGAAAAGTGTAGCCCTTGATACCCACAAACAATTGTGGCGTCAGTTGCTCTTGCTTCAAATTGATTCTCTTCTGTATCTGCTTTGGAAAATGTTCTTGCTCAGCCTCAAAGATCAATTGCTTTTTACCTGCACAGTCCTCAGACAAAAATTGAAAGGAAAAAAGTATGTGGATAAAATAAAAACAAAAACAATTACAGCAACCACAGAGTACATACTGAATCATATTTCCAGTGTATTACTGTTTTTCTTATGTGTGCAACACTATTTAAGGCATGGGTAACTTGGGATCTGGAGATTTGAAGATAGCAGTGCAAAACCAAAAAAAAAAAAAAAAAAACATTATTTTTGCATACAACCTGTGGTTCAAGTAAACAGGTGCATTATATATAGAGGGTTGGAGTGGTTGGGTTTTTCTATTCTATAAAACATTCTGTTTAACCAGTGCATGCACATCAACACATCAATGCAGCACATCAGATGCATTGCAGAATCATTACTGAAGCTTCAAAGAGGAAACTTTCGTCAAAAGTCCTGTATTATTGGCAGGTAAAATGCATTGAACAGGCTTCTTACAGATTAAAGACTTCAAAAAGATTTCCATGAAACCATGTACTGAAAGAGTTTGACTTGCTTCAGCACTTTGAGACTTTGAGAAATAGCTTGTGTCCAGGTTGAATGCACAAGTTCACATAAAAATATACAGCTCAAAGAAAAAAGAACTGAAAGGAGGTTATATGGTCTGTTTGGCCAGAACACTTAATTTTCAGAAACAGCCAAAAGATAATGTCAACATACAGTGGTTGTGACCAGCCATTAATCATGGGGATTGATTGCTGGTGGCAGTCCTGACTGGTCAGTGATCACTCATGGCATTGCCCTTTTTGCAGATGAAGCACAAGAGACACAAAATGCTGTATAAAATCAAGGTTTCATGAATCCAGGATGGAGTCGAGACTGTTTCACAGCCTCCCCAGTGGTCAGATCACAATATCAAACTTTGAAACAGTTCTTCTTTGAGTGAGTTTATTTTTAAGAATTCACTGCTATCCAACCTAAAGAAAGGTCCATAATTCAATTCATACATTCAGCTTTTCACTGTCATTTTAGCTTAACTTAAACTGAAAATGTCAATAATAACAAAAACAATAATGATAATTGTCATTTGTGAGCCAGCATCATTGTTGGTTGTATCTCAGTCAGGAAAGTGAAATGTACTATACATTAAAGTGTTTAGGCTCAACCCATCCCCTTGGTCTAGTTCACTGGTACACTGATGGTGATAGGTTGAGGAGAAACTGAAGAACAAGATGTGATAATGGATGGATATGACAACTGCTGGTGAATGTGGTGGAGCAGGGTTGAAGCAACACATCCTGAAATAACAACTGACAGCTGAGGGGAGGAGAACAGAATTTAAATTTAACATTTTAAATAAAAAAACTGAGCTGGTTTAGTGTAAAAACCTATAATGAACTGTCTAGAAAGTGAGAAGAGAGAGAAAGTGTGAGAATTGTGAGTGAATGTGTTATAAATATAATGTTCCTGATTGGATTTGCTCTAAGCTTCATTTGGGTGAGAACACAAGTGATCACTGTTGCACCTGTAACTACACAAAGCAGTGATATCATCTACTCACACTTGCCAGGAACACCATCCTACATGATTGAGCCAAGTTCAGCAAGCGCTCTAGGGATGTCAGTGACCATCTGTCCATCACTTCAGTCCAAACTGAAATACCTGTTGGATGGATCGCCTTCAGTTTACTTGTTTATTATCTATGGTCCATGTTGTTTAACCAGAGATAATTGATGCTTTTAACCAGAGATGGTTGCCATCTTTTAAAGCAAATGTTAACATTTTAACATGCTCAACCAGTACATTGACATTGACAGTGTACAATACTGAATGATAACATTATATCTGCAAAACATCAATAGATGCTGTCAAACATTGTGATCGTTAGCATGTTACCATACTGATGTTACTATGCAGTTTGAAGCAGTGCTACATTCTTGTTATGAAAGGTTTTAAGCAGCTAAAACTAGTTGTCACTTGCTACTTGTTTAGCTGATGATGAGAAATGGAACGCAAATGTTGGTTTGTGATAAAGGTCAAGTTCTTTTTAGAGGGCTGGTATTCATCAGCAACACTTTCTGTGGCAGTGATAGCACAATGTACTGCTTGCAGATGCTATTTAATATAACTTTAGGTCTTTTTAAGCTGTTGGAAAAATGACTGCTGCTGTTGTTTCTCTCAAGCGTTTCAGTTTTTCTGTTGTTGTAAAGTTTTAAATCAATATGTCCAGTAAGCACAGAGCTGTCCAAACTATAATTTTATTTTGGCAAATAGGGCAAATCCAAGTCTCCCAAACACAAAGATGGGACAATCTTTTTTGCTAGCAGCCCTACTTCTCCTCCTGGATGGTATTGATGTTTTGTTTTTGTTTTTTTCACATAAAAATCTAGGCAAGTAATGATTCAAGATTCACTGTAACATGAAGTCTCAGCCTACATTTTGGCAAAGTGCCTATGTACACCTTCCCTTCACTTTCACCAAAGACTTTTGAATGTTATTTGCCATCCTGTATTGACAGCCTTTAGATTGCTTTCCATGCTTGATTGATGAGAAGGTGAAACAAGCACACTATCTACTCCCTTAGTGAGCTCTATCTCTTGTGTTACACACTCCATAATTTATTCGGGTTGCTCTAGAGATACTGTGCTGTTCCATAAGTCCTCAAGACTTAAATAGCTGCAGTACTGTCCTTGTTGCATTCTTGAGTGTATTTTCTCCCTCTAGGTGCTGTTCTCTCTCTTAAAATGAGTTCACAAGTCCTATTTTCCACGTTCCAGTTTGAACAGCAAGTAACTCAGCCAACAGTTCTGTGGATGCCTGGTTGTGCTCTCTTGACCTGCTGTTGCTCCACCAGAAAAGTAGTGATTTCACTGATTGAAGCTGTGACTCCTCATGCACGTACAGTAATCACAGAGTTTCTGAAAACAATTGTATACAGCTTGGTAATTAATTATCTCCTGTCAAGATGATATGTAAAGCGATGCTATTTTAATTTAAGGTCCTCAGGAACACTCATTAATCTTTGTGAGAGAGTGCTTAGTGCCCTAGGTCATGTTGTTTTCTATTTATTCTTTCCTGTTTGACAATATGTTGTTTTCATGCTTTGTTTCCACATTTTCATATTTCCGCTCTTTAATTTTCGCGAAAAACACACAAGACCCAGGCTCCCAACTACTGTAAGCGGTTGGGAGCTCGGAAACATGAAATATGTTGTTCTGTAACAAGTCTCCCGAAGCGCTCAATGTTCTTCATGTATGGTTAGGAAGTAGGACACAGTCATAAACATGCTGCAATGCAAGAAAGACACAGGAAACTGCTGAGTGAGCACACTGGTCTTTAAAGTCAAAGCAAAGTGCATTTTTGTCCTTCTTTCCCGCCAGTAAACTGTAGCACATCCTCTCAGTCTGCTCTTCTTCACCATGACGAGATGGGTTTTGACATCCCTGTGCTGAGTGTTTGATCTGCCGGCTCCAAGAGAAGAAGCACAAGCCCCAGGGTGTGACAGCGATGGTGCTGCAGAGCCCTGGGGAGCAAGCATCAGCCACCAGTCTCAGATGTGAGCTGAGCACTTTCTCCTTCCAACATCGGCCAAACACTCCCCAGATCTCGGCACGTCGACAAACACAACACACAGGGATGAATGCGCTGTCAGGGAGGAACAACAGCATTTCACTGCGCTTCCCATGTGGCCCCAATTCATTTTAACCATTCAAGACAAGGCCAAGGCGCTCGGTCTCTCTTGTGTTGCTCATTGTGCAGTTCTTTTGCTGGAAACCGAGGTTTGCTTTGGAGTTTCATTACATTTCATTACAGTCTCTTGTTTGTCAGTATTTGCTTGGGAGAATAATTTCCATAAAACCACATGCTGCAAGCATGACATATTTTATTTATGCCACACAAGAAAGTTATTATTTGGCTGTTAAAAATGTCACAGAGCAGGCAGGGAAAAAGTCATCAGAGTTCATTTCAAGGATTATTAGTGACAGAATGACAGACATTTCTATATGCTTCAGCTGTATTTTAGTGTAGTGCTAACTAAAATACATTGTTAGCATGTTAGCATCCTGACATTTACCTCAAAACATCCAGCCACGAACAGCCATTTGCAGAGCTGTAAACCAGTAGTCCTGTTGTAATAAAAACACGTAGCTCAGGAGAAAACCTCCATTAATCTAAAGTTGGAAAAGGGATTCCTCCATGTTGTGTCACAAAATTAAAAATATAAAATTAAATTAAATTAATCACATTAAAATTATGTTGCTTCTGTTTCAAAACTTCACACTCTTTCGTCACTAAAAAGTGTATTTAACTTGTAAGTTTATTTTAACTCACAATTCATTAGGTGAATTTCACAATTCAGCAGAAATTGAACTTTTGAACTTTTGAATTGAACTGAAATTGACAAAAACATGTAATGTCATGACTTCACCAGAAATAATGTTCCAGTCTCTATGGTGTGTTTATTACATCACTACACTCGGAATCTGTGCTAGTCTGAACAACATGTTGATTGTATGTGTTTATACCTGTTTCACAGTTAATTTTAGCTCCGTTAGCAGTCAGTTCTAAAGCTGGTTATTCATTGATTACAGGTACTACAGTAATCTGAAGGGCACAAAGGTGGCTGAGGAAAAGAGAACACAGCACGCAAACACTTGGCAACACTACTGAAAAGTAAAATCTGCAACAGTTTACAAGATGAAAGTAGAGTTGCCTTCTCAGGTCTGATGATGAATAGAGGAATCAAAAGAGAAAAAAGAAGAGGCTTTGGCCGGCGTTTCAAGAGGAGCAGTCATTAAAAGTGCACAGTGAAGTGTGTCCTCCTTCTCCAACTTGGTGTCACGGGTCAACTACAGTTGGCATGAGAGAAGCATCTTCAGTGCCAGAGGATGAGAAGACTCCACTTACTGTTTAATTAGTTCACACACAACAAGTTCAGCAGGTTTGTTTTGTGGAGGTGGAAAACTGGAGAGCACTCAAGGAGAAAATGCCACCAATACATGTCCAAGATGAATACATGTTTTATCATTTTCAGCAGTTACAGGGCCCAATAGTAAATTTAAAAACAAGAATAAATCATGCATGAATTGTCATAGATTACTTGATGTTTTACTCTTCAGTGTAGCACTCTGCCACTTTCTCACTATTTAAACTGTTTATCAGCATTAATTGGAGATGGGTTTAAAGTGCTGTATGGTAACTGTTCAAGAGTAAAGTGTTATATTGATATTACTAATGTGGATAACACATTTTCAAGGCAGCTACAATGTATACGGACAGAAGATAAATGCAATGTTCCGTACCAGTCAGTTGAAACTAAGGGAAAATGTTTAGCTTCATTTTTTGCTTTGACAACCAACATTTTATCACAAGAAATACAGATTCTTCCACAAGCTGGAGTGACATGGATGGTGCAGAGGAATAACACCAACCAAGAACATGAGAGAAAGTGCAAGAAACAAGATTTTGCCTGTAGCAAACTTTTAGTGTAGCAATGCAGTAGTAAAATATTGTGCTTTAGCCTGGAGGTAGCTTAATTCTTACATACTTACACATGCCTCTATGCAAATACACATGTAGGATTAAGAGTTGCCAATGCACGAACGAACTGGTATAACCAGATTTTAAACTATTAAATGTAAAAATATGTCCAGAGATTTTTTTATTGACTTTGATCATTTCTTTTCTGCATAATAAAAGACAATAGATAAACACAGTGTTGGAAAACATTTTCAGTAGGTCTTCACTGCAGTGTTTCCTCTTGTGTTAAATGTGCCTTATGCCTGCACTGTGAACAGCACCTGATGATGGACAGTGCTGAGCTTTAGGGATGTTAAGTCCACTTCTGCCTGGCTGTGTAACTGTCTTGGCAGGAAAACCTTTGGCTCTAAAAAAGATGATCCTGAATGATGGAGTGAACACTCACTGCTCAAAAGTAGGAGAGAGTAACATGCCACTGCTGGTAAAGAGCTGCCTGACAAGAGGAATGCTTGTGCCATTTTAACCTATTCTTCCCATCTCCGTTCTCAGATCCATCAAACGCAGATCATCATCTTATGTGGGTGATAGGGACATGAATGTGATGCTTCAGATACACAACAGTGGTTTTCTGACATGTATACTATCATCAGATATTTGCAGGCAACTGCAGCAATAATCCCACCACTCATCACACAGCAGTGATGCACACACAGCAACCAGGAAGTGAACATAACACATGTTTTTATCAGTTAAAGAAACTGACGATGACCTTGTGAGTTGGTGGAGACCAAAACAGAAAATATATATATATATTAATTGAAAATAATATATTGAATATTCATCTTAAATTCATCACATGCTAAGATGAACAACTCTTGTATCTGATGGACAACAGTTTATAAATTCATGGACGATTTCATGTAAGAATACACTTTGAATAGATATATAATCTGCTCTGCAGTTGAAATGACGTTGGCCTTTTTCCTCAGTCCTCAACCTTCCTGCTGCTAAATCTGCTATAATGCAAAGTTACTGATTCTTTCTCCAACTTTGCCTCTTAAGTAGTCCTTTAGAATCTGTACTTTTCAGCTTAACACGCCTCACTGGAGGGAAAACTTCCTCAGCTATCAAGGCACAGCATGCATCCTGTGTTTCTGTAGCTACATTATTTTTTGAGAGATGAATGCTTTTGTTTAATTTCAGCTCATGGGAGGGCTGTGGTATTATGAAAAATAACCCAAGGGAGAACCACTTAGTTTCTTACTTATGGAGTTTTAATATCTTTCATTATGGCATGAATTTAATGATGCACTGTTCCATTAGTGTTTTTATGATGACTGAATTGAGTGTTTGGCACACAGCATCATTGTAACATTGTACTGTGCAAAACAAGACCCTTTAAGTGAGTAGTTAAAGACACAGTAACTTTCATGATGAGAAGATTGACACCACTCTTATGTCTGTACGCCAGAGGTGAGCAGTGATGAACATCTGTACATGCATTCAGCTGTTTACTAAACTTCATAAGAACCTTAGTTTATTTATTAGAGCCCCCACAGATCTAAAGTGGTAATGAAGTAACTACACCAATGGGAAGTAGCAATGCACTAAACTGTGTCAGAAAGAAGAAGATACAATGGATGTAGTTTGGTAGCCAATTAGAAAACCTAATTTATTCTCAAACTAATTGTCTGCAGTAACAGACTCCAGACCAAAAGGCTTTTCTGTGTACAGTCACCTCCACAGTATCTCCTTTTCATCTGAGGGAAGAAAGCCAATAATCGTGTGCTCCAAAATGTTAAACAATTAAGTTGCTATTTTTGCAGGAAAGTAAATAGTTGTTTAAAATTTTGAACTGGTCCCTACAAGTCCCCTGCGGGAAATCAACTTTTGCAGTCGATGATACTATGATCTTATGATGATATGATACTACATTGTTAAGATGCTACAATGCTATGATGAGTTTGCTATGATGCTATGATGGACAAGGAGACAAGCTGAACTTTTCACGACTAGCATCGCGAAAATTTCAGCAGGTCTCCTCAGCCAATTGTTTTTCTGTAATGAATAGAAAAAAATGAAATGATGATGATATTTAATATGATAACTGGGGTCACGAAAAATTCATTATTTCATCATCATCTAGTCACATTCATTTTTCTACGGGGATAATTTGGCATAGTCTTTTGAGAATTATGTTAAAAAACGTGCATCTGGCCAAGACTCAGTGTAAGGCAGTGCAGGCTCATGTCTACATTTTAAAGTTTTTATGTCTCTAGGTGAATGTTAGCTGGGGCAGTAGATGCTTGAAAAACTTTGAAAAAAGTGTGATGTTTTTTACTTGGTCTCATTCATTCTCTATGGGAAAATGTGTGAATATTTCACAACTACACTTTCAAAGGAAAAGAATAATAGCACACCAAGTCCGATGGAGCCACACATTTTGGTTTATCATTTGTCTGTGCGCGACTGATGGTTTTGTCCACAAGGGTCAAAAAAAGGTATGAAGGAAAAGAAAAAAGTAGTTTGCACTGCTTTGCACCACAAACTACCGTCCCTTTGGGCTTTGCTATAGAGGGACAGTAGTTTGCACTGCATTGTACTGCATCACTAATTATACATAGGATAAAGAAAGTTTATCCTTGACATTAAAATAGATACAGTAATTGCAAACTGTGATAACATTTTAAACTGCATGAACGTACACAGTACAGTTGATTCATTCTGTGGTTTCTAAGGGGAAATGTTGATAGTTTTGTTGGGCATTTAACAGTTCTTTTACTCAATATATAGCGTAATCCAAAATAAATAAATAAATAAAAACAATGAAATATTCTTAAAGAAAGTCCTTGGGGGTTTTGGTTTGAAGATGTGCTCTAGACAGCTGAGTTGTGAAGCAGCTGTGGGCATCCTTGTACTTCATGCACTGATTCCAAATGGTACGTGATTGTGTGTGGAATTTTTCGGCTGGGCCTGTTCAATCTATTCATTTGTTTCTTTCTGCTGGAAGAAAAGAGAAAAATAAAAATAAAAACTTGTTAGACGTGTATCTAAAGTTTACGCACCCTCAGAGACTGAGAAGCTTCTGGGTTTGTGGAAATGAATAAACTGCATTAATCTTGTCTTTATTGTGACAACAAAATAAATAAAACTCACTAAAACTGAGGACATACAGAACACTACACAGGAGTCCATTACTGAGCAAAAAGAAAATGAGATAGAGCAAGTCAGGACCTCATAAAATAGTCCTAATCCACTGCTAACTGATTTTAGTTCAGATACATGATTACAAGCACTTTTCAGTGTGGTGACCTTTTGAGAGCGTAATCATTCTGTGTAAATGTTCCTTCAGAGCTCAGCAGCTGGCCAAAGATCATGAATGTTAGAAGATAAATCACTTTAAAAATCAGTCCCCCACTTCCATCTACACCGACACAGAGAAAAAACATCACAAACTACAAGAGTGTGTTTCAGAATGTACAGAGAGGATACAACCATATCTTCAAAGCTTTAACTAATTGATGGTGCAGCACCAGGAGGTTTAGAACAGAAAAAGACAGAGGGAAAAATCTGTGTTTTATCTTGGCCCTAACAGTGTTAACATTGAAGATTTCAAATTTTTGCAGCCTGGAGACATTGGAACACTGCTGGTCTTAATAAAAAAGCACATTATGCAACTTGTTATGTTTTAAGATGTGGCCTGTACATTTTTAGCATTAACAATCTTGTGAGGATGAGAGGCTGAAGTTGTAGTTTATCACAGCTCTCTGCTTTGCCCTTTACTGCCCTATAAACTGCAGCACAGCTACACTGGGTTCCACTGCAAGTAGGGATATAAAATGTTGCCAGCTTTGTAAAACCTCAAGCTAACACATCGTGATCAGTTCAGACTCTGGAAAGGTCATATTTTGGCTCAGATTTAATCCTGAACTTTATGAGGCTGCTAACAACATTTATCATCAAGTCAATCATTTTGATTAATATCACTACACAGAAAAACAGCTTCATTCAGCTTTATTTGGCTTTTAACAAAATAGAAACTGGAGGTTGCTTAAATATGTTTTACTCACTCAGCACTTATTATTCCATCATCATCATCATCATCATCTAGAGAGAGAGAGAGAGAGAGAGAGAGAGAGAGAGAGAGAGAGAGAGAGAGAGAGAGAGAATTAAACAGCAATTATTAACAATTATTACTCATTTTTATTCAAAGCAGCTATAATAAACATGTTTTATGCCAACAGTGGATCACTTGACCACTTATGTGGAGCTTTGTAGCAATTTCCATCTTATTGTTTTGATATATTTACTAGTTTTAATATATAATTTTACCGTTCTGGTTGATAAATACCGCTCCCTCAGTTTTCAGCGGGCAGCATAAAAATAGCTAAATACAGCAGTGGTTAGCAGTTAGTTGATGGACATAGTGGAGCATTACTGGATTATTAATTCACGTTGCCCAGAAACACGCCTTTATCACACATTCCTCACACATCTGTTTGCTGGATGTGTAACTAGGCAACTATTTGCTAACACACCAGCTAGAGTAGCTAGAAGGGTGATAATATGCAGTGTTATGTTTGCAGCTTGTTTCTGCTGTCCCCAAGTGGCCAAAAATCAATTATTAAAAGTTTAATTAAATTATACTTTTTCATTCAATTACTTCTTTGCTGCTTTTTCCAGCCACTGATGAAACAGTGGTTTGTGGTGGTTTTATAGTTATTTTTAGTTATTTATTTAATTACTTATAAATGTGTCAGTTAAATTCATTTCATGTCTCACTTTTTGGTGATTAAGACACACGGAAAACATGGAGAGTGAAGTGAAGAGAGATGGGTTTAATATGCCACAAAGATCCCTGGCCAGAATAGAACTGTGGGCAGTCAGGAATATTGTAGTCATTATATGGTCACAGCATCATAACCACTACACGTCTAGGTGCCCCCTACTTTACCATTTCAGTTCCAGTTTTAATCTTAAAAAGGCTGTAAAACAGGGTGCAGTAGTTTACTTGGTACTTTCACAGATGCGATCTGAGAGTATTGAACATTTCAGTGTGAAAACATCCTGCAGCCTATCTCAGGAGACAAATCCATACGGCCAGCAAACGTCAGCAGGCCTCTGTGGCTCAGACATGTTGCATAAGGAGAGAAGGCAATGGCAGGAGGGGGTAGAGGAGGAGGAAGAAGGAGCTCATTCAAGCTGCCAACCAGTGTCCCTCAGGCTACATGAAACACTGATGAACTTGATAGATCGGTGAGGGTGCCAGGAGGTTTGGGATGAGCGGAGCGCTGACCCAGCTCCAATGCTGGGAAGAAAAATAAATCTGGCTGACACCAACCTAGTGAGATCCGCTCCACACAGAGCTTCCATGCAGTAACTCTGGCTTATCAAGGAACAATCAAAAGTTAGGTTGTGTTTGAGGATAAATATGCCGTGTGTGTTTGCTGTCATAGTGAGGAATGTCTCCGAACGAGTGTGGGAGGGGTGGTGTTCTGCTTTAATTTCCTGTCAAAGCATAAATAAAGAAATATGGTAAGACATTCATTATTTTTAGACTTTGACTGACATGAAAATTTTTTTATTATTTCAGACCTGCCTCAGGAAACACTTGATGCATTGAATAAAAAACTGCACAGTGAAGCATCAATAACAAGCTTTTCATTTGTGGTTCACAGAGACAGCAACATCAAACAAGAAATTGTTCTCTCTCCACATGTACAGTATAACACGTCAAATATGTATGGTTAAATATAGACAGAGACATGTATTATCTGTCAGTGACGGTGCCGAGCCTGAACCCTTGGTGTTGTTCAGTTGGGGTTTTAATCAGCCAAAGTAAATGTTGTCTCTGGATCCCCCAGGGGGTGCAGTGAGGGAGGATGGAGGTTGCAGGGAGTGACAGTGATGTGCCTCCTTCCATTAGCCAATAGTGGTGTGATGGAGACAATGCTAAATCTCCTGATGGGATCTCTACAGCGCCACAGATAGACACGATACACGCAGCAAGGCAGCTCCATCATCTGTCTTCCCAAATGAAATATAATGGAGAAAATGGCCAATGGGTGATGGAGACTGATTCAAAAGAAACATGAGTGGTAATCAATATGGTTCCCTGTGCAGCCAAGCAACATAAGACTCCCTGCAACCACCCACTGCTCACCCCAGGCTGAAGTTGGGTACCATCATGGAGCCTGTATGTAATTTATTATGAAGGTGTCACTCTCAGAATGATGTGCCTCGGCTGAGTGAGCCCAGCTCATAACGAAAATAGGAGCTTTTTGTCCTCACAAAGGAAAAAAGAAGAAGTTGATGTTAAATTCTATTTCATCATGGGCGCCTGGATAGCCTGGCGCCCATTGTGGTGCACCAAGTTGGCATATATATGCTGTGCAGTGGTTCATGGGCTTAAATCCTGACCGAGTCAAACTTTCCTGTGTGTTCCTGTTTCCTGTCTCTATGATGAGAGGGGAAAAAAATAATATTAAAAAAAAAAATTCTGTTTCATCCGTGTGATGATGGATTGATCCAAGGTATTCCATAAAAAGTTTCAAGTGAGGGATGCTTGTAAAGTGGCTGTGAATGACAAATGATCCACATGAAACGTTCCCAGGCATTTTGTTACAAAATAATTTTCAATTTCAATTTGAAGCATTTGTTTAAAGGAATAATTTGTCATGTTGGGAAGGACACTTGCCCGTGGTGAGACGACAAGATTGATACTGATGTCGTCTCATCTGTATGCAAAATGTAACTACATCCAGCAGTGATTTGTCATATACTTTGGTTTTTGTACATATACATGTAAAATAGTGAGCTTCAAGGTGCTAAAGTTACACCATGCTTTCCATCTCTATACTAAGCTAAGCTAATTCCCTGCTGGCTCTAGCTTTATAGTTGATAAACAGACATCGTTTTGCCTGCTCATGAGCAAGAAAGCAAACAAGAATATTTCTTGAAATGTGGCACTATTGCTTTACTTAAACAAGGGTGATGGGTCAGACAGCAACTACAGATCTCATTAGGTTTCGTCTATTTAATATGCAAATAGAACATCCTACTCTAGCCTCAGGATTGCTCATATTGTATTAACAGTTTGCAAGAAACATGTCCAATAATTTCACCAACTTTTTTCATTTTAAAGATAAAAGAGACAAAGAATCCAGTGGGATGACCCCATTGTGTCGGCAGTACAACCTTAACAGATCACACTGTTTCCTTATCAAAGACCTTTTTATTTCATTTTGCACTGCACATGAAAGAAAGCTTGTAGACCAGCATGGATGCCTATAGGTAACCAAGGCAACTCAGCAGCAACAGGAAGCAATGATCAATAATGAATATGTGGCAGGTCATAGCTCAAGACCAGTGTAGTGTGGGGAGAAGCACAGTTTTCTGTATCCACATGGGGTGCATACAAATACTCAATTCTTTTCACAGTCAAAGTCAAGAAAAGAATGTTGATATGCTTGAGTTCTCTGAGGTTAACCGTTCCTGTTTTTCAGCATGCAGACAACAGGCCAGCTATGACAGCAGCTCCAGAAGGGGAAACGATATCAGTAGATGGGAGGTTGAAGGGGGGATTGTAAAGATGAAATTTTACTTTTACTGTCAGAAATCATTTGTTTGTGATGTATAGTGCAGTGGAAAAGAGAAAGTCATATGCATGGAGCGTTTCATTCGTGTGGGAAGTCATTTTGCCAACAAGGGCTGAATCGTATACATACTGACAGTCCTCTCTGACAGCATCTACCCAGCAGGCTCCACTTCATCTGCACACTGACTGTGTTCTTCTTTATTTATTCATTCATTTCTATGCGGCCAAGTGCTGTCACTGTGATGAATGGGAGCTGGAACTGGCCAATTGTTTTCACTCAACAGGACAAGTCTCACACGCTCTGAACTTAAACGTCCTGCTTGTCAGCGGAGCTTTGCCATTTTTTGTGCTTTGGTAGAAATCTACGTAGTCACCGCTTTGTTTCTCACATGTAGGAAGACGCCAGCTCCCTAAACTCCCTTTCTCTGAGGCTTTTCTCATTAGGATCCACCTGAGGAACTGGAGCTGTTTACTTCAGCTCCACAGCTCACAATGCTTCATGCTAAGTGGCGATGGAGTCAGCTGCAGCCTTGTAGGTGAGTGGTGAGGAAGCACCTACTGTTTTGAGCCAGTTAACTGAACTCCTTCTGAATCAGTGCAGCTCATTTGGTCTGGAGCATTTTATAAGACATCATATGAAATTGAATAGACATTCCTTCCCCTCATGCTTATCAAATATTCTAGTGTATGACTGCAAAGAACCTTATCAGCTTTGCTTGTCTGGATTACAGAAAACTGTCTTCACTTGCTTACCAAGAGTTTTGATGAAAAATATTGCTGCCTGAAGCATGAATATGAATTTAAAACAAAAGAGTTGATTAGCCCCAACTCTACATTTCAGTTCCTGTACACATCAAATAAAACAATATATAACACATTCATTTGTAGGGAAGCTGTTTCCTCTGAGTTTCAATCTAACAACAACAAAATACTCAAAAACACTCCCTACTACATTATGAATCATAGTAATGTGACAATAACATTTTAATATTCTGTCCTTTCCAGTGAATCATGGGTACAAAAATAACACTGGAGTCCAGTTTAATTAGACAGACCAGTCTGAGACAGGTAGTTACTACTACACTTAAAGTCAGACTGTGTGAAACACCAGGAGCCATTTAAATGAATATATTTCAATTGTCAGAGGTAAAACAGAAAGTTGGGGGAATGAATTAAAATGGAAATAAAGTTCATCAATGTCTGAGTTTGTTTCAGCATGAATTTAGATCATCCCAATATACCATATCACCACTGCTGCTGTATTAAATGACGACAGCGGCAGTAATCACCTGCTCCATCATGGTAATGTCTATAATAAATACATATAAAAGAACCATACATGGAACAGATGACCTTTGACCTCCTGAAGCACATCCATGATGCGAGTTAATAATTGCCTATGAGAACATTAAAGACAATGAAGATTCAATAAAGCTGCTCAGTCAACCCAACATAAACTGTGTCAGTGTCAGTTAATTGTGAAATGGCACGCTGCATTATCCTTCTCATCTCTGAACGGTTATGACATCATTTGGAGATCTGTGCAGCGGTGCTGAGTGTGTGTGTATGACTTGAAGTACAAACAAATTTGAAAAGTAGAGGAGAAGGGTCAATCTGTCACTGATGGCAGCCGTTAGCACCTTTTCATTGTACATGTAGGGAACAACAAAGTATGTATATTCCATCCAAAGTGACAGTGCTCATATCTGCCCTCAGAGTTCAGGCTTTTACGCAGTGATAGTAGCACTTACTGTCTCTGAGAGACCAGAACTGCTTCTAATGTGACATTGTGTTTGGATTTCAGACAAAAAATAATGTCAATAGATTATTAGGCTATTGTGTAAATATGTGGTGAAGGCAACCGAACTTGTTTGAAATTATGTTTCACATCCAGTCTGAAAGGCTTCCTTATGTCTAAGTGACTGGTGGACAGGTCCAGGTTTTATCCTTTGGTGTAACAACAACACCGTTGAGTGTTGAGTGTTGTCATTCATGTGGGTCATTACGGTCACAGTGTGAAAGGGTGTTGGAACTTTGAGAGTTGTTAGGTTGGTTGAAGTAATTAAAGTCATATGAGTGCTGGTGTGGATAGGTGTTCAGCTGTGTGTGAAGTGAACCATGAATTTTATTGTAAGTTACTATATGTGGTCACTCAGACCACCTCCTATGTCTAATGATTGTTGTTCCAGATAACCATCCCTTATCCTCAAGATGTAGGTGGTCTGGGATTGAATACTGAGATTGTTACTGGGATTGAAGGGCATAGTGATGTTATGCTTGTGGGAGATCAAGCAATATGGGCAATGGCAGTATTGTTGTATATATTGTAGATTCCTTCTCTGGATATTCTGCATCTTTTTGTGGGGTTTAATAACAACCCACTTTGCAGAATCACAAGTGCTGTTTATGTGCCTCCTCTTTGCTCTTTAACATTTTGGGACTTTCTAGAGGATACAAACTTGTACCTCCCCAGTAATCAGTCAGAACTGTAGAAGCCTTTTGAAATGTCAAGTCCTTGCTGACTGAGAATCTTCACAGACAACTGCTATTCTATACTACTTAATTTGCCTTCTTTCTCTTGTTATGTTTAACACTAAAATCCTTAGTCTCTTGATGATTGGTTCCTATTGTCTACTTATAGCTGCCATCACTACCAGTTTTCTGCCCAACTCTACCTCAATGGAAAAAATAAATAAATAAATAAACATGTCTTCTGTTGTAATAGTATATATCTTTCAAGACATTTTTCCTCTTCAGACCAACAAGTCTGAAATGAGCCTAATCTATATGCATAGATGTGCCATTGGGAATGCATTGTCTTCTCACTTGTCTCAGGTGATGGAGGAGATGGAGAAAACAAATTATTATGCTTTTTTAGGCAGTGTTTTTTTCTTAGTGTTATCAGTGTGCCTGTAACCATGGCGAGGCCCGTGGAGTTGAGAGTATCGGAGAAAGCTGTCATTCTGGAACTACAGCTGTAATCTTCTTTCTCTGGTGTTGTCGGTGGATTGTCAGCTCGCATGACTTACCTTGGCAGAATGAACAAAGAGTGTGGGATGCCCAAGGAAGCCTCAGCACCATGTGAAATCCCTTTGTTGAGCGGTATCGAGTCTCACCCACACATCGGCTCTTTTAAGCGTCCCTCGTCTCCTCATCCCTCTGTCTTTTCATCTAAGCCAAATGACAATGACAGGCTTATTTGACATATAACAGACATGAATGATTTATATTACATCCCTGAATCGTTGGCAGCTCATAGGTGCCAAAAAGGGCAACCAGAGTAGCAATCTATTCGTAGAGAAAGTGCAATAGTTGAATGCAGTATATTGTGTCTTCAAAGCTGCTGCTGCTGCTATTGCATCTTCAACAATATACAGAAACTGTATGTCTGATATCTTTCTACTACTTTGTGACAAATCATTCTTCACGAGTTCTTAAACTAATATTGACCAGATGATCTACATATTTTCCCAGACAGAGTATAAAAGGTTTATCCCTTAAATTTTAAGGGATAAACCTTTTACACTCTGTCTGGGAAAATATGTAAGGCAACCTTTAAGGCTCAAAGGTTTATTAAAGAGACTAAAAGCTTTTGCCTTAATAAAGGAATGCATGAAACCTAAAAAAAACCCTTTAGAAAATTGTCTTTTAATCAGTGATAAAGCATGCTTTCTAATTTCCCATACTGACTATATTTTTAAATACTTGGATAAGTCTCTGTTTTTTTTACATAAGAAAAAACTCACCCACCACAGACTGGAAAAATCAGTCCAGTCATGTTTAAAAGCAAATACACTTGTGTGAACAGTTCAGTTCAAGTGCATTCAAAAACAAATTATTTTTTCTGGGTAACAGAAAATAAATGGTCCACTCCCCAATGATTTCTTATTCTGCTGGAGTAACATCTCTGCCTGTGAGATTGAAAGGGTAATTAACTGCTGTGTGTGACCAACATTTACTGCAGCGTTAAACACTTTTACTCTTGCAATTCATATCCACTGACCAGTAGGTGCCCCATGACAAAATACAATAAACCATAATAGCACAAAATGGCACAATATTTTCCTTATTTTCCAGGAATTTGTATCTCTTGCTGCAAAACAGTCAGCCACCAGTCTCAAAAGAGCTTTAACTTATATTTCAGCTGTGGCATGGTGGAGATGACAGCAATTGGAGCTCAGTATGTGTTTTTTTTTCACCTGCTTGAGAGTGGCTTTTTGGGCAAGGTGCAAGGCGTTGTGGGATGGTGGAGCCCCAGCTGCACTTTGCAGATACACAAGCTGGTGCTTTCATGCCCACACCCATCAAAATGGCCTTGTCAGGCTGCTATCTCCTGGGACTCGTCGCTGCAGTACAAGGGGATTAAAGCTTTTTATGAAGCATTTTCACAGTCAAAGGTGTGCGCAATAGCAGTCTGTGTGCCATTTTCCACAACAAGGGTGGACTTCACTGGACTCTTAGAACTGGAACTGTGCAGGGAGGAATTTTGCATCCAATTTGGGCAACTAATTAGGGCTACAAAGGCAGGAGACGAGGTGAACATAAGTGCAGAACAAGAAAGAGAAGAAAAAAGAAGACAATCCCCTTTTCTTGCACATTGTTCAAAATCCATTTTAATTATACACATGATGAAATGTGGTAAACTGGGCCAGATTGTTCTAATCTCCTGTTGACTGTGAGGTGTGTGTTACAATGAAGTGTTATTGTTTAGATTTGCTTGAGGGGCAGCATTTAAGCTGATGCTTAGAAAGAAATGTGAGTCTTGGGGGGGAAAACCAAACAGAACCTCTGTACTCATTAAAACATTTTATATAAAATGTAACAAATTATGAAATTGTAGTTGTTTTGTTTGAGTCTCTACATTTCAGTTTTATCCCAGCAGTGTGTATTTCACTGATGAAACAATTCACATGTTAAAGCTTGTATCCAGTCTGGTCTCATCAACCAGACTGGATGCAAGCTGTAATGTTTAAAATTACTCACAATATGTGACAATTAACAATCGCTCTGGCCCGCGTGTGATGAACTGCTTGTAGGGAAAGTTCCATTTGTTACAGCCTTATCTTTGAGGCTGCCAATAGGCAGACTGAATTATCCATTATCAGACAGCACTGTAAATGAGTGGAAACCAAGCACAGATTAGCACTTCAGATTTGTGCTATCTATGACTAGGGTACATTTGCATGTAGCCTACCCTGGGATGTACTGGGATGTTTGGGGTCGGTGTAACCAGCAGATCCACAGACTTCCCCACTGAAGTGTCTTACTCTTTGCAGAATGACAGATTTACATGAAATTAAAGCATATTTTGCATATATACAAAAGCATGCCAAATAAAAATGGTATGAAAAATATTATGATTTTAGATTACACAATGGTGCAATATTTTGAAGATATAAACTATAATCTATTCTTTGAGAAAACACATCTCCACTCTTTAAGTCAGATATTTATAACGGTAGAGAATCCCACAGGACCATTGAATCAATTGAATGTCTAATCCATCAGAAAGGACTACACCATCCTTTCTTCCATTTTGTCACCTGCCGTGCTCATGTAAATGCTGTCCATGGTGCTGATTATCCGTGTGTAAATTGCGCCACCCAGTGGCTGACAGTATGTAACTTCTTCTACTCATTTAAAAAAAAAAAAAAGAAATTGGAACTAAAGTATTTGTTCCTACCCGAGACACAAAACGCGGTGCACCATCAATGCTAGTGTTTTGTGTTGTTTTTCTTTCGTTTCATCAGCGTAGGTCCCTGCTGTAGTCGGTAAATACGATTGTTTTATATTTTATGTTATTGAGGATTGTTGCGTTTATGTGTGGTGTGTGTTTAGTTTGTCTGCGGTTGTGTATTAAATTCCACAGCCCGAAAGTGGTAGTTTGGTGCGAGCTAGAGTTGCAGCTATGTTAGCTGTAGCTTACCTGGACATGCTAACTTATGAATTAATAGAATTTATTCCGTAAAAATAAACAATGTACGTGTGCGTTACTTCTAGTTAGCCAGCTCGTGTTGGTATCTAAATAACCTGCTGAAACAGTCTTAATAGAAAAAATAGTACAAACGGTTGACAGGACGATTTAGCTTTGGATGAGTGAGCTGCTGTTTTACGCCTGAACCAGATTTCATTCAAAACTTATACAAAAGACAAGATGCTGCATTGCTCACATGTTGAAGGTTATATCTCACAAATGATTGTGATTTATAGCTGATCGCGGTGGTTTAGTCTTCAATTCGGCATATGACTTATTCAAATGATATTATGTTATTTTAATAAGATGTACACTTCTGTGATTTGGTTCATATTGACTGACATATTTTAGTGAATAGCTTTACACACGCGAAAACTGAAACTGAAGAAGAATGTAATTGTGTCATTTGTTAAATTGAGGCATGTGTGATTTTAGTTGACACTACAGACTGGATCATAGCTATGCATGGATCACTTGGATATCAGTTGCAAACTCCTGTTTACCTGCATGTAAATGCTGAATTATTTCCTTCCTGTGTCTGTCTCGTGTTTATTTCGTGTTTATTTTCTTTTCTTCTTTATTTCCAGCTGATGGTGTGATATCAGCCAGCAGAAATGCTGTTTAAAGATCTTCCCAGAGAGGCCCTGATGCGGCCGTTGTCCAGGAATGAAGTGGTGGGCATGTTGGTGAGGTTGACCATCTTTGGTGCAGCCACATACTACAGCATCAAATGGGTGGTAGAAGCGATGGATCCAACTTCCAAACAGAAAAACCAAGCCAAGAAACGGGTATGTAAAACTTAAGTATAAGCATGTAATTGCTTGCACGATGTTGTTATGTTGTTATGTTCATCGCTGCTGCGATCACTACAGTCAGATTCCTCTGGCTAGGATATCTTCAGTCTTAGTTTTTCAGGAGGTTTTTAGTACAAGCTGAATTAGCAGCAGAGGTCTGATTTTCTTTAAAACAAATGAACTAAATTATTAAGTCCAGTACTGAATAGGTTAAAAATCTGTGTTTCTCTAATGCGGTTCATGCATTAAAAAGGCTGTGACCTGTATTTGGGTTGTCCCAGACGACTTATGATCCACACATTCAAGAAATTTTTAGGGTTAAAAGGTCAAATAATTAAAGGGTCAAATTACCCACAGAGGTCTCATTTTCAAAACAAACAGTTTATGATACTGTTTGTGAGACACATGACATGGCAAAGCTGTGAGTAATGTTTACTCAGTGTTTTTCGCTGGTAATTTAAATAAAGTTTAAAAAATTAAATATTAAACATATGTTGAGTGACTAAAATTCCTCATCCAAATAAAATGTATAGCTAAAACAAGACGGCAGACAACTGTAATGCTGATGTGCTATGTGGGTGTGATGTCATTAACAGATAACTGAATTAATGAAATGAAGTATTAAACCTCTGAATTCCGTGAGCTTAAGGTAGATAATGTTCTTCAAGTTACCTGCTGTCAACCTATAAGACATTGTTAAAAATGAAAGGATTGTGTCTTCAGCTGAACTGTGTGTGTTATCCCTCCAGGCAGAACAGCTGATGAAGAGGATTGGTGTTGAAGGGGTCAAACTAACAGAGTATGAAATGAACATTGCATCTCACCTTGTCGATCCACAAACTATGAAGGTAACGTCTGTGTGTTCAGTCTGTGATACTGAGATTATGAAGATAAAGAAATTTTTTTTGTAATTGCACTTTCACGAGACAGGACTCAGGCAGGATTTTTCACACTCCTCTAACTTCCCACAGGTGTCCTGGAGAGATATAGCAGGTCTGGATGAGGTTATCAACGAGCTGCAAGACACTGTCATTCTTCCCTTTCAGAAAAGACACCTTTTAGCTGGATCCAAGCTCTTTCAGCCCCCTAAAGGTACCACAATGTAATTTAAATAGAACTGACACATTCAGATTTTACAAAGAATGTGTTAGGTTAACATTATTGGTTTAAATGGCTCCTTGTTGTAATTGAGAGTGATGTGCTCATGAACTGAAACTTATACACGGATATTTGGTGCATTACTTTTAGAAACTTTTGGGCAATGGCACATTTTATTTTGTCAGCTTTATTCTCTAACAGGTGCGTGTTGAATTTCACCTTTTCATTTCAGAGTCTTTTCATCCACATGAGGTCAACTGTGTGTTCAGCTTATAGATCTTTTTTCAGAGACTCCCTCTATTTTAGGAAACACAAAGTTTAATTCTGTTTGATTTGCACAAATAAAAATATACACTGTGATCTGTAACAGAACAATACACATGTTATAATTGAAAAGAAGCAGAAAGAACAGGGACCCTTCTCGACCCTTTTCTCTCAATAAATGAGGCAAAGTTAATGATCTGCCATCGGTGACCCGATAATAGCACACGCGCTTAAGTTTTCTAACTGATGATGTAACGGCTTCGTTTCTTGTTTATTTTGTGCCTCCAGTGGTTTGGATGATGCGTTCTCTCACATTTACTTGGCTATAGAAGCTGTCGGTTTCCTTTCAGGATCATTGACCTCCTTATTTTCTCTAAAAATGCAGGACGGTGTCTAAAAAGAGCTAAGAGTGCACGTCAGATGGGATTAGATTTTATTTTTGTTTGTGTTTGTAACTATATGTAACTGAACAAAAATATATATATATATATACAGCGCCTGGCTCAAATCAATGCACTTTACCCAGTTTTATGGTAAAAATACAAAGTTTGAAAAGTTAAAAATAATTAAGACAAACAAAACAAACTGAAAACTATTAAATGTAATGTAATGTTTCTATATGCCAGATCACAACAAATGAAGTAAAGGAACCACTGGATTTGATCATGATATTTCAATAAGTCACTGTTAAAGTTTCTGATTGTTTTCTACCATGTGTACTAATAATTTGAGGTGTAATATGTATAAAACTAGACGTACCAGAAACTTATCATATTTCCTGTCATTTTTCTATTCAACTCCACATTATTGTTAGAAACCCATCTAGTAAAATTTGTTCCCTTCTGGAGCCAAAATGTGTCTGACAAGATTTATACTCTTGGCAATGCAACAGAAGATGATCACTTAGAAGACTTGACTTTCTGTACAGAGTTTTTATTGTTTGGCAGAAAGTTTTACAGAGACCTTTAGAATGAGTCAGCCTCCAGAATTAGTTTTGTTTATAGTGTGTAACTTTAAAAAACTATGCCCATGAGAACCTGTTGGTTAAACAGAGAGCCAAACTCCCTACTCGTATATGTGCTATAAAGCATCAGATTAGGATGGGATTTTCTCTACACATACAAGGATTGTCCATTTAAACGACACATACAAGGATGAAAAAAGATCAAAGAACCAAAATCACAGCAGCAGATTGAAATAAACACTGGTTTCTAACATCTGTCATACCTGTATCTGCTTTGTTTCTTTGTAGGTGTTTTATTATTCGGTCCTCCGGGTTGTGGGAAGACAATGATCGCCAAGGCAACAGCCAAAGCCTCAGGGTGCAAGTTTATCAACCTTCAGGCCTCCACACTGACAGACATGTGGTACGGCGAATCACAGAAGCTAACTGCTGCGGTCTTCTCGCTGGCTGTCAAAATCCAGCCCTGTATTATCTTCATTGATGAGATTGGTGAGTGCATATTAACAGGGAGGATGTCAAGAGCCATTATATGGTAAATATCACTTAATCACATTGTCAGGTGTGATTTAGCCTCATGTGTACTGATACTGATGTAGCTTTTATGTTTCATGATGTTAATGACAGTTTTCATACCAAAAATATCAGAGGGATTTCCTTCAGAAAATCATTATTGTTCCACTGGAAAAGCCTCTGAAGCAGCATCTGTATCTTGTGTATCTTGCATTTAAATTGGACTGATTACACTTTCCAGACGGAGTGTGATTTTTTGGCATATGTTGTGGTTGGTAATCAGGGGCTTCATTGGCTCCATATGCTGTTGTTTCAACTGCTGACCATGTTTGTGAATGGGCCAAATCACCCAGCCACACTACAATAACTATATTCCTCCATTTCATGCACCTTTCACTTTTACCTCACGGGGTATTTTTGCCCCTCATCCCATCCCTCTGTGCCCCACCTTCACTTTTTTAAAACGCTGCCATCCACTGGGCCAATTTCTGTGTTGATTATGATGAGTTTTGTGTAAATGTTGTATTTATACTTTGATTTCGAGATTTTGCTTTTCGTCTCTTTGCGTCAGAATCATTTCTAAGGAATCGCTCTAGTTTAGACCATGAAGCCACAGCCATGATGAAGGCCCAGTTCATGAGCCTGTGGGATGGTCTGGACACTTCATCAACCACCCAGGTAACACAACCAGAGCTCTTTTGTAATATATCCACTGCACTAGATTGAGTTACATAGGCAGATTCAGGGAAGGAGCTAATCGCCTTGATTGCCTGTTATTTTTCTGAGGAGTTGATGCAGTAAATGTTATTTTAACATCATATATTCACACTGTGATTCTTACAATCGTAGGTAATGGTGATGGGAGCTACAAACAGGCCACAAGATGTGGATCCAGCCATCCTGCGCAGGATGCCCACCACCTTTCATGTCGGCCTCCCAGTAAGAAACAAACACTTCTGTCATCAAATCGATTATAAGAATAAACTTCTCTTTGTACTTAATTAACGTTTTGGTCCCACTGAGTTTTACTTCTTAATTTATTGAGTGTTTTAAGGAGTGCTTTAAAGCAGCTTAAACCCACTGAGCCATATGTCTCAGAATATCTTATGGCTGCTGCCCAAAACCCCCCAAAGGCTTGGGATGTATCTGTGATCCAGTACAATAAACATTCCTTTATTATGTCCAATACACAGTAAATCACCAGCAGTTGATGTTTTACAGGAGGCAACTGAAACCACTGAGATACCTCCAGGCTCTCTCTGTTTAAATGAGCAAATTGATTTTTAAATTAAAATGAACAAGATCATAACATTTTGCAACAAATGTATGTGCAAATGTTGCTTATGTTGTATATGTTAAGTGTCTGATGCAGTCTATAAGCTGTTGATTAGTTGCTTCCTTCCGTTTTTTTTTTTTTTTTTGCCTTTCTCTAAAAAGATTCATTGTCTTTGCAGAACACAAGACAGCGACAGGAAATCCTGAGGCTGATTTTAGCTGGAGAAAATGTAAGATGTGATTTCTTTTCACAAGTGTGGAACAAATTATTCCATTCACAGCTCGTTTTTGTCTTTCTCAGACCATTTCACACCTGCATTTCCTCTGTCAAACCACACTTAAGTAAATCTGATTACCCATGAACAGTTGGCATTTGATTGGCAGTAACAAACATGGCTACACACAAGCGACAGCCAAGATATTAACAGTGTATAATTGTCTCATTCAGTTGAGCAACGCTATTAATCTGAAGGAGATCGCTGAGAGGACAGAAGGTTACTCTGGCAGCGACCTGAGGGAGCTTTGCCGCGACGCCGCCATGTACCGAGTCCGTGACTACGTCCGCAAGGAGCAGATGAGGCAGATCGCTCAGCAGCTAGGCGACTGTCAGGAGGAGGAGAAGTATGACTCATGTTCAAATGCCTACAAGATTTCATAGCCTCTGTATCTATTGACTTTACTTTATTTAACTGCAGTATTTGCCCCAAAACGTTCTCCGGTTAAAGCAGTATGGGAGTTGGTATCAGTAAATGTGGAGTGATACATTTTCCAGTCTTCTCAAACCTCTCAAAATATTCTCACCTTTAAAATGTTGAAACACCCACATCTCACGAAGCAGTATTTTTCTGCTGAAAAATACTGTACTGTATGTCATTAAATTCAGCAATAATAGAGGTGGATCTTGTTGATTCCATATGTTATACGTCTCATATTATTATATTTTACATTTTACAAATATCTGATCTGTATAAACTATGCTTAGCACTGTTGCTAAGAGACCACCGAAACCTCTTCTGGAGGAAGGCATTTTTGCTAAAATAATATTTTTAACTTTTACTTTCAATGATCTAAACACTGAACCCATGGCTGAACTCTCTGCAGTTTGGATGTCAAGTGTCAGGATGGGGTTAGAAGGAAATAATAGGATGTAGAAGAGCTCTCAGCAAACACTGCTTTCTCAGTAATCAATGAACTAAAATCCTGTGGTCTTTTTAATGATGCCCACTGGGAAGTTTATTTATCTCTGCAGCAGAATTATAAAAACAATCACAAGAAAATTGGTTTCACATGTTGCAAATGGGGCTGTGTATCAGAAATGTTGTGGCCCTAAAAGGCAATATTTGATGGCTGAGTTGTTAGGTCACACACCACATGGACACAAATGTCATCATGAGAAGAAAGTCCCTGGTTAGCTTGTTCCTCTCTCTCTCCACCAGCAGTGTCAAATAGAGGCAAAAACAATCAAATGAATGAATGAAAGCATATGACTAAAGAAGGTGAAATGAAATACTTAAAAGTCATAAATATTTAAAAGTGTCTAAACTTATTGAAAAGAGAGATTGTGGGGTGTTTCCAGAGGACACTGCGTATGTCCTACATTCGCTCTGCATACTGATTCTCATCCAGTTTCGAGTTCGTGTTCACAATGGCTGTTCTGAGTGTACTCAAAACAGTCCGTAAGCAAACTTAAAAACCCTTGATTTTTGGACATTAATTCTTTCACAATGTAAATGAGGAAACAAAGTTGCTTCTCACAACTAGCAGCACAAATTTATCTAATTCAGGCAACAGGTTTGACTGATGACCATCAGCTGATTTATTGTTTCCTGTTAGTTCAGTGTGTTGTTTCCTCAGAAGGGGACCACAAAGAGTATTTTATGTGCAGTATGGCACTGGGAAACATGTTGTTTTTGTATAACTCTATTCCCGATCTTTAACCTCTGTCCTTCAGGCCTGTGGATGAAGAGCGATTGAGGCCAGTCACCCAGCTGGACCTCCTCTTCGGTCTGGACAGGATGAAGGAGTCTAAACGGGCCACTGCCACCATGTTACCCAGTGTGTCAGAGGTTCCTCTGGACTAAACGCAAACGCTGCACCACTGATGGGAAAAAACTTTTTTTTTTTCCATTCTGTCCTCAGTGTGTTCCAGCTCACCAACCAGAGACTCCTCCACTACGTCTGAGCTGCAGTTGGTCAAACCAACAAACAGCAAGACAGCCATATTTTTCTTGTTTTTTTTTTTTTTTGTTTTTTTTTGTGTATCCTGGCTAAGGTTGTTCTGAGCATGCAGCACACTACCCAGGTGTCCACCACTTCATGTGAACAGTTATAATACAATCAGAAATCTACAGTAGTGTAACTGACGGCTCCAGTGGAGCGGTTCACAGTCAGTGCCTTGCTTAAAGGCATAGTTACAGTGTGTTTAGAAAAGGAAAAAAAAACACTTTTCGTGAACTTTATATAGCCGTCAAAATTAACTGCTAATAATACTGCAAACTACACCACTTTACAAATGAATTTACCACCTCACCACTGACAGACACCAGAGGAGGTTCCTGCTGTAATCCTTGGTCTGAATAACAAAGACTTTATATCACTTTAATGTGATATTATCCAAGAACTTTGAAATGAAATGATTCTGATCCTGGTGCTCCCAATCTCATTACACAATAATCTCTGCAAAATGTTGTTGCATGATAGCAAAATATTTAGTAATACATTTAAGTAATATCACTTTAACATGGTGTCTTGCAAAAAAAAAAAAAATAGGTTTTTAATTTTCAGGAATATCAGTAGCCATTTAAAGTGTTAGTCAAAGCTGTTTTGATTGGAGCTGCAGTGATGATTGCTTTTCTTCTGGTGGTTGTGTTGATACTGTTGTGATCATTCACGTTGCGGATAAACACTTTTTTTATTTGTTGGATTGACCCTCTGCTTCTAGTAATTTAGTTAGTTAGTGAATGCATTTAGACAGCGGGAGGTTGTATCTGCAGTAATTTAATTTGGTACTGCAGGAGTAACCATGTAACGAGTTGCTAATACTTCTTCTGAAATCACATTAACGTGGCAGAATGTATGTCTGTGGTGAGTGTCTGTGGATGCTGTCAGGTCACGATACCTAAATGACAAAGAAGAGCAGAGCAAAGTCACTCACTGAGGAAATTTAATATGTTGGCTGTCATTGCCAAAGAGTTTGGATAAACACCACCACACCACTTTACTGGGAATTCATTGGAACCATAGTTATCACACATTGTGGCAGGACTGTTTCAGTTTTAGGCATAAAATCAATCACAACACAAAGCATTAGGTCTGATGGCAGCCCATTTGCAGTTATTTCCCAGAGTTGCTAGTTAATATGCAAAGACAAAATCAGATGATAAAGTAAACATTCATGTGTCAAGTGGAGGCAGCGTCATAGCTGAAACCTTGTCGTAGATACTGCAGCTGTAATGATCTGAGCCAGGGGCAGCAATAAAACACACCCAACCCCATTATCTCAAAAATCATTTTCCTACTATTAAATGGCTATAAAATATATAGAAGTGTTGTATCACTGCTGACTCCTCTCAGCTGTTAGCAGCTGTCTCGTGTGTGTGGTGCAGTGTGCATGTGTGTAAAAAAAAAAAAAAAAAATGGAACAAAATATTGACATAGACTTTGAATGCAACTCAAGTTACCAGAAGTTTGCACAGTATCCGAACCTCATCATTTTTATCCAAAAAGACAATAACAGAAACATCTTCTAGTTCAAAGCTCAGCAGTGTTTTTCACTGAGGAGTTTTCAGTATCATATTTATCGTGCTGTGAGTCCATGTCTCTTTACTTTGAACATGTTTTTTTTTTTTTTTTATCATTTGCATGATACGTGACATGTTTCATGCATCAGTGGCTACCACTGCAACATTCATCAGGGTTACTTTTATTTTTATTTTTTGCTTTATACAGAGCATGATTTAAAATTTAAATGCTTCCAATCAGCTGCCAGTCTGAAGCTGTTCTCTACTTCCCATCTGTATAAAAGGCCTCATTATTTTCCATATGGTCACAGCATGTGTTTGTGGATCTGCTCAGGAGTCTCCCACAGACCTCTCTCCTGTGCAGTCTGAGCCATCTACGGTGTATTTGTCATTCACCCGTGACCAGATGGTGGCACTGTAGCCTCACTGTACTGGTACTGAGGCAGGTGCTTCAAGGCTGAGATATGAACTGCTTTCATTTAGAGCCATTTTATATCATTATGGTGTCACAATGAAATAGAGAACCCTGCATACTGGCTTGATTCTCCCTTATTGGTTCATTCAGTGATATTTAGACATCTGTTGCTCTTCATTAGAGTACCTCAGGTGACAGTTAAAGGTCACAATGTTGCCATGTAAACCAGTAATTGTGTCACTACAGGTCCTGATTACCTTTCTTGGAGAAAGGTAACACCTGTGGAAATGCTTTCCCTTGATGCCATATCAACTACTAGGTTGTTCATCAGCTATGTGGCAGAGACTTCATTCTATGAATACAGTCTCGATATGCAGTTACTGTAAATTGTACTGTTTAAGTGTCTGTGTCTAATTAACTGTAAAGTGTATTTATTAAATTACACTGAAGAAAATATTTATCTTTTTTTCTTCAAACCAGCAAAATGTCAGTGATGGATTTCATCATTTGTCTTCGTCCTGTTCTTCTTTAAGTGTATTAAATGTGATAAATCCCAACAGCTCCTCCCCCATCTGACTAGACTCAGCATTTCTCAGTTTGACACTGTCACGTCCACAAAAATCACCAGAATGACAAACACAACAGCTGGAGGTCAACCTGGCTTCTGCAGACAACAGCCCCCAGCAGCCACAAATGAGAAGTAACTTGTAAGATGACTGCAAACAGGCAACATCAGAGCAATTGAGAGACAAAGTTCCACACAGATACAAGAAGAGATAGCACTTGAATCTGTGTTACACACTTTCAATGACTATGCAACACAAAGTTATGATAATAAACAAAAAAACTCACAGGTTTTGTCAATAAGAATGATTCATTGCTTTGTTTAAGCCTCTCTGCAAAGCATACCAGCAGCTATTCTGGGCTCTAATGTTTATTTTCTGTCTTGACCACATCCATGTCTTACTGCAGTAACCCAATTCAGCACCTCTTATCCAAGTTTACTGTCTGTTTTAGTTACACTTTCTTTTTTAAGGCGGGGTTCACAGACAGTCTAAACAAACTGAGGATAAGTTTATCATTTACTGAAATATCTCAGCAGCTATTCAGTGAGCTGTCAATAAATGTCACACAGCGTTTTTGGCTTTTAGAGGATTCATCCTGGTTCCTTTGACGATTAATGCCACCACTTTTTTTTTTTTGGTTTTGTGGGAAAATGTCTTGCCAATCACAGGATGAACTAACATGAATGTTTTGTAACCATATTGTAATTGAATTGTAACCATCAGGTTACATTTCAATATGCACTATACCGTGGTTCAAAGCCTGCAAAGCTTGTCTAATTACTGTTAATTAGGAAATCCTAGTGGGCTAATAGGCCAAATTAAGGTGCTGAAAATGGCCTGTAAACATACCAGCATCAATATGTTAACACTTAATGTGAGCGTGTTAGTATTTAGTTCGAAGTACTGCAACCTCAGAGCCAATAATGTTACTGTGGATTCTAAGTTGGGTTAGTACAGTGGTTCTCAAACTGCTTTGAGCATACTAAGCAAAAAAAAAAAAAAAACTATCTCCTCTCCCACACTTCCCCAAATTAGGTAAAAATGTAGTACTGTAACACTAGTGCAATAAAGGTCAAGATGCACAATAGCATCCTTTGCAGTGACTGCACCATCAGGAGGCTGGGTAGTTAAATCATTTATTGCTGCTTTGACCATTTTGTTAATAAATAGAGTTTGGTAATATGAGGAGATAGCTTCTTACCATCACTGTCCTGCCTGTGGGACAGTGACGAGCCTTATTGTAAGGCTCTGAAGATTTGCAGCAGTACCACTACTTATCTAACTGTCTTGTGTGTAATTATTTTTGTAATTTTGATCTGTTGACCCTGTGAATCTGTGTACAAATCATACATGGATTGAAGGATTTTACAGGTGAAAAGGCCATGTCTGCCCTCGAAACAGCTCTTCTCTTATACATGAGGCATAACTAAACATTATGTTGACTCTGCTTTGCACATGTAAATAACAGAGTCAGGTGCCATGATGCATTCATGATTGCAAAGTAGTGTCATCCTGAGCCTGACTGTAATGTGGGCTTCCCCACTAAGTGTAGTTCAAGGAAATGAGTAAATGCAGATAAATGCGGTTTCCTGTAGCGTGAGTCAGTGGATGTTTACATTTCAGTCTTTAATGATGCAAAGTCTGGAGTTTCTTCCACCAGCTAAGCTGTGTAAGGATGCTTATCTGATCTGTGATTCAGAACCATTGATTAGTTATTCATAAAGCTATTGATGAGTTATTCATGAACGGAGAGTCAAAGTGAAAGTCTCCATTCCAGCTCTTTTCAATTAGAGGACAGCTCCCAGTCGATAAACATGGTGGAAGAAGCTCTCCCCCACAGCACAGCTGGCTGGAGATGTCAAAGACTTCCCATGGAGAGGAAAGCTCGTACACAGATATATTCTCTACATTCACTTTTGTCTTTCCATGGTCTGCCAGTACAGCAGCTCTCAGCGCTGGTCTGACAGTTTCAACCTTTTTTCCCCATCAGATAGGAGCAATGGAGAGAGTGTATAATGGCCCCACTCTGCTCCGTGACAGTGCTCTGAAAGCTTGAGTGCCACAGGACATGATCGAGCGAGTCGAGAGAAATCCGCTGCAGCTGTTATCCCTGCCACATTTCGCAGCAGGATATCCTGTTGCCTGTTGGTGCTCAGGGTTTTAGAGCCAGAGCAGATAACTCACAAAGCCATAAGAAAATTAAGGCCTTAGAGTAGGATTTGATGAGACCTAGAAAGACGCTGATGGGCGAAAGGGACAGTGTTTATTTATACTGTTTTGTGATCACATCACAAAGATAGGGATGTGCATAATGATGCTGGGTCAACAAGTAACTAGGACAATATCAGTGCTGAAGTTTGAAAAGGCAGCTGTTTCAGTCTGGGGTACATTTTTAGGTCACATTGTGCTGTTATGATAAGTTTATTATACATTTCCCATATCATTCAGATTATACATACTGTATGCACATATTGTCCACGCTGTAGAAATGAAGCGTATGTAAAGCATAATATAATTTGAACTTTGTGCCTGAGTGTAAATCGGCTCATAATTTTTAAGATTTCACAATATCTTAAACTCAGAGTAAATTGTGTGTTCTTTTAATTTTTTTGCATCAGATGAAACTCACGTTTTTATGTTTTCTTGAGTTTTGTTTGTCCTCCATTTTCATATTTTTGTTTTTTTGTTTTGATTTATATGAAGAACATTGCAAGTATGGAATATGTAAAAAACTGAATACATCCAATAATATCCCAAACATTTTTAAATGGAATTAAATTAGTTTCTATGTTGAAATTCTATGCTGAAATAGATTTAAAAAAAAAAAAAAAAACAAGAGAATAAACGATAATGGAATAATGAACCTGAAAAGTCAATAACAGTCTGTCTGTGGCGGGTGCAGGAGAGGTCTCACCCACATTAACCTCTCACACCCATCTCAGCGCTATCTGGTCGTGAAGGAAAACACTTTACTGCTGCTCATGCGTCATTATTTGCATCAGTGTTACAACCGTACCGTAAAAAAACCTCACATACATATTCCAAAGGAGCCTTGATCACTCCTCAACCAGGATGCTGTAAAACAGCGCAGCAAATGATGCAATTCATGTGTTGACATCATGTTAAAAATGTCTTTACAAATCAAGCAAGCTTTGTGTAATCATTGGAGACTTTATGGCCTGCAGGGTTTTATGGAAGTTTTACGAAGAAGAAAAAAGCCTCAAGGATGGCTACACCCCCTGTGTTCATTAAAGAGACAGTCATGTAGTAAAACCAACATGTGGTGATCGTTACGAGGCAGATAAAACATTCATCCTTTTATTTGTAAAGGACAAAGATGTGGAAACAAAAGACTATAAATTCTCTTTTGAGCATATGTAAAAATCTTACTCTTATGTCCAAACATGATGTTTTTTCCAGTTACAGGCAGCGTAATAGATGCCCAGGTAAAATGATGAGGCAGTAAGATATACAGCCGGCCTGCACTCCCTCACAATTAGTTATCTGTTGCCTGTCTACCTGCAGAGATGATGAGGTAAGTTATCTGTTGTCTGTGCTTGAACTGAGTTAAAACTCACAATACAAAAGAGAATAATTTCAAATGTTGCCTCTGTGAAAGAGTTGTAGCTTACCCACTACAGAATTTATCTTGTTGTGACAGAGAAAACTATGTAGCTCTACTAAAGTGTGTAAAGACATAATCTGCACCCCTGAGTGTGAAATCTCTGTGACAATTTTCACACATCATGAGAACATCCCTCCCACCGCCAAAAACATGCATGCATATGGGATAGGTGAACTGAGCATACTAAATTGCCTGTAGGTGTGGATGTGGGTGTGAATGGTTGTTTGTCTGTATATGTGGCCCTGTGACGAGCTGGTGACCGTCCAGGGTGTATCCAGTCTTTACCCGTAAGCAGCTGGAATAGCCCCCCACTCCCTGTCCCTCCCTGGGATAAAGGGGTAGAAAATGGATTGATGGATGAGAATAACTATTTAGTTCAGTATGATAATGAGGGCATCTCAGCAGCTGTATCCTAGTTTTGTTGGACACCTGTCTATATACTGAAAACTGCACCACGTCAGATTCTCGGTTATGCCACTACAAGGATTCCTGTCTCATAAACACTAGCTGCGATTGGGATGCAACCACAAATACAGTATGTTTAATATTTTCAAGCTGGCACAGCAGCAGATTTCTTTCTAAGGTGGGTTTAGCTTTTAATGAAGCTTTTGGCCTAAAGGAACTGAGCTGTGGCTTTGCATGAGTAAAGCTACTAATCATTGTTTGAATATTTACTGCCTCTTTTTTTCTTTTCTTCTTTCTTTCTTTGAGTACAGCAGAGTTACAAAGCAAGAAGTACTTCTCTCCAGAGTCCTCACAGTCCAGTGTTTCACTTGCTTCCTCACACCTCAGATGGAAGTCCAGGGTGGAGAGGAGGCTGCTACATTAGCAGATGTAATTGGAGAACCTGATGGCCCCAACGCACAAGATGAAAGGTAATCAGAAGGTGTGTGGCTGTGGAGTAGGTGTTAAGAGAAGGGTCAGCTCTCAGGGCTTACTGCTGCTGGTACTGAGTATCCTTCCGTTGGGCACAGAGCACTCTCAAAAATCACACTCTGCTCACTACAGTGCAATTCTTACGGAAGTAGTAGAAGCAGTGTGTGCGTGCATGTGTGCAAGTGTGTGTGAGAGTAAGAGAGAGAGGGTTCACACAAGGATGGATTATGAGACTGTGGTTACAGCATCAGACGTATTAATAATGTATACTTAAAATAATACATACATCATATGATGATTTTCTACATATCCTGTGTTTTTTTTTTTCTGACACACATGTACCTTTACAGATATTTGTATCGGGGGGGACTTGCTTTATAACAGGAATAAAAGAGGAAGACAAAATTTTACTTTGGAGCTTAATAAACCCTGGCAGGAAGAGATCACCATGGGAAGTGGTCAGACAATTTAATTGCTTTTAATATGACGGAAACATCCATCAGATCATAGACACCAATGGTGGGGATCACACAGTTTGGCTGGAGGTGGCCAAGGATCCAGGGCTGAGGTGTTGAAGGAGTGGAGGAGGGTCACTGACAGCTTATGGGTTATTAGCTAAAGGCGAGCGTATTAGATTGTGGTTGGATGAAGACAAGAATGAGCTGGCAGAGCTTAGAGATACCAGGAAATTGAGCTTGCAACTGAGAGGGCAAAAGAAAAAAAGAAGGAGAAAGTCTTTCTGCTTGAACTGACGCTATAACATCTGACTGGTGCTCTACTGATTTTAACTTGGTTGATAAAACACACATTTTGCATAGGCAACCCTTTATGTTGTGAATGTGTGGGCTGAAGTTCAATCCCTGCCCTGAAATACTACACAAATTATCATACAACAAATTATCATAACTTAAAAAAGGAAACAGGAAATGTAATATGTTACTGAACAAACTAAACTTCATGAATGGCCAGCAGAAACCAGCTCGAGTGAAAAGGATGTCACTCTGAGTGAATGTATCATTTTTATGAATAAGGCAAGTACATAGCATGTAACATGTAAAATTTATCCAAAGCCATCTTGTGGCACCTCATATGGTCCACCACCTCAACTAAAGGCTGCTGGGACACCATTCCCTGAGTTAATGTAAATTATTCAAAAAGCTGCCACTCGTTATTAGCTGTCAGTTTGTCACCCAGTCTGTCTGGATCTGAGACGAAAACATGAGGGACTTTGAAGGAATTTTCTAGATCTAGAAACTTGCGAAAATACAAGCTGGAGCTGTTGATCTGAAGTTACTTCATCAGTGATCTCACAGTGTAAAGTGGAGAACAACACATTGTTGATTCTATTTGAATCATACTTGATATATCTAAATCTTGTAAACACACAAAATATATTTTTTAAATCTAAGCCATTACATAACATGAATCAAACAGTATGCTATAGATGCTTTAATAATTAGTCTTATGTATTTAATTTGATGCCACGTTTCAGAGTCTCTTTCATCAACTGGTTCATCGCAAGCCTTGGTTTTATTTTCAGATGTTTTTGATTATACTCTTAAATTTAAAAAAAAACCCAGCCCAGCTAACAAGGTGATGTATTTTTACACACTGGTACCAGGTCACATCATGCCATTTATTTAAGTTGCGCTCAACACCTAGTCCAGTGCTGAAATATTAAAATAATAATAATAAAATGAAACCATTATTTGAAGTGGCTAAAATGACACCAGCCTGAATTACATTTGTTGACTTCAAAAAATATGACCCATGTTCATTTCTCTTCATAACTGATTCCATGTGTGTCTCGTAGCCTCACTTGCTGATTCAAACATTTGCTGTAGAAAATTCTCTGCATAGGTGTACTGATGTGTCTGATGAAGGCACTATTACCTCTAAATATCCACACAGTCACAGGTGCATCAACGCTTCATGAAAATCAACATTGTGCACATTAAAAAAAAAAAAAAAAAAAAAAAGTATGAATGCATGCTGATTTAAAACTTTATTTACAGTATTTTTCTTCCACAAATGAGCTACTTTTTAACTGGAGCACAATAAGTATGATGCTCACGTCCCTCTGAGAGAGGTCTAATGACTCAAAAGCAGCCACTGCTATCACACATTGAACATTTCCTTCTTTCCTCGCTTTCCCTCTCCGTCTTCATCATGGAAAGAAGGAAGTCATGAGATAAATCTCAAGCATCTGATGTGAATATCGGACATCCCTCTGCCAGACCCTGCCACCCATTCCCACGTTCCAGAGTTGGTGCATCAGTATTTTAATAAAGAGGAGGACAAAAGCACAGAACCCACTGAGGAGTGCAGAGATGGGATAATGATCACTAATTAATCATGCACTGGGGTCATGTGCATCATCTCCTCTCCACCGACACAGGAGCAGGAGGGAATGACTCACTTCCCGCTGAAGGCTCCATGTAGCACACAGCTGAATTCACTGAGACATGGGCGTCTCAGCAAGACGTCTTTTATTAGTCTCATCTAGCGATGCAAACGTGTTAGCTGCTTTGGGACAAAAGACGGTTGTTTATGCATGTCCAATGGTTTATTAATTAACACAATGTCTGTTAAAGGGTTACATGTTCATCACACACAGAAGTTCACCCTCAGCAGAGAATTAGATAACATTGAGAACAAACAAACAGAAGAGCGGAAGTAACAAGAGTTTTAATATATTTACTAATTACTTATTTACAAAGAAAGAAATCCCTCCTGTCTCACTGAGATTCAGCTCTGCATTTTTTTGAGTTTCACTACATTTACTCAAAAACAGTAGTGACTTTTTACAGTGTTGGGGTACTTGTACTTTATTTGAGTATTTCAATTTGAACCTACTTTATAAGTGGAAGTAACACTAATATAATGGGAGTCATTCTGCATGAACTTTTAAACTTAGAGTGCAGTAGTTTTACACTGTTATTATTTATATGTTCACCTAAGTTAAGAGTCTGGTGATTATAAATAAATTATGATTAGTGACAGAAGTGGTATGGTAGTACTGTTTTCTCACTGCAAGATATGCATATATATACATATATGTGTGTGTGTGTGTGTGTGTGTGTGTGTGTGTGTGGAGAGAGAGAGTAGTTTGCATGCTCTTACATTGGGGATGAATTGAGGTGAACTAACAAAATACTACTAAAAAAATATATGCTTCTGACACAATCTACGAAACTCTTTGATAATGTATCCCTCAGCACTATAATTATCCTTTTCTTTGCGTTTTCTTTTTTTTCTCCTGCAACTCTGCTATCCAACTGGTAGTTTGACATTTGATTGCTGTGAATTGCTTTCATAACTACTGACAGCTTGACAGGCTCAGTGGTTAGCTGAGTGGTCCACACCTTCACCAGGGAAATAATAGGAATGAAACAGACAATAGTTGGATTGAAATAGACTTGTCGGGAATGGATGGCAACATATATCACAACGTTGTGACTTTATGGCACAGATAAATCTCACTGAGGCAGCTTGAAAACCAATTTTTCAAAAAATTTTGTTTTGCTTTTCCTGTGACAGGAAATCCCAACATGTAGATAGTAAACATATACATACAAATATACTTTAAGGAGTTTGTGCCGCTGCCTCTCTAATATCCCCCGCACTGCACTGAAAGATGAATTATCTCAAATGCTGAGTTTAATTCCTTGTCAGCTTTTAATAAACAGGGTCTTGTGTCCAGAGCAGGAGAATGAGCTGTCAGGAGAAGCTCTGTGTGTATCCCATCATGCATATCAAAGCTCTTTTGTGACATCTTTCATCTTTACACGGTAACATTCATTCATTCACGTTCATGCAGTTATTTAACTGGATTTGTACAACTTCACTTAGTAAGACAGGGATTTCCAGAGCAACTTCAAGTGGGAAGGTTCACTAATAAATATTCAGACGAGCACTTGAAAGGGATTTTAGAGGAAGCGGCTGTAAACGCATCTCCAGTTGTTTATGACACTGAATATGTATTCTCCATCATTAGCAAATGTTTGCTGTTACGAGGCTGTGATGTAAATACTGAAACATGTTTGTGGATTTAAAGAAGGTCTTTAATGGGTTTTTGCATGTGTGTGGACAGGAAGAGTCAGTCTGATTTATAATTACACTTGTAGATGAGCAGCATTAGTAAAAGGCATATTTTCTATAAAAGCCTGAGCGATGTCAATTAGTATGTTAAAGGCTTTTGTTTGTTTTGTTTGTTTTGTTTTTTTCCCACCATCACTATCCTCAATTAGTTTTTCTATATAACTGTAAATTGAAAATAATTGTGCTGTCTCAGTAAGGCTCAGAGTAATAAAAATGTTTTACAGGAAATGAAATATTCATCATCTACTTAGTTTTCTCTGTCTTGTTCCCTGAAATCAACCTTAAATACTGGGACAATAACAATTTGTGCCAAAATGCTGGAATACTAGTAAGTAATTATACACTATTTTCACATGTATTATCAAAGAAGAGGGTATGTGGTTACACAAACATCAGGGAGTTAAGATTCTGACTCATCACTGCATTTGATTTTCTGCTCTGATGTTTGTCTCTGTGTCTTATTCTGTTCTCTTCCATTATTTATTTAACATATAATAGAAACATATAATAGATTCTGATTTAACTGGACATCAAGAGTCAGGAACCACAGAAGAGGAATCTTTTCTTAAACTGTATCAGTTTGAATCACGACCATGTTTCATGAATTATTGATATTTAGTGTTGCACTATTTTAAACTCATGCATTGTGCTTTTTAATTTGCCGTCTTTGAACTGAACCATTCACCCTGGTCACTTTCTGCTTAGGCACATTATTCAGTCTAAATTAAATCAGCAAGCACCCCAGGCTTTGGCACAAGCTCCTCAGCGTTGTCAGTTCTACTGACAACCATCAAAATACTCCCAAATGTAAAGTAGGTTATGAGTCCCACACAGTTCTCCTCATCACATCATCAGAATGTGACCCTGGTGCTGCTGTGCTATTTTTTACCATCACAAAAAAAAAGTTTACATCTGCATTCACATTTATATTCTTTGATATTTTCATGTTGTCTAAGCAAATTTGGCCACCAAAGATCCATTAAAAAGATAAAAACATACACAGTCAACATTTTGGTTTGTAAGGGTCCACCCTTTGCTTTACTAATTGCAACCTGTCATTTGAAATACCTTAATTACATCGCAGGGAATTTCTTTTTTCCTCAGGTTATATTAGAATTAATCATGCCCTCTGCTGATTGAGCACTTTGTCAGATGCTAAGCTTGGAGTTGAGAGAAGCAAATGAAAACCAAAAGCTTTACTTGAAAAAGATTTGGGCCAAGCTTTTGCATTTTAGACTTTGTGTATATGATGAGCAGAGAGCATAAATCCTCACCCGCAATTCATTTTACATCGCTGAAATAATCACACCCATCCTTTCAAACCCTCTGTGTGAGGATTAAAGAAGCTAAGCACTAATACATTGTGTGGTGGGCCAAATGCACAGTTCTGGCTGATCGACCACAGGAAATAACTGTTTCTCTCTCTGATTCATTTCCTGAATAATGTCTGACATTCTTTTTCTTGTCCTTTCTTTGGCAGCAAATTCTTTTCCCCCCATATCATTATTTCGATGTTATTCCAATCCAATTATCTCTGAGAGGTCAAGTTTTCTTTCGTGGCCCAGAGTCGAGGGACAGACACTGATTTAGCCTGTCATTGATCTGACTCTGAGGGAGCCTGCAGCTTAAACTTGATACTACAATCACATCTCAAGAGCGTCGTGAACAAATTCAGACTCTCACACCTTGTCACCTACCTCTCTCACTGTTTTTGTCAGCTGCTGCACAAAAACTCAATCAATACAAGCTGAGAATGACTGATGACGAACTCTTGCCATCGATTGAAGAGAGATTCTCAGTTGTCATGACTGAGAAGAAGGCACAAGAAAAAAAAATGTCAAGGGAACAATAACATACTGCCCACAGCCTCATCGCTGATCTGAACCCAGCTGCACTGCCAGTGGTGCTGCAGCAACAGCTATGATGTGATTCTACAAAGACGCTGTATTTATCACTTGACTTCACTGCTGAAAACTCTCTTGTAGAGTTTGACTACACTAATAATGGGAATCGAGATGAGTGTGACCTATTAGTAAGTGGGTTTCTGAGCCCTGAAATTACAAGTGACATTTGGCTGTTCTGTGGTTTCTTGTGGTACCCTTATCAGAAGCCTTATCAATGCTGATTACAACCTGTTGTTCACATCCTGTTGAAAACTACACAAAAAAGATATCAAGACAAGAAAACTCTGTACATAAGAAAAAATGTCTTATGTACTAATGTACTTAGAAAAGTAAGTCATGTTTATGTGTTTAAGTCAAGCATATTTCACCTCAGCACTCACATTGAATCATCTCGAATTCAACTCTGACGATGCAGTGTGGGTATTGTTTAGCTATGTCTGGTGACTTGTCTTCTCCAAAGCCTGACATCATTTTCACCTCTGTGACTCAGCGCAGGTTGCTGCTGCCCCGCTTGACATTCTGATGTGGAACAAACAGCCAGAGGCCAACTGTCTCACCCTCATCAGCGAAAGCTGTTTGCGTCTATCTCCCACTCCTCCTCCCCTCTTGCATCATTATATCTTTCTTGTTATTACTTTGGTTGGGCAACCTTGCAGTTCCACACAGCTGTCAGGGGAAAGTTGTTCAACTTAGTGTATGAGTGTGAACTACGGTACAGTGAAGAGGCAGACAATTTTTCAATCATAGTAAAACTAATTAATAAATGATGCAACTCAGGTAAGATATCAGATGCCAACAGGTCCTGTTTTTCTTTGTTTGTTTGTTTGTTTTTGTTTGTTTGTTTGTTTTTCTTGGAATAAAACAAAATGTGGCCATAAAATTATTAAAACAACTCAAAAACAAACAAACAAATAAAATTAAAAACATTCAGACTCAAGAGTCCTGTTATTATCAGTCAAGTGGCAACATTACAAATGGTTTATTGTTGGTCTAATGTCTTACACTTTAGGGGAAAATCCTGATTTCTTTAGAGTTACTCAACAGAGGAAGATAGTAAATGAATAACATTATTTGTAGAATCACTAAAACTAAAGCCATGAAGATGATTTCTTTTTTTTTTTTTTGTGGCAAAAACCCAAATCTATATCGTTGTTTGGTATAGTGCACAACCTTTACCCCTGGCTGTTTTAATTCAGTGTGTTATATTTGCAGTACGGTGAACTTCAGTGAGAATTTCATAATAAATGGCTGCTGTTGTTCTCAGAATAAAGTAAATCTACATGGACAACAAAACCCAGCTAAAGGGGCTTTAGCGCAACTTGGCTGCAGCCTCCTTT
This sequence comes from Polydactylus sextarius, assembly GCA_016801845.1. NCBI lineage: Eukaryota > Metazoa > Chordata > Actinopteri > Polynemidae > Polydactylus > Polydactylus sextarius. The sequence continues at coordinate 4,039,827 of CM028915.1, forward strand.
TCTCTGCGCAGGCTGCCCTGACAGTAATTACAGCTCTGAGTGAGTGTCTATGCGCTCATGCTTGTTTACTGTAAGTATGTGGAGAGAGGGGCTGGCAGCCCAGATAAAGCCCGAGGCGAGGCCCCTTGGAGAGAAGAGTGGGCGGAGATTTCCTGCCACTGCAGACACAACCTTTTTGAATAAAAGCCACTTCCCTACGAGAAGTTCAGGTGAGCACACAATTACATGTTCATAAAAGCAAAACTGTTCCTCTTCAAATATTTTTTTTATTTTCCTCATTTAAATGCAGATAAGACAATATGCTCTTCAGCTTTAAAGAGCTTCATTAATATCTCTATATGTATTGCTGGCAGCCAAACTATAAGATAAAGCAATAAATTGCCTTCAGTGAACTTTGTGTAAACAGGTGCAATCTTTAATGTCTGGGTAAGCTTACCTGCCCCATTATTGTGCTGCATAATTCAAACTAATGCTGAAACACATTCAAATATTTTTTATTACCACTTTTCCCACAGTGCCCTGGCTGTCAGCTGTAAATTGCTGCCTGCTGTCTGTACATTGTTGCTCAAAGGTGCTTGGAGGACAGTTAATGCCCGTCCAATCCTGTGCTAGTATGCATACTATGATAAGTGCTTATCCATTTGGTTTTCTTGGTTATGGAACAGGCTTGTCTAATTGCATGAATTAATGCAAATCAAGTTCAACTGAAGTTCAACCAGCCTCTTGGTTCAACAGTGATCAGTCAGTGAATACATAGAGGACACAAAACTGTCAGCTGAACATATGGTGACAATACAGGTGCATCATGGGACTGAATGAGGGATGCTTATGTTTCTTTTGAAGTCAGCTGGAGTTCCTCGCCTTAAACATCGCGTTTGCCATGGTTAATGTCCAGACTTGATTCATCTTGTCTTGTTTATATAACAGTGCAATGTTATTGGATGTCTGAGCTCGAGCTAAAACAATTAGTCAGCAACAGCAGAATATTTGCTTGCAACAATTTTGACAAGGAACTAATGGATTAGATTGATTAAACTAATGGATTTTACTGCTTCCCTCTATGAGTTTTGGACCGTTGGTTTCATCGGCAAGACGGCATCACCCTGAGAAAATTGGGGTTGATTTAATTTCACAGGCAAACAATAAATTTAGAATAGTTATCAGCAAGCTGTTCAAAGATACATCTAAAAGAGATCATGTCTGTCTATTGAGATGCACTGATCAAAGTGAATAATAATGATTTTGTTGTTAGAGTACCAGTGGTAGTTGGTAGACTACCGCTCTTCAACAAAGATGAGGTAAAAATGTTTTTTGATTCTCTGTCACCTTTAAAGTGCCGAAAAATTAATTGTGATTGGTAAATGACTGGGTCAGAGCACTGCAATGGTACCTGTCAGTAGGTGGGATACATTACATGAACATTTTGTCCTTAAAGTTGACAGAGAATGGTTGAACAGGGTTTTGATCCTTGTTCTGTGATGTGACCAAGTTTTAGTTGGATGTGTAACGCCTCAGAAGCTTCATAAAAACCTCTCTAAGAAAGCTTTTTAGGGTGGAGATTTTAAATGCGTAGTTTTGCTACTATTTCACATCGTTTCTGTCTTTACTGGCAACCTCATTATGAAATGCAAGCACTTGACACTGATTTGCTGCCTTCAGTGTCACTCGAATGAATGTAACTTCGCCAACTTTAGAACAAATAATGAATAACAAATCCTCTGATGGAAACACCTGCAAATGCACTTCAGTCATCTAATTTGAATATAAATTTGATTCACTTGAGAGAGGTGGATTAACTCTTAATGCGCATAGACCATAATGTAAATAAAGTTGATGGAAACAGTTTATTCCCATATATTTGCATTAAATATCTGCTCCGTAGCCGTAAGCAGCAGTCTTCCGTCTAGCTCTGTAGCAGGATGAGAGAATGGGCTAAATGCTATTGGCTGTTGTAGTCACAAGACTGTCAGCAAAAGGCCAAAAGTGATTGCCGTTTCCTAGGCAACCATGTGAAAAAATGGCTCTTTAGTAAGTTCGAGTACTTGGACACATTGAATATAGTGGCAATAATATAACAGAAAACATACATGGAATGCAAACATGCGAATTCCTTGAACGTGAGCGATGTGTACAGATGTGAGGTGGGCGGGGTATGTAAGAGGCTGTGAGCTCCGCTTAAGAAGCTATAACAGCATTCTTTGTCATCTCCTTCTAGCAGTAATTATTGAAAATATCTCCAAAACTGTTGCATCGACAATTCTCACTACGGCGAGGAGGACGTCCATTTTCCCAAGTAGTTTAACAGATGATGAAAACAGTTCCCAATATGCATTTGGTAAAACTGAATTAATATAAATTCGCATTACTGATGCAATTAAGTTGGATGGAAACCTGACTATTGAGGAGAAGAGCAACTGCAGCTCAAAACTCATGAAAACATTCATGCTGGTTCTGATAGAGAGGTGTTATAACTCATGTTGTTTACGAGGCTGTGTAGCTGTGTAGACCTGTCAGGGTGTCCATTCTGACCGTTGTCTGCCATCAAAAGCTCCTACAATGAGCACATAAGTATCAGACATGGACCATGGAGCAACAGAAGGAGGAGCCCAGGTCTCATTAATCATGTTTTCTTTCACAAGATGTGGACGGCTGCATGAATGTGCATCACTTACCTGGGAAGACATGACACCAGGGAAGGGAAGTCAAGCTGGTTGAGGCTGTGTGATGGTTTGGACAATGTGCTGTTGGGAATTCTTAGGTCCTGCCATTCGTGTGGATGTTACTTTGACACACACCATCTGCTTAAACCAAGTGTACTGCTACATGAAAACAGTATTCCCCAATGGCAGTGGCCTCTCTCAGCTGGATAATGGTCCCACCACACTGCAAACATGGTTAAGGAATGATTTAAGGAACAAGGCATTGATTTGGCCTCTAAAGTCACAAGATTTTAAGATCTAATCTAATCCAAAACAATGGGTCAGGAATGTTTTAGCAACAAAAAGGAGAAACTACACAATATTAGGCAGGTGGTCATAATGTTAACTGAAATAAAACTTAATCAAGGAATTAAGTAGATTTTTTGTGAAATGCACTTAATTGTCTCCTTAACGAGACTTCATGAGAAGATGAATATCATTGTTATGTTTGATATGAAGCTACAGCCATGACAAGCTTAGCTTAAGGAAAATACTGGAGCACAGGGAATACAGCCAGCTCAGATTTGTACAAAGATCTAATTTGTCATTTTTGACATGGATAATAGGTTCTTGGACAGCTCTGTGAGATCTTATATCTCTGTTACTTCTTAATGGGGCTGGCAATGAAGGTTTCAATTTTTAGACTGAGACTACTCTGAGAAAGTCTTCATGAGGAAAAGACACAGGTAATACACTCTTCTCCTTCAGGGACTGGTAACACAGAACAGATCACCATCAATGTCTGCAGTGCAGCTGTTCACTGTTCACAAGGAGTAGAGCAGATGGGAAGCTCAGTCTAGAATGAGAGAAGAAAATATCCAACACAAGGAATGCAACAGATTGGATGATTCATATAATATATAGCTGGAAAACTGTAGTAACATTCAAGTAGAATGTCTCCTGCTCAAAATGTAATTTAGGAACCACCCCAGTATCTATATGGTCAAACATTAAGTGATATGTACACAGAAATACAAAGCATACAAATCAAACACTCACACACCTCCGAGATGTTTGCTCACACAGAGTGGTGCTATACTCTGTCAAGGCTGATTTTTAATCTGCTCTCACTACTATTCACTACTCATTGTAATCTACTGTTGCAGCATGTTCAGTGGATCCTCTCTGCTGCTTGCAAGCTGAGTTGTACCCATACACGTTTGATAATTAATGTGCAGTATGTGCTTATGAAGTGTATTTAAGCTTCGCCTTCAGGGATTACCCAGATGTTAATTGTATATATTTAACCATATGTACGCCTCAGTTGATCTGCAGCACAAACTGCACTGAGTTAAGCTGAGGCCTATGGTAAGATGAATGAAAACAGTCTCATCCTCCTTTTGAATTTCTTGCTAATTTACTTTTAAGAGGATACACCAAAGAAAGACATTTACATTTTTTTCTTTTGCTTCTTTTACAGCAGACACTTGACAGTGCAGGTAAACCCCTGTTAAATGTTGCGCACTGTGCCACACAAATCACTGAAATTGTTGCAGTGGAAGCTCTTCCCACTTTAAAGCTATAGTGTGCTCTCATGTCTTAACTTGTGCTACTGATCGTGAGTGACTAACCAATCAGCACCTGGACTGAGACTGAGATGATCAGTTTCTGCAATGGTATCATAAGGTTAGGTTAGGTTATAGGTTTATAAAGGTAATTAGCAAAAATTTGTAATGGCAATTAAAGAAAGTCAAATCAGCATCTCTATGTCTGAGACTGAGGATGGGTTGTAGGTTGGAGATGTGTGAAGAATTGTTCAAATTCAAGAATCACAGTCAGTTGAAGCAGGACACTCACATTTTTCATATTAATGTTTCACTTACGGTTTCACAGGGGAAGGTTGTCTACCAAGCACATTTCTTTGGAGGTATTTTGGACACATTTAAGAGAAGAGCAACCCTGGGGAGACTGGAATAACACATCCTTCATATTATTCAGGATCCCAAAGGAAGAGCTGAAGATGTGGCGTGGGAGAAAATGTGTTGCCTATTCCCAGTATTATTCACAGCAGAAAATAGATGGTACTATGAATAGAAGAACCAAATAACGTTGCTGTTTGTTGTTCATTTTGGGGGGTTCCACGGGGCTGTTTTTAGTCTGAATGGTAAGGGAAAGACAGCTATTGTGGTTAAGTACCAAAAAAGCAAATGATCACAAGGTTAGGGGTTAGGGTTAGGTTAGACAGGATAAGGCAGCTTGACAAACAAAACAAAAAAAAAAAAAAAACCAAATTAGTAGCATCTAATGCATCTGTCACATGTGCCTTAGGATATATGTTGGATGAATATAGGAAATGTACTTTTAATTTCCAGCTGTTAGAATTTGAATGAGAGTAAATAAATGCAACAGCAGAATTAGCTGCTGTTGACTGAACACAAATTAGCTGGGTTTCCAAAACATACAGAGATATAGCGTATTGAATTTGGAACTTAATCCATGACGAAACTGGGCACAGACCCTTTGACATGTTCTGTCTTAATCTGCTGATGTATTGAAATACTGAATGTATTGAAATGCAGTGACCAATGATGATTAGAAGACTGAAAAATATATATTTCTCCAGTCACTTCAGCCACCTTCCCCGGCACCTCAATTATCTTTTCTTATCAGATTTTAGAACCTCAACAGAATATTCATATATAAGTTGAATATATTCGTACTTGGGGTGTCATACTAGGTTGGTATAGGACCCTGGCGCAGATACACAGAGGCAGGAGGCGCGAGTCAAGTGCACAACAGTTTATTCAATAATAAATGGGAGGATTATGTGGAGGATGAGGTGAAGGTAGGAAACGAAAACCAGGCAGTAGAGACAGGACAGCAGCAGGACCAGGAGCACACAATGGAAGCAGAACTCTCTGGCGACGAGTAGACAAGAAGGCCAGATATATATGTTGCAGTAGATTGGTAGTTGAGGGACCGGTGTGTCCGAGCCGCGGCCCCGCCTACACCTGGTAACAAATCAGAGGGAAGACTCACAACCCCTAATGGACTCCAGGAGTCACAGCAGTGGCTGTTACATGGGGGGTGAATAGGACAATTGGGGAAAAGATATGCATTGTTCACAGTTCAGATGTTAACCCTTCTTAAGTCAGGAGGTAACATGAATTATTTCAACAAAGACAAATGGACCCAGTGGGCAAGTATCTGTGTAATATATGATCCAGTTTTACATTTGACATCTATGTTCTATCAGCTATAGCTGCTATTATATATCCACTAACTATGCTGTTATTTTATTGTCATTCTAGCCCCATCTTCGAATGAAGGCTTGCGGTGATTATGATTACAGTTGTTCTCCTTGTTGAGTAGCACTGATTATAAGTCGCTTTGCATAAAAGTCTGGCTATATGACTAAGATGTAAATTTGAATTAGTGTCTGTGCTAAGGATGATGACAAGAGGGCCAGAGCTGCGAGAGAGCTTTCCTGAAAACTAAACTGACATGTTCATTTGCAAAATGTTTTACTGTATATCCATTTTGGGACCTAATAATGAATGAAACATTCAGTAGTTCCCTAAAAGACAGGAAATACCCAGCATAAAATCTTTTGTTTAGGTCTTGCATTTTGATGTGCTGTGAGAATAGGTGTCATTTTGATGCCTCTTGTTAATAACAAAATAACAAACTGGTACATTTTTCAGTGCCAAATATATGAAATTGATCAAGTTGACCACTCACAATCATAGCATCAGCCCACAACAAATGCTTGAATCCACAATTTGTCAGCACAGTGTCAATAGTAGAGATGAGGGCTTTTCTAAGCTTTTTATATCTGGAGAGGGTTCACTCAAACTTTATTTCTCTGCTGTCTGTTTCGTCTATTTAATCATGTATCTACAGGGTCCATGGACAGCAGAGTTGGTTGTTTAACCAGTCTGTAGATGTTAGATATTTTAATAGTTATGGTTATGTAGCAGTTTATATTGCTGAGGATATTAATGATCCTTACATTATTAGGTTTCTATTGACATCATGACCTTTCTCTGAGCAATGAAATCAACTTGTACTAAAGAGCTGTTCTTTCCATTTTGAATATCACCTAGGATTTATTCTATTTCTCTTTCTATTTGGACTGTTTCATGACTTTCTTATTTCAGAATCACAAATCATTTACTTTGAACCCAACATTGTGTTAATATATGTGGTTCACACTTGTCATGGTGTTTTCTGTGAGGGAGCAGCAGCCTTTTAAAAAGTAATCCATGTGAGCATGTGCGGATAATTACGATTTCTGAAAGGAACAAGTTTTTTAAATCCACTGCCTTTCAACCACCCTCAGGACAAACGTGGAAATTATAACCCACCAGGGCTCTAAGGCAATCAAAACGTTATGTATGTTCACATTTTCATATTAAGGTACTCGATAAGAGTTGCGTCTTGAGGCCACTGGCTAACTTCACACACACATTGTCAGCAGGCTGCCTGGCAGAGGGCAGCATTACTGTTAAAAAAATAAAGAAATGAAATAAGAGACTGAAAATGTTCAACTGATTAAAAATAAAGAGCTGCAGGGTTTGTCTGTGTATGAGCAATATCAGCTTCTGGTCTCATGATCTTTGTCGCAGTTAAATGTAATATTTCCGATTATTATGTTTCAGGTCAGACTTAAAACTCCAGGATAAAACAAATAACAATTAGATAAGTATAAAGCAGCCAATGGTAATACTTCTTCTTAGAAGCCAGGTGTGCTACCGTAGTCACCACAAACAGCTGGAATCAAATAATATGGTGGTTCTGAGAAGACAAATGACACTGGAGTGAATTATTGACACACAGTCTTTACAAACAATATTTGTTTCCTACATACAACTCTTCATCAGTTCTAGTCATTTTATCCAAGTGAAATTGCATATGAGTGAAAAAATAAAAGTACAAAACTGTTATGTACTGATTCAGATGTATCACTTTTAGAACTTTCAGCAAGAGAAAGACTGCCATAACAACATTTGCAACCAAGAAAAAAAAACAAGACAGGAATTGAGTAGATGCCACTTGTGGTGTTTCAGGGGAAATCAGTAGCCTCATCAACCTCAACAACTCAAAAGCCAGTCAAGAGGGAGATTTAAAAAAAAGAGATGCCACCTGTAGTTTTTATGGAGACGTCAGGAAATCGCTCAGCCTGCCTCTAAAACACCAGGTAGTGTAAGAAACAAAATGTTTCCTACACTACGGCAGAACATGAACCAGAGAGACCCCGGATGAATCTGAAAAGAACAAAATATATGTTGTGCTTAATAAGTGTGTCACTCAAGAAAGGGCTGAAAGACTCACACGTGACTCATTTTGAAAATAAGTATGGCAGTGAATAAGTGGAAACTACATCAACCACATTTGCCGTTGTTGACCTATGACACCTCTGTATTTTGGAACATAAAATTGTACGTTGATGATAACATACTATTTGTTGCGACACTTATTGTTATTATTGACACTTTCAATTTGACACTGACTGGTTCCAGTGACATATGATGTGTAATGTGTGGGAGTTAAAGCCCTTTGACAAGGGCCACCTTTGGTTTATTTCTGTGTAGGTGAAAGGTCTGTCAACCACAGACTGAACACTAAGACAGGTGAAAGACATCATAGCAAAGTGCCTCTTCTTCACAACCTCCTAACTGAGGACATTGAGGAGATAGCATTAAAGGAAAATGTTGAAGGGTTTCAAAGAAATCTTAAAGGATTTCCTCATTAATGACAAGATGATGGAATAAAAGAGGCATGTAGTGGGCCTGACCAGCACTTTGTTGAAGTGCGGTTCTTGAGGGCAGCAGTGCTACTCAAGTGCAATGGCCTGTTGCTGTGGAAAGTGCATACAGTAATAGTACTGTTCACCAGTACCAGTAGAGTATGCAGGGAATATTCAAACTTTCAGAGCACACTGAGTACTAATATTCATAAACTTTTCAATATAACAGATACAATAGAAGGTTTATTGAAGCATGATTGAAAGGTTTATTTGATACTTAGAGGATTTCGTGACTATGAGGGTTCCGTGAACTTTACATTAATACATTTTTCTGAACATTTATTCTATTTAAAATAAGTCTCTGCTTGTCCTGCTAATGAAGCACAGTTGAGAGTCTCTATGTGTGAGTTGCATTCACTTCTACTGGTGCAGAAACTGCTGAAATGTTAGAATTACATTGATATGTCCTTTATGATAATTTCTCATGTGAATGTGTGGTTCACAAAGTCATTTTCACATATCATTTACCCTGGATCAGTTTTTATTTTGTTTTTTACATCCAACAGGAAGGTTATATTTTCGCCTCTGTCTGTTTGTTTGTTTATTTGTTTTAGCAGAATTATGTAAAAAGTACTGAACCAGTTACCACCAGGCTTGGTGGCAGGATGGGGCACAGGCCACAAAGGAACCTATTATCTTCTGGGATGGATCTAGGATTTTGGTTTGACCCTTTTCACAAAAGCTTTTATAATACTTTGATCAATTTGTGAAATAACACAATTCTTTTTTGCTATTATAAATTAATGAGTGGTTTCTATCTGTTATCCAGGCAACCTACTAATTATCTGCTTATTATGTTTAACTACTTAAATTATGCTGTTCTTACTCTGTTTTATCCCTGTTTTTCAGTAAACATACTAACACAAATGCACAGTTATTACCAAATGTAAATTACAACTCATAACTTCTTTGCCTGATCAACTTACCTGGGACCCAACTGTATTACATTGAGCAATCACTCTATAGTATTTGTAGGAGTAGTTTTTGTAGGTGTATGTGCGAACATGAGCAACATGAGTCCTTGCACGCAACTGTGTATTTCTTGTCCGACAGTAGAAAAAAATCAATCAACACTAAAACCAAACCAAAGTCGCTGATGATCACATTCAACATACATTTTGACTAACTTTTGCCTGACCTTATCCAAGTGATCATTCTAACAATGACAACAATGGTCCCCCAACATTGACAAAGTTTTTACTTTAAGCACAACTTTCCTCCAACCACTTTTATGTTTTTGTGCAAAAAACAACCAAATCATAACCGTATGATGTAAGATCTGAACAACTGTGACTTTTAATTGTTTCCAAATGCGTCACTCTGCTCTTGGGTTAGGGTAATACCTACAGGCTCTTCTTGAGAGAAACTAAACAACCAACTTGGTCATTTTGTTTGGAGGACCAGAGTTAGATGACTCTGAGAGTGCATTAAATTATCATATCCTCAATGTCCATGAGCTTTGAGACAGCAAGAGCACAACACAGACACTGTAGAAAGTAAATTATTTTGGCTAAGTAGAGGCTTTTAAAAGCAATGTCAGTATATAATATAATCTGTTATATTTCATTGCAATACAAGAAAGGTTTTCTGTAATAAGCCAGGACTGAATGAAAAAGTGTATTCATCCATCATCAGTAACTGATAAGCCTTAATGGCCAACCTTCCATTATTTTGTTCCTGAATGTAAAAAGGTTTTCAGCAAAACAAACCAAAGTAATCCATAAAAAAAAAAAAAAAAAAATCCAGTCTTGTACATTCACTTTCTCATTGAATTCCAGACAATTTTTTGAAGAATTGGGTCCATCCCATGTGGCACACAACAGGAGATAATCACATTTTCTACAGTGCTTGTTTACATAAGGGGTGGATCCTGGGTAGATCAGAAAAAGTACATACAGTGAAAATCTTAGTGTTTTGTTTGCATCATGAAAAAGTCATTTCTTTGATTTTAGGATCAGTCCCCAAGTGTGTGTGTGTGTGTATATATATATATATATATATATATATATATATATATATATATATATATATATATATATATACATATAATATTTTTTGAACAGAGTCTGTCAGTAGTATGGATTTATATCCAGTGTCTTCTTTTAATTTATTGCAAGTTGTGTTAAGTGCGAAACATTTTGTTCCCCATATTTGTCTCCCTTCATTTAACATCTTCACTTTGTATCAGAGAAGCCATTTGCTGCAGTTCACTCTGCGGTATGTGCTAATCGTTTCCCTGCTGATAGCTTTTTGTTTTGAATTCACCTTCAAGAGAAAGGAGAAAGGCAGCAACATTTTCATTTACACATACCAAAAAGCCAAACTGTGAGGATTTTATGATATTTCAAACCTTGTAACAGCAAAGTGTGAAAACTGAGGGTGTCAAACAGAGGTGTTATTTTTTTCACACAATTGTGTGATTCATCCTCCTTACCATTTCAACACTCTGCTTCATATCGGTGGAAGCAGGATCTTTCAGTTGATAGTGAAGGATCAAAGTTTGTAGTACCTTTCTTCAAAGTGGTAATATTTAAAGCTGGAGTGTGGGACTTTTACAGCTAAATGCATGTCACAATGAAGCCCTCGCTTTCACACAGTGCTGATTAAGCCCATCAATGCCAGGTAAATCTCTTTGTACTTCACAGTATAATGGAGTTTTAAACCTGGTGTGTGGTGACATTCCCACACAGTTCAACGGTAGCAATGTGTTTTATGTCAAGAAACAAGTTTACCTGAGCTGAAGGGGGGAGCAACTGTAGCAACAGAGATGTAGAAGGTTAGAAAAACTAAAGTTATGGCAGAGACCATGACAGCAAAACTAGGTGTGATGCAAAAGAAACTCAGTTTCTGAAAGAAAAGAGTCAAGAGTTTAGTGGAAGGATGCACAAAAGAGTATACAAGAAGTCATAGTCTAAAAAAGGAGTGAGGACAAACAAACACATTTCCACTGGTGTTGTTCTTTCTTATTGAGCAGCTCTGACACAGAAGAAGAGACACATATGCTTTCTGCTTATTCAAGAAACAGAACAGGATTTTTTTTTCATATTAATACTATTATTATTTTTATTCAGTGATAATTCTACTGTACTGTAAGTGATTCTACATTCATAAAGTCAACAATAACATAAGATAATAACAATATCAATGCAGCACTGTTTATGTCACTCAATTGACCGAGATATTCTGCAGCCTCTTTATACTGATGTGCTTGTGGTTCTGTATTTCTCCTGCAGAGAAATAAATGAAAATAATTATTTAAACTTATGCACGCCTGGAAGCACCTTTGTGCCCGACTGTGAAATATTAATAACACATAACCTTAATGAAAACAATGTATTTTAATAGGCTTTTAGTTTCACTAATTATATATTTGCATTTAATTCCTTATTGGTTCAGACCTTTAGAGTTATGCGAAGCATAATTGTGCGCTTGTTAAACTGTATGTGTACACCGCATATGGCATGAGTGATATTACTATTATCTAAACATTCAATTATTCATGTCAGATTGATGGATCTTTTGCTGTTATTGTTACAAGAAGGCCCAGCTGACATCACAACACCCATTGTTAGATGATGTGAATGTCAAATATGTTGTGGGTATTGTAAGCAAGGACAATTCTGTTTTAGTGCCACTCCATGTAACAGAGTTGTACAAGTGCTGTAGATTTACTTCACTTACTTCACAATTTGGCTTGAACAATATGTGTGGCTCTGGACACTGCTAAGTACAGAATGAGGACACGTGTCTCTTCAGCGTGGAACATAAACATGTCCAAACATTTGAGTTCTGTTGTGTCATTCCATCAAGAGATGAAGATGTCTTCCCTGAGCTGTAGTGACTGTTTACAGTCAGGAAGTATCCTCAGTTTTCCTTCAAGGCCTCTGTTCTGGTTTTCAGTCTCATGTGACAACATGTGGTAACATTACTGTCTTCAATTTGTTTTGTTGTGTATTTCTTCTTGAAAAATATCCACATCCAACTTCATTTTGCAAAAGGCTATGAAATACTGCGGCACAGTATCTCAGTATTTATAACAGTAATATTTATAACATAATGCAAAACCGTGACAGAACCAAAAGAGAAAAAAAAACAATTAATGCAAATCTTATCGTCCAGGTAAGCAAAGAACTGTGGAGTGTTCTTTCTTACTTCAAGATAAGCAAACGCATTCAGATAAAAAGTGACATTAATTTATGCCTCATGTTGATACTGTATCTGAAGTGAGTTTTTTTTTCAGTATGTGACCTTTGGTCTCAGGTAATCAGTACACAAACTCCTTCAGCCACCGACTGACTTCCAAAATAATCGGGAACTCTTTAGTTTCTTATCATCCATTCCCTTACGCGCTGAAAATATCTGCTTAGTCATTCTAAAATGAATTTTACATCAGACCATGTTGGCTACAGAAACACAATATCATCAAAATTGAAACTGGCCAACACACTTTGTTGTTTCCATTATCCGTGCCATTTGTTTTATAAAGAACATTCTCATACAAAATGTGCTGGATTGCCTTTGGCACAAACACCTTCCTACTTTGGACAGCTTTGTTTGTTTAAAAAAAGAAAGAGTACACAGAGAAGTCCGGATGCAGTACTTGTGTGACACATCCTGGATCAACAGTCCTGGAACAACCAGGATTACAGGAACTCATCTTTGTGTCAGGACCTGGAGTCTTTTCTGAACATATAAATTAAGAATATGTTGCAAAGTCATACAAGCCCAGAGGAGATATTGTGATCCTTTATGGTCTCAGACCTTCAAGTGTTACTTTCTAATATCTAAACTTGTTAATATGTACAACACAAACGGTACTATTTAAACTTATGGACTTCTGGTAAGCAGACATCGGGGAAACAAGGACCGGCCATCCATCAGTTGATCACTCGAAGATATATGAAGACATCTGAGGCAACAACGCCCTCTCTAAGTCCCCTCTGCTTGAAGAAGAAAGTGACGCTCAATAGACACTCATCTCAGGTCCAGTGTGTGCAGGCGACAGGCATCTGTGCATCATCAGGAGAGGCTTATACAGAGGGTTCCCACCTGCCATCACCATTATAATTTATAAGTGACTGGTGCAAATCCATGCTTTTTGTAGCCATTAGACACCAGTTGTCATAGTAACAGTGTAGACAACAGTGTAGCAACAAATGGATAACACAAATATCTGGTCATAGCTGTGAATGGACCCAACTGTATAAGGAACCAAACAGCACATGCTCTGATGTCTGTTTCTATAGATTTTTTATCAGACTGCATCAAATGACATTATCATCAGTTCATTAGCAGTACACAGGATTTCATGTTTACAAGAATCTGTTCATTTACACTTTTTGTTAAATAGTTTAAATCAAATTACAGAGACCTGAATCAGTGCAGGATATGCATACTTCATGAGGCAGCACAAGAATAGGACGTAAGTATCATATTCTCAGATGAATCAGTCTAGCATTAGATGCAAGTTGGAACAGTGTTCACAAAGAGGAAATGAACATCTGTGCATCTGAACATCTAAGAATTAGAAGTCCCCAAGTCCCAATGGGACAGTCCTTCGAGTCCTCCAAGTTTCAACACTGGGCAGCCATCTTTGCCAGGATCTATTCTATCGCCAGTCAAATCTGATTAAAAAAATGTTTATGTGTGCTTAAAGACACTTGTTTTTTCCCCACCAGTTTTAGTTTTGTGATTCATGTTCACTTCATTTAAATGTTGCTTCAGTGCAACAATTTAACTGATTATATGTGGTTCCCATTCACCCACTATAAACCAGACAATGGCTGTTTTGGGGAAGGGGGAGGACATGTGCCATACAACTGTAATCGTTGGTGTCACAGACTATTCTAGTCAGAATTGTTTAAGTGACTTGTGTCCTCATCCCTTCTAATGTCCCTGGACACACCACCCAAAGTGTCTGAGAACAACAGAGCTGAGATCCTGAAGGACACACTGAAAGCAGCTGCTGACAAACCAACCAAACACAGTGGTGGTTGACAGAGAGCAGAAGAGGGCAGCTGTGATAGATGTGGTGATCCCATCTGACAGTAACATCACAATGAGCAGGAGGTGATTGAGAAAGACCAGGGACCAGAGAAACAGATGGGACAGATACAGGAGCTTTAGGTCTGTGACCTCTGAAGTAGAAGAGTCCTGAAGAAATGATTTAGATGCTGTAGAGACTTATGATAGTGACACTATGTGGGTGATCTCTCTGCTGACAAGTTCTACACATGTATCAGTATATGCATTTTTTTTACAATGTCTTGTAAACAATCACAATGAGTAAACACTGTCAATAGATTTAAGAGTTTAAGAGAGGGGGGGCTTGCAGCTATTAGTAAATAAAATTACAGTCCAAAATTTCATTTTGTATTATATATTCATGCACAAGAGTTTATTTGTTTCATGCTTCCTCCATTTTATATTCCCCATGTGAGTATATACTGTCAAATCTGTGATCCTATAAATTCATATTTTGTATGTATATTCTTTTCTGAACCAGGCCAAAACCATCATTTACAGATACAGATACAGTACAGATTAAGCACAACAGGACATTTTTGTAGGAGGAAGATAAGATGCGAGAAGCGTGTGACATCAAATAAAAGTGATGGATGGCAGTATCTGTGTTTAAATCCTCCCACATAACAACATGTACATTAGTTGATTTTAGAGCACTAATGTCTATCAAATATGCATAATACACAAGTCAGCCGATCATTCAAGCAGTGCCATGTTGTCCTTTGAAAGATGAGTAATACAAACCGAGCTATCAGCAGAGAAAATTTTAACAACTAACTCTGTTCTCCCACTCTCTCCTTGTGATTGCAGACAGGGTCACAAATGGAGATGATTCAATCCAAAATAAATCCTGCAAAATGACAGAACACATCTTGTCCAGGCTTCAGTTAACTTATGATAGCCTAGACAACATAAGAGTCACTACCACTGACCAGGGAAAAGTAACCCTCACTTGTGATGTTGTTGTATGCTGTTGTGGATAATTCCATCTCACCAATTTTGGGAAAATGGGAAGGAAGTGGAGCATCGCTGAATGAATGACTTGCTGAGTGCAAGTCATCAGCCCAGATGGAGCACATGATTCATTGTTTTGTTTGGTGCCTTTGAAAGAATGAAGCAAAAGAACATTCATCCCCTTTCAACATGAATGTGGTACTAGCAGGATGTACAGCAGTGGGTCTGTGCACTGTATGATGTGTGTCTGACTGCATAACTTCATGACTTTATGTCAAACCTGTTACAAATTTTATTTGTGAAGTGTATGTATGTATGTATGTATAAGTGCATGAATGAATACATTTTTTATATTCGCACTTTAACATGTTCCATTCACCTCACATGGGATTACATGGTAGATCATAATGTCACATACTGTATAAATAAAGACTTCGGGCTGTTCACATATATGTTCCACAGAAAAATAAATCATTGCTACATGTCATGTATTATGCTATGGGTGGTTTCAAGATCAGATACAAAAAAGGCATGTTTAACAAAATCAACCCAAAGCTTTTAATTAAATTACATACCTGATAAAGTCAAACTAGGTCACTAGGTTGGTCTACCACACTTCAGGCTCAAAATATCTATTGGATGAATTACCATAAATATTTGTACATTCATGGTCACCAGAAGAGGAATCCCATTTACTGGAAGATGCATCTGTACTGATTGTCACTAAATATGATTGGAAATAAGGAAAACCCAGATGTCTTGTGTCACTGAAATTGATGGAGCAAATTGGTTTACTCAATAAAAAGCATATGGCTTTATTTTGTACCTGTTCACATATCTTATAAGCTTTAAATACCCGTGTACAATCCAGCTTTACAAAACTGAAGCATTCAGTCCACACTGACAAACTAACCCAATAAACATAGTTTTTAACTTTGGCTCTATCTAACGTCCTCCAAACAGTTTCAAATATCAATGTTGTCTTGTTAACAGAATCCATATACTCATTGAGTTATTGATATGGATTGGTTTCTGACTGCTTATCCCGAACTTATTGATGAATTGTGTTGAGAGTCTAAGTGGATTATTATTAGGTACATCTACATCTATGTTTGTTACATCTGACTCAAAGGACAGGGTTACGATTCATTAAACTACAGGAAAAATAGGCTTCGTGGTGAAAAAGAACCACTCAATCTGTCTTGCTGATAATAGGCTACTGCTATTGATTCTGAGAAAGACGGGGCCTGCTGTGTAAAACTGCTGTCACCTTGTAGGTTTTGTGATGCACTTAAATGAGGAGGCGGTTTGTTACTTTCAGTTCTAATACAAAAGCAAAAAGACAACCAAAACCTTGTGGCAGGAACTGTGTGTCATGTAGACCATTAGAGTATATAGGCTCATCATCATTATTACAGTTTCTAATGATGCGATCTGCTCCTCAATGCTTTCAAATCAGTGATTGTATACCAGCTGAACTGTGTAAGATGCTACGTGAAAGCAGGAGGACCAGTAGCTTGTATTAGTGAGCACTGAAATCTCAAGATGGAAAGAGTAACCAGGGCTGTCCTTTCGAAGATTGTGTGTTTAAGGTCATTTGGGCTGCATGAGCCACTGCTGCCTAAGCAAAGGTCATGGATGTCATATGAATATCACAAATATACTGTGTCATCACTGGTGTCTATGTGTAAGAGGATGCAATCAATACAGAAAAAAATGTTCATTAATGAAAGACCTGATCAAGGAGATATCATTTCATCCACACGGGATTTGCATTACAATCATTCTCTTGGGTACTAGATACTGTGCAGTGCAATCAACTTTCAATATACAGTGTCACCTATCAAACAGAGTAAATGGCAATCTCTGTAGATGGTGCTCCTTTTATTTGTTGCTTCAACTACTGTGGCTGACATTACCTTTGTCCCATTTCTTTAGACGTTAGTAATGTCAGGGTTGGTAATGTCAAGCGGTCGTTGACTCCACCGCTGTAATCCTTACTGAAATATCTCAACAATCAAAGGGATAATATTATACACATATTCATGATGGAGAGGATAAAACATAATGACTTTAATGATCCACTAACCTCTCATCTACCAGTTCTCAGTTCAGTTCTCTTGGTTTCTCTGTGGCTGCATTTTGTGTTGTGTGCTAAATATAAACATGTCAAACTGTCATTGTGAGCACGTTCACATGGAAGTATCTGTGTAACCACAAGCTGATGAGTATGTTTATTTGTATATGTGCTCTGTCCTACTGTCAGAATTTAACACATCCTGTGTAGATGTTTCTAAACTTAATCTACTGCTGCCACTGCGGTTATGGTTATGTGCTGTTTTGGCCATGTCAGCTCTGCACATGTTATTACCGTTACTTCACAGATCAGTATTACTGTAGACTCTTTGTCTTGTAATTGCTGCAAACACAATACATAACACGTATAATGTCATGTGTGACATTTTTTTCCAGCTACTGCAAATACACAGCATTTCTTAATCTAATGATACTGACTGCCACCATAATTGTGATTCAATGAATGGCAAGAAGAAAATCAAAACAATCAAGAAGAAACAAAACAAACTTATTAAGCTGTAAATCTGTAATATAAAATGTTAAAAGCTTCAATAACAGCAAAGTCCAGCACATAATGTTTGATGAAAATTTGATGGAGTCCTAAACTCTTGTTCCTGCTCCTCATCGGAGGCAGTAAACCTGAGTGATTTTGGGGCAGTTCACTGCAGGAGTCGTCAGGAGTAGAGCCACGAGGTGTCAGGATGAGAAATCCTCAGACCCTCAGTCAGATCAGCAGCAATGTGCTGTGACAACAGGCAGGTGCAGATTGACTGCTGCTGTGACCAGCTCAGACAGCACCGAAACACCTGAGCGTACTACACTCACAGACCAACTGCTGTCAATCCTCACTTGGCATCCCGCGGCACAAGCACAGTCTTAACAACATGACACAGACAAGCTGTGCAATTTAGTTCTCATCTCACCCACACTTCACGACTTCACTCACTTCTCAGGCTGCCTTTACACACACACACACACATACACACACACACAGTCACGCTGCAACTTTGAGCAATTAGTAGGAGGAACCAGCTTAAACTTGCACTGTTATGAAATATAACATTAATAAATATTCAGTTAAACACTTTCAGTAAATAGCAGCAGACAGGTTGCATAAAACTGAGGTCACATTTTAGCTGATTCACAAAAACATTCTGTGGCTCCTTCATACTCATTGAGGATCAAACGGTGGCCTGTTTACTTAAATGCACTGGATAAGCCTGCAAAGAGGATGAGTCTGAATTTTTAACATTTTAGGGACAAAATATGCAATAGATGGTGTGAATTGCTCAATGTTTTGCTAACCAGTCATCATCAGGGAAATAAGATTCAAGCTGCAAAAGTCACAGATTATATTAAAATCTTGTCAGCTTGTAAATGCAAAACAGAAATGGAAACTGCACAGCAAAGTGCAGGTCATTGGTTTCAGTAACAAAATTCAGCAATTCTACAATTCCCATTGCCCTCTGTTGTGTGAATTTGTCTGCTGCTTTAACTCGACTGAATTAAACTCTACAGTTTAGTACATTAACCATCAAGTTAAGTTTCTTAAGTTTTTCTCTGATATTGAGGGCAGCTCTCTGGATGCTTACCTTCGAAAGCTTCATGACCTCCTCATTCCGATAGCAGAGCACAAACATCATCGTTAGTCCAGAACTGTCGGTCCATCGTTTTCCGTAGCAGCTAAAATCATAAATACATTTCTGCACTGCCATCTTTATTGTCTCTACCTGCTGTCTCCACACCTACAGCAACGGGTTGACCCAGCTTTAACGTTGATGCCACCCCTAGCTATCTCTAGCCCTGAGTGGCTCAACGTTTTGGTCAGGCCAGAAATCTGGAGCTAGTGGCCCCGAGACAGTCCCGAGGTGGCACCAGTTAGCACCGGCTCAAAATGGTGTGAAAGCAATTAACCCCAGCAGGCCCAGGCTGGCTTGGCTTTGGCCCAACAGTGTAAAGCCAGCTATTGACTCCTTCTCTTGAAGGATCCTCGGGTTTGTTGTGCACAATAAGCTCTGCTACGTTTGACTCCGATACACTGTGTGTTTCTTTTAACAACTTTGACTTGTTTTTTGACACTTTAATATCTTGGATAAAAAGCCTTCTACTTAAAGTCCCTCACCATCCTAAATGGTGTGACATTTTCAAGCGTAGCAGACAGAATTAAGAGGCGTTTTTTTTACAGATTGAGGCATTTACTGTCATTCTATGCGCAGGCTGATAATGGGCAGACGCCCATTATCCCCAATCTCACCAAACTGCTGTTTTCTTTCACGGTTCGCAAAAGGCTGAAAAGAGGCAATCAAGGTAGCAGAGTAAACAACAAGTATCTGACCCCGGACTGTGATGCCTATAGACAAAACGATGGAAAGCCAATGTTCACAAAATAGCGTTTAAGTTAGTTCAACAATAGAAAACACTTGATTACTCAAGCAAAAAATCCAGCAAATCAAATGAATTGTTTTGGTTAATGGATATTATTGACATCATCCTCTATTGTATTATATTTTTAAACGCAGACAGTGAAATTCTGCCAGGCAAGTAGGAGTTTTAATTTCCAGAAAATCTAACAGAAGGAGGTTATTACAGGTCTCTTTGGAAAAAAATCACAAGGTGCTTTACACTATGCAATTTCTGAATATGGCATATATTTACAGAAGAAACAGATTTTCTTCTTTAAAGGTTTAAAAAAAAACTAGACATAACAGTAACTTAATTAACGTAATTCACTAAGGACGTTTGCATTAATTACAATGTGCAACGCAATTACTTTGATATAGCCTAAACATATTAAGTGAATGTGGACATGGGAGTGTAACATATTGGCAGCTTTCCAGCACAAACACAGACACACACTCACAGATCAGTAACACAGATAAAGCGCAACACAATGGATGTATCCCATACTCACTGTGTAGGAGGTCATTGATTCTTGGCAGTCTGCAGCGTGAACATGCGTGAGCATACAAAGTGATGAATCCACGCTCAAATATTCCCAAAGCAGCTAGAGTTAAATGCAACATACATGGCAGAGAAATCAATAAAGTGGAAGCAGAGAGCTGTGTATTGTGTTCATTTTGGAGCGTACATGGGCGGCTGCCTTTGTGTACAGTTCCTTTGATGCTGGAATCCTTAAAAAGCATGCATTTACCTTCTAGCTGTATGACAGAACATAATTACAGAGAGCAGCCTCCAGAAAATAAAACCAGGGGAGAGAAACTATTTTGGCTGTCACTTTGATACTTTGCGGATATCTTCTCTGCATGTTAATATGCTACAGGCCCATCACTGCAGGAAGTAGCATGGACTAATATCAGACTCCCTCACTGTGATTGGCCACTCATGGTGGCTGTGGGAGGAAGTTGATATTTCAGGACACACCAAATAAATCGGATTAACACATAATTGACATGTTTACTGGGGTATTTATAGCCTCCATTTGATTGGAAAGTGGGGAACAGACCTATGTTGATGGTCCAATTGCATTTGAGGATATAACTGCTGGGAACACAGAACCTTACAAATCTGATTTACATCGCTGTGTGCTTGAAATTATTTCAGGGTGACCTTGATAACGCAGATATTTCTCCCAGCTGTGGTTAAGTGAATGACCACTTGAGCTTATTAAATGTAAAAACCGTGAACCATAAAATGGATTTAATAGAATTATGCAAATAATAGTCACATAGTGAGGCTACAAGAGAAGATCATTTATAGCAAATAAGACAATATTATGTTATACTTGTGACTGAACCCAGATGGTATCAAATAAAATAGAAATAATAATTTCTTTATAGAGAGATCTTGAATATGAGCATGTTCACTTGACATATGGATGTGGTAGTGACCAGCTTATCATCGCTACTGACAGGAAAGTCACTTACATGTCCAGTGGGTTACTAGATCAACAAAATGAATTGCCTAGCTCTGCGAATGAGTCGCTCACCTGTGACAGTAATAAGCAGAGATGTGCTGCCACTGCTGGCCTATCATTAAGAAAAAAAAATCATGGATTGCCAAAAAGATAGTGTAGTAGTATAGTATAGCAAAGTGTAGTATAGTGTAGTATAGTGTAGTAAAAACATACTCATGATTTAGATTCTTTAAAGTTATATAATCATCTTGTGATGTACTAAATTCCGTATGTGACTCTCTGAATGTACACATGCAGATCAGACGATGTAATATGTTTCATATGTAACATGTCATCAATACACAGTCACTATTAGTTTTAGTGTTTGTACGCAAAACACATATGATAGATGCAAAGATATGTAAACCTGAATGTAATATTTATCATGTATGATGGTTAAGACCGTGTTCATATATCAACTATATGAATTATATATGTTACATCATATATCAAATTTGTCCATATGAGCATATTATTGCACTCCTTTGCAACTCCATAAAAGTCATCAGTAGAGATTAGAATAATGAATACTCTAATCACCAATCATCTGGTCACCATATTCTAATTGCTGCAGGCACCATCAAACAAAGGTGTTCCACTAATCACTGAATGTTTACACATGGGGTGTAGGGGACTCATTGCACAATAGTAAAATCATCGCTCTTCAGATCTCGCTCCACATGCTAAATCAAAGCATCCCCACTTAATTACTGGGCCAGATTAAAAATAGCAAAGCGAGAGTGTGTGTTCCCCCCGTCAGCACCCACAGCCTGTCAGAGCTTGCAACTGAGCCCGTGGGCAGCATATGTGTAAGAGTCATCTGCTACTATGCTTTTTTCTCTTTGATGAATATACCACATCACACCTAAACATTTCACCCTCCTCTGCCATTCACTGATAGTAATGACACACATCGGGACTCGGTGCAGGAGGCAAGACATGATGACTGAGAGTAGTAGGCACTCCTCTCAGGCACAATGATGCTCATTCCCCGAGAGTAACGCCTGTTGACATGACTACTGGGAGACTAGATGTCTTTGGGGAGACACACAAAGTCCACTAGGGCTGCCTGCTATTTCATGTGCCAAAACAAATGTCAACATACTGGGTGGAGCCATGTTCCTGCTCTTTACCACAGGGAGTTTCAAACATTTTTCATGTCAACGTGCTCCGAATAAATGCACATTAGGCATTTTGTTTTTACTGAATTAGAAGTGAATTATGCAACAGCGTTCAGTGGACTTGGAGAGATCCTTTTGATGACGATGATAATTAAAAGTATAATTAGAAAATCCTTATGCTCCAATTGGGAACAGTCCTACCACATTATTTGACAGTCGGCAACATGCAGGAATTGGCTTAGTGGTCTGCCAACACAAACAAGCAGATGATATTTGGTCTGTTATGTTGCATTTTAGTAAAATATTAAAACACCTTGGGATATTTGAGTTGACTCACCGAACAAGCTAATGCAGCAAACAGAAACAAAACGAGCGTAGTAATTTTCTTTCTTTCACATTTACTTCTATTCAAAAAGAAAAACATGATTAAATACGTTGAAAAATAATTACATTTCCACCTTGTTGTATGTTTTGGATACAGTCCAAACAGTGGAAGCTAAGTAAGATTGAAACTCTTAAATTGAGGGAATATATATTTGTTATTTGAGACATCCTTATTGAAAGATATTTGTTGTTTCAAGCTCTTATTTTAACCTTGATTATGTACTTATTATTAATCCCTGAAACTGTTTAAAATGAAATCCAATCTGCCAATTTTCAGGTACATATAAATGAAGATGTAATTCGCCCATGAAACACGCTGATCTGCGGCACAGTGGTTTATTTCTTAACTGACATGGAGCGCTGTTTCAGTGTGTAGTCTGTGAATGCATGTATCTGTCTGTCATGGCCGGGATGTGAACCTGGGCCTCTGGTCCTCTCTCAAAGCGCAACTCCTTACCAGCTGAGCCAATGGGGACAGTGCATGCAATCTCAGTGTGCATGATAATATGTGCTGGGCTGGGCCAAAATGCCAGGGCCAATTTTTTGTCCCAGTCCATCAGTTTAAACAAACACTCTGGTGTCTATAGAAAGTCTTGCTCCTTAACCAAACCAAACTGAACCGGCACCCAAGTGATACATGGTTTCCACTAGTTCAGCTTAAATTTAAACAGTTTAAAAATTGTGAACAAAAGCCATGTGGTGGAAATGCTGATGGATTATTGGTCAGTACAGTAAGCAGGCATGACAATTACAAATTCCTCTTAATTTGTACCAGGATATTGTTCATCATTGAGCTGTCAGGTTCTGTTCATCCTTATCTTGATCTAGAGATCATATCAACAGACTTCAGCGGACCACGTACATGAATGTCTGCTATTAAATAACCTAATAATGCAGGCATTTAGAGGAAAGACATTCTGCCATCAGACAAGCTTATCACAGAAGATGGCTAGTTCTGATGAGATATCTCTATGATTGATTGCACTTTGCACATTGATTGCAAAGTGGTCCCGTGAGGTAGGTTAACCGGAAACGTCACAATCACAAAAGGGCAAAAAGCAAGTTGTTTCATACACAAAAACTAAATGTCCATTATAAAAGCAGTTTACAGAAACATATATATTGATTTCCCTGAATGAATGAATGCATTGTCTCATACATGTCACTATTTCACCACCAAAATGCCCAATGTATTTCAATCAGTGAAATGAGACGCATAACGGTATGCTTCCTGTGATTGAGTTTGTTCAGAATCAGCAACTTAACACATATGTGGTTAACTTCTCACACATTCCCATAGCGCTGTTTTCCATATAGTCTATACAGTCAACGTATTTGCCCGTAAAAAGCTGAGTGTCCATGTGCTTCTTTTCATTGCCTCGAAACTCGAAGGTCATTGGATTGTTGGTATTTGCTCGATGAAATTACTTATTCATTTCTTACACTGTAAATAAAACAGACTCATAGTATTTCCTTGTTTCAATTTAACATAATTTCAACATTGTTTCATTAGATCGCTCAATCAGTCATATTGTTGGCTAGGTCGGAGTGAACTAGCTAGCTAGCACACGATGGCAGACAATGCTAATATTGTCAACCTGATTTTGGCAAAGCCATTTGATAGTCTTCCTTACAAGGAGAAACTTAGAATTAAGTTGGCCGACAATGAGCTTCCCCTCCTTTAAAGACCAGCAGCCGCCATTGACACCAACCAAACAAAAGTCCAGCTCTGAGATTTCTCTGAATCAGTCTAAACAATGTTGGTATGAATACACCATAAGTTTTGTTTAGTTTTTAGGAAACCTGACTGATACTTACTTTTTAAATCACTCAGTTTTTTGTTCTTGAGTGTCTGTAGTACACACCTTCTGACCACAAGACACAACACATCATGTCAGACTCTGCTTCATCCTCATGTGTCTACAGGACAGTTTCAGTCATGAAAGTGAGCAGACAGCTGTCAACCAGACTCTCTGAATAAATTATTTAGCTCTAAGCAGATAGAGAATAGAGGTGTCTTTTTTTGGGTCACCATCCTCAAATGTGTCTGTGGAGTCCCGGCAGTGACATGACGGCCTTGGAAAAATTCTAATGCTATAAATGTTTCAAGGGATTCTAGTACGCCTAAAGGTGCACCTTGATTCCTCATGATAGACCTATCAATCAAGAAAGCGAGGATGTTGAATTTTGTACAACAAGCTGTGGGCATAAGGCTTTTGATGAGGATACGCTCTGTGGGGTTAGAAGGCAAAGGGAGACTTGTGGATCATCTACTTCACATTTTTGATTCTCAGTTTACACAGCTATGACACCATCTATGAACCAGTTATGTTTGCGTGAATGTGCTGCATATAATCTGAAGTTGCCAGTGCAAGCTACAATGGCATTTTAACCAAGTGCTTTTTTATTTACAATGTGTTTTGCCACTTCCCTCAACTTGTTTCTGAGGGTAATGACAAAGCGGTCAAACAGAACAGACAGAGCAGTTGTAGACATATTGATCTTACACAATATAAAATTGTAGTTCATTACAAAATAATGCAAGACAACGGTACATGTATAGTATTTTCATAAAATCGAGGTAGAAAAAGCACACACTGCTCAACTGATGACACTTGACAAAGGTTCACCTAAGAGTTCAAATAGGAGTGTGTTCAGGAGGGGAGTGACTTCATCCTGATCCAAAAGGGAAATGGAAACACTGTCAACAACCAGTGGAGCAAAAGAGTCTCAAGAACATGTGAAATTGCAGACCTCCACAGGTTTATTTAGAAGGTCAGCAGTCAAAAGTGGATTGAAATTGATCAAGGCAAAATAACAAGAGTCCACAGTATCATGGTTTCTGACATTTACACTATTGAGTTCGTATTGAATTCAAGTGTGTTATAAAGTATTTGGGTGGAACATTGCAAGATTTCTGCCAAACTGTCATTTGCTATTCGAGATCTCGAATGTGTAGAGTGGCACGTAAGACAAATATGTTTCATGCAAACACTAAAACTACTTTCAGTTTCTGTTTATACCAACAAACACTGAGATCACATGAATGGAAAATGTTCCCTCCATGTTGCTTTTTAACACATTCTCCACCCTCTTCTGTTCATCTGGCATCACCACATTTCCAACATTTGTGAAACATTTAAGGTGCTCCTGTTAAATTTAGTGAGTGGACCAAATTTAAAGCTGTGACTGGAGATCAAGTTATATAAGTAATATTTATTTCTGACACAAAGCACAATACACTTCAAAGCATTCCCCTTCTGTTTGGGGTATCCTTAAATGTATGTTTGACAAAGATGCTCAGAAGACCTTGTGCACATTTTTTTTTTACTTAAAATCTATCTAACATGAATTGTGTTACTATACAAAATCTGGTTGCTTTCCATTCTTTTTCAAAGCTCCTGAATGATTGGTTGTGTTTACATGTCATTTTTCTTTGTCACTACTTTATCCCACCATAAATCCAGAGACGGGACAGGATGGTGGCATATGCACAAAAGCAGTGTCAACTTGTATAGCCCATCATGTACGCTCTATGATTTTCTTCCTCAAAATAGAATGACTGAGTCACACGCATGCTGAAGTGATGGTGCTGTCTCTCTGCCTTTGCGGAGGGACCAGAGAGCCACCAACATGTCAGTCTGCGTCTTATCTACACGCCTGCTGTGCACGTCGCCCTTTAAGCACCAAGTGTACAATCCCAGGGTCACCACAACCCACTGTTTTAAACCAAAAAGTACTCTGCTCTACACCTTGAGAGCTTCATGCACACCCACAGCAGACAGACGACGGTTGATGTTGCGATAACGACAGCGGAGGAGGTCACGGTAAGTGGATCGCAGGTCTCGGTTGAAGAAGGCGTAGATGAAGGGGTTCATTAGGGAGTTGGCATAACCCAACCAGAGCAGCGTGCGCTCCAGCCACATTGGCACACAGCTACACTTCACCCCACAGATAAAGGGTCTAGCAGTGGTCATGATAAAAAATGGCAGCCAGCACACAGCAAAGACCCCAACAATCACCCCTAGTGTTGTAGCTGCTTTCTGCTCCCTCTTGAAGATGGAGATGTTCTTGCGTTCACGGCTCAGAAGGCGAGACAACGCAGCACATTCCTCTGCCACACCGGGCGGCTTCAGGCCCTGCATGCGCAGCGCCTCATTAGCCACAGTTTCAAGTCGTTCACGCCGTGAAAGGTCAGTGAAACGGTGCTTGGCACCACTCTTTCGAGCAGCCCTGAAGATCTTGTAGTACATGAACAGCATGACCAACATAGGGATGTAAAAGGCTACAGCTGTAGAGTAGATGGTGTAGCCAAAGTCTTGGCTAATGAGGCACACGTCATTTTCGTAGATGTTTTGGGCCCAGCCGCAGAAAGGCGGCAGGGTGATGGAGGCTGACACCAGCCACACTCCCAGGATCATCTTTGCCATCAACTGACCGTTCTGCCGGGCTGGGTAGGTGAGAGGCCGAGTGATCCCCAGATACCTGCAACAAAAGGAAACAAAATCAATGCTTACTTCCAGCTTTTCAACAAAAAAAAACAGTTATTATGGTGATCTGCTGCCTATCTGCATTATTATCAAATGTCCACATTTGAAAGACAGACATTTGACTGACTGGTTATGGTTATTAGGAGGAGAGTAGCAGGTGGAGAGGGAGCTATCAATCAAACAGGCAGCTCAGTAGGTTCAAATAGCATCTGATAATATCAGAAAAATGAAGACAAATTGAGGTGTGAAAGGCTTGAATTTGTACAAAACTGGGAAAATAGCCACTATTCTCACAAAATAACAAATCGGCATGTACATCTGAGCGTGTTTTGGCCGTCAGCCTAAAGCTTTTATCGGCATCAAATGCGTCACTAATGAAATCTTTATATTTGTGACTCTTGGCTGTTCTTTTCTGGTCTCCACTGCATGGTTAATCACAAGATAAAAAGCTTTAGGGTCAATCCACCTTGTCGTCCAGCAGTGATGCAATCATTAGTGTGGAAATCAGATTCAGCTCCATCAGCCTGGGCAGGCTTGTTGTGTTGATACTTTATGCAACATGTTTGGTCTGAAAATGTTACTTTATCTCAACACATTTGTCTCTAGAGATAGCTTTGATGTCTCTAAAGATAATAAGTACAGTATAGTACAGTACACACAGTACTGCGCAGCTTGTTAATATGAGAATCACTTGGAAAGGACTATAGTACTCGATAATCTCATCCCCATCCCACCCTGGCACCTGCACCTGAGGCATGTAGCCTACATGCAACTCATATTTGAATTTATCAGTGTTTCCATGACAACAAGTACAACATCTATCATTTCAGACAGGTGTCATTATTTTATTGCCCATGGCAGTGTGGGTGGTGGTATAGAGGACATCAGGACGTACACATTAAACCTATACACCTTTTGCTGTAAATTAAAATTTGAAATGAAAAGAAATACTATATATGAGACATGTTGTACCATGATAGTAGATAGTACCTTGGTGTTGTCTGTATATACTTAGCTACTACATGTTATCACCATGTCCTTCTTAAAAATCTCTAAGCTCTGAATACTTGTGCTCAGTGAATATTACATAATACCTATTGTTTATTCAACCCCAATCCCTCCAACCACTGCACTGCCTCACTTACAACGCTCACTTAAAATGTACTTAAGCCGTACAAGGTGGAAGTGAACACATCTAGGCAAGCAATGTCAAAGAGATATGAGAAAGATCCTGTGATGGGTACAGTCTATGCTGTGGGAATTCTTAGAAATACATAATGGATCGGCAGTAAAGTAGCACTCCTTTCTGAATGCATTCTTCTGTAATGAGGAAGGTGGCTGTGGTGCCTATTTTGGGGGATATTTGTGTATTTTTGGTGGATAGCGGGCAGTTTTCCATAACCTATGACTCATCTTCAGCACTTTAGAATGCAGAGCTGTTTTCAGATGCACTTTCAAGGGATAACAAATCCTTTCGTTGTCCCTTTAGAGGTAAACACTGCTAGGACCAATAAGATGGCTTGAACTTCCAATGTATAGTGGTCTCTCACCATGTCGCGCTTCGATGCATCATGTTTTTGTTTTTGTTTTTTGTTTTTTGTTTTTTGTTTGTTTGTTTGTTTGTTTTTGTTTTTTTGTGGCTAATATATGTATTTTTGCGGTAAAATAGCAATTGCTTGCCTAAAAAATAAATAACAAGCGTGGAAAAGTTTATAAGAGGTTTATAAAGGCTTAAAAAATAGAATAAATATATGGTTACTACTTTGCAGATTTGCACCTCTTGCGGGGGGTTCTGGAACCTAACCTCACAATAGGCGAGGGACCACTGTATTTCTAATGTACCACCAAGTTGCAACATGTTCTACAGTAGCCTAAACTGGAGAAACCAAACACTGGCTCTAGAGTCAATGATTCACATCAGATTGCTCTGTGACCTGAAGGTTTCCTACAGTGTTTGGAAGGGCAGGATGAGATGAGGGTTTTTCAATTTATTGCAATTTGCAACCAATCTGCAACTGCGTCAGGCTGATTTTTTATTCATATTAAAGCCTGATATCTGCAATATTAATAATTTGAGATGTGCTTGAATCAGTTGCAGTATATTATGCAAAATGTATAACATAATTAAAAGTAAATGGGCTTCTTGCGCCTCAGAGGAAGCACGTACTCAAACTGCAAACCAGTGGCAAAGGGTAATAATCATCTCCCATGAAACAGAGTGTGCTAGAAACAGTGACATACACATACACAGGGAGTTTTTTCTTTGCTTTTCTTTTCAGATCTCTGGAGGATTTGGAACAGACGAAGCAGCCCTCAGGTATTACCAAGCTACAAACACAGTGTGCCTGAGCTAATGGAGAATTCCATTACTTCTGCTAGGCTACCAGTATAGGGCAAAGTAAAGTGAACTATTTTATACACTGAAAAACTGTAACTGGCCCCGAGGTGCAACAGTCGTCAGTCACATCCAGGAGCACCTCTGAAACCTTTTATGTCTGAGAGAGAGTGTAGTGAAATATTTACCAAGCTGCACTAGTTTTAGGTGGCAGGGTGCTAAATTTCCAACAGCTTCTCCTAAACAGAAAGTAGCACGGTGGGATGGAGGCCTGCCAAATTAGCCTTTTTTCTCACAGAAACTTTCTCATTCATTCATCTCACTACTGAAGCATTTATAATGCCTATGTCATTGCACTTCAGGGGTATCCAAAATTAGCTTTTAAAAAACTGGAAGTGTTGCCCATTTTAGGAAGAATATCTTTTTTATTTCCTGTGAGTGAAGTGGGCACAGAGATGCAAACGTCGCTTGAAATTAGACCGTTTTTGCTGAAGAACCATCACTTCACAAACTACGAAGTACAGCTTGGCTGCTTTTTATCCAAGAGTCAGCAGCGTGTATTCACTACTCACATGCTTGGTTTGTTTCACATGACAGGACTGCAAATGACAGGACTGCGAATGACAGGACTGCAAAGAGGGGGGAAAGCTGAAAACACACAATTCCACGTTTAGTCTATGGTCAGTGAAAACTCTTATTGCTAAAATTAAAAGCTGCAAATCAGATATATGAAAGAAAAGCTTGCGTCATTACTCAGTTTACAGTGTTGTAATAATAGATAACTGTAGAAACTGAGTTTATTTAAAGAGTTTTATTCTAAAATGCCATGTAGACTGAAGAGTACCAAATTTATCTAGTGAGAGTTCAGATAAAACAAGAACTTCAGTCTTAAGATATGTCTCTATTCCATATGAGGAATCTCTGTGAGACAGAAGTTGAGCCCCTCATCTTACAGAGCACACTGCACAACATGAGCTGAGCTGTAATTCCCCCCTCAGCAAGGAAGAAAAAGAGCAATCCCATCTGTTTCATACTCAACACAGAATTCAGCCCCACTCTTTTCAGTTCAAGCAATCTCATACCTGTTTAAGTAAGATTTTGTTTTGTTCTCTGACTCTCTGATAGCAACAGTGTTATTTTGAATCTCATTTAGACTTTTACATAAGCCACACTGAGTCATCCCTGGACAGACATACATCTTCCCTCAGATTCATCAGAGGGACTGCTGGCTTAGATCAAACCGGTGTCAAATAGTCTTTGAATAACTGTTGATGCTTAGTTCGGCCTACATGCAGTCGAAGATGCCAGGGAATAGCCACCTAAGACAAAAGATAAATTTAGTTTAGTTCATGGGTCAAAATTGTGTACAGTTTATTGCAGGCGCGGCTGGTTCATATGGGCAGGTGGGGCAGCGCCCTCCAAAAAAACCATGCCTATCCGCCCCCCAAAATAGTTCCTCCTAACAAATAATGTTCATTACCTAATGACTTATCTTGTAGTGTATTGTTTTGTTCTGTGTGTTTTTCAACTATTTTGACTCTTTGAAATTGTATTTAGAATGTTTTTGGTGATTGATTCTCAGTTTAATGTCTAAACGCAGTTGTGGGGCAGGACAGGTCAGCGACCACATTAGTCTGTAGATTTATCATATCACCCTGTCAGCAATGATCGGAAATGCAGGCAGTACTGATAGAGTCGCATATGGGCAGAAATGAGTCTGCCCCAAGAACACATTTTGCAGGCACTAGCTCACTGATTGGTCCACTACTCACGTTAGACCTCACGTGACCATAACAACCGCAGCGATGGCGCACAGGTTTGACCCTGCCATATCAAACAGTGTGGAGTTTCTTTTAAAAACCCATTTTTTTTTTATCTGTCTTTGTCATTATAACCTGGCATCTTTGTCATTCATCAATAGCGTTGCATATGCTAAATATAGTCAGAATAATCTCTGAAATGTAGGCCTTGCTTGCAGACATGTTTATATTATAGACCTGCTTAGCACAATTGTGTTTCGACTTCAATCGAAATGCCGGCTGAAGAGTAAGCGGCGATTAATAATCAAGACAGTTCCTGTACTGTTAGACTTTTATGCTATATATATGAATAAATGAGGAAGATTCCCTCAGAGAAATTGAAGTATAATATATAGATAATGTCAATCACAAACAAATATATATTTATTATTATTGTTATTATTACCACCATTAGTAATATTATTCTTTACAATAATAATAATAATAATAATAATAATAATAATAATAATAATAATAATAATAATAATATTTTAAGCACGCCCAAAGGGGCGTGGATATCGATTAAGATATCGGACCCAGGGTCTGCCCCACTAATATGTATGCTCACGAGCCACTACTGGTTTGTTGTATCTGCTCATTTTAAGACTTGATGTGAGGTGTTGAAGTGATGAATGCAGGACACTGGGTGTTGGACTATACCTGCCTGAGTTTAACATAATTTTAGGCATAAAGGTAATTTAACTTAAATTACAAAGACAGGTTCATGTTCCCACATTTCTAATCCTTGGTTATCATATTATAACTTACTTAATTCTGACCACTTTAGTATAAGGGATGTAGTGAGTCATAATATTGACTGAGCATGTTTACTGTCCACTGTATAGATATTTCATCCGTTTTTGGCTTTCTATGTTGTACTAGAGATTGCAACTTCAGTCAGTCAGTTGTTTTTCATCCAGACTCATCTAGTGGATGGATTGCCATGAAATCTTTTTGGACATTCACACCCCCTCAGGAACTGTAATACTGTGAAATCACTTAACTTTTCATCCACTGCCCCTGAGTTTTATTTTGGATTGTTAACAAACATTCCCATCAGATTTTACACCCGAGAAACCAAGGAGAAACAGGGAATTCACACATTTTCGAGTTGAAAACACAGACTTTAAAATCAACCCAAAGTTCTTTTTTCTGCAGTTTTTGCTTCTTACGCTTACAGATTCAGAATTAGAAACACAGTACAAAAGTAGAAAGCAGTAGGGAAACTCTTCTGCTGTGACAACCATAAATTCAGACTCATTTGACAATTTAAAGGACAATTATTCCACATACTTTTGTTATGCGATTCTATTTTTGAATAATCTCTAACACATAGTGGCTGGGGTTTTAAAATATGAATGATTAAATTTTGGATCAAAGATTGACACAACCCTTGGCACGTGTCTGGGCTTTTTAGTCCCCTTCAGATGGAACCCCAACTATCCTTTTAAAACTATTATGCTTTGCTTTACACTGTTCATTATGTTACAGTGCTAACCTTTAAATGGTGAAGTATTTACAGTATCATTGTGTACTTGAAAGACACACCTAGTTTCACATAGTAAAACCATTCATTGCGCTTTAAGTCTTTTATGATGTCTGTTTTACTTCCTTCTAATTACTGCAAAGCGTAAGTATGGATATTTTATGGCCTTCACAGCACAGCACACCACCTGTCCCAGTCAGTGGTTTTCTGGCTTTTACAGCAATGGAGGTGATGGGCTGCTATTAGTGCTACAGTGATAGATGGATCCACTCCCTCCCAAAAGTCATCTTGTCCATCCCTGTTGGAGCTCATTGTCCTTGGACAACATGGGAAATACCCTACAGACTCTATAGAATTATGAGAACAGGGTGGAGAATAGAAGAGATAGAATAGTTTGACTAAAAGACAATCATGCGACCATAATTTCTGAGTGTCATCCCCCCCACTCTTCTCAACACTTTCCTGTCTATCTTCACTGTACTATCAAAAAAGTCAAAATGGCCAAAAAAATTATCATAACAAAAAAAAAAGCCAGGAATAGAATGCAAATAAGGTTCAGTATAACCTCAGATGATTGCTGTTTCTCAAATTTATACATAGTAGTGTTGTCCCATTTCAAACACTGCTGTTGTGGACTAACCAGAAGTGATGATCACAACATGTGACCATGATTGTTGTCGCCCAACAATTTATTTACAGGCTGCTTTGCTCTCTTGTTAACGTGTGTTCTCCTTCCTGGGCTACCATTTTCACAAGTTCAAAATTGCTCCTATTCCCTCCATTTCCACTTCATAGTTAAGATGGAGACCATTGAGGGTGAGAAGTGTCCATCGCTCCACATTCAATATACACTACATGTTGGCACACTTGTCAGTGTGAACACACTTATGCACTCAAAATAGCAAGTGTGAGATGTACGTAGCAGATGACTGTACAGAGACAACAGTTAGAGGTCTTGAAGGTCCAGTGTTGTCAAAGTGAGAATACGCCAAATAAAAATACAGCAAGCTAAGTTTGGTTTGAAAGTAAAGGTTTAGCTGTTGCCGTGATCATAAAAGGGGACCTGGGTGACTTTTTAGAGGTATTCATTGTTATTCATTGCTATTGTTATTAATTAATTGGACTAAAAGTTAAAAAGTTATGGGTCAACATTTTGTGTAAAATGTCTAGTTAAAAAGGATGACACCACAGTCATTTCCAAACATCAAATATGAGTTTGGAGCCAGTAGTTGGCTAATTTAGCTTCACATTTAAAACCTCCTGGTGCTTTCCAAAGATTAAAAACAAAATCTACCTTCCAGCAGTAATATTTTAAATGCGCATAAGCAAGAAAACAGCACACTACAGCATGTTGGAGTTTTTATAGAGGAGAGTTCAGGAAGTTACTGTACTTGAACAAGACAAAGTCCTGCACTTTTAAAACCATGTGTCATTTTTACACTTTAGTTTGGTGCAGCTGTTTTGTCACAGCTCAAATTTCTATTTACCCTCAAATAACTTGATGCAAGATCAGCTACTGTCTCATTTGTTGTTAGCTTCTGCTGTTCCTGTTTCTGGTCAGAACTGTAATCTGAAACACACCAGCAACATCCTACCTTTATCTATAGGTGACTGTACTGCACTGCACAGCCAAGTATAGTGTGTGCATTTGATTTTAGAAAAGAAAAAATCCCATCACGCACATTATTTAACGTTGTAGTCTTTCTCTTTTCAACTCACTCCTCACACTCCCCGTCCCACCGGGCTCCAACAACATCATCTTGTTGTGATTTCTCACAGGCCTTTCAATCTTTTCGTTATGATTTTGTTGTGAACAGCAGTGTTAGAGACCATCTCTCAGCCCTGCAAAGCACTCGCACCTATTTCTTGAACTGTGATCTACAACTAATTCCAGTCTACCATTCACTGGACAACATTTCAAAGTACTATGATATTTTTATCTAAAAACTTGGTTAGGCACTCTGAAAGCATTATATACACATTGTATGTGCTATTCATTTCATTATTTATCTATAAATGTGAGTCTCTGGTCAACCCTGTTTTCTTAGAAATGACATTTATTGATTAATTATTCACTTAGAATTGGTTTACACCAACTTATCTGATCTTACAAATGTTTACTCTCCACATGCTCACTCATTGAAGGCTCAATAGTTGTAATTTAACATCTTTCATAAATTAGCGGTTTGTTAATATTCCGGAGTAAAAACAAATTGTTCCCAACCGTAATTTTCATGGACTTACCTATAAATAATCATTATGTAAGCAACACAATGAGGCTAAAACAGAATTTGCATATGCACATCAACAAAGAGGAGACAATTTTTTTGACCACCTCTCAGTCAGCAAACACCTAGTGATTCCTTGTGTCACTGGTCTTTTGGGTGGTTTCGAAACATGGGGTAGAGACATGCTGGCCAACAGAAACTCAGGACTCAGGACATTTCTGGTTCAGCACTGGAATCTTCCTGTACAAATTATGCACCAATAAACTCTTATCGCTCAGGAGGTATTACCAGGATACATCCCTCAGAACAAACAAACCCACCATAAACATGCAAAGGAGAGGAACATCAGTCCAGGGGCAGTCAGGATGATTGTCAGGCTAATATAATAATAATTTAAACCAACCAGACATAATGATTATTCTTTGTTCCTGGTTGAGGCCTGATCATGACACCCATGTTCAGTCGATACTGACTGACTGCTTCAATAAGCTATGTAATTCACAATCATGTTGTTCTATTTTCTGATTTTACCATGATGCTATGTGTAGTCATGACAAAAAATTCAAAATTAAGCCACACCACATTATTTAGAAATCAGATCTTTTCCAGCAAGGCAAGAAGAAAAGAGCCCTGATTGGTAGAGCACCCCCAGCACACACCTGCCACAACAGCTTCCTCCTGGATAAAACTTTCCTTTGCACTTTGTAGTTTTTTTTTGCCCACTCTTATCTTCTTGTCTCTTTTAACTTGTGAAACATTTCATTTCCTCATTTGCACATTGCAAACAAGAAAACAGTCTTTTTCATTAGTCTTACATATTTTTGCTCTTGCCAGCCTTGTGTGCAAAAGCTCTGTGCGCACATGCAGTCAACAATTTTGGAGCAAAGCCAATAATTGATTAACTCAGGGGAGCCTTTGGGCCTTCTAATAAAATATTCCTTTTGTTAACTTTACGCAGTCTGTTTTGTCAGTTTTTGAAGTTTTTGCACCAACTGGCCTATGCTAAATTCTGCCAGAATCATCACACAACTAGAGTAGTAATTAGACCCTTCCTCCATTCCAACGGACAAACCCCAGCCTGCGCAATGATCAGCCTCTTCTTTCTTTTGCTCATGGTTGGGTTGGTGTTTAACTTTAGCTCCAAATTTATGCAAAATCTGACCCACTATTAGGTTTGCAGTGCGTACTTGTAGTACATAGATTATCGACAGCCCACGGTTATCTTCATTTCATCTTATGATCATTATTTTATTATTAATTATTGTTTATTCTAACCAGTAGTTGTAATTAATAAATTCCTCGACTGTGTTCCTTTGAAGTAGAGGATGAAGATCTATTAAATTGGGATGTTATGGCTTCTGATATGACACTGATTTAATAAAGAGTCTTATAAAAATAATAATTTTCTTAATGATCAGGAAGTGGTCTTCCATAAACCCACTTCACGATCAGGAAGTGGTCCATCAACTCAGTATTTTATTATTAATAAATCTGTGGTAATGCTACATGGGCCCGAGAAACCATTTACTTTTTCCCACTTTAAAGGATTTTTTCTAGCTTTCTTGTTATGCTTTTGGTCATGTTCAGCTCCTTGTCAATTCTTTAATGGACTTTCATTATGGAGGCAGCCATGGTGACTACATTTGTGGTGCAGCTAAAAGCCTCCAAGAAAATTTAATTAGTACATATACATTTTCCCACCGCCTCAGTGGGATGTGTTGTTGACTATGAATCTTTAATTTGTTTGTAATGCAGCACACAAGCTGCTATTATTGACCACCAAAATGTATTGTAACTGTAACAGCCCTAAATATGCAGACTCATTTGTTGAGATTCCAATATGTTGTCTCAAATATTAATGAGGCTGCTCATTCCCTCTTAATTATTTATAAGTCTAAATTCTGTTAGTGGAAGGTGCATAAGTATGTGCCAGTGAGTCCATCTTTCTCTATTTTTCTGTCATGATGATGTGAGAGAGTGAGTGTGAAGAGCCCCTCCATCTTTGTCACCTTCCCTTCGGTTCTGTCACCAAGCGCCCTCGCTGTCTCTCAAAGGACACAACGAAAACCACAAAGAAGATGAGCTTGGAGGAAGTCTCAGATGTCGGGGACTAATCAAATTCTTTGCTTCTTCCTGTTTTACTTCTGACCTTTTAGAAAAGATGTTGGACAATTGCAGTTACCAAGGCAGCACTTCTTTTGAACTAACTCACTTTCTTTCAATTTAGCGTTGGCCCAGCATTTAGTGTGGCTGAAATAGCTGCATAGACCATTATATGTCATCATTTCATGGCCCAGCAAATGGAAAAGGACAGCAAGGAGGAATTGTATCTAACCACTTTCCGAATAAGTAGAAACCACTATGTGACATAAAGACAGCAGCTGAGGACTAGGCTTTTTATACTCTGCCTCCCATTCTATTACTGACCTTTTATTTTTGGGACATGAAAATATCGCTAAACCATAAAACCGTATTCATTCAAGATGAAAATTCATTTGTTATTTTTGAAGAGGCAAAACAAAATAAACCAACAGTACAAAACAAAACAAAACAAAATCTGCACATCAATCATATTTAGGCTCGTTTCAGCATAGAGCAGCATATGCCACGGGACATAACAAAAAGATTAGATTAGATTAGATTAGATTCTCATCTGCCTCATCAAACATTCAATTTATGTATCTTACACAAATTTCCACTTTAATTTAAAAGACACATTCCCTAATGCTCAGATACAATAAAGTTCTTTTAATTTATTGCACAACTGACAACCACATATGTTCAGTGTCATCATTCCTAATTGTAGGAAAAATGAAGAAATGTTGGCATGTATCTAGGGGGGAGATTTGACAAGCTACTAAAGCCAACTCTGTCCTGAAATGTCTCCTCGTGGTTCGGGGACAGAGGATGATAAGCCACTATCCCTGATGGAGAACGAGTCTCACCCCATGGCCACACTGGGCAGCTCCATCAGTGACAGGCTCCTTCACCCAAAGTGTGTGGAGGAGAGATATCACAGCTCAATCCTTCCTAACTGTTATATTTTACAGTCCACCACACACTCACCAGGACCTATTTACAGTAATACTGTGCAAGATATTACCCACATAATTCACATGTTTATTTATCTAATATGTTTATATTCTTTATGTTAACTTATTAAATATTTATTGCTTTTACGTTATTGATACTTCTATTTCTTGCTATCCCTCTACTGCCAAAATGCAAATTTCCCTATAAAGTATTATCTTATCTTATGTTATATAAGGAAATCACTTTAAACAATAACAATTTTTACCCTATTAATCATTATAAAAGTATATCACCCAGTGCGTGCCGAGTACCATCGCAAAGCATATCTCTCCAAAGGCAGCTACAAAATGAGATCGTGAGAAATAAGGATACAGTGATCAACCTCAATTCCACAGAGAAAAATTGGCCTTTATCTGTATTAATAATACATCAAATCTTTAATATTTCTCTACTTGCATGTATTGTCTTTATTCGTTTTATGTCATATGTAGGACTTTGAATTGTCTCACTACACAAAGAAAGTTGCCCTGTGTTTGGCCTCTCCTAAAACATTTATCACAGTTGTCTCATCACCGTGTTTAAATAATAGCTCGTGTCAATGTCGAAGATGTTGAACATCAACAGAGTTTTATGTACAGGTGTTCTCTTTCACTGGGGTTATTAGAAGTACAAATCCCTTTCTTCTGAATAAATGAATTTATTGTATTCAATAAAGAAATGTTTTAGTCAAACAAATGAGAAAAGGCAAAACCTTGTGCTCAGTGGGGCAAGAGTAATAATTCAAGTCAAAGGGGATAACAGCAACCTTAGTGCTTACATCAGCAAGACTGATAATAATGTTTTTCCATGAGAAGGAAGCAAATTGAATATAATACAATTCTGCGCCTGATGACATGCATCAGAACATCAGATATGGAGGTGGGCTCTCTCTTCCTGTATGAACAGTGTGCACTAAGCAGATGAAAACTGTGACTGATGACAGGAATATTCATTACAGGAGCAATTTTACTGCTGTTTATCTCATGAATGAGCAGTGAGAAGAAGAAAATAATTCTAAGTTATTCAACATCTGTCTAATGGGGAAAAAAATTTAATATACAGTATTACATTGATTCATCTCAATGCGGGTGCATTTGAAAGAAAGTCAAGTAAAATACTATTATAGGTCAGGAAACAGCTGGGACAACATGATAATAACACTGATAATACTACTGTAGTCAAATAAAGGTCACTTTTATGTTGCCTATATTAATATATATACAAGAAATTGAAGCGTACAATTGTTAAAACTGTAATTGCAGTAAAACTGTGCTGTTCAAAGATATGACCCGACAAGAGACCCCAGATCCCAGTGGAGATAAGGTGGATGCAGAGCAGAAGTAAAGCGCCATGAGGAGAAAAGACGGTACAAACCATCAACACCGTCTATAACAATAGGGAATGTACAATCTGTCCCCATAAGATCAAGAACTTACGGCCAGCCTACAGAGGGAGTAGCTACCGGGTGAGCAGCATCATGTATTTTACTGAGACCTGTCAGAGGACAGGGAGGCTAACAAGACCGGCAAAAAGAAGGACGTGAGGATCGCAATGTTTATTAATAAGAGAGACGGCATAACACTGGGTACATCAGTGTTACTGAGTAGTGCTGGTCACAGAACATTGAGCTGTTTGCTGTTAGCGTTTGGCCGTACTACATCCAGAGGAGTTCTCATTTATCAAACTTCATTTTAGTTAACTGTTTTTCATGACCATTAACTGCGTTTGTGTATTTTTGTATTTGTTAACAGGTGTAGATCATTTGGTTACATGATACTTTTGCACCATTGGTTTGATATGAGCCACCCTACCTTTGTGATCCAATCAGAATGCTGGATGTGTCTGATGACTAATATTAAGGCAGTTGTTTTCATGTGCTTGGGTAGTTCAGACATGTTATCTCCAGTGTGATCAATGACTCATACACCATAACCAAATTTTATGCATCATGTGTCTACATGGTGTCAGATGCAGTTCGTAGACCCAATCCTCTTGTTTTTGGTGAAAACACTGCAAAAATTGGCATGTTTTCGAGTGTGAGTATGGTATTTATATCAGTGCTGCACACTCCAGCATAATAAACCAGCAACGACGAGGGCTTATATTCTTCTCAATATCGCTGGGCCTGATGCCATTCGAGGGCTGGTTTATCCTCCACTAATTTCTTACATAAAGTGACATGTGGATGAGCAATAGTAAATGACAGGTCAAACTCAGCAACAAGCGAATTTTTAAATTTTAAAATTAATTAACGCAATCAGTCATTGTGGGTGGGATATCGTGGCTGTTGCCCCCGGCACACCTGAGGTGTGTTGCGTTGCTTAGACTGCTGCTTCATGACAAGGGTCTAATTCATGGTGTGACAGCACTTTTTTCCTGTTAGTTCCATATATCAGCTTCCTTGTGCACAAAGAGCAGAAGCATGGTCCTGGTTGCCGGAGCTTTTGGCACCAGCTTCCAAAGGCCTTTTCGTCGCTACCTACCTCCTCTAGCCAAGCCCAGTACCATTTTTTTTTTTTTACCTTAATCAACATCTTTGGTGACTCCCCCTGGCTTCATAAATGTGCTGTCCATGACTTACAGTTTGCAGTTTGCATTGCCAGCATGGGAAATACAAAACACATTTGCACTTGGAGCAACTGCTGGATCTGTATCAATCTGTTTGGCCTACACCCTATTTCTCATTGGCTTATTGGCCAGTAGGCCTATTGTTAGTATGGTTGAGAGTGAAGGCTGCACTCTGAGTTTTGCCTCTCAAATCTAGAGAAGCGTCAGACCACTGGACAAACCTGATTTTTTTTTTCTTAGTAGCCACAGTGGTACACCGGAGATCCTGCATGGCACCT
Organism: Polydactylus sextarius; assembly: GCA_016801845.1. Taxonomy (NCBI): domain Eukaryota; kingdom Metazoa; phylum Chordata; class Actinopteri; family Polynemidae; genus Polydactylus; species Polydactylus sextarius. The sequence continues at coordinate 4,081,003 of CM028915.1, forward strand.
GAAAGCTATCACCCCTGCATTGAACAAGAGTGCTAATTCGTCTACACCCCTGAAGTACAAGTGGCTGGTGCAGATGGAGGAATACTCACTACTGCCGAGTCTAGAGAGGATTCTCATTGCTTGTGCTTGAGCTAGGGTAACTTCCAGTTACATACTCCATAATGCTGGATCCCAGTATACAACCGATGGTCCACCCAAAAAAAAAGAGTGCTTGACTTGGGAGGTCAACGTCAGGCTAAATCCAGACAAGCTCAAATTTCACCCACATAGCCTTTGTTGGCCACATCTTCTCAAGTGAAGGCCTAAAAGCAGACCCCTCTAAAACTGCAGTCAATGCGAAGCCAGTCCCCACAGATGTTACATCACTACAACATTGTTGTTTTGTTGTCCTTGGCATGGTTAATTACCTTTGCAAGTATATTCTGAACCTCAGCGATATTGCAACACCTCTGAAGAAGACTCACAAGAAGACTGTGTGGTGCAGCATCAGGAGACTTTCGACCACCTCAAATGATAATGTCAAGTAGCAAGTCATACTGAGATGTGATGCATCATGCTATGGACTAGAAGCTGCATGTTTGCAAAATAGCAGACCAGTAGCCTTTGCGCCACATGCTCTCAACAGACACTGAGACACAATGTGCTCAAATAGAAAATTAGCTCCTAGCTGTTGTGTTTCTCATCCACACAATTTAAGTATTACATCTAAGGAAAGCCCATATTTGTGGAAACTGACCACCAGCCTTTGGTGACCATTATGAAGAAGCCCATCCTATTGTCTCTGCCCATCTCCAGAGAATGTTGCTGCGGCTGCAGAATTATCACATGCCATTTGATATGATGCTCATTTGAAAACACTGACTATGAAGTCATCATGAAAGGCCACAAAACAGTCTAGGCTCACCTAATGATCATCTTATTTCCTGACAGATTTACACAGTAATTCCTGTGAGCATGCTAGGTAAATCTGCAACCCTGTGACCAAGTTCTCAACAGAAGGTCATTATGACAAGTTAAGCCATCTGCTACAACCTTTACAGGTTTACTGGTGGTGATACAACAAAGGCAATGTTTTTTACCAGGACTATTTTGTTGTATCCAGGTACTGATAGCTAAAAGGAAGAGATGTAGATTATTTTTTCAAATGATTATTGTGCACCATTTGTTTATTATGAGCCAGCGTACCATGTTGTCTGGAATGTTAAGAATGCCAGATGTGTCTGTTGACTACTCAGGTCTGTATCATTTATAGTTGTTCTCATGTGGTTGGCTAGATTAAACCTACAATCATGTTATTTCATTATGTTATTTCCAAGTAAGTCATGTTACTTTTTATTGACTCATACATAATAACCAAATTTCTACAGCAGGTAAACCAATAGGTATGACAAACACAAGTGCAACACAGAGGCTCTCAAATGGCATCTAATAGCTATAGTCACGGAACTGTAGGTGTTTCATGAGTACTTCATGTATGACTCCATCAAAGATGCAAGAACAGTTCATAGTGGATGTTGTGATGAGATTGTTTTTATCAACTGTTGTTTTGTAAGGTCAATTGTGAACTTTCACTCACTACTGTTTCCTACACATAAAAGCTTTGTATTCCATTTGATAACTTTTCTTTTTCTGTTTTTTTTATTTTCTATCCAGTATATCAGACCTGGAAAGACGGGCAGTGGCTGTATACAGTACAATAAGCCAGTTAGTTAGTAGTCAGAAATGGGGTTCAGTATCTTACTAAAATGCAGTATTGCAATGATGGGAGGTGTGATATTACTCAATTTACTATTTAATAGCAGGATCAAACGCTTACTTCAGTTCCAGTGGTTAAATTACTACTGATTTCCCAACATCCAACTTCAAAGTCATATTGTTTATTATAGTCATACAATGCCTTTGAATAATGAGTAACTGAGTAACTGACAAGTAGATTAATACACAGCACATAATGAGTGGCGTTCCAGTGACAGAACTAGTGATCGGTGTGCAGACGTAACAGGATTTATTTTTGAAGGTGTTGCCCTCAGGAGCTTTTCACACAGTAGTTATTGGTTTAAAAAGTTTGCTTCTCAAATATGTTTAATTGGGTAGTTCATACCTGCCGATTTAAAGGACCATCTAAATATTCAGCCCATGTGCACAGATGATCTGAAAGCCAAAATTTGAGCTGCATCATTATTCTGCCGCAGTGGCAATATGCTAAATGTTCAAAACATATTAACTGCAATCCACAGCGTGATGAGTATCTGTGTTTGTTTGCAGGCTCTCAACTCCATCAACAGGAAATCCATTATCTCACTGCTTGGTAAATGCTTGTTGTACCCTTGTTCAGTCTTGATGAATAATGGACCCTACCTTTGTTATGCAAAACACAATATGTGATTTATGCTAGTGAGGAACTTTAGTGTTTTCTGCTTCCTGCCCCCAAAATTAATGAGGTAAATGCGGTGACAAGCTGAGAATATTAAAATAAAACTCAGATGTCTATCTATGGTATGGTTACATATATATCCATGCCTGCGTGTTGAATTGCACACCAAAGTCCATAATGCCGACAACTGCTGCTGCCATATGAAGCTTGGGTATCCTCAGCTTTTCAGGTATTGAGAGTTTTGTCAAGCTTAAGTTCATCAAACTCTCTCAAAATATAGTTACCTGTGTCTAATTTCACTTCAAGGGCTTAAAGAAAACTTCAAATTGGGATCTGATGGTTTTGCCTAAGAGGAAAGACACGCATATTATTCAAAACCTCAGCAAAGCAACCTGCTTCATGGCCAAATTTTCATTAGTAAAAGCACTTCAACTGAATATTTTCCTTTTGCTCTTTGATCCATCAACACCATGGCTACTGTTCAAATATAATACAGAGCTGGAGCTGAGTCAGGAGGTAACTAATTAATTACATAGCACAAATCTGATTTAAGTGACTCCCAATAGACAACCAACACAAATTATACAGCATGTGATCAGTCTGTGAAGTATGACTTTTTCTATACCATAACTTCCTACTAAATCTCCTGTAAGAGCAGGAGCAGACCTTGTCTGCCCTGTAACACTTCCCCAGGCCGTGGAGCGTCCGTCCAAAGCTCTGTGTTATGGAGTGGGATGTAGTTAGACCATGGGGACAACGGTGAAGACAAAAAGAGAAAGGGGTGTTTTTTTACCAAGCTATGCACAGTGTAAAATGTAGTTGTAGATTTGTTTATTATCTTATAATACAGTTGACGGTTGAGCTTGTTAGAGGTGTGGATGAGGAATATGATATTTATGTTATAGTACATATTTTTTTAATAAATACTGCCATTTCTGTGGAGCCTCTCTTCTGAATTAACAAAATTTTTGCAAACACTGTGCATGTGCTGTTGGTAATGACTTTTTCCTGTTTTCTTTTATTTTAAATGTCATCAGTGGGTGCTAAATATGAAGACTCCCACATGTCATGAATACACCATACCATGATGGGCCCATGCTGCACCTGCTGTAGCAGCCATAGATCTGGTACCAAGCCAGATAGTATGAATGTTGTGATAGTTTGAAGTCAGACAGAAATCTTTTATTTTTCTAACAACCCAAATAGATGCCTTTAGATAATCATTTCCCACATCTTGCAAGATAAATTTCTCCAAATCTCAAATGAATCTTTGCAATAACAGAAGATCCATGACCATCAGCACCAGCACTCTGGATAAAAAAACAATCAGAGAATCAACAAACAGCAAGAAACTGCCACCATTTTGCTTTTAATTTTGGAATTTCAGAAGTCTCAGCTCCCTGTGGGTTCATTACCACACTCACCACCACTACCATTCACCCGCCCTGATCACATGATCAACAGGCAATTTGTCTCTCACTTCATGTGACTGAAATAAAAGTCAAACAGACAGTTGAACAGGGTGGAAACTCAACTGCAGTTTATAGTACAAGAAGCACTTATCAATGATTAACTTGTCCAAATCCTTTCTCACAGCATTTCTATTTTATGGTGCTGTGAAATATTTTCATTGACAGCAGTTTTGCTCTAGAAGAAGTGCTTGTTTACAGTATATGGGCTCGGAGACATTTTGAATTTAAATGTTTTTTCCTCTAAAGATGAGAATGGTTTGTCCTCTCTGTGTGAAACAGCTGCAGAGGCTCGTAACATTAAATGTGTCTCTTGTGGTTTCTAAACCCTCTAAGATGTAGTTCTTTCTTTAAACTGGTTGTGATCACAGGATTTAAGAATGCAGTGTAACAGTCTGTGTAGTACCGACATACACTTTAGGATTCCTTTACAAGCATGAACTGCCTTTGATCTGATCACGCAGGCCTAGCAGGATATGTACAATCCTCCACATTTCAGCAAGTTGGCCGACAAGTGGGAAGTGAATATTGCCTGAGAGAATAGCGCTTATGCGTCACATCACATTACCTGAGGATGCGTCAGTGAGGTCAAGTCATCTGTGTCTGCTGCTGCGGGTGGATGTGCCCCAGCTGCACTAAACAAGCGCTGTCTCTCCTGGGACCTCCGTACACACTGACCTCACAAAAATATTATCCGATGTGGACGGCAAGTCGATGCGTGTGAAATCGGTTCATCAGTGACACACCAGTTGGCAGAGAGGATGTGAAGAATGAGGCTAATGCCACTGTCATCTATGGGCCCACATTGGCGTGATTTCCATCCTCAAATGCCCCAGGTGTGATCACACCTACACTGGACGTACTTAAATCTGAACCTTGGTGGAAAAGTTTACTTGACTGCAGTTATGTGATATTTTCTCTTGACCTACATCCTAGCCATCTTCCATAAGTTCAGAGATAGTTAAGCCTGACTATATCTGATTTGCAAATTTAATTAGCGTCTGTCTGTTGCTATACAAAATTCCTCCATTCTTTCAGTGCCATCTCTTCTTAGACGTCTGGTGAACTACAGAAAAGGACTATCTTCTCTTTCTGCTTTTGTGAATAAATCATTCATATTTGACTTTTGAATTATTCAACATACAACATATTACTCTCAGTGAAGGTAAGAACTGCAGATCTGTAGCGAAAAAAGAGAGCTGATTTTTTTTTAGGGAAGTGGGCACAGAGGTGGCTATGGCTTTGCTGAAAGTGCATGTTGGAATACAGAAGGATGAGCGGACCTACATTAGTTTGAATTGGAGGCCTTAGGTATGTAGTTTGTTTTTTATTTACTTCACAGCACTGCATGACTGGACTTTTCTGCTGCGACTGGATCAATGCTGTGATGCGTTAGCGTCAGTCCGCAGCTTTGAATCTCCACTTTAAAGAGTCTGCAGGTGATGAATGTTTACTCATCAATAAGCACAGATTTCACAGCCATAAATCAGCATTTCCACAAACAGCAAAAAATCAATACCACTATTTTACAGATATTCTGACATGATCTAGGCATGATCCCAGTAGCTTCCTGTTAATGTGTGATAACAGTTACTAAATCAACAATGTTTTCTAGGGAAGGTTTTTACCATAAGGCAACAGTTTGGACATTCAGATGTGTAGATTAATTAATTGAATTATTATATTCACTGTAAAAAAAATAATTTCTTACCTCCTATAGATTTCTTATACACATAGCATATGCGTGAATGCAAAGATGGCAGCGTAGCGCAACAGTGCAAAATACTGTGTGATACGGTATATCGTGATATGACAATATGCATTGATTGCAAAATAACAAGATTTCCCCTCCCCCTGTGCTTCCTGTGACAGGAAATTTACCCTTTGGTGCATGCTCATCAGCACGTCACTCCTTAATCAGAAATTAGTTGTTATTCATGAATTTGTGTTATACCAGGGCAACATGGTGTCATATTGTCTATACTGTGTAGCATCTCCCCAATAAATCTGTAGAAGCTTCTGTGCAGTAGATCATCTTGTCTTCAGAGGCTGTATACGCCCCACAAACAGACACACGCCCTATTCTCCAGCTTCATTCTGCAGTGCCTGTCCTTGGGAATCCTAAATAATAGTGAAAGCGCCCTAACTACTGCTAATCATGTGTCTAATTGGCAATTACCATCATAATGAATTATCTCTATGGTTCCCATTGTAAGTCATATGCCAAACACACTCTGAATAAGTCTGTTTTCATGGAGATCAGCCAAAACAATTCACAGAACTGTCTGTACAGCTTGTGTGGGGGTGAAAATAATCCCAAAGTTACGTCACATTATATTACATTCTCCTCACTCTAGCTGGGCAAAAGGCAGTGGGATTTGTGCACACTTTGTTGTAGTGGTCACAGATCAGTAGACTTGTCCTTTCTGAGTATATTGTATGAGCAATTCACATCATCATAATCACAGACTGTGGACGTGACACCTGACAGAGCTGGATGACGAAGAGGGGCCTGGGTTCACACTGATGCTGTTTATTTGTTCTCAGGTTTGAGAACTGTGCTGAGGTTAAAAGGAAAAAACATAGTACTGTTACAGGACAATGTGCTGCTGGTTTCATGTGTCAGTGACCAGCTCATGACCTCCGGCCTGAAGGGCCTCAGATGACACACAAATCACAATCATTGGCCCCCCATCCTCAGTAATCACTGACCTCTGTGACCTCTGTTGACCTCTGAAGGGCTTGTCTGCCTCTGTCCAACAACTAATCTGTCAATTTCCATTCAGCTAAAGCACAGTCATACGTATCTCAGTCATTATCGCCACAGCTGACTGTGCAACCCCACTGTATCCCTGTATGACATCTCTTATCTATTTCCTCCTATAATATTATTAGCTCATTAAATCCCCTAAGTTCAGTGCATGCAAAAGCATAAAATGTGTTTAATGCTAGGAGCAGTGAGGTAATAATACCTGATTGGCAAGTGAAGGAAATAATCAGATCATCAATTCTACAATGTGCTTTTGTCTTCATTAAGGTGACTGAGGCAGAACAGTAACACTGATCACTTGACTTTTATTTCATTGTGGATTACAGCGGGAGCAGTGGACATGTCTCATTCATCACAACTTATCAGGCTCAGCTCTGGTGTGATGAGCAGACTCCAGAGGGCTGTGGTACACCTGATATGCAGAAGTGGATCTTGATGGATTGGTGGGGATGAGCGCTCAAGCTTTACTTCCTCCACTTTAAATGTAGAATTTAAAGTCAGTGTGAGGCGTTAGGGAACTTATGTTCATGAATAATTTTCGTACAATGTGATGATGCAAAACACCAGGGTGGCAAACCTCATATTTATGTATGTAGTGAGCAGGAAAAGCATTAATTGTGGTTCAGTTTTCTCAGAAGTGAGAAGTAAGTGTGTGTGTGTGTGTGTGTGTGTGTGTGTGTGTGTGTGTGTGTGTGTGTGTGTGTGTGTGTGTGTGTGTGTGTGTGTGTGTGTGATGGAGCGCAGGTGTGACCGATGTGACCTTAACTGAAATGTAGGACGATGATAAATCATGCACATTAGCTGCTGTTAGAACCTGAGGTCCTGATCCTAAATGCGTAATGGAAACACTGCCCATGGTCTCTTCTCTAATCTTAACCAAGCATCGTCGTGTCTAAAATTAATCTCATGGGTGCGCTTATTACGGCACCGGTCAAACAACTTAATTAAGCGTGCTATGAATTAATCATAGTCTGCATATTAATTTTCTGGATCAGTGGCCTTACCCGCTCAGATAATCAAAACAGTGCAAGACATCTAAACGCCATCCTCTGATGCAAAAACGAGCAATTATTCCACACGTTTAAACGACACTTCATTACTTTATTTGACACTTGAACTGTTCATTTCCTGTATAGATAGATGTTTTTAAGCAGCTTAGAAACAACATATATTTCCTGACTCGGTGTCGTCTCAAACGCAGGGCGCACCGTATGCGTAATGTTGGTGCCGTGGCGAAATGACAGCAGCTCCGTCGGCTGCAGAAACAGCCACAGTCCATCCAGCTGCTAACTTTGAAAACTCACCTGTCCACGCTGATCACACACAGGGTCATGATGGAGGCAGTGCAGCACATAACATCCATGCCGATGAAGATGTTGCAGAACACCCTCCCAAAAAGCCACTTTCCCCCGGTGAGGTCGGTCACTATTACAAACGGCATCACCACGATGGCCACTGACAGGTCCGCCACTGCTAGGGACACCAGAAGGTAGTTTGAAGGCTGCCTCAGTTTCTTCACCACGCACACTGCGATCACCACCAGCGTGTTTCCCATTACGGTGACCGCCGTGATGACCGCCAGCAACACCCCGATAATGATCTTCTCCGGGCGCCCGAAAACCGGCTGCTCCACGCACGACATGTTTGTAGGACTACTGGTGGATGTGGTGTTAATGGTGACGGATAAGGTGTAGAGAAACGTCGGGGTGCCATTGATAATTGAAATATTCTCCTTCTTGTTGAAAGTGGACTCCGAGAAAGTGGACTCCGAAGTATTAAACATCACGACAACGTTATCCAGGTAAAGGTGCAAGGGACGCCTCGCAATGCACTCCAACTACGCGCATATTTGGGTATGTGTAACCTGCTCTCGGCTCCTGTCCAGCGGTTTAAGGTCGAAGCTGTTGCAGCTGCACCACATCAGCGCTGCCATAGATTATCCGCCTGAGAAAGTGTTGTTGGTGCGTGTTCCGTTCGTAGAGGTTGAAATAACTTCTGCTCCAAAACTATGAAATTAGAAAAGTTACAGAATCTACATCTCACCGCTCCAGACTCGCGTGTCTCTCACTGTGCTACACCGAGTGAAATGAACTATTCGGGGAATTGCGCTGCTCTAACTGCTTCTCACCATGTGACGCATCACTTAAGACGCACAACCTCCTGACTGAGCAGGGGATATAAGAGATACACGCCCAGACTTTTTTTTAAAGAATGAGAAAATATTTTTTTCTTATTATGGATAGAATTTCTCTATTTTCTATTTTAGTAGGCAATAACTACTCGTTTCTGTTGTTGTGTAATGATGTTTGATTTGGTTGCCATGGATTCAAGCACTGAAGACAAAGCACAAATGTTGTGAAAGACATAGGACATATGGAGAATCTTCCCAGGCTGCTTGCATCATTGTCCAGGCAGCAACAGCTGTTTCTTATCCCCTCTGGCCCAAGAGGGGCCAGCACTGTTTCCCACAATATAACCCCCTATATACACATATAAACACAACACCTCCTCTACTGTCAAGATGCAAGCCACTGCAGCATTGTCCTTTAACTTACTGTAACTCAATGCACAGGTTGACAGACAGGTCAGTAATAAATGTTGCATGTGATTAATGGCAGTGACCCCTGCCAGCCTCTGCTAGACCTCTCACAGTCAGGGAAATTTGGTCCATTTATGCTAAGCATGTTTAGATGTCAGGGACAATAGGTCAGTTATGTGGGGTGAAAAAGCTTCAAAGCTCTCAGGGCTTATGCAAAGAAACCTGTCAGTACGCCAGCATCTCATTCAGCTCATCTGAAGGTCTTGGAGTGAGAAGGGTTAAAAGAAGATGAATGACTCCTGCTTTGAAAGAAATGACAAAAGAATTTTAAATTAGCTGCAAAGTGTAAAGGTATCAAAGAGTTTCCAGGTATAGACAGATTATGTGTTAGAGAGCCTGGAGCCAGTTCCTTATAGACCCGTTCAGTAATACATCCATTCATGTAAATGTGCTGTAAATCTGTGAGACTTTCAAGCGTCAACTATTACATTGAATATGCTGACCGTCATGTTGACAATTTGAGGAAATCACAGGAAACAATCTCAATATGTAAAGCTTGTTCTGATCCCTCTTGCCTCCAAACCTTCAATAGATTGTTTAGATGTCATGTTACCATGTCACAAGGACTCTGTCCAATAAACAAGCCAAATACAATTCTAGATAACTATTTATGTTCTTGGCTCAAGCCCTGGGTCCTTTCTAAATGGATGGTAAAAAGTTTAATGAAAACAAAATATCAAGTAAACACATCCTTCTGCAGGAATGACGCTCGTCAACAACGTCCTGATGTTTTAAATGTTATAACACACTGCTGAAAGCAGTGCTTCTGGTTTTATACAGATGTGCTGCATTAGACATGACAGGCAATGCTATTGGGTTGTGTTCTGTGTGTTGGCTCAGAGCCGGTCTGTGCCTTTGACACGGACTGTCATAATGTTATCAGTCAGTCAGTTGAAGTCAAATGTTTGTTTTTTAGATGTAGATTACAACTGAAGGTAGGCAGGTGGAGACGGACCCTCTTTACTGACCATGGGGGAGATAAACATTGTTTATCTTGTTCTCTTGGCAGCCGATTGAGAATTTGCGGACATGACCTTAATAAAGTGCTATTATCAGACATGGAGCAGGAGCTGGGAACCAAACAGGTAATTTCATCTTGACAACAAATTGTGAGGGGAGAATAAAATAGAATAGAAAAACACATTTGCTTCAGAAGTGCTTGGCTGCAAAAATGAGCAATGATCATTATGGAGCAGATTTGTAAGTGACTGAGTGTTGGGCTCAAAGAGGTGATCACTTCCAAATGACAAACAAACAATATCATAAAACCCACAGGCGCCTTTATGCAGCTATTAACCTGAGCTTCAGTCATACAAATTCAATAATTTTGGCAGTGTTTTACCAGGTCGCACAGAAGTCAGGGAGTCATTCATGTTGTCCTAGACCAACACATTATCTTGGTAAAACTGTTTATCAGCCTTGAATTTCAGTATCGAACCATAAAAAATTGATCACAGCACTAAGGGAAATCATTATATTGGGTTAAGGTCTCATTTCAAAGTAAAATGCTGTATCAGTTCAGCCATAACAATGTACCGTTGAACTTTAAATTGATTTGTCTGTCTCATGGTTTGATCTAAAGAAAAGGTTAAAATAAAAATTCACTAACAGTTTGTGATAGAGTTTTTCCAGTTCAAAGGAGGTTACAGCTTTTACTTTAAGTTAGAGGAAGGGCCACACTGTGGAGTTTGTTGTTCAAATAAACTCTCGTCCACTTAAAAACTGCTTCTTTAAAAGTAGATTTAGGTTTGATTTATTGAATTTGGATTAAATTATTTCACACTTGTGCTGAAAATAAAAGCAAAGTTGAAACCACCAGCACTGGCTGAGTGCTGATCATGTCATTACATTTACACGAGGTGGATGTGTTGCACGCTCTCCCAGCATGCACCGGGGCAATAAAAAAATGTTTTATTTCAGTCTTTGTTTGATATCCTGGTGTTTCACTAATCAGTTGTTGCCAGTGACTGCAACCGATGTATGAGACATTTAAAATGCTCATCATACGAATGTAATGAAAGTGAAATCATATTAAAATGACAGTTTTTTACAGTTTCAGTGCTCAGTTTTCACTTGCTTCACCAGTCAGAATCTCTGATATGAGTTTATGTCATTATATTTTGTTTATCATGTATAGTTTGGGTAATTACCTTGTGATAATTATCACAACGATTTTCATATATATATACACACAAACACATACACTGACCTCCTAATAAATTATCAACACCAGCTCTGCAGTGTGTCTTAAAAATGTGACTATAAAATTCCTTGTGTCATCTTCTGGTTTCAAATAGACTGGAATATAATTTGTAGCATCTGCAGATGTGTATAATTTAAGTAGTGGAGCACATTTGCCATTTTAATAGTGTCTCCAGTTGATTTTCTTCTTCATTAGATATTAAATGGTTTGTATTTGTGAGAGGAAATATATGCTGGTTAAGATAAGTGTTTCAGTTTAGTCATTTTTACTTTGTTTCTTTAAGGACATTTCTATGTCTATTTCAAATAATGTCTGATTTCCAGCTGAGAAGCTTCAGGCAAAATGATGGTCAAAAAAGAGCAAAAACAATAGAATTTACTGTCACGTTTTTTTCCCAAAGAATTAGGTCTGCAGCGTGAGCGTGCTAAACCTGATTCATATTCCTACTGTGCATCGTTCTCACTCCTACAAACCACCACATCTCTGCTGGTGGCCACTGTGATGGTGAGCAGCAGGGGGTCTAAACTCCTCTGGGTCTGAGGTGCTTGAATCTGACACACGGCTCACTCTTTTTAACACAAAAAAGTTCCTACTGTGAAGTTATACAGTTTCACATTTATCTTTTTTGGAGGCTTGCGAGCTGCGCTTTGTCGACGGCTGCCATGAAATTCTGAAGTCAGTGTTTGCATTTACAAAAAGAAAGGTCAGTTTGAGTGCTATTAATGTTGTAGTTACATCAATTTATCAATAGATGGTGCAGCATCACTTAAAACCACAATCACGTAATTCTTATCAGGTTCCTGTTTATAGTTTTGGCTATAAACTAAAATGATGTGATCAACAGACACGGAGAATGAAATGGAGTCTGAAAACAGATTATAAAAAGTAAAAAATGATCTGTCTAAAGTAGACTCCTGGAGACTGAAACACACTGTCTCATCTGCTCACTCCCTGAATACCTGAAGTCAATATAAAAGGCACAGGGTAATGGTTAATTTCTGGCACAGTGATAAATTTTAATCCATACTGAGACCAGGTGCAAGTTCAAAGTTATAACCTCAATGACTCGGGGACTTTTTTGTGATTATTTCAAAATAGTCTAAGACTAATTGCCAATATGCCTGACCACTGACCTGAAAACCAAAGCTCTGTAGCCCTCTAGTCTTTTAAGAATGTGACATGAGACACAAGGTTGTGCTAATTTAAGTTTATGTAGGCAGTGGATATTTGTTCATTAAGATTACCTTTTCATTTGTGCCTTCTATTGGGTCCAAAATAAATGTGGTGACATGAAGAATTAGTGAAAGCCAAGCAGCGCATGATTTACCATTAACAGTAATTCCTTATGAATGCTGTAAACTGCATAAACTGTAGCACGAACAACAAGTTTCCTTTCATCACACGGTAAAGATGTATAGTGTTGTCTGACATATTTGAAAGATGACCGTGGTTCATGATTCATCATTGTTTCATATTGTGTTGAAGGACATTGTTCCATGGGCCCATGTAAACGTATCTTATCCCACATAGATCAGGACATAACTATAATATATCATCAGATTAAAGATGGTAGAGTTGGTCAAACATTACTCACTGCCACCAAGCTGTTTAAAAAATATGTGCTACACATCAGTGATTTTAGTGAATCATGGTTTATGCCTCATCTTCATAACAGGCTAGAAAGGCTGCTTTGAAAGGCTGATTTTAGTGATATATCTTATAAATATAATATATTCACAAATTATGATGCTACAGCTGAGTATAGCAATTAAATTGATTGTGATTATTCCAATGATATGATTTAATCACTTGTTTTGATTAAATGATTCCTCTGTACATCACTTACATCACTCAATGAGTCTGCGTCAGTTTGTTGACGCTAGAACACCTGGCGGACACAGGTAGATACCACCAGGGGGCGACAAAACTAATAAATAGCAGACATGAATCTACAGTAAAAGATTGACAGGTGCAGCAAACCAATACATTTCTTCGTAATCGTTTCGATGGTCCAATAAGGGTGTCGGAAGGCGGATACTACCGTCAATCCATCCAGTCCGAGCTAAACAGTTGTGTACCGGAGAGAGCCGACATCCAGTGTCAGGTAGGAGTCAGCATCTGCAATAGTATGTGGATTCTTATACTGTAGCATTAATAACTCTGAATGTATTCACGTTTACTGGTGATTTGCTAAGTTTCTGGCAGCATTTTGTCGTTTGTGATAATCAGCCGGAGGTTGTCATCTTCAGCTGTGTCGCTTTTTTCCCGGCACGTGTGTCCGTTAGCTAGCAACCGCTAATTTCATTTCAAATGTAGCTTGGTGCTAATAGCTCGGTAGCAAACATGTTTATTTAAGGGTAATTGTGAAGTGTTAAAGCAGTTATTTATGGGTATAGCTACCGAACGAAGTCGACTAGTTGATGAAGTAACAAATAAACAAAAAAATATTAAATAAAGGCGCCAGAAAGTCTAAGAGCCAATTAAGTATCAATGATTCAAACACGTGCGCATACGTCATATCAGGTATCTGCCCTGTCAGTGTGAAGGAGAGTTAGTTCATGTTAGTTGATCGATATTTTTTTTAAAATGTCATCATTGAGTGACCAGTTTCCCTAAATGTCAACATAACCACAGATTCACATATTGTTAAGAAAGAGATTATCTAACCTCTTATTGAATTAATTCCATATTTGTCATTTCAACAATTTACAGTCCGGACATCCTCAGTTAACTGAGTTTGGTCATGTGTTCAGTGTTAATGAAAGTGTATTAGCAGGAAATGAGAGTTGAAAGTAGTTGGGTTTGGTCAGAGGTTGACAATGATGAAGTTTATCCAATAATTATCCAGGGAAGCATAAATGTTTTCATTGCATTGCTGTTAGTACCATTACTATTAAGTTGTAACTTGTGTCTATGGTATAGACCCAAACTACTGTAACGTGGAGTTGGCGGGAAGCTTAGCCGCAGATGCAAGCTTCAGCGCATAGAGTTTGACGTGAAAGGATTTCACACTGTACATTTATTCATTACAGTTAAAGACCATATAAACCAGGTCTCACGGCAAAATAAGGCAGACATACACAATAAAAACCAGTTGCAGCTTGTAGCCATCACCAACTGTCCACGTCCACAAAACAAGGAAGTTAACAAAAGAGAGAAGAGTGACCCTTACATACATCAAGGTAAAATAATGAGAAGTGCCACCTTGTGATGTTAACTGGTAGTGCTCTGTGTACTCCGCCTGTTACACTATGGATCAGTTTCTTTGCTACTATAAGAGCATGAGGTTTAGTGCTGATGTCTATTCAATGGGTTGTCCCTACAGGTAATTAATTGCTGTGTCAAGCAGTATCAGAGCTGGACTTAATGGATTCAGACAAGCTTCCTGACCTCAGTGGTATGACGGGCGTCCCTCAGCTGGGACGTGGAAGAGGATTGCAGCTTGAAGAATTGGCTGTAGGACGCAGTAGAGGCCTGCTGGTCTCTAACAAAGAGCCTGTTATAGGACGAGCCAGAGGTTTCTCCATTCCTGGTGTTACCCCACAAGGACGAGGAGCCAGTGAATCCATTACTGAACCGGTGTTTGGACGAGGTAGAGGACTGTTGCTGCAGTCTGATGATGGAGGAGTCGGACGGGCCAGAAGGCTGCTCATGGCAACATCTGAACCAAAGGTAGGGGTGGCAAGAGTTGCCATCCAGCAAATATGTGAAACCACAACACAAGACCCATCAGACGAGACTCTACAACTAAGACCAGACAGATTGGAACCAGAAATACATTTGTATGCATAAATATTTGTCGTCATCAGTTGTAAACTACTTTTGGGTAACTTTTAAAAAGCTGCTAAAACTGTGTCTGCTTACAGGTTGTCACACCTACCCACAGTCAAGAATCAACACTGGCTTCCATGTTCAGAGGAATGGGCATTGAGGCATCAATGACTTCATGGGGAAGAGGAACAAAACTGATTGGTTTGTGTTTAAAATACAGATATTAAGGAAGATAAAATAGACCCAAGATCTGTTGTTTCTTTGACAGTTACTGTTAGCAGCTGTAGGGTTATTATGAATAACATAACTAACACTGCTTTTCTGTCAACACGTCAGTGGTCATCTATGGTCTGATATCACAGAGGAACTACTATGAGATCGTCTTGATGTCCAGCACATATGCATTGTTTGACATCAAAGCCATATTGATTTAAACTTATCAGGAAATCGATCATATAGTTCACCTTACTTTGATCTCTTGCTCACTAACATGCTGACTTGTTAGTGAGCAACTGGTGTGGCTGTGCATGTGCAGGAGAAAGTTTATGAAGTTTTATTGCAGGAAGAGGAGGAGCTGGAGATGTGGGAGAGGTGAAATCGCAGGGTCCCCCAGGAGGTGTCGTCAGCAGCCCAGAGAGTGTTGGTCAGTCTGAAGAGGTTATGGGCAGAGACAGCAGGTAGCAGCCAGACGAGTGACTTTCTTATACGCTCTTATGTATATTTTAGTCTAGAAATGTGTCATCAATGTTGGCAAAACTGACGTGCTGTCCTGGTTGCTGTGGAATTTGACTTGTTGCAGTTTCCATGGCCGAAGCTTCTCACCACACACGATGATGGGACTTGGAAGAGCAGCGCTGCTGCAGCTCGGAGTAGGAAGAGGACACCCTTTACTTCCTTCTTCTCCTCCGGGTTATGTTGAAACTTATTCTCCACCCCCCGAACCTCAACCAGGCCTGTGCACTCCTCCCTCCCATGCAGGTAGGAAACTTTGAAAAACGATTCAGACAACTCTTGAAACACTGCAGAGGAGGAACTGTGTCCTTCTGATGGGTTAAAGTGGATATTTGTGCTCCGCGGTCGTCAAGGTGCACATTGTTTACCTCAAGAATGACACAGAAAAACCCCTGTATGCAAATCCACTCTATAATATGTCTAATGAAATGCAAATAATGTGAAGCAGTGACGCCCACCACTGAAGAGGTCCTGGAGCTTTCATCTGTGGCACCAGAGAAGAGCGAGCTGAAAATGGAGGCAGTTAAGTGAGTGCAGTATTTCTCCTTCACTTTTACCTGACGCATCAAGCTGACCTCCAGGAATATCACCAGTTACATTTGTGAGATGTGTGGCACCACTGACTCTTGTTTAGCCTCAGTGCTCTCTGACAGGCTGGTCTTTCTTGCAAAATAAGTAGCTTGATTTGCATATTATGAGTTGTTCTTACATTATTCATACAACTCGATTTCGTCCATGCTGTGGAATGACGAAGCTAAAGAAAGTAAAATGTTGTTGGTATATTGTGAGCATAAGATCTCACCTTTATATTCTCCACTGATCAGTGAGCCACTAAATAAAGCTGGAACAAAAGGAGCTCCTGTAACTATCGGCTCAAACCACATCACCGTTCGCTGCAAGAATGAAGCAGTTTATCAGTACCACGTGACATTCACGTAAGTATCGTGTCGTTGATTTTTCATTTCCCATTCAACAAAATTAATGGTGGAAAAAATTGAAAGTGAAGTTGTGAAGCCACCCTTTCCTGTATTACAAGAATGTGTTGTACTGTTTATGTTGAATTGAATTTTGAGACACAACGAAAGCAAACCAAAGCTAAAGTTATACTGAAGGGTCCAGAGGAGACGTGTTTTCTTCCAAAGCAGCCATTGTTTATTTGAGATCATCGGCCTCTATTGTCACTGAAAATAATAGTATGTACGTCATGTGTATTTCTGATCATATGTTTCAGTCCAAATGTTGAATCGATGGCGATGCGCTTTGGCATGATTAAAGATCACCACTCAACCATAGGAGATGTGATGACTTTTGATGGCTCAATACTCTACCTGCCTGTTCAGCTCAATAATGTGAGTATTGCAGTGGTTTTTTTGTGCCTTGTCATTTTAAATCAATGTCAGTGACTGATTGCCTGCAGTGGTAGGGAGACGCAAATGTTTGCGCAAACCAGTACAATGCGAAATCTTATCACAATACTGTACTTAATACTGGATTTGTCTTTTGTTTGTTTTTTGATGACATGCAGGTGGTTTCTCTCAAGAGCGTGAGAAGAACCGATAATGAAGAAATACAAATCAAAATCCAGATGACAAAGATTTTGCCACCCAACTCGGATCTGTGCCTCCCTTTCTACAATGTGGTGCTGAGGAGGTATATTTTATCTTCTCTCACTCTTTGGTCTAAGATTGACCACTTGTGTCTGTACATAAATGCGGCCCCTTGTTTTTGTTTTCAAGCGCATCTTTTGGTGATTGTGGTCAAAGACCTCAATTTTAGCAGATGATTCATCCAGAGGTTACTTTGCAGAGTTCAGAATTTGAGTTTTGTGTTGAGGCTGCAGGTCAGCTTGTCCTCCGATGCCTGTTTGTGCATCAGCACCAGCCTTACAAGTCCTCTTAAAGGCTAATGGCGTAAAAGCCTTTCAACAGCAAATAACAAACAACCGTGATTATTTTACTGATATGTTAGTGCTTACTGGACAGGTGACTGGGCTTTTGTTTTCAAGGGTAATGAAAGTGATTGGACTGAAGCTGGTGGGACGAAATCATTATGATCCAGAAAGCGCAGTCATTATCGGAAAACATCGGTTAGTACTTGGTCACATTTTAATGTCATCAAGCAGAAACAAGCTAATGTCACAAACAGCACTAGTCCATTTATTATCTTACTGCCTTACTGTCTTACTCTTTGCAGGCTTCAGGTGTGGCCAGGCTTCTCTACCAGCATCAAGCACACAGACGGAGGCCTGTACCTGTGTGTTGACGTGATTCACAAAGTGTTGAGGATCGACTCTGTGCTGGACGTCATGTGAGTTTACAAAAGTCAACAGCAGCTGTTCACTTAACTGAAAAGAATTGCATCTAGAAGTTAAATGGTTATTTTTTATGACAAAATACTTTTTGAATATCACATTTAAAATGTTGCCTTGTATGCTCATTTTGTAAATATTGCTATAAATATTTGTAAAACTGTCACTTGAATTGACACTCGGACATGCTCCTGTAAGTTTAAATGATGAATATACGGTGAATAAGCCACAGAGCTATACAAATGTCATACTCTGTGATGTGTTCATGAATATTTAAATACAAGGTTGCAAGAGCTGGCGTTCATGTCCTCTGAGACATAGCTGTGAAAACCTTAACCACTATAACCCGCCGGGAATGTGATTGGATGAAGAGGTGAGGTGGAGGGCAGCGAAGGCAGCAGGCTGACTATAGATTACATACAGAAATAATCTCTCAGTTGTCTCAGTCTCAGTTGTGATTTCTCTGAAAAGGCCAAAGCAAGGAACAGGGCCTTCCACTTCAAACAGAAAAGGAGAAACTTATGACCTTTGACCCCCACTGTCTGCCAGGAAAATGCTGCACCAACAGGGAGAGGAGAACTTCCAAGACCGATGTGCCAAAGAACTGATCGGCAGCATCGTCATCACGCGATACAACAACCGCACCTACCGCATTGATGCCATCGAGTGGAAGAAGTCGCCCGTAGACACCTTCACCCTGATGGATGGCACAGACACCACCTTTGTGGAGTACTACAGGTGAGACTGTGCTTCCCATGAACTCCTCAGAACTGAGCAGGAAGATATAGCACAGCTGGGGTTTTGTTCATTTAAATAACGAAAAGCTGACAAAAGCTTTATTTTAGAGCAGTAACAAAAGTCTATTATCGTTTATTCAACAGTAAGAACTATGGGATCACTTTCAAAGAGATGAGCCAACCTCTGCTCATGCATCGTCCAAAGGAGCGGTCCAGGCCAGGAGGGAAGGTAATAGCTCTATATCAGTTATGTAACATAATGACAGCTGAAGACGGTGGCAATTTCTAATTCTAACATGAGTCTCTGTAGAGTAGACTACTCTGCTAAAGGGACCAGAATTATTGCATCAGAATGCCACCTAGTGGATACAGAGGGTCTAAAACACACAGAGGAATAAGACTGGGTTTTAATATTTCACGCAGGAACAAAACTCTAAATTTGACGTTTCATGTTATAATTATTGAATTATTGATATTAATTGAAGTGAAAAAGTGTATTGTAGCGATAGTGAGTGTTCTCAGAAAATATTCTATAATGGCTCGTGTTCTCGTGTGACAGACACTGTTACTTTGAACGAACTCAATGAATGTCGCTGTTGTTGTTAGTCTACCAGAGGCATAAAGACACAAAGAGGAAATTATATAAAACAATATTATGGGAGCAGTCGGTACTTACGTGTATAGGTAATTGGTAATGTGTATACATTTATATTTATTGCAGCAAATCATCACTGGAGAGATCCTTCTAGTGCCTGAGCTTTCCTTCATGACTGGGATCCCTGAAGACATGAGGAAGAACTTCAGAGCTATGAAGGTACATTTGATGTGTTGGCCCAGTGTTTGTCCTGTTGTAGTGATCTCACTAAAACTAAATGGTATTCTTAGAAAGGAAGGTGGTGGCATATTATAAAGATATACTGTATAAATTTTTTTTTAAAGTTATTGTCTTGAAAGCAGGCACAGTAGGTGATGTTGTAATGATAGACAGGTCAGTTACTCATTATGAAAGGGTACCACTAATTTGAGTGTGAGAGTGTAATTGCCGCGCGCCAGAGAGAGACACTGTGTGACAATGATTTTATGGACCGCAAATTAATTTGTCAAATTGATCTCTATAGACGGATTTTCTTGTCAGTTTAAACTCTTAAGAGTTATCTTAGTACTAGCAGAATTCAAATGAATGAAGAATTTGCAGTTGGTCAGAAATGTCATCTCCAACCGTCCATCAGCATCCTCTCATCCCAACACCTGAGCCACATGACGGTGTAATGATGCCAAGACAGTATAAAGAAATTCTAATCTTCAAACTGATGATAAAAAGATGTTGTGAAAACCCTGACTGCTCAATGCAAACGTTTTTTTTTTTTTTTTCTTCATCTGCTGTAGGACCTGGTCATGCACATCAATGTGAGCAGTGAGCAGCACACCCACTCAGTGATGCAGCTTCTGAGGAAAATCAGCACCAACCCCGAAGGTGTGAAGGAGCTGAGCAGATGGGGCCTGGAGATCGGTTCCGAAATACTCCTGGTAAGAATATGTTTCACTTCAGAGAAATGCTCCATTGTTTTGCGAAGAAGATAGTGATGTTAAGTGTCTGTCTAAAGTGTCTGTTTTTCTTCACAACTATTGTAATATTTAAAATGCCGTTTGACTGGCTGATGAAGCATATTGTGTACTTTTTTCCTCTGTTGCAGGTTAAAGGTCGAACCCTGCCCCTGGAAACCATCTGCCTGCAGTCCGCATCCTTTGCCACTAGGCCTGATGTTTCCTGGTCTAGAGAAGTTGTCAAAGAGCCTTCAATCTCTTCTGTGAGTGTTGGAGAGAAGTCTCTGGTGCTGCCTCTTCTTTTTTGATGAATGTAATTTAGCTGTTGGGTAATAACGTTGTACAGCTTTTCTTTCACATTTGACACCTGGCTTAACTCTGATGCATCGCTTTGGTTCTTCATCCACTCACCCATGTTTCACTTAGATTCCCCTGAACGTCTGGGCCATCTTCTACCCTCGCCGCTGTGCTGAGCAGGCTGATGAGCTGGTTTCCACCTTTAAAAAGGTGGCGGGGCCTATAGGGGTGCGACTGGAGCGTCCTATTCGTGTGGAGCTGAGGGATGATCGCACCGAGACTTATGTGAAGACCATCCACTCTCGTCTCACCAGCGAAGTATAACGTTAACATTAATAATATTATACCACTCACAGATAAGAATTCACTTCCTGCTTTAAGCATATCAATCAGTACTTCCTGGGAGTACTGATTGATATTGAGTTTAAAATGTAGCTTTAGAGCCAAGAGTGGCACATATGAGCCAAGTGTTGGCAATTCTGTCATTGGACTTATTACTACTACAATGAACAACCAAAACACCCTGTTCCACACATGCATATATAATAAACTCTTTTAACCAGAAAGCAGATTCTGGCGTCTCCACCTCTTACTTTTTAACTGTGTAACAACTTAGAAATGTTGACTGTGTCTCATACCAAAGCTAGCGTGCAGTCACGTCCATCCTGTGCAAGTTTTCCCATTTCTTGTGTGTTTGCAGCCAAACATGCAGCTCGTCGTGTGCATCATAGTCGGCAACAGGGACGACCTCTACAGCGCAATCAAGAAACTCTGTTGTGTTAAAAACCCCGTCCCATCCCAGGTTTGCAGTGTTCGTGCGCATCTATTTAAAGTGACATAACTGTTGTCAAAATAATCTATTTCAAAATGTATTCTCTTTCGTTTACTTTTCACGAGGCCATCAATGTCCGGACCATTTCCCAGCAACAGAAGTTGAGGGGCATTGCCCAAAAGATCCTCCTGCAGATTAACAGCAAGTTAGGAGGAGAGTTGTGGACCGTCAACATCCCTCTGGTGAGTATCTCATGTTACAGGAGCAGGACGATCAGAGCTCATCTACTGGGATTAAATGTTCAGAGAAGATATTTTTCACAGATGCACCCATATGCTGCCTTTAGAAGTGATGCTCTAACAAAGAAAAGAAACAGCAGGGCAAAGATGTTGTGAATGTGGAGAAGTTGTAACGTTGCTGCAGTCAGTCGAAAAAAAACAAACCTCTATTTCAATTGAATAGAAAAACTTGATGGTGGTGGGAGTTGATGTCCACCACGACACCAGCAAGACGCATCGGTCAGTCATGGGTTTTGTTGCGAGTGTGAACAGGTAAACCTTTTTTTTCCTCCTCGGTAGCTGTTTGTCGTGTGAAACACAAAGCACGTTATGATCATATCAGTTACTAAATACCAATACAGCTGTGACCTTAAAGTCCCAAACACACAGCTTAAAGTCACTTCTCACATAAACTCAAGTGGCAGATTTAAAGGTTGTGGGTGTGTGCAAACTTTACAGAGTGACCGTGTATTTCACTTTTTTTTTTCTTCTAACAGTGGTAAAAATGTTTGGTGGTGGTTTTAATACTTAAAGAGAAGTGATTTTGATGTGTGTGTCTCCAGCTCACTGACCCGCTGGTACTCCAGAGTAACTTTCCAGACGCCCACTGAGGAACTGATCAACGGCTTCAGAGTTTGTTTACTGGCTGCACTGCAAAAGTACTATGAGGTGATTATCACCAACAGGCATAACAAAAATATCTTGAAATTCAGTCCTCTCTCTTCCTAAACCACACCCAGCAATCACAGGCCTTCCCTCTATTGTCTTCTCTGCTCAGCGTCTAAGAGACAAGAGTCTGTACAATCTGGGCTTCAGTATGTGTTCAAGATGAGAATTAAATATGATGTCATGCATAAATACGACACACATTTTAATCTGTAGTTTAACGTAATTGCACACACCTGATATAACACCAGTGTGTGTTTGCCTGTACAGATGAACCACAACTTGCCAGATAAGATTGTGGTGTATCGGGACGGCGTGTCCGACAGCCAGCTCAAGATGGTGGAGCAGTACGAGATCCCACAGCTGCGCAAATGCTTCGAGACTTTCCCCAACTATGAGCCCAAGCTGGTCTTCATTGTGGTTCAAAAGCGCATCAGCACCACCCTCTACTCCTGGACCTCGAACAGCTTTGGCACTCCTCCACCTGGGACTGTTCTGGATCACACCCTCACTCGGAAGGACTGGTCAGTTTAAGTATATCCAAGTGAAGGAGTCGTCTCTAGATCCTCTTTTACGCTCTTAGTGTATTGTAGTCTGAGGGTTAGGAGATTTTTTTCAAATAATTATATAATTATTTTCATCTTTCTTATTTTTGTACAATAAAATGGAGCAGCACCAACTGTGGACAACAGTAGTAAATGTTTGCACTTTGCTAATTAAATATTTATATACTAACCTTAATATCACTTGTTTTTTTGTTTTTTACTCAGGGTCGACTTCTTCCTGATGGCACATAACATTCACCAGGGCTGTGGACTTCCTACACACTACATCACACTGTACAACACAGCGAACCTCACACCGGACCATTTGCAAAGGTATTGATCCTTTTTTTTCAACCATCATTCTAAATAATGCCGATAGGCATGTATAACATTCAACACTTCATTTTCCCTTCATCCGAATAAATTGATGAATAAAATACCTGGCATGTATCTTTCAGTATATATATGTTTAACCAGAACAACACTGTTACAAATTACAGTTGTTGGTGGAAAGTGTTGGCATCAGCAACAATAGCAACAGACCTTATTGTGTCAGTACTAAATATGTAAAAAAAATATGTGATTTCATTGACTAAGTCAATGTTAAATTACTGAGTGAGGCAAGGATTTTATAATAATTCAGATTAGTTTTAAAAAATGAAAAAAGAAACAAAGCTAATAAATACGTGATACAAGATCGTCTATATTAGTTGTAATTGCATCTTGCATATCACAAAAATGAATCACAACCAGGAAGTACAGATTAGAGACAAACACACATTTGAAACAAAAATCAGCAAGTCAATACAACACATCAGTTATAAACTTGAAACTGAACATCTGACCTTGATAACGGTAGATGAATTGCAGGGTTGTTGAATTGGACTGCATTTTTTAGCTTGGCTTATAAATCGGCTGAGTGAATGGAAAACGGCATCACTGATGAGAAACACCAGTTGCATGTTAAACTCTGAGAAACAGTGATTCATCGCAACAGTACAAAATGCTTTCTGACCTTTTACTTGTAATATTTTATTGCCGACATGTTGTGCATGGCTGTTACGCTATAGATATTTTGTTGTTTTGATGTTTGTCTCTAGAGTAACCGGTAACGTTGTTCCCATCTCACACCAGGCTGACTTTCAAGATGTGTCATTTGTACTGGAACTGGCCTGGTGCAGTTCGTGTTCCAGCACCGTGCAAGTACGCCCACAAGCTGGCTTTCCTGTCTGGTCAGTACCTGCACTCCGAGCCGGCCATCCAGCTATCAGACAAGCTGTTCTTTCTCTGAGCTTCACCAGTCACTGCCAGAAACAAACTGAACTAGTGAAAGACCAGGATGATTAACAATTCATTTTTATCAATGAGGGATTCATGTAGGGACATGTGGCACATAGGTATATTACAGTATATTATATACTTCTACTTAGATGTAGTCTTTAATACTACAGATGTAACTTCAATTTTTGAAATCATTTAAATATGTGTGGCATATTAGTAAAGGTACATTTTAATTTTAGGTCTGTTAAAACAATCAAAGCAGTTAAGTTTAAAATGAACATTGCCCAAAGGTGTTCAAAGTCTTTGAGTTTTCAACATTTTTTAGCCACTTAGGCTATGGCCACATTATTGTTGTTGTTGTTAATGTTCAGATGTTTCTACTGTATGTAATTTGTATTCAGATGAACAGCTGTTGGTTCATTAAACTGCTGCTTATGAGGAGCTGCTGTGGCTGCTTTCACTGAAGTTTCCCTTAAATTCACCTGCTGCTGTCTGCAACACTTCATCACTCTGAATGACTGAATATGATTTGTTTATCTATTATACATCCTTTTTGTTCATTTTAGCCACATGCAAGTTGGTCAAAGGCCGTGCTTCGGGCTCCTCACACCGTGGGGACTGTGGATCTCACAGTGTAGAGCTGCTCTGTGCGTCCCTGAGCACACCTTCTATTTTGGTTCATTTATGTGCAGCAGAGCAAAGAGCTCAGTGGACAGGTGAAGTGGATTATAGATCCGAGGGTGTGTTGATTAATAGGAACAATCTTCAGTCAGTCACATCACTGATCTCAGAGCTCGGGAACAAAGTGTGGCCATCACAGTGAAGCACGATCTGAACAACTCAATAAATGGAAAATGCTTTTACAGAAAACTGTTCTGATTTCTAGAGGGTGCAAAGCGTCACAGCAGGTACACCTTCTTCTGTCACTCTCCACTGAACATAATCCAATGAAAATAAAAAAAATCACAGAAACATCTTTATAAAAGGTACATTGATGCATGTGGGGCCATTCTGTAGTTTTATATCTTGTGATTCAAATTACTGGATTAAAATAATTTTAATAATTTATTTTATTATTCTTATTTTATTTTTCCAGTAATTTTAATATTTTTTTTTTAAATGTGGTTCACTTTTCACACCAAAATAACAGACCTCACTTTGAGCTTCCTTCCTGTTTGCACTTCCTCCCTTGTGTGCACTAGGACAACACATCACCACACAAACAAGCACAGTGAATGTCAATACCAGGAAATAATCAAACTGTCAGGATGCTGCAAGACTGATGAGGTGCAACTATATAACTTGTGAAGTTTAAAGGTCACCTGGAGGTCACCATATTAAAAGAATGGTTATTATGCAAAAAAAAAAAAAAAATCAAATGTATCAATATTAAATACATAAACTTTGTTATATGAAACAATCCAAAGTGTCTCCAACATTTTAGAATTTATTACAAAAAGATTTCACTACTATTATACATTCTAATATATATTCTGTGACTGATGCTTTGATTTATGTATTTATGTATTCCAAGAACTTTTCTTATTAAGTCTGGCAGCTGCTTAGTGGCATTTTAATTGTTTTTGTATTGTTTTGCATAATAAACCAATTAATTATTAGTTAATCATATAAAATGAGAACAACTAAAGAGGAATTAAAAATTAACACATTCAGCCAATCCAAAATAACATTTAATCACTGAAGAAAGTAATTTCTAATCTTGGCTTAATACTTCATTGCTTTTCTACATTTAACTTATTCATATAATGTTTATACACTCAAAAAGTATTTCTCTTGAACAAGTAATAAAGTATCTAAATCGTTGAGGAAAAGTTGAGAGAAGGCAGTGTTTTTCTAAAGCGTCTGTTCTTTTTTGTGTTTTTCGACTTTTCCTACTGGAGGTGGAAAATATGATCCAGCTTGGTGATTGGTTAAAAATAGAAACTCAAGAACAGATGTGATGTTGGAGAAATAGGCTGCAGGGTGAACATGTTTTCATGTGCTGTAGATGAGACAGACAGTTTTCCATGTTAGTTGAAAATAAAGTTGTGTTCTGTTCATTGTATAATTTTACGATTACAGCAGAAATGTCACTAAAGTCTTGTTGCAATTATAATTACTGACCTGATAGGTGAAGCACCGGTGTGAAAAAACCTGGATAAAATAAAAATCTGACTATTTAGAGTATTTTTTTGAAATATATTTTAATATTTCTCTCTATATATATTCTTTAATCTTAATGATTGATCATCCCTCCCCTGGAAGTGCAATACAAAGATTAAATGTAAATTAGATATTGTTCAATGACAAACTGTGTGATCAAATTGCTGAAACTGAATTAAACTGACGACTAAACTAACCTGTAAACTAATATGAGCTGGAATGATTAAGTGAACTTAATACAGACTGTTTGTTAATTGTTAAGATTTAATCTATGATCCATAAAAATGTTTATTTAAGGCGGGGGGTGTGATGGACTACATATTCATAAAAGTCTTGCATTACTTTTTTAAGGTGTAAAACATTTCAACTGTCAATACTAATCTATAATGAAAAAATACATATACAATGTGTTTTTGACTCCAACCTTAAATTGAGACATTTACATAAAAACTTCAGAGGTGCAAAAACATGTGCACCTAATGACAGTATGTTGACCAAATATTTTACCATGTAAAACAGAAGCTCAGTCAAATGTGCTGCAGCATTGAGATGATAAAATCTTAATATAACCAGTGTCTCTGACATTTCACCATGATGCACTGACACTTCCTGCTCATCACTCTTGCACATTTTCTTTTGTTGAATTACATCACCACAATTGGTGTTTATATCATTTATTTGGCAGTGAGGAAATGTTTTGGTCAGAGATGTAGATGTGGTCTTTATACTGCCACCAAATGGCTGGACAGTGTTATTTTTACTTGAACTGAGACCAAAACAGTCTGTAGAGGAGAATGACGAAAGAATAAAGACCTGAATGAACCTTTGGCTGATAAAGAAAACACTAATAAAAATCAATATTTGCTGAGAGAGGAGCGTTACAAGCCACACAAAAAGCGCATTCAAGGATATTTCGTAAGGGCTGACTGTGGTTTCCGTCCGTCTGTAAATACATTAGACACCGTGTTTCTCAGTGTAAACAGCTGACAGGAAACACGACCACTTTCACCGGAAAGGAGGACCAGCTCTTATTGTCGCCTGAGAGCTGCTGTAATGGCGGTGTCTCGTCGCTCCTCGCAGCAGCAACAACAGCAAAGTACGTTACAGTCTCCGCCGCGGAACAGCTCGATTTCGGGCGCTCCTCCGGGCTCACCGCCGATGGCTCTGCTGACCTCGGCTATCGGGACTCCGGAGAATGAACGTGAATGCAGCGGAGGGATTGATATGGCCCTGGCCTCCCCGGACCTACCAGCCCCGGTCCTGGCGAGCAGTGCGAGCTCCACTACGACAACGTCTGGCGGCGGCAGCAGCAGTGTCTCCAGCCCTGGCTCCGGAGCCACCAGTCCCACCGACGGTAGCAGCGGTATCGGCGGGGCGTTCAGGGAGCTGTTCGAGGCCTGTCGTAACGGAGATGTATCCCGAGTAAAGAGACTGGTCGACTCGGTGAACGTAAACGCGAAGGACATGGCTGGTCGAAAATCAACTCCCCTGCATTTCGCTGCGGGTAACGACGAGCTAAGCTAACGATACAGCAGCGATATGTTTTGCTGTGACGGATAGTTAACTAGCGTTGCTGTGTTTTGGTGGACGTGTTAACTGATAATCTTCTTTTTTTTACCATTTCTATTTGTTATAACAGTAAACGTAGCTACAGTTTATCGTGTTTGTGTTAATAGCCTGGTGGAGCTAACCAGCTAATTTGACGCCCTCTGGTTTGGACATTATTCGAACTTCTCTCACAACATTTAGCAAAAAAAAACACATCGCTTTTAACTTGATAAAATAGGAAATAATAAAAGCGCTATTTTCTGTCTTATTTTAGCAAGAACTGCAGCACGTTGCAAATTAATATTTTATGTTTTTAGTCTGCGTTGCCATTAGTGCTCATGAACAAAACAAATGCAGACTCAGCTGTCACGCAAATCATGGCTCATTGATGAGACTGTGATGATGCTGCAGTGTATCAAGACGGATCACATTTCATACCATAATATTAAATATTCATTCTTAAAAAGCACATTATTTTCAAATCTATAGTTGTGTTTATTCTGATGCAACTTTATATAGTGTTTATATAGTACAGCCAGGAGAGTTACTGTGCACATGCACCTATCTGAACTCTAACATTGAGGAAAAGCTGAATTTAAATACATTTTAATCCTCTTTCCAGGTTTTGGCAGGAAAGATGTGGTGGAGCACCTCTTACAGACAGGGGCCAACGTTCACGCCAGGGATGACGGAGGACTTATCCCCCTGCATAATGCCTGCTCTTTCGGCCACGCAGAGGTTGTCAGCCTCCTCTTGTGTCAGGGCGCTGACCCCAACGCCAGAGACAACTGGAACTACACTCCGTTACATGAGGCTGCCATCAAGGGGAAGATAGATGTGTGCATTGGTAAGGGCTCCCTGCCAATTATGTCCAGGCATGGATGTTTTTATGGGACTGTTTTAGTGCTATATTGCACCATTAGTTGCAGTTTAGGGTTTAAGGTTCCTGAAAAGCTTGGCAACAGGACATAAACGTTTGACTTTGTCACAAAGGCTTATGTGAGTAGTGTCTACCAAACTCTTTGCTGTTTAACTCGGTAATATCTTTATTTATCTGCACCTCTCTCACCCAGTGTTACTCCAACATGGAGCTGATCCAAACATCCGCAACACTGACGGAAAATCTGCTCTGGATCTAGCTGACCCGTCAGCCAAGGCTGTTCTCACTGGTCAGTCCCTCTCAGCTGCTTATATCTCATGTTTACATTTCGGACATTTAAATCGTGCTTTAACAGCAGTTGACGGATGAGGAGAACTGAATAAATACAATTTGCAGATAAAATAAATGTAACCAGCACTTAAAACATAATGTTAAATAAACTACAGTCACACATCCAACCAGACACTTTGTAGGCAAAACACAGCGACCAGATTATCTGACCTTTTTCTCTTTAATCATCGTCATGGATCATTGTGGAGGAGAGACATGTAACTACAGGAAAGTGCTTTATCAACAGTTCTGAATACATCTTGTCTTTATCAACAGTCCAACTTTTCCACCTGTACAAATTGTACAGGCTTCCAAAATGCTCTGTCCTCTGGCATTAAATGATTGCCACAAACCACAGAGTTCATCCGTTCATCAAACAAACAAGGGCGGTAACCGCTTCCGCACCATGAAGTTAGATCGCATGCTAACATTTAAGCAAAGTATTTGGCATGACTGGCTCTAATCTTCATGTTTATTTTCCTGCAGGTGAATACAAGAAGGATGAACTTCTGGAAGCAGCCAGGTGAGTGTCAGTCTGACTGACGGCTGTTTAACTTTGACTGTACTCTAATGTTCTTAGGTGTGGAAATAACATAGAGTGGATACGATGGAATGAAAAGTAGATTGACAGTGTCAAAGTTTATAGCCAGTGTGATGAATTATACTGGTGGTTAGGATAATTTGTATATACATGTAACAAAATCTAATCTTTGTGCTATTAAAGAAACATGGAATTGTTATTGTGATGTTGTATTTAATGATGCATCTATTTTCCATATAATTACAGGAGTGGAAATGAAGAAAAACTAATGGCACTGCTGACTCCGTTAAACGTCAACTGTCATGCCAGTGATGGCCGCAAGGTAAAACAGTCACTGATACTAAACCTCACGGCACCAGACAGACACCTTTCACAACACCTTTGTTACAATATGTTGTGCAATGTTGCAAAAATCATTACACTGTATTCTAAAAATAGCAAGAAGGCGCCTGAGTCAGACAATGTGTGAGTAGTCTGATTATGAATAGATTAGCCTGTGTTGTGTAGATATGAAAAGGATTTGTGTCATTGGATTTGCGGGAGGCTGCAAACAGGGATCACTGTAGATGTTTTTCTTTCCCTAATTATGCATGTGTGACTCTCAGTAGACCATCCATGAAACCCATATGCTCCTGTCATAACATTTCAACTTTCACTTCGCCGACAGTTTGTGGAAGTTCAGCTTTTAATTTTTCAGCTCTGCCTTTTTGCTGTTGTTGGTTCTTATTTTTAAACAAAGAGGGCTTTTCTATTTTCTTCATTTCCTGTAGTTTTAAGTAGACAGACTGTTTTTTCATTGACAGTTAAGTGTTTCTGTGAATCGTTTTTCAACATGTTTGGATCAGGTGTCTAGACGGGAGTATCTTTCTCGTCTTCCCCATAATCACTTTTCCATGCCAGATGCTGGAGCTAAGCTATTTGTGATCTTGAAATCTATTTAGATACAGAAGCATCTGCTCAGATTAGTAAACAAGATCTCAGTGGACGTACTCTGCTGTATCTCATATTTATAGTTTGTTTGTCTGTGTAATTTCTAGTGTCCCCTTTGAACTCTGTACATATTGTTAAGTTGTGTACAATGTAAGCATTGCTAGGGACAGAGTGTGGTAGTTGGTTTTCATTATGTGTGTATGTTTTTTTTCCTCTTTGTGAGGTGGATTAGACAGATAGTTATACAAACATGCAATATTTAGAAACTGTCACCATTTAGACTTTCTAATTTGAAGAAAGGTGAAGAATTGTTTTTGCTTTTCAGTCCCATCTCGTGTCAAACACACTATTTTTGTGTGTGCGTGTGTTTTTTGTTTTTGTTTTTTCCCATCATTCCTTAATTTTCTTTGAAATTATTGAAGTATTTCCTGTCTTATCTGGTAGAATTGCACTCTTGTTTTTGTAAATAACGCACACAAAAAAAAAAAACATAATCACCAACACCATTCTGCCATGAAAGTCCGTTGTCCCTAACATTTTTATCAGCGTTGGCTTATTTCATCCATTCCTAACCACATTTTCTTCAACAGCCGTTTACTCCTTCCCTGCCTCCTTTGCAGTATATTTAGAGTTTGCATGATCTAAGCCAGTCTGCCAGTGTATATTTGGGCGGGTACCATTAACCAGCGCTTGCCCTTTCAAAAACCCATAGAAAACCGAGGACAAGTCACACTCACCTTCCAGCTGTTTACTCTCTCTGGCCTGGTGTCACATTTCATTTCAAACCATGTTTGGTGGATCAAACAGTGATTTTATAACTAAAGCCTGTGTTTTATTGACTTAGAAAGGGAGAAAAGATTTACTGTGAAAAGATACTGTCATTTTGTAATTTTTGTTTCGTTTTGTTTTCCGTGTGACTCTGGCAACATTTGTCGATCAGTCAACATCCCAAAAAATGCTGGTAAGTTGACCTTGATAACGGCCACTTGATTGATGCACTGTTGTGATTTTTTTTTTTTTTTATATTCCTTTAATCCATCGTTTTTTATTTGACCAATAAGCTGGCTGTCACTTGTTAATTGCACATCATGGACCTGGGTGTACGGGTCACTCATGTATCCTACCCTGATGCTCCTCTGTGTGTCTGTGTGTGTGTGTGTGTGTGTGTGTGTGTGTGTGTGTGTGTGTGTGTGTGTGTGCGCACGCACAAGTGAGTTGAGTGAGTTTGGGTTGGTGTCATGGTGACGACTCATCTTTTTGGATTTGGAGAGGAGCTCAAAATGTCCACTGCCTGCTTTCTTCAGCGTCTGTCCTCTCCTCTGCACACTCACCCACACTTCTCCAACTTTCAATCACTTGCTCTTCAGTCAGTTTCTGATGTGGCTTTTAATTTACTCATTTATTCATTTATTTTTGATGATGGTCACTCATGCATGCCTGACGGCCTGCCCCTCTGCATTTTGTCAAGCGAATCCCGAATATGTGTCTGTGAAATTTGTGTCTACTTCACATTCCCTGTTGGATCAGTTGGTATGCAATAATGAATGGGCTACATTTCACCTGTCATTTTTAGTGCTATGCTACCCACTGTGGTATTGACATTTTATTGCTTTTAATTGCTCGTGTCATCCCGCACTGAATGATGCCTCCGTGATTCAACTCGTCCATCTGATTTTGTCACTCTGGCTTGAGATCTAACCGTTGACTCTGGGTTTTGCATTAATATCACTGCATGGAAACGTAATACGAATGATGTCCCTCTTTTTTTGATTGTAAGCTTGACCTGAGCCAGATTTTTGAGTAGAGAACAACTGCCACCGAAGTTTGGATTTGCAGCTTTGCTCAGACTAACATTTATTTTTCTTGGCTGGAACGAAGCCATTTGATTTGATCTACTAGCTTGCACAGATGCTTTCTCAAACACATTACATGCTTATTGTAACTTCTTTGCATCAGTTATGGTTGGGGTTCAATAGTATTTTATCAAACCTGAATCCAGTATAAACCGCGTTATGAAATATAGTTTCCAGTTAAATCTATATATTGAAAGTAAAGCTTTCTAGAATTTTACATAAATATACGTTGACATTCAAACGATTCAAGATTTGACATATTTTCTTCTGTTTAGCTACATAACTGCAGACATATCATCTACTCTTAAGACTGTAGAAGCTATTGTAACCCAATCATAATGTCTTCCTAAGCCATTTTTAATTTAATACTCTTAACAATTGGATTCTTTCTTGCTGGCTTACTGCTTAAAACTTCTTTTTAATTTCTAAATCCCCATAAGACTATTTTACTTTGCTAAGCTTATCAAATGGAAATTAAATAAGATTTCCTAAAGTTGTCTGTTCTTAAAGTTGCTTGTTGTCATTCACTCAGGTCAGACACAAAATGGACAGCAACTGAATTTTTTTGGCGCTGGATTTGCCCACAAAACTCCATTGACCTTGCATCGTATCCTCCATTCATCTGCAACTCACAGAGCATAGCCTGCCATAGCACATTGCTTCTGGCCCTAATCAGCCGCTTGCTCCCGTGGCCATCGAAGGCAGTTTACACTAAAACGGTTTGTGATCTGTGTGTGCTAACAAGCTGCCTTCTCTTACAGTCGACGCCCCTTCACCTGGCTGCCGGCTACAACCGGGTCCGCATCGTTCAGCTCCTCCTCCAGCACGGAGCTGACGTTCACGCCAAGGACAAAGGGTGAGGCGTGATGGATGTCTGAACTTAATTTGTCATCCAGCCATTTTTATTGACATTAATCTTGACTGTCTTGTATCTGCAGTGGCCTGGTTCCTCTTCACAATGCTTGCTCCTATGGTCACTTTGAAGTTACTGAGCTTCTGCTAAAAGTAAGTTCCTGGAGAAAGGTTGTTGAACACAGCAGTGTTGTTACAGTTGTATTTCAGTAAATGAATATAAGTTAACTGTCCTGTGTTCTGATGTGTTGCTCTCTCTGCAGCATGGAGCCTGTGTGAACGCCATGGACTTGTGGCAGTTCACACCTCTTCACGAAGCAGCATCCAAGAACCGAGTGGAGGTGTGTTCTCTGCTGCTGAGCCACGGCGCCGATCCCACCCTGCTAAACTGTCACAGCAAGAGCGCTGTGGACATGGCCCCCACCCCAGAGCTTAAAGAAAGGCTCACTTGTGAGTTCTCTCTCAGGCACACAGCAAAACACTCATGTTATAAGTTCACTGCATCAGCAATAGCTGTTGGTTTGAACGCTCTCACACCTCAAATGAACTTTATCCATTTATGTCTAAAAATGCATCAGTACACTCAAACATGTTGACTGATATCACTCGAACTGCATTAAAAAAAAATCATCTTGAATCAAACAGTATTTTCCATTATTTTTTTTTTCTCTCTCTTTCTGTGTAGATGAGTTCAAAGGTCACTCGCTGCTGCAGGCAGCCCGGGAGGCAGACATGGCCAAAGTGAAGAAGACGCTAGCGCTGGAGATCATCAGCTTCAAACATCCTCAGACCAACGAGACAGCTCTGGTTGGAACCAAACATTGATACTTTCACATTTGAGTGCAGTGTGGAAATGAAGATCACTGCTCAAATAGAGTTTTTAGAGCTCACTTTTCTTGGTTCTTTAATTTTGTTTATGTCCAAAAAATACCTAATTTCAGCACATTCACCTTGTGACCTAAAATTCATCTTGCCAGAAATGCCCCAGTTCAAGATGATGTAAAGGCAGTTAGCAGTGTGTTGTAATGTAATTGGCTATTGATTCAGCAGATTTTGCCCTTTATATAAAACATTCTTCCAGGGTTCTGTACATTAATCTGATGTTAATGTGTATTTCAGCACTGTGCTGTGGCTTCTCCTCACCCTAAGAGGAAGCAGGTGACTGAGTTGTTGCTGCGTAAAGGTGCCAACATCAATGAGAAGAACAAAGAGTAAGCACAAAAATTGAGTTTTTGCAATTTGATCTGAACATTGATTTTTTTTTTTTCATAGTGTCCATTAATGCAGCACTTAGTCAGATCATAAACAGTGATAATTTGTCTCTTCCAGCTTTATGACTCCTCTGCATGTCGCTGCTGAGAGAGCTCACAACGATATACTGGAGGTTCTTCAGAAACATGGAGGAAAGGTTTGTTGTTCATGTAGCTTTTACATATTCATCCTGTGCAGCCAGCTTTTTTTTTTAATGTGTTGCTGAACCACAACTCCATCTCCTCTGACTCCAGGTAAATGCCGTGGACACACTTGGTCAGACGGCTCTTCACCGAGCTGCGCTGGCCGGTCACATCCAGACCTGCAAGCTGCTGCTGAGCTACGGAGCCGACCCCTCCATCGTA
Source organism: Polydactylus sextarius (assembly GCA_016801845.1). Lineage (NCBI taxonomy): Eukaryota > Metazoa > Chordata > Actinopteri > Polynemidae > Polydactylus > Polydactylus sextarius. The sequence continues at coordinate 4,116,063 of CM028915.1, forward strand.
TCTCTGCAGGGCTTCACTGCTGCTCAGATGGGCAACGAAGCTGTACAACAGATTCTTAATGGTAATCAGATCCACTGCACTTTGTACTTTAAACTGAAAGTTTGCATTCTATCAGTATTAAGTCAATCTTCAGCTGGATGAATTAGATGTATTATTCTCATGATCACCATCATATGAAGGATGTATTTCTTTGGTCTCTTCTAGAAAATGTTCCCACACGTAATTCTGATGTGGACTACAGATTTCTGGAGGCGGCCAAGGCTGGAGATCTGGACACAGTGCAAGTAAGTTGACTGCCTTCTTCTGTAGTTGTGGTTAATGTCTTTGTAGACATGGTTTTATTTTATTCAGATGATTTTCACTTTGGCAGCAAAACTACTACTGCAGTTTGATAACAAAATAATCACAGCACACAGGAGCTATTGTCTTTAAGTATTTGTAGCTCCTATAAATCAAATTCTGGTAGCAGCAGATTACAAATTACTGTGATTTTAATGATCTTGTAAAACTGTCACCACACCACTTAGTTGATTGCTAATTATAACACTGTCTGTGTATGGCAGCAACTTTGCACCCCTCAGAATGTTAACTGCCGGGACTTGGAGGGCCGCCACTCTACTCCTCTTCACTTTGCAGCTGGTTATAACCGTGTGGCTGTAGTTGAATACCTCCTGCACCACGGAGCTGACGTCCATGCCAAAGACAAGGGGTGAGTTCTGCAGCTAATATCTTACAATTATCAAATTTTCTGTTAGCCACGTGAGTCAAGGCACTTATGATCAGTTCCCATTTCTTTAAAATGTTTTAATTGTACGAGTTTGTTTTATTTTTACAAAATTCTAAAGTCTGTTTTCCCTACTCCAGAGGTCTGGTCCCCCTCCACAACGCATGCTCATACGGTCACTATGAGGTGGCAGAACTGCTGGTCAGACATGGAGCCTCGGTCAACGTGGCTGACCTGTGGAAGTTCACCCCACTTCATGAGGCCGCGGCTAAAGGAAAATATGAGATCTGCAAACTGCTGCTCAAAGTGAGGATCATTTTTTGGCATCCACCACAAGTATTAGCAAAGATTATTTTTTTGTCTGTGTGTTGGAGAATGTTACGATGATGATCTGTTTGACCCGTTCAGCACGGTGCCGACCCCTCCAAGAAGAACCGTGACGGCAACATGCCACTGGACATGGTGAAAGATGGAGACACAGACATCCAGGACCTGCTCAGAGGTGATGCTGCTCTGCTGGACGCTGCTAAGAAAGGCTGCCTCGCCCGAGTCCAGAAACTCTGCTCCCCGGAGAACATCAACTGTAGAGATACACAGGGACGCAACTCCACACCTCTTCACCTTGCAGGTAATCAATCAAAACTTCAATTTGTGATTGATTTTTATCTTCTTTGCACCAAATATAACAAACTAACACAATCCTGACGTGACAATCGAGATGTAAGACGTAAAACATTGTTAGCGCTTGTGGTTTTTCTGTATGTTTGGTGCCTAAAAACACACATTGTTTAGAAAAGAGGCATTTTCATGCTTTGCTTTCTGTTCTTTCTACTCAGCTGGATACAACAACCTTGAGGTCGCAGAGTATCTGCTGGAGCACGGTGCTGATGTCAACGCCCAGGACAAAGGAGGCCTTATTCCTCTTCATAACGCTGCTTCTTATGGGGTCAGTGTCAACCACGTGAACACAAACATCCCATACACATCACGTGGGATGTAATTTACACGTCTGTAAATGCTACCAGTAAATGTCAACTGGTTCTTTGTTGTTTTCTTTAACTTAAATTTCTGTTGGTCAGAAACATCACCGGCTTATCCTCTGCTGCCTCTCTTCCTCACAGCATGTGGACATTGCAGCTCTACTGATCAAGTACAACACATGTGTGAATGCCACAGACAAATGGGCTTTCACACCCCTCCATGAGGCAGCCCAGAAGGGTCGCACACAGCTTTGTGCACTGCTGCTGGCTCATGGAGCTGACCCCACCATGAAGAACCAAGAGGGCCAGACTGCTCTGGATCTGGCCACGGTAACAGGGATTACTGTTATGTAGTAACTAGTTATGTAGTGTGGAAATTATAATAAAAAGACATTAGACAGCTGCTTATTTTATATTCTTATTCACTCTCGGCCTCTACTAGAATAAAGAATCTAGAGTAATCTATTGGAAAATAAACTGGATTCTTTTCAACTAGTTCTCTCTTGCCCCGGCCCACAGGCTGATGATATCCGGGCCTTGCTGATGGACGCCATGCCACCAGACGCCCTGCCCAGCTGCTTTAAGCCCCAAGCCACAGTGGTCAGCGCCTCCGTCATCTCCCCCGCCTCTACGCCATCCTGCCTGTCAGCCGCCAGCAGCATAGACAACCTGGCCGGACCGCTCACTGAGCTGGCTGCTGCCGCCGCTGCCAGCACTTCTGGTGTGGCAGATGGAGCCACAGGCACTGACCGCAAGGAGGGCGAAAGTAAGTTTGTCACATTTGTTATATTAAGCACTGGTCTGTTTACAAAGCTGATGAACACAGAAAAACATGGATATTGAAAAGGTTCATAAACCCTGTTGTGATATGGTGAATTATTTTTAACCTAATCTCAACATTTAACACTGTTTTTCATAGTGACAATGCTGGACATGAACATAAGTCAGTTCCTGAAGAGTTTGGGCCTGGAGCATCTAAGGGACATCTTTGAGAGGGAGCAGGTCAGTTACCTCCAATATACTTCATATACTTAAATTAGATGAATATAACTTGTTTTATTTTTGTTGTTTCTGTGTTTTGTCTGGTTATTTATCAATGTTGGTGTTTGACTTTTTTCTGGCTGCTACAAATCTCTCAACCTGACTATTTTTCCTTTTTTTTCAGATCACCCTGGATGTGTTGGCCGATATGGGTCACGAGGAACTGAAGGAGATTGGAATCAACGCCTATGGTCACCGACACAAGCTCATCAAGGGTGTCGAGAGGCTGCTGGGCGGCCAGCAAGGTGAGGAGGCATCCTGGGGATTTTGTTTTTGCCACCATTTTATTACCAAACACAGACTAACTTTACGCAAAGCATTATTTAACTTCAACTATTTTCTTTTCAGGTGCCAACCCATACCTGACATTCCACTGTGCCAATCAGGGCACCATCCTGATCGACCTCGCCCCAGACGACAAAGAGTATCAGTCTGTGGAGGAGGAGGTGGGTCACAATGATCATTGTGGATTTTACAAAAAAAAAAAAAAAAAAATTCAACAAGCAAGAAAAGATAATTAGCCATTAGCTGGTAATCATTAGTTGTATGCTTGATGAAAACATGTTGTTTTTGTTGTGTCACAGATGCAGAGCACCATCCGAGAGCACAGAGACGGAGGGAACGCTGGTGGTGTGTTCAGCAGATACAACATTATCAAGGTCTGAATCATGAACTGTGACTCTTGCTGTCTGCTCTGCTGTCGCAATCCACAGAAGAGATATAAAGTGTTAAAATTGATTGCAGTGAGATGATCAGATAGATGTGAGACAATATTTAATCGAGTGGAAAGAGGAAGTAATGCCCAGTTTCATGTGTGATATGTTTTATATCGTGTTCGACAGATTCAGAAGGTGGTAAATAAAAAGCTGAGGGAACGTTACACCCACCGACAGAAGGAGATCGCAGACGAGAACCACAACCACCACAATGAACGGATGTTGTTTCATGGTAACCATGCACACATCTGTTTATTTTTTTAGCATTTTTTTTTCTCTCTTCAATTTCCTTTGTCAGTTACTGTTTATCATACAAGTCTGCCGCTGTCTTCACTTGTTCCTGTAGGTTCCCCGTTCATCAACGCCATCATCCACAAAGGCTTTGATGAGCGCCATGCCTACATAGGAGGGATGTTTGGTGCAGGCATCTACTTTGCAGAGAACTCCTCAAAGAGCAATCAGTACGTCTACGGCATCGGTGGAGGCACAGGCTGCCCGACGCACAAAGACCGCTCCTGTTACTTGTGCCACAGGTAACTTTGACTTGACATGAACTTTATACTCATTTGTGTCAAGTTTAGTGGATTTTAAACCAAACTCCAACACTATAAAATGTTCAAGATGTCATTTTGTACCTAATGTATATGCGTAATTGTGGGAATAGAAACATATCTAACCTTTCTCCTCTTGTCTGGAATCACAGGCAAATGCTGTTCTGCAGAGTTACCCTGGGCAAGTCCTTCCTACAGTTCAGTGCCATGAAGATGGCCCACGCTCCCCCAGGACATCATTCAGTTATCGGGCGGCCCAGTGTCAACGGCCTAGCCTACGCGGAGTATGTCATCTACAGAGGGGAGCAGGTAAAAGTTCATTTCCTTCTAAACTGTTTACGCTGCAAAATTAACAAAAAAAAGAACATGCATTCAACACATGTTGTCTCCTGTTGGTTGATGTCCTGTTGTATTTTTCCATTAGGCCTACCCAGAGTACCTCATCACCTACCAGATCCTTAAACCAGAGAGTGCGGCGCAGTCTGCTGCAGGAGCTGAGCAGAAGTCGTAGTAACTTTGTCTCTCTCTGTCTCACACACACACACACACAAACACAAACAAGGACTTGGATGGCTGTTACTTTTTCCTTTGTATTGCAAATGCCTAAACACATTTTATTTACCAAACACATTTCCAGTAGAACCCATGGTGACCAGTGCTTCATGAGCTGATATGCTGTATAATACTCTCCTACTAGTGGTGATGACACACTGTTATTTTTCATTTTAATTTTTTGCACCGGCTGCATGTTAATACAGAAGCATGTAAAGCCCAACAGCGTGTGTGGGTTAGTTCTCCCCTCCTTCCCCCCCACCTCACCGATCAGGAGGATGCCTGTAGAGACTTTGAAGTATCAACATTAACAGTTTGCCACTTTTTGTCGCCTCATGCCTTGTGACTGTGGAGAATCAACGACCCTTCACCTCTACACACACACATATACACACACAGTCTCACTGTCAAAGCCTGTAACCTGTGGACTACTACTGCCCCTCCATATCTGGGTTCATCCTGTACAGAATGGCCTCTAGTAACTGTGATTTTAATGCTAACCTATAACACTATCAAACAGGTAACTGTGCATTGTTGCTATGCTGACTTTCCAAACTTTCACCCCCAAGAACACTACAAACACTGAACTAAAATGTTGTTAGTGGTTTTATTCAGGGCTGGACATGCTCGAACGAGAAAGAGTTCTCTGTCAGATCACAAGAGTTGAGACTATTTTATTGTCATTGCTATATTGATTTGTATGAGAGGATGTGTGATCAGTAGCTTAATGCAATGTAAGGCATCATAATTACAATTGTGGATGTTGTACATTAAAAGCGTTATATATGACTGTAACAGTAGAGCTGGTATTATGTTAATGTGCTTGTGATGCCTTACAAGTCATCAAAGAGCCCTTCTGTCACCATGGTCTTACTCACAGACATCCCACGCATAAGGATTTGCACTTTTACATAGAAACCTATTTAAGTTATTTTGAAATTAAATTGCAAAATTGCGGGAAAAAATATTTGTACAGGTTGTGTAAATGGTTGTGTATAACTGTTGCTGTTTCAGTATCTTTGAGTTCAACTGTAAATGACATCTGAATTTTTCCTTTCATGCCTTCTTGATTCTCCAAACCTTTTTTTTTTTTAAATAAATGTCCCATTAACAGCTACGTGTTGTTTCATTCAGTGGTCGTTTTTATTTTTAACATGTCAAAATCCACAATAGTCTTAGCACGTTATGTTTATGTCCTCACTGTACACAAGATTTGATATCCCGCAAATGTCGGGTTATAAGTATTATTGAAGTTTTATTTTGAAAACTATCTCAACATCCTTTAAAGACTACAGCAGTGTCGCTTGAGATTGACGTCATCGTGCTCAGCTGACTGCGACTGCCGCTGGAGAGGAAAGTGTGTTTTAGTCTTATTTGAGTGACTCATGTCACTGTTCTCTTGTTAGCTTTTATCACACACACTGACTCAGACATGTTGGGGTTAAGCTGACACCTCGATGTTTGATAGCACATCGTTTTTATAGCAATTTAAACAAACGCGTCATATAAAGTTGCCATGCTCAGTCGCAGACATGCAGTGGCCAACTTTTTCTATCTTAGCTTTTCTTATTAACGTCGTCGACACTTCGGCTGCGTCGTATGTCATCACGGTGGATGTAGGGAGACCAGTAGCTGACCTGAACCACTTCTGGAGAAGCACCGGTTTCTGGTAGGTTAGCTGTAAATGTTTTATTTACCTAGTTCCTCCAGCAGAGTCCACAGTGGGATTATTGACCATATCAAGACAGTCGAGGTTTAAGTGAATTAGAGACATTAATGTGTTTACTCTGGGTTTATGTCACCTCGGAGCAAAGCACGCGGTCTCTGTAATCAATCAAATGTATTCCATAACATTATATCAAGTCGGCATCTTTAACAAGCGCACAACAATTTCTAGTCTGTTTTGTTAGTAGATTTGCACAGACATGACAACTATCAAATCATGACATAAACCTATAAAGTTAAACAGGAAGTGGTTCTCTGTGTCCAGCCCCCCTCTCCCTCACACCCAGGCCCACCAGTTTGACCTGAGCATCGACCAGCAGCTGAACCTGGCCTATGTGGGCTCAGTCCCCCATGGAGGGATCCAGCAGGTCAGGATACACTGGATGTTGGAGCTGGTCACTGCACAGTAAGTTAAAAAATGGAGAAGGGGATTAATAAACTGGTAAAAGAAAGTGAACCATTTAGTGTAATTTAAGGTTTGTCTAGTTTGAAGATGATGTACAGTCACTGGTTTGTGAGTATTTTTATGATAATTAGTTTACAATCATCTGATTCTCTTCTTGTAGAGATATTGGAGGACAACCTCAGTACAACTTCACTAAACTGGACCAGCTGATAGACCTCTTATGGATAAATGGACTCAGACCAGGTACCGCACCATCGCCTCAGGCTGATTTGAAGTTATCTTCTTTCCAGTAGATCAAACTAATCTACATGTTTTCTTTACTGCCTCCTGACTGGTCTTATCTTAGTGAGAGTAATCTCAAACATTCTCTGCTTTTCAGGCTTTGAGCTGATGGGCAGTGTCTCTAACTACTTCACTGACTTTGAGGACAAATCACAAGTGGTTGAGTGGAGGAATCTTGTTTATCTCATAGCCAAGAGGTACATTGGTGAGTGAGGACTGAGTGCTATTACTTTGTCATGATTCTTTTATATTTTTTCTCTGGTCTTTACTTTAGTTCTGCTTTTAGTTCTGTTTTTTTAGTACTTTAGTTTATTTAGTAATTGAGCAACAATACGTCAGACAGTTAAAAACTTGCTGAAGCCTTGTAAACATACGGTACACACTTGTGCAGTGTGTTTCAACTTGGTTGTTTGATTGCTGAGATTTTTACAATGTTGATTCTGAATCACAGACAAGTACGGCCTGGGAAGTGTTTCTCAGTGGAACTTTGAAACATGGAATGAACCCAACAACCACGACTTTGATAACGTAACAGTGTCGATTCAAGGTAAAGACACAAAAAGAACATTTTCATGTTATATCATTAATTTTAAAGCAGAAACTGAAAAAATAGACATGGCAGTGTTTGAACAGCTCTCCGGTTCTTTTCTTTAGGATTTCTAAACTACTATGACGCCTGTTCAGAGGGTCTGCGTGATGCCAGCAGTCTCCTGAGGTTTGGGGGTCCAGGAGACTCCTGTCATCCTCCTCCACACTCACCATACTGTTGGGCCATGCTGCAGCACTGCTACAATGGAACCAACTACTTCACTGGAGAGACCGGGGTCAGGATTGACTACATTGCCCTACATAAGAAGGTGGGAGCAAAGAAAATGAAAATGGTATTTTAGGTTTTGCTTATCATGAAAAGCATGCTGCCATCATTTCACATAAAAGGATCTTACTCAATTAATTGAAAAGCAAAGTGACTTTTTAGAAGCTGACCTATTGTTTCGCTCCTTCAGGGAGGTGGATATTCATTGCCAATCCTCCAGCAGGAGATTCAGACAGTTGGGCAGATCCAGGAGCGTTTCCCTCGGTTCCGCAGCCTCCCTGTTTACAATGATGAGGCTGATCCTCTGGTGGGCTGGTCCAGGCCTCAGGAGTGGAGGGCTGATGTGACCTACGCTGCCATGGTGGTGAAGGTGAGGTGAAAGGATGGAGAACATGAACAACACCTAGAGAGTAAAATCATATTCGAACACTGGATCATCACTGGGGATTTGTTTGTTGTTTTACTGAAACAGAATTATTAACTGATTCCAAACCTGTTCTCTGTGCTGCTCCGCTCAACAGGTGATAAATCAACACCAGGATCTGCTGCTGTCAGAACCAAATAGCACCATCAACTACACCTTGCTGAGCAACGACAATGCCTTCCTCAGCTACCACCCATACCCCTTCACCCAGCGCACACTGACTGCCCGTTTCCAGATCAACAACACCCACCCCCCTCATGTCCAGCTCATCAGGAAGCCTGTGCTCACTGTCATGGGGCTGCTGGCTTTACTAGGTGACTGTCTCTCTATTTGTAAAAAGACAATTGAAGTGGGATTAGGTTTAATTCATACACCGTATGTGTGGACTTTCTAAACTTCATGTTGTTATTTGATATGTGCAGGTCTTATGTTAATGGTTCAGTTTCTTCTCTTGTATGTGCTGTAACATTCAGGAGAGACGCAGGTTTTGGCTCAGGTTCTGAACTTAACAGGAACCAGCAACAGCACAGTGGGAGTTCTCGCCAGCAGCCACAAGCCCACAATGTCAGGCGGCTCAGACAGCTGGCAGGCAGCAGTGCTGATCTACAATAGTGATGACAACAGTTCCTCCACCAACACTGATGATGTCACTGTCTCACTGAGAGGACTGGCTGGACAACAGGGTAGGTTTGTTACTCTAGATCAAAGATATTTGTCTCATACTCTGCAAATGAGCAGTTCATTTCAGTCTTTGTTTTCTGTTTCCAGGTCTTGTTTATGTCACATATTACATGGACAATAATGTAACCAACCCATACCTGCTGTGGCAGAGTATGAGCAGCCCTGACTTCCCCACAGCAGAACAGTTCAGACGCCTCAGGAGTGTGCAGGTAAATAAGAAGACTGAATGTTGTTATCAAAAAAATAAAAAAGTTAACAAAGTACAGTTGTTTTATTTCATTTATTAGCATTTTAAATTAGAATACAAAATCTATATTAAATTGATGTATTGTAATTTAATCAGTCCTGTTGTCATGGGATTAATTTGTTCTTGCAGGCAAGTGTTAAATCTGAACCATTTGATTTGTTAAGTGTTTTGTGACATGCTTTGACCCAACTGTTGATGTGTCATCCTGTCAGGACCCTCATGTTGATGGACCCTGGGAGGTTCCAGCAGGAGACACTCTGACTGTAAAAGCCAGACTGTCTGTGCCCTCCGTGTTCCTCATCCATGTCTGTGCACAACCCAAAGCTGTGCCAGACCAGGTCAGTGCCAACACACAGTCACCAGTCTTGTCAAAATAGCAGTTACATAGTAGTTCATAATTATCATACACACACACACACACACTATATAACCGTTATAGTAGCCTATAAACAGCACAGTAAACAAGTAAAACACAAAGAAATACACCCAACAAGATACATGAAAATCAAGATATTATAAAGTTGTATGAGAAGTCCAGTCTATATAAGTAGGATTTAAACGTTTTTAAGTGTGGGACAGATTTAGCCGACCTGACAGTGAGTCATCCACATAACTCATAACAGTGGTAGGAAATAATCTTAAAATGGAGATTGATATGACTAAAGGGACGTACAAACTGAAAAAGATGGGACCAAGAACAGAACCTTGTGGAACCCAATACAACATGAAGACAGTCAATAGAACGTGTGTAGGACTGGACTGAAGAGATGATCACAAACTCTAAACTATATTTGACTCTTTGATTAGGTGAATGGAATACGCTTCATCAGGATCACCAAAGGCCAAGTGTTGGTTGTCTGGTCTGATCACTGTGTTGATTCCAAGTAGGTGAACACAACTGATCATTTCTCTATGTATTTTCAATAGAAAACTAAACTGTAAAGAACTGAAAATAAATACTTCTTCTTTTCCAGAAGTCATGAAATTAGGAGAAACAGCACAGTAGATCTAATCCTTGTATCATTGTGTTGAAAGTCAGTATGAAAACATCACATATTCCTATTTGCAGATGCATCAAGACATTTGAGGTTGAATTCTCCACAGACCAAAAGAAATTCGTCAGAATCAATACGCAGGACACCATTTTTACTTCATATGTCTTTTCACCTGGTAAGAATTCAAAGTAATTTCCTTTAAGGATCGATATTAAGTTATTACAATGAGAACCAAAAACTATGTTCCGTGTTGTGTTGTGTAGTGGACCGAGAAGTGGGCGGTCTGTACAGAGTCCGAGCTGTGGACTACTGGGGAAGGCCAGGCCAGTACTCGCTACCAGAGAAGTATTCAGAGGAGCACTAGACCAGAGTCAAGTGTGAGTGGATTCAACCTGTTTCTAAATTGTTTGGTACAATGTAAATAATTTATAGAGATCAGTTTGGTTCTGTGTTGTACAGCGTGGCTCATTTATGATTAATTAAATGGTCATTTCAAAGATTTGCATATGGTTTCAGTTCAGTTGGGACTGTTTTTTTTTTTTTTTTTTTTTAACAAGCATTACTCAAACAAGAAGAATTACCACATTTGGCTTTTGGACATGATTTTGGAGCTCTGTGGTACAAAATAAATTAGCGACTGACTCAGACTAAATGTGTTGAAATTGAACTTTAAAAAAAAATTGAACTTGACTGATTTTACTCATTTTAATGAGAAGTAAAATAAATGAGAGCAGTAATCAGCTGATCACACATCAGATGTAAAGTGTGATCATGAGACCAACATATGTAATCGTTGCATTCCTAATTTTTCATCCATCACCTGTTACTGAATTTGTTTGTTTGTGTCAGTTTTTTTAATAATGTAATGTTTATTTTGTCTATTGGAAATGTCCCAGATTCTTTTTATGACTGTATTTTTTAAGATTTTTTTGTAAGATTATGCACTAAATAATTAAAAGCTGGATCACAATTTACAGAAACAAAGACAACAGCAAGTTTCCAAGTTTCCTTACAAAATTTATTGTCACCAATACAGAACAATAACACAGTACAGATGTTATCCATAGTTGTGACAATACCACTCTGTCAGTTCACATCTCCTCAACCAGTAATAATTTTCATTGGATTTGGCCTAGAAGCATAATTTCATTTTGGCAGCATTAATTCAATTTATCATGGGCTGTTGAATTTGATTTATCCAATTATTATCTTCTATGCTGTTGGAATAAAGCAAATCATCATAAGCATAACAGGATTATTCTCTTATTTGCATCTTTGAGAGGAGCTCTGTCTTCATCTCAGTCAAGACGATCAATCCAGTGTAATGAAAGGCTGCTCAACACACATCAGCTCAGGACCAGTTTAGCAAGCTCCTGTTAGGGATACAGAAAAAAAATAGTATTAGATTAGTTAAAATTGTAGTCCAGGTAACAAATTCATTATCTGTTAATAAAACGTGAAAAGACTGAGCACGTACCGGACTGCAGCACGGGCTGGAACTGTCCGGCCATGCAGATTTCCTCCTGTTTCTGGCGGACAACTCTCTGGATAGGAGGGGGGAGGCCACGGGGGTTGCGGGAGAAGACCAGGGCATATCCATCCTCACAGCTTCCATCCTCCTTCACGGTGCGGCAGGCATAGGTGATGGCGTAGTTGTCGTAGTCTGTGTCAATGACCCAGTAGTTGTCACCTGGAAGAGCAGAAAGTAAAACATAAGTCTTGACTGTGTATCACAGAGACCTGGAGACTGTTTGTATATAAGTGAGGAGGCTTACCGCCGCTGGACAGGTAGCTGGCCAGTCCCTGGTAGTTCATGAACATCTTGCCAGGGGTGCCGGGGTCGGGCACTGAGTACTGAGCAGCCATGTCAGCACAGACAACCCAGAATCTGGAATCAGGAATGGAAATATTAAGGTTACTTAAAAAAAACAATCAGACTGCTACAGAAAAATTACAAAAAGTGACTATTACTCACCCAAAGAGAGTGACTCTGCCCCTGGAAGAAGCCACCATGGCACCATCATCTCCAACAGTGTATTCAGCAGAGATGTTGTCCTGCAGGAACAAACCCTCTGGATCTTTCTTCTGCAGAGCGTACCATTTTCCAGCATACTGTCATGAGAGGAAAGAAACAAAAAGATAAATACACAGATTATTTTACACGTAAGCATATTTCATTGTACACTTATTTATAAGAAGGATTATTCTAACTCATTTGAAGTAGATTTGTTTTTGTATCTGAGGAGGACAAGTCAGCTGTCTTTCTTTTATCCATCTAGTTTTGGAAAACTTGTGGAACATTTCTATACTCACTCTTTTGGGGTCGAAGTCTTGTTTGACTGTGAAGCTGTCCACCACGCAGGAGGCCAGGCTCTGCTCCACGCAGGCCAGAAACAACATCACCAGAGCAAAGATCTGGAAGTCCATTCTAGACGAAAAACCAAAACCAAACAGAGGTCAATCAGCTTGACAGTTTGAATTGTATGAAGAGGCAGTTAGTCTGACTGATTGATGAAAAAAAAAAACATCTGCTGATCTGCATCCTGCTATATCTCCTTACCTTAGTCTGTGAAGTGTAGAGTGAAGATGCAGGAGGTTTTCAGTGCTGAGTTGTTGCAGTGTCTGAGCTGTGGTGAGGAGACAGTGCGTCAGTCTTTTATACCTGATGCTCAGACTGGCTCACTGATTATTTTCACTTCTTGAACCTAAATGCAGATTTTAAATCTACCGCTAATCCAGTTAACGAAATCCCTGGCTGTAAGCTGATGAACCCTCACATTCAGCAGTGTTTAGGATTTATGTAATTGTTTGCAGGGCTACATAATGGGATACATAACGGCAGATGCCCCGGGGGCATGTGTGTGTGTGGCCTGAGCCTCAAGTCACACATCCAGAGTTTTAACATGAGCAAGTGTATTTTGGGCTGTTGAGTAATACCTACAAGATGATGATGTGGATATAATGTGATTGAAAGACTGAGATAAAATGATTTTATGATTATTTTGAGGTGTGTTTTTATTCTACAATCACTTTGACACTTTGAAACAAAAATAAACTGCCTCACTTTTATTATTAATGATTTGAATTTGAGTGTCCAGCTCTGTTTAATGGGAGAGTAACTGTATGTGCACTGAAAAAGATTTTTCTTCAGTTTTATTATTATTATTATTATTATATAAATGTAAATCACCAAAAGATACAAGATCTTCAATCAACTTTACATTCAGTCCTAAAATGCTATTTGTGGCAGCAACATAATAACACTTTATAGAATTTAATATCTTGGATAATAACAGTGAGTAATCAACGGCTGTTGTGTTATGTGAGCAGAGGCTCAGGTGTTCCCGTCTGTGACAGTTAAGTAACGTACTGTCTTCTTGTCCGTAAGTGCTATCAGAGCTTCAACCTGTAATCCTGAGTAAAACACGCCTTATAGGAAACAAGTGAGGTTTACACCACTTCAGCACCAGTAAATGGTGCAGAAATATACCAAAGTGTGACAATAACTTGTGTCACAGTTGTGTTCTCATTTTGTTGCAGCAGATGCGTTGAGACTTTATTACTGTCTCTGTTTCTGTCATTTGTTGTCGCTATATTTTGTGGAGTTATTGTTTTAGAATTTTAACACTGTTTTTTACTGCCAGTCATCTTATTGGTTATGTATAAGATTTTTTTTAAAGTTTAATTATTGACATTTTTCCACTTAGTATGTATTAACTATTTTAAAACAATTTTAAAAATATTTGTTTACTTTAAAAAAAAAAAAAAAAAAGATATTTTAAGCAGATCACTGTAATCCCATTCATCCGTGACAAATTCCCGTCAGCAGTCCTAAAGAGATATTTTTGGGCGAGAGCCAAGTAAAGACAAGATGCATGTCAGCTAAGTCCAGCTGTATTTTTAGTCGGCCTTGGTATTGTTGTTGTTCTAATAATAACAAGTCCTGAAGATGTTAGGTAAGGTCTCTGTGCTTCGACACCTTTAGCTGTTCGACAGGGTCGAAACTGCCAACCTGACACGTCCTGTGTCAACAGAATTAACTCTGTATCTCTAATCTGAAAAAAAGCTAGGTTTAAATAGTCTTAAAGGTGAACATGTCTGGGTTTCAGCCACGTCAGGTCACTGTGGACAACATATAAACACGTCCCACCGCAAGTTACGCTGTGTCAGTAGCTGATGGATATGAACGCAGAAAGATGCATAACAAGTAGATATGAGCAGACGATTGTCACTGTGCATAATAATCACAATATATCCATGGGATTAAAACGATATTTTGAAACTAAAGAATAGCAGTTTCTTTAGGAAACAATGTCAAACTATTCAGAAATGGAAATTATTTATATCAACATCTTTAACAATTATTTAACAATTCATCTATTTATCAGGAGGAAAAAATACCCAGCATGCTCTATTCCAGCTTCTCAGTTCTTAGTCTTTTTTTTTTTTTTTGCTAATGAATGTTATGATCATATTTATCATTTGATCATGTCTGCATCTTCAAGTCAGCATCTTATTGGAGAGCTCAACTTTTTTTCACCAAAAGAAATAAAACACAAAAATAATGTGGAATTTTATGGTTGTAACTAATGTTTTTCATCATAATTCCAGCTGCAATTTCAACTTCTACTTCTTTCAACTGGAGTTTTTTAAGATCAAAGTATAGAAATATCTTTCCCAGTAAAATACTACTAAATTATAATTTTACATCTCATATCCATACACCTGCCTTTAAGAAAATCAAGACAGTTTAATAAATTAGACATGATATTTCTGGATAGATGCACAGAAACATTGTTTCCTGTTGGAACAAATGAAAACAACTGAACATTTTACGTTATGACTCATGTGAGTTTTAATTGCAAAACAACAAGTCATCACTATTATATTACATTTGTCTCATCTCTGCTGTAACATTTTCAATTTAAACCCAAGGGTCACGTGTGAGTAACAAAGACAAAGAATACAGTGTGATCGTGTACTTCTGTATGTATGACATTGCTTCATTACAAATATCAACTTAATAACTAATGAAGCTGCATTTGCAGTTATACAAAGCTGAGTTCAAGAACCTTATTTCATAACATGTCACTAAATTTAAAATGCTGTATCTGGCAGTCCAAAGTGTTGTACTATTCAAGGTAATGACGAACACATCCACAGCTTGGAAGTGTCTGACTGGTTGTGACCTGACTTTGTCATTTGTTACTCTGGAAAAAGGAGGAAGAGGTTGGAAAGTGCACAAGTAGGTGACATCTCCACACAGCACGACGGAGCTTTACTTCAGAATGGTGTCTTCACTCGCTGTGAGAAGAAAAGTTAAATATTTAAGTTTAGTACAAGTGACATTTTAACATTGCAAACACAACTCACCATCATTTTGCAAAACACATTGTTGTACAGCTGCAGGAGCAACGTGACACCAGCTCTAATATATACTTGTGTTGCTATTATTGTATCCACCTGTATTAGCTCTGCAGCATACAGACATGTGCAAACTGCAGACTAGATGTGTGACATGTGAATAAGGCTGAGGAGATTACCTTCTGCTAACTGCTTTGCAATGCGCTCCTTCTCCTCACGGGCCTTTCTCTCCTCCTCTTCAATCCTCCTCTCCTCAGCTGCGATAGGCTTCAGGTTATCTGAGGAAATCAGCAGTAAAAAAGTAGTTGAATATCTTGTCGATCTTCATCAAACCACATTTCAAATATTGATGTGCAACATCTATGAAAAGTCTGAATAAATGTTTATGTAACATGCTGCAGGAATTTAGCAGAGATTAGTCAGTGATAACTACTGGTTACAATGTATAGCAAGAGTGTTTTAAACACAATGTGTCGTCAGGTTTAATAAATTAAAGTGGGCTGATTTAGAAAAAAACGTACCATATCTCCTCTTGCCATAGATGATGCCGACAATCAAAGCTGAATACCTGGCTGTCTGTAATGGAAACAATAAATCAGTCATACAATCTCCAGTTAACCTGTTGTCTTTTAACACAGTCCTTGATGTCCTTACTTAACATTACTAGTCATAGTTACTATACTCAGTTATATGTCAGTACTGCAGGACTTTATTGAGACCATCACCACTTGCACAAAATACACGTCTAACAGTTGAATTTAATTACCAGAGTAATTAGATCAACTCTGAAGTTCTGCTAAAGTCGATTAGCTTTTAGTTTCATTCAAACAAAACAAACCTGTCGCTGTTGTTCGCAACAGTCTGCGTCAACAATAGACAACTGAGTGTTTCTAAAACATACAACAAACAATTTAAATATATTAAGTGAACGATCGCCTTTTTAATTGACGTAAATGACATAAAATATCTTGTGTTGTATTAATGTCCGTTATTTTCAATTTCTTTCATTTATAACCAGGAGCTATCGCTACGTCATTTGAATGAGACAGCTTTGTTTTCGACACTTATCAGAGCGATGTTCCGTCAATGCAAATGATTCTACATGACAATATTGACCAGATGAACTGATGAGGTCTGATGCTCATCAGACACTCGACCCTGGCTCGACTGCAGACTTCAGTAACACTGCACATTCACAGCTAGCTGCTGGCTAGCATGCTTCTGCTAGTGGTTAGCATGTTCGCGTGCTCTGCGTAGCTAACGAACTGAAACACGATACAAAAGGTCGTTTTGCTGTAAAAAACCGAACAACCGTTTTCTCGGTATAACCACCGACACGAACCTTAATCAGCGGTGACACTGCAACAGGAGGAGCCATTGTTTTAGAGGAGGCTAGCTGCTAGCAGCAGAGGTCACTTTCTCAACGCAAAGGAGAAGAGACGTCTTCTTCTCTGATGTGTTAATGCAGCTGATATATCTTTGTTTAGTGCTGCCACCTACTGGAGGAAAATATTAACAGCAGTGTTGATTAGATTTGTTCTGCACGAGGTTTATTAAGAGGAGAGAATTTAGTCATTTCTATTGATTAGTTGATTTAGTATAGACACTGTGATGATCATTTTTCTAATGAGATCGATGAAAACACATATAAAATGCCACATCTGTGTTCAAGTTGTGTTCTTGAAAATAGCTTCACTGAAATCTATTGTGGCAGTGTAATGTATTACAATTTACTTCTAGTACTATTAAATACTATTATAGTATTTAGTACCATTAAGTATAAAAAGTTAAGTTTCAAAGGAACATGCTGCAAAACTGTAAATATGAATCAAGAGTCCACTGCACAGAAAGCAAACATCAGTTCAATCAATATAGAAAACAGAGAATAAATACCACGAAAAATTTTGCTGAATCTAGTCTATGGAAAAAGTGCAAGGTCAGTAAAGTTGCTTATACAGGTTTCCTGCTGAGAGGAAACAGTCTGGTTTTACTGTTTGAATCTATTCAAACAGGATCTGGCTTTTAGTGAGAGGTTATACCCACTGTCAAATGTCCATAGCCACAGATGTTTGAGGTTTCCTTGTGTTTTTATTTGTCATGTTGTAAATTTGAAACGGTTAATGTGTCTGGGACTGTTGAAATACATCAACCTATATTCCAAATAGTAAAACAATAATACAAACTGATGCTTTTTAAAATCATAGATATTAAATCAAAACATTTAATTTCACTAAAATTTGGACAAAACCCTCAATAATTTCACCGTCTGTCAGAGCTCAATGTTTGCTGCATCAAGTTTTAAGTGTCAGAATCTGAACATGAAACTTTATATGAGACAAACTTTCTACCAGTGTTAATCTCTGACATTATTTACTGTAACAGTGTTTGTGCTGTGATATCTTTTTTTAAGAGTCACATGTATCCTCTAGATATTTCATTATATGTATATAATATATGATGAGACTTTTTTGAACTCAAATAATACAGCAGCTCATACTGTACAAAACTATATTGTACTGTGCTGTACATTATGCAAATAATCAAATCACAAATTGAGAAGATTTACACTTTATGTTTCAGAGTAGAGTATAGGCTGAGTATAATAAAAAAAAAATAGTAGTCTTCATAATCAGCTGTTGAAACTGACAGTAAATAGCATCTGTTTCACGTCATCTCTCTCTCCATCACTCACTAATATGTAGAGAGACAGTAGCAGCTGTCTGTGGTGGATGTTTTCATAGAGAAAATTTACTACAAGTGTGAGTGTGGAAACTGATAATCTGTTGCTGCACAGTCATTTGTGTTTGTTGAATTCCTCATCGTGGCTGCCGCTTACTGTGTTCAGGTTAAAGAAGAACATCTGGATTACATCAACAATACATTACATCACTGATAACAGATTTTTGGTTATTACAGGCTATTATTCTATTATCTGTATTATTCTTGGTGAAACAAAAATTAACCTCTGTCCTGGTGAAACAATAATGTTCTCTCTGTGTCTGAGTGGGTTCACTCCAGCTTCCTACCACTGTCCAAACACATACAAGTTAACTGGTGACCGTAATTTGCCTCTAGGTGTGAATATGAATGGTAGATTTAGTTTGTCTCTATATGTCAGCACTGTGATGGACTGATGACAGCCTCACCCACAGTGAGATGGGCTGTGGATTGAGTCATAAGATTGACGAGTACGGTGAAGTGTGTGCGGTCTCTACCTGTACAAAATATGTTTAGAATGAAATATATAGATGTATTAAATAATATCAATTTAACTTTTCTCTCTTTGCCACAAATAATGATGAATCTGTAAGATTATCTCTAACATAATGATGGTTCATAAATGTGCAGCGTATATATTTAATGTCATTAATATAAAAATAGAATAAAAACACACCTATAAAAACCTACCATTTCAAAACTACCATCAAGTCAACCAAAACTGATAACACACATTTATCACACTCTCTTATCATTAAACTCTCCATCTCCCAACGTACATAGATGCAAATGGGGAAAAGATTTTGGTGAACCAATCACAAATGAGTTAATGAGCGCTCTGGACAAGATTAGTATCTGTTCTTACAGTGCAAGACATTGTCTTATTCAGTTTAAAGTTATACATATGCTCCACTTTTCAAGGGAAAAATTATATAAAATATACCCAGAAGTATCACCCATGTGTGATAAATGCAACTACTCTGTGGCAACTCATCTTCATAGTTATGCTTTGTGCCCAGAAATGTTTTCCTTTTGGAGCAATGTTTTTGTCATAATATCTGAGGTCATGAAAGCAGCGATCAAGCCAGATCCCGTCGTCATCATTCTTGGTGTATCTGACACCCTGAAGACATTCTCCAAAACACAACAATGTTTCATCTCATAATAGCAAAAAACGGATTCTCACATTATGGAAGAGTGTAAACGCGCCCACATCTAAGATGTGGCTGAAAGTCTTACTAATACACTTCATCTGGAAAGAATTCACATTCCGAAAAACAGACTTCAACATTCTAATAACGTTTGACACATGCAGATTAAATTAATATATTGTGTAGACCAGTCTGCAAATGTGGACAGCTGAGTTTCTAACTTAATACATCTTCCATCTAGTGGTCATTTTGAAGCATTGCAATGTTAGAATAGCCAACTGCTATGAAATACTGAATGTCTCAATATATTTTTGTTTTTCTCTACTATAGCACCAATACTTATTGGTGAACTAAAATGTGAACATCTTGTTACACAATAATGAAAGTGGCTTTGTGAAATAGCAAAGGTCAGTAGAGCTGCATGCAGGTGAACAGATCTGTGCCTCAAGAAGCTGTAGTGTTACAGTCAATAAGCACAATAGTTTCATGAGCAGTACAGTGTTTATTGATTACAGTGTATCAGACAGCATTGTGTGATACTTGCATGCAATCCGAGTAAATCATACTGCAAGCATCGCAGGCAAATCTACTGAATATTTCACACATGAAAAGCAGCACCAGAGTATTAGGTTTAGTAAACATTGCAAGCCCATACAGACCTCCTGTGTGAGCACAGCACAGATGCAAATATAAAGGACCTAATATTTGTTGCAGAGATATTTATATAAAGTTAAGCTTTTTCTGTGACATACAACTTACTAAATCAGTGGGATATAGTGTTGTGTTTTGACCACCAAAAGCCTTGATGGCCTCTTTCATCCTCTAGTAGCTCGGACCTAAACACAAGTGTGAATCATACAAAAAAAACAGCAGGATGTTAACAATTTTGCACATTTTCACTGCAGGAATCAGATTCAGGAGGTCTGTTTTTAAAACATAATTGGTAACAAAAAAAATATACAAACAACTTATTCACATTTCACGGCCAAACTCTTAATTATATTACAGTATAAATGTAAATCTTATTTGTAATTGATCTATATGATGAAAATATAGAGATATTATAATGTTTGTTTAGTTTTAAAAAAAAAAGGCAAATTATCTGTGGGTGTGTTGTTTTTGTTATAGTCTTATGACTATTAAGTAAAAAAAAATATGATTTTGTAAAAGCCATGTGTCCATCAGCTCCCAGCCACAAAAGCTGCTGATTTATTGCAAATGTACTGCCACTAAGAGACTGCACCATCATCTTACACTCGTCTGTTTGTCTCCATCACATACATAAAAAAAAAAAAAAAAAAAAGATGAGATCAGTGTTCACAGGGGTTGCCTCCAAAGTGATGATTGAACAATTTCATTGTCCTCTCGGCAAATCTCATCTTCCCTCGTTTCTTCAGGGAGCCTGTGTACTGATTGGACTTGAGTTTAGAGTAATAGTCTGAGAACTTGTTGAAGAGGATGGATATGGGCAGGCCATTGAGAATGATTCCAAATGAAATGCAGACGAAAGCAAAAATACGACCCAGTATGGTCTCTGGGTAGACGTCTCCATAACCCACTGTGGAGATGCTGACCTGCAGGGGAGTGAGGAGAGTGGTCAGTGCCAACGGAGAAACAAACCTAACCAGCAGACAAGTTTCATCAGTCTCCTGGTTCATATACTTTTGCATCACCTTGACAAAAACAGTTGTATTTTACCTTTAGCAGACAACAAATCAGGATTCAATCTGTGAGCCTTTTGAATACATTGCTACCACAAGGACTAAAATGTCTGTCCCCAATCCAGCGACACAGGTAAATTGTATGTATGTATAATTGTAAGTATAAAAAGTTAAGTTTTAAAGGAACACACTGCAACACTAAATTTGAATCAAGAGTCCACTGAACAGAAAGCAAACATCAGTTTAATCGAATTTAATCAGTTTAATAGAAAACAGAGAATAAATACCACGAAAAATTTTGCTGAACCTAGTCTATGGAAAAAGTGCAAGGTCAGTAAAGTTGCTTATACAGGTTTCCTGCTGAGAGGAAACAATCTGGTTTTACTGTTTGAATCTATTCAAACAGAGTCTGGCTTTTAGTTAGAGGTTATACCTGCTGTCAAATGTCCATAGCCATAGATGTTTGAGGTTTCCTGCTAACAGACTGCTTCAAACCTGATCCAGTAGTCACTCCAGTGATTAATATTCTGTCTCTGTTCATATAGACACAGCGGGGGTCTGTAGCAGCAAGCCATACTTAATGTAACCTTCACTATAACCATTACTATGATTACAAAGATTATCATTTCCTTCCCCAGGATTAGAGGTAAGATTCTACCACTCAAAGAGGGAGGGATTTATTCATGTCAACAGGCAGACTCAGTAAATCAGACATTTGTGATGACAGTTAAATACTAATCTTTGGTACGAACATTAATCAGGTAATTTCACCCCGTAAAACGAACCAGGTGCTACAAATAAATCAGTTAAAATTATTTTTTTAAAAGAGTAAAAGTCTTTATTTTGAATCTTTTCATTGGCCACTCAAGTCAAACACAGGTGACACATCCTGCAGTAGACCTGACCTCATTGTGTTTGGAGTGTAATCTAATAACATTACACAGGGAACACACCATCAGGGACTCTAGTATGTCAGCTTTAAAATAATTGTAGGGACAGGGTACTTCATTACCTCAAGGGGTTATTATGTTTGTTACTTACTTAAGAGATAAACACAACTAATTTTAAGGCTTTTTATAAAACATATTCTCCCTCTGTGTTGTCACCTTAGGTTCTTAATCTCCTGATCTTTTATACTATTATATTTTACAAAGATGTACTTACAGATGCCCACCACCATGCATGAGGGATGCTGGTGAAGTTTGTTTGTGGCATGTCATGTTCCACAGTGTAAACCATGGCAGAGAAGCTGAAGATGCCCATGGCGATGAAGAGGAAGAGGCATCCTACTTGCTGGTAGCACTGACGCAGAGTGAAGCCAAACGCCCGCAGACCTATGGAGTGTCGTGCCAACTTCAAGATACGGAAGATTCGCATCAGTCTCATGATCCTCAACACTTGCCCCAGCTTTCCCACCTGCCCCACTGCCTTTATATCAGCCTCATGTTTCAGGTAGTTTTCCTCGTTGTCAAAAAACTCCAGGATGATCTGCAGATACTGAGGCAGGATGGCGATCAGGTCAACAGTGTTGAGCACACTTCTACCGAAAGATTTAAGGTCAGGGGTGGACACCAGACGCAGAAGGTACTCCATGGTGAAGAAGGCGATGCATACTGACTCCACGTATTCCCAATATGTCTTCCCACTGAGCTGACCTGTTGGAGTTCTGTATTGCATTTCCTCCACTGTGTTGAGGGTCATGGCCACCAAGGAGACCAGGACAAACAGACTGGAGGTTACAGCCATCAACTTGGCCTTAACAGATGAAAACGGCTTCTCCATCAGGTTCCAAATGGCTCGGCGCCTCTGGCCCATGAACATGTCATGAAAGAGCTCCTCATTCTCCTCGATTTCCACCTCAGCCTCCAGCTCCCTCTGGATCTTCAGCTGCTCATTCAGCTCATCCTGCCTCTCCTCAAACGAGATGCGACAGCAGCGATGGGTGTTCTTGATCCTCACACCCCAGTAGTTGATTTCCTCCAGGAAGTTGCGGGGACACAACTCATCCTTGATCCACAGCACACCAGTCCTGTAGAAGGTGAGGATGCTGTGGAAGACATCCGGATCCCTGTCGAAGAAGTACTCATTGTTGGACACAGTGTAGTCATCACACAGGTCCAGCTTCATGTTGTGGTCAGTGTAGGTAGCCAGTCGTCCTATTCTGGTCTTTGGGTACTTGGCAGCCATTTTGTAGGTTATCTGGTAGGGCTTCCCCCCTACGTTGATGTTGATCACGTAGTTCCTTTTGATGGGTGAAATTCCTTTACCAAAGCTGTATAGTGGATAACTGTCATCTTCTTCATCCTCATACTCAGCATAAATGTCGTAGATGTCTCTGCTCAGCTCTTGCATAGAGTTCCATGTCTTCACACAGCTTTCCTTGGCAAGTGGATAAACAATCTCAGAGGGTCTTCGTTGTATGTCTGAATCTGTGACTTTGTAGTTGGGAAAGAGACTTTGTCTCCTGTTCCACAAGTTGGTCATCTTCCTGGTGCTCCCCATGTTGATCTCCCAGACTACACAGCAGACAGAGCCTTGAGTCCAGCCAGCATTATGGGTGTCTAATACCCCTTCACCTAAGCATGGAGGACATGAGCAGGATGCCTCATGGCCCCATTAATGTTGCTGACTGAGAGGATCCGCATGCTTACAGGACATGTAAATACTATTATCCCCTCCTGAGCTGCCCAGCTGACATGACGTTGGCTGTGTGGCATACCTTAACAAATGCCCCTTGTGAATTCTGTTTCTTTCAGTTTATAAACAATGAATGTTAAGAGCTTACAATGTAAATCTTATATCTGATTTGAGTGATTTGAAGACAAAATAAGAAAAATAAGGGAAAAAATTAAGTGTTTTCAACACATGCCTTTATGAATATGTAAGCACCATGTCATGCATTAATCTTTTTGAAATCCCTACAGATTACTCATGGAAGTCATATTGGAGGGCTGTGATTGGAAAATACCATTGCGTGCCTCTCGTTTCTTTCATGTGTCTTGTGAAAAAACTCCTTGACTGTGTTCATTTATTTCGAGATCTTTTACAAAATGTTTTTTGTTTTGTTTTTTGTTTCTACAATTCTAAACTGTCAATAGGCACATTGCTATTTTGCACTAATTTAAGATTCTGCACTGAAGGAGAACAAAGGAGGGCTAATGGACACATAAAAGAGGATAAAGGCTTTAAGCATTAGCCTCCCTCCTGATTGGGAGGGGGTGCAGGATTCTTCAGACCTGAAGTGAGTCTAGGAATTAATCTTTTATTTTTCTATCAAAACTATAGAATGGACGCTGTAACACATCACCGTAACTAATAGGTAGTAGTGTTTAATCTAAATGGAATATTTTTGTCCAGTGTCCAATATAACTCTACTTGCAATTAAATCCTCTTATTGGTTATCAGATTATTGTCCTGCTGATTAACAAGTGACCAGAGATACCATTCAGTACGGTCACTGGCTGATGACATGATGAACCATATGGTATATTAACCCGTATTTACCTTCCCTATGTCACTAACCTTTCCGGTAATTAAGCATCTAAGTTGTTAAAGCAGTGACATTAAAATACAGCTAGCCTGATTTAAGCTAGTCTTGTTAACACAGTGTGTTCAAAGAACCAGAGGTGACCTGGATTTCAAACCACAGGGTCACACTGAATAGAAGAGGCTTCTGTGATGATGAAAATTTCAATATTTATGAATTGATAGGTATCATATACTATCAAAAACAAATATTATAGGTGGACACAAGATAATCTATTTCCCTCTTTGTGTGTTTTATGCACTATACAATGGCAGCCACCTCCTGGACTTCAGTCAGTCCCAGTTCTCTTTGTTTTTTTTGCAGGAGAAGGAAGAAGTAAATGTATATTTTTTCAAGGCAACCATTTTTACCCCCGCTTATTGATCCAGTAATAGCTCAGGAAGCAGTATATCCCCATACTTGTATTTCACTAGGATTAATATCATCTGCATTCAAGGTTTATGGTTTCCTGAAGGTCACCATTGTCCACAAGATTTACGGATCAAATTTAGTAAATTCCGTTCAAAGCTGCTTAGTAAAACAAGAGTAAAGGTTATAATCCCTCCTGTAGGTTTATAAAGCCTTGTGTCATATAGATTCTGCACTATTTACACCTAAACACAGACTGTTTAACATGACCTCGTACAGGACCTCGCATCCTCGTACTTTTTGTTTTTTCAACTTAACATATTTTTCTGAAAACATCCAGATTTTCATGATTGCCACTGTAAATGCCACAGTTAACACACCATTAATACTCAAATCTGTAATTGTTATAACCACATGTAGGTACAATACAGTATAATAACAGGGAAATCAGTATTTTATGAAAATCAAGATTACTGAGGACACTGTAGACTTGTGATAGGATCATTAGCCTCCTTGTGGTATTAGTTCACTATTACTATGACTGATGTTTCAGACATTGTTCACTTTGAAAATACACTGCCTGGCCAAAAAAAAAGTTGCCACCAAAAAAAAAAAAAAAAAAGGTTGCACACTCTAATATTTTGATAGACCACCTTTAGCTTTGATTACAACATGCATTCACTGTGGCGTTGTTTCAATGAGCTTCTGCAGTGTCACAAGATTTATTTCCGTCCAGTGTTCACCAAGATCTTGTATTGATGATGATTATGATTATCGGATTATGATTATCGGACCACTGCTTAAAGTCTTCTCCAGCACATCCCAAAGATTCTCAATGGGGTTAAGGTCTGGACTCTGTGGTGACCAATCCATGTGTAAAAAAGGTGTCTTATGCTCCCTGAACCAGTCTTTCGCAATTTGAGCCTGATGAATCCTGATATTGTCATCTTGGAATATATCCGTTCATTAGGGAATGGGTAGAAAAAATCCATTGATGACATAACCTGGTCATTCAGTATATTCAGGTAGTCAGCTGACCTCAGTCTTTGGACACATAATGTTGATGAACCCAGACCTGACCAACTGCAGCAAACCCTGATCATTGTACTGCCCCCACAGGCTTGTACAGTATCACTAGACATGATGGGTGCATCTCTTCATCAGGTGCCATTGTGAACAAGAGTCACCTTTAATACATGATACTGTGACACTGATCACTCAACAATCCAAAAAATGCAAACTGAACTGTTCATAACTAGTTGACAGCTATTGTTAACTCTGCCATGACCATATTGGAAATCAGTGTGAGGTAATAAACACATGAAGCCAGCAGATGGTGCTATCACAGATAGTGAAAGTTGAACTACATCTGCCACAATTAATGCCTGGATAAGCAGCTAATGAACAGCTCTACTTTCTCTAAACAAATACCCAGTGATTGAGATGAGTGGAAAAATATAACTAAGGTGATAAAAGTGTGACTAAAGTGTTTCAATATCAGTTTGCTGAACAAAGTAAAAGACAATTCAATTCTAAACTGGAAATAAAAAATACATTTTATTAGAGGTTTAAATTTTTACTACATGTGATCAAACTGTGAACAATCATAACGTATTTCCATACTCATATGTCTGTGTTATATAAAATTAAATAGCAGCAGCCTGAGCTCTGATTGGCCATTGTGTATCAAAGCTATTTAATGTTATCAATTACAGTTGTGATTTGCTGCTGTTGAATATCAAAATTTCTTCAGTTCAAACTGTCCGTAACCAATGAACAACTTTGCACATGAAGAATCTGTATTTTCACAAAATGTCTATTGTAATTACAACATTCAAATATGACTTTGAGATATGTTTATATCACAACATAAAAGCTCAGTAACGTCTCTGAAACCCAAAAGGACAAAGCAGAAAAAGCACAGGAGTAAATAATGGTTAATGAATTAATGAAGGATTTCCATTCACCTGCACTGTCATGGCTGACTGTGACCCCTACATACACACACACAGACAGACAGACAGACGACAGACGTTTTTTTGTTCGTTTGTTTTGTTTTGTTTTGTTTTGTTTTGTTTTGTTTTGTTTTGTTTTGTTTTGTTTTGTTTTGTTTTGTTTTGTTTTGTTTTGTTTTGTTTTGTTTTGTTTTGTTTTGTTTTGTTTTGTTTTGTTTTGTTTTGTTTTGTGCCAGCCAAGTCTTTCCTGTTCAGTGCAGGTTTTTTACATCTGTTATTGCTCAGTACAGTAAGTAATGCCTAAATTTGGGGAAATTAATTAGTTTATTGTTAATGCATAGATACTTTAGATTTGATGTTCCTGACACAATTTCATTTTTTAGTGTAAGTTAAGTGTAATCATGTTATTCTTACATATTTTCAGATCATTTATTAGTGAATATTTGTTGTTTACTCTCAATATTAAACACTGGTATAGCACAGCTTGGCCTTATAATAAAGTGGGAGCTGCGTCAAGTTAGTTACACCAAAATAAGACCAGATATTGTGGGATTGTGTAAAAATAAAAGCAGCGTCTAATTAACAAGAGGTTAACAATAGTCTTAAACTCAAAAGTAAGTTCAATTGAATACGCAGTTTGTAAAGAATAATTAAGCTGATGTGTAAGACGATTTATTCTGATTATCACCGAAGATGAAGTTATATCAGGTAATTAGTATTCTTTATATCTTCTCTTTCGTTTAAAAATAATTAGCTTTTCCGTTATTTTTATAGCACCACATATAATCCATCTATGTCCATACACCCCTACTAAAGAAGAGTCGGGACAGTAACGAGTTTGTAAAAACAAAATCGTGTAATTGTTATTTTTATGAAAAGACATTCTTGCAGCAATGCGACGTCTTATTTTGAAACTCAAAGGCGGAAGTTATTTATTCCGCGAGCCTCATCTACTAAGAAAACGCTCTTTTTAAAGGGAAACCAAGGTTGTTGAGGTCTGTGTTGGGCACTGCGGAGTGACGGTAGGTGTTAATTCATTGTCATGTGCTGTCCGTCCCGGTAGTGTCGGTGTTCATATCCTATAAATGTCTGTTGTTTAGCAGCATATCTCTTTGGTTGGCGGAAACCAAGATGC
Source organism: Polydactylus sextarius (assembly GCA_016801845.1). NCBI lineage: Eukaryota > Metazoa > Chordata > Actinopteri > Polynemidae > Polydactylus > Polydactylus sextarius. Next base: position 4,144,080 of record CM028915.1, read on the forward strand.
GGGCAAGTGTCCGGTCAAGACAACTGGTAAAGTGCAAGCTAACTAGCTAGCTAGGGTGAAGCTAACGAGGCTAACGGTAACCGTTACCCGGTTCTGGAGCGCAGGCTGCCTCGTTTAGAGATGCTGCTCCGTTTGTTTGGTTATAGTGGTCGACTGAAGAGAAGTGGATACATCGAACAAACTGGGTGTTAATTAAATTACACGTTTGTCATAGTTGTATCGAGTCTTACAAGCGCAGTGGCGAGTATTTCCTTAGAGTGGCTGTGGGGGCTGGGGGTGATATGGCCCCCTGTACAGGTACACTAACACGTTAACTGTTCTCCTTTCATTTTGATAGTATCCTGCCGTTTATCTGCTTCTTTGAAACTGTTTTTTATATAGAAAAAGTTAAAACAAATGTATTAGTAGGTATTGAGTGGATTTTACTGCCTTGCTCTTACTGTCTGTCTGTGAACTTTAACTCTGAGGCTTTGATCTGCTGCTCTTTATGAAATTGATACGAGTTAATATTTAATCTGTATGTGTGGTTGTTACTATGAAGAAGTTTATATTCTTTGAACAGAATTGACAATTATAATAGAAATAGTTGATAGCTTGTTTTGGACGTATTAACCAGCCCATTGGAGCTGTGTAAACACAAACTGAATTGTTGACTTGAGACATAAACTGAAATAGAAACACTTAAGACACTAATTACTTTGAGGCTTTTACAAGCTGTAGCTATATCAGCTGTATAACAGCCGCATTTCATGCCAAAGTTATTTAAGTTGAAGAAAACAAGCTCACAGTGATCATCAAAACACCAGGATCATCCGAGCTGTGCCTGTTCTTGATTCACATTTTCATTTGATTAGGTTTTTTTTGTCCGTGTGTCATGCAGCCTGCATGTTTTTATGGTTCCTTTTTATGTGTTTTTTTGAGCGGGCATTTGCAAACTTTACTATCTGGAGTGAACGTTGTAAAACAGCCACAATTTCCAGTGAATATTGTCCCCTTTTCTCTCAGTGCTGTATATGACAGCGCTAAAAAGGCCTTTATAAAAACTCAACTGCTGTTTAAAAATAAATTCAGAAGAGGTCATGATGTATGCTAAACCATATGAGGAAATCACTAAACTTAAAGTTATATTTTATTCAATATATATTTAAATAGCAATATCTCATTTTGGTGAATGGGTTTAATTTTGGAAAGAAAAATATAGTTCCCAGAGTAACCTTTTAATGCCCCATCAAACTTATTGATGTGTTTCAGAAAAAAGTGGATGGAGAAGTGTTGGGCCAGCTGGATACTTAAAAAATACCCTGGACTAATAAATGCTGTTAAAGTGTTGTCAGATGTGATGCTGAGAGCAAATGTCTGTGTGCTCATTGTGACTCTGTTGTTGTTTAATGATGTCCATGCAGATGGAGGAGCTTGTGTGGCAGATGGGGGGGTGGTCTTTGGGGTGGGTGAGTCATTGTCTTCCAGAGTTTAGACGTGTAAATAATAAGCACCCTGTCTGTGTACAATTTACTTTAACCTTTAATTACGTCAAACCCGTCCCTCTTTAAAGAGCCATGTATGCGCTCTGTGACTTCACTGTGAATAATCACTGATCTACTGGTGCAGGTGGTGAAAGTGGAAAGAAACCAGTCACATAGTTGGAATCAATTTTATTTGAAAGTGCAATGGGAGGGAAATGGCATAAAAAGGTCAACAAATTTCCACTGATGTAGTTGTAAGCATATTAGAAACGCCAAACTGGGTTTGATGCACACTGGCAGCCTGTGGTACAATATCACAGTAACAGCTCTACTATGTGTAACCTAAATTCTTACTTCCCTACAGAGTTTAAATATATTGCGTTACAGAAAATGTGGAAGTTTAGAAACATGCTTTGTCATGTAGTTTTGCAGAAGAGACAGTTCCCACTTTATCCAGCATTTTCTCTCTGTGGCTGTTTACCAACATATGCATACCTTTTAAACAATGACATTATATGTTATTGGCATGTCGTAAGCCAGCTCATACCCTGGATTACCAATATAACAAATGCATTTATTTCTAACATGCATTTTAAGTAACTATATAACTTGTATCTGAAGTTGTCACGAGACATTGAACAAAAAGAAAAGAGATGCAGAACAAGACAACGTAACGCAACTAGTTTCCCGCACGCTGACAATAATCCTAGAAAACACAGATGTGTAATAAAAATACATTTCTAACGTTTGTGAGTTTAGTTCCTTCTGTATGAACAGGAGCTGAACGTGTTATTTGGATTTGTTTTTGAGAAGTTCGTTTTAGTTCACCGTATATTCCCTCTGGGCAAAGGACACACTTGTAACTGTACACTGTGTAAGACGATACAGCCTGTGTTGTCCCACGCTTCCTCCGCCACTAAGCTGACCTTAGCCGAGTCCTCATTCTCACAGGGGTACATTTTGCCCTAACTCTGTACCTTTCACAGCTTCATGCTGCTTTTCATTGCTCATCAAGAGGTGCTCGTCTTTCTGTTTGTGCTTGTGTAATCATTGCTGGATGTCATTCAGGGGAAAGTCATAAGCAGGGGTTATTGGTAAAAGGTAGTAGATCCAGAAATATTTACCTTGAACTTCTTTACCATTTTTGTTTTTTAAGCCGAGTTGAGTTTGATTACAAAATGAGTTTCTGTGTTTACAGTAAACAGGGGCTTTCCTCCACGAGCACCATTTTACACAGATGTTCAACAATGACACTTATTCAAGAAGTAGCTTCCGTTCCAGTTTGTCTTGAAAAAAAGCAGTGACACACCAACCGTGACTTACAGTTTTTAGGTTGTGTTCACTCTGGTTGGTTCTTATCAGCCTGATTTAATACGTTGAACTTTGACCTGGCAAATTGTCAATTTGCGTTACAAGTTCACATGAAGACTGTTAAGATTCGCACTGATGTGATTATCTCTGCACAATGTTGTCAGGAGGAGCACAAATTAGAAAATCACTTATTACTTACTTCCCGTCACGCAGCCACGGAACGTGTGCACATCAGCTGGTTGTCAGCTGTCGTCTTAATTGTGGTTAAAACAAGCTTGAACACAGGATGTGAGTCAGTTAGTTTTTATTGCTTCTTGTTCTTTTGTATGCAAAGACACACAGCTTCCCTACATGTCACATTTTGATTGAGACACGAGTGACTTTTAATAAAACGTAGACTAAAGAAAGTTTCCTTCACTTCTTTCAGGTTGCTGCTGGTTGCAGGGCCCTGAGGAGCAGAAGAGCCACACATTCCCCCTTTTGTCCTCTCATGTCCCCCTTCCCTGTGTGTTCCCCTGTGTGTAAGTGACCCCACACCCCCACCCGCTCCCAACCCGATCCCTCCCGTTGTGTCGCCACTCCAGCCCGAAGCCCCCCTCTCACCCCATGCTTGGGACAACGCCAGCTCACTGCCAGCCCAATGACTGCCTGGATCGTCCTGCCTGTCAGCCTGTCTGCCTTCTCCATCACAGGAATATGGATAGTGTGAGTCCCATAAACACTCAACTGTGTCACTGTGTATGCTGTCACATTAAAACATAATGTGCTCCCATTATCAGGCGTACAAGTTACACCTGATAGTGCCGTTTACATGGATAACAAATGAAAAGGGAATTTGTAAACATGAATACAGTGGGGTCCAAACGTCTGACACCACTCTTGGACCCAACTGTGTGTTGATGACAAATTGCGTATTGAGATATCAGTACCATGAACTAATATTTGAGTCTATTCATGTGCTTTAGTGAGTGATTCTTTCTGCTGAATAAACCTTTATCTTCAGCTCAGTGTGATCTTGTTTCTCGATATTAATTCTAAATTGTTTCATCAAGGATTAGAAAACTGTGACATTTGCCATTTCTTGCTCTGAGTTGTGGTCTTTACCCTACAGCTATGCCATGGCTGTGATGAATCACCACGTTTGTCCTGTGGAGAACTGGTGAGTGATTTTCTTCCGTTCATCTGGAACTGTCATAAAACGTTTTATTATTTCAAACCTCGACTCGGTCTGACTCCACATCTGTCAGCAGGAAATGAACTGAACTCACTGTGTCACTGCTGCAGGTCGTACAATGTAACGTGCACAGAGGAGCTGCCCCGACCAGGCTTCCCCAAGACATGCTGCACCATCCAGGACATCCCCCTCATCAGGTCTCCTGTCCCACCTCTTCCTCCCCGCTGCTCGTCAAGTCTTTGTTTCTCCAGAATACAAAAGCAATTTTGTGTCAGCGAAGGCCTGAGGACATGAATTAGCAGCTTGTTATATCGTGGCTCTATGACGATCACTGACCCACGCTTTGCATGAATTGCATTTGTTTAATCTGCAGATAATCCTCTAACCACAAGCAAGTACAAAAGCTCTCTTGTAAAAAGGCATCATGAGACCTGCAGGCTTTTCCACAGAGGAAAGTTTTACATCAAGATAATACCACTAAAAAGTGGTTTCACATTTTCTTGCATTTGTGAATTAAAAAGATAGCGCACAGATATGATTAGATAGTCACTCTGATAGTTCCTTTACTTTTTGATCACTCTTTCTTCATCTTTTTGATCACTGTTGTATACGGAGATATATTCATATCTCCTCCCTCTAATACTAACAGTTGTTCTGTCTTTATGTCTTTCAGTAAATGTGGCTCCTACCCTCCTGAAAGCTGCCTGTTCAGCCTGATTGGCAACGTTGGAGCTTTCATGGGTAAGGCCCGGTTCTAACTCGATATTTAACCATACGTACATATTGTTTGCATATTACCGAAAACAGAAAATGCACCTCTTTGCTCGCCTGCCACGATTTAGATCTTCTGTTGTTTATACAGTAAATACGAAGCTACAACTGGGAGATGGTTGGGTTAGATTAGTTCAGCATAAAGACTGGAAACATGCAAAGAAACTAGTGTTGTTCTGTCCAAAAAAATCTGCCTACCAGCACATATGAAGCTCACTAACAAATAAGAACAGTTTTAGGGCGATTTATGTGCTGGACTGTATTTTTGCTGATAGTAATAAAGTTATAAATTACTTCTAAGGTTGCCCTGCAAACTCTGGACACCTTTTACCTCCTTTTACACTTGTGTGTAAAAGGAAAAATGAATCAATTAAATTAAGAAGCCACTAAATATTTGTGAGAAATCACTGTTGTGGTTGAATCACTAATTAGAGCTGTGATTTATCCTCAATTGAAAACCAGACTGCCGCCTTCCTCTCTTTAATACAAACCCAGTCACTGAGTAGAGTCGAGGTGAGATGTGTTTAATGTCGGTCTCCTCTGTCCATCCTGCGTGTTACATCAATCCTCCATGGTGCCCACAGACATCAGCCACCACCCTCCAGGCTTGAAATAGCCTGTGCTCTCTAATCAATAATGAATGTGCCCCCTCCGCCCTACCCCACCCCCCCACCATCCACCCCCGTCCTCTCCCCTACACGTACCCTCTATGGCCTTCCTCCATTACTCCTCCTCCTCCTGTCTTGTTTTATCTCCGCTCTGTTCTGTCCCAATTTTCCCCATCTGGTCTCTCCCCCGCTGTTGTTTTCACCATCACCTCATTATTTGCATCGTGTTTCCTTCTCATCCTCATTATATTTAAATTTTTTCAGCTCCACATGATCTCATTTTGTTCCCCTGCATTTTTATTTCTAGATTGTCATCCTGTGTTGGTCCACCCGTCTGTTCTTCACTCACTAGTGTATAAACTGTCTCCATGTGTCAGTTCTGACCTTTGACCTCTTTATTGTTGCTGATGTTTTACTGCCTTGTGTGGATTATATCAGATGGTAACTTACAGGTTTATAGTTTTCATACAGTGATTTTAAACCTGACAAAAGCTCATTAGTTGTTGATAGAATCAGATCATCTTGGACATTAAAGTAGTAAAAACCAAATCATACAATCGATCAGCAGAATGGGTGCAGTCACATGAATGTCCCCTATTTATAAAGTGATAAAAAAGCAAGCGCATTGTATTTGAATAGGCAAAATGTCAAGAAAACCATGTGTAATACCTCTTTAAATCTCCGATTTCATTGTTAATTTTTAATGATTTCAGTAATTGAATGAACTAAGTGATTTGTTTTTGATTTTCCTCAGACATAAATGAAAAGGCTTTTAATGTGGTGTATTATCAGTATTTGATATGATGGACGCAGTGTAAGCGTGTGTTGTCCGTGCTCATCCTGCAGTGGTGATGGTGTGCCTTCTGCGCTACGCCCAGGTGATTGAGCACAGTCACCGATGTTGGGTAAACACCAGCGCTCTGGTGTCCGGCTGCACCAACGCCGTGGGACTGGTCATGGTGGGCAACTTCCAGGTAAACTTGACTTAAATCTACTTTTAGATTTGGGTGACATTTCATTTTGCTCCTATCTTTAGATGAGCGACTGTGATTGTACGTCTCCCTCCGACAGGTTGATCATGCCAAATCTCTACACTATGTGGGTGCTGGTGTGGCATTTCCAGCAGGGCTGCTGTTTGTTTGCCTGCAGTGTGTGCTCACCTACCGTGTAGCTGTGACCGCCCTCGACTACTGGATGGCCCATTTCAGAGTGGCTCTGGCACTGGGAGCCATGGTCTCCCTCGTCCTCAGTATCCTTCACTCACTACAAACCCACAGACACTATTTTTGATAAAAGTTTCAACTCTTGCTCAGTTTATTTTGGCTTATTTCCAGAGTATCATGAAACAGCAGACATTTGTTTTATATTGCACTGAGTAAAACACAGTGAGACTAATAACAACTTTTTTTCAGGTCGCCCGGTCAGTGGCTCTGATGTTGCTTATTCATTACTTTCTGGTTTCACATTTTTCTTTGTGTCAGAAACCATGTGGTTTTATTTCTAAGTGGAAGTTGAATGTTTGGTCTTTGTTGTATTACTCTCTTCACCCTGTAATGATTCCACAGTCTAATCAGGTGGAGACATTGGAGTGACCTCATCTTTTCCCTGGTGGGTTTTTTTTTTTTTTTGTTTTTGTTTGTTTGTTTCTCACACCGCCAGCAGTGACACACCTCTGGACCCAAGACGTTTGTCCTTCAACTCGGAGACAGGACGGCAAGGCCTCGCTGCTGCTGCGCACTGCATCACTTTCATCACCGCCTCCTGCCACCAGCTCATTGTTAAACACCGAGCTGATGGTTTCACCGTCTACGGCAGCTCCTCCTCCCTCTCAGTGACGTCCAGACAGAAACGCGGCAGTCACGCTGCAGGTTTCTGTCGGCTGTCGTCGTCCATTTGGAGGCAAAGATTAGAACCATTCAGGTTCATGTTAATTATCTGAAAAACAATAAGTCTGTCCTGTGTGAATACACGCTCACTGACTAGTGAATTATCTAAAGCGTTAAATCTGTTTAATAGAGCTGCAAAGTCAATTGCAAATGAACCTTAATCATGTTAGTTGTTCACATCTGACGCTTGCAGTTAAGCCTCTTGTGATCCCTCATCTCATTACATCATGGATGTGGTTCAGGCTGTTGACATTTTTGATTCTCTCCTTCCTGTGCTGCTGCAGTGTCAGTGAAATAGGAACCAGCGCTGTTTGTTTTGCTTGTGCATGTACCAGCCATGTCTGTCCTCCTTAACTCGTCCTCCTCTCAGGCGGCATCTTCTTCATCCACGAGAGCTTCGTCCTGCAGCACGCCGCCGCCATCTGCGAGTGGGTCTTCACCGTGGACATCCTGGTCTTCTACGGCACCTTCACCTACGAGTTCGGCACCGTCACCAGTGAGACCATGATGGCCGGCCTGCAGCGGAGTCACCACCACGGCTCAGGTGTTATCATGGGCCCCAGGGCTCAGGGCTCGACACTGGGCGGGGCAACTAAGGGCCTCAAGTCGCCCGGGGGGAGCAGCACATCCACACATCTCAACTGTACCCCGGAGAGCATAGCCATGTTGTAGTTGTGTATCACAGCCTAAAGGTGCATCTGGGGCTGAACACAGGAAGGCAGCATGTGGAGGAAGAGAGGCAGGTCTGATATCTTTAACCATTCAACCAGCACCGGGTTATTTCATCTGTAACAACACCGTTCTGTTATCCCCCACCCACTCACACCCACCCCAGCATTGGTGCAGTCAAATCTCCTGTTACGTTTGTGTATCGATGTTGAAATGAGGCTGAATGTGTGGAGCCAGTGAGAGGACTGACTGAAACCATGAATGTTGTTGATTTGGGCAGTTCTTAACTAGTTCTTTAGTTAGTTTTTGTTTGTTTTCAATAACTGTGTGTCACTGCTGTCATGGTGGAAAAGTAAATTACTTAAATCCCCAGAGCCCCCAACCCCAACCCCACCCCCGACACTCCTTCACAAACTACCCAATGCTTTTGTGTGTCTACCTGTTTTGGCCTTTTTGCTTCTCTCTCTGCACGGCACATTTTTCTTTGAATGAGAGAATAACAATTCTGCATTTGCATAGTTAAGTAGGAAATACTGAATGTTTCAGATGTGAATAGTTATGTATGTTTTAGCGACTGTAAGCATATGGCCTTTTGAAATCAATCAAGCGTTCATGATCTGTTAATCGATTTGGCAAAAATCATGACGTTCATCTGACAAGTTGATTTGGTTGCACGTTCATTGATTTGAATGCAAATTTTTTTTTGACGCTTTTTGTTTTTAAATTATTTTACAAAATATGTATATGTATATTTTGAAACCACTATCATCACTGTCTTAGGGTCATAATCCATTTCAGTGACGTAGCGACTGCAAAAAAAAAACAAAAACAAACTGTTGGTCGTTTGTTCTGTAACGACCAGGACTGTGTGAGCGTCTCAATCACTTTTACATGAGAATCTCTGAAGTTGACGTCATTCCACTGTTTCCCCACAAGTTGCATGATGACTGCATCGATTACTATTTCTTTGTTTGTTTTTTTTATTTGTGCTACACTTTTACTTCACGTACTGTAATGTCCAGTGCAATAATGGCCATCAATCCTGATAGTTGACACTCCACTGGAGTGAATATTGCCTTTTTCAGTGCGTTGGAGTTGAACACAAGACATGTGACACCAAGACATTTGAAGTGACCTACATCCTCTAGTCTAATTATGATCCCACTAACTCACTTACAGAATAACATAGGTCTTGTCCACACACTGATTTTTTTTTTTTTTTTTTTTTTTTTATTCCAGGCTGGACCCTTGGAAGCCTTATTTGAGTTTTGAGTATTGGTTTATGTTTAATATAAAGTGATGTGAAGCCTTCTCAGTCGTTACAGGAGAAGTTTAGTGTTAACAGGAGAGGGGTAAATATGATGCTTGTAGACCTTGTGCCATAAAATTCATGTTGTCACAAAGGTGTCAAAGCAGTGATACAACCAAACAAACCTTACAGGTTGTAGACTGAAGTCAAAGTGTGTTTTATGTTGAGGGGTTTATTTTTGTTTGGTTTATTTTTGTTTGGTTTTTTTTGTATAATTTCCTGTTGCCAATTCCTCTTCAAGTGACATTTAATTAGCTTTAACACCAGACTGCCACAAACAACCACTGCTCAAACTAAAGCTGACGAATGCCAACAGATTTAGGTTACACTCAGATTAAAATTAGAGCCAGTTGAGAGGTATTTTTTCATAAAACACACATACACACAGTGTTCTGCCATCTGCGTAGTGTTGATAGTTGTAATTGTCTAATCACTGGATGCCAGCAATACACATTTTTAAAAGGTCACATCACCTACCTCTTTTATCTTCTGTGGGTTTGATGTTGTTTAAAGGTGAAAGCAAGAGTTCAACACATGCTCCATCTCACTCACCTTTGAGGTCGAGAGAAGTATTTGATACGTTGGCGGCTCAGAGTTTCACAAAGATCTGTCTTTACAAGTGTTAGCATTCAACAGGTCAGCGCATCTGCTGCGACACACGATGTGTAATCATGTGTCACGTCAGTTGTGTTTTTTTTTTTTTTTTTTACATTTATGTGCAAATGATTTAACTTCCCATTCTCTCTGGGACAACAGCAAACCTGTTTCATTCTCTGCAATCTTGCCAAAAAAAAAAAAAAAAAAAAAAGAAAGGCTGGGATCCTCTGGAGTTGTGATCAGTTTCCTGAACGGAAGCAGGAGGAGTATGAGTGCTGTGTTTTAGCCTTACCCCTCGTCTGTGCCAGGGGAACATGTTCAGATCTTGTTATCTGGTGTTGTGCTGTAGCCTGTTTCACCAAACTGTAACTAAGTCACGAGGTGTGACGACAAACGGCAGCTTGTATGAGCCCTCACATCAGGGTCGGATTTATTCTATAACACCATCTTCCACTGGCCCAAATTCAAAGATAGATTTTACAAACTCTTTTTTTTATTATTATTATTATTTCTGTCAAATTACACTTCAGTAAGCTTTCATATGGTATGTTTGTTTGTTCATGGGAGAATCCTGTATTACAAAAGGCTGCCTGACCTGTACGTGTGTTGAACTCGACACAGAAAATTATACAAATGTATTAGTCTTATTTCCTGGATTTAAAAAAAAAAAATATCTAAAAGAAGAGTAACAGAGGAGTCTGATAATTCCCAGAATACAAGTCAACACAGATTATTTTGTTTTCTTTTTATAAATTATGTAAATATTTAATGATTTGTCTATCATTTAGGTATTTTCATTTGACAGAGATTTATATTCAAATATGAAATAAAAATGATAAATTATTAGCAGTTGGCTTTTCTTTGTCTTTGTTTCCTTAAGCTGCTATAAACAGATATAGATAAACAGTGTGTGTGTGTGTGTGCATACATACACACACACACACTATATATATATATATATATATATATATATATATTTGAAGAACTAGCTAGAACACACATATTACTCTATATAAGTTCATGTGCACCAACAGTAAACAAAGGCTTTTCTGCAGATTATGGAATGTCCCAGAAGAATAAAAACCAGTTCAGACCATAATGGTTATGTAACTCATTGATTCTGTGTGTAAGCCAAGAGAGAAGTGCTGTTGCATCAAATATCAAAAAGCATCATGGGAGCAGTTAAACAGGAACCAGTTTCACACATGAAGGTCTGTTTAGTCAGCATGAGGACGACTACTCATCCTGCGAAAACAGTAGTCTGATTTCTTGCGACTCCCTCAGCTCAGGCTTGGAGTCTACATATTCACAGAGATGTTTATTTATAGGGTGGGGATCGGTCTAATGAGTGGTGTAGATAATCTCTCAAATCTAAACTATTTTTGCGGAAAAACATTAAAAGGGAGTCACTGTTAAATAGATATATTCCTGTCATGTAATAATTCATATTCAATAGACAAATCAGTTTTTTTTGTACAGTTAAAGCTGATATATTTATGTAAAAAAAGCAAACAAACAAAGAGACTTGACCTGAAAAGCTTCAGATCGCTCACAGCATCTGCTCAACCTAAAGATAAAAATGTTCAGTTTCCAAGAACCTCGTTGTTCACGCTGCGTTCATGTCATGAGACAAACGGAAAACGTTCGAACATTAGTTCAACATCATTACTGCCACTGAGAGTTATGAGGTCTCGACACATACGTAGAAATTATATCTTTAAAAAAAAAAGTATTTGTGTTGTTTTATATATTTGTGATAATGAATTTTATTTTGAAGGAGATGCCATTTTGGTTCCCATTAGGGAGATATTATGATACAGTGAATGTCAGACATAATTTTTAAATTCTATTCTGTATATTCAGATGACATGAACGCAGCATTATATATTTCCTGAAACTTTCGTTATTTTCTCCATAATTTTCATTAAAATGACGCAGCACAGTCATGTCATGTGTACATGGCTCCGTGTAGATCCTCCAACCTGTGTTCCCTCTGTTTTCTCCTCTCCTGCAAGACAGGAAAAAAAAAAACAGTTGAACCACAGACTGATGCTGTTTAAAGATGATGCGCTGTATATTTACACTCACCTTGTCTTTTTTAAACTCCTCATACTCTGGGTTGTCGGTTGGTAATTCAAGTCGACAGAGCGGACAGGAGTTAGTCTACGATTTAAAACACAAGGGTCAGTTTAATCAGACGTTCACATATTTGTGTTACATCTCTGGTGTAGAATGTGAATTACAGCTTTACCTTGCCCAGCCAGGGCAATATACATCCTGAGTGGAAAAGGTGTTTGCAAGGCATTTCTCGAACCGTCTCTTGTTCCTCAAACTCCAGCAAACAAACAGGACACTTAAGACCTTTGTCTTTGAGAAATTGAAAAAAAAAAGCATAATTAAATCCCTCTGTTATGAACCAAGAGAAGATTTGATTGCATATTTCTGCATCAATATATTTCATGCTCACACTCATCTGCTCAGGTCCTCTACAGCTCAACAGAGAGGTTTTTTTTTTTTTGAAAGAAAATCAATATTTTCTCAGGTAGAAACTAATTCAACAAAATTAAGTTTGTGGTCCAGACTGTAACACATCAGTCAGTGAAGAATGGCTGGTTATAAATATAATTGCAAAACATATTTTTATTCTTCTAGGAGTAAATATCTGTCACCTGCTTGTTCTGGAGAAATGACGACCACGGTGAGTGTTTGTACTGCAGTTTTAGCAGCTGGAGGAGGGAGACGTTGGTCCCAGTCTGACAAGTCAAATGCCCCCGAGTCAAGTAAGTCCAGACCCTGCATTAGAGACCTAAACATACAAGAACAACAGTCAGCGTGAGCTCTATACCATCACACATCATATCAGTGTACAGCTTCACAGAGCATCTGCAGTGTGGTTAGTCTCACCTGGCCAGTTCAAGTAGTGCGTTCTGCCGATACTGTTCCTCAGCATTGGTGGGCTCACAGTCATGTTCATCAAAGTAGGATGCCATTTTGGTCTGTCCAACGTGTTTTTTTTTTTTTATCTTGTTTGTATTAAGATTTCTGTCACACACACACACACACACACACACACACACACACACACACACACACACACACAGACACGCCTATTAGTGAATGTGAGTTACATATGACATAAGAATACTGACATCTCAGCGGTGGTTCTGTACTTGACAGGACAGGAACGTGTTTCTGTGTGAAGATACAGGAGCGTGTAGCAGAGCCACCAGGCTGCTGAACAGATTTTTCCTCAGGAAGTCAGACTAGCAAACTCTAAGCTCATACACCTGGCCCACCCCCTTACACACAGTAATTCCTATAAATGTTCTATGCACACTTTTTTTCCCAGTTTGGTTTCAGATTATTTCTATTTCTTTTGGTATTTGTTATTTATACTAACATGTACTGATCTGACGTGTTCCTTCATGTAATACTCTGGTGAGTATTAAAGTGAAATCTTATGTTAAAATATGACCATGGTGCATGTGTGGTTCAGTGAACAGGCCTTTGGGGTCAGGGGTCATTTTGTCCAGAGCTTGTGTTAATATTTATTGTTTTAAAGTCACAGAGCTCAGTTACAATTATGAACCAGACAAGATAAACATATTCAAGAGCTTAGTAGATAAAATTGAAAATTTTGTACACATCCTTTAACCTTTTTGCTGAAGGGACTGAGGTAAGTGTTTTGCTCTACAGACACAGATTTCATGTCTGGGATATAATCTGTAGGTGAGATTGTTCATCTGACGACTTCAGATTATCCTCCAGTAACCAGCTAGTTAGTTGATCTATTATAAAATACATCCATTCTTTAAAGAAACGTTGATTTTGTCAACCAACATATAAAGTTGTAGTCATCAACTCAACAACTCAAGTCCTACTGGACAAACTGTTCAGAAAAGTTTATCAAATACAGAAATGTTTTATAAATTTCATGAATGAATGCCGGATAGACAACCCCTTAATATACAAATATAAAAACACCTAAAGCCTCTATTCTGTTGAGCCAGGACATTAATGTTGAGGTTAACTACTGAGTTGAGTTGAGTTGTAGCAGCTGAGGCTAAACGGACTAAACTAAAACCTCAGTCTCTTCATGTTGTATTAACTGACAGCACAAAGTGTAGAAAACGAGAAATATGTTCATTCATATCAATTCATATTCATAAATATTTAGCGAGACGTCACAAATGAGCTCGACTTACCTGAAATGTTAGCAACAATAAACAATTGTCATTCTTCCGGGTATGAGGATTTCTGTCCACGTGGTACTTCGTCCAATCACAGTAGAGACTCGCGTGTTGTTTCTTCTTCTTCGCTTAATATTTATGGCGACAGCGTCATCAACTGGTACAAAGCGAGTTGTACAGTTGGTGAGTTACAGTGTGGACAGGTCAAGATTTAATATTCAGTCAAAACATCCGGTTTACAAACTAAATCCACCGTTTCTCTCTGAAGTCTTCGACGTTGTTGTGTTTTTATTTGTCCACTATTTGTCCACTAATGATTAGAAAACAAAACCCTCTTTTATATCAAAAATGATTTAAATGTTGTTTAACATTGTATGAAGGATCTTATTTAGACAGGATTTAACTAAAGCTATTCAGAAGTTTCTCACAATCACATAATAAAAAATTACCCTGCGTCCTGTTAAATCTTGATCATTTATTTCTTTTATATTTCTTGCTTCAGTGTGTTCACATCTGAGTCACTGACACAAAGGTGTTTTCACTTTATTTTTCTGAGATGAAAACTGTGTAATAACATAACTGAAAGGTGTAAGTTGTCCCAAACAAACAATAGACGCTTTGAAGAGTGAGAGTGAGACGTCCATCAGGGTCAGTCTGGTCACGTCAGACTGTTTCTGCTGCCAAAACAGAGAGAAGTAGTTCATGTCTGATGAGCTCAGTCTGACTGAAATATTTTTGTTTCAAATTCTTGTCAGAGTATCTTCATGTTAATCTGAGCTGCAGTGAAAGAATAAAATAATCTTCATTAGCTATAATAGCAATCATTTATTTATTTACTGTGTTAAACTCTTCTTTTATTAGAAACTGCACTGCAAAATCATTCCACTGTGATTGTAAACACTTTCATGTAGAATAAAGACTCTGGTTTTCAGGTGGTTGAGCTGTTGACAGGTTTCAATCTGAGCCTCAGTTACCAAGGTGATTTACCACGTTACCATGATAACCACCAATACTGCGTCATGGTAACGGCCAGCGACCTGCCTCACGATGTGACTCTTTCCTGTTGGAAAAGGTCAATTAAATGTCTACATTTACCAGACTCATAAAACGACTTGATAAAAAGGGAAAGTTGACTATGAGATAGCAGACTAAAAATAACAGAGATGCAAAACAACAAAGATGCTAAACAATGAAAAAGACGTGCCAGACGACTACAAGGTGAAGCAAACCAAGTGAAACACACAAAGCAACTGCAACACAACACTAGCTTGAGTTATCAGTCTCAGCAACACAATGAACATTGATCCTTGATCCATTGCTTCCAGTCTGTGTGTGTGTGTCAAGGGCTCTGTTGTCAGACACAGTTGGACTCACATTTGTGTTATCAGTTGTTTCGTTAAGATTAAACAGAGGTGATCGGAGTGGTAGAGAAAAACAAATGAAGTCTCTGGAAAACATTTTGATACCAAAACAGAATTTATTTGGGTTTATCAGACTAGAGGTGAGGATTCTCACTATTCATAACTATTGACATTCGAAGAGAAAAGTAAAGGTGAACAGACAAAAAAAATAAAAATAAAAATAAAAATTCAAAGAAGGTATGGCTTTGGTTAAATAAACACTCTACTAAACTGAATCGAAAAGACAACTGTTACATGATCTCTTAAATAGAGTGAGGAAAAAGATTTAAGGCTCTAGAATTCCCTGAACAAGACAAAAGGCCCGATATATCTGCTGCATGTCACCATGAACCATGTACAGACCCAACCTGGTGGTCTTACAGTAGACGCTACTCAGATGCTGAGGGAAATGAGTCATCTTAGTTCTACGCTTTGTTCTAGCAGACCACCAGGCTCTCACTTTAACAGCCTACAGTTTTCAGTGGACTCACAGACTAATAGCATGAAAACATAACTGTGGACTATTGACCTGTCATCAGTATTTTTTGCTGTATTTGCCAGTGTTATTAGACAAGGTACCAATACAATGGCACAGACAGATTCTTGAGTAAGAAAATGCTGAAATACAAAGTTGTTAATCCACAGTTGCATAGAGTTACTGGAGTATCACAGGCACAATTATATATTTTCTTGCATTATGTACTACTTCTCTCAAAATAGTGAACATTCATCAGCTTCTCAATACAGTAATGACACCAAAAATATCAAAGTATCTCTTCTATGCCTTCTCACCAGCCCTGTCCCTCTTCCAATGAGTGGTTATGAAACACATGTACATGCGAAGCATCCCAGCGCTTTGCTTTCATCGTAGCTGCATTGGATATTTACAAAAGAAAATAACAGACTTCTCAAGATGTACTCAGAAACAGTGACGGCAGTGTAAGAGATGCACAATATTCTCCCAGTATCTTTGTGAGCTTCCGCTTCACCGTATGAGACAACTGCAAGAAACCGCTTTCAGGTCGTTTTCTCTTTTCTACAGTGAAAAAATAAGGAATGATTTGGCAGCACAAAAACGTGAGGTTTATTCAAACATGTCGTTGAGAGTGAACACTGCAGCTACTGGTGGATGGCTACGTACTGGATTTCCTCATTGACAACCACTGTAAAATATTCGTACATGATTTGACTTTGGCTAAAAACACGTAGGTGTGTTTGAGAGTCTGAAACTGTAAAACTGACTGATACTCACTTCTTGATTCAGTTAGTCAACCCTGTAACACTAGTATCAATGCTTCATAAAAAGGTCTTAGACTGAACGAGTGACTCTAAAGACACGACAATCAACTTCACACATACAAAATAACTGTGAATGCTGACTCATCCCATTTTCTTTTTTTTTTTAAATTCACCTGCTTTGTCTGATGTTATATCCTGGAAAAAAGTATCTAAAAGATTTCTCCCCTCATCACTTGTAAAAGCAGGTCATATTGTGGATAAAAACAACAGGGTGACTGTTCCCTGCTTTAGTTTTTTTTTTTGTCATTTTACTTTTTTTTTTTTGTTACTGTATCTAAAATGACACACTCAACCAGTGAGCACCCATGTCAAATACGTAGAGTAATTCATAGATTTCTACAGTGTTCAGTAAGATTTCACCTTCTATTAAAAAAAAAAAAAAGTATTTGAAAACACGATGATGTGAGTTACAAAAAAAAAAAAAGAACAACAGCTCTTTGCTTGTGGAAAATGTCCAACACTGTCCAAGGACACTGGGTAAAAAGGTGAAAAGTCAGTGTTTCTTTGACAAACTCCTTATTTCTTTTTCTTGTTTTGAAAAATTACAACATCCTTTAAATATTGAGCACATCCGTATCACACCGAAGACTACAGACAAACTCCACACCCATAAAAGCTTCAAAAAATAAACGGCTGTCGATCTAAAACAAGGGACATTTTTCCACCTTTCTGAAGGACAGAGACTGTACGCTGCTTCCACCTCATGCACATACCCAAACCATACACACTTCCAACGTCATCATTAGAAAACAGACAACTTTCTCTGATACAAACACAATCCACTCTCACCCTACCTGTGCTAAAGATGATTTAGACACTGATCTAAGCCCTGACCCATGTGTGGTGCCGTTCACTGCTCTCCCCTAACTGAACAGCTTGATGAAGCAGCCGTGGCAGTAGGGTTTGTCGTTTTGTTCTTTGAAGGTGCCTTTGTTGAGTTGTTTCAGGCAGAAGGCGCAGACAAAGTGCTCCGGGTGGAACTTCTTGGACATGGCTGTGATGCAGCGGCCAGTGATGGGTTTCTGGCAGCCGGAGCACAGGGAGCCGCGGCGCTCGTGGTAGTGGACTTCACAGTAGGGCTGGCCGTCGTGCTCGAAGAAGCTTCCATTCACAAACGGGGTGAAACACTCCTGTAGACACAGACAGAGGAGGACGCTGTTGAGATGTACGAGCTTTTCAGCATTAAAGAAACTCAGGTACATGATAGAAATGCATCATACTGACCCTGCACACAAAACACTCAGGATGCCAGAGGCAGTTCAGTGCAGAGATGTAATTCTCCAGAATGGCTCTGGCACAGCCGCCACATTTCGGTGCAAACATGTCAAAGTAATCCTTCCTGCAATAAGCTTTTCCATCCTTTTCATGAAAGCCTTAACGGGAAAAATACAAACAGATGACAAACGATTAATAAACCAAACACAGAAATCGTAAATCAAAGTTATCATAAGGAATAAATGGCTGTACCCTCTGGGCCAAAGAAGGATCCACACTGAGCACAGAAGAAGTGTTCAGGATGCCATGTCCTATCCAGCGCCGTCACAACTTTCTAAACAAACATGACAACATTCACTGCAGAGCGACTGTCAACGTCAGTGGAGACAATCACACATGCAAACACGCAGTGACTCACATCCAGTATGGGCCCGTTGCAGTAGTAGCACCGAGGGGAGAACAGGTTATGGTAATCTTTCTCACAGTAAGGCTGTCCTTCACGCTCAAAGAAGTTTCTGGAGCCGATCTCCTCTTGACAGTGTGTGCACACAAAGTGTTCAGGGTGCCACGTGCGGCCCATGGCAGTCACCACCTACACACACAGTGGAGCAGTACACTGTGAAATTAGTCTGTCAACTCTAAAAATATTTATATTCTAAATATATTAACCTTTAAAAAAAAAAAAAACACCTACCTGTCCTACAATTGGCTTACAGCAGGCACCGCAAACTCCTTTAGCTACTGTCTGCACACCCAGTTTGTTGAGGTCAGACTGCAGGCTACCAAGCATGTTGTCCAACTTGTTCACCTGTGTTGGGGGCCCACCAGGAACACCTCCCTTACCTTGAGCCATTATCTGAAATGATTTAATCATTAAAACAGTTACGTGTGGAAGATGTGTCTCATACAAAATGCAATATTCATATCTAATATTCATGAAATAAAAGCTAATCAGAGGAATGTTTCTTCTAAGTGTAAAAAACAGAAGGGATAAGAGACGAGGGTTCGTGCCTGCATCGGAGGGAAGATTGGGTCGTACTCTGTTTGGCAGCCTACAGACACCAGGACTTTGGGTGGTGTCACTGGCTCCACTGGTGGAGGCAGTGTTGGGGTTTTAAAAACAGGAGGAGGGGGTTCTAGTTTTGGGGCCGGAGCCTCCTGCATTGGGGGTGGTGGTGGTGGTGGATGTGGAAGTGGAGGTGGCAGTGGAAGTGGCTGTGGAGCTTTTATAATCTGCCGAGGTGGAGCGCGAGCTTTTTCAAGGATGTGCGGAGGTTGTGGAGGGGGAGAGGGAGGTGGAGGAGGAGGGGGCGGGATAGGAACGAGGGGGTGCTGTATAACAGGTGGTTGCTTAGGTTCTTCTACAGGAGGAGGGCGACGAGGGGCTGGGGGTGACAGAGGTGGGGGCACCTTCCGCACAGGGACAGGCGACTCTGGGGGAATTATTATCTGAAGAGGAGAGAAGAACAGAGAGAAGGAAGCAGACACACAGAGGAAAATGTGCAGAACAGCAGATGTGAATTAATTGGTGAGAAAAATATTTGGGGAAAACTGCTGAGCACACTAAAGCCAACCTTGTCTACCTCACCGCCGGCCCCCTCGGGACGGAAACGCTGGGGTTTGGACGTGATGACGACCCCTTCGGTCAGCCAGTCATCAGACTGTTTGCGTCGCCGCTCTGCGCGGCCGATCCCGAGCTTCCCCTGCAGCTCCTCTATGAGGCGGTCCTGAGAACTGTTCTTGTTTACAATGATGGGTCCCATCTTCCTGCGCAGGTGACCATCTCGGTACATGGGGTGTACGTTGGGAGTCTCCTTCGTGCGCCTAATCACTGACTTTAGCTGGGGCGTGAGGAATGAGGAGCAGCTTATCATATGTCCAAACCATCATGAACCAGCTGAAGCAGCACAGCTCTGTGGCGGCAGGCGAGTCACACCAGTTATGATTTTCAAATCAGCAGCAGGTCAGGAAGCAGTGGTCAGTGGCCTTAGAGTCACACTTCATGCACTTCTTGAATTGTAATATCAGATAATTTCATAACTCTGTAACCTACATCTCACATCCAGGATCCAATAACCCACCCCCCATCAAAACCTTCCCAGTCTCTCAAACAACCACTCCAACTTCACATCACAGTTCAGGTCACATTCAGGGCCTTCAAACAAAACTGATGCTCAGGTGATGAGGATTGTGGTTTACATGTGCCATGCAGTGAAATGATACCTGTTACGAGTTAGTTGTAAGTCCAATATTAAACCAAAAACTCCTGACAACAGAGCCACTTCTATTCCACAAGCCTCTATCCTCTGTATTGTGTTCAAGAGGGTTTCCTTCATTTGTCTTTTTGTCAATTTAAAACTTTATTAACTTTATTACTTTTCTTCATAGTCTCCATAGTAGAGCAACAGTTATTGAATTTGATTACTCAAATAGTGATGTAGTCTGTGCAAGGTAAACATTATGGAAATCCCTGTATGTAAGGAGCTGAAAAAACAGCCAAGAGATTAGAGATAAACAAAGCAATACTTTGTTAAAAACACAACCAAATGGGGCGTCTAGTAGACATTAGAAGCCCAGTGGTTGGGACACGTAGCATAAACAACTATCTAAAAAATACTCCTCAAACAAGAGCAGCTTCTAAATTTGTACCATTGAGTAAACCTCTAAACAAATATTTGATCAAAACACCATGTGTGAAGAGGCTGGTGGAGCAGACACTAGAGCTTTTATACAAGCATCAGGTTCGCAAACTGAAACAATGACCAAAACTAAATGTGAAAACATGGCCTTCATGTGTGGAGCAGGAGGTGAGATGCATACATGCCCGGATGCAGAGACTCTGTCTATACTGGGAGTCTGCAGCATGGGCAGGTCCAGGGCAACGTCAGGGGTCCCAGGGCATGTAGACGGGGTCATGGACTCATCCATCCAGCTGGCCTCTGTCAATGGGGTCATGCTGCCATCTGTGTATGGCCTCTCGGTGTAAGGCGTCATGGTGCCATCTAGTCCATCGTGGAAGGACACGGACAGCTCCTCGTCAGCCCAGTCCAGATCTCCGTTTCCATCAGTGCCTCCGTCCACAGACTCGTCTGTGATGGTGTTGGTGGCGCTGGTGAAAGTGTCGGGCTGCACACTGTTTCTGTCCATGGGCAGGACAAGTTCCTCATGAACCTCTGGCATTGCTCTGCCCAGAGACTGTGTCTCCATCTTCAGCTGTGGCTCCTCCATGTGTGTTGCTGAGTGATTCTGTGCAAAACCCATTGCCAGCAGTTTGTCTAGAGCTTCGTCCAAGGAAGGCTCCATCATGGGGGGCTGCTGCACAGCCAAGGGGCTGGCTCTCTGAGCTGACGGTGCTGGTTCCATCAGCTGCCTGCTGGAGCTAATGAAGGTCAGTGGAGACGAGACCGGAGACGGTGACGATGTTTTCGAGGACGCATGCGCGGAGGGTAGAGGTACAGACATGGGGAGGGGTGAGGGAGTCTTCTGCCCTGAGAGAGGAGGGGTAAGGTTTTTCGAGGGAGCTTGAGTGGAGAAAGTCAACTCAAGGTCATGAAAAGAGGCAGACCCCTTGCACGTGGTCTCAGGAGCACAAGAGAATTTCCCGACAGTATTTGAGGGTGAGACCCGTTCTACACACGGACTGGGGCACTTGGAGGACTTGTGGTCCACAACAGTGTTAACTGAAGTAAGCGAGGGGGTGGTGGTGCTATTGGAAGGACTTGGGCTATTTCTGATCAGGCTGGAGTTAGACAAAGCAGACTGAGACAGGACCAGAAGAGACTTGGTTTGGGATGACAGCATAGTGGCAGAGACATCTATGACAGAGTCCAGGTCTAGATCACTGGCTGCAGAAAGCGAGGATATAGGACTGTGGGGAGCGAAGCGGTTTGGATGGAGCATCGACATGCCACCGTCTCCTCCATCCTCATCTATGTGCAGCTCTAGACCGGCAGGCAAAGAGAAAAGGGGAGAGGCACAAGTGGACGGGTGGGAAAGATTAGGAAAAGGAGAAGCCACTGGGGTGACGGAGGAACAGACTGGAGGATGAGGAGAGCTTGAAGATGCTCCTGCTGGATCCAGCAGAGAGCCCAAAGTACTGGGCTAGAGAACACAGAAATAAGAGAGTAAGCAGAGGAAAAAGAGAAGAAAATCATAGGGAGACAGACAGATCTTCTAGTTTGAGTTTGTTGAGCAATTCAAACATATGCTCCTACTTCTTTTTACCTTGAAGTCAGACAAAGACGCCATCAGCTCATCCAGCTCTCTTGTGGCACAGGAGGCTGAAATCCTGGCTTGCTGCTGGGAGGGGGTGTCCAAATCGCTGTGGCAAGCAGTGGGGCTGGGAAATACAAATTATAATATGATGTTTTGAAACCTTGTTAACAGCAGGAACTGAGAATATCTATTGTCTACGTTCCCACATGATTCACTGTGACAAGCCAAAACTATTCTCTAGCTCAGGAGCATTGTGTTATACCTCACATCTTTTATTAAAATTTGGAAATGAACACTTGGCAACTATGTTCTGTCTGCATGTGAGGAGATAACGTGCTTTCCTGATCCAAAAAAAACACATCAGAAGGCCAAACAAAACAAACCAGGCGATGTTTTCATGTCACTATCAATCTGTTTGGCACAGTACAGTTTGAGTTTCATCCAATAACTTTTGTAACTTTCCCAAAACTGACAGGCCAAGGCAGCAGATGACTAATAAATGTGTGCTGAAGTGAGAGTGTTCAGCTTTTAAACTTCTCTCTGAAGCTCCGATTTTTGTTTTACACAACTACTTCCACTTTTCGTGGAGACATTTTAGCTTTGAGCCAAGTCATCAAAAGTGTGTGCTAATATCCTCATTTGAATGAGGATATTAGCCCCCCTCACCCCTCCCCCCCACCCTGTATAAATGAATTTGGATTAGCCTGTTTTGGACTTGAATAAAGTAAAGTCTATATTCTCAAAACAGATATTTTATATGTCAGTTTTAAATCAAACATGATTTTCCGCTGTATGAGATTTGACTGGTTCTCTTTTAATAACATCTCCCTGTTGTGCTCACTTCTTCTTCAGAGGTTTCATCATAACCAACTAGTGTTTCCCCTTGAATTTTCAGTCACACTGTCTGTACCTGGGTGAAGGCACTGAGCCCTCCAGCTCGTCCAGCAGACTCTCCACAGTGGGCCGGGTTTCATCCAACCTCGTTCCATTCCTCTTTGGTTTCTCCTGAGGCGGAGGGCTCACCATGATGTCAGGGCCGCTGCCGTTCTCGTAGTGGGTGATGCTGCAGGAAGGTAATGGTGGTGCTGCCTCCTCTGTGGAAACAATACCAGTACAACTAATTCAGCTCAACACAAACAAAGAGAATAAAGCTGAGGGCTTTGTTGTGGGCTACCTGTCGTGGGGAATGAAGGGGAGCTCTGTTGCACTGCGTTGAGTTCCAGCAGCAGCCTGTCAAGCTCTGAGAGGTTACTGCCGAGTACAGAGGTCATGGCTGCTGTTGACGAGTCTGATGACTTCTGTTTATTGGGAAAACTGAAGAGGATGCATATAGATATAGCTGTCAATCACAAGTCACCGCAGTCACCATGTTACACACACAGTGTTTGTTGCATGCGGCAGGTTACCTGTAGACGTGGTCCTCCTCAATGTGAGACAACGGAGAGCTGCTACTGTCCCTGGACCATGAGCTCTTCTGCGCTGAACCTAAAGACTACATGGATACATTGGTCAGTCAAACTGGCATCATCAGGGGCCATCTCTCATTATTTATTAATATTCTATTTCTGCACTTCATTCTTGTTCTTTTTCTTAGTACACAGCTGATCAAAGTACCTGCTGAGAGGAGTGGTGGGAGTCTAGGTGATCTACCAGGGAACCATTCAGAGCCTCAGCTGAGGGCGGTGGAGGAACCGGAGGTGGAACTGACACATCCTGGTATGAGTGTCCTCCCGTTGGGATGGAGTAGGGTGTCTCTTCAGGCAAGAACACCGGACGCTTTGAGATGTGGGACGTAGTTGATTCCAGGTCCGCCAGCAAAGCGTCTGAAAAATATGATGTGTATATTAGATTTGTTGATCTGCCTTTGTTTTACTTTCATTTTAATAACAAAATGCATAAAAATGATCTTTTTGCTTCCTGTTTCAATCTACAAACATGGTTAGGAATTTACTGGTCTTTATACTGGTCTCCAGACCAGTTAATTCTTTACTGGGATTGTTGGGTGCTCTGAGGAGACTGCTGACTGTGGTGACAGGCTGTAAAAAGACAATGGTGGCGAGTCTGAGCCAGTCTCTCATTTCAACGTGGCACCAAAAAAAGATTTCTCCTCAGCATTTATCATTCAATGATAAGGTTAGACTCAGTCACCACTGCAGCCTGGCACATTACTCAGCCTAACTTACAAACATAAACCCATTAGTCCTTCATAAAATATCCTTCTGAAATCCCCAACATACTTCTTCCATCAGTCCACACTATAAATACAACCCTGCTGACAATAAGATTGACCTATCAATTGGCTTCATCTTCCAGTTTCGTGTATTATATCTCTGTGACTAAGTATTAATGTCTCTGACTAACTTCTGTTTTATGAGTACAAGTGTAAACTTCATGAGTCAAATTGTGTGAGGGACAAGGAAGCAGATGGACAGAAAGTGTTTCTGAATCTTGTCCAGGGCCGAGGGGGGTACAGTGTTACCCTGTTGAGTGTTGGGAGGCATGCGGGGAACAAAATAGACTCTTACATCACACAATCCATCCATCCTCAGCCCGTCCAGAATAGGCCGCAATCACCGGCTGCATACTGTTACACTACAGAGGCTTGGACCCGTTTCAGTGAAACCTGTTACGTTTCGCTGCACATCTAAGCTCGAAGGAAAATTGTCCAAATAACCGAGAAGAAAGACATCTAAGCCGTTTCAGAAGAACTGCGTATAAAATAGAAAGTGTCCGTCTAAATTTAGTATTTGTGAATTCATGGAAAATGTATTTCCTCTACTTCCTGGAAGTTATTTCAAGAAACAATATTAGTATTCAAGTGGAATCAAATGTAATGATTTATGCTGTTAATAATAATTCTCCACCATTAATTCAAACGAGGCAGCATCAGAGTACGTACAGACTCAAGTCAACACAACTGCCTCCACTTTAGTCACAGCCAACTGTCTATAAAAAGCATACGCACAGAATATCTGGTAAATCAGGTCAGGTCTGGTATAAATTATTCCATATAAAGTTTTTTTTTTAATTAATTAGTAACTTTTATTATTTAATCTGCTAACAATCATGGATATCGTATAATAATACACAATGTAATGTACTGTATTTCATATATTTAGCAATACACATTAGAGAATCCAATATATGTACTCACATTATTTTTCCACCTGCTGTACCTGTAATATCCACCAGTCCAGGGTTATGTTTGCATGTGTGTGTGCGTGTGAGGCAGTCAGCAGTACAGACAAAGATAGTGTGAGCAACAAGGAGTGATAACATGCTGCCAGTCTGCTGGGGTGAGAGGGGGAGTGGTTTGGAGAGCCAAAATTGGGTGACAGTAGTCTCTCAACAACAGGATCCTTTCAGGGGCCCCAATATCTAATAACAAACACTGGAAATGTAACTCATTAGTGCCTTCACACCCTCACATTTACAGAGTGAATGTGGCCAGCAGGACTGTAACTTCACGAGTTAAATCTATAGCAGATAACTCATGACCGAGTTTAGACGTTAAACACAGGAGGAGCTAAAATAAGTTTAAAGGTTAGATGTACTGCACACTCGCGCATGTCTACACTTTGAATTCCACTAGATTCAGTCGCGAGTCTTCGTCATAGCCGTCGCTCCGAGGGGAGATCCCGCTCTGAAGCTAAATGTTTTAGTCATGAAGTTTGACATAAACCACATGGGAGCACGGGCCTATTTAAAGCGGTAAGCTCAGTAAGTAGCCTATGTCTGTGCAAATGTGCTGAAATATCACGACCAGCTCAAAATAATCTGCACCTGGTGCTGACATGCTAAACAAGGTCTTACCGAAGTTGACTTTGTCGCTCATAAAACAAAGACTCCATATAGAAAAATACCACAACTGGTTTTGGGACATAGATGAGTCATCTAAAATATAGTGTAAGGTTTAGATTTAAGATTCACATTTCTCCTGTCACAGATCTTAGAAGCAGTAAAAAAGTTTTTAAAAATTCTCAGAGATTTACTAATTATGGAAATGTATTCCTAGAAAGTTCTTCACAGCCTTGACGGAGTGGACAGCCGTGCTGCCTGAGGCCTTTCGGGGATGGAGCCAAGTTTTGAGACTCCTTCTATAATAGTGTCTTTGCACTCATTATACCCCTGCCCACCTGCTGATACTACACATCTGTGAGTCAGGCCCAGGCCCATGACGTCCAGAATAGATCTCCGCAGGGGACATCTATCACAGCCAGATTCATTGTTTGAATCAAACTGTAAAGGCTAAAGCGTTAACACTGTATAGCTACAGTATGTTTTAAAGCTCCAGAGGATACCAGGACTTTTCTCTTTGTGTAAAAAAAAAAAACTAATCAGTTGGATCACTGTAGTGAAAATTGCTTGACTTCATTCTCTGCTTCCTGCAGAATGATACGCTGTTTTTAAGTGACAGTAAACTGAATAATAAAACAAATGTTCTGAAGACTTTAAGTAAAATAAGAATCGGTGGCCTCGCTGCTTCGCAGCTTGGCCGCCAATAATCATCAGTTGCAGCTCTAACATGGGTGGTGGTATATATATATAATCACGGAGGGTATCTCCCACTGTGATTTTGCCATTTCTATATCAGGATAAAGAAAGATTAAAACTGTCCATCAGGACAGACTTGTAACACAGTACGGCCAAAAACTATAATTAATAAATTCAAAATTTCCAGCTTGCATGCTTTTGTAGCCTGTGACTAAGCAGCCTGCATTACACACACACGCACCGTTCTTAGTGACCATCAATCGCATCTGTGTTATGATTTACTACAGCTCATAAAAAGAAAATGACGCTATTGAAATTGTCTTGCTTCTCTTTTTTCCCTGAGGAGGGCAGCACTGGATCTGGCAGGACGGACAACGGGCCTTCCCCAGCTTCAGACAAGTTTGGTCCACTAAGAGTTAGAGGCATTAAGAATGCAAACATGCACTGTAAGCCAAGTAACAAGCTAATCTTTTCCATTCCAGACAGGGGGTAGGAGCCACAGTGGACAAAGTCCAATTCTGCTCTAACAGCATCCTGACTCAATAGTCCATTGTGCAAGGTCTGGAGGAATAAAGTTGTCATCGAACAGAACATGACTGGGACTAATAATTCAAGATGGATTCATCAAATCTCAGTCAAACAATAAACAGATTTACTTTGACAGTAGCTCAGTCTGTCATGAGATCCGTCCGTGGTCACACTGTGGAAACTAATCTGCATTATGTTCAACAAACAACTCTGAAGTTATGTGGACACTGTACACATTCTTGTGGCAGTGGGTGCATGTACAGTCTTGCCTGTGCACACCCCCTCCTCACCCAAAGCCCTCGCCACAGTCCTGCAGCGTTTATCAGATGGAAGCGAAGGTGCATGGGGAATTCCACACATTCCTCTGTCTCATTCAGGAATCAAAATGATGCTTTGTAATAAAAATTTACTCAAGCAGAACATACATTCCTCCAATACCACAGGACTTTAGGTAGAGAGCCGGTGAGGAATGTGCTCAAATACAAAACACTATTTGTAAGTCCAGAAAATGAAAATAATGTGTTGACAATTACAGGACCCATTCCACTAACTACAGCATGCTTTAAATTCCAGGATAAGGGAGATGTCAATGTTTTTACTGCCCATTTCCCACAGAGCGTGGAGTACAGTGCAGACGGAAAGGGAAGGAACTGAGGCTGTCTAATCTTTTCTATTAACATGTGGGAAACGCCGATGGGCCACTAAGGTCCACAGCTCACCTGTTTATAGCCAGAGAGCAAAAGAGCAGAACTGGCCACAGCCCCACACCGAAACCCTACCCCATCAGGCCAACCCGACATGATATTTATATCAAACAAGACAGGCAGGGGCCAGGGAGAGGGGGTGGAGGGTGAGATGCCAGTGAGACAGGCAGGGAAAGCTGGGTAGAAAACAGCAACAGAGAACCAGCAAATGTGAGTGAATGAGAGAAAATGGACCAACGACGAAGAGATTAAATGATGGACCGAGGGAGAAGTATCTAAATACACGTGAAACCTCACAGATTAAAAATGACAACCCGTTTCAACCCACGGACCCACACAGACAACAGATGAATGAGTGTAATAGCATACTATCAGACAGAAGCATTTTAGGGCGATTACTTCAAAATAAACATACCTAAAATTACCCTACCAAGCAGCCCCATAACCGAAAGATGACACCCCCCTTGAGGGAACGCTGAACCAAAATAAAAGCACTTCCCCACAGACCAG
Source organism: Polydactylus sextarius (assembly GCA_016801845.1). NCBI lineage: Eukaryota > Metazoa > Chordata > Actinopteri > Polynemidae > Polydactylus > Polydactylus sextarius. Next base: position 4,172,423 of record CM028915.1, read on the forward strand.
TAAATCAGATGACAGGGGAAAGTCTAAATACTGATGTAACACCCAGTCACTGAGGACACATTCATAGCCGTGCATGTGTGGGGACTGCATGTCAGTGAGTGGTCTTTTGTACCACAAGAGAGTGTAATTGGGTAGAATGAGGAAGACCCAAAATGAAAGGCTGTCTTGTCTTTCTTGCACTAAAAACACCGACTCAAACATTCAACCAGACATCCTGTGGAAGAAAAAGGACAGTAAACAGCAAAATCGTGATGGATTTAGTCAGTGGATAAACCACCTAACATGGCTTGTGAAAAATTGGGTTGGGTATAAGTTGATATAATAATAATTTTAATCTTTCTATTTTATGTTTTGGTAGTTGAGCTGATACCAGTTTACCAAAATGGTCCTTTTTAATACCTTTTAGGAACAATCCTTTAGCTAATTTAATAGAAAAAAGACAAACAAACATCAAATATTGTCTTAAAATTGGCAGAGTCGATACAATCTATGGATACGACTATCATTTAGTTCAAATGTTGATCAATCTATCAGTAAATTTGGACAATATCCAGCATTAATTCCCAGAGCCAAAAAATACTAAATTCATTTGGGTAACAGTCTAAGATACAAAGACATCCAATCTGCAATGATACAAACAATGTGTCTTCTCATTTGAGAAATTAAAACCAGAAGACGTTGACATTTTTCCTGCTAATTTTGATTAATTATGTATCAAAACAACAGCAGATTGTTTTTCTGCTGATTAACAAAGCCGGCTTTGAATACTTCACAGTAAAAAACAAACTTTAGTTAGAAAACAGAAGTGAGATTTCCTGCTCTGATTAAAGACACGAAGTTCACACATCTTTAAACATGTCATCCGGTGTCCCCAGCTTGAGTAAGGTTAGAAAAATCCAGCAGTGTCCCAAATTCCTACTACATTACCATGACCTGTCAGGAATACAATCAGCACTACTCTGTCAGCCAAATTAAAAGGACAGGAACAAGGAAGGTGTGAAACGGCAAGAACAGAGGAAAAAAGGAAAAAGGGTGCTGCAGCTTAAGCAACAATGTGGTAACAGCATTTACCAGCAGCAGGATCACGGTTTGAAGGCCTGCAGCTGCCCTCTCTACCAATGTTTGCTGGCCTTCAGCACTGACTCTCCTCATTGTTTTTCCCCTCTGTTTCCTCAGGATATGGGGCAGGGTCTGTTGCCTAAGCGATGAGGTCAGCCATGTAGCTCTCTCTTCCCCAGACCCAGAACAGGATGGGTGTGGATCTCGGGAACAAGACTGATTTACAGTCAGGAGTTTCCCTCTAGCCTAGCCGGCAAGCCCACTGGTTAGGGGCGGTATGCACTAACCTTGCAGCTCTCATGGGGTGATGATAGCTAGTCTGGTAACACTAACTCTGTGCTGCAGACACACTGGGACACAGAAACCACTAAAGACCTTCTAAGATTTTTTGGTATGCTGTGCAAACGCTGTAAACATTTAAGACCATGCTGCTTCGACCACAGCCAGGACTTACTCCTGCCTGGAGAATATGGCCTCCCTCTACAAGGTGATCGAGTGACATGGTTACAGATAATCTAACATGACTGTTGTGTGTTTACAAAAGGCATATGTAATTTTGAGCCAACATAACACAGCCACCTCCTGCACATACATTGGGTCTAGTGTGTCTACAAACACGGCAGAGTTACTAAGCTGTTGAACCTTGGCTGTGATAAACAGTCTGTTCTCTGCTCTGTTTTGCTCAGAATGTTGCAAGAATAAGTAATGTTTGTGCTTTGGCAGGTTACTACACACTAAACTGTGTGTTACTTTTTTTCTTTAACCCATTTCCTCTTCGATTTTTTGCTTGCTGAGCTTCAACAGTGTATCAGAGCGAAATGATATATCCTCTTTGTGTCACTGCACTGGATTGTTGTTATGCTGTAAAGTGCTGCTTTTGTTTTGGGTGTGTTATCGCAATAGCAGTATAAACAGATAACTTTAATAAAATTCTGATCACGTACTGAAAATTTACCAAATAAAAAGGTACTGAACTGATTTATTTGACAAACCCTGAGTTACTGAAGTTAGTATGGCTATAGTTTGTTTAAGCAAGAAAATATGTACAAAAACAGTGACTGAACGACTGTGCCAGTAGGTCCTTAGAGTTTACGTTTATTTTGTACACATACATCCTAGTTAATCAAACTGCCACAATGAACCTGAGGCATCAGCAGACTTTGATTCATAATGGTGGGAAATTACAATCAAAAGTAGTCATACTGCTGTCATGCTTGAGTGTTAGTCTGGCTTTAGTCATGAGCCTCCAGTGTACTATGTGGCTATACTAATCCATTTACTTCAGTGTTAACCTGCAGACATGAAGCAGGGCGTCTGTGGCCCAGTGAGGTCAGTCTTGAATCTCACACAGTCCTGAGGAATTCACAGAGAGTTGAGAGGTGGTTTCATACCCAACAAACGTGAAACACAAAAGCAGAGCAGGCCAGTGGACTGGTCACTGCCACATATGGTTTAAGGGCCTCGTCTGGATGAGGACATGTCCCCTGAGCCACATCAGTAACAACAGTGAGGCTGGGCCTGGCTGCCACCTGGCCTGGACTGTCAAAGACTGATTGGAGGAAAACCTCTGGAAAACTCTGAGTCAGAGGTAGAGACTGGAGTAGAGCTCACACAGCTGTGGGAATTCCCTTTCCTCGGGTGGTGACCAACACGGGCAGATCAATATACACAGATTGACAGAGGAGGAAAAGACTAGAGTGTGATCAGGTTTCCAAACAACTCCACGTAGACCTGTCAGTCAGCTATGAGCTGTGGGGGCTTGTTAGCTAGGGGTTTACTGGAAGTACAGTAAACCACAGTCATAAAGTATTTACAAATATTTAACATGGTTTGTTTTTGCATATTTAGGAGGGTCATGGGAGGGGTCTGCTACATGATGTGTACAAAAATGTTTAGATTATCATTGCAGAACGGTTCAAGGCCATTTAAAATGAATGGCCTTGTGATTGTCAGGCCACCAGACCTCAAAGATCAAAGAGCTTTTTAACAATCCCTGAATGTATGCAATTGTCAGAGGACTCTTGTTTGAGGAAGACAGACTAAAACTGACATCACTCCCTCCGGTGGCATGGAGCTGAGAGTAGCGGTAGGACGTGAGTCATGACCCAGAGAGTATTTGGCCTTGGACCCTGACACAGAGTGATGTTCGACATTCCTCAGCAGCCTCGCCCCCTACTACTGCCTGCTGTTTTCGCTACTTCAGTGAGACTACAGACTCCCTCTCAACCAACAATCAGCCCTTTCACTAGTCCATGGCAGCTCGAGCATCTAATGTGCCCTGGAGGTATTCTCACAGCAGGCCAGGCTCAAAATGTGGCACATCATCTCTCCACTTAAACAATTCACAAATCCATTTTGATTCCTTTTCTTACTTTGGGTGATCAGTACAATAGAAGCGATACCTGCCAGGCAAAACAAGTGATATATACTGAATTAGCAAAGTAAATATAGCACACTGACCAGCTGGTGAAAACTATAACAACAAAATTAGAAGTTCAGAGGTTCAGTGCCAAAGGTCAAGAGCCAATGAACTGAAGAGGTGACGGGTTAGGAAGGCACAAAAAAAAAATAGATGCAGCAGACGGTCAGGATATAGGCTAGTATTGATTAACTATTGCTGGTATCAAGAGAAAAAAATAATGGCCATTTACATCATTGATTACTGCTTCAGAGATTTTGTGATAACATACTGACACACCACTGCGTTGCTGCTGGATTTCCTGTTTTTCCATTATTACGTCACTGGGTGTTGACCTCTCGTACAGTCCTGAACAGTACGAAAGTACTAAACTGTCGTATGAAGATATGAATATGTTCTTACCACCTTATAGGTTCTTACCACTTTGCTGCCACATTTGATCAATTATTTCATTGATAAATCACAAACTAACCATTGTATCAACAAATATATTAGTTACACTAGAATCAGACAAGTTATATGTCTTAATAAATTATAAATCATAGACACAATAACGTGAGAGGTTATACTAAATGGAGTTTGACATCAGTCCACACAATAACCAAAAACTGCACATAAAAAACTCACACCATTAATCAAAAACTACTTTCAGCTACTGTGAAACTGGCAACAATGAATAAAGGTAATGAATTTTAAAATATAGTTGGTGATCAAACAGTCTTTTAAGTCTGTCTTTTAATCATATGATATGAGGACAGCTATTGTTATTATTCAGAAAAAGTAATAAATCAGTTCACCATCAATTTGTTCAGCATGGGAAGTTTTAATCCAGCAGCTCAATCTATTCAAGGTCTGTCGTGCATTCCTGGCCATACACAGATCTTGGCAGAGCTACAACAATATAATACATCAAATCTGCTCTGTAGCAGAAATCAACAAGACAAGGTCAGGACCCTCCCACCAACAACCAAGGAGAAAGTGTAGTGTAGTAAGACACAATCTTAGGTTTCTTTGGGGTGTTTTTAACTGAACTTATGATTCCCACATGTCTAATTACACGTAGTACAACTTCCTTTTTTTCCCCTTTTGTCCTAATGACACCTTTGCCTCCAGCATTAAGGCTTTTCCACGTGAAAACGTGAGATCAAAGTGAGCCCTGTGCTCACTAATTAACTATCACTGGCAACGAGGGCTGCTCCATCAAACTGGAGATAGATTAAGAGGCAGCCAAGCCAGGGCTCAGTTCACATTGTGCTGTACTGAGCAGCCTGAGTCTAAATGAGGAGGCCTGTCGACTCCACCACTTCAAAGCTGGAATGAGCAGCCTGGGGGCAAAAGTTGAGGAGGTAATGGTAAAGCTCGATGTCAAAAAGTCAGCCAAACATCTCCTCCCTCCAGCTCACATATTAATCAAGAGAAGGTGGTTTAAACGAGCAGGACACGGTGTTATTGTGAGTAACACTGACGTCCTACACAGAGCAGGAGAGTTTAAAAGGAGGAGGTGGTGGTGAAGGCTAGCGATGTGCAGCCGCTAAGTTACTACGATGCGTAAAGAAAAAACTGAAGTGGCTAAAATGTGAAAAGTGTATAACTTTCACTCAGGCACCCTGTACTGTAAGAACCTGGCGTAAATGATCTCTTCTTTCCAGACTTCCCTGTGACCACACTGGGCCAGAAATGGTCTTTTCAACATAAAATCTCGTCGTAACGTAACGTTGACTCCTCCACCCTGCTCCCCGCTCCTCACTGAGCGCTGGAGGAAAACACTCTGTCGCTTAAAAGCAAATACATTACTTACCTAAATCGTCCATGGTGGCTGTCAGGTTACGGCCTGCGTCAGTTTTCTGTCTGGTGAGACCCTCGACTGTTTACGAAGTCTGAATTTTCCTCCTGCCAGAACTTCACCACTGCTGCTGCTGCTGGAAGTTGGTCAGGATAAAGCTCGTGAACGCGCAGTGATATGTGCATGTGTACTTAACCCTGAGCGCGCGCTCCGACTGACACTAATTGATTAGCGACATCTAGTGGCCAGAGACCGGAAGTACATGGATGGATGGATGGATGGATGGATGGATAGATAGATAGATAGATAGATAGATAGATAGATAGATAGATAGATAGATAGATAGATAGATAGATAGACAGACAGACAGACAGACAGATAGATAGATAGTTCATTAGGTGACCATGACTGAACTAATTTATAAATTTGTGTTTATTATATTGTTCCTTTACAGTAGCATGTAGTATTAATAGTATTACTGGTCAACAACACTGAGGCTCAACTCTTCAAACACATGAAGCGCCTCCTCACCAGAATCAAAAACAAGAGAAACAGAGACAAGAGTGAAAATGTGGGAAAATTCATTTATTAAATAATAGTTCATTAATCAGTTTGGGTTAGTTGGACCATGGGTGTCGTTGTCTTCCCCAGAGACTAGTACATTCAAATATGAGAGGTAGCATAAAATAGGGAGGAAAAAAACATGCAAAAAAAAAATATTGCAGGTATTTGTCTATAACAATAACAACTATAACAATACTAAAATATTTTTTTTTACCAAAACATTAACAAAAAACAGGTAATGGTTCAGCTTTTCCCATCTCTATGTGTGTTGTATGTCTGTCCAATTATAACTAAATCCACTGGATACACGTACCATTCAGTTGTTACAGAACAGAACCATAAGATATCACACACTTCTGTGTCTACATAGTATCTTAGTGATCCAGGTTAGCAGCTGTAAAGCAGCAGTTAGTGGGAAAAATTAAATGTTACAAACCAATGAGTAAAATAAATAGTCAATCAATGATAAATCAAACCAAATTAGGGATTTGATTTCTTTGACACGTCTTTGACACGTTATAAAAGATAACAAATGTAGTTTATTCTAAAATATCATACATACATCTTAATAAAATAAAACAAGTGATGTCAAAAGTCAACTGATTTCAGTTTCCTCTCTTCCTTCTCGGTGAGGGGCTGCTGGGAGAGGATTTTATCATGTAGACGATGGTGTTTGCCAATACCCAGCTTCGGCAGGCCTCGGTTCAGCCCCTCCAGCAACACACATGACTTGCACAGAGCCTGGCTGGAGATGTATCCACAGCGGGTACAGGTTCCCTGTACGGGCATCTTCACCCCCTCCCGCACTGACAGGTTCTCACCGGAGTGGATGACATCCATGATGGAGCTGGGCCTTATACTCTCCAGGTCCTTTAGGAAGGTCCTCGCATGGCCGCGATAAGCATTGGGAGAGTAGATACATTCAGTGGAAAAGTAGTCCAACTTCTTAAAGTAAGCATATAGAACAATCTCTTTCTCGTATGCATATTTGAGGGGCTTGCAGCGCGGCACGACCCCCTCACCCTCACTGGTTGTAGAGATGGCAGTGCAGCGACGCAGACGAGCTATGTCTCCTCGCAGGACGTTCATCAAAACAGTCTCTGCCACGTCGTCAGCATTGTGACCTAGACAAAACAAACAAAAAAACACACACATTTGACTTCTGCTAGACTACAGCTGCTATCACATTTCAAGACTAAAAGCTTTGTATGGATGGTTTGATAATTCTATCTGGGTTTGAAGTTACCTGTACATATCTTGTCCACTTTCAACATGATGGCTCCTCTGTCCAGCGCCTGCCTTCTAAACACTCCACAGAAGGTGCAGTTATTTTTCAGTCCCACCTGCTTCACTATAGCGTCCATAGTCCAGCCATACAGCTCCTCATAAGACACAATCTTCAGTGGCAGTTCATATTGTTGCTGATTTCTCTTCACGGTCTCCAACGAGTCATCTCTGTAACCAGTGATTCCCTCATCCACTGAGAGAAGCATAAGTTCAAGGCCATAGTTGTAGCGCTCGTTTAGGAGCTTCATTACATGCGCCAGCACCGTAGAGTCCTTCCCTCCTGAGGCAGCGATTCCTACCGTCTCGCCAGATTTGAACAACTTTGCTGCCACGATCGTCTGATGCACCTCCTCCTCGAAGGCCCAGAAGAAGCACTCCTTACACAGAGAGTGGCCTGTCTTTGGACGCTTCAGCACAGCTCGTTTCTCAGCACAGCTACTGCACAGGACAGGCATCTTGACTGTTGAAAGAAGATGATCGGTAAAACTTAGTCTTAAACTTAAAGAAACACCAACCGACAAGGCACCATCTCTTGTTGTGCAGCTGACACTACTGTAGATAGCTGCACAACAAGATCAGATGTGCCCAGTTAATGTTTACCCTGAATTATCTTCAACTAGGACCAAAAATCTGTATACTCAGTTATGTAATATCCATTCCTTAAGTTGTTTTTCTGAGTGTGCTGTAAACTGATACCATTATCCCACAATGTGCTGCACAACAAACATTTGAGAGCTGGGGATTCAGAAAGTTACACTGATAAACTTACATGTGTTTGAGACATGCCGAGTTCAAGAGTTAAACGAAACGACTCGTTAATCGTATTTAAACGTCGTCTAAAAGATGAATGAAGTTATGAAAAATCAGCAAAACTCTTTCGAGTCAGTTTTGAAGATGAACCTTGTGGTTAAATCAGATGTCAGGTTGTTTCTGTCCATGTCTCCTTCAACACAAACTTCCTGGGATGAAGCTGACACAGACCAACATAAACTAACTAAAACCTTTCACATAACTGTTGAAATTACTTAATTTATTTACAGCACAAGATAAAATATCTGTTAATCATCACTATGACAGAAGTTAGATGATAATTACCACACGGCTGTAACAGTACAGACATTACCAGGTCTTGTTAGCCAAGTTAAGCTAATAGTCAAATTTTTGATTGATAACATTTCATACCGAAGTTTCCGATGGACCGCCGTCTGAATTGAGAATGTGAAAAGGAAATACACCAGGAAAACTAGTCATAAAATGTCAATTTTCTTACTTAAACAGCGTTTAAAGAGTCAAGTTTTTACACGAGAGAGTTTAGTAGCATGTTGTTTCATCATGTGTCGCTCGCTCTTCCTCTGCGGGAAACACAAGGTGACGGCAGGTGTAAACCTGAGCGGCGCCCCTGTCGGTCGGAGGTGGTCAATGCACATTGAACTGTGACGAACTGCTTCTGTAAACCATTTATCCAGTTGTATAGTGGACAATTTAAATAATCAAGCATAACTGACATAACTAATTTAATCTGTGGTGCTCCTATACGGCTCTGGTGAGAGCGAGAGTCTAAGCAGAGAGCAAAACAGAGGTAAATCCCACAAAAAATCATTTGTAAGCAAGGGTGATTTATTAATTTGGTTCAAATAATGTCATTACTGCAACAGCTGCAGTAGATTTCAGAATTTTGAATGGGGGGAGCAAAGGGGGTCGCTGCTGGAGTAAAGGGGCCGATGTCAGGGAAGGCTTAGTTGGTGACGGTGTGAAAGGTGCCTCTCTGATGCCACTGCATGTCTCTGATGCGTCGAACCGACTGGATCTGTGGAATCTGGGCTCCAAACTCTGCGTTATCCTTATACTCCCCCTTTTCAAACAGGTACTGATAGCCTCTGTAGCCTGGATACTGATAACCCACCCAACTGGTGCCCCAGGAAAACAGAGAGGGAAAAATGTTAGAGACCGATGATTAAGAGATTGGATTAGTGATAAAAGTGTCACAGAATATTTGGTATCAGGATGGACTTACGTGCCACTCTGAACCCGAACAGAGGACACCTTCTCTTGGTAGCCATGAGCGTGGAAGCTGGGGACATCATCCTCAATGATTTCTATCTTCTTCCCTGCAAAGGCAGGGTTTTCAAAGAGGATGATCTTGTGCTCCTGGCTGTCCTGAAAGAGCAGCAAAACAGGATTATTTGTTAAGCTTGATGAAAGATTGATGATTTACATCCACCATCAAAGATTGATGGTGAATGTAAAACTAATACTAATAATAAAAAAGTGTCCTAACCACTTTAATCGGGCGGAATGCAGCAAGGGTGTCGCTACGTCTGCTGTTGGTCCAGGAATCCCAGCGAGGATACTCCCCCTTCTCAAACACATACTGCTCCCCCTTACAGCTGGCCAGCTCATATCCCACCCATCTGAGAGGGACAGGAGAAACAGATGGAGGGTTGTGTTTGGTGCCGAGGCAAAGCAGGAAATAATAATTAAATATGTGTAGCACACATTCGTTTGATTTTAGGTCCATTTTTTTTTAAAAAGATCACTGTCTAGTTTCCCTCCAGCCTCAGACCCACACTCACGGTCCACACGGCACCAGTATGGAGCCCACTTTCTCCACGCCTGCTTCCTGGAGGTTGTTACACGGGCCAGTCAGCTCATGGCAGCGTCCCTGGAAGTTTTCCTGCTCAAAGATAACCAGCTGAGAGGGAGAGAAGAGGAGAGAGTGTGTGAAAATGTTCTGTGATTGTCACTATCTGTGTTACTGGTATCAGTTTGAAGTGTGCCAATCTGATGTGCTAAAGACAGTTGGATCTAAATAGGGAGTGCACAAGTGCTTACACCAGAGAGGAAGTTGTGAATTGCAAATGAAACAACCTCTGTTTATCTGCTGCATTTCCTCTCACCTTAAACGCACTGGTGCCTGGCTGCTGCTGCTGCTTTGGTTGGGTCTGTTGTTCTGTGGCCATAGTGAACGAATCGGGAAGGATGAAACTGAAAAGAAGCAAACAAAATTCTAATTTTATCCTTTCTGATAAATATCTATGCATGAAAAAATGTTAAATTCTTAAAATTTGCATGGGTCAAGCTGCTGTTAATCCCTCTTTTATAGATTATATTGGCTGAGTGTTTGTTCCTCTCTGAACATAGGATTGCCGCAATGCAGCATGGGATACCCCCTGTAGAGGTTTAACCTAAAACATAGCCGCAAAAGCAAAACAAACACTGATAAATATTACAGATGTAAATTTAACAAAAATAGAGCAAGATAGATCTCAACCCCTTACCAGTACCTGTGTGTGCCAGTGTGTTTGTGATGGTACGATCAGCTCAATATATACAGGACACACAGGGGTGGAAACTCTGCCAACAGTACCCACAGCAGCCAAGCCGGCGCGCGGGTCGGCCTGTCATAGGCCCGGCACACTGAAATGAGGGGTTCGCCATGTAACCTCCCCCTCCCACCCTGGGGTGTCACACTCCCACAAAGTTATTTCATTAGTTGTCAGTTTTGTCCAGCCAGTCATTGTTCGATATTCACATGATTCAGCACAAACAGTGCCAAGAGTCCCACACCTACAATGAGAGAGAGAGAGAGAGAAAGAAGGATTGTAAAAGACAGGGTTTTAACGTGCTGGAGAGATTCACACCACGATGAATAACAATCCAAATACTGCTGAATATTTCCACAAGATACTTAGTATTTCATTTCTAGAAAACAGCAGCATTGTTCAGTGTGAACATCTGGTGCTGCCGCTGCTGTTTGTAAATGTAAGAGAAAGCAGCTCCTGAGGTATTGTATTCAAGTTAAACCCAGTGATCATACAGGACATCCTTCTCATCCTTCTCCTGCTGGCATTAAAAACGTACAGTGACAATTCATTTTGTCCAGTGTCAGTGGTAAAGCAGTGGTTTATTTTCTGAGGCATCATACTCAAGGTAGGATCTTAAGTATCTCCACTATTTTAATCTAACAGCTGCATCTCCCCACTGACCATCTCAGATGATTCCCACCATATTAATTAACCGTCAGATTCATCTTCTGGCTCTTTGAATGGTGTTGATTGTTTAGGTGGGATCCACTGAACTAACGTGCTTCTTCACCTCTACTATCTACAACAATAAAATGCAACAATCTAATAATGTCATGTGTATTAAATCAGTCTCTTTCTACTCTCTTTGTGTGTGTGTGTGTACATATATAAAAGTAAGATTTTATTCATTTGACTTAAGTACAACAGGGTCAAAGGTGTCATATGTTACTTGTGAGGACAGACAGACTTAGATTGAGGTTGTAGATCTGAGGTTTTGTGGCACAGCAGGATGGAAAGGTTTTCACAGAAATGAACACAAGGTCATGGAAAAAAAAAAAACAGAATAATAATCATAGACATGAGACACGTGACAGTTAGAAAACCGTGTATTCATATTGGCACAATCACTGTGAATATGTCTATGCATTTTCTATATTGAACATTTCTAAGGCAGTAAACATCATTGATTCCAATCATAGCTGCTCTGCATCATAAACACAAACAATGTCTGAACGATCACTTCGCTCATTCAGACAGTTTAAACAGTATGTGGTTATTTACTATTTAAAAACAGTCCCGTGTATCAATATTAGTGGTTGTGACCCTCACCCACCCCAGCAGCTGTATAGCTCCAGGGTCGCTGACCTGACCTTGCACTCTAACCTGTAAGAGGAAGTCCATAAAGATCAATGTATACAGTAACACAGTTTCAAAATGTATGTATGCCCTATGTATGACCAGGGTATAATGATATCAAACTGACATACAAAACCAGGTCTCGATATAAACTGAGGTTCGGCGCGACTCTGTGGACACAGGAATGTGCTTTGTTAAAACAGATGGTCACTCAGATTCCGGCCTCTGAATTTTTTTGTGATCAAAGAAACACGTGCTGCTGAAAACAGGTGGCAGCTAGTTTGTTTTCTGTTTTCACTTCATCTCACATGTAGTTTCAGTTGAACGGGCTCAGAAAAGACTGTGTAACAGGGCACTAGTTAATTATCTCTGATTTCCCGAGGAGGTTTGTGATATCTAGTTTCACATTACACTCCTTGCTGTAGAGGTAACAGATCTCAAAAACACTGAGCTGTTTATGACGGTACCACCTGAAAACACACAGTGTTGTGTTTATGATGAATATATATGACTAGATGAAGGTTCATAAACTACTTCAACTCTGTATTGTGATGCAAGTTGTTGTGCAGATGTGGATTATGGATCTATATGTTCATGTTGCATTATTGTAGAAATCCACATGCTGTGACCTTTATGCAGAAAGGACTAACTTCACACCCAAACTGAAAGCGCTGTGTCCTATGGACTAATAGCTGCTGAGATGCTACAGATGTGTTTCTTTAAGGCTCACATGTTTGTTATTCATTCCTGGTATGTTAGAAAATCTAAAGCATAAGGAAGTAATTGAGGACACAGAGGGTGGGGCTTCACTTTGTACATGTCTGTTTAAAGCATTTAGACTCTATAGTCCTACGTAATCATATTAAAGAAAATCATGTCTATTTTTGAATAATATATCATTATTACAACAAAATAATAGACTGCAGAAGAACTTAAAAAGTATCCTTGTCCACAGGTAGACTCTATTTGGGCTGCACACTGATATGAGATGGCTAATATTTAACTTACCCAAAAGTACACACAGAACTGAGATGTGATTTTAATGTTAATAGCAGCTTCTAATGTTAACCTGGTGAGTACATATCCTGAGGATCATTAACCATCAGATGAATAATTGGCTGTGCAAGGCAATACACTGCACTCTGTTTTAATAGCAAGCATACATACAGTATGACATCATTTCCATTGCTGTGAAGCAGATGCGTATCCACATATTCACTGCATAAGTCATGTGCTCCTGATGAGTGGTCTGACTAAGCCGGGAAAACACAAGCAATAAAAGTGGCACACATGACTTCACATCAGGTCCAAACGCAGCTGCAGTTTATCTTATGGAAAAATGTCTTAGTCGTACTGCTAGTAGTTTTTTTTTTTTTCCTTCAAATCTTTACTGTCTCAGTGAAAACCATTTCCACCATTTACAAGTATAATATCACCAACAGACACGGCCAACTCCAGGTCAAACAACTTTTATTCGCCACTGAAACATACATGGCAGTGTGTCATGGTTAGGTTAAGGCAGAGGAGCAGGCACTGTTGGCAGCGGTGGGGGAGGATGCGGGAGAGAGGGGAGACAGGTGAGGATATCCTGCTCAACTGGCTCCAGCTGTTGCAGGAGGGGCGGGAGGTGCAGGTGCTGGAGCGGGGTCGGGGTCAGGGACAGGGACGGGAGCCGGATCTGGGTCAGAAACAGTGAAGCAGCCCTTCTTGTGCCACTGCATGTCCCGCACGCGTCGGACAGACTGGATCTGAGGTGCAGGGGCCTCCCAGTCGTTCCAATGCTTGAAATCTCCTTGTTCGAAGACAAACTGGCGTCCTCTGTAGCCTGGGTACATGTAGCCAACCCATCTGGAGAAAGCAAAAACAAACTGTGACATCTGCCATAGAAAATACTGGACTATATCAGTTTATTAGCTTGGATAAGTTGATGAAATGGGGATATATGGAGGATCTTACGTTCCGTTAAGAGCCTTGACACTCGCTACACGATCCTGAAATCCGTGGCCCCACAAACTGGGCACATCATCATCAATGATCTCCATCTTTTTTCCAGCAAATCCAGGGTTCTCATACAGCTGCAGCTTATGTTCAGCGCTATCCTAGTGATGGAGAGACACTCACAGGTTCTTCAATAGGCAAAAATACTGACATACGATTTACAGGGAGTTCAAAAACAGCATGTGAAAGTAAAAATGTGCAGTGAAACTGTATGTTTTATTGTCAAAAGTCACCCACCACTTTGAGTGGCCTTAGAGACAAGAGGGAGTAGCTGTTCTGACTGTTGGTCCAGGTGTCCCAGCGAGGATACTCGCCCTTCTCCAGAATAAACTGCTCCCCTGTGAACCCATGTTGGTCATAACCCACAAAGCTAAGAAGAGAAAGAAGAACACGGATGAGAGTGAGAAAAAAAATGTAATTTCTTTTTGAATCTTGTTACGTATGTGGGATATAAGAGCAGTGTTTTATAAGATACATCAAATGACAGATGCATTTTACTTACGGTCCTGACTCAACTATCAGAGATCCAACCTTCGGCAGTCCCTTCTCTGTCACATCTTTACACTCTGCAGAAAACTCTGCCTTGCAGCCCTGGAAGTTCTCAAACTCAAACAGCACCACCTGGATCACAGAGAGAGAGCTGCATGTTATCAGACATCAACAGAGAAATACTTCATTTCAAACCGGGGTAAAAGTTTGAGACCTTTAGGAAGTGATGGGATGTGGAATGTGCTCTATTAATAATTAATGGTGATGATATGATACAGACAGAGGAAAATCTCCTCCCTGACTGAACCAGTTTTCCGTCTGTGGACTTTACCTTATACGCGGTTCCAACTCCACCCTGGCTCTTCCCAGCAGCCAGCTGCTCTGGGGCGCTCTGCTGCTCCTGCATCCTCCTGGTCCGCTGCTCCTCCACTTTTTAGCAGCAGCAGCAGCGGCACCCACACCCAGTCAAAGCACCATCCATCGTGCACATACACACAGGTACAGATATACACACAAGAAGAATGTCATTAAAACGGTTCAGAACTCACCCTTGAATATGAAGACTATATTAATTACCTAAAGTATCAAGTGAATATGAGACTGATGCAAAATGTTGAAGTATCTACTCATCAGTCCTCTATTAGATTTAGTTACAGTCCATCATGTCAAAAATCCTCCACACCTTGGTCTTCACTGATGCAGCATCATCTAACTCCATTGCATTAGAATTAAACCACTGAATCCTGCTCTGTTACCTGGGTATGCCTGCTAGGAAGTGGTAGTGTCCCTCTTTCTCGTTGCCACTTGGTGTTTGGTGGGGTTGAGCCATTAGAGGACAGGGACAGGAGGGGTATTTATGGTTTATTTCTGGCCACAACAGCAGAAAAAGGGCTTGCTGTTGATACAGCAAGTCTGTCGCTCACATTGTGTCCGTAACGCTGCCTCTCAATAGGCAGCTGTGTTGGCACACACTGCCCTGCCTGTCGGCCTGGCTGCCAGCGAGCGCTGTGTTGTGGGCACAGGGAGAGAGAGCCAAGAGGATTGAGCAAACAGCCCCGCTCAGCACAAACACACACAATCTGGACTTCACCCAATCTCAACCACACCAAACTTCCTCACATATTTTTGAGTTTATATCATGATTAAAAATATACTTTTATTGATATGAAGTTTGATTAGTGATTTTGACTTAAAAAAAAAGAAATACTAAAGCAGGTTGTAGCTAAAGTCAAGTAAATTTTATTAAGAATTTATTCGCTTTCAGACACTGGCCAGTACAACACAGTGCAATATACATCTTTACTTTCAAATAAAAAAAGGACAAAGAAAGACATAAAAATAAACCCTCAAATTTTATGACAAAGTAAAACGTCCATGTACATAGAAACCAGGGACAATCACTCCAAAGACCCAATCAACACATTCACTTGTATTGCATGAGAACTCCAACTATACAGGAGACAAAACATGGCCAACAAGAGGGGGCAGAGGTCAGTGCTGTAGTGCATCAAGTGACAAAGTGCTTTACAGAAGCGCAGAGCGAGTGGGTGGATGACAAACAGGAGGAGGAAGGTTATAGTTGAGCTATTAAACAGGTGCAAATAGTCAAATTTGTTTGGATTTATACAGGGGGTAGAGTCGTTTTAACAATGTAGTGAGTGAACCGTCCCTCCACCAGCCAACACCCCGACTCTGAGCCAGTCAGTTTGAGCAAAGCCTGGTTGGACAGAGTTTAAAGATTGTGCATGCACATTGATGGGGACATGATCAAGAGAAAATTGCACATTACATCGGAAAAAAAACCCAACATTGTCAAAACATGATCGAGGAGTGTGTGTGTGTGTGACAAGGCCGATGTATGGCTTATAATGGAAGTTTGCAGCTACAATCATTCAATCTAGTCAAAGAAAGGAAGACAGTCTGCTGAGTGTTTTCAGGAAAGAGTGAAGTATATTTGTGCTGATAAGGAGTGTGCATGATTGACAGATGCAAAAAAAAAAAAAAAAATCACTTGGCCAAAGGTCCCCTGTTGTTCTTCCACAAAGACAAAAAGATGTTTAGAAAAAAGATATACAGTACACTCTGCAGTAAATGTGACACTGTTAGGTTGTGGGCTGTATCAAAGTAAAAGGCTGTGGCGCCTCTACTGTAGTGATGCATCTAAATGTTCTTTTCAAAACTAGCTCTGTCTCTTGTTAAGTCAACGATAATACAAATATAACATTTCCTGATTACGCTTACCTACATGATATACACTCCCGCTGACAATCAAGTCAGAGGTGATTTGTTCACTATGTTCAAATATCACTAGTGTCTGAAATGTTATCCTATGGCAATGCGTGCGATTCCCACCATCCACCTCCACAGATAACACATACATGGCTGACGCAGACACAGCCGACATAAGGAAACTAAATACAAACATCTTGAAGACGATCGGCTGGATCGTCCTCCAGCCCGGGATGAAGCAGGTCCAGGATAAAGAGGCGTTGTGGTCCCACAAAAAAATTGCCTTTTCTCCTTTTTTTTTTCCTCCTCCTCCTCCACCTCTCCTGGTCTTTATTAAAGTGTTCATGTGAAGTCCCTCCTGGTGCAGGAGAGCTCCAACAGGTTCAAGCATGAAATGGATAAAGCAGAGCAGCCTGATGTGGTGTTTTTTTTTTTTTCCTCCTTGCTTGTTTATGTTTTGTTTTGTTTTGTTTTTTTTCTTTTTCCATAAGACAGAGACTCTCCATAAAAAAGGCACCATGCACATTTATCGACCCAGATGGGGAGAGAACCAAAAAAAAAAAAAAAAACACAAATAGAAAAAAACAAATACATCAGCAGCTGTAGATTCACATCTCCTGCTCTCTGGGTCAAACTTTAAGGCTTCTGTTTCATATAGATTCATCTGTTAAGGCAACCTTGAGGACAGAAAAAGAAAATAACATGTGTCATACATGGACGTATCTGTACATTTTTGATGTTTAGAATAAAACAGATCATCAAAAAAAAAAACCCACCTCATTTATTTAGTTTTCATTCTCATACTGACTCAAGCGCTTCTTGGATTTCAGCTCTTTCAGCCACTGGGGTGATTCCTCCTCACTATAAAGATATGAGACAGACGGCATCACTAAGTGGACAGTTTAATGCAAGAAAACAAGGAGCAATAAACAAATAAAGAATCTTTCTTAAAATTATATTATATTTCTGTAAATGTGCAGCTGTCTCTTACCCATTTTCTTTTCCACCAGATGGGGGCAGTACACGCGCTGCCCGTGGAAGGAAAGGTGATTTAGGAGAACGAGAAAGCTGAGAGGGAGAAGGAGAGGACCCGTCGATTTGATTGTCAGAGTCACCTCTCTTCTTCAGCTGGGCCTGACCACAGGAATGGGACATTTTTTAGAAACTTTCAGGTGACGTGAAAATATAAAACAGTGTCCACGGCAAACACATGACGAGAGGGTATAAAATAAAACGTACTCTACAATATCAAAACAGCTGTGCATTAATAGGAAATAAATACGATTAGCTTTCAAGTAAATCCCTTTCTGCTCTTGTTTTGTCAACTCATATATGCAGGTAAAGGTTCACCTTTAAAGCTGACGGGTCCATCCCGGGGAACAGGGCGATCCTCTGTGGTTGAGAGGAAACGGCAGAGGTGGTGTCAGCTCCTCTGACCTGCTCCTCCGAGTCTGAGTCATCATCTTTACTCTCAACCTTTGCTTCTGTCATGTAGAAAAACATGAATTATTCTTACATGTTCAGTATGCACTTGTTGGTTAAATAGAAGTAAAAGCTTATTTGCAGTTCAAAATAAAAGAAATAAACAAAAAGATTACAGTTTTGGAGAAAGCACTGACCTGTGGAGTCTCTGTAAAGCCAGTCCTCAGTGTTTCCTCCGTCTACCTTCCACAGCAGCGGTCTGACGTGCAGCTCTGGAGGGTCGAGTCCGTGGGGCTCGTTTCTTTCCCAGCTGAGCTTTGGAGCGGAGAGCGCTGGTGTCTAGCAGAGCAGTCGGAGCCTGGACATGGAAACACAGAAAGAAAACGAAAAAATACATGAGCTATGATGTAGACAAAAAAAAAAAAAACGAGGCTGTGGTTAACTCAGGTGACACTTACATCAGGGAAGGAGAGCGGCTGGCTGTCAGACGAGGATGGGGGAAGGAGACTGTCCAGAGTGTCGTCTCCAAACTGTGAGGCGCGGTCGCCAGGTGTGTGTGGGGGAGTGGGTTTCCGTGGTGAAGGGCTGAGGTTGCTCTCTGAGCTGGGAGTGGCCGGAGTGAGACTGAAAAAGATTGAAAACAAAAGAAAAAAGTTAGGAAAGATTTCTGACGACGACTCTGTGGTTGCAGTCATCGTGATGTTACAATCGAACAGAGTGTGAGTCACGACATCTTTTGTTCCTGGAAACACTGGGAGATGTTTTGCTTTAGATGACACACCTAAAAACAGACTGCAAGCCTGTCACCGTAGCAAAACATTCAGCAGTGATTCATATTGATTGGAAACATCTCTGTATCAGACTATAATTTGGTTTGTTTATATTTTCTACTAGTTTGAATAACAGCTTATTCTTAGGTGTTGATTGATATTGTGATATTATTTCCTGGCCACAGGAGGTCACTAATAGTTTGCAATGTAATGCAGTGTAACAACTGACACAAGCTGGAAGTTTTAGAACTTTTTAATTTTGAGCAGAATTTACCAAAAGGGACTAAAATTAATAAAAATATAGCAATTTGTTCCATTAATATAATGGCTTTCTGTAGCATAGAAGTACTACTATTATCAAGCTGATGGGTTAATGATGAACATGATCATTCAACATATGAGGTTACCAATTAATCTATAGATCAATACTGGCAGCTAAAATCTGTCAGAACATTTATTACTTGGACCATATTCAACAATTTATTTATGCTTCTTTTTATTTCAGGTTTATGCTCCAATGTAATGCTGATTCATTTTTACCAATTCAGTCTTTTTTTTTTTTTTTACTGTGTAATATAAATCCATCCTCTATGTTTAAATCATTGACAGCATCAGTTCCTTTAAAGCTGCACTTCAACTACTGGATGAAGAGACAATACAACTTACTGGGTAAAATCTATTCAACTTGTGCTGTTTTAACACTGGTGTAGTTGTTGTGTTTGCTTTCCTTTTTTTTCAGTGCAGTGGACAGCTCATATATTTTGGGGACAGTGACCTGTGTTGTATGTGTATAACATCTGAAAATAGTGAAAACAGAGCATATGTTTACCTGTCATCAGTGCGCAGTCCCGTCTCCCAGGTCCCATACTGACTGTCAGTCTCGCGGACTGGAGTCTCTGAGTCATTCCCCTCCTCTTCACCGCTGACACTCTGCTTCTGCTGCACCTGGAGGCGTCAGGGAGGGAGACGAGAGATGAGGAGATTATTAATGAATGCGGAGGAATTAAATTGGATCTAAGTTATGTTAACACGCCAGCTTGAGACACCAAAAGTAGCTCTCGCTCGACTCTCGCTAAAAATCTAAAAGCTGGCAACCTGAGCCTTCGTCACTTTTTGAACATGTGTGAAGAGCGCGTTTAGATTTTTATTCCCGCGCCAAAGATGAAATATCATAACTTGTCGAAACCGTTTTTAAGCGAAGTGAAGGGATGAGTTAATGGACGAGGGATCAGAGCAGGGACAAAGACGGAGATGGCTGCGTGGGTGATTGAGAGTGTGTTTGCTGTCTACTGAACCGTGCCTCTTTTAATGAGGCTGGTACAGAGGACATACTGTCTCAAAACCACACACAGTTGACAGAGGCACGCCTGCGCATGAACTGATAACCCTGGCCTATATAGGAAAAAAAACAATAGAAAATCCTTCAGTCCTCAGATGTTGCCTGAGGGGTGGACAGAGAAATGTGATACACCTGGCTGTGTAATTGCACAGGTTCCTAGACTATGAGAGCAGCTCATTATCAATGTTTATATGAGCAGCGACTGAGGATCAGAGCTCTCAGACTTTAAGCTTTGTGAAAGCTATCCTTGTTTTCTTTGAATACGTGGGAGCAGATATACATGAGTATGGCAAAAAGAGGGAGATTTAGGCAGAAACAACATTGGAGGTGAGGTGTGACTGTGAGAAATTCTAATCGAGTGGAAAAAATAAATAATTAAATAAAAAAAGAACGGCAGCGCAGGGTGTCATTCGTCAGCCAAGCCTTTCCTGACAGGAAAAAAGAAAACAGTGAACAGTGAGAATGGTATTCAGCACTGTTTCCTGCATCTGAGAACACTCTTGTACTTGAGTTCATCCTCATCTCAAGGATTTACAGCACTCAACACTTTTCAAGTTGACATCGCAGGGTCACACCACTTGGCTTGTTAAGCTCTCACTTCAGAGTCGTCCTCCCACTGACAATGAACAACAATGAACATCCCTCCCCACTTCAATTTGAACTGTAGGTTGAATACAATGATAAAGTTACCACATCAGTTAAGCGGGGCAGCTGTGATAAGCAGGAGTGGAACTAATTCAACCACATGGAGATATCTAACAGACTAGAGAGAGATGTACCTGAACTGTGGAGATGTCACTAAGTAACTGTGTTACTATTGTATCAGCATCAATAGATCAATGTCATCTAATGCACATGTGTAGTCAGTAATAAAATCTTTCACATCTGTCAACGGATGATTCTAAAAGCTGATCATTTCATTAATAATCCGTTAATAATCCAGTAATAAATTCATGAAGCTGAAAAGGTCTAAACGTCTCAGTCAATTTCAAATAAAAAAGCCTATTAGATTTTCTAAGGGATTTACCTGAAAAGAAAAAAAGAAGAGAAAAAAAGAAGAGTTTATAAAACATGTTGTCAGATTGGTGTTGTCGTGTTTATACCTGTCCAAAACGGCTGCATCCAAAGGTGGGGTGAAGAGCATGTCTTTACAAAGGGGTTAGACACGATAATAGAAAGGATAAGACATAGAGATACCACCCTGCCAGCTCTCCCATCGCTGCACACCTAGCATATCGCTGCTTTAAGTGGATTAGCTTGGCAAGTCGTGGGGTTTTGAGAAATTCAGAAATTGTCAAACACATCCCGGGCCCAACCTTTTTTTTTTTTTTTTTTAGTAATTTTCTCAAACTGATAATCTGACTCTTACGCCCATTTTATATTTTACGCAATATCCTTTTAACTGTGTAGCAGTGTGAAATAGAGCAGACAGAATAGAACAGACTCAACCTTATTTCGGGGGAACTACTGAGGTGTTTTTCACCCTCTATTCAGTGCAGCAGGTTTTTAAGCCTTGCGTGTGAGCCCATTCACACCAGGTATGAACAAGACAGTTTTGCTTTTAGATGTATTCCGACATGTTTGTTTGGAGCATATGTTTATAGGTTCTCTAAAGACCCAGGCATTACTGTAGTTGCATCATCTTTGGCTTAGATCCTGTTGGATACCTTGGTATTATTTCGACCTCTTCTCTCTAGCCTATCATTGTTGTCAAAATGCCCAAAAAAAAAACCCCCAAAAACATCGGCTTGTAAAATTCAAGTGATAAAAATTCCTATCCTATGTGTGCGTGTCTTACACAACCGGAGCGCTCCAACAACACGCCCTCACCTGATCAGTACAGAGGAGGAACATTGCCTTTGCTGGAACATGTTGAAAAGAGGCACCATTATAAAGCAGCTAAAAGAAAAACAGTCAGGCTACTTAAAGCAGAATGAACCCTTTAGAGGCTCATTCATAACCTCAGGTCATTTATTATTCAGTAAAATAGGAGCTTTTAACAACCTCAGGACTGAAGCTCTACTTTATTTTCTTTTTTGGTGCATTCGACAGATATTAACCTACAAACAATACCTGGTTGGACAGGTTTAGTGGCCGAACAATAAAGACAAAAAAAAAACTAATACTGTTCAATTGCTCTGCTGAATGGACACTTACAGGTGTAGACTGTTATCAACCACGTACATGGAGAGTACGGTTGATGGTGAAGGTTCATTGAACTAGCAGGTCCAGTAGCAATGATTTACAGCTGCCAGAAGGAAGGCTTTCACTTAATAACATTAGCAACAGTCAGCTTTCCCTAGACGGGAAGGGTGTGTCGAAGGAAACAACATAACAAAGAGCGGATGAATGGAAGGTTGAAGGAGAGAAAGAGCTGATTATTAAAAAGGTTTAAAATGACAATGTGAGGAGGGAGGGCCCTGGAACACGGTCCTGGAAACTTGTATTTGATAATGCACTGATTGCGGAGCACCACATATAACCCATGACACACCGGCATGGCACAGAGAACCGATGGTTTATGGAATGCTGCTACCTCAATGGTTAAATGGAAAGTGAGTAATTGCATTGCTGTTCTTTGAGAAGGGAAGGGCTCTGCTGTAAAGCACCCAACAGATGGTGTTACATCAGAGCTGAGAACAGTGAGTGAGCAGCTACTATGGATATAATAAGTGTATTTACACTTACAACAAAGAATCAAAGACACAAGATTACAACCCAGTTTATGACACTTGTCAAAAAATAAGCATGTATCTCAGGATCAATGTGCTGCTGCTATCTCTCTAGTGAAGGTGTCGTTATCTTCAATCAGACCTCCAATCATAAAAATATCTGTTTGGTGTTAGGTGTTTACATACTTTTGCACGGCAGCTAAGACTGCTAAGAGAGTGATGTAGCTCAAGATATGATTGTATCCAGTGTAATATAAATAAAATGTGACGATTTCAAATACTACGATGCCATTAACAGTCATAAAAAACTCACTCAGTCGCAACATTAGATACACTGTGTGTCATCAGTCTCCATTCTCTACTCATCTGCTCTAATCAATCTGACTATAGTGGAGTGGGAAAATATGCTCTCCATGCACTTGTGCACACACAGCAGTAATCAATATCAATATCCTACAGAAATTTAAAACAACTGCTCCTCTGAGCGCTAATCTCATGTCAACAAATGGACATTGTAACTGCATGTCAGAGAGCTCATAATAAGACAAACTCTACGAGGGAAAAATGAACAGCGCTGTTATTTTTTCATTATGTAAGTGGTACGCAGAGATGAGAGTTCAGATCTGTACAAAGAGTCTCACAAGAACATAAGGAGAAGAATGTAAAAACCTGACTTGGCTTAGGAATTTAGCCCATAGAGCGCTGGGCCTGACTTAAAGGATTATTCTTGTTATTTTCAGTCTGAGGTTCATTTTTTCCTAGTTTTTGTCATGACGACTGTTTGAGATCACGTAACTACACTTAACGATGGACGTGGGTCCACTTTGTTGTGAGACACATACAGAGCAGCTGATGTTCAAGATGTGTAGATACAAAGCTAACTAGCTACACATTGAGGTCACAATCTATATGAAGTTAAATTTTGTATTCATTCATTTTAAATTGGGCTCAAAGTTTCCACTAATGGGACAATGATGTTGTCCCATTAGAAAAATCTTGTATTTGCATTGACGTGTGTCCACTCGTCACAATAGATGATTTCAATGTTTGGTCAACATGAACAGTTGGTTAGTTTATATTTATACAACATCTGATATGATACAAATGTCCTGTCAGTTCTTAAATGGTGCAGCAGTTTAGAAACCTGTCATCTTGCAGAGTCATCTGAGATTACGAATGACTGCAGGCTATCAGATGTCAATGACTGAGCCACAGACGGGGCAATGGCAGCTCTGTTGCCGTCAGTGTGTGTGTGAATGAGTCAATGCGACCTGTAAAGAACTCTGTAACCACTGGGATAAAATGGCTCAATATAAGTACTGTCCATTTACAATCTTTATGTAAAAATGTTCAAGGTAGTAAGAATTGCAAATGTGGCAGCCAAAGCTATTCAAAGCGACTGTGGGACATTGGTCACATGAGAGAAAGATATGATGGGATAGAAAACTAAACCAGCGTCTGTAAACGTTGCAGAGACGATGCACCTCTCAGGGGTTTCCATCTCTGGACTCAAATACAATTGTTCTAACGAGTTTAGGCTCAGAAATAAAAGGGTTTGCACCCATTTTAACATCCCCTCCTTCCTGTCACCCAGTTACTGGGCAAGCCTGGCAGCTGTCCATCCCATTCATCCATTACTGACCTCTTACTGTCACTCATCCACTTACCACCGGCCCAGCATGGAGACACACTGATCCCAGACACCACAATCACAGTTGATGATTGCTAAGACTAACTAAGACATGTCAACACAACTGACAGCCACACAGACGTCATGAAAACACCTCTTATCTTTAGTTGTGACTCATGAGGTGCTGCACGATACTTCAGCAAACAGGCGTAAACTAAAGATAGGAACACTGCAATGTATCTGTATCCTTACATGGATTTCTATATCTGTCCTTTACATAGGGCACAACCAGGTTAGATATCAGGGTGGAGACAAGTGATAAGAAGACAAACAGGTTAGTGTTTTGGCAGAACAGAAACCTCTGATAGGAATGAACTGGAATCATCCTTGCACCGTAAGATGAGGTACCACTGTAGTTGTGCCTAATTTTAGAAGGAAAAACACAAATGATACGTGGCACCGTGACTTGAAGAACCAGTATAACAACAGCTTTGCTAAACAAAAAGAACCAAAGAAAGAAAGATTTATACTGAGCCAGGAAAAATATAAGAAAGAGGAGTGATGACAGCACACATAAACATATACGAGATACAGCAGGGGTTGGGCACCACGAGGCATATGAATAAATTCTTGACATTTGTGGCTACAGACCAAATAGCTGATGAAGGAGCAGCTGTTAACACAGTGATATTTAAACACTGGTTGGAAATTGCTGCGAAATGACTTGAATTTCACTTGTACTTTATTTAACTGTAACTGTTGTTGAACTAACGCTGCTGAGCTCATAGTTACAATAAGGACTGACTCTAGTGGTCAGGCTAGATAATGAATCACAGAAGTTCCTGTAATGATGCCAGTAATGATGATTAGTATTTGTAACTATAGTCAGCAGTGGAAGTTCGCGCCATTGCTTCTCTGTAGTGTGTCTGTAGTTGTGTGTTATCTTACAGCAGTGGGGGTGTTGGGTGCGGTGCGCCTGCGTAAGGACAGGCGTTGCTGGCTGCGCAGTGAGAACCTGCGGATGGACTCCCTGCTGCGGGAGGCCAGGGAGCGCAGAGAGTTGGTTCTCTTGAAGTCTCCAGTCCCATCCTCTCCCCTGCCTCCCCTCTCCACCGAGTTGGATAAAAAGCTGAGCGCCCCGTGGAGAGAGCGTCGGACGTTCCCTACCCATCCTGACACCTGAGACTGAGCCACTGACAGCTTGTCCCCCAGATACTCCATCACAACCCACTACTGGTGAGATCTGCTGTTTTAGACTAGAGTCTGTGAACTCAGCTGTGGCTCCTCTTATCACAGCAGCCAGGAATCATCTGAGTCTCGTTACACTTGAGAGGTGGCAGTCCAGGGACGGTGTCCCGTATAGTCACTGATGTGCGTTGCTGGGTCAATACTGCAGCAGTGAGGAAGGTGACAGAGAGAACAACAACACAGCTCAGCTATTTCGACGCGGTGATGTTAGCGGTGTCTGCTGCTCACAGCACTGCAGCACAGACAACACTAGTCAGTCTCTGACCGTTCTGGAACTGAGCCTCTCTTCAGTTTCACTCCTAAATGGCCTCTCTGCAGTGCAGTCCCAGTGGAGCCATCAGGACTCTGTTTCAAGTCATCACCGTCAAGACTGCAGCCTGTCAGCTCAACTTAAGAGTAAAGCTTTCCAGTCAGTTTCAATGCACGCACTAAATACAAGCTGTGATATACCTGACACAATATCCAAGAGGACACGTAAAGGTTACATGAGGTCAGCACTTAAAAAAACTGCTGCGCTGTCTACCAACAGGTTTCTCAGCCATGTTTCTGTGGCTCCAGGTACACTAAGTACAAAGAACTACAAACAATGATACAATAATACTAGAATCACATTGTCACCATACTGACCGTCTTTGGCAGTCAATTATTTAATCATGACACAGGCTGACTGCGCTGATAATACTGACTATGGCCAAGAGACGATGGCTTGAGACCATGAGAAGAACAACACTCAGTGACCCTCTGCCAGTCCTCCAGGTGTGAGTTACTGTGTCCTGATCAGAGCCTCAATCACAGTCCACCCAACAGCCCCTCCAGAGATGATGTGGATGCGTATCCTTCAAAGCAAGGTTGAGATTAAAAGTTGAGAAATCCATCCGTCCAACAAGGATACTACATCCCCACGGCGCAGGGTACTGTGCAACCTTGTAGCAAAACTGAGAGGAGAAATGGTGCAGGACAGCTGGTGGCAAAAGAAAAAGCTGTTGTAGTCATTCGTATTCCATAAGGGAAAAAAGGGGCCAATACAGCGCAGTGCCAAACCAGAGGAAACAGAAGGGAGTACGGTGGTTGATAAGTCAAATCCACAGGGCAAAAAAAGGGGAACGGAGGAAAAAAATGTTTCCCTCCTCGCCTTTTTCTGCAGGTACAGGCAGGTAAGAGAAAATGCGTCAGCAGTGCTGCTCTCTGTTCTCAGCGCTATAGGACTCACCGTCAAGGAGAAACTGGGTGGAGAGAGGGAGTGTGGAGCGGAGTCGAGGAGAGCGAGAGTGAGAGAGAGAGAGAGAGAATGGGAGGTCCCTGAATCATAGCAGGAGGGAAAGGGGAGGGTGATATATGTTCTGCGGTGCTCTGTCGCTCCGGCCTGATCCAGTTGCAGCGCAAGACAGAGAAGTGTCACAGCCGGAACAGAGAGGTAGTGAAAACAAAAGACGTTGCTGTTAAGTAGCATCTTCATTCAAAACAGAAAGAGAAAGCTGGAGAAAAGTGAGGATGATAAAGTATGATATAACCAGACAGGAAGGAATAAAAGTGAATTGTCCTGTTAGAGAAAAACTATAAATAGGAAGATTACACATGCATGATAGAGAAAAGTGAAAAGACAGGTGTGACTCTGGCAAGAAATCCAGACTGGAATGTTGCTCATTGACCAATTTGCCAGCACAATGAAGCCAAAAGCAACAATCACAACAATATGTGCTACCAACGTAAACAGGTCTCTGATAAACGGCGCCAGTGAGTTGGTACCTTACATGAAGCCACAATAGGCAGCTCAAGACTCGCTGCACAGAGTTGACCTCAGAGCAAACTGGGACAGAGAGGCTCATAAAAGCTGGATCCCTGTGCACATATGCCCCCTACAGGTAATCTGATTCACTTTTCTTTGAGGTGCTGTGTTTAGAGGCAGGTCCGCATTGAGCTTCTCAATTTCCAACAGCACACTAACAGACCTCTCCCTCAGATAACACTCAGACTGAAAATGGCTGCCTCTTCTGGAGAAATCTGATCCACAAAACAAGATCACATGGATTGAAAATTTGAATCAAATATCGACTAAATATTGAACAGCTGCTGATTTGAGTGGTTAATGTTATTATAGAAGTAGTATCACTAGTGATACTACTACAGTAGTACAGTATCAATACCCTGTGGCCTGAACTTAATCAAATTAAAAAAAACAAAAAAAACATTGAAATTCCTGATGAAGCAACTTCTAGATTAATCAAGTTCCTTTTCAGATAAATATTTTGCTGGTTCTAGCTTTTAAAATGTGAAGATTTCATCGTTTTTCTATTTTTTTTTCCTTCTTTGAAGTCCTGACTGGAAACGACAATTAAAAAAACCAAACAAAACAACTTCACCCGTGTGAAAATACAACATTTAGCAATTAGTCAGATAATTTATCTATCTAAACTTTTTGTTGATGCACCATTTATGATTAACAGTTTTAAAATCAGATGAACATTTTAATACCAAAATGTAGACATGTATTTACACATTAATTTCTCATAGATCAGAGAAAAGGTAAGTTTGTGTGGTAATATTCCCTTATTTTAACAGAAGGATTCAAACCAGTCTTACACTGAAAGAAGCAGAGAAAGAAAGAAGAAAAATCCCCGATCCCTTATTTTCCTAAGACTCCGCCTCCTAATACTAAACATCATCTACTGGAAGTGAGTCATGGCTCCTCAACACTTCCCCTCTTCCTCTGACATCATCAGTTTGTGTTTAGCATCAGCTATAAACATGAGCAGCATCAAAACACACGAGCTGGGACAGCCAAAGCACATACTGTATATACTGTAAAAGATAACTACATACATTCAGCGTTATGTAAGAACGTGTGTCTATATCTAACAGTGAAACATCTGTAACGAGCGAGTTGTGCCATCACTTACCCAGAAGCAGTGTGTGAAGCAGCAGTGTGTCAGGAAGCAGGACCACACATACAACACAGCTCTCAGCACAGTTCCCATCTCTGCTCTGCCCGACTCAGCCTCAGACCTTCTGACTTAAAGCAGCGACGTCACCACACAACTATTATCTCATCTCAGCGGGTCTCAAGACGCACCCACCAATAAATACAATGTGAGGAAATTGATAATGACTGCCGGCGCTGACAGATTTTGATATTAAACGACATCCCAACCCAAATCTCAACCAAATTTATAAACTACACTATAAAGTATACTATAAACTATATTCTCTCTGATTTTTACTTTGACTTTTACTCAAGAGAGTAGAAGTCAAAGTCAATCACCAAATAACACCACATTTTATAAAACTACGTTTAAACAAATCCCCGTCATGCTCAAATCCAGCAGTGACATGAGTAAAGGATTTGAATTACAAATGTCTGAATTTAAAATAATTGCAGTTGCGCTGTTGCTTCCTTCCAAGACGTGATCACATACACGTGAGACAGAGGATGGTAAAACATGCTACAGACTGGGCACAATCTCGAAGAGAAGGCTGAGAATGTAATGAAAACTGTCATGGTTTGATTTGGATTTTACGCGATATTATATTTTATTGAATCTTCAGCACCATTACTTCATTACGTGCATCTTCTACCATGTGTGATGTTTCGATAGCTGTAAAAATATTTACAAAATCATCCTGCGCTTCTTGGATCTGTGCCTGCTCTAGTAGTTGATTTAACTAATATGTTCCACCATTACAGCTGTCTTTTAAAGCAGCGTGGCAGTTTGAACATCAGCCAAAATACTAAAAACACAAGCACTGACAGCAGCCAAGAGATGAAAACCTGCACCGACACCAGGAATCACAAAGCTCACAAACTCAACCACTAGATGGGAGTAATGACCTTAAAAGTCAAAGTGCTGTGACTTAATCTGAGCGCTGCTTCAAGACAGTGCAATTACAAGACACATTATACTGTACTCCTGTGTTTATCGTGGGCCTACAATTACAGTGTCAATGACAGAGCCAAGTCAACCCAACCCTGTATGGGTAACACACACTCACTGGATGTGTCTGAATGCATATGACATAAGAACGTGTGTGTGTGTGTGTGGGATGTGTACAGCTGCAAACAATGCAGAAAATATTTTTTTGCTATTATTATTATTTTCAAAATGTTAAAAACAGACTTGAACGACAAGGTTACACACTGGGAATGACAGGTACAACAAAGCAGCGGAGAGAGAAAACAGTCACACAAATATTACGTGTCTGTCTGACACATGATCATTACGGGCCATTTCACTTCACACATTTCCCTGGGCCATGCTGACAAGCTTTGGATAAATGAGCAGTGAGAGCATGTACTCATTAACCAATTGTCTAATGCAATCCTGAATTACAGGCCTGAGAAGGTGTTTGACCGCCGCTTCCCCAGAATGTGACGTGGGATGGGTGGAGGTGAGTCTAGAAGGCCATGCCATCAACATTAGTCACCTACGTCTTTACAACAGTGTAGCAGCGTTCTGCT
Source organism: Polydactylus sextarius (assembly GCA_016801845.1). Classification (NCBI taxonomy): domain Eukaryota; kingdom Metazoa; phylum Chordata; class Actinopteri; family Polynemidae; genus Polydactylus; species Polydactylus sextarius. The sequence continues at coordinate 4,202,446 of CM028915.1, forward strand.
GTCAAGGATCAGTCAACTAACTGCATTCCAGCTTTTCCCACTGTGTTTTCTACGGACAAGACACACACAAACACACACACACACACACACAACACTGCACTCCAGTGCACACAGATTTCCCTCCCCGTCTCCACAGAGCTGCGTGAGAAACAGCCCAAATGAAAACAGCAACAGTAACAAAGGGCTCAGCCAGCCATCAATCTGATGGAACTGACTTGGGCAGCAGTTTTAAATCTCACTGGGTTACAATTTTGCTGGAACACAGCGCTAGACAGCACTGCTGCAGAGGCCGAGGCTGCAGGCTGACTCACCCAGCTGTGCCGGTCCCGCTCTCTGTGGGCGCTGCGACTCCTCATCCGGGAGAGGCTTCCCTCCACGGCGCTGCTCGAAGGAGCCGACCGCCGTGACACGCTGCGAGACCGCATCCTGTTCAACTCCTAACAAAACAAAGCAAGTATGTATAGCACATTTACAATCAATGTATGAAAATAAAAGAAAAACACATAAAGATTCAGCCAGAGCTGCACGGGGAGCATCAAAGGACAATGACAATGACAAAGACAGTGGTACAGTACAAGGAGAAAGAGACAGAAATCACCTGCAGAGATCAGTGGCTGCCAAAGAAAGTGATAAAAGTAAATTCCTAATCTACTGCCGAGCTATAGTCTATCTCATCTTCATTGACCCCAACCAGAACTTTGGTTGAAGCTTTGACTTTATTTCCACGTGCTTCTTTGTTTCTGACAAATTTATTTCCTCAACAATACTGATAAACAGTAAACACTTAAGTCGACACTTAATTTCTAAACGGTGGAATATTTATTACTGGAACAAGAGGAAGAGGCACAGTAATCCTGCTCATGTTCACTCTTAAACTTCCATTCACACTTTTATAGTTTGGTCCCCAAAGGAGCAGAGGTTTGTCTGAATCAGTGTAGATTAATGGATTTTACAAACACATTTAGTACTTACAGCTTATTTGTATAAAATACGTAAAGGCTTTAAAAAATACCAACAGCAATGTATGTCCATATGTTGATTGTTACATTTTATCATAATCTCCCTCATTATCTTAAAACCAGTTAACCTGGTGGTTGATTTATAAAATCAATCGATAAATAAACAAAACTCATTTCAACACCAAAACTCTTGAAAGTAGCATTTGATGAATTTCTGACTCACCTGGGATCCCTGGGATCTCCTGTGGGTCTGGACGTCTCCCCTGCTGCCTTGAACCTGTAGCTCCCTGGGGAGCCAGATCTGCTCTGTAGGAGCAGTGACAGCGACTCCACCATGAGAACTACCAGTTTTGACATCTGTGCCAGTAAAAGGGGCCAAGTTAAGTGGCTCATCCAGCAGGGCAGACCAGTGCCTCTGTGGAGCCGCGGTCCGTTCCTCCTGCCTGAGGAGGAGTTGATCTAGGCTGGGTTTGTTGGGAGCTTTTCTGACTTCAGGTGCAGGTTTGTCCACAGACATCTCAACAGGCTGCAGCTCCCACGGATCCTGAGGAAATGTTGTCCATACTGCACTCGCTGTGGTCTGAGGTGGCACCTTCCAGCTAATATCTCTCTCAGGTGTGGGTTGCAGCCAAGATGCAAACCCAGAGTCTCCTCCCTGAATACTAGAAACAGGAAATAAGTCTTTGCTGGGGGAGATCTGGGTATGGGATGTGAACGTGTCGACGTCGAGGATGGCAGGTTTGTAAGGTTCATCGACTCTCTGTGATGGCTCCTTCCATCGTGTTGCAGGGTCACTGCGCTGAGAAGCAGCTTTGGGAAATGGGTCGTGTCGGAGCACAGAGTCCAGATCCAACACTTTAGGCTTGAGAGCCGATGACTCCAACCTCACCCTCTCCTGCTCCTCTCTCCTCTGCTTCTCTTTCAGTCGCTGTCTCTCTGCCTCTTGCTGTTTGGCGATCTGTCTAATTTTCTCCGCCTCCTCCCTTTCCATCTTTTCCTTCAGTCTGCGTTTCTCATGCTCCAAAATCATCTGTCTCTCTCTCTCTGCCTTCTTTTGCTTTTCAAACTCCAGGAGCTGTTTTCTCTCCAGCTCTTTGAGTCTCTCCATCTCCTCCTTTCTCTGCCTTTCCTTCTCCTGCTCTTGCCTCAGCCTCTGTTTTTCTAATTCCTGTCTCTCCATGTCCAGTTGTCTCTGTCTCTCCAACTCTCTCTGCTTTTCCCTCTCCATCTCTCTCTGACGCTCCATCTCTCTTTGTTTTTCCTTTTCAATCTCTCTCAATCTTAACATTTCGTGTTCTAGTGCCATCTGTCTTATTTTCTCTGCCTCCTCTCTCTCCATCTTCTCTTTCAGTCTCTGCTTCTCCAGCTCCAGGACCTGCTGCCTTTCTCTTTCTTTCTGCCTCTGTCTCTGAAACTCTAAGAGCTGCTGTCTCTCCAACTCTCTCAATCTCTCTAACTCCTCCATTTTCTGTTTCTCCTTCTGGAGTTCCATCATCTTTCTCTCTTTGTCCAACTCTCTTTGTCTCTCTTCCTCCCTTTGTCTTTGCCTCTCCTGTTCACGCTGTCTCTCTCTTTCCTGCTTCTCTTTTTCAATCGCTCTCTGTCTCTCCTGCCTTTGCTTTTCTTTTTCCTGTTCTCTTCGTTTCTCTCTCTCTAACTGTTGCAGTCTCTGTTTTTCAAGTTCAATCAGTTTCAGTTTCTCGGCTTCGATCTGTTTTAGTTTTTCAAGTTCAATCTGTTTGACTTTTTCTGCTTCGATCTGTTTCTGCTTTTCAAGTTCAATCTGTTTCAGTTTTTCAATTTCAAGCTGTTTCTGTCCTTCCAGTGCACGTTGTTTCCTCTCAAACTCTTGCTTTTCCTTCTCAAAGGCTATCTGTCTTTGCCTTTCAAATTCTCTTTGCATCTCTCTTTCCTTCATTCGTGCATATTCCACTTCAAGCTGTCTCTGTTTTTCCCTTTCAATCTCTTTCATTTTAGCTTTCTGTTTTTCGGACTCCTTTTTTAATTCTTTTTTCTTTTCCACCTCCATCATCTCATCTGTTGTCGCCAAGTCAAATGTTGATCTAATCTCTCTGTGTGACATGTGGTTCCTCATCATCACCTCCTCAAGCTGATCTTGAGAGGTGTTTCCAAAAGCTTCATCTAATGATGGATTCCTCCTTGGAGGAAGAATCTTCCCTTGAGATCCCCCCAGTGCAGACCTCACAGAGAAATCAAAGTTCGTAGCCATGTCGCCTATATTTACTCCTGTATCCACAGGAGAAGCTGGCTCCTGGATTTGTCCAGTCAAAGCAAAGTATGTAGCTCTGGGTTTCTGCTGTTCCTCTGCCTGCAGCATTTTTAAACGTTTAGGTGCTCCAGCCACTTCCTCCTGCTCTGCCTCTCTGTGCCTGTCTTTATCCACAGCTCTTTGTCCTTCCCTTTGCGCATCCATTGGCATCACTTTCTCCGTTCCTCCATCTTGGCCTGTAGCGTTCCACTTCGGCAAAGCTCCGACTCTCAGATATCGTGGCTGCGGTTCTGGTATCATTGCAGAGGCCGGTTCTGTTTGTGGTAACCCGGTCCTCTCAGCCACCGGCTTGGTTCCTTCTGAGCGCCTGGAGCGAAGCGTCATGGCCTTATCCTCCCACTGAGCTGATGGGATATTCTCACTCACTGCCCTGTTCTCCTCAATTGCCTGAACTGTATCAAAGGCGTGTACCACGCGGAGAGGACTTGACGGAGAAACAGGTTCTTTGTAAGTGGCAGTTACCAGGGTTCCCTCGTCCTCGTCGTTTTCTCTTCTCAATGACAGGCTGCTTAGTGGATCGTTGGGCTTGGTTGCAAGCTTGCTTTCTTCCATCATAAACACACTGTGCCTCTCCACGACATTTTCAAACAAGGATGCTCGCACCGTCTGTGCGCCACTGCTGGGATCACTTTCCTTGGAAGTAAAACCAAATGTTGGTTCTGCCTCAGGCCCTTCAGGCGTAGAGGCCTTTATGAGCTGCTCGTGGGAGTCTTTTAAATCCACAAATGTCCTGTGGTCGCTGGGGGTGAGAGCTGACTCCTCATTCTGAAATAAATTCAATATATATATATATATATAATTAGAATTGTTAAGTGACAAGAGAAAGCTTAATTTAATGCCACGAAGCTTAATTTCTCTAAAAATTTCCCACAATTTGAACATGATGCAACAATATACATGAGTCATCTGAAATATTTAAAAGCTTTAAAATCTCACTCGGAACAGAAAAACCAGACTTCAGAGCAAAACTGACTTGACAACAGAGCGGCAAAAAAAGAAAAATACAGCACACAAAAGAGTTCATGTGATTAAGTGAACAACTGTCAGCATAGAAACGATATCCCCTTGTGCTACGTTGACCTCATAACAGTGGGTGTGGTACAGAGGTGGTAATCAAAGCTTCTCTGTGTTGACCTTTTTCACTGATCTGCTGTCTGTGTGTTTCATAACCAGCAGCCACCGGGGATGTTTAATGCACCACTGTCTTAGGTTTCACAGCTTTTGTACATCTGTGGCAATGACATTTTTTTTCCTATTCCTGCAATTCTCCATTTCCCATAGAAAAATTTACCTCCCAACGCAGATAGACATGGATCAATGGCAAATTTAAACACTCCTCTTTGTCAAAGGTGTATTTCACACTCACATTCATGTATACATATAGAGGAGTAGCTACAAAAGCAAATACACAACCAAGCTTATCCTTTTAACTTCTATTATTCCATTGTAATATACCTCAGGCTTAACTTCTTTCTGCAGTTTGCAAATATCAACGTGACAGGCCTTGTGGATTTTATTTGGACAGGCCATGACAGGAAACTGAAAATGCAACTCTGTTCAGAGCAAAGCATGAGAGAGAGCCTTCCCTAGGACTAAGCAAAACAGTTTGTCATTGTTACTCTCATTTGCCTGCTAAACATAGACAGAGTCCAACAGAAACCAGCTCCTATGTCCCTCTCTTACCCTTCTCTGAGAATCTTTGCTGATGTCATGGTGGTCTGTTGCTTCACTGCCAATGTCGGGTGACCTCTCGGATGAAAACCTGATGAACATACATCACACAAGACAAAAGCCATGCATGACAATGGAACTCGTGGACATAGACGTGGGACAAAAGCAAACTGAGAACACATCAAGAGGAGCTCTTACCTTTTAGTCAGGTCAAGGGGCAAGGGGCGGGGCTTCAGTGGTGGTTTCATGACAGGACTCAGAGTTGGTGTTGTATCCACCGTCAGCTGCTTGATGAGCTGTTTAACACCTACTGTGGGTTCGTTTTCAGGCACTGGGGACTGAAGATCTGACACCTGGCCTGTGGCAACAGTGCCAGGAATTGAAGATGAATCTAAGAGGAGATTGATCCGAGACTTGATGCTAACCCCACGCTTATCCTCATCCGTCTCGTCTGTTTTTTTGTTGTTTTGGTCTGAGACATCAGACTTAGCTACACCTTCGGTACTCTGTGGCATGGTATTCTTGGGGGTTTTCTCTTGCACTCTCTTCTGTGGCTGTGTTGTCTGCTCTGGGGTGTTTTCCTTAGTGTTTACCTTAGGACTTTTAGAGAGTAGTGACAGACCGGCAGACTCAAACTTGGATGTGAGATCAGCGGAGAGCGGTCGTCTCCCAGTCCAGCGTGGGGCAGGAACTGGTGCCTCTGTCTTGCTTGGACTGTCGAGGTAAATAGCTGATACAGGTCTGGGCCTGGAGCCTCTGGGATGAGGTCTCAGTGGCACAGCTGCCTCAGGTTTAGGTTTTCCCTTGTCTTCTTCTTCCTGTCCTACCTGAACAAGAAAACCCAAGGACTTGGCTCTGGTAATGGAGGCCGCACCATTGTTGGATATCATCTTGTCTCTTTCATCTTCCTTTTTAGTGGATCCAGACCACTCTGCAGCTGGGAGTTTTTTCAGGCTCTTGGAATAGCCTAAACTTGATGCAGCAGGCCTCTGTCTCTCTGCTTGCACAGAAGGAGCAGGTTTTCTGGCATCTCCGGGATCAAGAGGGGGAGCTGGTTTAAATGGTTGGACTACTGGCTTGGTTGTTTGTCCAGTGTTCAACTTATTTGATGTTTTAAAGGTAGTAGGGGCAGGACGGTTGGGATTGGTTGACACTGGCCTTGGTTTAGCGACTGGTTGCTGAGGTTTTGGGCTACTAGGAAGCTCTGGTTTGTATCCTGCGGGGCGAGTGGACTCTGGTCGAGGTTTGGTTTGGGGCTTAGGAGCAAGTATTGGCTTGATGGTGGGGTTTTTCTCCACAGCAAAAGGTTTTGGAGTGAGCCGTGGTTTGGGTCCTGGGACAGGTTTCTTGGGTTCTGGCGTGATGACATGGGACTGGTTGATGGAGGGCATGTCTATGAGGCTGTTGCTGGAGTCAGACAGAGGACTCAGGTGAAGTCGTCCTCCTGTCACCGCCCTCCCTACCTCCCCAGTCTGAACCTCCACCTGAGCGGCCATCTTTTTCAACAGCACCTTGACGTCAAAAAATAAAGTTCTTCTATGAATGACAAAAGTAAACTGATGTACGGTCATTATTCCTGTCAAGATACTAAAACCACAGCAAAATATCATGCAAAATCGTCTCATAAGTAGACCTGCACCTCTTTTATCTAGCTGTCACTATGGACTTTGTCATGGGAGTGCCTTCTGCTGCAGAACAATATTACATTTGAGTGAGACAGATATTAACACAAGTTCATTGATCACTGTCACTGAACAGCTCAAATCACATGTGAAACAATTAATAACAATTACAACATTTATAATAAAAACAATTTCATCATCACATTCACACTGTCATGTTTATACACATGTGTGTGTATATGTGTTGATTTTTGTTTTGTTGTTTTACTACAAACAGGTAATAAGGTTTTGTATGGACACAAATGATAATTTCATTAAACATTTGAATAAAACAGTCCTATGTAACTGTCATGTTTGATGATTAATGAAAACAGTAAAACAGTAATCATTATTAACCAATTATTTAACATCCTATAATTATCTATAAATGAGGCCTTTTGACTCATCTATTACTAGGGTCATGAACGGTGACTCAGGTCAATTTGAGCGTCCTGTTGAGCCAACACACAGAAGTAAACAGGATGCAGTTATTATAAGCTATTATCGTCTCTCTCCACAGTGTTGGTGTTGAGCTCAGAAATAGCCATCAAGTGTCCTTTGATGGCTATTTCTTTTTGTTCCTGCTATGTTCATTTGTTTTATACTGTGATTTATACTTTACCATCCATTTTTCATTTCTCATAATAGATTGTGATTAAATAAATCTAATTGTGTAAAAACTTGGACAGCTAAGTTGAACTTCTGATACCACAGTGATCATGACTGTGTACCTTTGAGGTGGATCCCGAGAAAAGGGAGGGGCCACACAACTGTACAATGTCCTTGTTTTTTTTCCATGTTGTAACACAGGCAAATCAGGCTTTGACGTTGAATGGGGAATTTCACTGCAAACTCACACCCGGCTGCCATTTAAAGGTGACAGAGAATCAAAAACAGTTTTTACCTCGTCTTTGTTGAAGAACGGTAGTCTACCCACATTCAGGAACATGTAAGAAATTCTCAACATCTCTTTTTCATTGAAATTCCTTTTTTAGAAATGTCCACTAGAAAATGGGTCAATTTCAAAAACAGTTGTTTGTGACGCTTCTGAGGCGTTACACATCCAACTAAAACTTTATTGTGTATATGCCATCACAGAACAAGGGTCAAAACCCGTTCAACCATTCTGTCACCTTTAAGACTCAGCCTCTACTCGAATAAACTTTCACATGTTTATCTTAAACTGTCTCCTCAATCTAAAAGAAGCATAGTAACAAACATAAGATAATCAGAGCTCATCTCCATTCTTTTGACACACAGTGACAATAATCATTTATCAGCTGTATCTACACTGAGAACGCAGATTATAATTCAAGTACTTAAGTGCTAGCCCTTTAAGAAGTGCCTTCTTCACATCTGATAATGTTTTCCACATGTTGCTGTTTGCAGATACTTTGCTATACAGAGCGGTAACATTTCCTTCGGAAAAATGGCGTGCTGGAGGAAGCAGCTACGAACAGTGTCAATGTATCTTACCTGGCCAGGTGTCAACCGTCTGCTGTGTGGCTCTGGCTTTTATTGAACCCGAGCAGCGCTGTCATATCAGTTGGAGGAGGGAGTTGAAAGAGCCTAGGAAGATTACACTTTGTGTCAACAAAGCACATAACCTTTTCACTCATCAACACGGCTGTGCTTACGGCTGTGGTAGACAAATCACTGCAGGACTACTACAGAGCTGTCCAGATGCTTCCTCAATGTAGTGTTCTCACGCCCCCACACAGTGGCAAATAGATGATAATGTTTACGCTGTCACAGACTTGAGTAAACATGGTTACACCCATACGTTTAAACTCATGGAATATGTCCAGACACAAAAGACAACAAAAGACATGAGGAAATTCATTAAGTGAATAGTGCTGTGTGTTTACTTTTTGTTGTTGTTATACCGAAGCTCTGGATCATGACTTACCTGCCATCACTCACTCCCTCAGTCACTACGTACCATATTTATGTAAATTCAATCTGTGACTAGTGGTGCTATAAACACTGGCTGTATTCTGTCATAGTCTGTGTGAATCATGCCTTAACGTGTCTACCCTGTGTCTGTGGGTCTCATTATGTACATCAACTGATTATCTATATTGATAAGCTTTAACTACTTAACTGCCGATTAAGTGATTTTAATACATAAATACATTACACAAATGGTAAAAATGGAGAGAAAAGTTAACAGATTGTTACTGTCAGAACACAGTGACTCAGGCTGAGCGAAAAGAGACTGAAAGGTTGAAAACTTGAACTTTAGATGTTGACAGGAAACGCCTTCGCTAAGCTGGAATGCTAAACATTTGCTGTGATGGTGGGTCGAGCAGCACAGCAGGGATTCGGAAAGTGTCTGCCTTACACAGCCTGGGACGTACACAAAATCCACCACAAATCCACCACCGCAGTGAAAGCCACAAACAACAACAGTGAAGCAAGACACGTACATGTCACAAAGGTTTAAAACATTTGGAAACTTTCAAGAAAGCATGTGTCACAAAAGCGTGAAAAATTTCTATTGATTTCTTACTAGAATCACACACAAAGGACGAGTAGCCTGTGTAATGCTGGTTGTGTTTTGTTCTGTGTCACAAGCAAATCGTATCAACAGTGTAACCTGGTTCAGCCAGTTATACAAAGGAAACTTCCTATCACAGTCAACTTTATGACAACTGATGCATTGATTGCCAAAGAAGAAGCAGCTTTGATGTGTCCATACAATACATCTTTAAATTACAAAGAAAACAATGACAATACAGCTACAGCTGACGTAGTTTGTTGTCATCCAAGAAGACTATGCAGACTACATTAGAGATCTAAAACAATAAAGTAAGTCTGGCTGTAAATGTGCCACACTTAACAAAAGGATTTAGTGTATTTCCTCTACAAGAAACAAACACAATAGGTGGAGATCATCAGTGAAGAGATGTTAATACATTTGGGTGTTATTCAACTAAAAGTGAATAAGGATAAAGCTTTAATAATTAACTTAAATTAGTTAAAACGCTACAATGATTTGGTGATTTCCTATAATAGCTACTCTCATTAAATTCAGTCTGTCCCAGTTCAGAGCTGCCAACAAGTGTCGTGTCTCCCTCCGGGTCTGTCTGTTCACCTAAACGGTCTCGTATCGTGGACGGTACCAGGTCCAGTTTAGCAACAACAAAGACGAGAGTTGGCCCGTTCAGAGCAGCAGCGGAGCATTTTATGCACCAAAACTGTGCAGAAATATTGAGTGAGCACGATGCATCCAGAGCGAAGGTACAGCTCCGTGTCTCACAATTGTTGAGACTTCAAATTAGAGGAAAGATAAACGCATCTCCAGCTCGCTGGTTAGCATCCGTAAGCTAACTACTCAAGAAGCTGAACTCGCAAAATGGAAACAGTGTCTGAACCTGTCCTTTGATGGCTGTTTGATCCGAACTGCAGACAACTTACCAAATGAGAAAGTCAGCGTCGCCTCTTCTCGTCTCGAAACAACTTCGAGCGCGGTGTATTTCAGTTTAACGTCACTGAAAAATTACGAGTCGTAGCACTTGGTTAATTCAAGAGCTAGCAGAGCAGCTAACTTAGCTGGTTTAGTTAGCTAGCCAACTGGCTGGCTATCCCGTCTCAGGTTGCAGTGTTGTTGACAAGCTGGACTAGACAGCGCCGAACAAGCCGCCGGACTGGTTAGCCTCTAACACCAGCGTCAAGTCAGTCGGCACATCATGCGTTTTCCGGTTAGTACTTTCAAAATAAATTGCACCGCGACTACAATCTGAAATCATACACATGCCAAACTGTAATTTAAGAACTGAAAACAGGTCAGTTAATATATGCAAACACAAGAAATGAGTTAGGTTTCATTTACGGTGCATTTAATTTATGTACAGCCAACACAAACCCACCCAACATTGGAGTCTAACTTTTATTTTAAAGGTAAAACACCCTGACTTCCGGTTATACATGAACCCTAATTTGTCTACCTTGATGCTTCCTGCGCTAGATACTATGAAAACGTGACAAAGTGATTAGGGAAAAAACTATCCCATCATATAGATATAAATAGATATAAATAGTCATATTTTTCTAAACGAGAATATGATAAATAAGACTCTTACTTTTGTGTGTCTGCATGAAGAGAGAAGGTTATATAAACAAGGAACCCCATATAATTTATTTATTTCAGGTGTCATGAAGTTAATTAATGTCTGACCTTGTTGTAAATCTGGTATCGACCCACCTGTGTGGTTGTGTGGGTGAAATAACTAAAATAAGAGTAGTTTCTATTAACCTCAGGTTTTTCATGACCGCCCTCATGTGGAAAAAACAAAACACTGCATCAATAATACAACAGCTACTGTCCTAATTTGATGAGCACTAGTTTAGTCTAGTGTTCAACCTCACCCAACACGTTCCCTTTCTGTTACCCAATAAAATAAAATAAAAACAGTCACTTTCTTGATTGTGCATAATTGTTTATTCATTTCAACAGACTAGTTATATTCACTAGCCTATAATCTTGCTCAAACTTAAAGGTGAATATAGAACCTTCAAAACAAATCTAAATCTCAATCCACTCCTCTTCAGGTTTTCACAAGCATTCTTTAAATGTCAGCAACTCAACAGCTTCACACATCTCCAACACTGAAATTAAAGTGGGTGGTAATGATAAAAGTTAGTAAACATTCTACAACAGAAAGTGACGGAGGAGAAACTGAATGAGAAGAAAGTGTATTTATGCTTTGACCAGGCAGAATATACTGGTGTTCTGTTCAAACAACAGATCTAATCTCTTTTATAATACAATACTGTGTTTTCACTTCCTCACAATGGTATTAGATCGTTATGTATTCATGTTGTTACAAAATACAAAGGCATAGTTCTGAAAGCAGCGGTCCAAATAAATCTAACGTCTTCAAGTCTGATGCAGTGAAGGCCCAAACGGATACCTGTGATAAAATACTGTAAAAAAAATCTGTTTTTGTGGTCAGCTGTTGTAAGATATTTTAAGTTCCATATTGTTGATGACTGAGCAGCACCGAGTTTCCTGGAAAGATTCAAGAGTGCGACGTACCTGCAGCTGGCTGACTGCTACTGTGATATAAAGCACCCTACACACATCTTATCCATAATCACTCATGGGTCCCAGATGCAATACTCAAGGTCAATTTCAGGACAACTGGACATCATACAGCAGCCATTGTGATGCATGTCAAGTATCTGGAAGCCATGAAATGGCCAAAGCACATATAATATTAGAGCCAGTAGCTTGTTATATTCCTTTCTTTACTGAGTATCTGAACTAAATTTCGCCCATATGGTTTTCAGTCTGGCAGGTGGTTGCTGCAAAGCTGCAAAGAGTTGTAAATTAATGCAAAATAAACTAATGGCATGACACCTAAACGGTTCATCAAGCCAATGGAACAATGGCTGAAGCAGCATGACATTTGGCTACATACTAAAACCTAATTCTATAGCTTATTGTTCCAAGAAAGTCTGCATGGAAGTAAAAACACAAGCAGTGAGAAGATCAACTCAAGAAACTGGATGATTAAATGAATTTCAGTGTCGTCTACTTTGTGTGAACCATGGATGTGCTGAACAAAAGTTTCTGCTTTTTCTTCTTCTTCTTTCCTCCTTTCTCCTCTGAAAGAGACGAAAGAAAGAAAACATAGATGAGTGTAAGAATACAAACAGCAGCTGTAGACAGAACAAAAAAGGATGAGGTTAATTCAAAGATGTCAGACCTTGGTCAACCACAGGCTGCGGAGGAGAAGCTGGACCGTTGTCCAGCTGCAGAAGTGCCTTCTCAAAAGCCTGGCTGAAGGAGTTCTGGAAGCTGGGGACCGGGACGCGGTCGGACCCGTCGCTCTCTCCGTCGCTGTCCGCTGCTGGTGGAGCTAGGAACTTATCTGCACGGCACAAAACACAATCCTGACTTTGGGAAGCCTTCAAGGAATTACCCTGCTCAACAGTTGTGAAAACAGGTTTAACAGGAAATACACAATAACACACAAAAGCTCCTGTGACTTCCCCTGCTACTTCACAGTACGTGCTCCTTGTACCCGACACAAATTCACATCCATGAATTCAAAAATGTATTCCTCTGTGATCAGCCGCCAAAAAGACCACGTGGCAGGTAAAGTGTGGGTTCAGTTATTGTCAGTTTCCTAATGTGCGATTAAGTGTTTGTGTATATAAATATTAACAGATGTTTCCTTCAATAGCAAACGTATCAGCTCAAAACTTGAAGTCAATTATTTCTTGCGTCAGTCGAAGGTCATAACAAAACACTATTTGATGACAAGCACGGAGCTTTGTTTTCAGAAAATTGGTTTGAAGAATTTAGTTTCTTTTGCATAAAGGATATATGTAAAAAAAAAAATAGTTACATGCAACTGTTCTAGAAATAATCAAACTAATACTTGTTACATACCGCAACAATATGAAAGGCTGGTTTCAAGTACTTAGCAGTTGTTTATGTATTTTTACAGTAAATATAATTTATTAATTGGTATGTGAATTATATCAACATTAGATGAATATCTTTTTAATAACGTGACAATTTCTAAATGCTGTGATTATTCATTTTGTATTAATGCCAGTATATTTCAAAGTCAATACTGATTCCAGTCTCTTGTTGTGGTCATGATAATGTCAAAATGCCACGTTGCTGTGTTAAGCCTAAAACTGGGTGATGCCCATTAGCACTTAACAAGCTACAACAACTCCAGCAATCTTGCACTACCTTTCTTTGGAGTGATCCGGGGCCCGGCATCAACTCTGGCCTTCCCATCTCTTAGCATCTACACAGGACACAGTCAGGGTCGCACCATGTCAAGTATATACATTACGTGCTACAACATTAGCACTTAAAATTATGTTGCACTTTGCCCGTCTGACGAGGGCCGTTTCAGTCTATATGGACATGTGTGTTTGCCGTACACACCTGTGCAAAGGACATGCAGTGGGAATCGTCCTCCACACTGCCCACAACGGGTGAAGGGTTTTGCCCAGTCAGACATGGAAATCTTCCATCTAAGACAGGATGAGAAACACTCAAAGTCACATGTCTCGGCCTGAGCCATAAACAGCCGGATGACAAGAGTGAAAATAAGGCAGAATAAACTGCAGAGGAGGTAGCTGCTCTTACCGGAGGAGGGGCTGCTGCTGAGAGGTGAAGGAGGAGCAAAGCTGAAGTCAGGTTGGATCGGGGGACTGCTGTTGTGAGGTGGAGAGCCAAATGCTGGGAAATGATGAAGGTTCTCCAGTCCAATATGCACCTCAGGATCTACGGAGACGGATGAGAGCAAGAATACTGTTAGAGAGACGTTTTTGTACATTTTCCTGCGTTATCATTTTCAGGTGCTGTTGTGAGCCGCTCACTTGTACTTACATTTACCCTGCTTCTTATTCTCCTCGATTTCAATTCGCTTCTCTCGGCGCTTCTCGTCCCTCGCCTTCTTCTGCCTCAGGCGCTTTCTTTTCTCCAAGTCGTCTAAAAGGTTTGGTGGAACGTTCACTCTAAAATGTCTTATTTTGCAACTGTAAATTCATATTGTGAAAACAAACCAAAAAAAGTGCTCTAACCTGCAAATGTGTCCAGAGTTTCTTTGGAGAGGACTGGAGGCTGGAGGGCCAACTCACAAATGCTGAACTCACATGTGAGCGGCAGGTGAGCCAGGTAGCGATGCCGACGACGGATCTCCTGCAACAAACCGTATGAGGGAAATCAGCCAGTGATTGTCAAACTGTTAGAATTGTTGATTGGAAACAAAATATAACATAACTACCTACACCAATTAATGTTAACACTTACAAGTATCTCTACTATAATGCCTACAATAAAACTGTCTCCACAGTATGTGATCTGTCCTGGTTTGCTCACCTCAGTGACTGTGTGTCCCTCAATCTCCACTACTGTAGCAGTGATGGAGTCAGGACTGGCCTCCAAGCTGCCGTATTCACGCAACAGACAGCGTACATTCACAGGATGCAGGAACATCTGCTGGCAGTCGTCAGCTGGAGCGAGAAACATGGAAAAGAGCGAAAGAAGATGAAGAAAAAGTTTGAGGCTGCAAGTTAAATGTGAAGGTAGAAAAAACAACAACAACAACAAAGACTAACAGACTTCCTATACTTTTGATGTTAAGGACTCATGGACATTTTTCATTGTTTCCAATTCCAGTGAAGTTTGAAGCATGTTCATGTTACTCTATTTGCTTATACACAAACAGGATCTGCCCTACGTTTTGCTTTAATCAGATTCAGTTGGTGCTTATGTAATCCGGAAGGTTGCAGTTCAGTTTCCTCACAAAAACATTTCCTCACTGCAGCCAAGCTGGACCCAGGTTGAAAATCAACAGGTTTTGGTCAGCATGGAGAGACTTCACAAGGTTAAAGCCCAACAGCAGAGAATTACCCACCTTGGTAGAAATAGTAGTAGGGTCCGTGCACCGCACTGGCTGAGGGACGGACCAGCTGCGCCTGGTTGGCCGTGTTCTCCTCCTCAGGCTGGGGCTCTGGGGCTGCATCCATCATGGCCTCAGCAGGCTCTTCCAGCACGCTGTCCAGAACGCCTTCAGGCAACTCTGGCATCTCCTCTGGGAGATCAGCCACCTCATCATCAAATGCAGAGGAATACTGCAGCACAGGCTATGAAGTAAAAAAGACAAGAACCCCAGTAGTTATTATGGATAAGATCATGCAGGTAAAATCATTTGATCCTATAAACAATAGGTATAACAGAGACATTGTTAAACTCACCTTGGCACTGATGTTAGTCACCACTTCTTCAACTGGAGGAGGAGAAGAAGACTCTTCCAGAGTCAGAGAAGACAAGTCAAAGCCGTCTGCTGCACTTGTCTTCTGCTGCTTCAGCAGCATTTCCTCCCGCTCCTACACCACAAAGACATGCAGTCAGCCAAATGATCAGTCTGCAATGTGTACGGTTTTATTCTGAGTGATAACAGAGGTTTCATTTTCCATCTGGAGACATTCAAATCTGTTTCATTTGTTTAATTCCCTCTGCCCAACACAGACAAGTATGGAGCCTTTACCTGCAAAAGACAAAGAGCGCTCTGGATGAAACAGCCTTGAGCATCCTCCTCCTGGCTGAGCTGAGCCTGTAGAACACTTTTCTCTTCTCCCAGCAGGTCCAGGACCTGTGCTGGAGAGGCCAGCAGCAGCTTGGAGTACGGGCTGAGACACGCATCTAGAAAACACACATCAAACCATCGTGTCACCGCATGTATTTATCACAAAACTTATTCTAATACAACCCCAATTCTGGGACATACAAAATACTCTAAGTGATGATTGTGTTTCGTTGTGAGCTGCACTTGACAAAAACATTCAAAACATAGACAAAGACACTTTGGTCCCTCACCTCCGAAGCGGACAGGCTCCTCCACCTTCACCCACTGGGAGCTGGGCATTGCCACCAGAGCTCCCTTTTCCCTCCGCATCAGGCGCATGGTGATTACATCACCAACTGCATACTGCCTGGTCTCCATGGCAACCACACTACAACAAGAAGCCAGTTGTTAGACGCAAGCGTCAAAACAACCTAGACCAAAAATACATTAAACTGCTTCTGAGTGAAGACTCCGTGTTAACCGATAGACATAACTTCAGTATTTATTCATTTCTTATTTACCTCTTCAGGTCAGCGGTGTGCACGGCCTCGTAGCAGATGGGACACTTAGACCAGCTCTTGTCACTAAGAGAGAGGTAGTGCAACATGCACGGCCAGCAGAAGATGTGTCCACACCGGGTGATGTGGGCTGCCAGAGGAGGGTAGAGGCAGATGGGGCAAGACGGCACCTCATGACTGTAGATGCGCTGCAGACGAACACAGACAGATTGTCAGTATCCAAATGAATGTGGGCTTTATTTCATACACACTTGAATTAGTAACACAGCTCAACAGATGTCAAGCACTCACCACTTGCTGCACACAATCCCAGTTGACCAGAGTGTCTGGATCAGTGAAGTGAGCCTTGTAGTCCTGGTCATCAGTCACAACAAACTGGCAACTGAAACACACAAATACGCTTTGAGTCCCACATGTTCAGCCTCTCAACTCCAGATTATTTACTGTCCCATGAGCTGCTTACTTAGCCTGCAGGAAAAGCTCCTTGTTGAAGGGCTTGTGCTTGTGGCCCCATTTGTTTCGGCGGCCCCAACAGGAGTGGCCTCCATCTCCGACGCCACCGTTACCACCACGGGGTTCAAAAGTGAAGTTCAGCAGGTGGTTCAGGCTTATTTTTTTCGGTCCAGCAAACTGAGCCGGGCTAAACTCGGCCCGGCGCGTCTCTGCTACCTGGAGCGTCAGAGGTGGATATGACAATTTGTTAGGTACATTTTTCCTTAAAAACAGTGCTGTTTCTGTTTTTTAAAATAATAGAATATCCTTAACTATTCACGCCAATGAAATGCTCTTCATATGAAACATGATTTAACAAATTTAATACAAGACCAGGCTTTTAAAATACCAACCTCCTCACGTCGTCCTCCACCTGCAACTCCATACTGTCGTCCTCCACCTCTCTGGGGGGGTCTCTTGTCAAAATTCTTGCTTTTCTGTGAATTGGTGCGGCGAGGGCCTTGGAAACTGTCGGTTTTAGGAAAGGAGGGCTCGCGCTTGCGACTGTAGCGCTTGGAGCCTCCATTATTTTTACCTTCTGAAATCAAAATGAAAATATGCAGTTAATACATGAAAACATTTTATATTAAAATAATATACTTAAAATAACTACAGGCTGTTAACCAGAACCAGAAAACAATTATCTGAGTGATTCTATTGTGGTTTCCTGTAAGCACATAAACATACTATACTTATATCTGTTATCATTTGAGCTATAGGTAAAAATCAGCCTTTCTTTAAGATTTCACTCTGGCTGGTGGCACAGATGCCCTTGTGGCCAAACCGTGTGTACATTTAATCACAGATGAATTGATCAGAGCAAAGGTCAACCTCTGTGGGTTGTACATTTTCTAGCCTCAGGCTGGGGTGGACTCTATTTATGGTAGTCAGTGACATATTTAGGAACATATTTAGAAGCTACACTACCACGGACTCAAATGTGACAACTCAGTTTGCAGGGCATTTTTAAATTATGCATGAGGAAGCAACCCAGACAAAAATAAAACACTGACAGCATTGAAAGATAGAAGCTGATATGTAAATTAATTAGATAATGTTGCATTAGCATGTAAATTAGAACTTTGTTTATATATAAGTTTATTGTTACAATGTGTCGTTGTGCATTTAATGCAGAGTTTTTTCTTGTAAGGTGTATTGTGAAGATATGAGCAGCAGCAGCAGAGACTGGGTCAGATGTTTTGACAGCGACGTCAGCCACAGCAGATAAACAACCTCTGCGCTACTGCTAGGCCCCAGCAGGCCACGGGACAGCGAGCGTGTTTAGCTGCTTGCAACGTGTTTAGCAACATTTATACGGAGGAGTTTTTCACCTGTTTTGGGTTTAGATTCGCCCGGTGCTGGGCCTGTGGAGCTGGAACGGGGCGGAACCTTGGTGCTGGTGCTGCTGTTGGGATTTTTCTCCATGTTTGTCTCCGTGCAGTGAGCGGTGGTGAGGACGAGCTCCGGGCAGAGAGCCGCCGAGCTCTCTAGCATCAAACAGAAAAACGGAGGAGGAAAACGGGCTGCGGTGAGTGCGGGTCAGGCGACGAAGGCCCTGATTCATTTCTGTCAAACGCGGAGACCCCATCACGGCGACATCTTGACAACAAAACACACCCGAGAAAAAATAAGAGACACGATTTCGGCGTCTCAAGTTATGAAGGCTGTAGGAAGAGAGGACGAAAGCTCGCCACACGGGGCCAAGACCCCAAAAAAATAAGTTGTTTTCTTGTTAAGGAAAACAATATGCCCTTAACAAGGCGTTAAATGTTTTCCAAAGGTTGGAAAACGCGTCGATTTGACGATTTTTACCAAAAAAAATATATCGGTTGAAACGAACTTGCACTAATGGCGACGGGTCGCCAGACAGGAACCTCAGGGACCCGGATGTTTCTTGTACCGCCTGCAAATCTGTTTAGTACCGTGTGGCCGCTGGGCATGATGGGAAATGTAGTCATGGCAGCATTGTCACTTATGTAGGTATAAATCACTAGTTTTGAGGTTTTATGATAAAAATGTTTAGTTAAAACATTACGTTAACTATGTGATTGTAGCGTTACAGACATAGTATCACATTATACTGCCAATGTTATGCTATATCAGTTATCACTAAAAGTTTACTATATATAACAATTTTGTCTACACAATTTGTTTTTGGCATAGCATGACACACAGCATTTAGAAAAGAGTGCTTTAATTTGGAAACAAAATACAGCACTAAACATAGTATAAATACAAAATAAATTCATTAAAAAACATAGAAACTCTGTTTCTGCAGAATTATTCCATAGTCTCGTTTTGATATTTGATATGTTTTATTTACAGTGATACAAAACAACTAAGATTTGGTAATTCAGAATCAGCATTAGAAACAAACGTGGCCTTGTTGTGATGCCAACTATCAGGCCACCCTGCTGACCCAGATTACTTATGTTACAAAATGTGGCAAACATAATGTGTTCATCTCTTGAAGACAGGCATACACTTAGTTTTCTTTTGTAACTAATGCACCGAGTGTAGCAGCAGTAAATCATATTTCCCAGCAGTCGGGTATGCATTTTGTCATATGCTTCACATCTTCCGTTCTATTAGTTCAACAACAGAAACAGATGTAGCCAGACATCCAGGCAGAGCAACATGGCTGCCACCTTTTTAGTGCACATTGTGAAGTCACTCTTCTTCTTCATCTTCACTCTCTAATTCATCTTCAAATGCTTCTTTGTTTCCTCCAGTTAGGGTGCAATTCAGTATTGCTGTGCGAACCTGTTGTTTTTCCTCTGAAAATAAAAAAAAAAAGAGCAGAAAATAGTCAAATTGTGTTTTTTTTTTCTTTTCCTGTCTTGAGTCCTGCAGTGTCTGGCAATGCAAAGGTCTTAAATTTAAGCTTAATTTCTCTCTATGCTGTAACAATTGGATTCAATACCGGTAAATATTTAATGTTTAATATCAAAATAATTGCACAGTTTAGTATAAATAATATTAGATAGGAGCTTGCTAAATCCCTTACCCTCAGTTTTACAGTTAGGGAGCATCCGATGGAGCTGCTGGGTGTTGTATCGAATCAAGAACTTTTGACATGTTCTGATTGTTCCTTAAGGGGAAAAAGTAGTTAATAATTAATATTCAAAATAATTAAAATTTGGTCTGATTTGTTATTAAAATGTGTGTTATTGTTTTTCATACCTCCCACATGCAAACAGTTTAGAAAACATGGAATTTTCTGCCCACGTGTTTCCACACAAGTTATGAAAGGTAACGCAGACCACAGGAGTTTGTAACATCTTCTAGGGAAACGCAGAAATACTATTCCAGTATGAGCATTCAGATATTTCACTGAAAAGAAATAAAACACAGAAAACTCAAAAAGGAAGCTCAGTAAACACTACAACATCCAAAAGTACATTGTGAACAATGATAATATTGTCATTTGTTTACATCACAATGAAGATCTAGTTATGTATGAAACAAACTGTATTGGATAAATACACAAATTATCGATCAGTTCATTAGATTTAATTAGTTTATAAACTGTAGTTTAGGCATGGTATCTGTTTATAAACCCGTTCTTTTAAATTCAATGAAGGAGTTATACATGTAATAGATCATTTAAAAAAATACATATGTACAGTAAATAAAGCATTTAATTACTTCTGGCACCACTTCTTACCATTGAACCTGATGCTACAGAGAGCTGCTCCATAGTCTCCGTGTATACGGGCCACCGCTGCCTTAATGGTCAACGCTATAGCTCGGTCATCCAGCAGCAACAGCTGGCTCCGGTCTGACGTGTTGATTTCGCACAGTAAGTACCTGCCAACGATAGAGAAACTGTCAGAATCGAACCATGAAAACATAAAAAACGTGGGCATATGGTTTAGAGAGAGCACGTTTTTTTTCTACCTCGACTTCACCCGTACCATTGTTGCTCCTCTCTTCTTCCGTGGGAACTTCCGTCAACAAAACCTGGGGAGTTGAAGTGGCGCCACCTGGTGGAAGTAACAGGAGCGGTTGTTGTACTTGGCTTGAACGAGCGGGGCAGCACGAATGAGTAGCTCTCTGTTCGAAAACACAACAAGACTGTTTTTCAACTGCAAGTAAAAACACTGAATGTTATTATAATCAACATTAACATTAACAATTAGACGACAACAAGTAGTAAAGTAGTTCTGATGCAGAGCATTCTTGTAGCACATTAGAAGTAACACAATACGCCCAGTTGAAGAGGAAACGGGAAGGCCTGGGCTTTAAACCATTCATACCCCCTCGGTTACTATGACAACCGCCATTGCTCTCAGCCAATCACAATCGTACTTTTCCGTCTCGCGTACACGTTTTACGCCATCTTGAAATTACACCCGCAGTTTGTCAAGTCGCTCCCAAATTGAAAAGCACAACAACTCTTTTCATCATAGCCACGGTATCCGGTATGAACGGTTCTCGTAACAAACCGGCACAGACAGTCAGCAAGATACAGACGGAAGCAGACGGCGGCTCGGAGACGACCCACAGAGACCGAAAGACCGGCGGAGGAATGCTGAAAAAGCTGAAGTCGAGGCGCAGTCAAACGGATAAGTGGCCTGTGGTCACAGAGGATGAACTCCGGGCTCTGGGAAAAGATATTTCCCCAGACCATGTCCTGGGTCTCCGGGCTGTCACGGAGGGTAAGTTATGTGAACGTTAACTCGGTCTTAATTAAACCCGGTAAAAATCAGAGCACTCAACGGGCATCATTCATTTACCCAATGCTAATTGTGGCTAAGCGTCCAATTTTCAGACCAGTTGACCAAGAAGTCCTCTAGTGGTAATGGGACCAGTGAGTAATGTTAGATTAATTCAATACATAACACTGTATATCTGTGTGTTGAGCGGGGTATTCTCATTTATTGGCGTTAACCAAAGAAAAAGGATGTTCCCAGGGGCGCAGCTATGAATTTTGGCCACTGATAATGAATATTGATTAGGGTCCTCAGTTCTGGTCTTAAAGATGAATAAATGTGTTTTTGGACATTTTGTGTACAAGACAAGCAGCTGAAAACACAAAGCTGACATAATATGTTATTACATTATAAAGATCCAGAAGATAAAGACTCTTTTGCAATTATGTTTCTCTCTACCTGACTGATGTAAAATTACTTATTAAACTCTGTGGTTCATTTTGGTCTCCAGCCCTTTGTGAAGGAAATATCAGGCTTTACAGTGATTACCAGCTAGTCACAGTCTTTCACTGTCTGCCATATGTTGCTGACAGATCTTATTCATTGAAACAGCTTCCTGCTGCAGTTGTAAACAAGGTTGGTAGGACTGGGAAAAAGAAAACCCTGGACTAAAAGATGTTAAAGTACTCTGTTGACATGAGGGGGGCTGCAAGATGTTGTAGTATCAATACTATATACTATATTTTAAATAATAAGTGCAGTATTTTTATGCAACCTTTCTCTTTTCCCTTTTTATGATTAAAACAAACAAACTAGTATCTGTCCTGCTTGAACCCTCTGACGCATATCCCGGGGTCTGCCATCAGACACGCTGTCTACCACATTTATAGCTAATGCTTAAATCCTTCCATTGTTTTTTAGTGTTTTTGTGGACCAGACAACAATGTCATTACTTCCTCTCTCTCTTACTCTCTTCTCACACCACTACCACAACTCACTGGTGCTAAGAAACAGATACAATAACCTTAGTTGCTCATGAAGAACTGTCTAAGTTCAGTAAGTCAGGTTGAGCCTCTCTGCACCAGTATATATTGTGACTTGCCACAAAATTAATCTACAAGTGATCAAGTTTAATTAGACTAATTTTCAGTGACAATCAGCATTGATTCACACTTTTATGTTTACATTCCAGACTATCTCTGCAAACCTGAAGATAACATCTACAACATTGACTTCACACGGTTCAAAATTAGAGATCTAGAGACGGGGACAGTCCTGTTTGAGATCGCCAAGCCTCCTAACAGCGGTAAGGGACACTTTTTGTCACTTCACTAGGCTTAGTATTTTTTAAATTGTAGGACAGTTATGACTGAAATGCAAAAGATATGAACCTACTTGCAATAGTTGGCCGGCGTATACAGATACGATGATGTTGTTCCACTGTACACACTCAGGTGTTGTACAGTCAACAGAGCACAGCATCACCAGCATGTGAACATACGTGTTTCCCAGGTGATGTGGTGGAAACTCTCATTGTCATAAGGTTTTCCCAGTCTTCATTTAAACTCCATAAATAGTTATATAAGAGAACAGACACTCCCACTACTGCAAGGCTGTCGTTTTAATTTTATTGCTTCCTTTTTTTTGTAGTAATGCATACATTTAACATAGACAATATTTGAGTAACTCAACATTGATTTGTATAGCTAAGCCATATCAATACAGTCAGTTTCATCTCTGACTAATCAATGATCTGTTATGATGTGTTGAGCAACATGTGTAATAGAAAGATGCACTTCAGTACTTAACCGCACATGATATTGATTATTATTTATTATTTTTTTCTATCATGTCAATACTGGATTGCAGTCAACTGAATGTGTTTTCTGTCTCAGGCCCTATGGAGGGTGAGGAGGAGAGTGGAGATGTAGACACCAGTGCAGGACGTTTTGTCAGATACCAGTTCACACCAGCCTTCTTAAAACTGCGCACAGTTGGTGCAACGTGAGTAAACAAACCATAACATTCTGAGTCTAATAATCAGCCTTTTGTGTTGTCGGTTTCTTAAACAGCCAGTGTAAATTGTATTTTTCCTTGTTTCTGTTTCTAAATTGCAGTGTGGAGTTCACAGTGGGTGACCGACCAATTAACAGCTTTCGCATGATTGAGAGGCATTACTTCCAGGGGCGCCTTCTCAAGAACTTTGACTTTGACTTTGGGTTTTGCATTCCTAACAGCCGCAACACATGTGAACACATTTATGAGTTTCCACAGCTTCCAGACGACCTCAGTAAGTTCTTGTCTGTTTAGTTCAGCCAATATTATTAATGCTTTTTATTTGGTCTTTAATTTACACAATAATCCATATACTCATCCTTGTTTGTCCTTCACCTCTCCTAGTTCGCCAAATGGTGGCGCACCCTTACGAGACCAGATCAGACAGTTTCTACTTTGTGGACAACAAACTCATCATGCACAACAAGGCAGATTATGCCTACAATGGTGGTCTGTAATACCTGAAGGGTAAAATGTGTGCAATACCTCCCAGGGTTTGGATTGATTTCTTGGAATACAACCGTCCAAAAGCTTCTTCTTTTGGTGGACAGAAGTATTCTCTCCTTTGAGGACATTCCCACCACGGTGACAACATACTTGGGAATCAACAGACCACATCTGCCTTGTTATGAATCATGAATCATGGATCCATTCATCAGTACCTCACAGAGCTCAGTTTGGACTCTGAGGAATGTTCTGTTAGATATTTCTCTGTTAAATCTGACTAAAGCCTTTTTGTTCTGTCTTTGAGTTTGTCATACAAGTATCATGTTACTGCTTGAACACTTGCCTTACGTTTCTTGCCGTCTCTGCTGGAAAGGGACACTTTGAGTCACAGACCTCTCATGGCCAAGCCTATAGACTGTGTTAGTTAATACTTCATTTACTTAAATATGTAGATGTTATCAGTTGTTGTTTATTTGAACTACCTTTTGCAAGTGACAGTTGTGTTTCCCATGTGGAAAAACAAGCATTAACTAGACATTTTACAGTATTGTTAGTCAAATATTATTAAGTAGCACTAGTTTCATTCTTCCTTAAGTATCTGTTATCAGTTGTGAGTCACTGGGACTGTTTGCGTCAGATATTTAAGCTCTCTGTCCGTTTTATATATTACGTTGTCAGGATGACCTCTGCAACAACATGCAACAGCATCCTTTTCATGATTTCAGGCGTCATATTCACCCTGTTACAATCTGTTACATTTTTATTTTAACAAAAACATTTACGTCATTGGGCTGTCGACCGGCAACCTAGTGTCAAAGTCGTGCATAGGACAAAGTAGCAGGAAAATCTAAGTTTCATACCATCCATGTCTAAAACTGTTTCGTCTGTTTGTTTAACCCTCTCCCAACATATAATTTCAAGGTTATTTAATCTAGACAGCACTGTGAATCCCCCTCTGTAGCAGCGTAGAGTTTGGCCAGTGGTGTGCTGCACCGCTTAAACTAGTCGATGAGTGAATCTTCTGCTGCACTGCACTCAGGTTCTCAGTCCACCAATGACTAATGACATATCACAGTAGCACACAATATGACAGCACAGAGAGACGCATGGTGGTTGATTTGTGTTAGTGAGTGGTTAGGATAGATACAGAATTTGATCTGTCTCTTTTTCTATTCATAAAAGCCCTCTTTGAAGGACTGTACTGGTGGTTTTGCACAATTTATAGCTAATGGGCTACATATAGTTTTTTACTTAATATTTTATCATACACAGAGCTCCAGCTTGCAGCGACCAGTCTAAATATCCACTGTGATTAGCTAGCTCCATTTCACAGAGTTTCATATCATGCAGCAATAAACGGAAATCGGCACGGCCACCCGTGAAGGCTAGATGTAATTCTAAAACCTTGTCAGTGGTCAGATTCGCTGTAACGGTGCATATTTAATCAGCAATGAATCAGTTAAATGATGCAAACCCACCAGAACAGTCTGAAAATGTTTTTTCCACACTCAAATAGCTGAGCTTCCTCTCACTGTACATTGTACATATCATCAGTTGTGCCTCGTATCCAGGTTTTTGTTGTGTGTGTATGTGTGTTTTTTTTTGTTTGTTTGTTTGTTTGTTTTTATAATGTCTGAACATCTTGAGCGTGATCCAGCTGTAAGACAAACACTCCAGTACGATGCTTCTCCCATCCAGTAAACTGAACTGAGCACACTGATTAATATCAAATCTTATGGCACCTCACAGTTCTGCCGTGTGTTAAGACATTTCACATACTCATGTTTACACCCCAAAATATTCTGGATTCAGTCTGTAACCAGTTGCATGGATCCCTCTTTTAACATCGGCTGCTTTTACAAACGATACATTCGTGTCAATTAAAAAAAAAAATGACTGACTTCAACACACATTCACATCGAGATTATCAGGGATTTTAAGGCGCTTCACTGTCTTCCAGCTGGCATCACAAATAAAACAGGTGATCTGATGATGTAGCCTGTCCATGACACTAAAAAAAAAAGATTGTATCTGTATATTTACACTAAATTCATCAATATTGGTTCATCGTAAAAATGATCCCATTGTCGTCTTTTTTTTCTCTGTAACATGACATTAATCTGACACTACAGGAATGTTTCATTTCAATTTTATTCTGATCACTGTCGCTCTGTGTATGTTTTGGATTGTTTTTACTTTTCATGGAATGAAATGTCCATTTTTTTTTGCACAAGCTCTTGTTTTTCAAGATCTTTTGACTTCCTCTGTAATTACAACGAGGATTTTAATAAACCTACCTAGACTGATTTTTATTTTTACTCTGAGTTGGTTTTGATTCAATCTGTGAAGTCATTGATGAATAATAATAATAATAAAAAAACACTCACTGTGTCTTGAAAAATAAGCTTGTTTCTGACTATATTGTTACCGTGGACGAATAGACTACATTACCCATAATCCTCGGCTCAAAACACACACAACATCAGCGGCACATGCTCCATCATGGCGGCCCCCGCTGGAAAGATGGTCGGTGTGTCTGACGACTCCAGCAGCAGCGACGATGAAGCCCTGCGGAGATGTCAGGAGGCAGTTTGGGAGACACGACCGAAAAAAGACAAAGGTGAACGTTGTTTTAGTTTAGTTTATGGCGAGAGACGAAGTGAGAAATACTGCACAGTAGGAAAAAAAACCTGCTGTATAAGTGCGACAACCTGCTGGACCATGTTGTTTCATATTTCATATATGGATGTGTTAGCTGGACAGTTTGACTAAAGTTATATGCATTTTACTTGTGTGACTTAAAGATAAAATCTGTTGCAGTTAACTGGTGTTAATTAGCTTCTAGTAAACAGACGAAACAGAGAAGAGGTGGACTGTCATGAAACACATGTTATCTCTGCTGACTTGTTTTTTATTTTTATTTATTTTTTATGTGTTTTCAGAGGATGACAGCGACGTGAAACAGTCTAAACGGTATGTTTTGTCTAAATAATCACTAACTGCAATTATTTTTAGAAACACAGATCAATGCACACAGTTGTTGTCTACATCAGATACCATGACACGCTCTATAAACCTCACTACTGTAATCACTTGTCTGCATCTTGAATCCCCATTGAAATACTGGTGAATATGTGAATTAGATTGAATATCTTCTGTCTGTGCATCAGTGTTGTCGTCGCCGACCATGACCACGATGGCAACGAGCTCCAGGTCAGCCAAGGGTTTCGAACACACGTCGCTAAGAAGCTGGGAAGTCTCCTGGACAGGTAACTTTACATTTTGTGTTGATTTTATCATTTAATGAAGAAAGGCTGCACACACCGTGACACCACATTAATGCTTTGCATGTTGTGTTACTGGAAGTTGCATTACAGAAACGCAGACCAAACCTTCCTCCTGCGTGGAGTCGTCTAAATGTGACGACGATGATAATGATGGAGGTAATATTTCTCGTTTTTCTAACCCTAACTTGATTCTTTTACGTGAGTAACATGCCGTCTTCCCTTTAAATGTGATTATCCACATTTTTATTCTTCTTTTAGGATTTCGTCTGTTTTCTACATCAGTCCCAGGACAGGCGGCTCAGGAACCTCCAGCTCCTGTGAGGCGTCGGCCACTTCCAAGCTCAAGGTTATTTATTGATTGTATTGATTTGACTTGTTTGTATATTTTTATGAATTTAACATTAGACATTTCTCTGTCAATCGTAGTGACAGCGACAGTGAGATGGAAACGAGGCTGAGGGAAGCAGCGGTGGCGATCAAAGATCTCTTACCATCTTCGGCGCTGCCCTCTACGCCCCCTACACCGTCCACGGAGCCTCCCTGCTCGGAAAAAATAAAGAAAAAGAAGAAGAAAAAGGCAACGGAGGGAGAAGAGAGTCATGTTGTGAAGAAAAAGAAAAAGAGGAAAGAGATTGAGGAGGACGGTGAGCAGGTGGACTGTGACACTTCTCTTGATTCTCGAGGCAACGGTGAAGTCGGGAACTCAGAACAGGAAAACACACAGGTCAAAGTCAAACGGAAAAAGAAAAAGAAGCGAAAAGAAAACACAGAGGAGGAAGCTGTGAACTGAATTTCTTAAAATTACATTTTTACTATGATAAGAAGTTTGTCCATGTTGTATATTCTGTCCTGAGATTAAAATGACTGGATGTCCGTTGGATATTAATGAAAATATCTAGAGGATACTTTATGAAGTTTTTTTTTTTTTTTTTTTTTTTATTAAAAATCTGTTTATACCATTTCCATGGTTATTCTTCATAGCATTTACTTTGGTAAGAAACTCATTAAAGTGTGGCAAAAAAAAAGCATTTATAGGCAGTGAGTCAAAAAATAATGCAACTTAATTTACAATTCCTGAATATTACAAAACATTCTTCTCATAAAAATACATTTTGGTTGATGATTTCTTTTTCTTTCTCAGTTGATTCTCTGTCGTATCAAATCTTCTCTAATGTGGATCCTTGTTCATATTACAGTTGAGTCAGAAAGTCTTTGAAGCATCAAAGCTGAATCGTCCCTCTGGCCCCTGACTCCAGGTTTCTCTGAACGCTACATCAGAGGTAGCTGTTCGTCACAAAACACCCGTCAAGACAAACAGTCCAGCTGATCAGTGAGGAGACACGACACTGTCAAAAAAAACACTTTTACTGTGCAGTTGAGACCATTTGCGTAGGAATGTAGGAGTTGATGTCTGTCGGTGAAGGTGAGAGCAGATGGGACTGATGGCTGTCTGTGGACTGAGAGGCAGGATACATCTCCAAGCTCTCAGAAGATGCTGGTGGGGAGAAAAAGTTAAACTTTTAAGCACAATTTGTTGAAAATGATTCTCTTTAATGCAGAGTCATTGGTGCCACAGCTCCATACTCTGTAATCATGTTTACTACATAGATCTTGTCACAATCTCTGCTAAGATGATTTTATTCATCTGCGTACTGTTAAAGCTGCAGAGTAAAGGTTTGAGTGTTTGTTTTATTTTGTGATTTTAGTGTCCAAAAGGTCACTGAAATTACAGCCTGTCAATAGACAGGTTGTGTTAACTACAACGGCTCAATCAAACACTTGAAATAGGCAAACACAACTGTGATTAATAAGAATTTGCTGAACATGTTTGTTTGTATCACAACTGAAGGAAGCAAAACGTGATATTAACATTTATATAATAATAGTTGGCAGTAATGTGCGTGGAGGCTGGTTTCCAGATGACCAGTAAAACTTAAAGATGCTGATGTGATATATAAAGATGCTATTATTTGTACTTTAAAGTTGATAGCACAAGCATGAGCTTTTTGGAAATGACTTGGTTAGCTGGTGGTTGGCTGGTTAGCTTAGATTAGCATAAAGATACAGGGTTAGGGTTATGTTCTTTTAAACTCTGATAGTACTGGTAAAAGTTCAGTGTGAAGCCACATGAATGTAGTCTGTATCGATGGTATCATGATAACTGAGGTATCTTTTCCATCCTTTTTATATCTGTATAACTAGACATGTTGTAAACCCAAAGACCTTGTAGTAGGATTCAGTTGTCGGTGAAGACGTGTTCTGTACCTGGTACAGGTGTCTGTGGCTGCATGTGCAGAGACTCTTCCTGTAGAGCTGTGTCTGTCTGTTCCTCAGGATCTGTTGTTAGAATCTAAACAAAACAGAAATTAGACACATTTTGCCAAACTGCCTTTTTTAAAAGAAATCCCCAACACTCCCCAGTTACCTGTCTGACAGCGGTGAGGCTGGTCAGAGTCCCCAGGCTGCTGCTGTCAGTGATGACCATGGCTTGTGACAACAGACCAGATGAATGATACTGGGGCGAATCTGACTTGTTGTACACTGAAATGAGGAATAGATTAATTAATCTTCACTCTACATAACAAGTTTAACTCGTGTTGTTTTACTGTAGCCTTACTGTGACATGGCAGCTGCGCCATGGTCGCCATGAATGGACTGGCGCCCATGTGACTCTGGAGCTGCTGAGATATATTCTGCTGTGGGGAGGCGTGAAGTTGCTGCTGGAATGAGATTGGCTGAAGTGTGGTGAAACCACCGCCTATGTTGTTTATGACAGGTACAGTCTGAGACTGTGTGGAGGCTAAACCTGTGAACCAACAAGGACAACAAAGTCATGCTTCTCTTAATTTTTCTTTTTTATTCTTGAATAGAAAAAGAAGAAGAGAGCAGATGTTACCGATGAGAAGCGATGGCTCCCCCAGGCTCATGACGCTGGGCAGGGAGGCCATGATAAGGCCTTGTGAGGAAGCAGGGGAGGCAGAGAGACTGTGTAGGGAGGTCAGAGTGCTTACTGGAGGCAGTGGGCCGCCGCTGGACACCTGAGACCAGTGGACAACATAATCAGTTTGGCAGCGGGGCATAAAGGTAGGCTTCAGTATAAACTAGTGAGGAACCATGACACATGCTCTTACCTGCTTGGGGTTGTGGGTCTCGAGGAGTGTGTGGCTGGGCTCCAGTTGGACTGGGCTGGCCACAAGACGTCCCACTCTTTCCGCTCCGCTGCCTCTAGCTGCATTCACAGAGTCGGCCAGGATCTGCTGGCTGTATTTCACACCTGGAAAACAACACGTCACTATCCTAAAATACACCCATAGAACTGGTTGAGGCATTCAGCATTAATTCTGTAGGAGGCTGCGCTTGATTTCACTCTTGAATTTCATGTTTTGCACTTGACTTAAGGTTGTAAGGTTATGTTACCATGCTCAGGACTTGGTGGGAGGTTGAGGTTAGAAGACGAGGCAGATTGGTTAGTGTATGGCGTGTCGAGGGCCAGCTTGTGACGGAAGGCCTCTTCTTTGCGGCGGTTGGCGAACCAGTTGTAAACCCGAACTTCAGTCACCAGGTTGGAACCAAGTCCAGCGAGCTGAGAAGGCGACACTCCCCTCTGCAGACACTCTGCCCTGAGAACAGAGGAGCATGCAGATACGTGACTTTACACTTTAAAGATCTACACTGTCTCTTTGAGACCTTTGTTCATCAGAATTGGTCATTAGCTTGTGCATCACATAAAACTCCCAGGGACACAAATGCTTTTTGTTTTATCATATCTTCAGATATTGAGTCAAATGACCAGTGATCCAGATAATGCAAAGTTTGTCTTCACAGGTACCCGGTCAGACTTTACATACTTTAAGCTTTCATTGCTGTCCATCCAGTAGTAGTTAAGATAGTGCTAGTTATAGGTGTTACATAGATTAGGAGCAAATATGTTCTCAGAAGAAATGGATTTTTAAGAGATTCTTGAAGATAAAGAGGGACTCTGCTATGATAGCATTTGGGAGCCTGTTCCAACTTTGAACAAGCTCAGTTGAAAACTGATATTACCTTGTCCACAATGATGGCAATGTAAGATGATGCTCTTTGGAGGAACACTGTGTTTGAGAAAGGATATAAGTCTGTATGGCTGAGTTCAAGCAGATGTGTCCAGACCCAGAAGTCACTGTGTGGCTTTGATTCAGGCAGCCGTGGGTCAATGAGCAGCTTAATGACATGGATTGTTTTAGGCTGATCAAAGACTGGGCACAATGCTTTATTTTGAGGCTATCGGTGGTTTCACTGTACATGAAGGGAGGCCCACCAGAGGGGCATTGCACTAGTTAAGTCACATAAGATCAGCTAAATCTTTTTTTTCTCTAACTTTAACTTTTATTGTTGCACATTTACTCATGAGTATTACTTATTCCTGAATCCTGTTATGCTGGTCCCGCCACTGTGTCTTACCTGTTACACGCCTCCACCAGCCCTTCTCTCTCCTCCTTGCTGGGGTTCTTCTGTCGTTCGTAGGCATGGAAGAGGATCTGCAGAGATGCTGGACCCCACTTAAACCTGTTCCTCCGTCCTTTCCTGGTTTCTTCTCCTTGCTCCTCCACTGATGCAAGGCCATGTTTGGCATTGGTAAATTCTGGATGGAAACATTAAAGTGTTTTTTTTTTTGTTTGTTTTTCTCAGTCTCCCTGAGGACTGATATTTGATGAGTGTGTGACAATGGGCGTGTACTGCTTCAATACTCACGTTGGCTGATCTCGCACTGCTTCTTGACGTACCAGCTGTACAGGGCAGCTCTCTTCTGGTTCTTCATGGGCGTGCCTTTGTTGAGGTGCTGAGAGAGGTGGGACTGGTTGAGCCCTGTGGAGTCCACCACCTCTCTCTGAGGGAGGTTATGTTGCTGCATGTAGCTTTTCACCATTTTTGCAACATGCCAGGGATCCTCCCTGATAGAGAAAGACATCATGTTTGTATGTGTTTCCTGCCACAACTCTATGTGCATTTTTCTTTGTTTGACAGAAGCATATGTCTTCTTCTTTGCACCTCATGTTCCTGGGTATTTCCTTTCTAAAAAAAGTGCTCAACAGGCAAAGTTTGTTTCAATATTAGACATAAAGCTGAGAGGGAAGTAAAGAGCAGCTTATTGACAGAGAGAGATAAGAGAAAGCACACAGGGGCAAAGTCCAGCCCTTACAGATCATTGGAGGGGAAAAAACGTGTAAAAGGTTTATGAAGCCTAATTTAACACTTTCTAACTGTCAAGGCACTGGCAGTAAAAATACACAAAACTGCAGACATCTTTACCTCTACAGAATCAGATTCACCCCCAAAATATTATTTAGGGATTATATTTATAAAATGTAATAAGATATTTTTTAAAACACCGTCAAAGAGCATTTTATTCATTTTGAAAACATCTCTATAAATCATCCAGTAAATGCAGCATATATTCCGAGTGGTAAAACCCAGACCTGAAAATGTGAATATAGGAATATTACTCATGCGTTAGTTAAATATAATCTCACATGACCAGCCTACTCTATTAATCTTCACCTATGCATGTTGCCTATTTATTAAGAAATGGCCAGAGAATAATGATGGGGGTAGGTAATTAGTAACTAGCAAAGGAGGAACCCTCTTTAAATTCGCCTCAGAAGCCAGATTGCAGCGAGAGTGAGACAGACAGAGAAGGAGGAGAAGGAGTGAAGAATTAGGAAAGAGAAAGGAACTAAGCTTAAAAAGAATAAATAAAACAGCTAAACTGTTGTTTCAACTCTCAGCGACTTTGTTTTCATGGTTCAGGAGGTCAAAAACAGAGGAGCAGGTATCAAAAACAGAGCTGAAGAAGTGGTGAGGGCATTTTCAAATTTTACCTGATCAGTTCCTACGGGGAGGCACAGACAAATTGCTGTGTGAGAACAGTGGTTAGTAAGAGATTAAGGCGATTTTGCTGTTGCCATGGAGCTTCCAGAGAAGTGCTGGGATCTACTTACTGCAGTAGCCGGTCGACTTCAGCCTTCAGTTTGGCTGCCTCCTCTGGGGGAAGTTTCTCCAGCTCGCGGAATATAGGCGGCGGGGAATCCATTTCTCCCTCCTCGGAGCTCTCTCCATCCCCCCTCTCTCCCCTCTCCATGCCAGCACTCGCCCTGTCTTGCTCCAGTTCCCCCAAAGCTTGGACCAGGACGTCCCGGGACAGTCCAGATCCCAGCAGGGCCCAGATCAGCTGCTCCTGCAGGGCGGTGAGACGGCTCGGCCTCTGCATGGCTGCCCTGGTCGTCTCCTCTCCCTCCATTAGTCTGATGCCTCACCTCGCTGCTGCCTCGCAAACAAACACTTCTCTCGTGTGCACTACCACTTCTCTCGTGTGCACTACCACACTCAAATGATAGCCAGACAGCCAACGTCGGGCCTCATTATATCAGTCTCCTCAAAAACTCCAGAGAATATATACTTTCATTTTCTTCTGTGTTGAATTTCCTCTCGATGTGTCCTGAGCTGCCTGGTTTTAGCTCTCCACCTGCTGTTTTGCTTTCAAAGGTCAATTTTCTTTTTTTTTTAACCTTCCTCCGCTTCACCCCCTCCTCCTTACATGCGCCCTGTGAACTTTGTCCCCACTCTCTCAGTCCCCAACAGTGACCAAAGTGCAATTTAAAAACAATAAATAAAACTGAGGGGATGATACTGTTGCAACCAGAGCTGCAGAGGCAACCAGATCGCCTCTTAAAGTCAGACACAGACGATAGATAAAGAAAACAGAACAGAAAAGTTGTGCAGATATTTCTTGATTTCACACTTAAAGTGTGTTTTTGAGAAACATGGAAAAGTTCCTCTTACCCTTTTGACTTGCATCATGAATAAACTAACCTTTAATTTTGAAGCGTGTAGTTTAAAATGTCAGTTTTAGGTGGAGGTTTAACAGAGTGAAGTCACAGAG
This sequence comes from Polydactylus sextarius, assembly GCA_016801845.1. Taxonomy (NCBI): domain Eukaryota; kingdom Metazoa; phylum Chordata; class Actinopteri; family Polynemidae; genus Polydactylus; species Polydactylus sextarius. The sequence continues at coordinate 4,236,504 of CM028915.1, forward strand.
CGACGTGAGATGAACCGAGCAGAAACGCACCTTGACCTGTTGAGAGTGCTGTTGTGTCATCTATACATGAGAGCAGCTCTGTTTGAAGATCTGATGTTACTCAACCCAGTGGGCTCTTATATACACACAGTGTTTTCTCTGTTGAGCATTAGTTACATCACTTAGTTAGATATGAGCGTTGTAGCAGCTTTTTAAAATCAACATACTTCTGATTGAATGTCTCATTATTGTGTTGTCGCTTTGTATTATAGCAAATCTAATTTGGACATTTGTTTTTACTATTATTTGTTTGTATGTAAGATGGACACAGAAGCTAAAAAGCACAACAAGTATCAGCCATCAAATATAAAAGTGTGACTGGTCTATTTTTATAAATACACTTTATTTTTTTAGTTGTTTGTGGTGGAGCTGGTTTAAACTTCTGTATTTGTAGTAACTAAGAAAGTTTTACCTGTTTAAGCGCTAAACAGTTATTAAAATGGAGGTGAAAGACTCCTAGACATTAGAAAATGGTTCAGAGCTACTGGTTAAATATTTGACAGTTGTCAGTGTTTTTATATAAAATCTTAAGTATATGTGTCAAATAAGTGGTGGAGTAGACATGTGATGTCGCAAAAACAAAAAAATGGAAATACTTGTGTTACTTTAAGCTTCTGTAGGTAAGTTTCCTCCACTGTTGACATGTAAGTATGGCTTGATTTTTTGAGTTTACTTTTCTCATCTTGCGTGTGTATTGTCACTTTTTTATTTTGGTTTTGATAGAGCCACATGTTAACTCACTGACTTTAAAGCTGCGAATGAAAAACAAAAGTGTGAACAAGTCTGAACTTTTCCACTTTTACAATCTGTTTTTTTTTTTTCTTCTTCACAAATTCAAGTTTTCTTTCTCTTTATCCACCCTCTTTTTTTTTTTTTTTAATCACAGAAAGTTGGCAGGAATGATGAGTTGGAAGCAGACTGGAAAGGAAAGAGGACAAAACGAATGGGAGAAAACCTTTGAGAGTTAATGTTGTCCTTTATCTTTTCTCCCTCTCTTTCAGTGTAAAACGCTCACTTTCTCTGCCTGGATCACCTAATACCATTCTCAGGTTCAGCCTATCAGCACCTTTTTTGTGTGGAGCTGGTGTTACCCCACCCCACCCTTGGGAAGATGGCATTATACTGTATTTGGAAGGGTAACAGAGCTCCCTCTATCTCCCTGAGACATGCCACTGACCTGTAATTAAGTCCCATTGTACTATTCAGAGGAAACTCCTCACCAAACAGACAGAGGGCAGTGTGTGTGTGGATTTCCAAGAGCTCAAATGCCACTGTGACTAATGCTCCACCACACAAGCTGGGTTTATCAAAAAGGACCACATGCAGCACACATTAGAGCTTCCATTTTCCCTGTGCAGAGAACTCAAAGCTATGTTGATTGGTAATGAGATACAATCCACACTGTCCATCTCTCATTAGTGAGCCATTGCTGTGCTGCCTCTGTATGTGCTCTCACCACTAGCTCTCTCCCTTCTCTCTGTCTCTACTTCAGCCTGGTGCCTCCCACCCCACCCCACAACCCCTCATCCCCAACCCCGCCATTCAACCCCATTGATCATGCATGCAGAAATTTAACACACCCCTTAATTCCTGTCCAAATAGCTCCTGTCCCACTTCCAGAGCTTCATCTGTTCGTCTGCAGAGGATAGAGCAGGCCTGTGTTACGGGCAGGACACTGGCTGTAGCACTCAGTGAGATAAACTGCGTTAGAGAGGACAATTACAAATCTAAATCTGTGCCCAAACATCCTGTGTTACACACCCTCAGCTTGTAGTGTTGCTCTCTGAAGCACAGATGCATTGTGGGAACACGAGCAGCGCTATTTTACTCATTGTCGTCACTGTTTTGTGTCTCAGCGATCACAAACTGAACTCCATACTTCACGAACACACTCAGAGTTTTACCCATGAGTCAAAGCCGTCATTGTCTTTGTTTGAATCACTCAGGCTATTGATTGGCCTTAACATTGGTTATCAGGTCACATGTTGAGTCAGTGTTGAGAAGATTAGCCGGAGCTGGCTTTGGTACTAATTAAATACTTAAAGCCCGGCAATGAATGAGCACAAGGCACACAAACCTCCTGCTACACCACATTGCATAAACCCGTTTGCATTATTGAAGCTGTATGAGGACAAATTCATAGTGAACAGTGATATGTGGACACAGACTTAACATGAAACCAACTGATGAATAGAAAAGATTCAAACTTAGAGAATGAGACATGAAACGATGTATTGTCATTAAAGTACATCAGACAAACTATTACACGTCTAACTATGTTATTGAAACACTGGCTGCATGTTTAATAATTGATATTATTTAAACAGGAGATACTACTGGAGATGAGGATTGATAACTAATTTCCTAACTTAAACCAAATTCTGACTGTTGGCCAATAGTTGTGAAATTGACTCGCTCTGTGACCGAGAGGACAACACAACAGTTGTAGAGCACATTAACTAACATGGTCTGTTGTGCTCTGACTAAGAGACTGTGTTATTTGTCACCACGTCATATTAATGGCAAATGATATTAATTTCCAGTTTTAAAATTAATAAATACAGTTTGTATTCTAGGTGTCGTGTCAGAGTCTCATCGTGATGTTTCACTCATCACCACGTTTGAAAACCAATGACGATCTCTGCTGACACATCATTTCTGATCAGTTTTTGTAACATTTAAAATTGTCTTTAACACTTCAGTTGAACGGCGATAGAAATTGAGTTAAGTTAGTCAAAATTATCCAGAATGTGGCCGGAAGTTCGGTGATTTTTCCTTCAAAATAAAAGCTTAATTTAGTCGCACAAAAAGCAAATACACTAGTTAAAACTGGTTAAACTATTACCAGGATCAGCTGTTATCAGAGTTGAGTTAACGTTTATATTGGAGGGTGTTTGTAAGGTTTCATGGTCGTTCTTGTGAAGTTGTACGCACATGTCTGTATGTTGTATGTGTTTTTTTTTTTTGCTTTAATAGGAAGAAAAGTAGAAAGTAACTAGAAAATCCAAATTTTAAAATGAAAATATTACTGTAAGAATAGATAGTTGATACACTGTAAAACATGTATTATATATGTGATGTAATACAAAAACATGTGTTTCTTTTAGGTTTGTTTTAAACTTATCTTGTTAATGTTTTTATGTTATGTTATTTATTTATTTAGTTATTTTTCAACTGAAAATGATATTTTGAAGAAAGTTTGTAACTTCTGTTTGTTTGTTTGGCTCATTTAAGGTCACACATTTTTAAAACAACTGTGGTTACACATCTATTGATGTAGAGCAGTAACACTGTAACATTGTAATTTATCTACAATTAGTGACTGACCGACAGAGAGGGAATGCACATTGCTTGTATATTTTATATTGCTACATAATAAAAGTGAAATTGGAGGAATATCAAGTTATTATTATAATTACTTTCAAACGACTTTTCAGATTTTTCTGGCCATGAATACAAACTGGCAAAACACTTTGGTAACACTTATTTTCAGGTCCCCATGTTTATGATGCAGCATATAAACATTCAGATGTGTTATTATATGTTATATTGTACATTTAAGCATAGTTAGTGTTAATTCATTTTTGTCTGACTTGTCAGATGCCTCAGGAGATAAAAGACTGTACGTTGATAAACAACTTAAATATTGTTATGTCTGTTTACAGCTACGTTATAGTGTGTTATTACCACATTATATTGATGTAAAAAATATTTATTTGTTTGTTGTTTCTGTACGTGTTCTACAAATAAGTGAACTTCACCTTGAAAACTAATAAATATTAATGTATTAACAGGAGGGCAGGGTGTGAATTTTTATCTTTACACTTAAGACGTTCATGCACGTGCACGTTCTTGTGCTTTTATTGTGAAAGGTAGTAACGGAAGCGGTCTACGACAACCTCTCTGACGGCGGCACCGCGTGCCTCGGTGGTGGGATGAGAGAGAGACGGCAGCGGGGGCTGACTGAGGAGGAGGAGGAGGAGGTGGTGGAGGAGGAGTTTGTGTCCCAGCCTGCATCTGGCCCGCTCCCCTCTCTCTGTCACCCCGGGCCAAACCCGCCCAGCTCCTCTCACTCACTCTCCGCCTGTTTTCCCGCACGGCTCGGCCCGGACACACACGGCTCTCACTCACTCACACACTCACTCACTCACAGACACAGCGAGGACACGGAATGGAGACGGAAGGGAGCCAGAGCAGCCTGTCCACCACGGACTCCCCTCACGACCCCTGGTAACTAAAAACTTTTTTCTTCTATTTAATTTCCCTCTTTCGTCCCTCTGCTCGTCCACCTCAGAAACAAACCTGGTATTCTGTAGTCCGGGGACTCTGGTCCGCAGCCAGAGTCACACACCTCCACACTGAGCTCCTTCATGTAAAACCAGAGATGATACACACACACACACGCACACGTCTTTACCTCAAGGATCACACTTTTATAAACCTCTCTAACAACTTTGTCTTTGCCGTTTAAGCCTATAAATATTAAACTCACGTATTGATCCTTTAATGAATATGTAAATGTAGATATTCTCTCTCTCTTTTTTTTCTCCCCAAACAGCAAAATGTTCATAGGTGGACTCAGCTGGCAAACAACACAAGGTAAATCTTTTTCCACCACTTTGCTCTCATGAAATGCCACTATGTCTTTCAAATCCTGGCATGGATCAGATGGAGCCAGAGAAAGTTATTTGAAAAGTTGCATTTCTTAATATTTCTCTTCGCTTACGTTGAATCTGTTTGTTTGTTTGAGTTTTACATATGAAACCTGCTCCATGAAAGGATGAATGCCCCCATTCACAACTACCATAGACTAAATGAGTGATTCTGTAAATCTCATTTGAAAAAAAAAAAAAAAAAAAAAAAGGAGGGGGTGAAATTAATTTATTGATGCTGAAATGAGATGAGTTGTAATTATTGTGTGATTTTAATTAGTTTTTTGAGACTTCATGTATGACTCATTTAATTGGAAAAAAGTGTGAAGAAAATCTCAGCAGGGTGAAAAAAAAAAAAAAAAAAGAAAAGTTTGAGCTTGAGGCCAAAAACAAGTTGTTTTGTTTAGTCAATTAATGTGTCCTCCTCCTCCTCTTCTTCTTCTTCTTCTTTCCACCTTTTGTTTTGCGTTGTTTTGTTTTTCCCAGAGGGTTTGAAGGAGTACTTCTGCAAATACGGCGAGGTGAAGGAGTGTATGGTGATGCGAGATCCGGTTACTAAGCGCTCGAGGTGAGGGAGCTGTGAGCCCGGCTCCTCCGCCGGAGCTGAAAGTTTATCTGACCTCCCTGATTCCTCGCTGCTCATAACGTATCATTACATGTCAACATCAGTTTCTGTGTCATTAATACCCCCCCTCTCTCTTCCTCCCCCCCTCCTTCCTCCCCTGATGTCTGCAGAGGGTTCGGATTCGTCACCTTTGTTGATCAGGCCGGCGTGGATAAAGTTTTGGCTCAAACCAGGCATGAGTTGGACTCCAAAACAGTGAGTTCTCTGTATTTACTTCCCACCACCAGTTAATCCCATTGCTCAGTGTTTGATTAGTGGATTTTCCAATAATCCGTCCGAGAGGTGTAACATTGCTACATTTTAGCTTGTTTACTAAGGTTCCACCGTGCTGATGTTTCTCCTCAAACCCCGTCTGTGTGTGTCCGCCGCCGCCGCCGCCGCACATACACGTTACATGATCGAGTCAGTCGGTCGACAGCCGAGACTCATGGGAGTCTGTGCTGTCTCTCTTTGCTCTTCAGCCAAACAGGCAAGAAAATGTCACCCAGTGTCAATTTCCATAGAAACAAGGGGGGAAACCGGACAGGGTTGCGTTCACTGCCAATCTTTGATTTTCTTTTTTTTTTTTTTTTCTTTTTTTTTGGTCTCTTGGAAAAGAGTGAACCAAAACTTTTTCTGGTTTCTTTCCTGTCCCCAAGGGGCAGAATTGACCTCCCCAAAAAAAAAAAAAAAAAGAAAGAAAGAAAGAGAAAAGTTTCTCAGTGGAACGAACGAACGCAACCTGAAACCATCAAGGTGTGAAAGCAGCAACAGAACTCCTCACAGCTTCCTGCTGATCCCAGAAAGAATCAGACGCTGACTCTGTGATCATGATCAAGTCAATGTGACACATTCAGGTTTTTTCACCTGTGTGAATTCTAACTTAAAATGTATTAATTGCCTGTGTTGCAGTGTGTGTGTGCGTGTGTGTGTGTCTTTTTGTCAGTAATGAATGTGGGCCGGTCTGGGAACAATGTGGCCCGTTGGTCGCCATAGGGACCACTGCCCCCGCCTCTCTCCTCAGTGGGAGTGGTGATGGCTGCGGGTTAGTCACTGTATTGAAATAAGGGGAGGCTATTTCTTCTTCTTTTTTTTTCTTTTCTTTTTTTTTTTCTCTTCCTTTTGTGCTCTGAGTGATGCACCTTCTCCAATCTGTGGAGGATAAGTGGAGGTGATGAAGAAGGAAATAGAGAAGGAAGAGAAAAACAGGTTATTTGCTGTAGAAAGTTTACGAGGAAATGAGAATTTTTTTTTTTTATTATGAATCCAAAATTAGCAAGGTGGAAATTGTTTGACAGAACTCAAACGGAATTTTAGTTTTTTTTTGTTTTGTTTTGTTTAGTTTTTGTTTAGTTTTTTTTTTTTTTTTTTTCGGTTTTCCCAGCGTCCCTGCTGCTATAATGTCACTTGCAGGCACGACAGCTATGACAAGTAGCGCTATCATGGTTGGACGCCACTAACTCGCCATGGGGTTTGTTTCCATAGTGACCCCCCCCTTTCCCCAGCCCTTGCACAGTTGAAGAATGGTTCTGTCACAAAAGAAAAAAAGAGGAAGATAACAATGCACATCATTTACAATCATTTCTTGAATACCAGAAATCAAGTCAACATAAATAGCCACAGCCACGGCAAGTAGAGGTCATGATGCTGACGCTTTATCTTCACATCACCTCCTCTCAAAACTAACTCACTCATTCATGTTGAACTCCACACATGATGGTTCCTTCTCTTTAAAAAAAAACTGTATTGAGAGTTTTCGGTTTCAACTTTAGTGCGTGAACTCGGCGCGGCCTCGTGGGGCCGTGGCAGGTCCGCTCGCGGCCGTCAGTTTGGGTGTGTCGGTGTGGCGTTGGGTCGGGAGGCTTGTGGCAGACTCACAGAGTGTGTGTTTGGCGTGGAGAGGGCTCAGTGATCAGCCACAGGGGTTGGACGGTGAGTAGAGTAGGCCTTTTAGACCGCTCACCCTGCCCCCCTCTCCTTCTCCCTCATGCAGACAGGTTATCCTGTTAGAGAGAGGGGAGAGAAAAGTTCTCCAGTGGCAACAGAAAGAATGTGCCATGCTGTGACCGACTGAACCGCTCCGGCGCTGGAATTAACAGAGCTTTGCACAGCCGAGAGGCTAAAGAGCAAATACAGTGCTGCAAAGGAATTTATTGGTACTTATTGTGTTGAAGGACAGATGCGGCCCGGTTTTGACCAGTACAGCAAGGCAGGCTTTACTGTGATTTATGTAACTGCTGCTGTGTTAGTCACCCCTCTGGGTGCCCTCCCAGTTTCCTGCTATCTGTAAAGTTAGTGACGGCTGATGCAAACTGCACCTTTGTGGGACAAAGTTTCCATTCAACTGCTTGACTCTTAAGGTGCACAGTGGAGAGTTTTTTTTTTTTTTTTTGAAAAAGTCACACGGCTCTTTGCTAAGTTGCATCAGGCGTATTTGTGGCCCCCGTTAACCATTTCCATGCTGTCACTTGGGTTGAGGTGGTGCTGGTGTTGGTGTTGGTGGTGGGGGTTGCAGGATAACTCCATCTGTGATTAGTATGGCTCTCCTAACTAATAGGATTGGAGTCAACAAGCTTAAGTTGTTCCTCAGAGCTGTTGAGTGCCGCCCAATCGGCACGTTGCGTTAAATGTGTTCCCGGCTCAAGTCTGTGACAGGCAGCGCCCTCAGCCAACTGTTGCATAGCTGGGATGTAGTTGATCAAAGTGGATTGCCCTGATTTTCTTAAAGCTCTCTTGGAATTACGTTCAGCCTCTTCCCTGTTACCTCGCTGTGAGTGCACAGAGGGAAGGTCTCTCTTTAAACAACGACTCTGCACAGGAGAAAGTGTTGTTTTACGTTTTAACATCCGTAGTAAAAACATACTCTGCTTGAGATAATTATTTGTAGTTTTACACAAAAACAATAAACGAAGGGATTAAAAAACAGTGTGATGTCATTAAATCCTGCTGGTACTTTTGTCTTAAACTCAAATTCAGTCAACATCCACACAAAGACACAAACACTTCACATCCTCTTCAACACGTCTACTTCATCTGTTTTAATACACACAATTTCCTTTCCCTCGAATGTGCTGTGTGCTGCCATGTGTTTGATTTTGTTTGTGTGTGTGTCTGTTTGTTTTTGAATGTGCACAGGAGTTGTTGGACATCAGGAGTGTTGGTGACCGGAGGTGACTATCAGAGTAGTCTAGCCACCATAGAAACTAAACAGTAGACTCTGCATCTGATCCTCCAGACTTAGCCTTATAGTCTTCTCACTCTGCTCTCTAGAACAGAAGAAAATGACCAAAAAAAAAAAAAAAAAAAAAAAAAGCAAATAAATAAAAGAAAACAAACTTGCGGTGATGTTACTCTGGTAAACGCATGTGGTTTACCATAGAGGCTCTAGCTCTCTACTGTAGTTCAACTCTACCCTCTCATGGTTACGGACTAATCTTAGCGCTGTACTGTCTCACCATCTGTTAGTGTAACAGCAGTACAGTGTGGAGTAGTCTAGTTGTTCTCTAGCTCTATTAGACCAGTATAGACTAATATAGAGGTCTCAAATTCCAATTTTACAGCCTGTCTATGATTGCATTCTCATGGCATGGTGTGGTTCTCTCTCCAATCTTAACCTTGGTGACATTCAGTGGGCTCGGCCACATTACGTATCAGTTCTATTGTTTTTTTGGTTTTTTGTTTTGTTTTGTTGCTTGTTTTGTATAGTTAGAGTTATATTGCCGAAGAAAAAGTGAAGTTTGTCCTTTTTCCTGGATGTAAACGTAAAGGAACCGCAGGGCAGAGGACGATCTGGATCACGGGATGATGAATGGTCCCTGTTGTCATCATCATCATCACTTCCGTCCAAAAAAAAAAAAAAAAAAAAAAGCTGAGGGAGGCAAAAACAAACAAACACAAACAAACAAAATTGGGTGCATCTGCTGTCAGTGTGGTTGTGATTGACAGCTCCCCTCTCCTCCGTCCCCGTCCCGTCCTCTATTCTTCTTTCTCCTCCTTTTCTCTCTCACTTTCTTCTGTCTGACACACTTGTCCTCCTCTTCTTCCTCCTCGGGTTCTCCTCTTCGCTGAGGTGAGGTGTGTTTGTGATTGTAGTGCCTGTGTGAGATTCCAGGAGATCACATGTCACATGGTAGTGACGAGAGAGGCAGAGGTTCGCTGGACATTCCCAGGCATTCCACCTGAGCACAACTGCATGCACACACACACACACACACACACACACACACACACACACACACTTACATACACTTACATGTATAAGTGAGTCACAGATACATGGGTGTACAAGTTTCCTCCTTGCTTTTATCCAAATTGCTGCTCAAAGGATCAGTGGATTAATGAATTATTAAAATGAAATAACAAAAACTAGATGTAGGATTAATTATTTAAGGTATTTATCAAGTAATGCTGTCAAATGTTCACTGGTTTCAGTTTCTCAAATATGACAACCTGCTGCTTCACGTCATTAAAAACTGAATATTTTTTTAATTTTGCTCGTCCGAGACGTTCAGGAGCCACTTTAAAGACTCACAACTAATGAGCCCAGCAAAGAAATAATTTCTTTAAAAATAGGAGATGATGAGATGAAATGTGAAGAAATCTGTGTAAGAATAAGATGTTTTCAGACAAAAAATTTGTTTTTTTGGTACTGATACCAAAATGGTCTGTGTTCTGTGGGGTGGGGGTGGGAGGAGTCACAAAGTCCTTTTTTCAAACTTAAAATTTGAACTAAACAGAAGCAGCTGCACAAAAGTTTAGCCTAAGTGAAATAATGTCTTAAACTGGAGATATGATGGAAGCAAAGAGGAACAGGAATGTGATGAGACGTTTGATTCCAACTCTCGGTACTTTTTCGTTTTGTTTCTATGACCTCACTTCAGTCAGGTCCAAACAAAATAAAGTTTGATACTCACCCTTGATGATCACCAGCTAGAGCAGATATCACCTATTACTACATCACTGTTGGCACAGGTTCACACATACACACACATCAACAAACAGCAGCAGTGCCTGTCAGACCAGGATGTAGTCAGATCCCGGTTATAGCAGGTGATAATGGGAAAACATCACCATCTTAGATCATTAGATTTTTTTTCTCACATCTCTAAATGGTGTCATTGTGTTTATCAGCACAGTGAAATCCATGGATGATGAGCATCGAAAAAACAGACGTTTTGGGCGTCGTTGCTTTTGATTTAGAGCCGGTGAATACATTGTGCCAGGCTAAGAGGAGAGTAATACACCTTCATTGAAACATTAGGGAACAAAAGATGAAGGTGTGATGATGAAGGTGTCACAGAAAAGTCAACAGGTTGCTTGTTTATCTGTATCGTGGCCCAACATTAACCGGTCCTCTCTTTGTCTGTATTCTCATCCTGCAGATCGATCCAAAGGTTGCATTCCCTCGCAGAGCTCAGCCCAAGGTGAGTGAAAACGTCTCCTCATGTTTAACTGTGTGCACATTGTTTGCAGCAGGTTTGTGTGTGTGTGTGTGTTTCGGTCTCTTATCTGGGCTAATGCCTTGTAATCTGATGAACATGAGCAGCGCTGACATCACAGAACTGTCATGTGATTGTGAGTTAACAAAAACTTTCACAACTTTAGAAACACACAGTATTGTTAAACCTCCCTAAATGTCCGGATTGTGTTTCAAGTACGCCGTGTCCAGGTCTGAGGCAGCTTGTCTTTTCCATTCACAACACAAAACACAGGGAACCTGAAAGAACAGCTTTATGAGGCAAGCAGCACAAATAAATACTGGTGGCGAGTAAAAGGAGAACCATGTGTTGCTTTATAACATTTTGTTTTTTTCATCTTTTTTTTTTTTATGTACAACAGATTTTTAAAAAATGGAAGTTGAGTTGGCTCTGATGAATCCCAGCTGCAAAATTGCAAAAAAAAAAAAAAAAAAAAAAAAATGAAGTATACATAAAAATACCAACATTTCTCCTTTTTCTAAATGTAATGGTCATGGACGCCATCATCCTATAAAGCACGGTCCAACAGTTATGGAGTAGGTTTTAAAAAAACAAACAGAGAAAAAAAATCTGTGTATCATTAGTAAAGATCTCTGGTTTGTCAGCGTACTATGTTGTCCTCACTACTAAAACATTTATATTTTGTATTGTGATATAGCTTTGATACACCTCCAGAGTTATGTGCTTATATTTGGCTGAGAACCTGTTTCCTTCTATTTGTTTCCCCATTCACCATTCATTGAAATAAAAGTGGTGTCTGCTGACTGAAATCAGTGAGACACAACGCCACGGCTGACGTGCTGCTCGTGAGGCTGAGGAAGCTCTTTTCTTTTTTTCTTTTTCTATTTTTTATTTATTTTTTTATTTCACCTCGTCACAAATGCGTTACTGCAAAGAGTGGTAGAAAGTGGACCAGAATAATTACAGGTGTCAAGCGTTAGCTGCAGCCACTATTGGCTTTGTGTCCGCAAAATATCTTATTCAAAGATTTTTGTTTACTTTAGGTCAGTAAACATCACAGAAGACACGGATCTAGGTAATATTAAGAAGAAATGAGAGGCGCCATGTCGCGGCGCTGTCACTCTGTTTGTTTCACAGGCTCGAGTCAGACTCTGCATAATAATGGACCCTGTGATCCCCAACATATAAAACGAAATTATATTAAAAACATCATCTTGTGGGTCCCTTTTCCAGTTATGATTCGTCATTACAAGCTTTAACACAGTTCTTTTTATTATGTGGCTTGTTATTCTCTAACAAGTAGTTACTGTGATTTTGTTTGACTGTAGAACAATTATTTTTATCTGTTCATTAAAATTATTGATCTAATGACTTCACCTTCACTAAAAACTTTTTTTTTCCTTCTGTCAATGAAAAACAGATATTAATACTTTAACATAACGTAACCCATTTACTGTCCTTTTGTTAGAAAGGAAAAAATGCATAGAGCTGCAGTGATTGGTCAATCAATTAATTGATTAGTCCATTAATGAAAACATGTATTTGATTGATAATTTAAATGGTTTATTAGTCAAAATGGCTGCAGGTTCTCAGATGTGAGGATTTGCTGCTTTGCCTGGTTTTACATTTTAGTGAACAGAAGACACCGTTGCCGTAAAAAACAGCGACGGACGTTATTCGTTGTTTTATAGACCAAAAAAAAATCTTCAATAATGGAAATAAGCACAGTTCATGACCACTGTGTTTGTATTTTCTGGTGATAGTGTGAGAGCCTGTTTTGTCATATGTGAAATAATTTCATTTCTGTCACTTTTTCTTGTTGGAGTAAGAGTAACAGCAAACAGCAAAAACACATTTTAAACCACACAAATAAATGCTTTTCCCCCTTTTCTTACAGTTGGTGACTCGGACTAAGAAGATCTTTGTTGGAGGCCTGTCAGTGAACACAACCATCGAGGACGTCAAGCAGTACTTTGACCAGTTTGGGAAGGTGAGTGATGTTTGAGTGATAGAGTTGTCAGATGTGTGGTCAAAATGTCCTAACAAAAACAAACCAAAACAGCAAGTTGGGTCAGAATGGAAATGGAAAGAGTTTGTCGCTCACAACAGATTCACATAAGTTTGTGTTGGCGGCTTTTGGTGCCGAAACAAAAAAATCAGCAGCTTGGAAACATGTCGCACCGCGTGTCACCAGCTCTGCCGAGTCTGATTCACCACAAATTATCGGAGAAGAAAAACTTCACTCCGAGTCGAACGCGCTGCCCGGAAGCGAAGGAGTTACTTGTGGGTAAAAGGAGGAGGGATGGATGGAGAGAAAAGGCTTGAAGAGGGTAGGAAGGGAAAAATAACGAGGCTGAGAGGCTCCGAGAGCAGCAGGCGAAGTTCGGGGGACTAGAGGAGGGAGCGCAGAGAGAGAGGAGGAGGAGGGAGGAGAAGGAGGGGGGAGAAAAGTTTTGTAGTGAGTGTGTGGTGATGGTGAGGAAGGAGGAGGGATTATCAGAATCTGAATTAATCTGATGTAACAGCTGCTCCTACCCACAACCCCCTCCTGGCCCGTTACCGTGGTGACCTGGCTTGCCCATTGTCCCTAAGTAATTCTGTGGGGTAAGGGGGTTTTGTTCTGAAGGAGGAGGGATGAGGTGGTGTTTGGGGCTGTTAGCATGAGTGTGTGTGTGTGTGTGTGTGTGTGTGTGTCGGGTGGGGGTTAACTCAGGAGTTTGGTAACAACAAATACCAGTTGACTAATTCGCAAAAACCTTCAAACTTACTACCTCAACGTTTACACCGCTTCCTCTATGAGTTTGTGATTTATTAAAAAATATTTTTCGACATCAAGTTTTACCCAAGTTTCTTGTGTTCTGAAGACTGTGAAAGGCAGTGGGAGGTGGGGGGGGCAGAGAATAGATGATGGGCTGACAAAGGCACCGACATGGGAGGGAGGGCCTGATTGAGAGAGGTTTGCAGAGGCGTTAGAGAGGGAACTGGGGCAAAGATGGCGTGTGTGTGTGGGGGGGCTATGAGGGCCATTATGCCTCTGTTCAAAGCTAGACAAATATTTTGTTAGTTTGCTCAGAAGTTATCTGCATACTGGAAGTTTCTGGATCGTACAAACTCTTAAAACTGTAAAGAGGAATCAACCATATGTTGGTAGGAAGTGAAAAGTGATGTGAGTTGTGTTTTATCTATTTGCAAAATAAATTAGAGGGGGAGGAAAAAAAAATTCATCTGAATATTTTCCCAGCAAATGATCAAATGGACTGTCTGTGCAGCAAACACCTCGAAACTTCTCCTCGAGAATCCAACTCGAGGAAAGACTCTGGTTTTAGCCGCTGCGTTTCCCGACTGCACTGCACTTTATTTTCAGTGCCAAAAGGTTTGGCCTTGAGTTTCTCTGTGCTCCCTCCTCAATCATAACGTCTAGATGAATTTTTGCCGAGAGAGATATCGAGGGATGGACGGTGAAATGTAGGCTCCAGCCATCCATGGAAGTTCCTGATTAGACTGCCTCACTGGACCTTTTGTGTCCCGTCCTGGTGAGGACAAAGGAGCGCGGAGAGGGATGGGCAGGGGATAACAGGGAAGATGAGAGGTGGAAAAAAAAGGATAAGAGGGAATATTGTCCAGTGGTACGCCATTAAACTGCCCGGTGTTTGAAATATTGAGCAATGATGTGCAATTAACTCATTTTGCTGTGTTTAGCGGGAACTGTGGGTTCTGTTGTCATGTTTTCATTGCTTCCTCCTGAGCGACAGTGTGTAGTTTTAGCTCATGTTGAGGGATTGTATAAGTATTGCGTATTTTCCTCAAATCTGTCTCTTGTGGTTGTCGGCTCAGATTTAGATCGTGACTCTGTAGCCCAAAAAATTTGTCCTGGGTAGTCACTTCACCTTACTCTACAAACAAATTGTGGCAATGGGCGGACGTGTGTTTGTGGATAAAAGTGTCAGTCAGATGGTAAAAATAGAGAATGTTTTCGTAGAGATCCACAGTTGAACATGTTGCAGGCATTGAGCAAATGTCAGGCTGGAAGAAAGCAGTGACTTGAGAGGCATCAGAGTAACAGGTCCCCTTTCACACTGACACTCCTAGCTCACCTTTGACCTTTCTGTAGGCAAACTGCCCTTGGGGGTCCACACACACACTCACACACACACTGTGCTGTCCTAGTATGTGTGACTATGACAAATTGTTCAGTGGACCATATCCAGTAAACTTATTATAGACTGAGATTAATTTACCAAATGTTTATTTGGACCTCTGCGTGCAGACTGGAGTATAAACATGTCATCTTGTGGCAAGAGAAGGTTGGGGAGGAAAAAAAAAGCAGAGAGGGAGAGAAAGAGTAGGTCAACTTTGACATAAGAAACTCTGTGTGTGTGTGTGTGTGTGTGTGTAGAATAGACACCTGTGTCTTTGCTCTAAAAAGGGAGGCCGGGCTGGAGGGAGAGGTCAAAGGGAGAAGAGGAGGAGGAATTATGGCTGACTGTGCCAACAAACAAAGCCTGCAGGCCTCTTTGTTCTCTGTCTCCCTCTCCCTTTGTCTCTTCTTTCTCCTCCCTTTCCACTTTGACCCAATCCTTTTTTTTTCTTTCCTCTCTCTTACAGGACTCTCTGTGCTCTCTTTCACCATATCTCCACCTGTCGCTATTCCTCTCGCTATCAGCTCTCCCCTCTCATCGAGTCCCCACCTGCCCACAGGATTCACCTTTCTGCTTGTGACTGGCTAATTTCTTCCTTTTTGTGTATGTGTGTGTGTGTGTCAGTGTTTCTCTCTTTTTGCGGCCTTCTTTGTCTAACTGCCGCTCTCCCACTATTCATAAAGAATATTTGATGTTGGCTTGAGCTCTTTTATAAGAACTTTTTGTATAGTTGCCATGGGAATGTCAAACTTTGGAGGGGAGAAAAGGGGGCGGATTATGTGATCTCTGTGAGAAGGATTGTGACCAGGGCAGTTTAGCAGCAAATACAACTCCTAACTTTTCATGCCACCCATTATGTCCGTTTTGCCATATACATTACTTCTTCATATTTTTCTGCCTTTGCCCCCCCACCTCCCTCCAACCCCCAGTCTCCTCTTTGTAACCTGTCGCTTGTCTCCAGTCCCCTCCCTCTCTCCCTCCTTCCCCCTCCTCTCTGTCCATCTGTTGCTGAGCCTCCCTGCAGAACTTGAGAAGGGCTGAGGTCAGGCAATATGCCGCGTGGCAAGAGAGAGAGAGAGTGAGGGCCGCACTAAAAAACTGTGTTGTTTGTCTCCCCCCCAGGTCGACGATGCCATGCTCATGTTCGACAAGACCACCAACAGACACAGAGGTGAGAGGGGCCGATTCTCTCTCTACGTCCGTTCCTGCCCTGCATCTCTGCCTTTCCTCTCCTTCTCTTCATCAGTTTGCTACTCTTCCTCCAATCTGTGCTGGGTGTCTATTGATCCCCCCCACCACCACCCCCCCACGGGCCTCCTTCCTGTGGGCTGAGCTGGAGGAGACGAACGGGGCTAGTCTAATTAGCCAGTCCGTTAATCGGGATCAGGATAAAGCCTCCTTAAGCACCTCCTCCCCACCCTAGGACTGATCGATTATGACAGCCTACCAGCTTTACCCGGGCCTTCTGGCCAGGAAGGGAGGGAAGAAAGGATGAGTGCAGAATAGCAGCATTTGAGGGGGGTGGTGGGTTGAAAGGGGGGGCAATGTGTTAAGCGGCTATTACAAAGCTGTGTACTGGAGACTATTAGCTGTACTGCTGCACAGAAAGCCCTGCTGTTTAAATCCACCATACTGTGTGAAATTTTTCTACTCACAAAAAAAAAAAAATTGCCTCCACCCCGCCAGGGTTCGGCTTCGTGACGTTCGAGAACGAGGACGTGGTGGAGAAAGTCTGTGAGATCCACTTCCATGAGATCAATAACAAAATGGTGAGCGGCTGTGACTGTGTGTGAGCGACAACACGTTAATATTGTCATTTCACTCAGAAAAACAGAAGCACTGATTTTGTCATTTCTTTGGAAAACAGGTGGAGTGTAAGAAAGCTCAGCCCAAGGAGGTGATGTCCCCCACTGGCTCGGCCAGGGGGCGCTCTCGGGTGATGCCCTATGGGATGGACGCCTTCATGCTGGGCATTGGTATGCTGGGTAAGTTAGTATTGATCAGGACAGGAAGGATGTGGTTGTACACCTGAGCCTGACAATAACTATTCCTGCATTAAAGCCCCAGCTGTCTTAAAGGTCACATGATGCCTCATGGGGAGAGGGCTGACCGCTAGACTGGGCTGATCGCTTCAGCTTGTAGCTCTCCAGTAAACTGCTTTGATTATCTGGACTTTAGACTTTAATTGACCAAACAAGTGAAAAGAAATCCACTAATATGAAGAAAAACATCTTCAACTTTCTAATTTTCACAACACATTTGAGCTAAACATTACATATACTTGTTATAATGTTTGTTTCCCCCTAGTTTCACATATAAAAGCCATCAACAGATAACAACAGCTCTTTTCAACACAGGTCACATCAGATCCTACATTTCCCATAATTCAACCTCTGACACTTCATACTTCTAGTTTATAACACACTCTCTCTATTAAAAGTTCCCTGATCTCATGTTAGAGCTGTTCTCGCCTCAAGCTGAGCACTTCTCCTCATGACCAGTAAAATGAACCCCACGTGTGAAATGAGCAGCGTGGCCCTTTAACAGTTCCACTCCTCTCATTTCCCTCAATATTATTACTACATTATTACTGCAGCACTGCCAACTCATTAACAGATTTTATTGAATTCACAGTTGTCAGGGGCTGTTTTTGGATCTGAAGCTAACACCAATGCCACCACCTACTGTTCAGTTGGGGAAATGCACTTATTATCTTAGTATCTCAATTCTTTCATTAGACGTTGAAGATAAGAGTCTGTGCCACCATATAATTGTTAAAACAAAACATTTAAAGTAATACACTGAAAAATGAATTTTCAGTGTTATCTTGTGGTGATATAAATCATTGTTCTTATCCATATAAAAGCTGTTCTGAGGTCAGTTCTCCAGGTGGCAGGTTGTATACAAAGGAAATCTCTGTGTAATGTGCACTGCTGAGAGTGAAACAGAAGACAAAGCTGCTCAGTCCTGTCCTAGTGAGGAAATCCAGACCACAGGTGTAGAATAACACCCACCTGCATGTGACAGACTGTACCAGGCTTCACTCTAAGGGGGCAGCACACACACACACTCACACACCTGTTCACTCTGTCTGTGTCAAGCATTTCCTTTTTAATACCACACTGATACCGGTTTTCACCGTCTCTCAGCTCTGTCGATGTTTTTGTCTCATTCCACAGATGTTTTTCCTCCCGTCACTACAACATAACACCTCATGCACATCTTTTTTTTTTTTTTTTTTTTGGCATAATAAGGAGATGTTGACAGTGATTTTGTTTCCACAGGTTACCCGGGCTTCCAGACTGCCACTTACACCAGCCGGAGCTACGCTGGCATCACTCCTGGATACACCTACCAGTTCCCTGGTAATCACAGAACATTTCTTGCTCCTGAACTCTGACACAATAACTGTGACACAAACACACATGTCCATTGTAGATACAGACATTACTATTTCTTTGGCTCTTCGGTCACCTGTAATACATTTAAAGCACAGAGCCTGAACTCGTCCTTTCCTCCATTGTAGACCACACACACTAAACACACACTACATGTGGTGATTGAAGGGAATGAACCACACTGACAGAATAAAAATGATAACTTATGCTCTTCTAGTTTTCTGTTAGGGAAGTGGGCACAAAGTATGGTGTTAAAATAACATATTCTTGTTTCCATAGGAAGTAACACGTCTGTAAATATATTCAATGACTGAGCAGCAGATAAAAATGTGGTGCAACGGAGCTGAGTCGTGTATCGAATGATTAGTCAGGGAAAGAAGGATGACTGCATCTTAAACACATAATCAGTAGCTTGTGTATTTGTATTAAACTGACAGTTGACACGCTGTCACAAATACAAACATGTTTCCATAAAAGCACACGAAACACTGTGAGTGTAAATGGCTGCTTGTAAATATCAGGGGGTGGAATTTGCATATGCTTAGCTTGTGTGTAAGTGTGCGTGCACGAGCGTGTGTGTGTGCGCGCGCACATGTTGGCCGACATGTCCAACAAAGAAAAATGTAGTAAAATCAAATTAGTCTTTTGAATTGAAGTTACTGGTTTGTATGACACTTGCTATATTTCATGATGATTACTGTGTATCATATTTTAACACCACTTTTTTGGCTTTTTAAACATCCTTTCATCCTTTTAATTCCTGTTTGCATTCCTTGAACCCTGTGTGTGTACTTGCTCCCTGCCTCTGTGTGTGTGTGTCCTCCTGGCCGGCCAGTGGTGGTGTGTGTCTCAACAGCACTCTGATGTTTCTGTTTTAGAGTTCCACTTAGAGAGGACTCCCCTTCTGACTTCACCCCACCCCCCTGAGCTCACAGGTCAGTCAGTCCCTCCTCTGGACTTTACAAGCAGCATCTTGTCAGTCTGCTACACGCCACATTAGCATCAACAACCTGATCTCTCTCTTGGTTTGCATGTTTGTGTTTGTCAGTCCTCCTCGGTCCAAAACTGAAGGCAGGATTGCTGACAGTACAGAGGAAGGTTCTGTTGTTTGCTTTAAAGTCTTCCTCTGCTGACCTCATAAAGCCACATGTTTCTGTGTGATACAACGATAAAGAGGACGATTACTTCTGTTTTCTTTGTACAATCAGTACAGAAAATGATTTTCTGAGGTCACTGGAGTGAAGCGTGAAATGATGTGTCTTTTCATGGCTATTATGTGCTTACAAGAAGCAGATGTTTAACCTGGATTTTCTTCTTCTTCTCTTCTTTTTAGCCATTCCTCTCACGGCATATGGACCAATGGCAGCAGCAGCAGCGGCAGCAGCAGTAGTCAGAGGTTTGCCATCTTAATTTAGCATGTCAGCATGCTAACACACACACACTAAATGTCTAAAAGTCATTTAAATGAAGTTTCAGAATCCACAGCCATACTAACGGCTCTGTGATTACGTATATACTTACATATTTGTAATTAAAGCTAAAACTTGCTGAAATTCACCACCATACTTACATTACATTAGCTAACATTAGCTTATTAGCAGCAAACATTGTACATGCTAACACGTTTGCAATGAAAATAAATCTTAGCATAGTTTATTAGCATGCTAGCGTTCGCATGTATAGATGCTTACAATAAAAAAAGGCTAACATGCTCGGGTTTGTCATGTTAGAATGCTAACATGCTACATAGCAGCTGAGGCTCATGGGAATGTCATTCATTCCCGTGTCGTTTGAGCTGACGTTATAAAAAATGACTTGGTCATAAAATAAAATATAGGACGAGTTAATTCTGTGACACTTGAGAAGAAGTCACTAATGTAATCACAGTTCATCCTGACACAATCCTGTGTCAGCTGTAGAGGAAGAATCAGAAGACAACAAAGTCATTTGGATTCATCCTCTGAGGACCATGAATGCCTTCAAAATATATGTGATTTTACCATTTTGTGAAAGACAGATCAGACAAATTACTAACATTGTCTTATTTATTTTACGTTTAGGCTCTACCCCATCTCGTTCCGCTGGATTTTTAGGTACTAGCAGCCCGGGGCCGATGGCGGACCTGTATGGTACAGCCAGCCAGGAGTCGGCTGTCAGCAGTTACCTCAGCGCTGCAAGCCCTGCCCCAAGCACTGGATTCAGCCACAGTTTGGGGGTGAGATAATGTCACTTCTGATTCTTTGTATCTTAGAAATTCCTTGTAAATTTTAAATAAATGCGCAAAATTATGAAATTACTATGAAAAGTTCGTTTATCTTAGCAGAAAAACTGGTAACAGTAGGAACATGTTGCCTGACTCCCTCCAAATGTAACAGAATCCACTGCTTCCAGACTTTGTGCTAAGCTAAGCTAATGTGCTGCCAATTGTAGCTTCGTACTGACTTCCAACTGAGGCAATAAAGCAAATAAGTGTTTTTTTTTCAAAGCATCAAACCTGCCTCAGTTTGGAGCCACGCAGCTGAAAATGCAACATTGATTGTTGTCGGTGTTTCTCAGCTGTGTGCCATCATGAATCAGGACATGTGGTTTTCATTCCAATGAAAGACAACAGCAGCTGATTTCACTGATTACCAACTTCAACCTGAATAGATGAAATTAAAGTCTGCAGGAATGAACTTTAAACGTGTTGTGGCTCCCACAGGGCCCGTTGATCGCCACGGCCTTCACTAACGGATATCATTGAGAGTGCAGAGATGTAGACTGAGAGCTGGAAGGAGTTGAAGCTGCTTTGGAGCTGATCTGGCCTGTCTCTGTCCAGTCCACCTCTCCGGCTGGGGCTGCTTGACCTTCAACCTCCCTCACCCCCCCTTTCCCTCCGATGTCAGCGTGCACCCAGCCGACCCTACTGACGCCTCACTAAACTCCACCTCCTGAGAAGAAGGAAAAAAAAAGAAGAAAAAGAGCGAAAAATGTTTATCACGTGTAATAGCGACACATGCAGATGCTGAATTTTTAGTGTTTTTTTTTCTGTTGTTATGTTTCACTTCTGCTGTTTTTTTTTTTTTCTTTCTATTTTTTTTTCTTTTTTGTGATGGCTGCGTTTCTTTAATTGTTTTGGCTGTATTTTTATTGGGTTATTTGAACTATGACCCGGTGTCTGAGATAAGAGGAGTTAAATCTCCAGGTGAAGCCTGTTTGAAGGTCAAGAACTGTAATTTGTACTGGAAAACTGTATATTTGTCTAGTTGTCTATACTAGTTCATACTGAATTTTAACAAAACATTTGTGATTAATACTGTTTCTTGAGAATGTGTCACAAAGTGTATATCTTGGTAGGTTTTTAACAAAGACTTGTTATACTAATAATGATAAGACGACAGAGGTCATTAGTCACAGTTGCATAATATGCCTACATGAGCTGTACAATTCTGTAAAATATTGTAAATACGACTGGTTTGCGGGGAGACGTGGGGAGGGGGTGGGGTCAGCTAATTTTGTTGTCTGGGAGGTCGGAGGCTTTGGAGAGATGTGTTGGAAAGATCTTTGCTGTTACGTATCAAATAGTTTCACATGGAGGTCAAGAACATTTCAGTTTGTTAATATGAGACCAGCTGTATATTGTATTTTTCTGCAGGCTGAGTCTGGAACAACACCTTTTTTTTTTTTCTTTTTGATGAAGGGGCGGGGGGGTGGGTGGGTTGGGGGGAATATATGGGTGTGAAAACACTCCTCTATCAGGAGAGGGAAGAAAAAAAAACATGCTGTTTTCTTACTTTGTCATATTGTTGTTTTAACTGTGATTTTCAATATGTGATGATTGTTTGTGAAGGAAATTGAAGGACTAGTGTGCAGGAGCGGTCGTACACGGTTAACATGTTTATGACCGTTTCGTTTCGCAGGTTGTGTTGATGTTTGTGTGAGCATGTCATATGGTTTTATACACATTGGTTTCCAATGTGCCATGTGCTGTTTAACTTTCTTGAGGGGGGGGTTGTGGGGGATGGGGTGGTACCTCAGTTGCAAATGTGAAATTTTAATCAGACGTTTTTTTTATTGTTACATTAACATCTGTGTCAAAGTGTGGATGGTTAAACCTTTTAGAAAGGTGGCTTTTCCAACAGGAATTTCTGAGGGGGAGAGGCGTCCTATTATTAACTCTTGTTTACTTGTCAGCCCTCACCCCACCCTTATCCATCACTGCAAATCTACTGGAGGTCACAGATTGTAGCAATGTGACAACTTATTTTTTAGACCAAAACAAATTATGTTCAGAGCTACTAGTATGTTGCACTGGCCGATCACAATAAATGTGTTCTCCGAATGTTAGCTGAAGAACAAAGCACTCTCTCCATCTACAAGATACCAGGTTTTACATTTTGATACACTCGCTCACACTGCTGCGGGCTACCACGGTAGTTCATACTTTGATGCTGTTTTCACTGAGAAATAACAATCTTGTCAACACTGTAACATTTTCTGATTTTCTTTTTTTTTTCCTGTCATGTTTATTCCTTTGAAGAAAAAAAAAAACTTTTTAAAAATTCCTAATAAATTATTTTAAAACATTCCACTTTTGTGTCCTGTTTGACCTTTGTTTTTCACATAACACATTTCTGGTGTTTGTCTGGGATATTGAACTTCTTTATATTTATGAGGCTTTATGTATTATCTTTTAAAGATGGTGGACAAACTTCAGAACTGGACAATATTATATAGTGTCAATATTTTATGTTTATTAACATTTTATTTCTCTTGACCTTGATGCATTGTGTCTCCATTGAGCCGTGTTGGTCTCGTAAACCTTCTTGCGTAAATGCAATGAACTGATCCAAGTTACAAAACCATTACTCAACCTGCTGAGAAGAGGTTTCATGCTCTCCTGTGCTCGTATGTGTTTCCTCTGGGTACTACAGCTTTCGGTTAATTGATGACTTTAAATTGCTCGTGACCGTGAATAGTTGTTTGTCTCACTGTCATCGTCAGCTGGGACTGTCTACAGCCTGTGACCCTCACAGGATAAATGGTTGAAATACCAGATGGATGGATGTAAAATTATAAGGGTTTAGGACTTTTTTTCTTTTCTTTTTTTTTTTTTTTTTTTAGTATTTTTCTTCATTGACGTTAGATGGTGCTGTATGGTCAAGCTTGTCTGCCGTTTACCAGGTGAGTAACTCAACAACATCAAGCACAACATCATTTAATAACTGCTGAAACTTGATGGATTTTTGACATTTTTTCATAATAATAAAGCCTGGTATTGTTCTAATACATTCACTAATTGTTATGAATTTGTACCAAATTATTATAAAACGATATTAATATTATTCTTTTGGATTAATGTGTACTAAATTGACATAATGTTCAATAAATGGTGTTTAAATTTGTGTTTAAATTTGTGTAACAAACAACTATACCCATGTACTCAATGACTTCATGTACATTTATAATCTCTGTGTTTCTTCTTCTCCGTCTGTGTAACAGCAGTTTTCACACATTGTGTCTGGCCTCAGTCTGCTCAGTCTCGTCTCCAGCTTGCCTCTGCGTCCATCTAATATCTCTCCGCTGCCTGATTTCTCTCTTCCATCATCATCGCTCTGCTGCCTCCCCCCTCTGTCTCCTGCCACCACCTCCTCTCTCCCAATGTGTCAGAGCTGAACTGCTTCTTCGCCTCTCCGCTTTTACGTCCCCCTTCCCCTTCCTCCCACCCACCACCAGGGGTTAGGGTTCACACTGAATCTGACCATGAAGACCAAACCGTCACTGCGAGGAAGCTCTCTCCTTGTGAAGAATGAGGAGGCTCAGGAGATGCCACCTCTGAGGAACTACCTCTGCCTCACCATACTCACCTGTTTCTGTCCTGCGTGGCCCATCAATATCGTGGCGCTGGTTTTTTCAGTGCTGGTGAGTTACACAACAATGAAAGTTTGACGTTTCTGTACAGAAATGTTTCTATATATGAATAGACACAATGTAGGATATGGACTGGATTCGTAAATTACAGAGGAGAGTTCACTGTTGGGAAAAACACCAAAGACTGTGTGGGACGTGTCTGGATATAACATATTTAATTAGTAATTTGTGTCTTTTTCATCAGCAACACATTCTGTATAGTTACATATGGGAACCATAATGATCCTGGCTACATGCCTCAGCTGAAAATGAAATATACTTCCAGTTTATGACCTCGCCAGGTGCCAAACGACGTCTGTAACTGCTCACTGTAATTTTATGCCTGATTTTTCTCATCAGCGTTTATAAAAAAAAGCATGTGGGCAAGGCTCTTTTCTGGTTAACATCTATTTCCTGCCAGGATGACACAAGTTTCAAGAAGCTGAATCATCAGATGGGCACAACACATTTAGATTTGTCTCACGTCTTTGAGCCGTGTGAAGGGACAGAGTTGTGCCGAGTCGATGTGCCAACAGCAGCTGTTGTAGTGTTGTAGCTGTGAGTAACAGGATGAGGCATGTACACACAGAAATCCACTGTTTTTCACTGGTGAGGATGTTGGCTTCGGTACAAATGTGAATTATAGATAATTAGAGAAGGCAGGTGCAGGGAGATACTGTAAATGTGGAGCAGGGCACTGAGTAATTTCTTTTTAAACGTTCAGAATAGACTCAAATGAAAAACACATTCCCAGGTCATTGTGTAACTTGTTTTGACCCGTAGGCCCAAAAGAGCTACGACGAACAAGACTATGATGTCTCCAAACGGCTCGGTCAGAAAGCTCTCCACCTGGGGATCCTCTCTTTTATCATTGGCCTAGTGATCATCGCTGCATATACCATCGTTCACTTTACTACGGTACTGACCCACCACATGCATGATGTAAAATTTAACAAGAACAGAAATGATTCAAATATCCTTTTCCCCCACAGCATGTGGTGTGAAGAGGAGATGGAAGTGTAAAACTGAGGTGAAACCGTCGTGGAGACATCAGCTCCACTGGATGAGGAAGAGCTCTGCTCAGCTTCTGTCGTCAAGAGTCTGGGAAGGTTTTGCAAGAGTCTGGCACAGCTCAGTCTCAGCTGCTGTAGATAAACCTTTACTGTTTTTATATTGACAGACTGACAGAAGTTATCATATGAAAGAGGATATTATGAATGCATCCACTGATGCCAGTAAGACAAATGTGCTAATGGAGTGTTTCAATCTTGATAATTAATTATTAATAAACTAAAATCTAATATTGTCATCTCCAAGCAGAGAGATATGTTAACTCTATGTTTGTTGTATGCATGAAAGTATAAAATAAACTCTTTTACTTTCACAAAATGAAGCATTGTTTTATCATTATTCTTATATTTCCTGAGATGACATTAATCAACACAGTATAATAAGGTTCACTATTGGTAATAACAATAAACAGTATGACTCAGCTACAATCCTGTCAGATATTTGCAGCATTAGTGGGTAGGTTTCATGATACTGACTGGTCTCAGTTCACACTCATATTTTTCCACCTGTTGCAATGTGTTGAATCTGAAGGATCATGTACTCTGATATGTCTTATTAACACTGGCTAAAAATAGAACATATAATCTTTAGGCTTTTTCTGTGATCCAGCACATTAATTAGAGAGAAAATAAAAGTGTAATCACCAGCTTATCAAGATGGAGGCTCTGTATAAATTGACATAAAGAGCGTGTTAAACCCTGTCATGTCATGCTCTACATCTAAGGAAACTTAGATCACTGGTACCACGTGGCTCCACGCTGTTATCTGTGAGTGTTGGGTCTGCTGCGGTTTGTCTTGGACACTAATGTGAAAGGATGAGCAGGAAGCACTGATCTCCACCTGCTGGTGAGCTGGATGAGGTGATGGAGGGGTGGGGGGGTCTGAACAGACGATGTTCAATTTAGTGATGTGTCATCAAGGCAACTCAACTATTAATCCTAGGGTCTATTGTAAACAATATATGGGACCTACGGGCATTTCATTTTACAAGATGATTTTTAATATTATCAATGTGATTTTAAAATGGTTTTCAAATTATGATTAAAAAAATGTAACCTCAACAGGAACTAAAAGTGACCTAACACTGAATTACTGATGGTCTTTTCTTTTCTTTTCTTTTCCTTTTTTCTTTCTTTCTAACACATCTTAAATGTGTTACAACCAGAGGCTTTAGAAACGTTAAATAAGTGAAACTAGATAGCTGTGAGAACATCTCAGAGAAATCAGATATGACGCAGGACAAGGACAGTTTTTTGCTGAGCTGCAGAGGTCGTACAAAGACAGTCTGACTCACAGCAGCCCTCACTGTAAGACTGAAAAACTATCTTACAAAACCCTAAATACATTCAGTTTGTGAGTTTATTTATTTCAGGGACTTTCATTCTTTTAATGCTGCATTTATAAAATGATCTACTTATTTCCATCTGTTATATTCAAAAAGAGGAAGCTGTTATCCAGGTAACATATCACCTGGAAAATCAAGATCTTACACGTGACTGAAGTAACATCAGCTCAGTCTCAGACCATTCAACACTGTCCTCCATGTCACAACATGTCGCATGTTCACTCAAGTATTCAAAAGAAATACATTTTATTGAAAAAAAAAAACTGCTGATAAATATGTTAGTGAAAATGATGTACCAACTATAAAATACCATCTTATAGCCCAACATATATTATATATAATATAGAATATATACATATATTCTCCTGTTCTTGTAAATCCAGCTGTGCCTCAAGGTGTCGCTGTAAGAAAACCACGCCCCCTCGTTTAAATATAAAAGATCATAAAAAAATTAAAAAATAAAATAAAATGTAATGAACTGAGAAATAAATGTGGCAATAAAAAAAAGAAATAATAATCTCCATTAAATTAATATTTAAATACACAAAGGTGTAGTTTATAAATTAATTATACATTTAATTGTTGTAATTCTATTTATGTGTGTCTGTTTCTTAATTATCTCACCTCTTATGCGTGTGTATGTCTATATTATGTCATAGTGTATAATATATCATAAGTGTCTGTTTAATAGAATCAGAATCAGACTTTATTGTGTGTTGTGATGATTAAGACCATTAAGACATTAAGACATTAAAATAGATGGTAACTACTTGGTTGTTTGTCGGCAGGTAAAGTAAAAGTCGGAGGTTTGTCGTTGAAAACGTAAAATGTGTTAGTTTAGTCTTTTGGCAACAATCGGGTTAAAGTTAAACTCTGCCCTGGCGCGAGGACAGGAGGCGGAAGAGGTGTGCGTTTCTTCACCAAACACACCGAAGTTTCCTCTAAATGGCGAAAACGCCTCAACTACAGCTGTTTACTAGAGATTGAAGACACAGACTGGGGTAGGTGAAACAAGCCGAGCACAAACACAACAACTCTTCTGTTAATAATCTGGAGCTAAAATCGCTGCTCCGCTTCATGTTAATGTGTGTGTGTTTTAATCCAAGAGGAAGAAAAAAAAAAGAAACTTGTCTAGAGCGAAACAACGAGAAGCAAAGCGGGTGATCAAACATCTAGAAACCACAGTCTGATGAATGTTAGACCACGTGGCTCCGATTCAACAAGACTACACACTTTTAATTATAATGTGAGAAGATCTGGACCTTTGTGTTTCTGTGACTCTGGTCGCTCTGACTGTCGCTGGCTGCAGATCTGAGGCGAAAAAAGAAAAAGAAACCAGTCAACGATCATGATTGTTCCTAGTGGGGGTTGCCAGGGGCCACTTTTAACTCAATAAACAGGAAAGGGCCATTTTTATTGGTGGTGGTCCTGGTGGTCTCCTGCAGTCTCTGACTTGTTGGTGTTGATGTGTGTTTTGCAGGTCGAGGTTGATGCCATCAGGATCAGGATCAGGATCAGGATCAGGATGGGGAACAGCAGCAGCGACAGGTCCAGCGGGGGTCAGGGTGAGAGGTCGTACAGAGATGGGCAGCAGTCGGGGAAAGAGGCTCGTCCTAACATCCTGATGGACAGTTCAGAGGACACAGATCTATTCCAGAGAGAAGATGCAAAGGTACAAAATCAGGAGTTCGTGTTGAATAATTCATATCTTTTTAGTTTCCCAATAAAATGGAACCAAGACGCTTCGCAATAAGATGATTCATGTGACGAAAGAAGAAGCAGAAGCAAAAGGTGGAAAATATATATCGTCAAAACAAACTTGTGTCTCATACCTGCAGAATCTCATCAACACATTGCTGCTCAACAACCAAAATAAAAATCTCAGGATCAGCAGTTTTCCTGAAAGCGGTACATTGAAGTGTTTACAAAACAGCCTGGTCTTTGTGTAATGCACGGTCATAACATAAAAATAATCATAAAAAACCACGGGTGGTTAAACACATGTTTAACCATGAACTCAATGCAAATTGATTTTCATATTAAAAGTCTGTTGGAAAGGCAGGAAATAGATTTAAGAAACAAACTTGTGTTATTTTTTTTTTTTGTAAATGACTGATATGAAATAGTGCTGGATGGAAGAAACATGCAAAAACATTGTTATGGTTCATTCATAACTCTGATGTAATAAAATTAACAGGCATAAAAGGAAATATTAGATAGTAAAATATTTCTCATTATGGTGCTGTGAACAGAGTAGACTGTACCCACTTAAACAAAGTAAATGATGTCATATGATACGAAAACAGTGACGTGTTGTGTCGACTCACCAAAAACTCCAGGTAGAAGAATCAAAACTGAAAACGTCCAGGAAACCTGTGTGTTATTTATGTCTGGTCTGTAAAATTAAATCTGAATGAAAGAGTTTGCAGGAAAATGCACATTGACACGTGAACCAGTCGACTTCAGCTCCCTGTCAGCTGGGCCTCTGGTCAGGAAGTGTAGTGTTGTGTTGCAGCAGCAGAGGTTGAAGATACTCTCATTAACATGGCGACAATATATTGATATCACGTTCTCCAGGCTCCGCAAGAAATACAGGAATTTCTGGCCTGGCAGCAGGATCTGGAGAGTGAAAACAAAAGTCCAACACAGGCCAGACCAACTGTGTTCACATGGTCGGGGGCCGCCAAGGAGGTTTTTGTGTCCGGCTCTTTTAACAACTGGGTCACTAAGATCCCGCTCAACAGAAGGTAGTTTGACTCGTGCAGAACGTTTCATGGAAATCTTTCATTCTTGAATTGTTTCTTTCAGTAACAAGGTGACTGTCTGTCTACTTTCAGTCAGAAAAACTTTGTGGCTATCGTGGACCTGCCGGAGGGAGAGCACCAGTACAAGTTTTGTGTTGACGGTGTGTGGACTCTGGATCCAACTGGGGTGAGTAAAACTTTTAGTTCTTAGTTCTTTAGTTCTTTTAGTTCACACTCACTCACTCGTCTGTGTCAAATTTCCGTTTACACTGTTCCCAGGCTGTGATGACGTCTAAAACTGGAACAGTCAATAACGTTATCCAGGTGAAGAGAACCGACTTTGAAGTGTTTGATGCCCTCAGGATCGACTCAGAGGACACAGCAGACCTCTCAGGTACCGGCACCGCTATGATGTTACTAACAACTGCGTTCAGACGGACTCAGTGTTTTTTGAACCCTGATCACTGTGTTCGTCAGTGACATTTACTGATGCATGGACTTTATAAGAATCATATCTACTTTCTTTGTTGATCAGACTTGTCCAGCTCCCCTCCCGGTCCCTACCAGCAGGACGCATATGTGATCAAACCAGAAGACAAGCTCAAGCACCCTCCTATCTTACCCCCCCACCTGCTGCAAGTGCTGCTCAACAAGGACACAGGTGTCTCTGTAAGTCTGCGCTCGATTCTCAAGTGATTCTCATGACGTACTCTGCTCCAGAAACTTGTTATGAATTCATTATCTGTCTGAAACTTTATCAGTGTGACCCGACGTTGCTTCCTGAGCCCAACCACGTGATGCTCAACCACCTGTACGCCCTCTCCATCAAGGTAACAAACTGTGATGTTTTTAACGTTGTCCCTCAGGGGAAATAGTGGATCAACAGCTTTATGTCATTTATCTCATCTGCATATTAAACAATCTGCTTGTCACTGTGTTGTAGGATGGAGTGATGGTTCTCAGTGCAACTCACCGGTACAAGAAGAAATATGTGACCACTCTTCTGTACAAACCAATATAATCTACACTGTCGTGATATCCGAATATCATTCATCTGCTGTTGTAAACAGCTGCTGCTTGGACTGTTTTTTTAATCTTTCTTTTAAACCGAACCTGAATATCTTCCTAATATCATTTGAAAACACTTGTTTTTATTTGTTTGTTTGTTTTACAGTTCTGTGTCTCATGGTGCTTCCTTCTTTATAATCGGTCAGCGTCAAACAGAAGCAAAAAAAAAAAACAAAAAGAAGAAAAGAAAACAGCCAAATGAAGTTGTTATTGTAACCTCACTTGATGTGTCCATGGGTGATTGTTGACGTTGGCTGAACACAACTCAAACTTCACTTCAAGTTTCTAAACTTAAAAAAAAAAAATCCATCTCATAAATATAAAGGAATATAAAGCTCATCATACATGAGCAAAGAGATATGACGACACATGAATACAACATGAGTCTCTGTTCGTATTCTCTCTATTTTAAACGGATGCCTTTGAACAAACCCACATTTCCTCTGAATCATTGTTTTTTATTTAAAGATTATAAAGAAATTAAAAATTTGACAAATCCACTATTCATTTTGTGTCATGTATTTTTTACTTTTTTTTTTTTTTTTCTTTTGCGTGACTTGATGTTTTGTAAATCATTCAACACAGTACGATTTGTCCACGTTCTTGTAGTCGGGGTTGTATGTTTTCTGAGCGAAGCAGTGAGCGGCCACGCGATCACACTCGCACACGGCAGCCTGGCACTTATTGTTGGTAGCTGCAGACACAAACAATAACAAAACATGATTCAACGTACAAATAGTCTGATAATGTGTTGTTATGTTCTTTAAATACAAGTGTGAACGTGTAACTAGGACTCACTCAAACCTCAGTCCCCAGCGGTGTAATCTCTATATATAGCTGCTTAAATATAGTTTCTATAAATGCAGCCCAGCAGCTAAATAAATGAATATAACTTATCTGTCAAATGCTAGGGATCTGTACTTATCTACATATTCCAAGCTAAATACTGGATCATTTTTCTGCCACAGAGTCAGTTTGAGTTCATGATAATATGAATGTGAATGTGTGAGTTGGTCACAGTCTTACCTGAGCAGGTCGCCTGTTGATTGGAGCAGGTGAAATCATAAACAAGAACATAGGGAAGGTCAGCAAGGGCCGTACATCCGGGGGCTCTTCTGCTGGTTGCATAGCATTTGTCATGAATTTTACAGCACCTAAGAATACAGGAGTGAAGAGTGAAGTATTTGAGAAAATTTTAAACCTTTTATTTTTGAAGATGGTGACTGAGAAACAGAATTAGGAGAATGACAGGTTCCTACATGTCCACTTCATCCAGAGGAGCTCCCTTCCCTCCGAAGCCGCACCAGCAGCCATAATCATTGTAGAGGAAAGGATTAACACCAGGCTGGGTGCATCCGATCATCTTCCCAAACTGCCATAAAGCTCTGGGAGGCAGAGCACCACTGGCTGTATAGGCTAAGATAAATATACAATGGATCAAATAATAGTTAAAATAATACTAAAGACACAAATATTAAAGACTATGATCTTGATACTCTCTTGTTTAACTTTCACAATAAAAAATACACACACACATATGTACATATATGTATGTGTGTGTATATATATATATATATATATATATATAGTCTTACCAGTGAAAAACAGCAGCAGCAGAGGAGCTGTCACCTTCATGGCTGCAGTAGTGAAAAGGACCAGATACTTTGGTGCAGCCTGCTCTTATAGGACAGGGGTGAAAAAAAAAAAAAAACAGAGATAAGAGAGGAATAACGCAGCGGGAACTTTAGATGTGGGAGTCAGACTTTTTATTTACAGTGGTGGAATGTAGTCTCATTTACCCACAATACACTTATGATGTCTGAGGAACTTCATGCTACAAAAAAAATATTACAGTTTAACAAACAAACAAATCTGATAATAAAATACATCTAACACTCTCGTGGGGCATTTACTGCTTTAAATGTACTTTTGACTTTTGTTACTTTAAGTACATTTATTGTTAACACTTGGTTTTATTTAAATTACATCATTTTTTCCCTTTTACTTCTAAAGGAACATTTTACTGCTTTTCACTTGAGTGCATCTCTGAGGAGAAGCAGCAGAAATCTTGTGCATCTATAAAATCCTTTGTATTTTTCATTTTCATTTCAATGTACCTACTCCTGTCCCTGCTCATTATATCTTGGTGATGTGGCAACTTCTTTGTCTGACCTTCAGCAGTGATGTGGAACTGAAATCTCCCTCTGTGCAAAAAAAGAGGAAGAAGAGGAAGAAATACACAATGTATCATGTGGCTTCTGGTTCATAACGTCTAAATTGGAGGAATGATAATGTTCAGATGTTCTCACATTATTTAAAATGATGATGACAACCCATCAGAATTTGCGTTGAGCGTCAGGTACTGTAAGCTGTTTTTTTTTTTTTTTTTTGTAATTTTCTAATCTGATGTATTTATTCATATTCACTCCTTGTTTTGAGTTTGACAGAACTTGAATTTAAAGGAACTTTCCAACCCAGCTGTGTAAATACCAGCACTTGTTAGAATTCCCATGACTTTCCACTACACGTTGGTTACGTTCAAGGTTTAGAGGTTAAGAGGTTAAAGGGAAAAAAAGAAAAGAATTGCACAACACAACAAAAATAACAAAACAAATATGTATTTGAGAGGTTTTTGTTTGTGTTCATGTGCAGATGTGTTTGTTTGCGTACTTCATCTGTATGTCTGGGTTCAGACCAGATGTGTCTGTACATTGAATAATGTATAGAGATTTTATTGACTCCTGGCGATTGGTTAAAATGATCCACCTCTCAAAGTCAGGGGTGATATGAGCTGAAACATGCAGCTTCATTCCTTGTTCATCCTGTTCCTCAGCCTTCCTGCCCGTGATCACTCACATGTCTGTGTAATGGCAGCGAAGCATCAAGGATATTTTGATTTCATGCAACATGATGCGGGGAAGCGCTTTGTTGTAGTTTTAAGGTGATGAACCACCCTGACTGTGTCTGCTACTGTGAACTGAGGATCAGCTTCTTCTGTTGATGAGCTGGACGGCTGAAGACCTGGGTACAGAAACTCTCCTCTTTGTGTTCTGTGTTGTGGTTTTACGCTGTCGTTCTCTGCTCTGACACACCTCTACTCTTAAAAGAGTCCATCTTGAAAACTGAATACTTTTGGGTTTTGCACAGATGTTCAGACAATCGAGACGTTTGAAGCATGTTGCATTAAATTCTGGGGAAAAAACAGTTTTCAGTACTCATCAGTAAACCAGTGTTCATTTGAAGCTTCCAACACCTTCACCTTGACTTGTCCACGGTGTTGTAATAACTTCCTCATTCTTCATGTCTCTTTAAGATGCTGTCAGGTCCATGGCCGGTGCTTCACTGTTGTCATGTACAAATCCCATTTCTAAAAATGTTGGGACACTTTCTAAAAATGCATTAAAAACTCAAATCTGTAATTTAATAATTCACTTAAACCTTTATTTATTTAACAGGCGCATGTATTTTAATACAACATATGCAGAAAATGATGGTTTCTTCTTTGCATGATATAGTTTCAGTGAACATTTCTTGACGTATCAGGAGATTGTAGAAGTAGAAGTAACAATGATTTCCCAATGATCCCAATGATTTCTCCTGAGCCCATGTGGTTATGTTCGTGCATGATGATTACATTTTTAGAAAGTGTGGCAACTTTTTTGGACATGGGGTTTGTACCATGATAAATGCTGCAGACGTATACATACACAGAAGTAACGTGGTGACCATCACCTGTCTGAGTGAGTGTTCAACAACAACGTTCTCCGAATGAAATAGAGATTATGATAGGGATTATTTCTCTGCCTCTCCTCCTAACATTACAGTCACAGTCAAGAGGAATGACACCACCACCCCTCTGAAAATGTGTGGTTATTACAAAACAATAAAACAACACAAGAGGTCTGTGCAAATTCCAGCTGTTTTTGTGGATTGTAAATTTTTAAGTGATTTCAGAAACATAAATTGCATTTCTCTTTATTTGACCTGTTTTCCTTCCAACATATCAGGTCAATCAGGTCTCTCACACCCTGCTTTCACAGATGTAATAGTACGACAGGGTACAGTCGGCGTCGTTCCACATCTTGCGCTTGCGTATTATAGAACCATGAAGCTGTCCGCAGTCCTCTCCGTTCTCTCTGAAGGCCCAGTTGTCAGGCTGACCAACATCCCAGTTACTGTGTACAGAGAAAAGAGACACGGAGTAATTCAGTGATGACATTACCTACTCTGAATGCTTTATCAGAACTTTTCATTTCTCTTACGTTGGCGTCGAACTGAAATCGGTCCCATCCACCCAGGACCAGTGTCCCTCTCGTTCTTGCTCCACAAGTCCAATCCAGTACTGGTGTCTGATGTCAACAATTTTTGAAATGTATTCCTACAAATAATAATGATAATAATAAGAAGAAACAACAACAATACGCAACAATGCTTTTAAAGCCTTTGTTTAGTAAGAGCTGAGAAACCAAACCAGAGTTAGACCTGAACCTCACCTGCTCCTCCACATCATTGAGAACCAATAGGTGTCCTCCGTTTCTTTTGCACATCTCCTCAGCTGCGGTCCAGTTAACGGTAGATGTGGATAATAGGTAGCAGCTAGTCTTGAAAGACGCCCATCCCTCCTTGCATGTTCCTGGTGTGATGAAGATTTAGATGAAGATTTTCCAGTCACACAGGCTGACTGGAAAGAAAATAACTGAGTTTCAAGGTTTTTTTTTTTTTTTTTTACCTCTGACTGGGGTGAGTTTCTGGAGTAAGACCTCCTCCGGCTTGTTTTTAGCTTTAGCTTAGAGAGAAACGAAGAAAAACTGTGAACAGAGGGCATGAAATGTACACTGCGTGGGCACATCCTGACTCAAACATCTTTTCTTCACCTGCAGTGGATGCTGCCGTTTTTCCTCCCGGGTTCATTCTCTCAATTTGAAGTTTGACGTCAGTGATTTCCTTGTTTAACTGGGAGACTTAAATATAAATAAATTGCAATTAAAAAAGAGTCATATTTATTACAAAACAATAGATGAATGAGCCAACTGTGTTTGTGTGTGATGTGTTTAAAGTCGTACATTTAATCCCAGTGACCATCAAGAGGATCAACAGCAGCAGCACCAGGACGCTGTAGAGGATAAAAGCCAGCGTTCTCTTCATACCTGCAACACATTGACAGGAGAGTTGATGTAGTTTTAACACGACATCTGACAATATGAATGAAAATCAGCTGATGTGCCTGTGATGTTTTACCTGTTTGTATTGGTAGTTTGTACTCCTGGTAGACAGAACTGTTATCAGCTGATCCAAACTGCTCATACTGAGTCTCCATTACTGAAAAACAACAGATTTATTAGGCTGACGTGACTTTTTTTCAAGGTCCTTCAACGTCAATAAAGGACTATAAAACTGTCATTTGCGATCCGTAACATCCAGTGATTAATAATCAAAGTATTCAGTCCACAGGCAGACTGGGATTCCCAGAACGGACAATATGAGGTCAGCTAAACTCCTCTGTTTGTTTTTGGGGTAAATATGTTAACTATTAACAGGTCAGTAGGTTCTGCCATTATATATTCTATAAGACACTAACATCTAACAAATGTATGCAGCTGATTGTATTAAATTCTCTACTCAATTTAAATAGTGATATAAAAGCATTGTCTTCATTAAATTCTAGATTATTCAGTGTATAATTCCTGGTGTCACGTGGACGTTCATGGTGCTGATTAATACACATTTCAGCACAGTTGTTGATGTCTACATACAATGAAAACGATGACGACTATGAAGATACCTCAAGAACAAAAAGGTTTGTTAATAAAT
Source organism: Polydactylus sextarius (assembly GCA_016801845.1). Lineage (NCBI taxonomy): Eukaryota > Metazoa > Chordata > Actinopteri > Polynemidae > Polydactylus > Polydactylus sextarius. The sequence continues at coordinate 4,272,702 of CM028915.1, forward strand.
TGAACATTTATCACTTACCTTCATCAACCAGAATATCTCTGAATATCTGTTGCTGGACTCTGACCACAGATCACACAAAGTCCTCCCCTTAAAGAGAAACACTAGATTTCAATCACAGGGAATATTTCTTTTTATAAACACTTATTCATTTAGTCCACATTATATACTGGTCTGTGATCAGATACAGGATTTGTGCATTTATATTATTCACTGTAAGATGTGATGTGTCTACCTTGCACACATTGATTTCATTTTCGTTATCATTGTAAGTTTGAATTGACACTGTGTTTGTGAGAGAAAACAGACTTCGCTGCTTCTGTCAGGACAATGGTTTGTAACCTGCTTTGCAGCATACATCAATATACTTACATCTAAGGTTGATGTGTCAGAACAAGTTAAGTAACTTCATCATATGCATCATACAATCAGGCTCTTTAATCAACAAACCAGTACTTGCTTGTAGTACATTTGTTTAGATTGTTCTTCTACACTTTCAGTCGTTCTTATTAAACTGAGCTCACCACCAAAGCTACTATTTGCATTTGATTTTTTATTCCAGGTTTCAGTTACATCACTTTACTGGCGATTTTATAGTAAATCATTTATAGCTCTTATACAGCATTTCTGCTGCCCTGACACCTATAGTGGTTTACAATAATTAAGTACATTTACTCAAGTATCATAAATAAACACAAATCTTTAAGTACTTATACTTTATTTGAGTATGTATTATTATTTATTTGAGATTTGATTTAAGTATCAACTGTCCAATATCTATTCATTTTCACACTGTGGTACTGACATCGATTATCTTATCCTTTAAATTCAAAAGTTAAAAATTTACTAATATTTACATTATTACACTACATTTCATATTTTCATTTCATATCATATATGACAGATTGGCAGAAACTTTGACGTCATGGAGTTTGAGCTGTGTAGTTCTCCGTCTGACCGCTCGGGGGCGCAACAGCAGCGTCAACCCTGATACCACGTGACTCGTCTTTAGAAATTTCCTTCCGGCGGGTTCGTCTTTCAGAAAAGGAAAATGGCGGCTGCTGGACGTGTTGCTAAGCTGTTGCTGAGGTCTTCCTGGGCCCAGGGCCGGCGTCAGTTCTCCGCTACTGCCGATGGCGGACACGGCGCCCAGGGTAATTATCGACCTTTAAATAAACTCACTAAATATATTCAGTGGACTTTTTTATTTTCAACAACTAATGTGTTTTTACAGTGACCTTAGCTGTGTTAGCATTAGCATTACCTTGAGTGGACAGCTCGTAGAGGCGGCGACTCAAAACATCAACTGTCTGATGTGAACACATTGTGGTTTCAGTCTGTGGAAGCATAGTATCGTATTTATTTTCAGCGTAGTCTAATTTAGTTTAAATGGCGGCAACATGGCTTGATATTTGAGCAGTGTCACGTACAACACGAACCGAAAGCTGAGGAGCAGTGTCAGTTCAGGTCAAGAGATACTCTCTGTGTCTGTGTTTGATTTTATCAAGTAATAAAAACATGTTACAGAAGAATAGCGAAGGTCACACTCTGGCAAATGAAGGAGCAGCATGCGGAAATGGCGTGATATGATATACAAGTGATATCTCCCTCAAGCAGAGCTATGTGTAGTCAGCGTTCATACTGTAAAGGACACCCAGTGTGCTGACCCATGGCTGAGTGGTGCTGCTGGTAAAGACATAACCTCTCCTGTGTGTAGACGTTCATGGAAATTACTGACATGAACCCATTCACAGACTGTGTGATTATGACAGTATTGTTATGTTTTATATACACATTTTTGCATCATGTACATGATGTTAAAGATGATGTCACATTTTCGTTACCAGTCTATTAATAACATTTACTTAGATTACATTTACACGTCACATACATTTCTAGCGTTATTAAATTTAATGTTCACCACAATATAATTGTTAAACATAATACCATTTCCATGAACTTGGCACCTAATATTTTAAAGCCAAATTGAATTAATCTGTTTATAAATTTTGTGTACGTTTTATTTTTTCCTTTTGAGTATAGATGCAGATAGTAGCTTTGTAGGTAAATACTGAAGAGTTTCTTCTTAGTAGCACAAGGTCTCCTGATTACTATCTGGATGGACACAGTCATGATTTGTTGCATCTTATGACCATAGGTGGACCACAGTCTCAGTTATCCCTGTGTTAAAGTGTATAATTCTGTTGTTTTATTAAACTAATCATTATCGTCTTCGTCTTTCAGCTAAGAAATGGAAGATTCTGACTTTCGTGGTTGCTCTTCCTGGTGTTGGGGTGTGTATGCTGAACACATACCTGAAACAGCAGCACCACAGTCATGACCGGCCAGAGTTCATCCCTTACAGTCATCTCCGCCTTCGCTCCAAGGTCAGACTTTGTTTGTAATAAAATTCACACTCTGCAAGTGCTACTTCAGTATTTTGAGTCGTCTTACTGTTTTGTTTTGTTTTTAAATTCCCACAGCGTTTCCCATGGGGTGATGGCAAGAAGACCCTCTTCCACAACCCACATTTGAACGCCCTTCCTGATGGCTATGAGGACTCTGAGTAAATCCTCCCTCCAGATGTCATCACTGGGACCAGTCCCTCTGCAGTTGTTACTGGACCACACTCACATCGACAGTTTACTCTTTTCATTTGTGTTTGGTATACCTCTGTGCTCCATATGTGGGGCACCCAAACCACACTTTCCATCATCCTGGACCATCAAACAAAATCTCAACTTAAACTGAATAAACATAAATAAAGTAACTATTATTACCTCAGTTCATGTTTCATTACTTCCAGATAGATAGATTGTATTTTATTGATTCTGCCAGAAGTTATTGAGTCTGTCTGTTGTGATGTGGTTTGTATTAAAATATTAATATGTATCGCCTCATTTCATAGAGGACATTAGGTCATAATGGAGCTGTTGTATTTAAAGTCCTGTCAGGCAGATCTTCCGTTCGGCAGCCCTCTTCACAAAGCCCTCAATGATGGCAAGACCAGTCTAGAGAGAGAGCTTTAACTGCACCGTCAGTGGTAAATGGAACATAAAAACTCTGATTACAATCTCCGGTCAAATCTGATAGAAATAGATTAAAAAGTCTGAAGTTACCCTGGAGTGAGGTGTTTGGATTTTAATATGCAGTTAAATTTGACTTGTCTCCTTCCTTATGTCCTAGAGGTTATTACAAATGTCTGTGCACTTCTTGCTCTGACAAGTCAAAGTGTTACCAGTGTTAAGTTAATAAGCCGTCTTAATGTAACCTATCTCACTCTCCCACATTTACCTGAATGTAATTGTATTTATTAGAGTTTAACATCACTGCACAGTGGCAGGTCTTGTTCACTAGCACAGATGCGGTTTCTCTCAAACCAGACCCTCTCTCTCCCTCCATCAAGTGTGTGAACACGTTTGTTGTGAACAGCTAAATGACACAACACACTTTAAGGTGTGAGGTATAAAAATGGACAAATGACATTTTTTCATAACATGGTTACTTTCACACATAAATCCCAAATATCTTTGGCGAAATGTTATTTATCTTATTTGTGCATGTTCCTCGTATCAGTTCCAGTTTATGACGATGTCAAAGGTGTCTCTTAGTTTGTTTCAGGTATACAGAAGATGTTCATGATGATCACAACACAGATATTTCGTACAGCTAGGAATTCAACACTGATGTAGACTCTCTGCTTAAGGGTTTTATAGCCCATTTCCACATCCTGCTGATGTTTCAGGTGGCACTTAATATGGCAGAGCCTCTGTATGATCATGTTGGCACTGAGGTGACCCAGTAAACCTGACAAAGGCGCTGTATGATGTGGGTTTAGAAGCGAGTCCAAGGGCTCCTGACTGGACCCCAAAAAATATCAGAATATTATATCAACATGCTATGTTAGGGGCCCATGGTCACATCCTTCATGGGACCCAGAATTCCTGGCAGTGCCCCTGAAACCTGGATGCACAACAGTCTGAAATTGATGAAGCTATATGCATTTCAGCCATCATACATTTCACTATTTACTTGTGTGTTTTCTTCTGTCCTGTATAAAAACACCTGTCCTGTCTAAGATGTAGCAGCGGGTCACACACTGAAATCACAGTGTTTTAGTTGCGTCTTTATCTGTTGCTCCACATAATAATTGCTCCAGTCAACGCGTCTGCACCAGGTTTCCAACAAAGGAACAACAGTAACGTCTCATCTGTCCAGACCTGTTACACGTGACTCTTTGTTACAGACTCCACCTCTTCCACGTGAACGCGCCATAAACCGAATTAGAAAATCCTGGGTTAACAAAGCTCTGCGATATCCAGCTTCATGACATCGATTTTTTTTTTTATTCGTTTCGTCACGTCGGTGTGCATTAGTGACGTAACAGGAGTCGCAACTAACCGGTCGCATCGATTAAGATCGGGTTCATTTCATCTCAACGACCGTGGGTTTGGATTTGATTATTAAATCTAGCATTGAAACATCTCGGATAACTGCGCGCGCCCGCTCTGTCGGTAAGGGGAAACTAATCGCACACAGAAACGTGGATCAGAGTTCATGAACGTAGAGGTGAGGAGACCTTGTTCAACATCTAATAACATAACAAACTTTCTATCTATCTATCAGTCTGTCTATCTATCTATTTATCTATCTATTTAATTTTTCTCTTTTCTTTCTTTTTTAAAAAAATACATTTCCAGATGATGAAAAAAAATGAGAGGGCACATTTTTTCAGCTCCAAAGAACAGGAGTTGATTTTGAAGTTGTATGAAGAAGAGAGAGAGATACTAACAGCCAAGTCCAACACTACTAGCGCCTCTAAACTAAGAGAGGAAGCCTGGCAGAGAATCGCTGATAAAATCAACGTGTAAGACAACTCAACAATAGGCATTTCACTTCACATCGCAGTTGTAGTCGTCTGTCTGTCATTTGATTGTTTAATAATCATGTTATTTCATTGTTCTCAGGGTGTCAGACAGTGGCTACAAAAGGACGTGGCAGCAAGTTAAAGTAAAACACAAAAACATTGTGCAAACAGGTATTACGGCTGGTTACTCTTTCACTTCTTAAACAAATAATATTTAGCAGCTACAAATATATGTGGAAACTAGTCAACAGTATGCAAAGTTGCTGAAAATTCTGTCTAAACTTCCTGAATCATTATGTTGCTGCAGCATGTTGTATAGTAATGGTACGTTTTACATATGAAGACTTTTTTTTCCCTCACCAACTTCAAGTCTACGCGACTTTTTTGACAAATATCTGACTCATGCAGCAAAAAGAAGAAGAGCAGAGATAATGAGGAATCAGGGAGGGTCAGCGACTCCGTCACTGACCTCTGCTGAGGAGGATGTGCTACAGCACAAAGACAACAGACTGAGAGTGGAGGTCCTGCCCAGCGGCGCCTGTTTAGATCCGATGGTCGGACCTGACAGCTCTTTTATCAGCGGTAGGTGGAGTTCACCTTTCACAAAGCTCCTTCATGATCTCACCGTGAAACCTAATTTAACGTCAGTCCGACCTCTGCAGTGTCAGGTCATCCTGTCCTCCTCCTGCCTGTAACAAAGACTGAACCAGAAAGTTTGAGCAGTGACGAGACAGATGTCAGTGATACACATTTTGAAGATGTAAGTGCTCCGGAGCATGTGTCGTTTTTTATCGCCCATTTGTCTTTTTTTGCTTCACATATATGATTATGTTTTTGTCTTTTTTTTGTAGGATATGCACAACAGCAGCTTTCAGGAACGGTCCAACTCAGCGTGTGCTGCAACTGGTGACAGAAGTGCAGAGGTGATGTTTTAAAATTGTCAGTAATGGTTTATGGTGATGACAGAGACTCAGAACAACATGAGTGAACAACATGTTTTAACTTCTCTTGCAGAAGCAGACCGACGACATACGGACCCTTTACTGCCGCTACCTCAGGAAGGAGATAGAGAACCGCGACCAACAGATGGCATACAGAGCACTTAAAATGAGGAAGCTGGAAAAAGAAATCTTATTACTTGATAAACAGCTGGTGTGAAAATATGTTATTTAAAAAAAAAAAAAAAAAGAAAAAAGTTCCTTGTTACTTATTAAAAACAAAGTTTGATTTACTTAGGTCAGACAGTTTTATTACGTTGTTTCAGTTACATAATGAGTCACATTTTACAGAATAGCACTGGACCACTTTCTCAAATGATGATCTGGGATGATCCTCAGACTGGGGCTGTGAAATAATCTCCTCTTTAGTTGCTCAAAGGTCATTTCAATCTCAGCATTGTCTTCGCAGGAGCTGCTAAAAGCAGACATGAGGCCCAGTGAGGGTTCAGGGAAGGAGGATCATGAACAGGGTTTTTTTTTTCCCTTTTTTTTTTAATGTGGAGATCCTGTGGTGCTGCTGTTAAACCCTGTGGCACATGAGGATTCAGGATCACATGAGCAACTGAGCACTGACACACAGAGAGATGCGTTGACTCACTCACACACACACACACACACACACACACACACACACTTGATTTGAAATGAAGGAACAGAACAATGGATGGCTTTAAACTGGGGCCACTTACACTTCATTTATTTAGTATCAACAGTTGCTCTTTTCCCAATTAAAAAAAATAAATAAAAAAGTTGAAATTAGTTTCCGTCACCAGCAGCACAACTACTTTGCTACTCTTTGCATTAACAGTAGCGTTATTTCTCTTCTTCTATTTCTTTGACACTAAATTTAAGTTTAATTTAATTTAATTTTTACCACCATGCTTATAAACTATGTAATATAAACATCCTTTTTATCATATTTAAAACCAGTGATTATTTATGAGTTCATGCATTCATGAGTTAGTGTAATTGTTTCTTTATTTGTGTTACTTCTGTTCTTGTGTTTTAATGTGTATTTATTATTTAGTATTGTTATTATTATTATTATTATTCAGTATTTTATTAATGACATCAATAACCACAACACAATGCTTAGACAGGTCTAGTTTGTTAAATGTAGAACAGGTTAATGTATCTGAAGCTTTTTACCCAGAAACAATAAATCATTTTTCTCTTTGTTCAGTGTCTGGTATCTGATTCACAAGATTAAATTTACTTAAAAATGTAACATAGACAAACTTTAATCTCTGCTAAGATTAATGCATTAGACATTATACATCATATGTTACAGCTAGTTTTATTGTGAAATATCAGCTATGAGCTGAGTCTCATAGTGATCAGACTCAGCTGGTCAAAGTCTCGTGCAGCTGCAGCAGATCCTGTGCTCGAGCTCCACTTTAATTCAAAATGGCGGACTGGTTAACGATTTATTAAGAACGTAAACATCCACCTGCAAACGACTGTATATCGATCTGATACATAAACCTGCACGGTGGTTTCAGAATAGATGCAACATATCGATGAGTGAGAGCGGCTGGTTCCCGTCTGACGAAGCTTTAATGCAGCCATTGGCTGACGGAGCCGCGTGCGCGTGCACGATCAGCTGGTGCAGACATTATCGATCGATCACTGAACCCAGGCTCCATCATGGCTTCAGAGGAGGATCTGATGAAAAGTGTCTTTTTATTTTTACACCGTCTGTGGCCATAAACAGCGACACATACAATCAACCAGACGTCATATAAACATCACATGACCGCGCCTCTGGTCTGTTATTATTCTACTGACAACGACGATCAAAACAGAATCTAAACAGGTGATATTTGATTTATTTTACAGATTTTCAGATTAAAAGCAGCCGATAATAGACTCCACATGCTTGCATATAAAGACTATCTGTCGCATTCAGAATTAATACATTTATCTTATTACCTACATCATCAGTCAGTTATAGGAGGAGTCTCGTTTTTTCAGAATATCAAACAAAACAATTATGATTGTCACAGTTCTGATCTACTGTACATTTCAATAAATAACTATTATTATTATTATTATATCATAAGGCTACTGTTTAGTCCTATGTCTCATCTATTATATTCTCCAGGATTTATGTCACAGCTGTGATTTTAAAGATCAAGATCAATTAAAAAATAATCAGCTTCTCTGGATTAAAGTCCTGTGAATTTTGGCTTCACGTCAAAATAAAATGCTGCCGCACACTAACACATTAGTAATAGTCTAATGTCTCCACGCTAGCATTTCATTTTTGTTTGCATTTAGCTTTATAGTGTGGGACTTTTACCTAAAAAACATAAACATTAAGCTCAAACTTCGCTGGGTGTCTTTGAACAGTGAGTTATTTTGTCCCAGCGCGCTTGCCGTACTTTCACATGACTTCTACTGCTTGTGACTGATCCGCATTCCTCAGGTGGCACTGGTCCTGTCACTGACTCATTTTACGAGGGGAAATGAATAAAAATGTAAACAGTTGCTGGTCGTTATTACCACCGCGGTCGATGTGATGGTCAAACTTCAAACTTCTCGTCGTTAACTGAACCAAACAGCTGAACATCTGCGATTATCTCGGAGGATTTGAAACATTTGACTCGGATCCGGAGCTAAAACATCCTGCTCTACTTTTCTGTCACAGCGCATCTACAGTCTGGATGGAGTGTAAAAACTTGGAGAGATACAAGACCAACGAGGACTGAGGGACTCTGCTTTTTCCTGGGTTTTGTGTCGGTCATGGCTGAAATAATAAGGAGGTGAGATCACTGATAGATCCTCTGTAGATGATTATTGGAGCATCACAACAGCATGTTGCCACAGCACACTAACACACTTCCTTTTCAGGAAAACCAAACACACCTCATTAAAAATAGATGTTTAACGGAGTATTTCTTTTGCAGATGCACTTGTTTCTTCCTCTATGATGGATCCAAAGTCAGAGGAGAGGGTGATCGCACAAGAGAGGGAATCTGCTACTTCTATCCTGAAGAGGTTTGTCTCAAGTTACACATTTGATTGTGTTTTGGATGTTTCTGTGACTTTAAAGTTAACCATCCCTCCTGTCTGTTATCTCAGACTCCTTTAGATAAACAGGAGCTGCTCTGTGGACAGCTGGCCGGCGTGGGCCGCTGTGTCTCTGAGCTTTCTTCTTCTCCGGTACGAATTCTGAGGCTGCGCCGCAACAAGTACGCCATCCACATGAGAGATGACTTCTTCTGGGTGAGTGCTGTCATAGGTGCCCTGGCTTCAACTTTTCAAGATGCCTTTGTTCTGACCTGAATATGAGTCTTTAATGGTTATTGTTTGGGGGATATATTTCTTTTTCTTTTTTCCTCCCAGGCTCTGAGCTGCTCAGCAGAAGTCCCCACCATCAGTGTCTGCGAGCTCCTGGATCAGCTCATAAACCTGTTCTGTTTCTACAATGGATCTGTCCGACGAAGCTACCAGGTGCAGTCTCCAGGTGTTTTCACAGTTTTACAGTGAAAAGTCTGATTTGTCCCCCAAGAGTCTCTTAAAACTAACATGACAGAGCTATTTACAAAAAGCTGAAATTCAAAATGTTGTTATCTTTGCAGCCAGAAAAATCACGCCTGTCGTTGCAATGTTGTAATTTTTAACTTTTCTTTGTGCTGCAGTTTAACAGTAAAGAAACCCTAGCAGCTCGATGGGCGCAGTACCTCTCACACCTGCAGTCAGGCTCCTCAGAGCTTCATCGCATCTTCAGCTGTTTGAGGACCATTGACGCGACTAACGTATGTACAACATGTTGTCGTAGTTCTGCATTTAACTGCTGCTGACAGGATATGACTGTGTCAAAATGTCCTGTGGTGTTGAGTATTCAGTATGTGTCAATAAACACACAGAGACACATTTGTGAATATTTAATGTAACAACACAGTCAGTTTTCATTTGCCAGTCAATTCTAGATATTGTGTAAAGACCTTTTTAAAGCACTTTTGGTGAAATTTGGTGCAAAACGTTTTGAGACAAGTCTGTTTGATGACATAATTGCTTATGTGATTATCTAAGTGTATTAGTTTAACAATGAACAGATGGAGTCATTATCTTACAGGTTGTTGTATATTTATCACTTTCTATTTTTCAGGTTGACCCACTTCTGCTGCTCAAAGCTGCCCTCATTCTTCAGGCCTGTCAGCGCTGCCCTCTAGTGTTAGCAGGCTGTATTCTCTTCAGAGGAAGGTAGGTTTGACATTTTGACATTGCCAAGTATGAGGTTTTTTTTTTCCGTAAATAACAACTTTTTTTTTCCTGGCTTCCCTCCTCAGAGTTGTAAGCACGCAGATGTCTCCAGAGCTCACCATGAAGGTCATGGTTCATGAGTGTGAAACGTACACCAAGGTAGGACATGAAAACCAACCTGAATGTCTTGCCAAGCTGACAGTGGCCACATAATACACTGGTCAAATCTGAAAACTAATCCTCCTCGGTAAACCACATAAAAGCCTTGAAACACACTTTAGAAGTCAGTGATTTGTACCTGTGAGATGAGTTTAGCATAAAGACTATAAACAAGGAAAACCACCAGCTCTCTAGGTCTCAACAATTGACACATTATATCTCATTTGTTTATAAAAAAAAAAAAAAACAAAACAAAACAAAAAAACCAGCGCCACCAAGTCTAACAACAAGATTTTGCATTTTATTTGGAAGGAACTTCCCGGATTATTTGTTTAAATGTTCTGCAAGGGAGATTTTATTAGTTCTGGTCAGAGCTGCATCAACTGTCTGTCCCTGAGTCCAGCTTCATATTTATCATCAGAAATAAACATATTTGGTGCAACAGATATATTTCCTTAAATGTCGAACTTTAACAGAAAAGGTTTTTTTTTTTATTATTATTTAGTCCCAGAGGCCTAACGGACTAAGTACCTCCAGCTCAGGTGGAGCTGCTGTCAGTTCCACTACAGTGTTCTTGACCGTGTCTGAGCTCCAGTACCTGCAATCTGCTCCTATTGACAAAAACCACAGGTAGCAGCTTCCCTTCCTCATATTCACCCTTTATTTTAAGACAGTGTTTAACTCACACAAGCTGCTTGAATAACATTTCCATAAAATTCAGACTGTCTCCATCTGTTTTCCACCCTCCAGTTCTCATTCTACTCCACTCAAAGACGCCGCCCCAAAGAAGCCGCTCCGCCTCTCAAGAACATTATCTGACATGGCCTCCACTGAGTCTGATTCATCTGATCCAGGTCCCTCCCAGTCTCCCCAGAAGTTGTCCTTCAGCCCTTGCTTGTCAGAATCAGATACCTCTGTGTTTAGCCCGGCTCCTTCACAGAACGCCGCTGATACACCTAAGTTTCTTGAGTCTCCTTTTTCAAATGGAAACCACTCCCACGAGGCTGAGGAGGAAGCGTTTGAAAAATCGTATTATCAGAGTTTCCACCGCAATGAAAGTGGAGACAGTCAGATGCATGAGAAAGAAGACAGCTCTGTGTTCGAAGAAAACTCTCATATCAATGGAGGCGGAGAGGATGGAGACACAGCTTGTGGGACATTGTTTGACTTCCAAGGAGTTGAATCAGGCAACGAGGGATCACGTGATGATAAACCAGAGGCGGGAGATAACGGAGCTGGTCACAAGGCTGAGGTGGAAGATCGTCCTCCTTCCTCTGTTGCTTTTGAAGACCAGGGGGAGAGTTCTCTGATCCCCATGACGTTGTACCTGCACCGGGTTAAGAGCTTAGTGATGGCCCTGCTGGTGGACCCTCATTTCTTGAGTGATACGGCTTCTACGGAAGAAGTGGTGAGAAACACAAGCAGTCCTGATAAAAGCTGCTGTTTCCTCTGTAGAATTTGAATTTGCTGATATTGTGTGTTTATGTCTGTGTCCAGTATCACAGCAGCCTGGCGTCACTCAATGGACTGGAGGCCCATCTGAGGACCATCTCCTCAGGGACCCCGGGCGCTCCAGGACCTTACATCTTTGCTCATTTTGACTGCATCCAGAGCACAATGACATGTAAGACACCATAATAATAACACACATCTGTCTATAGTCACTCTTCTACCCTTGTTCTGTGTATTTCCTGCTTGTGTCAGTCCAAACCCCTGCATCTCTACCTGGGGACTGGGGTTGGGTTTGGTGGGTTTATATTTGCCTTTGCATGAACTAACGACTAATTAGTAAGACTGTGATCAGCATTCCTTTGTGCAGCAGGCCTGCTTGTCCAGATTAATGTGCCGCTGTTATTGTGTGTCTCTGCAGCCAACCTGTCTGGTCGACCAGGGGGAGCCCCAGAGCATCCTTTTGTCAGAGCCACATCACTTCTTCACTCGCATTTCTGTAACACTGAAACTCTGCAGGAGGCTATTATCAGGTCAGTACGGCAGTGACATGGTGGTGGTGGTGGTTTGGGGAGGGGGGGGGGGTTCTCATGCCTTTCAAGACTCCTCATGTAGAAGTCGGGGGTGGGGTTTTCTCAGTTCTTCCCGTCTATCATCACATCCCACCAACCCCTGAATATTTTTCCCTTACTCATGTCGTTCACACTGCAACAACAAACATGAACTGGCGAAGAAAACCCTTCTGTTGTTGCTCTGTGTCTCTCTCGATCGTGTGACTATTGTCTGTTCTTTTCTGTTCTTTTCCGTCACCATTCTGTGATTTAAAACACGTGCGTCACTTTCACCGCAGGAGTGCCGGTGCTGCTGTGTACGGGACTCGTAGCGTGGCCCAGGAGACTTACTTCCAGCAGCACGGAGGATCGTCCAGGAACTCAGGCATCCCTAACCACCAGGACAGCGCTTTCTCACTGCCCAGCAAGGCCCGACACAGACTGCTGAAACACGGGGTTAACCTGCTCTGACACGTCCTGGGCGTTCACAGATTATTAACGTAAAAACTGTGCCATGGGTGACTCCTAAAATCAACACAAACGAATAGAGAAAAGAATTACAATTAAAAGCTTCCTCTTTTTCTAGCTGGTTTATTATCGTATTCACACCAGTTTGTTTGATATTTGCACTGATATTTATGACCAAACAATATTTCTTTTCTTTTTATATCATTATTAAGAATTTAATTAGTTTAACATTTACACTGAAGTTTTAGTTATTTACAAACTCCTTTCAGTGTAACTGCCCCACATTTTATTTCTAAAACACTGAAACCACAATTGTTAACACACACTGTAAAAAATTTAAGGGCTTTTCAGTTTATATAAATTTTCAATTCAGTTATATCACCAAGGAAGTGAATGTAATATTTAATAATTGTAATATTTATTCATTTAAATAGAAATTTAAATAGATCTTTATAGGTGCCTTTGTAAAGGGCACCCTTCCCTTTCTGCAAATAGTGCAAATTAAAAAAAAAAAACCCTAACCCTAAAAATGTATATTTATTTCAAATCATCAACAACAAGCAAGTATTATTAAGCTACTTTATCTACTGTTTTATCCCCAAGTGTCAAAGTAAGGTTTGTAGAAAAAAAAAAAAAGAATTTTACTCTTTAATTTACTTTAGTGGAAATTAAATTAATACCTGATCCTCTCAGTGTTGAGTCTTATGTGAGCTTCTTTACCGACCTCTTGTTTGAAAACCACAGGGGCCACATGGCCTTATAAGGGCCCGCATGTGACCCCTGCAACCTGGTCTCAACCTGGTTTCTTTCCACCTCAGGCTTTAATGTCTCCTCTCAAAATAGAATAGACTCATGTTAAAATAAAATGTTATTGTTCATGTTTTCTGTGCTACGTGTGTTGTAAATGAGAGCGTTCTTGATGATCCAAATATGGAGTGATTAGAGTCATTAGCTGGGTAGTTGAATGTGAATGGCAGGGGTCGGCGCTCTTCGGGGCGCCTCATTATGCAGGCGCATTAAAAGAAAGCAACGGGGGGCAAATGGGTGGTTAAAGGTGCGAACAAAAAAGGGGGCAGTGACTGTGAGGAGGTTCAGGATTCAAATTCTAAGTGGTGAGATGTTCCCATTGTCAGTGAGCTATATAGCAGGCAGTCACAACTGGCTGGAGAGCGGATGGAGAACTGGCACCGCGGAGAAGCTGCCTGTTACTCATCAGTGGAGATCCAAAGGTCAGGATTTAGAAATCTCATCATGGCCTCCCCGCACCGCATGTGGATTATTTTATTTCTTCTCTCGGTGATTGTAAGTGACACTGGAGTATCTTGTCGCGCGGTAGAAAGGTTGGGATTTGTCTCACATGCGCCGAAAACGGCAGATGGATCAACTTTACGCGCGGGCAAGATGAGAAGATGGAGCCGCGGGACTGAAGAGACGCATCGGGAGCGGTGCGCAGAGCTGGCTGCTCCTTGGTTGGAGAACACACAAGAAGCTCATGTGGATAACGCAACAGTGCTGCTACTCCGTATGCGGCCTCTTACTCCGGGAGCCTCGCAGGGCCTGGTGTTCCCAGGGAAGCATCTTTTCAGCTTTGTCCGACGGGTTTACCACTGCTGTCAGGAGGGAGTCGTCTGCAGGAGCGTCAAGGGGATTCAAGGTCGCCCGAGAGGAGGTGAGACACGTTCTAATGCACTTTGTTTTCTTATACTGTGGATTTTGGGCGCTGGTGTTTTGGCCTGAGACGCACAGAGGAAACGTGGCAAAACCTCTAGCTGCATCAAAACACTTCACTGCTAAACGAGACTAAACAGATTTCTAACTTATAGATTTGATACAAACTCTCAAAGCTGCTTGTCAATTCATCAAAATTCAGTCATGAGTTCTTACAGTCATATTACAACAAATAGAGCTTTGTTCGAGATTGGAAACAACAATTTTGCAATGATGCAACTTGTTTACCAAAACTGACCTTTGGACATACACAAATACAACATGGCTGTAACACTCAGCTCAGTTAATCCAGGGTGTAGTGTTGGAGAAGTGATGCCGTGCAGGAAAAGTCCTGAGCTGCAGAGGTGAGAGCTGATGTGCTTGAAAAGCACTTTTATGAGACGTTAATGGCTTGAGTAATACAGCTGTGTAGAGGACTCTTATCTGCATACAAATGAGTCTTAGCCGGCTTAATGTCCCCTCCACGAATTGTTGAGATGTCCTGCTGACAGATTAACAAGGTATTAGGAGTGAAAACATCACCTCAGTGGTGGAGATTTCTTTTCTGATCCCTGGGGTTTTTCAGAGCGGAGCCTGACATGAGTGGAAGTGCTGCTCTCTAACATGAAATGTCTTGTTTTAAATTGTGCTGTGACCCCGACACACTCCTCCTGACAGCCTTCTTCCTCTCCTCCTCCTTCTCAGATACGGATGTTGAGTTTTTCCTCACCAGGGAGATTTTATCTCTGACAGTTACAAAAGTAGAGCTTCACCTCCAGATTTCCAACCCACAACACCTGGATATCAACCCCGTGCTTCCCTCCATGGCAAAGCGCAGCCTCCCTACAAGGTAAAGACTCTACTCTCAATGTGAGCTTCACTCTTACTCATCTACCGACCTTTAAAGACACAAACACAATGTAGAAGTGATAATCCGTGAAAGTTAAAGGTCTCAAATTAAACTTTGTTGTCTCTTTTAGGTACAGTTCTTGGTCACAGGGCAACATGGTGGAGCTGAGAGTGGACCTGTTGTTCCTCCTCCAGAGTCTGCAGGAGGTGGCAGGTGGAGCTGGAGGGGGTCCCAGCTTGGTGAACATGAGGCGGATGGTTCTTTCTTCCAGGGGGGATCCACCGGGGGAAAAGCCAGCTTCTAACGCTCTGCAGGACATCAACAGCGACACGTGGGGGGATGGTGCCGCTGAGCCGCTGCCTCCTCTGGAGCTGGGTTTGATCCTGAGCTGCAGTCAGGACGGAGCGGCGGCGTCTTGTGAAAGCGGCGGCGTTCACCTCTCACACGCACCTTTCATGGCTTTGTACTACAGATGAAATCAAACAAAGACACTGAAACCACACGCTGCATGGATTTTATTTGCTGATGCACTTCAACGTCAAATCTATTAATTTATAAATGTTATGTTTTGTAAAGTATATATATAAAATTGTAAATAGTGAATATGCTATACTGTAAGTTTATTGAGTCATTATTTGGTTTTTAAAACTCAATCTAACAATGGCTCTTGACAAAAGTGTGTCAGTGGACGTGCTCCGTCCACTTTGTTCAGCTGTGTTTGTCTTCGTAATATTCAGCTCCCAACACCTTTCAGATACATGCTTCTATTTAAAGAAGTTTTTGCAGTTGGTGGGAAAAGGTGGAGAAAAAACAACACCTGGACAAACACAGGGCCTGTACATGCTGCTGTGACCCTTCTGAACCTCGCTGTTACTGCTCTGTTCATCCATGTTTTGAGGTGCAGTTGAGACCAGACGTATTTGGATAGTAGGATACCTTTTTTTTTGTTTTGTTTTGTTTTTCAAGCTCTGAACCACAGCACATTTATTTTGAAATAAAAATAATGGATACTTAAATAAAGTGCCACGTCTCAGTTTTAATTTGAATGAAGGATAGAGCACATTAAACATATGGTTCACACAATAACTCCCTAAAGTCTTTGACTGTGATCTTTCACAGTTTCACTGTAGCCTCTGTCAGATCTTGTTGTTGTGAGGTCCAGGTCTGTTCAGATCAGGTGACCAACTCGGACAGAATCAAACACATTTCATCTCCTCACCCTGAATAACTTTTTAGCCGTTTTGGATAAAGATTATTGTCCTGCTGAATGATGAAAAGTCATCCACTCAGTTTTGATGTATTTGACGAAATCAGAACAAAGAGCAAACCATCACAGACAAGGTGGTTTTGAGTCATTAACTCCACTTCCATCTTCACAATTTCTAACAGCAGTAGCATTGGTCCACAGAGCCTTTTCTGTGTGTTTTTGTGAACTAAAGGCTTCACCGGGCGAATCCTCTGATGCTCTGATCATTAAGTGTTATCTAGATGGTTGACAAGGAAACACGTCCGCCTACATCCTCATTATCGTCTTCACTTGCGTGATCACCTCTTCTCTCATCAGTGACAAACTGATCCACTTCTACTGAAATAACAGCTCTAGACTGAAACAACACAACGCTGAGAAAGAAACAAACAGCAGCCGACTGTCCAATTATTATTGGACCCTAAACATTGATCAGTTTTTTTTTTCCTGTAAAAAATTGTAGTGTCTATCATTTAATTTCAATATCAACCAAATACTTTTGGTTTTGACTCAACATTCAAAGTTGTTGACGACTGTCGGATGCCGAATTACGTGACTAAGCAACACGAGGATGTTTGAGTCGACAAAAAACAATGACACATTCTGATAAAATAGCACATTTATTAAAAAGAGACAGCATTTATCAGCATTTCCCATTTCTCAGATGTACCGTACGCAACATCTGAATAAAATCAGGGGTCTCAAACACATTTTTTTTTTTTTTTTTCAATCCACCTGCTGCTGCCTACAGCCCTCAGAGGAGCGTTTTCTTTATCCAACACATGTATATCTATACAGTAGGTCTCATATGTAAGCACACACTCACTGTGTCTCTCACACACACACACACACACACACACGCTGCGTGATCGGTTTGTGTATGTGGTCCGCTGCCTGGACGATGACTGAAGTTGGCTGATGTTTGAGCAGTTGAAAAGTTGTCTCAGTTTGAATTTATCTCACATGACCAGCTGCGTTTGAAAAGGAGACGGGGAGGAAGAAAAAAAAAAAAAAAAAAAGCTACATTTATTACAGAGCAAATTTAAAGAAGAAAAGAAAAAAGGATTCTTTCAGGATGAAAAGTTCAAGAAGGTCGGCGTCATGGCAGATGGATGATTAGTGACGAACGGAGGAGGAAAGAAAACAAGAACCGTTAGCGTCATGGTGGGACGCCAGCGTTAAAGAATTTGGATGGAATGACAGCAATTCTTTGGTTCTCGTGAAAAACAAACAAACAAACAAACAAGCACAACTAAAAAACACTGAGAGCAGATCTTCATTCCACTCCAGTTCATTCAGCTGTGAGATGTACTGACAACACAAAGAAGAAAAAAAAAAAAGGCTGGCGAGGAGCTAAATCCTTATCAGACGTGATAAAACCGTATGAAACAAGCGCTGGACGTTTAAATTTCACACACCTTTCCATTTGTTTTTGACTGGCTTTGCTCCTAGAGAAGTTCAAAGTTGAGGTTTAATGACAAGTCCAAGATATGATTTCTACAGACGACAGGCGTCCATTACTTCTACCGAGAGCTGTTTGTGTGGAATGAAAATCTAACCCTGAAGAAAGTGTCCGACAGAAGAAGATGTTGTAAATGTAAAAAAAAAAAAAAATGAAATAAAAAAAAAACGAGGCTAATTTGATGTAAGCCAACAAAAGAAACCTCAAGGCGAATGATGGTAAAGCACATTGTATTCAACAATTCAAGGCAACAAAGACAAACACACACACACGCACGCACAAAAAAAAAAAAAAAAAAAAATATGACAGGATTTTAAAATACATGAGGCAGTGCAAAATGTCACACCAATAAAATATCACGTTTTTAAAAACTCAAAAAAACAAAACAAAACAAAAAAAAAAAAACCAACAGATCCTGAGGAAAGAATTCAAACACACAATTCCAAGCGTATTATAAAATATCTCCAGATCAGCCCCACTCTGATTTAAATTATATATAATAGAATGGAAGATCCCACATTTTCAGAAATAATCTCATTTATTTGACTTTCTGACAGTCAGTTCATCTGACTCTTAATATTTTTTATTTTATTTTTTTATACTCTGTACCAACAACCGTTCCCCCCCTAGAAGAAAGGCCACAAAAAGACTTTCTTGCGAGAAAAAATGAAAACCCCTAAAACACCTCAGCTACGACACGATAAGTGATGAGATCAAAAACTGTCGTCACACGATAAAACGTGTGATCTTGTACCTTTATATACACACGCGACTGTGTAGACTTGTAGAGGAACACAACACGGTGACTTTGGTGCTGATTTAAATGAACTTTTTGCATCTTTTTAAAAGGAAAAAAAAAAAGGTGCTCATATGACTTAAATATGAATTGAGTTTACAACTATTAAAAAAAAAAAAAAAAAGGGAGAACAATGGAAAACCTCCAAAAACTGTCAAAAACAAACTGACTGAATATTTTCTGGCACTAACTTCTTCTTGCCCGCCGTCAATCAAAATGGGGGGAATCGAGAAGCGAGGGAGGATTTGCAGCACCTGAATTATTAACCGTTTTTCAAGTACTGCATATGGCAACAGCAATACGGGTTTGGGAGGGAGAAGGGGATGGGTTGGGGCGGTGGGGTGGACATTTAAGACGCATTAGTGGAACAGGCAAAGTTACAAAATTGTCCTTGGAGTAGAGCTAAGCACTTAAGGGAGGTAACTAGATACATAAATAGGAGGGTTCACAGCACGACTCGACTAAAAATGAAGAACAAAGCTGCTTTTCAGTTCACATACAAAGCAAAAAAAAAAAAAAGAAGGATATCACTGTCCAAAACCTGAAACAGTCAGTGGACTCTGATAATATGGCCATGTAGAGACAAAAAAAGCAACAAAAAGGCTCAAAGATTATGTTTTATCCCCAGTTTGTTCAGTCAATTCAAGGTCCAGAACATGTAGCTTAATTGCACTGAAAGTTCACACTGAATTAACAAAAACGTTACAGTCCACGTTAAAAAGTTTTAAGACAAAAGGCTACGTGAAGAACTTGGAAAAAACAGGAACCTATGTTGATCTAAAACGTCTGGTAAACATTTGATTTTGATTTTTTTTTTTTTTTTGTCATCTTACGCTAACATTGTGCTTTCTCGTCTCTCGCTGCAGGAGCATGAACGAACTCTTGGTCCGAACGCGGCGACTATGTTGTAGGAAACGAGCGCGGCGACTGGCACAGATTCTTGTGATTTGTAAAATTAACATTGAGCCGCAGCGTCCTGTCCCCTCAGCGCCAGATAACACCGACTGAAAGTTCATGGCCCCGTCAGAGTCACCACAGCTTTCTGCTTTAAATTCAAAACTAAAATTTCAGCCAAAAGAAGGAAAAAAAATAATACAAAAAAAAAAAAAATCAAAACCCTCCTTTCTATATTTCTGTTCCACCAAATCAACTGTTAATCAATTTAATGTGGCGTGTGAACTGTACGCCCCACTGAAACCTTAAGCAGAGACACTACACGTTCAAATTTATAAGCTATTTATCAAATCAAACAGGCCACTGTGATTCTTCCTTTTCTAACAAAGAACAATAATAATAAAAAAAGACATTCTTTGGTGAAACAAAAAAAGGCAGGCATGCACAATTTAGATTTAACAGAAGAGGCAAAGATCACCTAAAATACAGCAACGCAATAATCGTGACTCACTTGAACTTTAAAATTCCACAGCATAAACTTTGCCTCTCACTAAACGTGAGTACGGTGTCTGTTACTGGATCAAACCGTTCACACCTTGTAAAGTCTGAAGTCTAAAAAGGATCTATCCTTGGAGAGAAACAAAGCATCCAACGAGGATGTTCACTTTGTGATCACTGTTGTGGACTCATTTTTTGTTTGTTTTGTTTTGTTTTTTTTTTTTTTTTTTTAATACGGTCGCTTAACAAATTTGTGAAACCCAACCTATATTTATGTAGAGACGAGCCGAGTTAGACAGCAAATAATCCGGCCAGCTACAGAACTGGTGTGACACAGATTTCTTCCTTCTTTTAACATTTTATGGCAAACATATGATGGCACGTCAACGCAGGGTTAACTAGATCTGGGTGGACAGACACAAAGATGCAACAAGTTGAGAAAAATGGGAGCAACTCATTTCCACTAACCGTCTCAATCATGGTTTCTATTCTATTTAACCAATTTCTTAGCAGCACCACTTTCCAATTTCTAGGTAACATGTCTGAGCAGATGCTGAGCAGGAGTGTTAAACAGAGTGTGCTTCCTTTGCCACACCCAGTACAAAACAATGCTTTTAGTTTATAAAACGGGCCCGGACCAATCTCTCCTGAGCATCCCTTAGCTGCTGAAATGTGGTTTCAAACCGTTGAAGACTGGCACGTGTAAATCCTGCTCAGTCTCTGAGTGGAAATGACTAACATTGTTCAAAAGGGTCAGCAGAGGTGGATGCGAAACACATTCACAAAGAAGCGCACAGCATACACTTCCTACTTCTCCTTTTCTTTCCTTAACGATACAATGCACCAGCAGCGTTTTGCTTCATCTTGCAGTGGCTTTCCAAAAAGTTATTGTCTCTTTTTTTTTTGTTTTTTGTTTTTTTTTTGTTTTTGTTCCTTTCGTCATTGTGGTTTTCTCCAAGCCTTCAGCTTTCTCTCGTGTGTATGCTTTCACCTGTGCTGCTGTTGTCATGTTCACCCCCTCCCTCTCTTCTCTCCCTCTCTCTTTCTTCATAGTCTCATGTCCGTCTCGTCCTCCTGACGTCTTGTCGACTGTTAGTTTGAGCTCACAGCCGACAGAGGCAGAACAGTGTGGGGATGAACACCCCGAACGCCACCAGGATGGGAAACATTAGGCTGCTGTTGTCGGCTGCATATGGATTTGGTGTTCGGGGGCCTGACCGGACCCTGCCCTTAGGACCTGCTGGGACCTTTTTTCTCCCACCTTCCTCGCCTCCTTCAGTATCTTCCTCTTCATCCTCATCGTCCTCTTTATTTTCCAAGCCAGGGTGCGGCTGAAGTTTTGGTACATCTGCCAAAGGAGAAAAAGGATGATGGCAGTTAGTCCAAGTCACATAGAAAGACAAGTACAGAAAAAGTCTGGATGTGTCTCAGCACTGGTGCGGTGCCACTAATAAGCCTACAACTGCTTTGTAAAAGGGCTTACACGCTGCACGGCCAGACATCCCAAAATACTCATCATCATATGTATGTATGCAAAACGCTAATGGCTACAGCGTGTTTGCAGTGACAGGACTCACCTTCTGATGTCCCCTTCATTACATAGAGAGCGCAGACCTTGGGGTTGTCGTAATAACCCTGAAATGTAGAACAGACACCACAGTTTCACCAGCGAATCAGTAAAGAATCACTTTTGCTTTCAAGAACATGGTTGGAGCACCCTTATCTTACTACGAGTCTCGGTTTGACACCAGAACGATCATTAAAAAAAAAAGCATTCCTTCTTTTTTTTGTCCACACAAAGAGCAGACAGTGGTCCCACTTTTGTATTTTAAGAGACTAAAAATGCAGAGAGAATCGGTGATCTACTAAAAAAATTATAAAAGAAAGAGGTCACTGCGGAAAAACCCTTTGTGAAGTATGCCATCCTACAAATTTAGCCTATAGCCCCTTGTTCTATAAACCCACTAGCAAAATCTTTCATTTGTTAGAATCCAGGGCTTAAAGCGAATACTAATCATGTGAGAAGAAGAAAAAAAAAACATGCACATTATTCCCATGGCCTGTAGCAGCCTCATCAGTATTTGTGAGAAGTTCCCAGACAGAACAGAATCAATCGTAATCTCTCCGACTGTGGTGTTTTGCTGTATTGGAAGAAGTGGTGCAAACATGGGCAAAGTAAACAATTTTGCGTCACGCTGACGATGAGAGAAGAGTCAGTCTGTGGCAATAACTACAGTTAATAAGACATTGGAATTCATGCTGTTTTATAAAGTAGAGTATGATCGTGATTTTTTTTTGCGCGCCAAGTTTTGCTTTAAGACATTAAATTAAAATGCTGACACAGTCGCTTACCGCTTCGGTCAATAAAAAGTCAGGCCAATAGTAACAGAAGTACAGTGTCATAATAAAGAGATGGTTCTAGATGAGTAAAATTTAAAAGTAGAGCACCTCCGGCCAATAATATGAAGGGGAGACACTTAACATATTATAAACAAATTATCAACCATGCAATCTCTCCTGCACACGGTGAGAGACTATAGACCTATTACCAGAGAATCAAATGTGACGAGGAAATGTGTGAAACAATTACTAACCTCATCAGAGGCTGTTTTCACTGGTTTTCCATTTCTGTTTTTTTCCCCCCGTGGTGCTAACAGAAATGTCTGCATGTCATAAAACCCTTTCAGAAATTTGACAATCATATCTCTGAGCGCCGGGAAAAGACGGCAAACAACCATAAATTTGAAATATGATTTACAGAGAGCAACAGTTGGGTGAGAAGCAGGGAGCAAAGTTAAAAGCGGCAGTATATGACATGTAAACAAATATGACAAAGAACAACTAGACTTAAGTCTGTTTTTAGTCATTTGCATGTCGCACACACTCCAACTGGCTGCTGACAGCTGCTTTCAGACCAAGGGTTCATTATGTAAATGTGTTTGTCAGTTTTTTATGTTGACTTCCTGCTGGAGGCTCCATAAGTCATATTTTTGTTACTTCTGTTCAGGAGACAATTTATGAATCGATGTTCATTGCACATAGTTGTTTACGGTTTTAAAATGATAAGACGCCACAAAAGTGTCAAATAAAATCCATGAATTGATTAACAATTCAACAGAAACAGCTCCACTTTGGCCGCTACTTATTTCACTTCTCAAAATGCACAATTGCCTCTGCAGGAGTATTCAACCAATCTGCCAATACAAGCATCACATATTGGAGCAGTTCCTCCTTAGTACTTTGTAAATAAGCAAAAGTCGTGTTTACATTTGGAAAATTTCCTACAATCTCTTGTTATTCAGTTTCTTAAAACATTTCTGTTATGTGTTTTGTTGTGAAAAAATGATCCCTGTCATGACCTGAAAATGATCTGTAACTTCATTTCACATTCACAGGTTTTTGAACATGTAAAACAAACAGCACCTCGACCTCCTGCTCGGCTCATCAAACCTCAAGTTATTTTATGTTTTGTTAGTTACAGTGCTAATGTTAGTTAAGGCTTGGCCACAAATGCTACATCTGACCTAGTTACCATACGCAAATGAACTTGCAAAATACTACAACTGACTTTTATGGCTTCTGAGAAAGAGAAGTGATAAAGAAAGTCCAAGTCCATTAGTCGACAGCACTGATGCATCACTGCATCACTTTGAAAAACAAGGTGTTGAAATTCAAAGTGCTGTGGAAACTTAAGCAGACTAATACTCCATCTCACTGGCAATGACATTCGGACATTTATCAAATGTTTCAAATAAAACCAGCTCACCTTTACAAACTCCACGGTGAGCTTGCCGTTGAAAGTGGACACTTCTCCTTGCACGCTCAGCTTGCCACGTCGAATAGAGAAAGACACTATCTCGTCGTGAGCGGTACTGTGACCCACTCTATCAAAGATATCCAGGTCCTTGACCACCATATGGCCGTTCAGACGGACGTCAAACACCTGCGAAAACATGTTCCCACATCGGCAGCGATAAACAGCTAAACCACACACAAACACACACCCTAACATTCATGGTGCCTCACACAGGTATTACCATGTGCCACGGTGATGATGAAAATGCCAAATGTATTAAATACACATACATACCTTCTGTTGTGACTGGGCAAAGTAGACTTCTGCAAACTTCAGAACTAGTATATAGTCTCCTTCCTCACGAATGGGAATATCATATCCAAAAGTGTCCTCATTGTAGCGCTCCGTCTGATACAGAATCTGGTCCTCTGGACTGGAGCGTAGTATTGGCAGACGCACCCCATAATCGGAGGCTACAAAGGGAAACACCATCAGGGTTAGTGTGCATTTTGTTCAATAGACCGTATTACTAGCTGCATTTCTGGAAAGCTGATCATGTTTAAAGTCAAGCAAAGCACCACATTATGCAAGCCCTGACCTTTTCCTGCACTTGGTGAAATACTGTGTCCTTCTGTCTCAAATGGTTAGTTACCACATTGTGTTCACTCCAACTTTCAATTACGGTATTTCTGCCTGATAACTGACGCCAAGAATAACTCCACAGTCAATTAGATCATATCATCACCTGCTTCCTCCATGTACAGAGAGGGGCGGAGCTGTAGCTCAGTGCTGACTCCACATTAGTTTGTGGTTACATGCGGAAGCCAGACCATACAAAGATTTCTGCTGGAAGTTTCTAAAGCACCAAGGAGCAACATTTACCTTAACAGTGTCACTTTGAGCAACACATCACAGGTGAAGTCCAGCAAAAACACGCCGGCTCATTTTTTAATACTTATCCGCTAATAACATCGACTCACCTTTACCAATTTTGCCTTCCAACGGGTCCTTTTTGAAGTGAATACCGTGCACGTCTACATGTGTTTCACCCCCGGCATTTACAGCCCAAATAACCCGTTCGGCGAGGCTCGGCCCCCCACCGTCCGCCCAGCACTGCTCTGCCAGCAGCGACAGCACCGCTGCGACCAGCCCGGCTGCGAGCTGCGCCGTGACCCGCTGCATTGCCACACACAGCCTGGTCCTGGACAGAGACACATACACACACACACACATAGAGTCGGTATCTGCTTGCATGCAGCACGGACTCACTGTTTCTGCACGGAAGTAAACCTTCCACATGTAACATTTACTCCAAATGGTTAGCAAAGCGAAAAGAAAAGCTAGCAAAGCTCGTCTTGATGACATGCAACGTGATATGTGTAAGTTAGCCAGTATGCTAACGTTAACAGGACCAATACCGGCAGTAGCATTAGCACAAAAGCACATACAGTGACCGAGAAAATGACAGTGAGATTGTGAATAGGTATTCTGGCTTAACATTACAACAATCACGACATAACATTACCTCTTCCGTATTTATCAGTCAAACAAACACAAAATAACGATACATTAGCAGTGAGTAACGCTGGTCAGTTGGGCTAGGTAGCTACCTGTCTAACCAGAAATACTTGGTCTTTAAGAGCCCGGCTAACGTCCATGCAAATGCCCCTTACCTTCCCTTTCACCGGTTTCTTCAGCCTATGTTGTGCCAACGTGTAAGTCTGTCTCTGCTAATACAGTCTCACCAGCTGCCTATACTACAGACTGAAAGATAACTTAAGAGTGTGTAGATATTCTCAGTTACTGAAAGCTACTGCTTGCTACACTGACTTTCATTCAATGTGTGCACCCAAACCCATTTGCCAGTGTGCCGGAGGCGGGACAGATCTACCTAACCGAGTTTACTCGACCGGTGAGTGACAGCAGGTTTGTCCAATCACATCCTCCTGGTTCAGGCTTCCTGAACCATTCAACACCATTTCATATCACAGACCAATCACATCCTACTTTGTTATAACTATGTGAAAATAACGACTTCGAATGTCTTCATCGAGAGTCACGAATTTTATTGTTTGAGAGCGACGTATGTCTAGATACTGACACTGACGGACAGACACGTGCAGTGAATGAAGCCCCGTGTCTGTTTTACACGTCAAACGACTGAAACCAGGCGATTTTTTGCCCTGAGTTTTGCCTCACAGGTAAAAATCTCAGTTTTTTTTTTACACACCACCCCAATATTAAACCGAATATCAGTGATGTTTCAGGAAGGTTTCTTCTGCCTTTTCCTCTTCTTCTTCTTCTTCTTTTTTTTTCAATCGGGAACCGGCTAAACTCGTCATACTTAAGTAAATATTAGTCAGGAGTACTCCTTATATTAACGCTTCAAATAAGTCTTTTTAACACTTATCTTATTATGGACGATATTTTTAAAATTTTTAAAAATTATGTTCCATTATTTTACCACTATTTGTATATACTCTCCCACTAGTTTTATTATAATTGTAACCTAAATTTGTACATTTAATTTTGTAAACACAAAGGTTGATAATCAAATATGTTTTCAACGATGAAATGTAAAATATGTATGCTCACAGTGTGTGTATAGTGTAGATGTATGTACATGAAACAGGAATAAGTCTGTATGTGTACATACGTGTGTATCCTGAATAAATCTCCACGCCCCCTTATTTCCGGTCTACGTACTCCGAGTCTTGTCCAATCAGGAGAGTCCAGCGCAGCGCGCACGCGGTGCACTCCAGAATTGAACAGTAAGGAATGAATGGAGATAGTTGCTATGGCAACATTACCTCTATGGATGACAGGTGTTCCATGATTGCTTTTTTTTTTTTTTTTTTAACCGAGCGCAGCGTAAGTAAACATACAGAAAAAATGACCTCTGTCCTTAAAATAAAACCAACGCAGCCTCGTGTGGTTAATTAATGTGGTACAGCTGTTGCTGTCATTTATCACTATTTGCAATCTGTTAACAGGAAACAGTAGCAAAGTCGACGGCGTTAGCTCATGCATTGCATAATAATAATAATAATAATAATAATAATAATAATAATAATAATAATAATAATAAAAGGTTTCTGCTCATAACAACATGTTGGTCTTTGAAATCTTGCAACCAAAAATGACCATTTTGTGTAGAAATCATTTAAAAGCCATTGCCTTTAGTCTGAAGCAGTCCTGTGCCAACACTGTTTACAGTAAAGATACTTTGCATAAACAGAGGTCAGTAGACTTAAAGCTTTCAAATAACGTGTCATTTAAACCGAGTTAAAGGCACAAACTAAAGTAGTACTAGAGAGGCCAAATCTGTTTTTTATAAGGTGGACTGTTTTTGCATTCTTCTACACTGGTGTCCATGTGTTACCTAATAGTTTCAGAGCTGGAGAATAACAGAGGAATAAATTCACTGCAGGTGCTTGTAAATACTGTCTGTCACTGCTGCCCAAACAAAGCAGAGAAGCATCTTTCTAATGCACACTGCGTCAACACCTAATTAGTGTGAATGCTGAAAAGTATTCATTTGTGCTGAGACACTTTTCACTTCAGTTTCATCACCTCACATTGCATTTCCTGCAAAAAAAAAAAAAAAAGTAAAATTTCTAGTCTGTCTATGTCTTTTGTAATATGTGTGACTGCATGTTTCTAGTTTAACAAGTCACTCTTCAAAACAAGATTAGTCAAAGGTCAAACAGGGACAAGGCGCAGTTGTTTACAGATATTTCATTTGAACTCACTCAGCGATGTTTCCATGGTCTTTCTGAGGGGAAAATGTACCCAGCCTGCTGTCTTACCACAGACATGTATGAATAATAGATACTATGAGGAGGTTGTCCTCCAGTCATGCAGTGACAGCACTCAGCACTATACTGACATGCTGTTAATGACATTTTGACAGGAATTAAAGACACACAGTGAAACTTAAGGTACATAACAATACATGATGGGGTTTGAAATGTCTAAACAACAAACTCGAAACCATTTTTCATCATATTGCGTCTGTATTTTCTTTTTTCTTTGACCATGTCTCCACAGGAAAAGGGACTCAAATGTAAACACCTTTTATTTCTCTACAGTTAACTTGGCGAAATATTTTTGTTTACTTTCTTAGACAAAAAAAATGCAAATGTGCATACTGAATTTAATAAATTTCTCTCTT
Source organism: Polydactylus sextarius (assembly GCA_016801845.1). Lineage (NCBI taxonomy): Eukaryota > Metazoa > Chordata > Actinopteri > Polynemidae > Polydactylus > Polydactylus sextarius. The sequence continues at coordinate 4,300,823 of CM028915.1, forward strand.
TGGCATGCATAAAAATTGCTTTCAACTACACAGATGTGTGGAACGTTACCACAATTACAATCATATTGACAGTGACACACAGTACGCATACAACATAACCACGTCGACGGTAAATACACTTCACATATGTCATCCCTACTGTAATGTTCTCACACAGGGCTATTTTTGGGGCTGTTGTCTATTTTTTAAAAATAGACATTAAAAACAGAAGATGCTTCATTTTCACTTTGTAAGATGCTGCGAACCACAGCAGGATAGTGTCAGCGAGCAGTTTGGAAGAGCTGTGCATCTTTGTAAATTGTGTGTTTCGACATGCCCTTGATCTTCAATCGTAGAGAATAACCTACATGAAGTGTATGAGTTTCTATTTCTCATCTGCTGCTTCGCTGCTTGCATTTGTCAGACGGTGATGCTTTTATCGGACGGGACTGGCACGGTGAAAAAATCACAGATGGTCATACAGTTACAGCACAGGTGTGATATTGCCACGTGGGCTCCTTGGTGGAGCCCCAAATGTCACACAAAGGACATTGCACTTACAACTTCTATTACAACACATACTGTGTGAAAATGTGCTGAAACATTCAACAGTGCACTAATCTTTTACATCTTTTCTACAGACATTCATTCTCTTATCTTGACTTTCTTATGTGTCGAAGGCGACATTTTGTGAAACACTTACAGATGAGACGAGACACCGGCAATCTATCACGCAGGAAGTTATTTAGTGAGAATTAAAGTGCAAAAAACATAAGTAGGACAATCATCAGCTAGGCTACAGCAAATTCTGCATCACTTGAACTGGAGACTGTTTTAGGAAGAACACTTATTGATTGAAAGTGTGAGGTGACTCCTCGCTCCATAACATTCAAGGAGTTTTAATTCCAGTGTCATTCAGATTTAGATGGCTCAGAAGATCTTAGCAGGTCCTCTGTTGTACTTGGTCAAGTATAGAGAAGGACTCGGCTTCACATTCAAGACCGATCATTTCATGATCTTAGCGAGACATCATGCGTACAAACTCTGTGGAAAAGAAAGAATGACAAAATGCAGCAGTTGCACTGAAACTCTTCAGCTAACTTTAACTAAAAGTCATTTCTGAAAGTTGTTTTACCCTCAAAGTCAACAAGTCCGTCGCCATTCAAGTCAACATCCCTCAGGATATCTTCCACTTCTTTCAGACCCACCTGGAAAGCAAACAGAAGACACAAGTAAGTGGAGCGCCTCTCTCATACATGAAGGGTTTAAAGATGCTTCATTAAAATCAACTCCAAGTCTTACTTGTTGGCCCAGCAACTTCCTCATAGCGTCTCGGAGTTCAGATGTGCTTATGGCACCGTCTCCGTTGGTGTCAAACTGAGAAATAAATGGTATAACATCAGAAATTGATAAAGCTGTCAGTAACAAAGTAAAAAAAGTTTTCAAAATGTAAATCCAGACCATCTCACCTCTCTAAACGCGTCTTTTAGCTCTTTTATTCCAATCATGTCTGCTGTTTCAGCGAGGAGTTTTGGGCCCATCAACTCTACAAAATCCTCAAAGTCAACATGACCTCCCACTGAAGAAAAAATCGAAATAAAAAGAAAAAACTGAAAAGAATTTCAAACCAAGATACACACTGAATATACAGTTATATGCTTGATACGTAAATACACACAAAAGTCGAGTCCATACAGTTCATATTTATCTGTTGACTCAGCTCAATCAGCTCCATTTCAGTGGGCATGTATCCCATAGTTCTCATACAGTTTCCTAGGTCTTTACAGCTGATGAAACCGTCCTTGTCCTTGTCAAACTCTTTGAATGCGTCCCGCAACTCTGTCGAGCAATGACAGAAAACATATCAGGAACTGAACTGTTTGCCAAAATTCTGGTGTCGCATGTTAAAACTTTAACTTTCTTTCCAACTTCTATAAATTGCGTTGACAAACGCACGTATAGGATCATTTTACAATATGTCTTGGCTAATTGTTAAACTTCAGTAAAGTAATGTAAAACATTAAAGAAAAGACAAACATACCGTCCATTTCTTCAGGCCGCAGCTCTCTGTCCTATTGAGAAATAATATTTGATCATTGATTGGCACCAAACTGAATTCACAACACATAAAAAAAAAAGTCGACATTGTGGTCGCACATCAAAACAAACACACTCTTCTGTGTATGAGGTATATACAGCCATATCTTGGACACGGCTGTGACTCTAGTGATGTCCAAACCTAAGTGAGCAACATTCTCCATAACAATCCTCAGCTACTGTGTGAACCTCAGTTTGAGATTGCTAAAAAATAAAATGTTCACGGTAGGCTGAACTATCTCACATCTTGATTTCGAAATCTCCAACCAAATATAAATAGGCTGATTCCTATCAAGCATGACTGGGAGCTATAACCCTCAAGTTCACAGAAGAATGTGGCTGTTTCTATTTTTTTCAAAGCTTGCTTACAATGAGCACAACCTTTAAAGGGCAGAGAGAGAGGGAGACATATCCCAGAGCCCTCAGGGGTTAACAGCAGGAGCAGTGAGAAGTCTAAACACAACACTGAGTGCTGACGTCAGGCCCGAACAACTGTCTGACCGGAACCGCTGAGACAAAAGACGCAAAAAGCAAATGGGCCCAAGAAGTAAAATCAGCTGATCCCACATGCATGCATGCATGACACCATCATTAATTCCTGCGTTCAGCATCCATCATCATCATCTGATCGGCCCGATCACTTCAAAAACCTTACTTACAAAACTTTAGTTTGGGGAAATATGCGTTTTGACTTTATTGACAGTTAGATGAGAGGACTGATGTCACTGTCACATCTGTCTGCTCAATATAAAGCAGCGTTAGAGCTGGAAGCTGGTTAGCTTAACTTAGCATAGACACTGTAAACAGAGGGAAACGGTTAGCTTTTTGACAGCGCTTGGCTAAATGTCAACATTTTATTTTTCAAATTTGGCAGGAAAGTGAATATGTACAACTTTGTCAGCTCAGTGAATGTGTGCGAGGCAAGCAGAGGGACAAAGTGTTGATGGACCTGCATCGCTGCATCTGTTGTACCCTTTAGTATTTCAAGTCTAAAAGGTTGGAAACCAATGTAATGAATGCTGTAGCTGCATTCCTACATCCTCCCGTGGTCACGTGTACAGCGCTCAGGTTTATTTTCCAAACCTGTGTGTTCCCTCCTGTCAGATGGCAGGATTCCAGTCAAAAGCAGCAAGAGTGGAAATAGTAAGAAATGATGATGGAAAAGAGGGCCTCTACAACCCAGTGGTGAAAGTAGTTACTGCAGCTCACTTGATAATGTAAAAGTCTTATCCAGGTAAGCTTAGCTGATACGAATAGAGACAGAAGTAGATTTAGAAAAGCATGTTTGTCCAGACTTACGTACAGCCTGCCTGCACTCGGCCATGCCTTTATTCAAGAAGACACAGGTTTGTCCCAGTATGTTGCTCACGAGAACGCAGTTTTGTGTCATGGAAACAATGGAGTCCTGATAAGGCCCAAGATACCCTGCCTGGCCCATCTCCTCACAGGACAGCACCCCTCTGAGTCTCCTCTCAGCGTCGTGGAGCATCTTTCCAGATGGGTGCAGAGACAGAGTTAGAGATCTGTAGAGTCTTCACAGCAGAATGGAATAAACTATTATCTGTGTGTGTGTTTGTGTTTGTATATGAAAACGAGGCAGAAATATAAATGCATCAATAACGCAGCATGTTGCCAACTTTCCGCTCATTGTTCATAACTGTTTATGTGCCACGTTGTACAGACTGGCACCTCACACCTATACACTGTCACAGAAACAGTAAACACACTCAGACGCAGAGAAAAGGCGAAGTGAAACACCAGGGAATGGGCCACACGTGTTGACACACACACACTCACACACACACACACACACACACACACACACAAACATAATTCTGTGAAGACAGAGGAACATACAGTGCTTTTTACAAAATAATGCCTGTTGCGCACCAAAGGTCTGACATCATTTATCTAACACAAGGTCAACAAAATACACACCAGAGCCATTTACAAGCTGTGCAGTGGCAGAATAAAACCAGTGTGGATGAAAGATTAAACACAATTTAAATTAAACACAATTCCTACAAAAAAGTTAAGCTTTATTATCTAAGATTTGAATACACCAGCAGAATCTACCAAATAAACTGAGAGAGGCAAAAGTGTAATAATATTAATACGTCACTAAGAAAACATCCTTACCGTTCTCAGAGGCCAGTCTAAGCAGTTTCCCATACCAAAAGAGAAAAGAGACACTAAAAAGGACCATGAGGACTTTTTCTCCGTTAAGTTTGCAGTTTGGATTTTTAGAGGGATACAAACTCTGGTTTCAGCAAGACCCATGAAGCCCGGGGTGCTAACCTACAGCTGATTGAAGAAAAAAGAAAATCACAGTAGTGCACTGTCCTGTGCCGTGTGGTGGAAATGAAAGTAGCTAAGTATCACCACTGACAAACTTAGAGAGAGAGAGAGAGAGAGAGAGAGAGAGAGAAAAGATGTAAGTGTGAGTGTGAGAAACTAAATGAGAGCAAGAAGTGGATCAAGGAGGGAAAGAAAGGGAATGCCTATTAAAGGAAAAGCGGGTGAGTGTCTGTGAGATGTTTCACCCAACTGTCACACTGACCAAACTGTTGTAGTTCTTCTGCGAAACAACACAGAGAATGCAGCATCGCAGGCACCAAACACAAGAACAAACAAGAGAAACGTGATAAGGCTGCGTCAGCTTTCCCACAGCAACATAAACAAAGCTGCACCTGACAAGCAGCCTAACCTCTTACTTCAGGGTCATGCGCATATATTGCAAGGCATTTTTTTTTTTTTTTTTTTTTTTTAATGCTGTGAAAATCTCTACAAGGCAAGTTTACAAGAACACTCTGTATGAAATGACCCATTTCCATTCTTGCTGTCTCCTCCTCACCTGCACTTCTCACGTACAAGACTAATTTACCAATTTGCAAATCGTGAGATTACATTTGAATTCACGTTCATGCTGCCTCCCACCCTCCACAACACACACACACACACACTCACGTTATCATGTGCCCTCTGCAGGCAAAGACAAGGTCACTCCATCCTACAGCCGCCACATGGTACTGAAGACACACATATGAAGACTGTGAGAGGCGAGATAAAGATACTGTATCGTCCATCTGTTATGGTGAATTTTATCTATGTGTGTATCCGTTTACCTGCAAATAGAATTGTATTAATATTAGACTACAGGTAGTTGATCACCATCTGTTCACATATATTTCCATCCTGGAAACAGCCTGTACCCAGAGCAGTGAAAACCCCTGTTTACTTAAAATCTATTGTTCAGACAAAATGCCAAAGAAAGCGTGTGTATATCTCAAACCATGCGTTACATTTCTGCCTGTCATTGAACTCCTCTCCATCTAGCTGTCTCATCAAAGACCTTTTTTCGGGTCACGCTAATGTTTTCACAGAGCTGCTTGCAGACTGACTCATGGGTTATTTGTAGAATAGGCTTTCATACTATAAGTAGAAGATTTTTTTTCTTCTCTGGAAACCACAATGGATGCTCTCCATGTTCCCATAAGGAGCTTATTTAACAGTTGATTGGGTTAAAATACAAACACCATACATGGAGGCAAATTAAGTCTGACTTCTGTGGAAGAGACGAGGGAAAATGCTCTGAATAAACAACATTAAAAAGAAAGTAAGCAGCAATGTGGCGCTTTGTGATGTAAAACTAACACTTGCTGCAAAACAACATCAGTGATAAGAACCCCAGTGCATCAAGCTGAACTCACTTTTTTGTATAAATAGATGTCTCTCAAAATAGATCACTTTGATCATCAAAGTGATTTTCTTCAAACATAACACAGCAATCATTGCACTTCTCCTGATTGAATGATGCAGGAATAAGATTTATAACTTTGTCTTGGACAAAATGCACATTAACACATCAGAGATTTCCACCACAATGTTTTATCTGCCCCAGCACATCCACTTCAATGAGGAAGAACCGCCTGACTGAGGTCTGTAGGAGGAGGTGCTGTATTTACAAATTACATAAGAAATAAATGTGGAGAAGAAGCTTTTCCCTTTTGTACTTCAGTAATGACTGTGTTTGCAGATTGCATCACAGAGCACATCAGCGTATATTGATTGAGAAACACGACGTCAGAGGAGCCAGAAGCTATTGTCAACCACATCTCCAGGAATACAAGTCATAAAGGCATCATTTTCAGCAGAGCAGCTCTGCGGAGCGAGCTTCAGTCAGTTAATGCATCTCACTTTTTTTAGATGCAGCACTAGAGACACTGGTCTATAAACACACTACTAGTCCAACCCATAAAACAGTATAATCTAATAGTTTTTTTTTTTTTTTTTTTTTGGATACATGAGGATTTGGGTTTGTTACTGTCACAAAATGTTCAGGAACTTTTAAATCAATCTGAGCATCTGATCTGATTTAATTCAGACAATTAGCCCGTTGTTGCATTATTGTATTACATTCATTTCTCTGTGTTTCTGGGCCTTACCTGCCCAAAGAGTGAATTGAGGATGGTGCGTAAATTGATATCAGATGCAGTGGAAGCAGCACTGGACCTCCTGGAGCGACGAGATGACCTGCTGGACAGCGGGACCAAAGAGCAGGAGGACGGGGAAGGACTGCTGACATGACCACCGCTGTTGGCAAAACTGGCCCCTTTACGGTCCCTCGGTTCACACAGAGGAGCCCTGTCGTCGGTGCTGTCCGACAGCGAAGGCACCCTGGGGACCGGGCGGGAGTGAGTGTGACAGCGACGGGGATGCTCGGGTTCGGGTGCTCCCGCCGCCGCCGCCGCCGCCGCCGCCGGTGGACGGTCCTCCCGGTTGTGCTTCCTGCGGTGGTGGTGCCTGTGTGTGGGTTTGGACGACCTGCAGCGCTCCCTCATACCTCGGCCCGCCTCGCCGTTTGGCTCCGGCGGGTCGAGAACTTGGCTGTGACAGGCATGTGACTTACACTTGTCCCGTGTGGACGCATTATTAGCACCGTCCTGGCTGCCGATGAGGGAGGGGTGACACAGGGGTCTCCGGGCACTGATGTCGCACTCCGCCGACCAGAAAGACTCCTCGGCTTTGCTGTTGCTGCTGTGGAGTGCGGTGGGACGGTGGTGATGCTGGTGCTGATGCTGATGGTGGTGCTGACTTCTCCGGCTCTCCGCTGTACGTTCAGGGAGGTGTGTCGGTCTCCTCGCCGCTGAGGAGGATTTTAATAACGAGGTCGTTGATTCAGATTTTGGAAAGGATGAGCTCATAGCTGCGGATCTGATCTAGTCTTTCTCGGTGGGTTGATCCTCGACATCACTTGCCGTTTTCTCTCCATTGTCGACACATATTCTCCAGCAGCGCCTGCCCGCGATAAGTTCGGCTACATTTCACCACCGGATTTCTGTGCGGCAGCGCAGCCGGAGCGCGCACAGGCAACGGAACAGAGGGGCACACACGTCGCTGCAGAGCGCGTCACCTTTTCATTGATGTGTATGCTTGAGTCTCTAGCATCGTGGCAATGACGTGGGTGTGGACGATAGTAAGGTATCGACTGACAGGGGTCAGTAAACTTTTCCTTGAGAAAGGACATAAAAAAACAAACAGATGAAGACAACCTAAGCTGAGAGATGAAAACTGTTCCGTTAAGAACTCAGACGTTTTTAGACCTGAGATGACCTGATTAAATCCGAGACAGCTGTCTTATCTATTAAAATCTATAATAAATAATATAGATTAATACTCCTATATCCCATACCTGAGATTAATGCTTATATTTTGTCACCAAAGAGTTAAATCTTTACTATAATGATAAAGACTGATGATGGAGACCATAGAGACCGTGTTTATGTCTTGTTTTGTCCTCCTAGTGGACAAAGAAGCAGAAACACCAGTTACTGAAACAGTTTTATTTAACTGTATTAAAACTACAACAATTATAAGACAATAAAAATGTTCAAAAATCATGTGTTGTTGCTGTTTTGTTTCACCTGCATTTTGAGTTTGTTGGGACATAAATAGAAGCCTCATACTAAACAGTAATGTAACAACTGTTGTACTTCAAGAATTTGAGGAGCTGTGACACTGGAGCACCAATAAACTCCTTCTGCATTATTACATACTGATCAGCCACATTAAAAAAAAACCTTTGCATCATACTGTGGAGGTCCCTCTAGTACCATCAAAACACCTCTGACTTGTCACATGGGGGCTCTGTAAGGGTCTTGTGTTGTCTGGCACCATGAAATTGGCAGCAGATTTTTTTGGGTCCACTGGGTTGTGGCCTCCATGGATGTGTTTCAGTTCAGTGCACACTGAGGATACTATTTAATTCACACTCAATTCACAATCACATGCTCAATTTAGATTGGAATCTGGGCGGTTGGGAGTCTCAGTAAACACCTAAGACTCCTGGTCATGTTCCCTGCTCCATTTCTTGATGACATTGTCATGAGGGTGTGTGTTCAGTAGGTTGTTGGTGTCAAAATAACTTCCAGGTGAATGTTAGGAACCAAGGTTTTCCCAACAAGATAATCAGTCATATCACTGTGGCTGATTGGTGTATGTGTTATTATTGCAACATGTGTCTCCATCTATCAAAGCTACAGGCCAACAGATGTGCAAACATCATCGATTCCCAAGTGAAGGATGCTGATTTCTGTGGAAACTGTTGCCTGAACTGTGCAGACAGGTGCAGGCAAATATTTACCACTATGTGCAGCATATTGTTTATAGACCCATGAAGCCTTACAAGTAACATTGACACAGTGACAATGTTGTTTTTTATTTAACAAGATGTTATTGTTGCCTCCGTGTTTTAGTGCCTCTGGCTTCATTTCTTTCAGAGGCAATTTGGGGTCTGATAGGAAATAACTGCTGTTATAATGAGAAACCGGAGCAACGACAACATCATTGCATGCCTACGCCTCCCGGTGCCCCTGCTATAAAATTGCATCTGGCTGAAAATGAGGCAACACAATTTATTTTGTCCCCCTTGTTTGATATTGTATCATCAATACCAGAGTGGCGTCTCCGCGGAGGACTTGTTTTGTTACGATGTGGTTCATTCGCTAAGCAGAACATCATCACGGCGTGAGCTCACATCAGTGATACCTGTGTAAAAGTGACACTTCTGACAACAGCTGGTTAAATAAGATACTCAACCATTTATTAAATGTACAGAAATACTGTTCAAAATCCACACAAGAATGTGTTAAAGGACAAATCCTTAATCCAAATGTAAACAAAATGGTTGCCCCATCACATACTGTATATGTAAAGCAAATGCTTTGGGAATGACAGTTTTCATACTCTATAGTGGATTAACAGCACTCTTTGATTTTAAACCTAATCACTGTATGGACAGCTCAATGTGAGTGTCAGTGTTGTCCGATGTTGTAAACAGCTTGTGAATGATCCTACTTCTGTAAACATTAGAATTCAACTGATGATTATCTCGAACAGCGATGGACTAGTACAGCTGCTGAAGACAAATTTTTACTACTGTTTAGACTGTGCACACATATCCATGAAGTGCTGTTGAAGGAATTAAGGATCGCGGCTTTAATAATGGATACCATGTGGAAATTACAGCGTGATCAAATAAAAGGAAAAAACAAAACAAAACAAACCTAAAAAGGAAACAATCACAGAACGACAAAGATAATACTTCATAAACATTTTACAGAATCTACAAATTGAATCTATCAAAATGATTTCATGGTTGGCTCTTTGAGAACGGAGGATGAAATGCAATCACTTAAGCTGTAAATCAAGACAACACAATAGATATAGCATTGAAGACAATCATTTCAAAACATCTCAGACTCTTCAGTTTGTTTTTTGTCTGTTTTTGTTTTTACCTCAACCCTATTTACAGAAATACAAACCTGATATCAAATACAACCAAATTACAAGAGTTTAGTAAATTTACCAAAAACACTTCATCTCCAGTGTTACACAGCACAGGCCGACTCACACGATTTGACCTAAAAATGTGCTTCTCTAACCATGTCTCGTGAAAGCAGGAGCGATTTTTTTTTTTTTTCCAAAGGGGAGCACGATAAACTACCACACCAGCGGGAGCCGTGACAGAGACGAGGTTAGCCGCGTCCGTAAACGTTCGTGTTTGTGAGCGACATTGGACCTCAGTTATCACACCACGATAAACACACACAAGGTTTCACTGCACCTATTGTAACACTATCACAGCACTATGTGCAATGCATTCATTCATTTATCCATAAAAATCTGTAACTACAACCTGTAACTTACCAAGCTCAAAAAATTCTGTTTAAATAAATATCCCTCATAGGCTTTGGCTTCATGTGTCAATCAACCAGTGCTCTCACAGTTCTTATGCAGCTTAAGCAGTACTTTGGTGACTTTATATGAATCATAACAGACGCTACAATCACAACATTCTGCAATCATTCATTAATATTTATATTTATAATATAACAGTGTGTCGCACATTTTAAACACATTACTGATAGATGTGTTGGTATGGAATTAAAATTTAATATGAAAATGGGACTGGATGTGTTGTGGTTAAAAAGAAATAAGAAGGTTGAATGATCAAATTTCTTAGCCCTTGCGGAAATGTCTTGAATGTAAATTTTAAAAACGTGTTAAGATATGTCGTTTTGTTGTCTGGAGACTCCGCTTCATGTGTAGCTAGCAGAGCAGGTTTGGTCTTTGGACCTATTCATGCTGTAAAACACAACAGTCCAGAGTATGACACATTATTGTTTGTCTCGCTAAGAGTCATTAATCATTTCTGAGGGTTAGTTTGCTCTCTATCAGCAAACTGCTGGACTGTGTCAAGCAGCGATGGATATAAGATGTAGATGGAAATACTTGTTCTATCACAGACTAAACATTAGAGGGAAAAAGGAAAATATAAAAAATATACATGCGTTTCTTGGAAATGACGTTATTAAAACAGCTGCATGAGCAATTATGAAACCACCAAGTTGCCATGAGGATGTAATAATAAGAATAAATAAGTGCTTGTAAGTGTGGCTGTCTTTTACTGCGCTGGCAAAAACACAAAGATGGTTAATAAAAGAGGCCCAATGTTTAGAAGACTTGAGAGAGATGTTGTACGAGCCGGAGAATATGTACGCAGTGAATGTGAGAGCTGGTCTGGAGGAAGAAAACAACATCATCAAAAAAAAAGTCGCTCCCCAAATCCTACAGACACTTCCCTAAAGGCCATCACCCTGCCTCTCGTTTAAACATGGTTTCTCACTCACGCCTATTATTTTCCTTCCTTGTCCTCTAAACGGCCTGGAGTAAAAATGTAGTCCAAGGCTTGTCTCTCAGCGGCGGCCACGTTAGGGTGCCAGAGGTCCACCATGAAAACAACCCTGGGGCCATCTTCTGCATTGCCTGCACACATGCACACGTGCACACACACACACACACACACACACACACACACACAAATAAAGCAGCAGAATAAAAACATTTTATCATGATCTTGAACTCAAACCCGTTATCTGACTCTTGATAAAAAAAAATAAAATAAAAAAAAAAAACACTCTTTATTTTTCTTAATGGATACTGGGTTACTCTGTTTATAGGTCAATCCACTTTTTAAAGGAATAAATAAAATGGATGAAGTGCAAGAAAAAAGATTCCACTTTAATCCCTTCTCACCCTCGTGAAAAGCCCTGTGGAGGAAGGAGTCGTCAAAAAGCAGACAGCTGCCCTCAGACCAGCACTGTGGCTCTCCACCGACTACAAGCTCACAGGAAGGGGGCACTCTGAGACCTGCCGGCGGAGAAAAAGAGAAAAAAAAAAAAATACACAAAAAGGTCCATACATGGTACTTACTAAATACAAAGCATTTTAAACCATTTTGTGCTGCTAACCAACCTCCCAGGTGACATATCCCACACATAGTGTTCTGTTCTCGCAACAGCCTGTATCATTACACTATGCTGTTTTAAAGCGTCCTGCCTACACAACATTAAACACTGGTATTTATAGCCATCTCATAGAGTACAGATGGAAATAGAATTAAAGCTCAGGTGCAGTGAAAACAATACCTTTTTTTTTTAGAATAAGTAACTAAATTTCAGCCAAGTGCCTCCATGACTCAAGAGATTCAGGTTTTCAGTTGAAACACAACAGCAGCTGATTCACCGCTTGCCCCTCTTCTCCAGTTAAATATGCTTATTATTGAAATCATCTGCTGCTGTGTTGACTTCAATACCTGACGAGCCTCACACATCACACGGCTGACTCAGCCTCAGCTTCGCTACACGCTCGGCTCCTCTTACCCAGGTGGCAGCGCAGTCTGACATTTGTTGGACCGTAATGCTCAGTGATCAGGGCTCCGGGCGTCAGCACGGAGAAGCAGGCGTTGCCGAACACGTTGTTGGCAATAAAGGTGCGCAGCTGTCCCAGCACCCTCCACGCCCGCGGGCATCTCCTGACATTCAGAACCAGAGGGGTGCCTTGGTTGACCAGGTAGTAGGTCCACCACTGGCCACGGGGAGTGCTGTTGGCCTTCCACCCTGGTGGGAGGGAGGAGCCGCTGCGAGCTGGAGGTTGGTGGTAGATGCTCTCAAACTCAGCCAGGAGGGCGGGGAAGCTCTGCTCTAGCAGCTCCACGTCGTGCCTCTGCACCTCCCTGGAGAAGAAAGGGGCTGACGGTAGGTCGGGGAGGAAGAAGACCTCGGGCCGCTGGATGGTCGGTCGGCTGTTAAGGTATCGGCCTTGATCCCGGACTCCTTTATGCACCCTGCCCATACCTGACCAGGTGTAGCGTTTGGCGTAATCCTGCAGGCTGTGATAGAGCCTCTGGTTCAGGCTTTCTCCGGCACTGGTGCAGCGGAAACACTCGGACGACTGACAGAAAGCGAAGCCGTTCTGCTCTTCCAGCATTGATCCGTGTTTCCCTTTCCCCCTGCTGCGACAGTCTGAACTCATGAAGCCCCCTACCACCCCTCCGATCCTGCCAGGCCCAGTCAGATATCTCCCACGCAAGGGGCTGGAACCGTGCTCCCGGCCCACCCTGTAACAATACCACATAAACAGCAGCAGCACACACATGGCTATGGCAAAAGCACAGATCTCACACTCTCTTATAGACTGCATCCCTCCAGCCACCATCTCCCTCACACTCTCTAGTGACCACTCCATCTCCGATCCTCTCTGAATTGCTGAATCTGATGAAAGGGGAAGGTAAAAAAAAAGAAAAGAAACAAAGTGCTGATGAAAGACGAGCTAACACGTCTTTTCTTGATTTTCTCGATCGTGACTGAAAGGGGCCTTAAACCACACACGGGGTGTTAGTGAGTCTGGTGTCAAGCGGCTCTTATCGCCCCTCCTGATGTAAACAGTCTGCTGATTTGATCTGACACACTCGCTCTCCAGTGCTAACATTTCAGCACTCTGCAGCGAGGTAGGGTTTCTCCTTGCATGGTGTCTGGGCTGTGCGGTATTTGTGCTGCTCCCTCTCTCTCGTTCTCTCAGACGAATGCAGACAGACGCCGCGCCTTAGGGCTATCTGTTCTCTGAAACAACAAAAGAGAAGAGGACGGTGTGACTGACGTTAGCAGAGTGCTTTGTGACTGATGTTAAAGCTCAAAACTCTGTTTAATATTAATGTGATCGCTGGCGCAGGTATATCATCACACTTGTTTTTTTCTGCTTTGTGAAACATATGTTCCCTCCTCTTCAAGAGTTTGACAGTCAATTCCTATCTTGTATGCAGCACATGCAAAAACACACCTGCTGAAACTCACCCACACACACACACTTTGGACTTTAAAAAAAAAACCCCCACTGCACTGGGCTCACGCACACACACACACGCACGCACACAGGCATTCACGCACATACACACACTTTAGATTTTCAGCTTTACACACACACACACACACACACACACACACACACAACACTGCACTGTGTAAAACCATGAGTCACGGACAACGTACTACATTTAAACACAAATTTTTACCTTTTTGTGTTATTTCCTCTTTGGCGCACCACGCACACAGACGCGCGCTCACTAAACAGTGAATTATGTAAACGTAAACAGTGTTGATACCCACCCACATTTATAATTGGCATTCATAGGTTGCTCAGCAGGAGCTGCATAAATGGATCCTCAGGGGGACGGAGTGGGCGAACTGTAGTCTGTGTAATCGTATGCTGCCTAAGTCAAAAGAGAGAGAGAGAGAGGGAGGGAGGGAGAGAGAGATGAGCATGAAGACTGGATTACATGAGTATGATTATATAATGATAATGGACCAGCAGCCAAAACGCGAGGAGTGCACTGCGTCAACTATGATCAGAAGTCCACGATGCGCTCTCACCAAAAATGGTCGGGTAATCCTGCTCCAATAGATCCTCCCCTACATCCTGTCTGACAGCATCAAGACGCCCCCACAGCCCCCCTACCTCCCCCCACGCAGACGCGCGCACACACACACACACACACAGAGGACACGCTGACCATCAAAAGCCATCCATGAAGCCATCTGTAAAACACACACCATCCCTCATTCCTCCAGTGCTGCCTTGTTTCCATGTAATCTGCCCCCTTGAGCTGCTGCCACCGAGGCCAAAAGGTGCCGTAGCTACAAACTGATGATCAAACCCCCCCCCCCTTTCTTTCTCTCTTTCGCCGAGCTTTGCCGATCAATAAAAAGCCACGATAATCGAGCAAGATCGCGCTGAAAAAAAAACACAAAACAGAAAAAAACGAGCTCATGTTATTTCCCACCCCTCGTCTCGAGCTACGTGGATGTTTTGGTGCGTTGATTCGTGCACAGCGTTTCGCGTCCATACCTACTCAACATTCATGACTGTGGCCAGTGGAGAGGAGAGGCGCACAGGTGTTTCTCCGGGCGAAGCTGCGCACCACTGCAGTGCACAGGGCAGACGAATATCACTTGCCAACATTATAGGAAAATGAACAAAAGAAAGTCCTAACTGTGAGCGACACGCACCGTGTAGCTACTTGAAAAAGAAGAAAAACAACAACAACATTAAATCCTACCGCCGGTCTGACTCTGCCTGCATGTCTGTCTGTGCTGGGCAGCGGCGTCGGATAGGCTTCTGATAATATTGTTGTAAATACTCAAGCTCCGCCAGGGGAAGACACCCCAGCGTCAAGCCACCAGAGGAACGCGCATCAACGCTTCCGATCGTGCCTTTCAAAATAAAACAGGGTGTTGAAGTAGCACAACTTCAACCTCCTCTCACCTACAAACAAAGCTACGGAGCAACACCTTCCACTTTTAAATTGACATGTTTTTATAAGCCAAACTGTAATAAGCTGTTCTATGTGCTTTACTCTGAAAGACAAAATATAACAATACATGCTCAAACATGAATAGGTGTAGTAAAACAAATGGTAGAGTAAAAGCAATAAAACCCCAATAATATCAACACAATATAATTTGAACTTCAGCCAACGCAAACACACAGTAATTGCTCATAAGCCCTGGAGAATAGGAACAATTTTCTTCTCAAGTCATCAATCACCTTGAGTTGGAGAACAGAAACACACTTCTGAATGCACCTTCACACTATATGGATCTGCTGACCTGTGAGGTCTGATTCAGAGAGCAAGTCAGAGATGAACCGAAGAGCTGAAACACAAAGTGCTTTGGAGATTAAGATTTTGCACTAACATTTACTTTTATCCCTTATGCCAGTATGCCACAGCTTAAAACCTTCCATCCACAGCCTCCACTATAGTTTTCTTTATCAAATATAATCTAATATAAATATAAAGTGAGTATTTTGGTGTTTGAGATTAATGGTTGTCATCTTAAAATCTGGATATTTGATATTAGAAACCGTTTCATGATTAGATTAAGAGAATACAGGCAGAAATAATTCAGAATAACAATAACAAAACTGCAGCAAAAACACTTCAGGCCTGTAGAATCTGTTATTTAAATTTACTGCTTTTTTATTTTGAAAGATAGGTTACCTTATATCCGGTATAGCGGTAGTTATCTTCGATGGACTTGACTCAGCTGAAAGCCTTCTTCCGTATGTCTCATGGCTCGCCCATCGACTAGTGTTTGATACAACTGCAGACAGCATTTCCCAAGATGCACTGCAGCTCGCTTGGGTCTCGCCCACAGCAGTCATAGAGCAGCAGATTGATGGTGATAGTTTATGACAAAATAATGCAACACGGTCAATAAATTTTTCCTGGAAGGATCCAGCTGGAGAATGCACTCCTGGGGGGCTATAACCCTCCACCCCATTGGCTCCTAGACCCGATTTATCCAATACTGGACTAAAGTCTCTTGGCTTCATCTAGAATGTGAAAACTCAGAGTACCAGAGTACCAGCAACAGTAGAGTTATTTATATCAAATTAAAGGAAACAATTAAACCCCATACTAGAATTTTTGCCATGGAAATGATCAATTTAAATACAGAGAGTTGAAATTTCATTGTGCCTGGCACAATGACAATAAAGATTCTTGATTCTTGAACACAAATGATTGAATTGTTGCTGTATGTTGGCTTTGTTACAAGAAGCTGAACATTACATAAAATACAGGTCATCTCAGCCAAGTTACCCAGATAATTCAGTCAATTTCTGGACAACAGCGTTGAAACCATTAATAACTACTCAGTTGTTTGTATTTGACACCAATTTTTGGAGAAATAAAAACTGGATGCAGTTCTGTTTTTATTTTGATTACTTATTACTTGTTTATAGTTTATCTTACATCTGTCATCTGTTAACTCACTTCAGTTCATCAACTGGACACTTTTGCCAAACAAGTCCAGTGACACACACGATTATAGCAAACACGCAGGAGGCATCAGCAACAAGTATTCGTCCTCGTCTTTGACTTGTGAGACCATTGTTCTGATGTTGGAGCTTGGTTATAACACAATAGATGTGCTGTAAATGTTTTTTCCTAGCGGAAGGTGGAGCCAAATTATCCTGTGCACGTCCCCATTGATGGAGCTCCCAATTAATAAGTGAATCCGTCAGTAAAGTTGTGCTATTGAGAAGAGATACGTAGCAGAAGTGAGATGAAACTGTTGAGACATCTGGTAGAGTCATCCATGGCGCGGTCCAAGGCGAGGGTGTACACTTGTTGCGCACTTATGCTGCTTTGTATAGTTGCAATAATTGTGTGTATTGCTGTATTTTCCAAGCGCCCAGCGAAGTGTCCAGATGATACTTTCTCAAAAGCTTCGGTGGCCGCAGACTCCGGGACATGTTCAGAAGTCAGACGGTGAGTGACACTTTTCTTGTAGTTATAGATAATTCGGTTTGTTCTGGTCAATGTGGTGGATGTGAATTACGCACACAAGATAGGCCGTCCATTGATGGTTCATTTGTGGGGAGACAACTTTTGCACTCAAACTTAATTGAGATTAAACTCAAGAACACATTTATAATTTAATTACAAATTACAATCTAAATTAAAAATTGGAGTCTACAGAAGTGAAAAAACAAACAAACAAACAAACAAACAAACAAAAAAACAGAATTTGCAGGACAAACTTGAAGGCATGTGCAATCGGTTCAAAACACAGCGACATGAAAACTGACAGTGAATGATGAGTGAAATCTTCCAGGGACATTCTTCAAAAAGGAGGCTCGGCGATAGATGGCGCCATTGCTGCGCTGCTGTGCACCTCTGTCATTAACCCACAGAGCATGGGACTCGGCGGGGGGTCCATATTCACGGTGATGGACAGCTCTGGTAAGAAACACATTCATTCATCCCTCTATTAGAGCAGAACTAACGACTGTCCTACTGCAGTGACAAAGATAATTAAACTACATTCTCTTCTCAAAGGTAAAGTGAAAATCATCAACTCTAGAGAGACTGTACCAACGAGGTTTAAACCTGACCTGCTGGAGTCATGTCCCAAGACCTTCCAGCTGGTGTCAGGTACTGGTCTGATGTGAAAACATCCATCACTCTCTCTTTTCTTTATTTATTACTGGGATTCCTCTGTTGGGGAGCTGAGCTTGTTATTCTTGTTCCAACTGCTGTATCAGGTACTGGGTTACTGGGTTACTCGGCTCCTGTACTATTGTACTGGAGAGAGTAAAGGTAAGTGTAAACATTTCTCTGTTTATAACAGATTCATTCCTTCTGAGGAATTCAACACAGGTCACGTCTGGATATCTATGTTTATCCAATAGGAGCACAGAGTTTAAACATTTATGTCAGGTCTAGAGCTGAGGACACTATCATTGAGTCCTTTTCTGGCTTTGAGCCAAGCCTGAACACACATGCACTGGATCAACACTTATGGCTATTAATCTTATTATAACCTCTATTTGCCCATTAGAGCTTGTTAAAATAGTTGGAGGGGTAAGATACAATGAGAAAATATTAGATTATGTTAATGTTAGTTCAACAACACCATTCAAACAAAGTCTTTGCTATCTCAGCCTTCAGTGGTGGAACTGAAAAATCTATTCAATAATATTCAGTAAAGTTATATTATATATGTTTTATGTCTCAGTGCTATCAATGCTGTAGCCAGAGGCATCATGTTTTCAGGTTGACCATCTGTCCTTTTTTTATGAACATCATATCACAAGAATGCCTTAAGAGAACCATATGAAATTTACACAGATGTTCCCTTGAACTCATGGATGAACTGATTGGGTTTTATCGACCAAAGGTCACAGTTACTTCACAGAGCATATTTTTTTGCCAGGGAAAACACATTAATTAACAGTACTTTTTCTGTCACACCCAAAATTAATGTTTGCAGGACATTTGTTTGTCCTTTGGGTAAGAAGTTTACAACAAACACAAGAAAAAATATCTTAATCTAAAAAGCAGCTAGAACCCCAGCTATTAGATCAAACTAATGAAGTAAACATTACAATGTTTTGGGCTGAAAAGCAGTAAAAGTATAAAATGACATAAACAAAACTCTAAACTCGCAGAAACATAACTTGATTAAATCTTCTATGACTAACGTTCCTATCACTCTACCCAGAAAGCCAGTGGATTGGGGTGCCAGAGGAAATTCGAGGTTATGAAAACATTACTTTTGTAACGCGTCACACCCAAAACTAATGTTTTCAGCTCGACCATTTGTTTGTCCTTTTCTTAAGAAGTTTACAACAACGCCTTTAAGGAAATTATGTAGAATACCTTATTTCATCCACAACAGCAGCTAGGGCTCCAGCTCTGTCATCAGTCAGTCAATCAATCAATCAATCAATCAACATTACAATATATTAGGCTGAAAAGTAGTAAAAGTATCAAATGAAACAAAACTCAAAACTGTGAGAAACATAACTTGATTAAATCTTCTATGACTGACGTCCCTATCACTCCACCCAGGAAGCCAGTGGATTGGGGTCCCAGAGGAAATTCGAGGTTATGAAAAGGCTCACAAGCTTTATGGTAGGTTGCCATGGGCAACACTATTTCAGCCGACCATCAAACTGGCCAGAGAAGGTTTTCCAATTCCTCTAGTTCAAGGTCGATACATCCCGTACATTGATACAAATGAGACCCTGCCACTAAGGTACGAAAGACACCCACACAAACTTTAGCCATAAATATCACCACCTGACCTTTTTACATCTGAGTGATTTCTCCCACTGTGTTTGTCCTTCAGGAAGTTATATTCAGATAAGGATGGGAACTTGCTGAAGGCCGGTGATTTAGTGAAGTTTGAGAAACTGGCCGACACTTTGGAGAGGATTGCAAATGAGGGGGCCGAAGCCTTTTACACCGGACAAATAGCAAAGGATTTTATTCGTGACATAGAGGCAAGTTTGATACTACTGTTTGATACAACTGTAGACAGCATTTCCCAAGATGCACTGCAGCTCGCTTGGGTCTCGCCCACAGCAGTTGTAGAACAGCCGATTGATGGTGATAGTTTATGACAAAATAATGCAACACGATCAATACATTTTCCTGGAAGGAAACAGCTGCAGACTGCACTCCTGGGGGGCTACAACCCTCCACCCCATAGGCTCTCAGACCTGGTTTATCCAATACTGGACTAAAGTTTCTTGGCTTCATCTAGAATGTGAAAACTCAGAGTACCAGCAACAGTAGAGTTATTTATTAGCAAATTCAGGAAAACAATTAAATTTCATACTACAATTTTAACCATGTAAATAAACAATTTAAAAGCAGAAAGCTGAAGACAAATGATCTAATTCTAGATGTAAGATTGTTGCTGCATGTTGGTTTTGTTACAGACGCTGACTTTAACCGAGTTATCCAGAGCTTTGCTTTTACACTATATTTCTTGGTTGGGAACTGTATGTCCACATCTAATGTTCACATTCTAAATCATTCCACGA
The DNA here is from genome assembly GCA_016801845.1 of Polydactylus sextarius. Taxonomy (NCBI): domain Eukaryota; kingdom Metazoa; phylum Chordata; class Actinopteri; family Polynemidae; genus Polydactylus; species Polydactylus sextarius. The sequence goes on from CM028915.1 coordinate 4,321,136, forward strand.
AAAAGCAAATCATTTTTTTTTCTTTCCTTTACTGTATACAACAGGAGGTACAGTATGATAGAACGGAAAAAAAGTTTTACTGTATTGTTTACAGTGAACATATTCATGGAACATACAAGAGCATACACACAAAATACGCTGGGTATACACACAAAACACAGCAATAAAAAGCTCAGATGAAAAGGGGAAAAACTCAAATAAATACTGTAAAAAAACACAAAATTATCTAATCTCAGTGATCTTTAGGGTTAGGCCATATGTTTTCATAAACATTGCGTTTGATGTAATCGAAAGCAATACACCAGATATAAAACCACTTGGTTTGACAGATCGACCCATTGCAGTCTGCAACTGCGATGTCTCTGCAGGCAGCATCCATGGCATCCAGGGGGACATCTGGTCTTGTGGCTGATGTCAAACTTTCCACCTCCATGTGGAGTTAACAATATTTTTGTGTTTGTTTGTTATTTTGTGTTGTTTTTGAGCTGATATTATTGCAGAAGTAGAGGTTTTATACTGTAGGTTTGGTATATTGTTTTTATTGTGGTATGTTGTGTGTTAACATTTGTAAATAAGACAAAAACGATCCATAATATTGTTGGTGGGTGTAGCTTGACTGTTAAGGAAATGTAAGCATTGTAGAAATGTGTTGACTGACTGCATATTGTGTGAAAACTACATGAAATGGGTGAATGGTATGGCCACAACAGACAACAGACAGATGCTGTGCACATTGTGTTAAGAGTTTTGAAAATGTGACAATTGGTTGGACAAATGGTGGTTATGGACTGAAAAAACTGTAATAATCCGTTGTTTGTATTTACCTGAGAACACTTAGTACTCATTTATAATTTATCTTATTTGTGTGTGTGTGTGTGTGTGTGTGTGTGTGTGTGTCATAACAGATGTGAGGCATAGATACACACGCGCGCGCATCTATGCCTCACATCTGTTATCTCACCTAAGTTCATTACAGTTTTTTCATACTTCAGCAGGTAAGCGCTTGTTAGCCATTGCTCAACAAGTCCAGCAACACACACGATTGTAGCAAACACGCAGAGAAGCATCAGCAGCAAGTGTGTTCGTAGGTTGGAGCTCCTCTGGCATGATGTAGCAGATGCGCTATAAGTTTTTTTTTCCCCACTTCTCGGGTGCCACGCGGAAGGTGGAGCCAAATTATCCAGTGCACGCCCCCACTAATGGGGCTCCCAGTTTGTGAGTGAGTCTATCAGTGAAGTTGTGATATTTCAGAAGAGATAAGTGGCAGAAGTGAGATGAAACTCGAATGATCCCAGCTGAGATATCTGGTAGAGTCATCCATGGCGCGGTCCAAGGCGAGGGTGTACACTTGTTGCGCACTTATGCTGCTTTGTATAGTTGCAATAATTGTGTGTATTGCTGTATTTTCCAAGCGCCCAGCGAAGTGTCCAGATGATACTTTCTCAAAAGCTGCGGTGGCCGCAGACTCCGGGACATGTTCAGAAGTCGGACGGTGAGTGACACTTTTCTTGTAGTTATAGATAATTCGGTTTGTTCTGGTCAATGTGGTGGATATGTATTACGCACACATTACGCACACAAGATACGCGGTTAAATGATGGTCTGTTTGTAGGGAGATAACTTTTGCACTCAAACTTAATTGAGATCAAATTCGTGTACACATTCAAAACCCACTGAAGTACACGTTAATATTGCTGCTGTTTGTATAGAGTTTAAATTGGAGCCTACAGAACTGAGTTTCCCACTAACAAGGAAAAGAAATGCGTCTTACATAACACGAGCAAGGACGAACTTCCTGAACTGGAAGGCATTTGCAGTTAGTTAAAACACAATGACATGAAAACTGACAGTGAATGATGAGTGAAATCTTCCAGGGACATTCTTCAAAAAGGAGGCTCGGCGATAGATGGCGCCATTGCTGCGCTGCTGTGCACCTCTGTCATTAACCCACAGAGCATGGGACTCGGCGGGGGGTCCATATTCACGGTGATGGACAGCTCTGGTAAGAAACACATTCATTCATCCCTCTATTAGAGCAGAACTAACGACTGTCCTACTGCAGTGACAAAGATAATTAAACTACATTCTCTTCTCAAAGGTAAAGTGAAAATCATCAACTCTAGAGAGACTGTACCAACGAGGTTTAAACCTGACCTGCTGGAGTCATGTCCCAAGACCTTCCAGCTGGTGTCAGGTACTGGTCTGATGTGAAAACATCCATCACTCTCTCTTTTCTTTATTTATTACTGGGATTCCTCTGTTGGGGAGCTGAGCTTGTTATTCTTGTTCCAACTGCTGTATCAGGTACTGGGTTACTGGGTTACTCGGCTCCTGTACTATTGTACTGGAGAGAGTAAAGGTAAGTGTAAACATTTCTCTGTTTATAACAGATTCATTCCTTCTGAGGAATTCAACACAGGTCACGTCTGGATATCTATGTTTATCCAATAGGAGCACAGAGTTTAAACATTTATGTCAGGTCTAGAGCTGAGGACACTATCATTGAGTCCTTTTCTGGCTTTGAGCCAAGCCTGAACACACATGCACTGGATCAACACTTATGGCTATTAATCTTATTGTAACACCTATTTGCCCAATCTTATAAGATCTACACTTCTACTACTTTGCTTCTAAAATGATAAATATAGTTTGCACAGAGATTGAACTTGACTACTATGTTCTTGTCCTTCTCTCTGTTATAACCCAGCACAACTAGAGAAAAGGAGGAGTGAAATAAAAACCAGCTGTTGTGGTTAAACAGAGGTTATCACTTTATTGGACTTAAACAAATATCACTTAAGCAAACAATAGAGAACAGAAAGGGCCATTGTGCTACACAAAAGAAACTAAAACAAATGTAACAAATGACAGAGGCTCCAACAGAGCTGCTATGTGCTAAATCTAATCAAATAAGAGGATCAACAAGAAAACTTTAAACATCACAAAAAGAAAACACAATGCGGGGTAACACAGTTATGTCTAGTGTGTCTAACAATTTTAATCTTTCCAAAACAAAAGGTGTTGGTAAGTAAAAGTCGGTAGTAAATCACGAACGGTCAACAATGGCAAACTGTTTAGTGACGCTCTCGGACACTGTGAGTATCTGTTGAACTTGTCTCCAGAACTGGTGGCAGCCGCAGAATTGGAGGCAGGCGATTGCAGGCAAAGAGGCATTCAGCGAGTCCAGTCCTCCTCTAGAGCTCACATCTCAATTTACATGTGTCAAAATTGTTCAGGCCATCTTTGGCCAAATGCTGATGAACTGCTACAGGGATTAGTTGCTTTAATTGTGGATTTTTTTTATTATTTCAGGTTAAAATCGTCTTGTAACTCGTGTTAATAAGAAATGTCACGGGTATCATATTACTGAAAATGTATTGGTAATACCTTACATTACTGCTTTACAGCAAAAAGTAATAAATTACTGTAATTACGTTACTTTTGTAACGCATCACACCCAACACTGATGTTTTCAGCTCGATCATCTGTTTGTCTTTTTCTTAAGAATATCACAACAACGCCTTTAAGGAAATTATGTGGAATACCTTATTTCATCCACAACAGCAGCTAGGGCTCCAGCTCTGTCATCAGTCAATCAATCAATCAATCAATCAATCAATCAATCAATCAATCAATCAATCAATCAATCAATCAACATTACAATATATTAGGCTGAAAAGTAGTAAAAGTATAAAATGAAACAAAACTCAAAACTGTGAGAAACATAACTTGATTAAATCTTCTATGACTGACGTCCCTATCACTCCACCCAGGAAGCCAGTGGATTGGGGTCCCAGGGGAAATTCGAGGTTATGAAAAGGCGCACAAGCTTTATGGTAGGTTGCCATGGGCAACACTATTTCAGCCGACCATCAAACTGGCCAGAGAAGGTTTTCCAATTCCTCTAGTTCAAGGTCGATACATCCCGTACATTGATACAAATGAGACCCTGCCACTAAGGTACGAAAGACACCCACACAAACTTTAGCCATAAATATCACCACCTGACCTTTTTACATCTGAGTGATTTCTCCCACTGTGTTTGTCCTTCAGGAAGTTATATTCAGATAAGGATGGGAACTTGCTGAAGGCCGGTGATTTAGTGAAGTTTGAGAAACTGGCCGACACTTTGGAGAGGATTGCAAATGAGGGGGCCGAAGCCTTTTACACCGGACAAATAGCAAAGGATTTAATTCGTGACATAGAGGAGGCAGGTATTGTGAAATAGGTTTCATCATACCACCAACCATTTTCCATTTCTGCATGATACAATGATTTAATCAGAAACAGACAAAACAATTGGGCCCATAGATCCCTGCAGCAACCACTTACTGCAGTGTGAGCCATTGAACGTCCTGAGCTCAAATGTGTTTTATTTACTTTTTGCATTTGCAGAATCATCTTTTGCTCTAATGTTTTTGTTCAGGAGGGACACTTTCGGTGGAGGACTTGGAATCGTATAAAGTTACAGTGACTGATGCGTGGGTTGTTCCTTTGGGAGAATACCAGATGTATATACCTCCACCCCCTGCAGGTGGCATCACCCTCAGCCTCGTCCTTAACATCTTGAAAGGTTCCTGCTGTACACAGACTGCAGGGCTGCAGCTCATCCACACTCTCAAATCACATACTGAAGCGTGATTCAGTCCCAGACAGACTGAAACCTTTATTTCTTGTTGCATATACAAGCTCTTTACTCAAATAAGGACACTGAAATGTGGTATGAATGCAAGCTCCTTTGTTAAATTCAATCTTAGGAAGTGGGATTAAGTTAAATTTGTGTTTATTTACAGGATATGACCTGAATTCAAGACCTCTGACAGAAGAACAAAAGATTCTGACTTATCACCGCTATGTTGAAGCTTTGAAGTTTGCCAATGGATTGAAGAAAACGATCCACTCCAGCTCAGAAGAAGTAAGAGGCACAAAATACAACAGTCAACATTTGTGCGCATGCTTACACTACACTCTACTGCTGCATCATTTATTACTAGTACTTTGAAGTAGTCTGGTTGTAACCATCCATCTATCTGTGATCCATACTGCATGTCCTTTATTGGCCAGAAGGATACAGGAATAAAAATACTTTGAGTGAGAGGCAGTGGTGCTGTGGGGCACAAACATTCATGCTAACATTAACACTTGTGGAGAATTGGGAACCACCAGTCAACCTAACCTGCATGTCTTTGAACTGAAAGTACACAAAGAACCAGAACCTTCCCACAGTGTGGCAACAGTGTTAACCACTGCACCACCCTGGTTATAATCAGTAGTGGAAAAGGTATTCAGAGTAAAAGTAACAGTTGTCTAGTGTAAAAAAGTTTCATCAGCAAAATGTATTTAAAATATGAAACAATTCAGGTTTATCAACTACTTTATATACAGCCAGGACGTTTAATCTAGACAAACAAATTGTATAATGCTCTCAAATAAATTTTGTTAAAAAGTCTCACTCTCACTCTCACAAGAGGAAATGTGGTGGAGTGAAAGTATAAAGCTGTTTAAAATTGAAAGACTCAAGGCAAGTACAAGTACCTCAAGTGTAGCACTTGAATATGAAGCATTAAGTTACTGCAGACCACTGATGAACAGTCGAAGTTGTTGTTCAAGTGGGCATCGCCCACTTTAAATTGAAGTGCCTGAGTGAACCAACTGATTTAACTGATGTCAACACATTGACAACCACCACTGAGAAAACTGAGTAAATAGTGTTTCAGATAAGGTTTCCAAGACACACGTGGGTTGTTTTAAGTCACTGTCCTGAAGAAGCTGTTCTGAAGAGAAGATTCTGGTGTTGAATCAAAAAATCAGATCTAAAAACATACACTGACTTAATGTTATGTTCCTCATTGTTGCCTGTGTTATTGTTCTTCAATTCTGTTCAAATACCATAATTGCGGTTTGTTACATACAAAGCCTTAAAAAGTTGGTTTAGTATAGTGTAGTCATTGTAGAGTAAATGTAGAGTGAGTGTGGGTGTCATTTAACAGAAAACACAGGAAACACTTGGAAGTTTTTCATATGTTGAGAGTTATTGTTATAGTCAACATGTTCTCACAGTTGATTTAATGCGTTCAGTTTATTTGCAAATCATTACAAGTCAAAGTTTTAATCTCTTCTCTGATTTGTCTGAAAAAGAAAAGGTGTAATATTAATTTTTTAGAAACAGAGATAGGCAGGACTTAGAGGTTTAATATTTTCTTGGTATCTTTGCAATACCTGTGTTTTTAAATGTCGTTTGCTGTTGCAGGTGTCAAGGAAATTCATAGAAGACAGCTTTGCCAGCCACATACGGAGTTTGATCAAAAGTGATAAGACTCACGATGCCCAATACTACAACATCAGCTCTTATCTTGACAGCATGGGCACCACACATGTGTCTGTTCTGGCTGAGGATGGTTCTGCTGTGTCTGTCACCAGCACCATCAACCACATGTCAGTATCTGAGAAACCATCAAATATCATCACTGAATTGAAAGCAGGGAAAAAAGATTTTTTTTAAATAAGAAAATTAATGTCAGTTCATTTGATGCATTTTCTTCACAGATTCGGTTCCAAGGTTTTTTCTCCAAGGACTGGAGTCATCCTGAACAATGAGCTGTCTGACTTTTGTGGAAGAGTAGATAACATTTTTCCTGGTAATAAGATTAGCATGTGTTTGATTTAGTAGTCATCATACAGGTTATACAAGTATGGATGCAATGAACAGGCATGTTTGTTTTTGTTCCATATTTAACCAGGCTTGCTGGAGATGAAATGATGTACACATGAAAAGTCTTATTCATCTGGGTTTTGCATAATCATCCGATAGATTAGTTATTTCCAACGACTGTGCTGAGGCACATTAGTGTGCTGTGTGAGATCATCAGGTGTGATTAAATTGGGACTAGATGATCAATATATTTTATTATATAAACGTTTTGTGACATTTTTGTTTGGTGGTGTTTTTCTAAGGGTTTTTCTAATGTTGAATATGTGGTGCCTGTGGCTCAATGAAGGTTAGGAAACACTGCTATAGATCAGTTTTACTTTATCTGAGACTAACAGTGTATATATTGATCAGTGTTAACATAATGTTACTTCTTATGACATACAATCTGTTCTGCTTAGGGACTTTCATTTTTGATTGTATATATGCAGTTATGGCCAAAAATATGACAGAGTAAATGGGCAGAGTAAGTATGTGAGTGCCTTCGACATTGCGTTAAATTGTGATGGTTAGATGACAGAGCATGTCTGAAACTACAGCTCTTGTGGGATGTTCCCTGTCAGTTCTTACGAATGTGTTGAAAGAAGTAAAAGAGTAGACAGGGTCATGATTCAAAGCTCAATTGTGCACATGGGGAGTGAAGGCTTACCTGGGGAAGGTAGAGAGACGGTAAGACAGTGTGAGAGTCAGTGTGATGAAGCTTTGGACTATGTTCTGCTTGGAAACTCTAGGTCCAAGCATTTATGTGGGTATTACTTTGACACATACCACCTATCTAAATATTGTTGTACAGCAATTCATGGAAACAGTATTCCTTGATAACAACAGCCTCTTTCAGCAGAAAAAATCAGTCCAGCATCTGTAGGTTGTTCTGTTTAAACATGTCTGATCCATGGAGGTGCCTCATCACAACTTACAGCACCTGAGGGATCTGCAAGAAGGCAAACAAAACAGTATTATGCAAGTGGTCATGATGTTATGGCTGATTGGAGTAAATGCTCTGTGTATATTTTTTTGGTAAACAAAAACGCTTAATGGAAATGTATGCATTTGATTTCATATTGGGTTGTAAAGAGGTCAGAAGAGTAAAGAGTAAGATTAGCAGCAGTGTTACAGCTGATTGTATGAAACCTGGAAATATTCAGCATTTGTTCACAAGTAATGAAAAAACCCTCTCTTGCCAAATTGTGGAAACATAATTTATACAAAAAATGAGGCTGGAGGATGAAACATTTGTGTAGTGTCAGTATTCCCCAGCTGAGATGTCAGCTGTTGAACAAAGGTAGAGTCGTGTGTGAGGGTTGAATAAATGTCCTTCACCCCCCAACGCTCGACTGTGATTCTCGGTGGTCAAAGGCACTCTGCTGATTGCATTTATAATCATTTTCTTCTCGCTCTTTTCACAGTGATGAGTCTGAATTGAAGCCGTCTGTACTGTCAGTCAAGGCTTTTGTTGTGTTCGCAGGGGCCCAACCTCCCTCCTCCATGGCCCCCGCTGTGCTGAAGTCTCAGTCCAAGATGCTGGTGATTGGATCGACTGGTGGGAGTATGATCACCACTGGGATTGCCTCAGTGCGTGTCCATGGCAATCACGCTAAGTGCCATTAAGATAACTTGCTGCAGACTAATGCCCCTCACTGTTGTCATAGCAAAAGCTTCACGAGTGTCTTCAGCACATCCATAATCCGTTCTGTAATCATCACTTTCCCATCTGACAGACTCCAATGTGTTATTCTGTTTTCCCTCTAGACCCTCATGAATCACCTTTGGTTTGGAAAGAGTCTTAAAGACGCCATTGCTTCTCCTGTTGTTTTTGTCGACTCTGAAAACTCTTTGAAGTTTGAACCCAACTTTGACAAGGTAATACATTCACTGCATTTATTAGATGAACTAACACTTCATATATATATATATATATATATATATATATATATATATATATATATATTATTCTCTCTGAGTCTCCTCTTCTCTTTTCCCTTCAGAATGTAATTGAAGCTCTTAAAACTTTGGGGCACACTCTAAGAAATGCTACCAGATTTTACAACGTGGTCAACGCTGTGGAGAAGGAGAACGGCTGCATCTGTGCGGTGTCTGATGCCAGGAAATTGGGCCAAGCAGCTGGTTACTGAGGCTGAGAGTCAGTGACATTGGTTACGCTGGGTGGACTGAAGGTTACAGAGACCCTCCTGCTGCTACAGACCAACAAAAAGCTGTAACAGATGGGGTTTGTCCTGCTGGAAAAACAATCATTGTACAAGGCATTGAATAACAGGTTTTCTTCAGCAGAACACTGACAATAACAAGCATCAGGTTAAACAAGTGATCTCTGAAATGATGGGTTTTATTGTGCAAGAAGAAACAACTACTGTGATTATATCTGACTACCTTTGACTCGTCTGCTCAACTTGTTTGTACACTTTTGTAATGTCTCATACCTTATCTGTCAGGTTTCTGTTGTAAAACTGGTGGAGATACTTATCAATGTTCAGTCATTCCACTTTTCACACTGCACAAACCACTTGATAGTGAACTCGTTAATATCTATATATATAGAGACATTAAATACAGCAGCAGACTTCTAGATGTGCAAAGCTGAAAATGTATCAATATCTGGTGGTGGGGCTTTAATTAAAATTGTCAAGTGAAATGTAAAATACTTTTACTTTTTAAATATTACTTGAAAACATTTTACAGAAATATATGGATTCATAATCATAATCATTGTGGATTTTTAATGGAATTTTCTGAAGTTTGCATATTTTTCACAGTTTCAATGCATAATACTAATAATAGAAATTTTAAATAAATTCCTCATAAATAAATCCTGGTAACCATGATAAGTGTTTTTCTGTGGCTGCTCTCAGCTGGCTGCTCTTTTCCCTTTAACCCATGGTCACATCTTCCCTTCTCAAATCTGTTGTGTGAATCTATTCCTCTGGGTTATAATGTATTGTAACAGTCTATGTGACTTCTCTGTGCTGTTTTCCATAAATTATTTTTCATTTTTGTGCCAGCGCATGCTGCAGCTGGGGCAGGATAATCAGATCAGATAGTGACTCACACAAACAGCAGAGCACTTTCAGGGAAAGTTTTCTGAAGGAAAATAATACTCTCTCTCTCTTTTTCTGTATAGACCTGTCTGAAGGCCTTCATCTGTGTGCAATAAATTAAATGTATTCATTGTTAATTTTTTGTGATTTTTGCTCAAAATCCAGAGAAATTAATCAATCCTGAAAGGAAAGGTCAGGTAATGAGATCCTGGTGATATTCGGGGTGGGCTCCGTTGCCCTGTCACATGGTATTTGGACCTCGGGGGGTGTGACAGTCACACTGTGCCCTGACCTTATGGGAGCCACCTGTTGCAAATGCCACATTACCATGTCTGGCAGCAGGAACAAAAGGTTGCCAGGAGAGGATCATGGGTAGTTCTTCGTGCGATAACCACCCTGCTTTCCTTGGTAAGTGGCAGCAGCTCGGGCGTTTCTCTAACAGCCCTTGGCGGCACAAATGATCTGCTGGCTCTGGAAGCAAGTTCAGCGCTCCAGTGACCAATCCTGAACAACACAACCTGGTTTCATTTGCCCTATTTACAGTCTAATCTGCCTGAATAAATCTGTTTGTTTTTGTTTTTGTGAGCAGCTGCAGGTTCTGCTCGTGACACAGATGTTGGAACCGTTTGATACCATTTTTCAAAATAAAACAAATTGCCTCTCGGTTTGGACCAGTTCTTTTATTGGCAGTCAGTGGTTGGCATGAGACAAATACACAACGGCTACAACAAGGAAGAGTTTGACGTCGAGACACGAAACATAAACTACAAACTGAGAGAACGATGCTCTCCATTATTCAGATTAAACATTCAACATAAAAAAGGTGTCCGCTCTGACTGTTTTCTGTTTTGCTGTGTAATCCCATCAGCCACGTCTCTCTTTGTTTACTGCTGGCGCTGATAACATGGGGAGGTCACCGGGCTCAGCATCATAGTCATTAGAGTCATTATTCTAATTACAGAATTGGACAAAAGACAAAACACCAAAAACAATAACACAAATAATTACAACAGTAATCAGACATTTACCGTTACAAACACATATAACACACACTTAAACATTTAATATACTGTATATCAGGTGATGTTGTTTTCAGTGATCCTTCTAACAATCATGAGCCATTTGGTCATCGATTCACCTAAGAGAGGTAAGCTTTCAACTTTGTAATAAATATCAATAGTTGCAAACAATGTACACAGAGTATATGCCATGAATAAACTGAAACATAAAAAACAATAGTGCTTTAAAGTGCATTGCAGTGTTTGGGTCAGTCTAACCTCAATCATCATGTGCTACTGTAGACAGACCACGACTAAGAGATAACAGTCATGGCTGTGTCTCTCAACAAACACGGAGCCACTGAAATTCAACAAATGGAAATGACAACGTATACGTAATGACAAACGGCAGTAGGAAGGGCAGTTTGGGCACAATGAAGACTCACTGGCCCATATTACAGTTGGCTGTAGTGTCATAAATGCACTGAAACACTGTGGTGATGACTACAACAGCTCAATAATTACAAAGAGGTGAATTATCAGCATTTAGGCAAGTACAAAAAACAATCAGTGACAGCCATCTATTGTTGAGTCCTACCTGTTGTCTTCTAAGATTGCTTTGTTCACCGAAAGTGCACAAAAATAGCCTGTGGAAACACAACAGAGCCATGTTTTGTGTCCTCATTTACATCTACACAAGGGCTGCGTGGGTATTCACAAGTGGACATTTGGAAAGGGGGGGAAAACGCGAAAAGTCTTGACCTAGCAGTTTTGCCAGCGTCACGTGACAGGTCGTCGGCTGTATAGTCTGTTGAACTTGTGTCATAGCTTTTGTTGAGAGATTAACAGAGAACACACAATGTGGAGCTAGGCCCTGCCTGCCAGAGATAGTCTCAGTTCTGGTAGGGAACCCAGAGGGACCCACTGTTTCCAACCTAACTCCACTTTCACTTCAGCTACCGCAGAGATGCTGCTCCTCCATCCAACCAACTGATAACAAACCTCCTTGGGACTGGTTCCTCAGCTGCCACTATCAGAGAGAGAGAGAGAGAGGGAGATAGAGGGGGAGAAAGAACGAGCGAGCACCAGGTCATTAACTCTTCCAGCCCCCCTCCAATGAAACCACACCTGGTTCCCCAGAGCACCATCCACCAACACAGTAAGTCCGCCGTTGTGTCACTATCGTGTGTGGGTTAACTCAGAGATGGTTAGGAATAGCTTTGATAGCTGTGTCGGGACGAGAAGTTCACAATGTGGGCACTGGTCTCTCTCGTGCCTCAAAGGGTGACTAGGCTCGTGGTGTGAGGGCGAGAGGGCGAAGGAAGTAACAGTGCTGTGGGACAACATTTCATCCACAGTTGAATGAGGCTTGGTGAGAAAAGGCCCCATCACCTCTCACAGTAGTGAAGGGTGAAGTCTTTTGAGAGCTGCTTCTCTCCTAAACCCCACGGCTCCAGATTGAATTTCCCCATGTCATCTTCATCATCCTCCGCCTCATCCTCGTCTTCCTCTTCCTCCTCGTAGTGGCTGGGCTCCTCGATAGAAGTCTCCAGGTGGTAGCAGTAGGGTTGACCCTCCGTGTACTCGTAGATGGTTGGTAAACTGCTCTTCAGGCTACAGCGCCGACGCAAAGCCACGAGCAGCGGCTGAGGCATGGTGAAAATATCCACGTTGTTGCCCAGGTCGATCCAGGCCAGGCTGCTGAACTTCTTGGGGTCTTTGAGCATCTCGGTGAGGTCTTTGAGGATACCCAGGGTGAGGCGGTTACCGTTAAGGGCGAGGGTGCTGAGTTTGGGCAGCGAGGCGAGAAGAGGCAGGAGGAGCCTCAAGTTCTCATCTTGGAGTTCGGTGAAGCTGATGTCCACAGCCACCACAGTGTCTCTGTTGTTTTGGAGGTAGAAGGCCACTTGACGGACGTCACGAGAGGACAGAGGGATGCCGGACAAGTCGACAGAGTCACTGGATAGCTTTTTCTGGAGGGTTGTCTTGAGACTGTCGAGGAGAAAGAAAGTGAGATTACTTAGATGAGTCTTGGACACAAAAAAAGCAGATAACAGCTTATGTTTTAGCCGAAGGGCTGAACGAATCTTAGAATGACTCTCCTATCTGTGACATGGGAACAAAGCCCAGGTTTTTACTTTATTTCCTGGGATGTATACAGGAGGTGGGTGATTGGCCAGTTCTGAGCGGAGGGCTAACACAGAGACTCCAGCATGGGGATTTACTAGTGTAAATAGAGGAGCCAAAACATCCGAGTGAGCCAGCAGCTTGAGCTTATAGCTCTGAGGGCCATGAGCCCAGAGCTCCTTAAAGCACAGAGTCAGAGCAATTGACTTCTTAAAAGATGAACTATGATGTGTTTTGGAAAAAAAGATGAAGCTTAAAGAGAAAGTGTATTTTAGGACAGGGAAGCAAAAATCTACAGACAAATTCTTATGGTTATCTCTGCAGAAGAATTCATGCTTTATGTTTTGTTCTTTTGTTAGATAGCAAGGTGCCACAAACAACACATGACAGTTAAAAGAAGCACAGATGCAGGATTTTTAAATATCACTATATGATTTAAAACATTTTCACTATTTTCCTCATGCATTACAGCACTTGTAACAGTACAATGTAATGCAACCCAAAACGTGTTATTACTATTATTTTTATAACGAAACATGGTTCTTCTCTTCCTTCTAATGAACATACAATACATATACTTAACTAATGAACAATTAGTGCTGATATATTACACCATGATAGATGAATGTGAGATTCATGAATTCATGTTGCTTGTTGTTGATAAATGATCAAACACTTAACGGATCATCAGTTAAATTACAATTGCTCCACGTATGAATTTATGGCCACGTCACAAGCGTATTTCAGGCTCATACATTTAATCTATCTGATTTGGTAACACATAAATTAACATGTGAAGTTACAGTTGTTAATTGATGATTCATTAAAGATCATATAAACTCACAGCCGCCTGATCGTTTGTCAATACCATCAACAAGAATTCATGATCTGCCATCGCATTAAATCGTCACGAGTGGAGCAGCACCACATTCTTCGTCCCTTAATGACAACGTGTTACTTCATATTCTATCAGTAGGTGTTTTAATGCAGATTAAACATTTAGAAACATTTCCCACTACTAAAATAAGACATGTAAAGGATTGTGTGAATGTGCTCTGGCTGTTTCTAGTATGATCTTTTTGTGTTTTGCACAAAACTTTATTGTTACTGGAAGCGTTTTCAGGGTTTCAGACAGGATCTGAAGCTGAATCTGAACATATGCGATGGTCTGATTCTTTTTTGTAGCATTAACTATTGTTTTACACCACGGGCAATAATATCTGTGCATTATTTACACACTTTCTTGCCCTTTTGTTTCCAGTCAGTCCCATTTACCAGTGTCCATCTCCTCCCCCGCCCCCTCATGAGGATGCAGTGTGTTTAACTTGAGCTGTTACTGAAGTGGCCTGTAACGCTGATTCGGTGTCAGATTGAATTATAGCATCCTCTGGCGCCCGGTGACTTACTGTGACATTCACTGCAGTACCTGTCACTTGTGATGCTTTAAAGTGTTTTTTGGTCATGTTGAAGATGGATGTGCCCTCAGCAGCTTTTACCCCTTTACTTGAAAAGCAAGCGATGTGCTGATGAGCAGAAATGTTTACATTTGGTGCAAAAACACAAAAAAAGAGACATATAAAACATGCTCACGAAACCATGCTGGAGAGGAGTTTAATTAGCTTTTGAGCACAGAATCTGTCAGATAAAGACATTTATCAAGGCTGCTGTGTCTATCAAAGTCTCACGAGCCTCAGTCCTTCCCCCTCTTTCTATTGTCTGGCCCTGGCAGCCTTTTATATGACAGAAACCTCATTTTCACCAGAGGCACAAAAGTCCTAATGGCCATGCTGCCTGACACAAGCTCCCCTGCAGGTGTGAATGGGTTGTGATCATAGAACTCAGACACACTCGCCTGTTCGACTTCAAGAAGCACAAAAAATAGATGTCTGAGGCGTCCTCTCGGGGAGCCTTTCTCATCCTACCTGGAGATTAATCTGATACCGGAACACAATAACTTGAGGAGGAGGTTGTCTTTTTTGTTGTTGTTGCATGTATGAAAAGACAAAACTGGTTTATGGCTGAAAATAGATTAAAGGAAGTAGTGCAGGGTGTGGTTTTCTCCACTATGGATCTAATCGCTGTCGATACATGTCACTAAGTCGAGGGAAGGCAGAGGGAAAATAATCCCTTCGTGACTGAATTGAAGGCACCAATAACACAAATGGCATCAACATTTTAAAAAGGGCTCATTTGCAATTCCATAATTTAATTAATATCCATTACAAAATTAAGCAATCAATTAAATTTATATTGTAAACCATCCACTAAAACACAGAGGAAGCCGAGCGCTTCCTCTGTCTTCATGAGCAGCTCATCGGTCTTTGTGAATTAATGTAATAAGGCAGTGTTTGAATTCCATCAGTGTAAATCAGATCACAGTTTTCATTTATACATATTCATGTGTGAAACAGATAGCTGGAGCTAATTGAGATGAGGTTAAATACCATTCAAATAAATAAGGACACTTTTTGGAACCGTTAGAATATGTTAATGTGTCAGTGGGTGGATAATAACAGAAGTCATAAAAACTCCATTTTATTTTAAACTTTAAATGAGTATTTTCTCAGAGCTAATTTCCTTCTTAGCTCTCCCTCTCAGGCTATTATTGCATCGCTCACACCTTTAGCTTTGTTGCGGAGTCATTTATGTTTAAGCTTTTCTCTTGTATTCATTTCAGTCCTCTGATGGCTGCGGCCACAAACTGCACCACAGAGACCCCCAGATGAGTGATCTCAACCCTGATGTTTCACTGATATTTTCACTTTGTTTTCTGCTGTATTACACGCAGCACGTTAAGACTGTAGAGAGGAGTGCAGATTGTGGACAACAGTCACACTCGTACCACTGCATTGTCCTTCATGGTACAGAGAATCCAACCCCGCAGTTCGATAAAGACAATTCCTGCACTCAAATATCACCTGCACATCGTTCACTGTGGTGGATGTCTTGGTCAAAAACTCGACCCAGAGAGCTGTTCTGATCACTTTTTATTTTCCTCACATGTGGATGAAGCTGAAATCATTAGTAAAAACCAGGAAAGATGGTTTTGTGTGCGCAGTATCCTATGGTAATTGACAATGTGAAATATGTTGTTGAAATTGTGAACAGGCAAGATTGTTATGCAGATGAAGATGAGTAATATGGAAAATGAAAAAGACATTGCCCAGTATGTGAGCAATCAGGTGACAGATAAAAAGATAATATGAGGCTGGTTGAACAAGAGGACAGAGGTGTGAAAACAGAAAAGAAAAAAGGTCACCAAAGTGTTGGCAATTTCTACGCTTACATGAAATTACCCTTAAGGTTGCAGCGCCTTCGCAGCATTTCTGGGTCACTGCCTCCATCGAACCCATTATGGAGCTTTCTCTCATTAGATGTTTAAAAAACATTTCTAGCTAAAACCAAATAAACTAGTTAAAACAGATTAGTAGGATTAGTGAGATTCAGACATTAATTCAGTGTGGCATTTTAGTCAGAAATGTGTGTACAGTATTTAGAACGGTGTGCTGTGCTAATGCTGGATAATGAAGGGATGAACAAGCTGGTGGCATTAAAAAGGACTGAGCTGTTTCTGTTTCCTCTGAGCACAGAGAAACCTCACTGAGGTGAGATTGCGGCATTTTTGCACAGATTGCGGCTGAAGTTAAAGGGAGGGAGGAAGTGGTAATTCTGACACAGTTTTCTTGATGACCTAAACAGTTGAACATCTTTGATGAAGGAACTGATTAACAATGTGGAAAATACGCTTGATAAACATCATCTGACATCATCATCATATCTGGGCGCTAAGTATGAAGCTACAGCTGGGCTGCAGTTAGCTTAGCTTAGCATTAGGACAGGAAATGAGGAAAAATTAAGGTTCAAAACCCATATTCCTAAATCTCATGAAATACTTCAAACTGTAAACAAACCACAATGTGGTTTCACAAACCAAAACAGTTACAGTATTGTGCAACACTTTCTGTAAAAAATTTGCATTCATGCAACCTCCCATGCTCTACCTTTTGATGGGAAAGATATCTTTATATTTTCCAAAACATTTACAAATGCAACCTCTAAACCTTCACACTGAACTACTGAAGTTTGCTTAGCTTGGCTTAGCTTAAACCAGAAACTGAATTATTTGTGGGGCAAATTTTGTGATTGAGCTTAATGGTGGACTTAGAATTAATACTGGAAATAATGGAAAACAATGGCTAGCTTACCAACACTTTAAAACTCACTGATGGACATGTATAAATGTTGTTTTTTTTTTGTTTTTTTTTAAAATCGTTTTTATCTTTTTTTTTAATACAAAAAACAAAACAAATCAAAAAAAAAAAAAACATATTGTGGCAAAAAAAAAAAAAAAAATCTTGTTTACCTGTCAGCTATGCTATGCTAAGCTAATCATTTTCTAGCTTTAGCATGGCATATTTAGTGCACAGAAACAAGAGTGGCCTCAATGTTCTTGTCTACCTGTCGACTAGAAAACAAACAAGTATATTTCTCAGAACATTTACACAACCAGCCTCTGAACCTTCACCACCACACAGAACAAGACATCTGAACAACCTAATAACAGTAAATGAAAAAACTAACGGTGCACACAGCTGCCTTTATAAAACTGCTGAACAAGACAAAGTATCTCCAGAAATTCAGTTTGTGAGGTGAATTTCCTGCTCAGACTTGGTGGCGGACTGGCCTCGGTTGACAGGTATTGCTTCGTGAACACAACAGCAGATGAAGCCGTCAGAGCTCACAGCATCTACTGCATTAATATTCTGTTTTAAGTTTTTTTTTTAATGATTCATGTTGCTCCTGCTGTCTCAGTCGGTGCCAGACTGTCTCTCTCTCTCTCTCTGCAGGTTTATGAAGCACTACAACATGACTAAGTAAAAAAAGCCCCTTCAGCTATTGGAATTTAGCAATGATAGCCTACGTGGCAGCACATTTTCAGCGCTGTCAGTGTCGGTTAAATCCTGTGTCTTTTTCTCTCCTGGGCTCAATTTAACGTCCACGAGCACAACAAAGCCGTGCCTCTGCAGCCCGACAGCGAAGACTCTGATCGTGCCACATCTCTGTGAATAAGTCTTTGCTTTGCACTCTGATTCTGCGTGTTGACGCCTCTGTCTGGCTCATAACGACCCTGCCTCATTTCACTGTGTTCTCATTGTCTCCTTCTCTATCCTGAGATCAATTTCATCTCTGGAAATGAATGCTCACGTGCAGCATCTGGCCGGCAGCAGAATAAGTAACCACATGAAAGAGAGTTATGATAGCTGGTTTCTGTTGGGGATTACCAAGCAACACCTAGGCACACAAAATTAGCCCATTAGTACACAAGCTAATTCTGTAGTCATCATTGACACATCAAAAGCAAATTTAGTCCTTCATTAAAAGGAGTGGATCTACATTTAAACATCATCCTCCCAGCTTCTTCAGCAAACAGATGGACTAATTTACGGTTGTGCCACTTTTGAAGAGAGACGGGCCACAGCATAGACCTGACCACTTAAAAAGAAGGTTGATTGACAGTTGTGGTTACCACAGCCTTCCCATCAGGTCAGCCCATAGCCAGCTCTGTCCTAATTCAGCATCAGCTAAAAAGATGGAAATCTCCACAGCTCAACACAAAGCAGAGCGCTGTTCTCCACCGTGCGGAGCCACAGATTTATTATAGACTGGACGTCTGGACAGAAAGGGGCTTACCAGGCTTGGGATTTCCGTCTGGACATGCTCTGTCTGAGCCACTTTGAGTGCGGGGTCAGGTGGTAGATCAGCTGTCTGCAAATCTTATCAGAAGACTTTATGGTGTCTGCATCCTGTAGACGAGAGGAGAGAGTGAACATTTCTAATGATGCACAGAACAAGGAGAATGACGGCAACTTTCAAAGTGAGACTTTCTGCTTGTGTGCATGAGAGAAAACTCCTTAACAATCCATTATCTGACTTCATCAAGGCTTTAAATCCTGCAAAGTTTTCTTCATTATCTAAAAACCTATCACCTCTGACTGTGACATCTTTCACATGAACACGCACACACAAAAGGTTTGTTATAACTCCAGATACCTTGAGCTACTCCTGAACAAAACACAATTTAGCTGCCTTGCCCAAGCGAGAAAATCTAATTACATGCAGTGTGCATCGAGGAGGAAAACACAGGAAGTACACAGGAGAGGTGAGACTCAACACAGCCACTGGTAAACACTGGTGATTTCAGTTCATTAAACATGTTGTCGTTGCTGCTGGTGGCCATTGGCTACAGCAAAATAATCCAATATTCACTGACATACTGAGTTATGCATTTATCTGCACAAAACAACCTATTTGGTTGAACATGTCAGTTCAGATGATTCCTGAAAGGTTATCACCTGTAATTTTGCAGATATTCATGGGTCGTTCCAGGTTTATGAGTTTTCAGGTACGAGATCTCAAGGTTGAGAAGAATTCAGAAAACTGCATTAAATACATTTTGAACAACTACTCATATTCCTGGCTCCTAAACAGTAACATGGGTCTGCAGACTTTCTCCCTACCATCCGTCTATAGAAATGTAAGTCGATAACATCCTCTGATTGGATTTTCATTGATCCCTATTACGTAACAAAAGGAAACCATCAGGGGAATATTTTCAAGAGAATGATTTCTCTTGTAGAATACCAAACATCCAGCTTGTTTTCTTTCTGGATTTGTTAATGTTGTTATGTTGAGGGGGAGAAGGACAGGTTAATAAATCTGACCTTCTTAGGACACTGCATCTCTCGAGCTAAGCTGAGCAGCAGCTCGTGCGAGATTGGGTCCACCAGGTTGAGGAAAGCAGCGTTTTTGTACAAGATGTCGTTGAGTGAGGTGCCTTCCAAACCCAGATCCTATGAAGACAGAAAAACAAATATATCAGAGGAATCAAACATTAAAAGAAAATCCTGCAGTAACTACAATTAACCAGTGAGTCTTTAGAGCTGAGGAGAAAAATGCATTAGTGATGGAAATGCTGCCTCTTCTAAGTCAAGGGCAATGTGACTTGAAATGGAAAGTTAAAAGAAATGTTTTGTGTTAAATATTCATTATAGGAGACAGGAGCTTTTTCATTTTCAGTGGGAGAGTGAAATCTAGAGGGAGTCACAGGGAACGCTGTGTTTTGGCATATGCAATCACACCTCCATGGCACCGAGCCACGCTGCATATTCCAACATGCCACAGCACGCGCTATTTACATAAACAAGTTCATGCTTTAAGCACTTTGATCACCCAAAACTCCTGGGAAATCTCAAAAAATATATTTAAATCTTTCAGTTCCATGGTATTTTCAGTGGATATGTATGTTTCTAGACAGATTTTAGTCTTATTATTACTGTTCTTTTCACCTCAGGTAAACATGACAGTGGGGCTTCAAAATGATTTTGAGCAAATGTGATTTGAAAAAAAATAAAAAAATAAAAAGCAGGACGTAAATACATTCCCAAAGAGGTAAAAGCTGACAGCTGTCAAGGCAGCTTACTCTTAAATATGACAAATCCAAAAAGTATCTGCAGTAAAAAAAACAAAAACAAATCAAAGCGACTAAAAAGAGCAGATTACAGATCATTCTTGGAGTGAGAGTGAGATTTGAGAAACAGTACATCTGTGTGTGCTGAACTGTACAATGTGCCTCCACCAACACGTCCTCATCCTCCAGGTCCTTGGGAGGCAAACTACGATGACAGGCACTTGTGCAGCCCATGCAACTTTAATGAGAGAGGAAAGCCTTTGAGACATACAGTATGCACACACACCTGCGCACTTTTTTTTTTCTTGGTTTGTTTTGCTCTCGAACTTAATCAGTGTTGATTATAATAGACAGTTTTGCGTGGGAGGTTGGCAGCTCTGCATTCCTGGTCCCCCTTTTAAAGGGGAAGGACCAAGAGTAAACACTGGCTGAACCCAAAGCGGGAGAGAAGCTGCTTCTGCCCTTCTGAGAAACAAGGTATAAAAATATCTCCCCCATCTGAGTTTAGACACGATCAATTGTCATGTGTGAGCGCAGCATGAAGCCATGACTCCTTCCCATATCTGCGACGAAAAAGCTCTGATCTTTTTTTCCTTTTTTTTTTTCAAATCTGGAGCAGGGCTGGCTGTTACACACCAATTAACTGTGCCACAGATTCCCTTTAAATTCAGAGAAGAGAATCTCGGAGACATCTGCCTGTGTGCCATGCTGCGAGTAAAGATAAAGTAAGGCTTATTTAATAAAAGTGGAGCTCATTTGGAGGAAGTGAGCCCATGTCCCCTGTGATGTGGCTGTCATGGAGCCTCAGCTAGCCAGTTTATCTCATCGCCTTGATTAAGGATGTTCCACTCTCTCCGGTGTCAAAGCTTCAGAGTAATTAATGCTGGATTGGCCGACAGCTAAAAGACAGAGGAGGGCCTGAGGGCAAGCAAACAAATGAGATCATCAAGGGCTTGTGTCATATCTTCAACACACCTACATGTTATTTTACATCTCTTTTAATGCTACATATACAACAGCAGATGCTTTGAAAACAAATCTCTGATTTAGATCCAACAGCATTTAGTCATTTGCATATTCTATGTCTGCATCAAACATCAAGTTGTTTTTGTTTGTCAGGTTGTCAGATTTTTTTTGGGGGAAACAATAAAACAGTAGTGCTTTTTGCTTGATGACAGTGCATTTTTGATCTGATCCTGTTGGTTTTAAAAGATTTTCATCAGCCAAAGAGCCTATAAAATATCTCAGCAAGTAATCTTCAACAAAAATAAAAGATAAGTAAATAAAAAAAAATAATCACATGGAGCAGCAAAGCCACTATTAAAGCAATGACAGTGATCTAGATCTTTTGGCCTCTTTCTCTGAGGCAGCGCTAATAAAAAACCATTTGGAGAAGAATAATATTTTGTATCGTGGCACACAGCACTCCAGGGTTTACCATTGTTGCTGCTGGAGCACACACACCATTACAGAGAAAGAGAGAAAGACATTAGGAGTGGAGAAGGGTGGATGGGGCAGGTCGCACTAATGGGAGCATTAGAACAGCCTAAGGAGAGGTGAGACACTGGCCACAGTGGAGGAAACAAGGACAGATGCAGGAGGGATGGATGGTGTTGTTGTTTTGTTAGTGGCCATGTCCACATCCCATCTGAAGACAATGTGATTAGGGATGAAGCAATGACACACAGCCACATGCAGTTTGACCACTTCCTCATTCAGAGCTCAGGTTATCCTTTCAAATCAAATGTCAGCGGTGGAGCAGAGTCAGAGTGAGCGCGGTGTTGAGTCACATGCTGCGTCTGCCACTAAAACAATGTGTCACAGGTTCCCTGCTCTGCCAGTGGCCCACTTACTGTGACAACAACATGCTTCTGGCGGTGATGGAGTCACCCGGAGATGCTGTGAGGTCAGAGATCATAGTGAATGAACAGACCCTGCCCTCAGAGGTCAAAGGGCACTCTGATCCTGAGAGGAGGATGAACTGTAAACACTCATACACATGCGCAGCTCATAAGGTTGCTCGTGGATGTGTTGAGTATGTGTGGCTCTGCACGTAGTATAAACAGCTCTCGACTGGAGCGTGCTCAGGCCGAGCTGGGTGCAGTTTTCTGCTCCCTTTCTTACCTTCCTCAGTAATTTGAGCACGTCGGTTGCCTGCTCTATCCTGCGGTCACGGAGCAGCTTCTGTATCTCTTTGATCCAAGCCACTCTCCTCATGTACGGGCTGTGGTTGGTCCTCCGCAGCATCCCAGGCAGTTTGTCTGATTTCAGCATCAGTGCAAACAGAAAGTCCCCGCCGCCCCGACTGCCCCTGTCGCTCTCTCCGGTGCCATCTAGAAGCTTGCGTCGCTTTTTGGAGAAATTCTCATTGTCCAGGCTGCTCTGCCTGCTCAGTCTGGAACCCATGGTGTGGTTATTACTATTATTATTATTATTTCTACAAATGCAGTCGGCGTTTGTGTCGCAGCTCAGACAGAATTTACCAAAAAGAGAAACCCATGATCACCCTCCAGGTTTTTTTTCTGTCAGCAGATGCTCTTCAGTGGATGATGGTTAGAAAACAGCGCCGTGCTGTCTGGCGCTGTGTTGCTGTCAGCAGACTTGATCCGGTGCGCAGCCACACAATATCCCACGACAGTCTAATCTATCTCCGTGCCCTCACGCGCTCGTCACGCATTGCTATTTTGACTTTCCGGATGATGAAGACGCTCCGGCTGCTTCATCCTCCGGTCGTCTCTGCTTTACGCTGCTGTTTAGGTTTGTGCATCGTGGAGCGTCCGACCAATCCCAGCATCTGGCGCCTGCTGCGCGTCTCTCCTCCAAGGCTCGACAAACCCCCTCCCCTCCCCTCGCTGTGTGGCTACAAGAGAGAAAAAAAACACTCAGGGATGTCAGTGTTGTTTGGAATATCACGGGCAACTGGTGAACAATCAGAAAATAATAAAAATAACTAGAAATGTATGAAAGCTCAATTTTCAGTTTGAGAAACATAAACTTTGTCTATTTAAGCTCCATTTGCTCCAAATACTACTTTGCCAGTGGCTGTGGATAAGTATGAATTTGTCTTTTGGCAATACTGTTTTGTCAGGCAGCCATTGCACATGAGCTGTCAGACCCTGTTAGCATCTGTCACAACTCCACTGAATCCTTGTCATTCTTGGAAGAACATCGTCCCAGTGTACCTTTCTGTAATGTGGATCAGTATCTTCAGTATCAGAAGGTGTGAAGGATACTGATGGGGAAACACATGGGTGCATTCAGACTCTCAGTTAAGAATAAGACAGCCCAGACCACACCTACACTGACAAATTTAATTACAGCAAGAATAACTGTAGTGATGGAGTGTGTGTAATTTATCTGTAGGCTCCATCCTTGTTGGTTTAGAAACTTTGATCCTGATTTGACCTTATTTTCTGATATGATTCAGGCTTATTCTTGTTTAGTGGAGCAACACAGTTGATATGCTCTCTAATAAATACTTCCCCATTTCTACACTCTCCTTGGCATTCTTTTGTACGTGGTTGTAATTATGACTGGCGTGTGCCCTTAATTTAATGCATCATCACCATGCTACTTGTTTTTGTTTTGTCAGAGCTTTATCTCTCCAAGCAATGTTGATAAAGTGACTCATTTTTACATCATACACTAAGCATAGCGATGTCTTTCACACTCTTGTGTTTTCATTAGATTTTGAAATCTGTGTGTGAAAATTATTCCATAAAAAGAGAAACAAACAAATAGATAGATAGGTTCCAGTGTCTGGAGGTGTTGGCATGGTTGTGAGGTTATTCAAGTGGCACAGCACCACTTCACTTGTAAAAACAACTGTAAAATATCTTGTGATTCAGAACGAAAAAATGACCCTGATGATATCATCAGGTTTACCTCACACCAGGCTTATCATTTTTAACAGAAAACTGGCACTACAGACTGCAGCTGTGTGATTTGAAAAGTAGGGCCAGTGAGAGACATTACTGATTTAGATTGTGGGGTGTAGTGAATGTTCAACTACAAGCTTTGACAAGATGCTTGAAAACCGAAGCAACAGGTTAAGAATTAGGGAGCACCGATCAGCCATAACATTACAAGTACTCACAGTGGTGACAGAGTGGTGCCTACCAGTGAGATATATCAGGCAGCAAGTGAACATTTTGTCTTCCAAGTGGACACTATAAGGATGTGAGTGATTTTGACAACAACCAAATTGTGATGGCTAGACAACTGGATCAGAGCAGATCTTAGGATGCTCCAAGTCTGCAGTTCCAAGTCAGTGCCTACCGTGAGGGGCCCAAGGAAGGAAAACAGGTGAACTGATAACAAGGTTATGGGTGTTAAGGGCTCATTGATTGATGTGGAATGTAAAATGGCAACAGGATACACTGTGGTAAGAAAGCAATATGGTAGATTCAGTGTGATGCTTTGGACTATGTGCTGCTGGAAAACCTTTGGTTTTGCTAAATATGTAGCCTGTTGTTACCTGTCATGTTACTTTGACATGTACCGACTAGCCAAAGATTTTTGTTCAGCCTTTTATTGAAACAGTATTCCCTGATGCCAGTGGTCCCCAAGGACAAGAATCCTGCCACACTGGCAGATCAAGTGGATCAAGTGGACATGATGTGGATCAAGGATGATTTGAGGAATACAATAAGTACAAAGTGCTGACTCCAAATTCCTCAGATTTTAATCCAATTCCGCATCTGTGAGATGTGCTGGACAAACAAGTCCAATCCATGCAACTCAGGATTAGTTAGGGTTTAACCCTAACCCACCTTGCTACCTTGCTAAGATCTTGGTGTCCACCGCACATCTTCAGGTATCTAGTTTATCCCTCAATAGGTCAGAGCTGTTTTGGTGGCAAATAGGGAACTACAGAATACCAGCCAGTTGGTCATAATGCTATGGCTGGCCAGGGTGTAGTCCGATCATATCTTTTAAGCATGTACAACCATGCTCATTTTAACACAAACAAAACATTTGAGGAACCTATGCTGAACACAACAACAACTAAATATACGTTTGTTCATCCCTGCTTAGAAAGCTGTGACTTATGATTAGAGCACACACACAACCCAGTGCGTCAGTGGAGCCCTTATCATTAAATGTCTGCAGTCACACGTATAAACACATGACATCACCTTCTTTTCCGTCATGGCCATCGCTCTGCTGTAAGTGTTTCTGCAGGCTGCGTTTTACCTGTCCCTGAGGAACAACAGCCCTACGTGATTTGATTTGCTGCTGAGTATATAGGCATAGACAAGCCATCCCCTCTTTTGTGTGAAAACAATTGTAGGGAAACCTGGAGGGCAGCGGCGGGTCCCTCCCTTCAAAGTCAAAATGAAACCTAGAAGCCTTTAGCAGAGGCCTAAAAATACGAACAGACTCCAGCTGATATTTCATAAAACACCTCCCAACCAGTGATAGCGACGTGCACACAAAAGCTGAAGGAAGGCTTTTGTGATCTGTAACAAACAAGATATGTAATTGTCCTCTTCCACTATAAATCATCTCTGTCCATTAAATAAACTCCCATCCTTGGGGTGGCTCTGAACCTGGGAGATCCAGAACAGGATAGTAGTGATTAGATTTAGACACAATCACAGCTGCAGCAGTAGCAGCAGCCCACAGGCTCCTTTGACAGTGCTTTATCAGTTGTGGCCCAGCAACAGGAGTGCACACTGGATTAGCTGAGGTACCACAGAGGGGGGAGCTGCTGTCGAGAAGCTCCAGTTAGCAATGCTGCCAGCTTGGACCTGTGCTGTTGGGTAAAAGCTGAGGCATCTCAATCAGTCTATGGATGCCTGCAGAATAAGCCAAATAGACTGTGATACGGTTACTGAGCGTTGCCACGCTGCCAGCTGAGCCAATCACATGCAGCCCAGACTTGAGGTTTGATGCACCCTGCATCTGTAAACAGATCACTCTCACCTTCACTTTGGCAAGTCTGCAAGATTGATATCAGACTGAAATGGAAGGTTATAGAAGACTAGAAAGACAAACTCAAGTTTCACTTTAAAGTGAGGAAAGGGAGGCATCTATCATTTAGAAAAAAGTGCTGTCTACTTTCAAAAATGATTGATTAAACGGCAAACAAATCTGATTTTTGTGAAACGTTGAATGTGCAGTTTTCTCTTAGAATTTCAAACCTTGTTTCACTGCAAATGTTCTTTAAAGCCCTTGCCGTCTGTTTGCTGTTTTTTCTGCCCGTAACCTAAACCTGAAGCACACACTTATTATCCAGCTTTGTCCAACATCATCACAATGACGACAACAACTGAAAACCAAAGATAACACCTTACACATCCCATCACCAGCATTGCACAGGCTGAAGGTTAGACAAACAGACAGCATCTTCTTTTTGTCCTGTGTTTCACATCTATCTGTGCAACAATTAAAGGTGAGTGAACCTTCTAATCTCAATTCTCGACAGAAAAAATAAAAATGTGCTTTCTTTCCCCCCCTACACTGTTATTCGTGTAAAGGTTCGGCTTCCATGATGAAAATGAGCGGTGATGTCTGGAGGAGAAGACACTTGTTTCTGAGCTGAGGAGTCCTGTCTGACTGTGAGGTATGTTGATTTTCCTGGGCAGGAAAATGGTTGGGAAGTCCCTGATTGCTGGCCTGGTGGTCCTCCTGGTGGCGGCAGTGAGCCTGTTCCTGGGGGTCTTCATGGGGTTGGGGAAGAAAAACACACCTCCCCCCATGGACCACTTCTTCTCAAAGGCTGCTGTGGCTGCTGATGCTGGGAAGTGTTCAGAAGTGGGGAGGTAAGAAGACTTTAAGATACTTTTGATTTCAAAATGTAACTGACAGCGGTGCTCCACTTTTTATAAAGTGCATTCTCATGTTTTCAGAGACATTTTGAGGAAAAACGGTTCAGCCGTGGATGCCTCCATCGCTGCCTTGCTATGTGTCGGCCTTTTGAACGCTCACAGCATGGGCATCGGAGGAGGGCTCTTCTTTGTCATCTATAACGCCTCCACAGGTTAGTGTGCATCATTAGTCACAACTTGTCGGAAAAGTTAACTAAGCAAAAATCATCATCATTTTCTGCCCGACAGGGAAGGTGGAAACCATCGATGCGAGAGAGACAGCGCCCATGAATGCCACTGAAGACATGTTTGGCAACAACACCAAGCTTTCTCGCACAGGTAGGAATTATCTATGAGTTGTTGGAGTATTTCCAAGGCGCAAAGCAGGGAGAGATTCACCAAATACAAATTATACTCTAGAAGCTATTGTAACATGCCCTTAATGTATCAGAGGCTAGAGAGGGACTTAGAGAGGATAAATACTCTGTTATACTTAAGTATCATTCTTTGTCTTTCCTCACATCTGCTGCAGGTTACATAAGAATAAAATTTATCTTGTAGTTCACTGATTCTACAGCTGTCTCCAAGTGTTCTGGTCCTCTGTGAGACAGAAAGACAGAAAAGAAGAGCTTGTCAAATTCAAGATAGTGCTATTTCTGTTTCTACACGACAGGTGGACTTTCCATAGCGATTCCTGGGGAGATCCGTGGTTATGAGATGGCACACAAGAGGCATGGCAGGCTGCCATGGAAGGAACTGTTTGAGCCCAGCATCGCCTTGGCTCGCCATGGCTTTCCTATAGGAAAAGCTCTGGCTCATGCCATCTTCAAGAGCAAAGATTCAATTCAAGGAGACGCCAACATGTGGTGAGGATGGAGCGTTAAACAATACAAGCTGACGTGAAGGGCAGCAACAACTGCTTCTCCTTGCATATACTGCAATTATTTGCCAAATAATTAATGCTAAAAAAACTTTTGACATAGTAGTAGTTTGACATATTGGGAAATATACTTTCTCTCTCCAACAGAGTTAGATGAGAATATTGAAACTATTGTCATGTCTGTATATGAGATATGAAGCTACAGCCAGGTCAGCTTAGTATTAAGACAGGAAACAGTTAGCCAGAGGCGAAAAACGTCCACCTACTGGCACCTCTAATACTAAACACCTCATTATCACTCCTGTCACACATTGTGCCCAGAGGCAGTTCAATGGACGGCTTCCTCCGTTTGTCTTCTCTTTGTAAGATATTTTCCACCTATCTATGCAAAAACTACACTAAAGTTTTCTGTGCTGCTGAAACAATTTCTTAGCTGGTCGTTGTTCTCTCTGGAGTCGTGTCTAGTTTCCTGCACCATCCATCCATCCATCCATCCATCCATCCATCCATCCATCCATCCATCCATCCATCCATCCATCCATCCATCCATCCATCCATCCATCCATCCATCCATCCATCCATCCATCCATCCATCCATCCATCCATCCATCCATCCATCCATCCGTCCATCCATCCATCCTTCTATCCTTCCTTCCTTGATTATCTGGGGTTGGGTCACTGTGGCAGCAGGCCAAACAACATGGTCAAAGCATTCTTCTTCCCAGAAACATTTTCTAGGTCCTCATGGGGTACCTCAAAGTGTTCCCAGGCTAGATGAGATATAAAATCTCTCTCCCATGTTCTGAGTCTGCCCTGAGGTCTCCTATTAGTTGTAAATGCCTGGAAAACCTCTGACCCCGGAGGCATCCTGATTAGACCCCTAAACCACTTCAACTGGCCGCTTTAAAAGTGAGGGAGCACACTGACTCTGCTGTGACTTCCTCTCTCCATCTCTATCTCTCTAAGGTTGAGCCCAGAGGAAACTGTATCTGTGATTTCATTATTTCGGTCACTACCCAAACCTCATGAGCACACAGATCTGGTACGATGCCTGTCCCCCTGACAGCGCACTGATCTAGTAGTTCAGAACAGAAACACCTGTAAAACCACAGGTTATTGTTTTTAAGAGCTTTTTGTACATATTAAATAAATAAGATGAAACTTTACTCTAGAAGTGCTGCTAAATATATTTCCAAATGGACAATTGACTCCAAGATACGGCCTCATGATTTTGAATGACAATTAGTACATTAAGCCAAAAATGAATTTCTGGCTTCCAGGTTTACTTTGCAGCACATTGCATCTGTGTGTCTGTTCTGGCCCCACTCACTCCACACTGGGATGACAGGCAAGAGAAATAATTAATGTTGTCTTGCAAATGGAGTTGTCCTTGTTAAATGTATTACAGACTCGTCTTTTTATCACAGTGGTCTGTTTAGAAAATGCGTTTTGGGGGTACAGGACAACTCTTTTCTTCCTTGCAGTACGACGAGTGACATCCGTATCAAATTGGCAGCATGACTAGGTGGCTGTACTTTATCTTAATACATCTATCATGTTAAGCTGCGGTAGCTTCATATGTAATGAACACGACAAGTGTCAATCTTCTCATCTAGCCTATAGGTTTGCATTTCTAGAAGATTTAAAATTTGACTTGTGCGGCTTTAAATTTCTGCTCCTACAAATCCTTTTCTTTTTCCTTCTCATCTTCCAGTGAGGTGTTTTGTGACTCTCAAAAAAACATCCTAAAGGAAAATGATATCGTTAGATTTCCAAAGCTGGCTGACACGTACCAAAGAATAGCCGAAGAAGGGCCCGATGTGTTTTATAATGGGTCAATGGCACAGAGCATCGTGGAGGACATCCAGGCAGCAGGTCTTGTTTTCTTATTTGCTTTTCCTCTTCAGAGACACATGAATGAATAAACAGGCTCCGAACCAAGCTGCATATTTCAGAGCTCAAACCGAGACTATACAAAAATACAACATCTGTAATTTGAATATATCTTCATTTCATATTCTCTCTGCTCCTTTCTGTGCCCATGGCAGGCGGCATTATCACCCTGGATGATTTATTGGAGTACCAGCCTGTGCTGAACGAGAACCCTCTGAAGCTGAACGTCGGGGAATACACCATGTATGTCCCAGACGCCCCCTCCAGTGGCCCTGTGCTGGCACTCATACTCAACATAGTGGATGGTGAGCAGCCCGGCCAAGTGCCTGCGCAGCCATGCAGAAGAAAGGATGTCAGGTTTCCCCAGGTCGTCCCTGAAAAATTTTCTCCTCCCATTTTGGAAGCAGAAAACAGAGCTGCGGCTCAGTTGTGCTTGCCAAATTGAATTTGCCACGAACATGCCATCTGTTCAGACAGGGAATCTTTAGTCACGCTTTAAATAAAAAGTGGCATCATTAATTTTCAAATGAGGGATAAGATTTAATGTGTTCATATATGACTCTGGAGAAATGCATACCCCCAAATTCATATCTGCTTGGAAGGGCTCCTGTTGTTATTTAACTTACAGTTTAATAACCTGCCACTGACTGAAATGGGCTTTTAGCACAATGATGGAGAAGCCTCATTACCTGAGTACGCCAAGAAAATGTAATTCTTCATTTACTCCAGACATGTTTTTTTTTCCTGTGGATATTTTGCAGGCTACAACTTTACAGACACAAGTGTCTCTACAGCAGAGAAAAAGACTCTGACGTACCATCGCATCGTAGAGGCCTTTCGTTTTGCTTATGCCAAGAGGAGCAGACTTGGGGATCCACGTTATCTCAACATTACAGATGTAAGCTTCAATTTAATTATTAGTATTATTACCCTGCAGACCATTTTGAAGCATATCCAGCTTAACTATATTTAATATGAGAACAGTCGTCTCCTGAGCAGCTCTGTAGGAGCAGTAATGTTATAAAGACCCTTGATTGAGGGAACAGGAGCACTTTTAACCACAATTTTAAAAAATTCAGGTGGTGTTTTCTGCATTGTTACAAAAGCCAAGACAAGTGATCAACTATTGTTTACCATGTATCGGGTTTTATGACAAACTGTCAGCTCTTCAACTGGCTTGTTTTGCTCTCTTCAGCTCATCCATAACATGACCTCAGACTACTTTGCTGATGGCATAAGAAGTAAAATCACAGATGACACCACTCACCCCGACAGCTACTACGAGCCCGAGTATTTTGTCCCAGACAACCACGGGACGGCTCACCTGTCGGTCATAGCTGAGGATGGAAGCGCCGTGGCAGCCACCAGCACCATTAATCTATAGTAAGAAGTCAAGCTTTCACAGAATTTGACGTATAGCCTTTCCTTCAGAATAAAGCAGGTGGATTTCCTAAACTTGTTAGTCAGGGGGAAACACGTTTTGCTATTTGTAATCTGTAATTTTGAATGAACTGTTCGCTAAAAAAGCTGCCTTATATCCTCAGTTTTGGTTCCAAAGTCATGTCTCGATCGACTGGAATAATTTTCAATGATGAAATGGACGACTTCAGCTCTCCTCACATGACCAACGGGTTTGGAATCCCTCCTTCGCCCAATAACTTCATCCAACCAGGTTTGGCCAGACTGACACACTGTCACACATTTTTTAATCAACCCACAGTTTAGGGTATGACTGCTGGGACACGTCTGTTTTGACAGATGACAGTGTTTCTAAATTAAGCCCCTTGTTTCCACAGTCACAGAGACGATGTAAGAGATGATGTTTCCAACAGCCTCTCACGTGTTCCTGCATTTGTTATTATCTGAAGCTCTGATGGCTTTGGCTCACAAACAGAATTACTCTCCTCCATTTTAGAGCTATAAGCTAATTTTTGACAAACCACAGCTCACTGCTGCTCTTTAGTTTGTTTACATCCATTTTAAATACGTGTCAGATGAACGTGGCAGCTTTTAGCTGTTGAAATGCTGCTAGAGGTACAATTAAATCACAAGGTGAAAACCAAACATTTATGCTGTAGCATTCATTTCTGCATTGTGTTTATCTGCTGCAGGCAAGAGGCCGCTATCTTCCATGTGTCCCACTATTATCTTTGACAAAGACAACAGAGTGAAAATGGTTGTAGGAGCATCTGGGGGCACAAAGATCACCACAGCGACTGCCTTAGTAAGTCTGATTCACATCTATCTACACAGCACAGACAGACACTACTTTAATTTGAAATCTTCTATTTTCTGGCTAAAAAAACAGGTAATCCTCAACTCCTTGTTCTTCAACTACGACCTAAAGAAAGCAGTGACAGAGCCGCGGGTTCACAACCAGCTCAACCCAAACATGACAGTGGTGGAGCAGGGCTTTGAAAAGGTGGGTCACACATGGAGACAACAGTCATTTGCACCAGCAAAACACACATGTTTTTACAGACCAGGAAATCATTCATCTCCTTTCATGACAGTATGTAAAACAACTTACAAAGACCTCTTGGTTCTAGTCAAAGATATTTGACTAAAAGCATGTATTACAAATCTCATGATGATGTTAGGGGTAAAGTCAGGAGCTTGGCAAAATTGTCTGATTCATCCACTGGACTCCATGGTCGGGTCGGTACACTGGCCTGGCTACAAATAAACAGCAAAGATAATGAGTAAAAAGTGACCATGTGTTCCCTTTGATGGATTTCCCATCTTGATTAGGTTTTAGATTCATGCAAGTTGACTTTCATTATGTAGTGGATACTAGAAAGACAGGAAATCACTCCACAGACAATAACGATAAAATCAATGATGAGAACGGTATGTGATGCATAATTAATGAGCTGGAGGCCAAACCACAAATATGTGCCTTTGAAGTCAATGTCATGACACACTTTAACCTCCCTTCACATGACTCTACATGTTTGTGTGTGTGTGTGATACCGTGGCAGAGCGTCCTGGAGGGTTTGGCCCAGAAGAACCATGTAACACAGCTGCTCAGGACTCCAGACTCTGTGGTCCAGGCGGTGGTGCGGCAGGGAGATCGTCTCTGCGCCGAGTCCGACCCCAGGAAAGGAGGCTACCCAGCAGGATACTGAGCCTGACATCAGGCCCTTCACTGCTGCTCCTGTCAGTCTGGACCCGTCTCCTCAAAGACACTGGGACAGAACCACAATACTCGAAAACTGTCTGCACTGATGACTCAAGCCACGTTTAAGCCAGAGACACAGTCACCGATCCCTCTCTGAGACGAGTTTCTGTCTCTCAAAGGTGGAAAATGACTCCTTTTCTATACCTCTTTTACTCAAACTCAATTATTCAGAATTACTTTTTACTTTTGGAATTATTTTTGTGTTTTGAAGTAAAATAAGAGGTTGCACCTAGTTTGACTTGTGTATCATCACTACTGGACACTGATCAGGGAAGAGGTGTTTTGGTGAAAAGTCAAAACACATCTGCTTTAATATTTAATAGAACTATTTTATATTTGACACTGTATCCGAGATATTAAAAACAAGTACCAAACATTAGGCAAATGATTATGTCATAATAAGAAATGTTCTTAGGTTTCATCACTGTGTTTTAGGTAACAATCTGAGTAGTTGTAGGTTGTCCATGTGGTATTTTTTATTACTTTTATTGTCTGAGTAATTGGATAGTTTGTCTGGGTTCATGTCAAACCATCAATTTTAGACCTTTATGCAGGTTTATCAGGTAAAACTCAGGTTGTTTACCTGTTTTCCCTAAATGTCTCCGTACATCTTCCCCCTGATATAAGCTGATCCTGAAAACGGAAACATTATTTAGCAGAAGAAACGTGTTGTTTTCTACCATGACTCTTTGGTGAAGCTATTAGTTTTTTTGAATTGTAAATGTTTAATATCGAGTAGAGGTTAAATGAATGTATGGTGTATTCTGAAAAATACATTTGCAGATATATTTTTCTAAACATGCATTGTTCCCATGCCATGTTTGTTGCCATGCTTGTTATTAAACATTTTGAACAAAGAGGTTATATTTTACCAGAGAAACTGTGGCGTTTCTGTGCTGGAGTGTGAAGTTTGTGTTCACATAAAATGTGGTGGTTGAATTTAATCCAAGACAGTACAGTTAATCAGATGTTTACTGGACCTACAACTAACTCTCTCAGATATTCATCCTTTATTTAGTCGACATAATCTCCACAAAAAAGCTCTTAAGGTGTTGTGTTCAGACTCTGCTTGTTTCTGTGGTGCTCTCAGCTACATGCTAACGTGACCTTGTAAAACACACTAATGTTTGGCAGGAACGACGTTCACCACCTCCACCATCTTGCTAATTAGCACTAAACACTAACTACAGCTGAGGATGATGGAAAATGTCATTAACGTTGCAGGCATTTGGGCACAAACCAAAACACTGCATAAAACCAAACTGATGGTGTTGATGAAATGTCCAGGGGCCCCACCCCCCAAAACCTCCCCCCAGTTCATTTAATTCATCATGAGAAGGGAGGACAGGAATAGTTGTGACAGATTTCATAGTGATTTATCCAACAGCTGTTGAGACATTTCGCCACCAACCTAAAGTGATACTAGAGGAAAAGTCAGGCTAACACCACACTCACAGAGGATCATGAATGGCTGCATGTGATTTCACGACCACTGGTGTAATATTTTTAATATTTCAGTCCATTAGATCCATTCCTAAAGACAGAGGGTGTTTTGTATTTCACCTTCATAAACCACTAAACAAGATAAACAAGTTATAAATAAAATAATAGTTTTTCAGGACTTACTGGGTTTAATTACGATCATAAGAGATAAACAAAACCGCAGACTCTTTTTTTTTTTTTTTTTTTTTTACTGTCACTGTTCAGTGTATTTTAATCAATATTCAGTAAATATCTCCACTCGGTGTGTGTGTGAACTTTGGGCAAATGAAAAACCAAGTACCAGCCACCATGTGAATTCCTTGTTGCCTTCAGGTAAAAAAAGAAACAAAAAACCCTCAATTTCAAAAAATGTCTCCTTTTTTATCTTTCATAACTTTCCCACGATTAATTTTTTTTTTTTTTTTGTTTTCTTTTTTCCCCCCTCAATCTCTTCGATGGCGGTAGAAATACTCTCAACTCAAGGAAATTGCCCCTCTGCATTAAAAGCACTTAAAAGTGTCAAATCCAAATAAGAAGCTTTTTGCTGTAAATGGTTCTGCCAGACTTGATGGATAATGATTAGTGGTTTAAATCTGCAGCACATCATACCTGTGACATTAAGGCTCTTTGGGTAAAAGCTTAAACTGACTGCTAGTATCTCCTCACAGACACACTCACACATCTGGAGAAAGTGTTGGTTTATCCTAAACCGACTGTGACCTGGGTCACACACCCTATGCACTGTTTCCTGTAACAAAGTCAAACATGCATCATAAACCTCTGTTCCTGAAACCCCACCACAACAAACAGTCATCAGGTCAGATCTCGAAAGTAAGAGCAGGGTGTATCAACTTTACGCTGTCATACTTACAGAATACAGGCCTGCTTTTACTAGGAGTCACGGCAATCTGTGTTTATCCAGTAAACGGCATGAAGTCAAACATGGAACTGACTTACACAGGAGGTGGAGCAGAGTGTAAAATAGACAACAGCTTCCAGTCAAGAGGCCCCGAAGACCAGACACACACCGCAGCTTTCAGATGCTTGTCTATTACAAAACAAACAGCGTGATAACTAGTGACTTTAATGCTACTGAAACTATAACTAAACCGTGCCACACATACATTCAAACATATTCTGTCAGATTAACAGAAAACTAAATATGATAGAACAAGTCATTTATTTCCTTGAAGGAAGAGCTCTAAGTCATGGATCACAGACCTGTCAGAAGAAATGTTAGGTTACCAGCCAAAACAGTTTCTTAAATTGTGTCAGACATAAGTGGAATACAGATACACTATCTGCCGCTCTGTCATCACGAGCCTTTTACATTATAAATGTGATCACGATTTCTTTCCTCCTGATTCCAGCTTCATCAGTATTCTTCAGGTGAAATATGAATCATCCGGGCCACTGAAACACATTCATCTTGTAGCTAACTGTGATATTACCCTCATTTATCAACAACCGGTGGGTAAATCAGCAAAGCCGCGACGCTTTCTGATAAACTTTCGACTTTTCTACCACATAGTCCCCTGGAGTGTATGTCTGTCAGACAAAAGTGGACTGCTGCTGCTGCAAAATCTGTTATAACATGTTTGTAACAGCGATAGGCAATGACTCAAAAGTGTGACAGTTGAAGAGTGACATGACAGTGAAGCCACTTCCAGGCTACTGACAGGTGCAGGTTTATTTATGACTCTAACTTAATTGTCTTCTTTGCAAGGCACGCAAAGTCAGAGTTTCCTTCAGTTCAAACAGAAATTCTATGGAACTGAAAGTAAACAGAACAGAGTTTCACCACCATCTAGTGGTGAGTTGAATGTATTGTGTCAAAAAAAATAAAGATCTGCTCTTTGTTAGAGTCTCATGGAGACCGGTGGCGGTGGTGACTGAAGCTCCTGGTCCAACAGACGGAAGAGCATGGCACTTTTGTTGGACTGTGAGGTTTGTCCCAGAGAGCGGTGCAGCTGAGCCTGCAGGTAGTGGACATCCCGCAGCCGTTCCTTACAGTTCAGTTTGGAAAAATAGGCTGCGGCCTCGTTTAGCGTGTCAACAGCTAAACCTGCCAAACGCAAATCTGCAGGAGGATAAAAAGCAGCAGTGTGTGAATGTAAATGAACAGCCATGTGACGCTGTGAGATAGGGATCATTGTTCAGCAGGTGGCTGAAGCTGTTACCTTCTTGTCCTTCTCCGTTTGTCCTGAACCCAGCCACTGCCATCTGACAGCGTGCGGTCAGCAGCAGGGCTCGGCCTTTGTCCATGATCGCTCCGTGGGCCAGAACGGGCTCGATGGCTTCATGTAGGACGTTAAGAGCCTGCTCAGGAACCCCCAGCATCAGCTGCAAACAGGAAACAAAGATAGTAAATAAACCATGTCTGTATGTTTGGCCTGCTTTTAATCTTCATAGCCATATAGTCACACTGCAAATAAGAGCTGAGGTGATTTGCATATATGGGACCTGTAGCAGTATTTGTGTTGCAGATGACCTGAGTAAAAGCCAGATGAAGGATGGTCTCTGAGGCCAGGGACTGTAGGTGGTGCTGTCTGGCCAGAGCCAGAGCCTGCAGGAGGAGGGGAAGAGCTGTGGAGAAGCCAGACGACTCCCAGTGGAGCTCAGCGGTGGAGAGCATCACTCTGCGTGAGACAAACACACAAAGAAGACAATGTGACTTAGTTTGAGTCTTTGGAAAAAAAAAAACATTCTTTCTATTTCTGTACTTGTTTGCAACAACCCTCAGTGCCTTGTTACGATGATTCATAATGTGAACTTCTTACATTAAATATTCATGACAGCCTCACAGATGCTGAGTCAATTCACTTCCACAGATAAAAAAAAAAAGTAAAGTAAAAAGTAAAGTAGGCTAGATGAAGGAGTTAAGGTGCCTTTAGTCAACAATGTAAATGGCTGTTTACCTGATAACCATCTCTATGCTTTTAGTCTTCTCACAGTGCGCCTGCAGCCGCTGCAGGATGCTGTACGCCTCAGTGCTGCGGTTCAGAGCCTTCAGGACATGAGCTTTCCTGTTGGCAATCACACGGTTACAGCCACAGCACTAATTACATATGTATGACACAGATGATGTGTGACTCGGTGTTACCTGAAGAGACCCTCGGTTTTGTTTAAGGCAGACATGGCTGTGACTAGTGGCTCTGCTAAGTGGTATCTGCCTTCATTCATGTGACGTTCAAACTGGATTTTAAGGTCACACAGCATCCAGAGCTGAATGAGAAATGAAGATGAGCAGAAAACAATCAGCATTTTTACATGAAGGAATTGAAACTTTAATTTTGTATCGTATCTCCTGAATCAAACATGATGACACATTAAAGATGACCACTACCCCTATGGTTTACTGTACATATATATGTTATATCTAACGTAATAAACAAGTGAAGAGTGAACTAACAGTGGACTGGGACTACTGGCTGTTATCTGTATTAAGAAATATATTGATTTTTTGATAAACTAATGTAGAGAGTAGCAGCTGCAACAGTTGCCATCTCAGCTTTTGACGCCCTATAAAAACATCACATCATATTAATATTGAATGTCTTCACTATATTGATTTAAATATAAATGTTAATAGTTAATGGCCAGACAGACACCTCAGATTGTAAACAAAGTAATTAAAATGGACAACAAGGAACAGATCTTAATGAGTACTGCATTTTTCATTTGCATTTTATTTTGTTATCCATTATCAGAGCAGCATCTGAACTTTAAAAGGGGCTATGTTTGTTTTTTGGGAATTAAACAACCTTTTATAACATCTCTCTTTATGCAGTTACAGTCCTTGCTAGGTTGCACTGAATAACAGAATTTAGAGAGTGCACCTTGGCATGTTGTGAGTGAGGAGGAAACTGTTCTCTCAGATGCTGCAGAATCTCTGAAACCGCCATGTACAGACCCTGCGACAGAAGCAAAGTTACATGAGACAAAGAGTTAAATGCTGAGTTCTCAGGAGCTGGAAAACAGAGCTGATCAATGTTTATTACCTTCCTGTAACGCCGGGCCAACTCACTAATGGATACGCAACAGCGGGGCAGAAAGCAGACAGACAAGATCAAATCAAATGTGTTACCTGCTCAGCGTGCAGCTCAGCCAGGTGGCACAGAGCCACGGCGAAGGCCTCGGTGTTGTTCTGCTGAACCCCGAAGTTGACTGGCTCCAGACTGCTCATGTTGAGAAGCAGCTGGGCCTGCTGCAGAGCCATGGTGCTGCAGCAGAGACAGGAGGCCACGTTAATGAGTCAGAGAAAAACCATGTTTATCTATGGCTCCTGTATATAAGCACTAGCAAGAGGATGCTCAGCTGTTTTGAAATATCCACCCGCGCATAAAAACATTAGACATTTCTGTCATGTTTCACAAAGACGACTTAATGCGAGTTGGGGGATAACGGATAAGGTCACGTGTTAGCCTTCAGTCTTCTGTCAGTAACAATGAACAGAACTGACAACAGTACGGTGGGTGACGAGGTGAAGAGCCTGACCTCTTGCCGTACATCCTCCATATGGATGTAGTCTGCGCCAGGCTGATCTCTATCAGCTCCGACAGACTGTGCTTCCAGTGCAGGATGTCCGTGTCCTTCAGCGCGTCCATGAGTTTGTGAGCTGTCTTACCCTGCGTCGCCCCCTGCTGGACCAAAGACTGAATGCCCAGAGATGCCAGGTACTAAAACAGAGAGGATTATCAGTCAGTACAGTGGATAACACATGTTGAGGATTAAGCACGTAGCAGGTTTTAGCCAAAGAGCCATAATTAATGTTCATAATGAGAGCTACTAAAGTGCTGGTGATAATTAACATAATCTAACACCCACTGTGTAAAAGCTGTGCAGACAGAATAACGAAATAAAGAACATTTCTCTATTACAATTATTATTTTGCCATTTCTTTCACTTTTCACTAGAATTCCAAACTAAAAAAATAAATTAAAACTCTAAATGCAAAGAGCCTGAACTGAGTCACCCTCTAACAAAATGATACAAACACTAGCTCACACGATCAGACCACAAAATAAGAATGAACTGGACTAATATTTGTGCGTGATTAAACTCATATTACTAAGTGCACAGAACCGTGAAGTGATGTGCCGCATGCTTGCACGCGAATGTATTCTTATTTTAATGCAACTGGGTAATACATCACCAAAAGCAACTATATGGCAGCGGAGGGAAAAAAACAGCTTCTTGCAAAGTCTTGCATCAGCATTACAGTGGTGGAATTTGTGATTTCATGTTTGTTTTTTGCTTTCAATAATGTTTATATTACTGAGGCCTAATGTATGTCAGACAATTAAACCTACTGTGGGTTGGAATAATTAAGGTTTGGTGGATTATGCAGAAACAACAGCAACTGTTTGATATGGACAGTACTGTGTAAAAGTTATAGGCACCCCACAGATATAATAAGAAAATACAGGAAATGTGTACAAAGTATTTAAAAACACATAAAATGTCCTAATGATTCTGGATTCAGACTCTAGCCACCCCTAGATTCAGCAGTACTTCAGTGACCAACAACCACAAGGGTTAAGCTGTTGGCCGAGTCACTGTTCCACACTCAGATCACTGATAGACATGTCTAGCCTGCCCATAAGCTGTTGGCAGATGTGTGGATGTGTATGGTCTTTAAAGCACTGCAAAAACAAAAAACGTGGGGGGTGCCTTTAACATTCACATTGTACTGTATATGCATATACAATGTAAAAATTTAGGGTGAAGATTTTTGTATTACATGCAGATTTGCGTTTCATTAAAATTAAAGCCAACGTAATACAAACTAACTAACTGAATTTCATCCTTGAGACTGAGTGATTGATCACGACAAGTTTGAAAGGGATTTTCTCAAGGTTCGTGAGGACGCGACAGTCGACCCCAGAAACATGACGCCTCAGGGCACAGCTCTCCCTGGCGTGGTGCCATGAAAATGAAAAGCCACATTCACTTTGATGTGGAAACTCACTGGCAGGCAGAAATGGGCAGCCATTTTCACCGAATCCTCAGTTAACACGGTGCTGTCAGATCCCTTCATCTGCTCCAGTGTGTAGAGCCAACTCTGATTCAGACACAGACACGGAGAGACAACGAGAAATAAATGAAGGAACATTCATTAAACAGTACGTGTCCTGAAGTAAAATTATAACATTGGGAAAAAGTATTTTACCAGACAGTGCTGCAAACACACGTGATCGTTGGACTCCTGGGCGATGCGGATAGCTTCCTGTAGAGCCAGATCAGCCTGCTGACTGAAAGGAAAGAGAGAGAAAAGCATGTGTTGTGAAACAGTGTTGTCAAAAAAAAAAAAAAAAAAAAAAAAAAAAAAAACAATCTTCAGATACTAACTAATACTAAAAACTTGTATCAAATTAGATATTAATTTGCAGCATTATTGATACTAGATCTTCTCACAAGATCTTGTGAGAAGATTTGTTAGCATCACGTCGGCTAGCCTAGCCAACATATCATCATTCAGGTAGTAGCTAGCAGCTATGGCTAACAGAGAACGATAACACTAATATAATATATGAGTAGCGAACGTTATCAGTCCCGTCCATCTGTAATGTAAGGTTTTACCAAAACATGTTCAGTAATATCGTACTCGTTACATATTTCAGTGTTGCACATTACAACACCTGACAAGTCCTGCTTCCACAGTTGTTTTGGTGAAAGTAACTCAGAAGTAATGTAACACATTACAAATTAGAGGCAGTAATATTGTAATGTGACAAATGAACTAGTAATCTATAATGTATTACATTTTGAAAGTAATTCTTCCAACACTTTTGTTTTGAATGTTTTGAATGTGTGTGTTTTTTTGACATTCTGGTATTGAAAATGGTTTTCACTATCGACTATTGTTCTTGGTATCAGTATTAAGTTTGAAATTTTAGTATCGTTACAACACTAGTATAAAATACATTTATCGAACATCTCCATCTACTGAAATGTCAACCATCAGTTGTACTTACTAGTGACCAAAGCGACAATGCAGACTCGCCAGGTTAAGAGCAGCATAGCGGAGACTTCGACCGTAGCCCTCATCTCCGTTGCTCTTTCCCTCATTTCCGGATAAAATGAGGCGATCAAAGTAATGTAAGAGACTGTGGGCGGAGAGGAAGATGTCCTGGACTCTCATGCTGTTCAAGTAGTTCAGATAATGCTGAGGAGAGACAAAAGATCACAGAGGTGATGGAGGAGATACGCCCTCTGCACTCTGCCCTCGTAAATTAGAAACAGGCTGATAAAAATGATAACAGCAGTCAAGATGATGAGTCTCACCGCTTCAGCGAAATCTGGGTTAAACTTGAGCATGTTGTTGAGCTCTTCCTGCAGCACAGCTGGCTTTAGAGCTTTGTTCTCATCATTCTTCAGAAGATATGCCTGTTGAAAGACAATTAAAAAGATAGTAAAGTTCTTTGAACGCTACAACAGTTCATCGGGGTCTGATACAGGATGTTGACAGTTACTAATGGACAGGGCTGCACAATATAGAAAAAATATCATGATAATGCAACATACATATCAAAAGAGGGCTTTTTGAACCCCAGTAAATGGTAAATTTCCATGTGTTATATATTCAGGTTCTTTGTATCAATATGTTTGGTCAATTAGGTGGAGACTTTCTGCCGTAAATGCAATGAAGCACATCTGCGATTTGGAAAATTAAAAGAGAGGTTAAACGTCAGAACAATGCGTGCTCTGTAAGTACCTGTGAGGTTGAAAATTATGGAAATAATGCATTTCAGTTATTTCTAGTGTCCGCATGTCCACAACTCAAAGCAAAAAGACATTAACCCCGTCTACTTCTCTATTAGTCATGTCATCATCACAACATTCAACATTATCACATATTGTATGATTTCTTAATGTCATGCAGTCCTACATTGGACTGATTTTTGAACGAGACTGCACTAATCCAGTCAAGTTCAGTTTACTTTGGTGTTGAACACTCACCTGTCTTGCGAGAAAGTACTCTGCTTGTTTTTGTGACAGGGGACCTCTGCTGGGAATATTATCATTTCTAGAAGCAAAATAAAACACAAGACTCTACTGTAAATAACATCATCCTAAACACAACAAAGTCAAAACAATCAAAGCAAGGATGAAATTGACGTGTGTCAGTGTCACTAACCGCAGCTCTGACTCATGCAGCGGCATGTCCATCTCCTCTTTGTCTATTCTGTCTCCAACAGTGTCCTCAGTGCTGGTGAGGTCCATATCAGAGTCGTCAGCGACCAGCGCTGGCAAACCCACCTGTCCATCAGTGGGCTTGGCATAGTGACTGTGGTAGTAATGCTGCAGGGACTTGTAGAGTTTATAGACCTGACTGAAGGACAGTTTGTTGTAGGCCAAGAGCATGTGTCTCATAAACAGACCTAAAAAAAACAACAGGAGACGGAAATCTTCTTAAGTCTTTAGTCTTTACATTGGCTCCCAGTCAGCTACAGAATAGATTTTAAAGTTCTGCCTCTTGTTTACAAATCACTGAATGGTTTAGGTCCAGAAGACATATATGACCTGTTAGTAGAGTATAGACCCAGTAGTGCTCTGAGATCTACTGACTCAGGTCAGATAGTGGAGCACAGAGTTCAAACCAGACACGGTGAAGCAGCATTTAGCAGTTATGCTGCACACAACTGGAAACAAACTACCAGCAGAACTGA
Organism: Polydactylus sextarius; assembly: GCA_016801845.1. Lineage (NCBI taxonomy): Eukaryota > Metazoa > Chordata > Actinopteri > Polynemidae > Polydactylus > Polydactylus sextarius. Next base: position 4,364,411 of record CM028915.1, read on the forward strand.
AATGAGCCCCGACGATAAGCACTTTTAAATCCAGGTTAAAAAATTTCTCTTTTCATGTGGTTATGGCTGAACCCTTTTAAAGAACTTTTCATTGTAATCTTGCACCTGCACCCTAAGTTCTCCTAATTGTTTTAATTGCGAATCAATCTATTGTTTAATGTTTTAAATTGTTTTATTGTGTGATAATTGTTTTAATGTTTTTCATTGCCTCTGTAAAAGCACTATGAATTGCCTTGTGTATGAATGGCGATTTACAAATAAACTTGCCTTGCCTTGGGAAGAATAAAGGAGACTTCTGATCAGGCTTAGTTAATGGATGTAACTCACCTACAACACTGGTTTTATAAGCCTCAGAGTCAAAAGCAGTAAATGGAGTGGGAAGAGTTGAAAAGAAGTACTCCATGTCTTTCAGCTCTCCATCTGCCATTTCATGAAGCCTTTGAAAAGCAAAACAATAAAATCATCATTTAGTTATGTCAGTACTTGTATACAAAATTGTAATAGTGTATTGTCTGGATTATTCGTTGATGTGTCAATGTAAACAGTATACTTCCTTCCTTTTACCAAAACCTATAAACAATATAAAATGGTATAACTGCCTTAACTTACAGAGACCATGAAAGCAACAGTAGTCTGAGCCTTGTACTGATTTAGGTCTACGACATAACTACGAGGCTGTGTGATGATGAACAATGAAATCCATATCCAGCCAGTGTGTATGAGGCCGAGCACATACCTGAGTTTCACAGCGTATGCAGTCTGAGGGCAACACTCCTCCACTGTCTGCAGGAACTGACCCAGAGTCAGGTCTGGTCCCTGATGGACCCCACGGGAAAACACAAAGGTACCACAGTTACACACCTGGTTCAGTGTAGTGAAGTTTAAGACAGCTGCATGTGTAAAACCAACCTGCTGCAGGGGCAGGATCAGCTTGTTCAGTCGTCTTCTTTCAGGCAGTGTGATCTTAGACGCGGTCATCTCGTACAGCAGCGCCAGGACGGAGATTTTATACGGAGTCACCCAATCTTTGATGCCAAACACGTTAGCGTGGACCACTCCGTTCGTCATCATGGGGTTAAAATACAAACTTTCGTGAACACTCGCCATTTTATAGGAGGTTTACTCAGACTACAGCGAAAAAAACACACTGGTTTTAAGACGCCTCAGTAAAGTAGGGAGACGAGCAGCAAACAGAAAGCGGTTAGCTAGCTAACGGAACAACTTTACTCAACATGAGCTAATTCCCGTAGAGAAACCAACAACAGGTCAGTGTTTAGTCTCAGCTAACTTTTACATGAAGCATTTCGCCGACAGCGAACAGTCACCTCGGTCTCAACAGGTAATTTGATTTATTTTAAACATGTTGACAAAAACTGCGTTCCCCTTTCAAACCGCCCTCCTCCTGTCCCCTTAAATATACGTCACAGACTGTTTTTTTCACAAATCTTTATATGTACATTTCTATCATCATTTTGTATCCTGATTTTGTAGCGAGGCTGTGACAGCAACAAATGGCGGGAATTAAATTAAAATGTAATTAATAATAATAATCGTGTGAAAGAGTCGATATTTTTTTCTTTTTGCTTTCAAAGTTAGAATCTGAGTAAACTCTAAACCGGCTCGTCTTTATTTTGAAAGTCTTGGCCGGAAGTACCAGGGTATCTGCCTCGTGTCTCGAGCAGAAGTATAATATGATGGTTGTCGTGACTCGTAGGTATTGTTATCATAAATATTTATAAGCTTCGGTGCGTAATTAAGTCTTTGTATTTTTATACATTTTACTTTGAAAGTACCCACCACTACAGACAGAGATGTAGTTACAAAGTATGAACACCAGGGGGAAGCGTACAGTCAACCACCCACTTTAACAGGGATCATGATCATGTTGTACACTACAGTAGATCCAATACTACACACACAAATATAAACACACAAACAAAACTTTCAATAAGTGAGATTATCATAATTATTTTTTAAATATTCAGAATTTCTCCAGGATCAGATTGAAGGTTTATAAAACCGCTGACTTGTTCAAACTGTTTGTGACTTTATCACACATCTGTGGGACTGAATTGTGTTCAGTCTTGTCTTGTCCTCAGAGTACAGCATGAATCAAATTAACTAGAAACTTAACTTTACTTTGTGAGACATTTGTGAGACATTTAACAGGCATCAACTTAACACATTTCTATCAATTTGAGGATGTTCTCTCATTTGGCAGATGGTTGATGGTCCAGGGAACACTAGAGCAGGCTCTCGGCCCCAGAGCCGTGCTAGAGATCACTCTGTCTGTTTCTTCACACATTCTTCATCAATATGTTAGTTACCTGGAGGCTGTGCACGCTGGTCCCAAATCAGCTCTCAGCTGACAAAGTGGACACACTGGAGAGTGAGAGTACTCACAGACTGAGCTCATTTTCCTACATGAGGGTGGAAACAAAGAAAAGAAGCAGCTTTAGATTAAAAGTTTTGTCAGCTCATGTCAGGACTTTAACTTTTACTTAAACAAACCTACCACTTTTTCTTGAGGTTTAACTGTTGGAGATGACACTTTTTTAACCCAATATTTTTTTAAAGTAACATCTACTACTCTCATTCTACCATGACCGGTCACATTTGGACTTATTTTTGGCTCAGCAGTCTCCCATAAAACTTTTACGCTCTGACTTGGCCAGAACAAGCAGAGGTGAGCAATGCGACAGAAAAAAAGGTGTCTAACGTACAATCAATGGCCCATAAAGCAGGAGGCTACAAAGTGGAGTCCATTTAGACTGGGGTCACATCACAACAGGAAGTTGTTATCTCTTTACACCTTCACAAAGACCTGTAGATCCATTTAAAGACATTTTCTGAACCCATTCTGTACTATGCGCCGCTTCTATTTAGAGGTTGAAGTCAGTTTTGTAAAAACTAGAATAAATGATTTATTATTATATCATAAATATTTAGGGCTTTTTCTTGTGCCCTGTAAGTTTACGAGTCATTTACAAAACCTTTTATTTGTAAAAGGGCGTGAGAATGCATGACACATCATTTTTTAAAGTTTTTTCTCTTATCTGTTCAAAATGATCTATAAATCTTTTAGTTATT